>OY037009.1:9186219-11586219 GCA_955831195.1 Pilophorus perplexus
TATGAAAATGTACCTAAATCATGCGCAAGTTTCGTAAACCCTATCTTCGTACTGCTTTCTCCTTAAATTCAGATAAATATTATTCGCTTTATGTTCAGCTCTAGCTCTATTCTGATACTAAAAAGTGTTTTACGATGAAAAATATGCGTGGAAACATTTTTCCTAACAGATTGCTCACGTACTAAGCGCAAGGGGGTTTTGTTCAGCTTGATTGGCGATTCAAAACGCTGTGCGCCGTGTCCGCTTCTGCCTGGCTGTTTTCCTGACCCCAAACATCCTACAGTAAGTAAAAAATCGGGATAAAACCATGCCAACTAGAACAATTTTTCATTAATGATTTTATTGGAAAAAACCGTATACACAATTTTGGTTTTTCTTAGATTCACTGTAAAGGGATCAGAACACTGGGGGGTTGTTTTTTTTTCTCTTGGGGGAAAATTCTGAGCTTTTTCAATACATAATAATAGTTATATTATAGAGATATATCAGGTAACAACAAAGTACAAAATGTGGCTCACCGCCATAGTTGGGGGGGAGGGGTTCAAATTCCCCAAAAGTTCAATGATGCCGCTTGATCACAAAAAGTTTATCGACAAAGGTTTTTCACGTTGGACTTGGGATTAAATTGTTTCATGGCCCAAACGCGCAACGGTGAAAAATACCACGTTTGAATTGATTAAAAATTGTCTTATTCATCGACCCAAATTTTAAAATGTTACTGAAACATTTTGAGGAGTCAAGTTCAGGATGACCACAAGCGTATGGCACATTTTCAGAAATAGGAACCACCTGGAAACTTGTCGGAACCATCTTGTGGTCGACCAGCACTGTCAAACACTGCGACACAACCTCATTTCAGGGTAAAAATGTTTTTGTTGAAGAACCGAAGACGAAATTCAACACCCTTTGACATCAAGATTTCACTAAAAAACGGAATTGGGGGTTTCGACAAAACGTTTCACCCAACAACAATCACAATTTTATGAGAATTGACATTACAAAAGGAGGAGTCAATTAAGGGGAAAGGAATAGATTTTGGTGGAGAAAATGGGTAAAAAGGCGTAAAACCGTTTAGACAGCCTATTTAATTTTTTAAATCACATCAAGAAATTTAAGAGAAACTGTGAATTTTGGAAGCATAGTTTGGTCTGCGACAACCTTCAATGGCACTGCATTTTTTTAAAGCCAGCATAAAAAACCAGAATGTGTTGCCATTTCCCCCGATAAGTTTTGTGGTACACGTTGAACTGGTCCCAAACGGACTTTTTTCAACACAAAAATGTACCACGACATCAATTTGGTTTGGAATTACTCACACTTTAATCTCAATTTCTTTTAAATAACGCTGCACCTAAAAAAAAGTCAACGTAGAAACAAAAATGTCTAAATTCACGATGAATTTTTCATGCTTTGTGCTGATTTCAGTCAGTCGCAAAAGAACTAGCTTCCCCAGGAACATCGAAGAGTACATCAAACAGCATAAATTCAAAATGGGGCAATCCGTTTTACACCCAGAGTAAACAAAGGATGGTTAGTCAAATTGAAATGTTAGTTTTTCGAATTAAAAACCCTGCGCTCGTTTGATTTTTCAAAAAAATACTTTTATTTCCGAGGATCCTTCAGATACTAAATTTGTTATGTACAACAGAAAACCTTAAAAAACGACCAACTAGGTCAGTTTTTTTTTTGTAGCGTTTTGAGAAACCGAACAAAAAAGTTCACATTGGTTTTTTTTTTGTTCTAGCTTACCCCAATTCACTCATTGACTAATATAAACTATATTTAAAATTTAACGGTAACACATTGGAAAAAATTCGTCGAGTGTATCGGGATAGCTTTGGAAGGAAAATTATCCTTCGGGGAAAGACTTGAAGAAATGGGGGGGGGGGGGGGGGAAGGAAACGGGTGTTTCAGAAAAGTAGAAAATTTGGAAAAACATCGAAAATCCTGAAAAATATTTAGAAAAAATCTTGACGTTTCTGAATTAATGTTTCAACTTTGTACAGAAAATTTGTTTCTTTACCTTTTTTTTTTCGCTAAAATCAGTAAACTTCAAGTGTTTTAAATTCTAAAGTTTTTTTTTTGTTTTTTGAAAAAATGGTCTCATTTGATGAGCAATTCATCATCAAGTCTTCATCCTTTCTCCACAATGCTTCCCAATTTTTTTTTTTTTCTATTAAATTACGTGATGATGAACTCCATCACAACCACCTTGGAAAACATCCTCTCACTTCCGGGAGAGGACCGATTTTCCGTTCCCATCGAAAATTTTCTTCCCTAAAGACGATTCCCATGTAAATCTCACCTTACAAATTACATTGTTTTTTTATGATTTTGCTTTTTTTTTGAAAACGTACGTACTAAGGTATTTTTTAGGTTCGTTTTTCCCCTATTCTTCTTACAAACATTCAAAGCATCACATATACTAAAACTTAGTAATTTTTTTAAATCTTTACAGAATTTTTTTACAGCTCGTGGGTTTTTTTTTGCTTAAAATTACAGCGTTCGCAATTTACATTTCTATGCTTTCTTTAAAATACTTTTATTCACCCAGTCACGCACGTCACATTCATTCACAATTATTTACAAACTTTTACAGTACTAAAATATTAATCAATAATATATATCAATAATCTTCTCATAAACATTTCTTATCCACACGTTTTGCTTCACATTTTATTAAAACTTTCAAAGAAAAACAATAGGTAGCTAATAAAATTACAAGGTTGAACAGGGAATGCTTTTTTATTACAATAAAATACAGGTTAAACTTAATATTTTTCTTCTTTTGAAATATAATTTGTAAAATCTGTTAATAATTAGCGATTAGTTTTTTTTAAAGTAACGATAAAAAGCGCGGGCTGTGGAAGCCCGAGGAGACAAAGCTAAGATTTTTAACAAGCTAAAATCATGTAAATTCCGAACGGGATTCAAACGACAAATTCGTGGCCCCTTTATGTTCATTTCAACTTATGGGCTCCTTCAGCAGTTCGAAAAGGTGGTTCATATCGAGTCGAAAACCGCCGAAGAAGCCCATTGGCGTTCTGTGTGACTTCTGTTGTGTGCAATCGGACCTTTCAACACCTAAAAGTTTCTAAATCGATAGTGAAAAACACGTAGGGAAGTAGGGGATCACACGCAAGAATTTAATACTTTTGACACAAACTTGAAATTCGTTAAATGAGTTATTATTATCATTACTTTATCATTAGGTATTTATTACTATTCATTACAGTTTATTTTAAAATATCGCTCATACTACATCACAGTCAACAATTTTAGGATTTAAATTCGAAATTACTATATCAAATTTGTTTGTTAACTAACCGTGGGAAAACCCGGTTCAATTGGCTTAAACGTTTTTTGCCTAATCAATTGATTTTTTTTTAACTATACTACTTTGATATCTACCATCACAGGTGCATTATCATATCAAATTTTGGTCGATCTCCGGGCTTTTTGAGCAGCTCGGCAACCACAGGCTTGTCAGAGAGTCCCGAGCCTAAATTCTAACGGAATTGATGAGACTAAAAAACAGACCATAGGTTTGGACTTGCTGTGAAATTGACTAAAGACAATTTTTCTAAAAGGGGTTTGATTATTAAACGTCCAAACAACGTTTGTCCCACTTTGGGGGAATTAAAAATTTCATCGGACATTAATAAAAAAAAAATTACACGTCAGAAAAAAAAAAAAAAAAAAAAATCCAATCGTCTTGAACACAACAGAAACGCGCACAAAGGGGCCACTGCGTACTTACAAAGACAAATACAGCGAACAATTAGATACAACACGATAGAGGAAATGGGAGCGAAGAATTTTTTTTCACTTCAAAACTTCTTTTTTTCAACATAAAAATGGGGAAAAAATACATTAAAGTGATTTTTCATTATCACATAACTAGAGCGCCTTTAGCAGGCGCGCTAATCCATCACCAAAACATTACATTTAGACCCTTAACGTTTTACGGGAGGGCTTTCATGTTTTCCTCCAAAAAGCTTGTTCCAAGGCAGAAAAAAATACTTAAAGAAGTGAGCGAAAAATTGGTACACGCTGTTGGTTTGGTTCGTAACGGATGAGTTCCGATTAGGTTATCTCCAGTTGTCCAGTGCAGTTCGGACAGTTGAGGTTAACCTAATCGTCCTTGTTATTAAGCATTCATTTCTTAAGGGGGTTCATTCATTCTTAAGCGCCTGTAAGCGTCCGATTTGGTTGATTGCTAAAGGCCGAAAAAAAGGTGACTTGAGTAAGATAGTGAAATGGGTATTACTAATTATCCCTAAACAACACTTTCCAAACCACAAAGGTGGGAACCAACGTTTTTGAAAGTGGGGCCGGGCCATCCAACTCCACCAAAGTCTATCTCATTGCGAGTGAAAACATCCCAAAACCGCCAGCGATGCGTAATGTGGGGACTAATGATCCGTTTGCCCTTGACGTCAACACCTCGACAGGGGTTAGCAAGAGAATTCAAGATGGAGCGAAATAGATGACTGGCTTCACACGACCTATGGCCCGGTCGTGTGAAGCGATGTCACAAAAATCCCAAAATCTAGAGATCCAGGAATCCGGAAAGAGATCCAGAGATCCAAAGCTCCAGAAATCAATGGAGCCAGAGATCCTGGAGTCCAGAGTTCTAGAGCTCCAGAAATCCACTAACCCTGGAATCCAGAGCTCTAGACAGCCACGGAACCAGGGATTCTGGAATCCAGAGATCTAGCTCTCTAGAAATCCAGGAAAAGTCCAGTGACCCAAAACATCCAGAAACCTAGAAATCCAGAGATCCAGAAAATCCTGAATTCCAGGGGCACAAACATTTGTGAAGCTCCTTTTACTGGCGGAGTTGGCCCAATCCTACTATTCGCGGAGTTGATCACTGGTGGACTTGGAGGGTTTGAAAGATACTGATTCCTGCCGCTCATTACAATCACAATTAAATCTAAATCGAGCAATTTTAGATTCACTCAGCGTGGCTTTAATCATAACAGCGTTAACTCATATTTTTCGCTCACTTTTTTTTTTGATTTGGCAACCTGGGCTGGGCTAAAATTGACAAATAATATCGCAATGAATGAATGAATCACTTTCTGCTCATAATAAAACATCTAAAGCGTCGGTACTCGAATTCAAAATCTCAAATTCTACACTGAGTCAGTCTTAGGAAACGAAGAAAGTACCGCAAATAGTGACTCTAAGTTATGACACATTGTGATGTTTGACTTTCCGCACTAAAATGGCTACCAACATGGCGTAATTCTAAAACACAAAATTGGTGAAATGCAAACGAGCAAATCAACACTGAAATGTCACTACACTATCAGAAAATTTAAACAGCAAGTAAAAGTATTAATAAACAGAAGATTTTAGCCCAACCCAGAAAACTTTCTGAGAAATAGGGAAAATTTGGGAACAAACCAGACTCCTGGGGGCTGTACAAAAATACATTGAAGAAATTATAGGAAGTTTTTGTTCTTTTTTTAACATTAAAATTACACAATACTATTACATTAATAGACTAGGGGGTTTGGGAAAATATCCGATTTCTGCGTGGCTTGGCAGTGACTGAATGGAGGGGAAGCCGGTGGGGAGGGGGTGCTGGTAGCTCAGCTGATGCATGTTTGCCCTCAAAGGTCACTCAGTCGCAGTCTGCTTGTAGTATCCGTGACTAGTGATGTATCAGTGGAGAGTCAATGGCGATTTGAGGGGACAAAAGGCGACACTTTCGAACGTTAGTGAGAACATTAATGAGGCCAGAGGTTCCACCTTGTCAGTGGAACCTGGAGGAGTTCACCAATAAACAGAAAACATGATGGTTTTTGAACAAGAGCCTCTTCAGGCAGAGAGGGTGAAAGCATGCTCATTTGACTAGTTCACGCCATCTTTTGGTAGTTCGTAACCTTGTTCAATTAGGAATCTGTAGAATAGGTGAATAACAAGCTGATCCAATTCAAAAGGCTGTTTTGCTGTGATAGCTTAGCGCCAACCCCAGTGCCTGAAGATTGCGGCATCACTTGGGTGCAACAAGGCGTGCTGTGAAATCGGCAACGTGCTAGAAGACCCTCAATGCCTTGTCAGTTGCTGGAACTGTTTGGTAGCTCCTGGTCTTTGGAGGGCTCAGTGTCACCTTGGCCTGGATCAAGAGCACCAGATCGTACAAGAAGAGCGCGGCTGAGGACGAGATAACAATGGGGCTCATCAGCTCGGTGGGGAGAGGGGGGTTAACGGCTCAACCTGCAGACCCACAAGACACGCTCGCTTGCGGGGCTGTGGCGAGCGGTTCGTCAGCTCACGCGTGTCGCTTCATGTGGAGGGCAAGGTGGTCGGAGCGGCTGAACGAGCGGTCGCACTGGCTGCACTTGAAGGGTCGGTCGCCCGTGTGTTTCCTGTAGTGGCGGGTCAGCTCGTCAGACCGGGCGAAACTCCATGTGCAGCCTTCCCAGTGGCATTTGTACGGTTTTTCCCCTGCGAACAAACAAACAAGCAAAAATGTAGCTGATGTGCTTTAAAATTTAGAGAATGCAGGAAATCATCAAGGAACCGATGGTATGTGGCATGGTTGCGGTGGCACGTTCAGAATTGCCCGCAGTGTACCAAAGGCTCCAACGACAGCCTGAACTATCCAGAGTTGCGGTAAAGGGAGGGATGCATTTCCCCGGGGCTATTTGAAAGAACAGCGAAGTCGTGGGAGGGTGTGGACTCCCCAAAACGCTGCCCATGAAGATGCCTGAGGGAGGAAGTCCTCAAAGGGAAACCGCATCTCTGTGAACCTTGACTGGAATCTAGAACATTCAAAAACCTCGCCTGGGGGCTATGAAGAGGACCTCCTTCTCCCCTCTGAATCAACCGTAACAAGTACTGAAATGTGCCAGCTGGAGTCCAAAGGACAGAAATAGCGGAAGGGTAGTCTATTCCTCCTGCATTGCATTTTGACACAGAAAACCCCAAAGTATGTAAAAATGCTAGTTTGTTTTATTTTCGGTTCCTGGGGTACGCTAAGAACCGCGAATATTTCGGACTTTTTTCAGTTTTTGTTCCTTCACTCAAAAAGCAAACGTTCTAGAGCAAAGACCACTATTATATTTTACGACAAATAAAATTAGCTACAGTTTGAGCTCAACCGCAGATCATTAGGTCTAATACGTTCCGAGATACAGCTCGCCAAGTTTAGCCAATTAAAAAAAAAAATCTACAATAACAAACAAACGGGACTAAATGCAATGCCCTACAGAACTGGTAATTCTACGACTGATGCTCATCAGGATGACCTGTTCTCTGGACAGTAAAAAGGGTGATTCTGGAATACGACCATACGTCCAGGCGTCCAGGCGTACCAGGCGTCCAGGTTTCCGGTTTACCAACGCCGGGGGAAAAGATACAAACAAAAACATCACCGAAATAGGTAACAAAAACACTGCCTGTTTTGACGGCGCCGGCTATCGAAGCTGCTTTTTCATTATGCTCTCTACAACAACAATCCCCCGAGTAACCCGGAAGTGGCCGGCTGCAAGAATTTCCACGCCTCCCCCCACCACCTTAGAGAAAAAAAACCTTCCCCAACTATAGTCCAGTTTTCCACCAAAGCCACTTTTACCCCGTGAAGGAGGGGAAACTCGGGGAAATTTTTTTCGGGTGTTTTCCATTCGTGGTTCTATTTTTTCCCCTCTTTCGTGGCGTATACATTAGCACTACCTCTCAACCCCTACGAAAACCAACCGAGCTAAAAGTCTCCTCTCAGAGATTCACCAAATCTTTCCTTTTACTTACATTAATGTATAACCCCAAAATATACATTTCCGTGTTTCCTTATTCAGTCTGCTCCATATTCGTGGAGTCCTTTGATTTGAATGGTTTTAAGGAGCTTGGTGAGCTCGCACCTAACCAAATGAATTAACGTTAAAAACGCTCCAAATTTTACACGACGGTTTATTATTGTCGACAATAATAATTATTGTGATCGTTGTCGTTGAGGATTTTAACATCACACAATAATCGTTATTGTGAGGTGATTAAAAAACTATTTTTAACCACCGAAACCATGTGTTGATTATTCAAATAATAAGCCACAAACCAAAGGCAGACGAAATGAACACGCCACAAACAGCGCCGTTAAGGTGGTAAAATCGTTCCTCAGGCTATCACACTTTCAGCTTAACACGTTGTCCCGGAATTCCCGAAAATTGTACGACCATTTTGCCCACACACAATCATTTTTCCCCCTCCACAGCTCCCTATTGTAGACGGTGTCACATCTCACACTCTGCATTCCTTCGGGACAAGCTTCAACTGTCACGAACACGAAACCCCTGTGTGTACCCAATTAACTTTTTTTTTTCAATTGGCCCTGAAGAGTGGGGCGCGAATAAAAAAACGAACGAAGGAAAATGGAAAAGTTAGGGGGCGAAGGGAGCCAGTGATGCTGAACAGATGGCTTTTCGAAAATCCCCGTTTCGCGTTTTCGTCATATTTCAAAAAGAAAACTTTTTCATTTTTTTACAAGTGAAACTCACCTTTTTTTTCGGCAAAAGTACTTACGGGCGTGAAAATAATTTCTAGAGCCGAGGGGTAGATGATGAGAGAGGAAATAATTGCCATCCACCATCCAATCCATCATCCAGTTTCATCACTCAATATACAATTATTGTACCTATTGAGTGATGAAACTGGATGGTGGATTGGATGTAACATCAATGTTGGCGTCGCTGTCACCATCGCCACGAAATCATCGATGTTGGAAAGAACATCAACAAAACACGTTGATGTTATGAGAAGGTGGGTGCTAGGCCTACCTAAATAATATTATGAGGCGGTCGATTCCAAAACTGATTTAGGGCCGGTTTTTGAAACCATAGTCAAATCACCGCAAACGAGTGGTTTGGTGACCACCGTCAAACGCGATTTTACAGCCGCTATTTTGTCGGCGTTTTTAGAACCATAGTCAGCGTTCCGACAGCTGACCACGCCGCTAAAGTTTTGGCGCCTTGAATATTTTCCCTAGGTGAACTTTTTTCGTCATTGCGGGTTTTGACAACTCATTTGTGAGGAAGGAGTTCACATTTCCCGCTTCTTCTGCCTTCAACATGTCATTATTTTGGGCGTTATTTGAGCGAAAAAAGTAAACAATTATCTCCATCTCTTTCTACCACTCCCCACCCTCCGCGCCGCGGAGTCCGCGGCGCGCCGTCTCGTCAGTCAGTTGTTCCTCGTCAACCAATGAAAGCGGTGGTCACGGCTCCGTAAAAATTTGACCCCAGGGTCCTGCTGTGGTTACCGTTTCGTAAAAATAGCGGCCCGTAAAACGGTAACTACTGTTCAAAAAACGCTTTTTCGGTTTTACGGCCGTCAGAGTCGTCTTTTACGGCCGTCAGAGTTAACTATGGTTTCAAAAACCGGCCCTTAATAAGACAGTTTTGGAACCGACCGCCTCATATGTCCAATTTTGCAACTTTTCAGGAAACACGAAAAACATGCCCAACCAATAACCCGGGAGACGCGATTTCTTTTACATTTGACTCATTTGGCATCACTAAATGTGTGCGAAAATTCTGAGCTAATTTAATAAGGAAGGCAGCCAGTAAATGAGATTGAAAAATGAATGTAGACAGTTTTGACACGAACTGTTGAATGGAGAGAGTTTTGCTTAGAACTGACTCATGAAAGTAGACAGTTTTGGAACGAACCCCAAAGTTTGGGAGCCAAAACCAGTGGAAAGGATAGTTTTGCTTGATTCTGAAGTCATTTTTCGATGGAGCGCGGGAAAATGCTTCAGAATCCACTGCTAACTATATTTGGCCGAAAAAGAATGTAGACAGTTTTGGAATCCATCGCCTCATATAATAAACTGGCGTCACTGGATCACTCAAGGGAAAATTTGACTGAAATCGGATCAACATTGTGGAAGTTATGGCTGTAACAAGGAATCACACGTTTGCGTCATACGCAGCGATTGTGTTCTTCATGATACATCAGATATTTAATTTTTTGACTACAACAACAATGATAATGAGTGTTTCGTTATTGTCTGGTTTAGTAAGCAGGTAGCGTCGGTTTATTTTGTGCTTTGTGCTAGAGGTGGGCGTTTTTGCTACTTTAGGAAAATGTTGATCAACGAATGCGTTCTGGGTGAAAAACAACTTTCAAATGAATTTCATTCGAACCAGAAAATTGTGTAGTTTTCGCCAAGTATAAAGGATACTAATGGAATAATAAGGTAGGCTTTTGGACCTGTCACACGTCTCCCTGAATACATTTTTCGCCATGTCAAACAGATTGTTAACGAAAAAAGCCCAACGTCATTATTTTCAGTGATGATTCTGAAAGCATTTGATTCAGAAAAAGTATTCGGAAAAGGCCTAATAATCGACAAAAGGGAGAGGGGAAAAAAAAAAAAAAAAACTCGAATAGCACAAAGGGGCGAAGAAGGGGTAAAAAAGAGGGGGATAAAGAAAAAGACAGGGCGCATCAATTAGTAGAATTGTATCGTCTTCCTTTTGTTCTGCGGGGGAAAAAGGTAAAGTTAATTCTGCAATAATTACCCCCACCATCCAGTTCGCCCCGGGCCGTCTTCCCTTCTGAGAGTGGACCGCGTAAAATTCAATTAAAACTCGCTTCTGTATAACAATGGGCGATGAGGACTTTCAACTGAAATGGTGTGAGAGGAGTAGTAGGGAGGAAGCGTTTATGGAAAGAGAGAGTGGAGGGGTGAGAAAGAAACAAGACAATACTTCCTCGTCGAAGGAAAAGGGGGTCAATTGTCAAAATTAGTACTATTGTGAAGAGCGCCATCAGATTATTACAAAGATGATTCGGGCCGAAAATTGCTCTTGTCAGGAGCTTTGTTGAAAACGTATCCACCATATTATGAGGCGAGGAAGAATTGTAAGGCTTGGTGGATCCAGGATTTTTTCGTCGGCTGGGGCACTCAAATGGTAGGTACCAAATATCGGAATTTCAGAGGGACTGTTAATGTTTTTTTCCTCGAAAACTCCGTTCAGGTGCTTCCTACAACATGAGCATTCCAGAGCATTCTTGTAGAGCAATAAGAATCTTTCAATTTTCACTCCTAGTAATTTGGCGTGCACCCATCGTGAGACACCGAGCTTTAAGGTTGCTCAAACGTCCGAAAATCCCCAAGACAGTTGTTGGTTTTAGTTGAAACTGGCGGTTTTTCTTTGTTCTGGTGAGTCCGAAGACATTCCGAGGGAAATCTTGTAGAATATCAAATTTCCTTCTATTTTATCTTTTTATAATATCTTGCATACCCGTCAGTTCACAAAAACAACTCGAAAGGACTGGTCAGGGGACGGGTGCAGGTACCGGTGAACATGAATGACTGTGCACATCGATGTTTCAACAAAATCACTACGGCTCCGCCATATTCCTCTAGTCGAAATATTGTTGTTGGTTAAGACCAAACTCAATTAAACCCATCCCCAGCACTGAGTCTACCCTCTGAATAAACACAATGTTGCTCTCGTTTGAGGCTTTTCTTGGGCGTCTTCCTCGGAAAGATTGTTTTTTTTTTTTTTTTTGGTGTGTGTTCATTTCGGCTAGTAAACAGCCGAAAGGGAATGCGCGTATTGTTTCTATCAGCGCGTATTGTTTGCTGCATCCTTTTATATCCGCGAGATTGGGACCAAGACCAATCGTCAGGCGAAAATGTACGTGTGTGTGTACATAGTTGGGGAATGCACAATCATCTGGCACACGAGGGGGGTTGCCAATTCCGAGAAATATCAAATTCCTTGTTTACTTGACAATTCACTGGACCCAAACGTCGATGCCTGAGTTCATGTTCTTGCACAACTTTAGGATTCGCGTTTGGTAGTAGTCAGATTCTGTAGAGGTTCAAACTATACGACCAATGTGCTGGACACCGTTTTCCATACTTGTCGGCGCCACTAGGGGTCGCATTTAAATTTGGCGTTAGAGGATGAGAGCATCTACCTCTTCTGTACGTGAAGATGTAGGCGGGTCTGTGCTGACTTCCACTTTCGAAACTCTAGACCCGAGACAGAATTTCCGGACTCGTTGTATTTTTTGGTAACTGCAGGCTTTGAATTGGGGCGGACTCTAAAACACTTGAGTCCTTGAGGTCCAAGACAGATCGAATTTATGAGCCAACCCGTGGACAACAAGGACTCTCCTTCCAGGAGTTCTGGATGTGTCGTATCTGGACAGTGAAAACACTAACCACGCGCTCCATAAACCTCCGGTGAACCGAATCCAGGATGTTTCTTCGAGGGATTGAACATTCATCCCGGAGATACTATTAAACATTTGGCACCTACTCAGAGTCACATCCTCCAACATTACACACCCCTGTCCGCGTGCTAGTAGGTAAATCTCTAATTTCTATCACAGAAGAGATTTTTTAAGGGAGAATTAGCGTTATTTTGTCAAGCATACCACACTTCAGAATTCAACCCCGTTCCGCTTCCTCTCTCGCCACCCACCGACCAAATGAAAAAGGGGGAAAAATGACATCGCTAATCGATTTATAGCCAACCCAATAAATCTCAACGGCTCCAACACTCCCGTTCGATGTGTACCATTTTATTCCAACTCCCTCTCACCACTCACTGGTTGTAGCCAGATTTATCACCGAGCGTGTTAGTAATTAAAATTGCAGTTGTGCGGGCGGAGGCAGAGGGAGAATTTTCGCTCGTCCATTTGGCCAATTTTTGGCACACGCTCCGTTGAAAAAGGACACGACAAATACACGATAGCGAAAAACATCGCTTTTCAATTCATTGCAACTCGCCTTCATGAGATAAATTATGTTCCCCAGGGAATCCCATTTACCACAACAACGCCACTTGAATGAGTATTTTATTCATTAAAAAAAAAAAAAAAGATACTACACTTTACGCAGATACATTATTACGTGGATGGGTCAGGTAGGTCAGGTAGCCTGAAAATAAATGTTCAAAGAAAGTCAAACTAACGAAGGCGATTTGAGGAAACTGCTCTGCTGAATTAACTCCTCGCCCAATGCTCTGCTTATTCAGCACCTCATTTGCAACTCATTTGATGTGGCTCTCCACTCAGTACTCTGCTGATTCAGCTCCAAATTCATTACTCTGCTGAATCAGCCCCTCATTCACTACTCTGCTGATGTGGCTCCTCATTCACTACCCTCCTGAAGTGGTTCCACATTTGCTACTCTGCTGATTTGGCAGAGCTACCAGTCTTGGGATTTAGCTGCAGGCCTACCTATCGGTATTTGTAAAACGCCTCTCTTGTCGTTATTATTAAACTAGTCTCTCTGGCTCGCTTCGCTCGCTCCCCTAGTGGGGTGTATTGCCGCCTGTGGGGTGTATTGCCGCCTGTGGGGTGCGTAGCATCGATGGACACGTTCAAACCCCTACTCAGACATAAGGTCTCGCTCCGCTCGGCCTTTCGTAGCAGAGAAGATAGAAAAAATCGGCGTATTTTTAGGGCTTACCGTTTAGGAAATTATTATTTTTAATTCAATTCAACTTTTTTTAAATAATCGATTCAATTTAAATCGATTCATTTAATTTACATCCATTTCCGTCGGTGAGAGATGTCGTAGACCTAGCGAGCGCCCCTTAAAGGCTGATGTCCCACCCGCTCAGAGTGAAGAATGATGATGGGGGGGGGGGGGGGGGGTAGAGGCAGTTGGAGTGAAGCCGAGCCAAATTCACGTGGGGTCAACTGCTCCTTCAACATCAACCCCCTGGCTGATAAAATGATATTGGCTGAAATCCCCACTCCTACCCTTCTTTAGGGAAGGAGAGGGGGTTGAAGGAGGAGAAAACGTAAAAAATCCTTGAGGGCGCTCAATCTATCTCAGAATGTAGATCATTTTTTAATTTCTAGAGATTTTCAAGAAACTATATATATTCTACTTATGTGGGTGGCCGAGCAAAGCGAGCCCCCCTCTGGCGAGAAAATGAACAGTTGTGTACAAAAGGAAACTGTTTGAGACCTGCGGGCCTATCAACAGGTCCCCCGAAGGGGACTCCACCACCCGGGGCGATTAGCCTACCGGGGGCTCCACCTCCCAGCGGATAAACCACGACCACCTCGAGTCCAACCCGAAAGCCGGGGGGGGGGGGGGGGGGGGGGGACGGCCAAGGACCCAGGGATGACCCCCGAGCCCAGGACCGCGGGCTCCCCCCCGCCCGAGGCACCGGAGAGAAGGAGTTGCCCCAAGCGAGAAAATGAACAGCCGAGCGAAGCAACCACCCCCCCCCCCCCTCTCTGTCTAATCAAATTTGAAAAGTTTTCCCTCAATAATTTTTTTCCCATGGATGGCCGAGCCAAGCGAGCCCCCTGGCCGATAAAATGATTAGCTGAGCGAAGTAAGGCTCCCCTGTCAGAGTGCTAGTGAAATCACTTGTATACTCGGCCGACCAGTTTCCCCGCCTCTCCATCTATCAAAGGTTCCTTGACCCTCCGTTTTCTAAGATCCCTGGCCCCGCGCGAATTAAAACGATCCAATTGTCTTCTCACCGTGAAATCGCCCCCTCCCCCTCGGTTTTTTTTGAAATCCGACTTCAGAATCGGATTGGCCATATTTTGGCGCGCATTTGGCTCGCGGATACCATACCCAAAAAATGGCTCCTTACTGGGTATTTTTGAACCCGAAAAAACGTGGGACAAACGCGAGAAAGACGATTTTTCGACGAATTTCCGGCGAATTTCCCGGGCGAATTTCCGAATTACGATTTGACCGACGTCTTCCTCCAGGTCTGATCTATACGGCTGGTATTTTTTCGTAATTTTTTCGACCCGTTAAACGGGCTTTGGCGCGAGTTGAAAGTGGAAAACGTAGGACAAACGGGAGAAAGACGATTTTTCGACGAATTTTCGACGAATTTCCCGGGCGAATTTCGGATTTACGATTTGACTGACGTCTTCCTCCAGGTCTGATCTATACGGCTCGTATTTTTTCGTAATTTTTTCGACCCCCTAAACGGCCAGCGAGCGGAAAGTGAAAAAACTCACTCGGGAACGCGTTATCCCGTACCAACAAACCACACGGCTACCACACGGCGGCCAACACAATTTTATATTATTGTATGATGATGTATGATGATATGATGATATGATATGATATGTTAATAATAAAAAATTTAAATTAATTAAAGGGAAAATTTTTTCCTCGAGCCCAAGTCACAGTCTTGACCCTAAGTCACATGATTGTCAAGCGAAAAGTGAATCTTGGTTATTCAAATCACAAGAGCCCTTGATGAAGGGACTTGAATCAATCGGCGAAGGCCATTAGACGGAACGAGCATCCCAAGTGTTTTTGCGGTAATCACAAACTACTAAAACCCATTTCCGAGAGGGTTTTTGCCAACTTTACCATCCGGGTAGGTATTTGGGGGAGTTTCTTGTTGCTCGGGACATACAAACTTCTCCGACACCCTCGGCAGATGCCGATCCTTCACCGCGCTTTTCTCTTGATACACCTACAACAGGGTTAACTAATGAACTACGTTCGATTCGAAACTTTCTGAAACCACTGATTGACCAGCCGAATTAACGTTTAACTACCACTCCTTCAGCCCGAAGGGGCATCAACATGAATACTTTTCATACGCTCGTCGGGAAAAATTGCTCTTCACCTCTCGACCCTTTCGCGAGCCTGAATGAGTTTTCCCGACTCATAGATGAAACGCCTGTAAAACTTTCCGGCAATTTTGGGGAAAGTTCGGCGGATTTTTTTTTTTTTTTTCTCCACCCGGTGGTGAGGCGGAGGACCATAAAGCTGAAATATGACACCGGCCCATTTCCGGTAATGAGGGCATGTGTTCTTTTGCCGAACAAGAAGTTTTCCCCTTTTTCGGTACTTCTTCGGGGAGCTACAACCTAATAATTTGGTCGATACCAACCCGCGCCAATGTTATGGATAGCAGCCATATTAGTTGCATTATCATAAGGCTCGGATTTTGCATGTTCTGCTCATTTCTTTCTGAAGCCCTCAACCTTCATTGTTTCGAGTGTTTTCTGGCCAATTGCAGTTCAAGAAAAATACATTAATTTTGCATGTTTTGAGCTTTTTCCAGATTTTTGGTTTATTATTCTTGGAATAATACACGTTTGTAATCGCGACGGAGGTCGACGATTCCGATTGGCCTCAAAATTTGAATTAACCCGTTTCAAGAGGTCTACATTTCAAAACCGAATGTCCGTCCGCCGTCCGGGCCGTTTTGGCCAGTAGGAATTTTTTTAAAATCTGAAATTTTTACAAAATACTTGGTTTACCATGGTGCACCTAGTTGTGCCCGCAAGGTTTTCAGCCCGATCGCCCAAACTCGTGGGGCGCTATGGGGCTAAAATGGGGCTACGGGAGGGGGTTTTTGAATTCAAGCCTTAAGGCTTTTGGCTATGGGGTTGAGTAAGGAGTCGTTTTCGAAGTATGTTTGGACGTAGAATCTATTTTTGGGGATCCCGGAACGATCCGATTTCACGGGTGTTATCACGAACGGTCCCGTTCGGGGAGAAAGTGTCTTTTGGTTGTTGACAAAATGTACGAATGGTCCGGCTGTGAGCGAAGGGCAATGTACGAACGGTCCGGCTGTGAGCGAAGGGCAATGTACGAACGGTCCGGCTGCGAGCTCAGATAAAAATGAGTAATACGTAATATGATAGGTTTTCATCATGGGTAATTCAAGCACCAACCCAACAGGCGATAAAGTATGCGGAATACGTACCTACATGACACCTACATTGGCGATTCAGCTAAGTTCCCTCCAGAAATGTGGGCGAGCAGGGTGAGCGATTGCACCGTTAGCACCAGCAACATGGAAGAAATAGTACAATAATACTTCCTTATTCCATGCACCAGCAATGTCTGTGAATCCTTCCATGCAGCTTTTAAGACCAACTTATTGGAATTCATCCCAATATATTTTTATTTTTTGATGCTTTATGTAGTTGGGTACCAAGTGGACGTGTACGTCAAAATTAATACTTCGGATGGGGACTATTATAGTTCCGCCTATAATAGGCGGAAGAGATCGGTCCAAAAAATAAGTGACGAAGACTTAATTGCCAAATATGACAGGGGATATTACCGTTGACCCGATTTGTCCAAATTGTGGCAATAAAATATCAATGTTGCATAAGATAAGTTTAGTTATGTTTTTGACGTGAATTCTCGTCAATTTCTACTTTCTGACGACTGTTGAGAAAACAATATATATTTAAATAACAATTTAGTTGTCACTTGCACTCATCACCTTCCCAGAGGACGGGACCGTTCGTACGTAGCTGCATTTGGAGCACGGGACCGTTCGTACAAAGAGGGAATTAGTGGACCGGACCATTCGTACATACCAAACTTCCGTCGGGACCGTTCGTAAATGCGCCCGATTTCACTGAGGGGATCTATAGGGCTTTCATGGGGCTACAAATGGGATTTTTGAAGGATCCAATGAGGGCAAATATTTTCCAAATGAGAAAAAATTATAACAATTTATTTGAAAAAAAAATATTAAAAAAAATTTGAAAAATATTTTTGAAAAAAATAAATAAAAAAACAAACATTTTATTCTCCAAATTTTTTATTGACAGATTTAATATCTATATTATCCTCTATAGAGGATAATATCATTATTATATCAGGATAAATATTATTTAATATACAAAGAAGAATAATATTATGAACGTTTCGTGTTTTCGCCAGCAATAAGAAGAAAAGGTGCCGGTTCGGTATGCGAACTACGCTCTCCGCTCGATCTACCAGTTCCCTCCCGCTGTCCCCTGTGGTCTACAAACATCGTTTCACTTTAGTTATAATGGGTCTGATAAGAGGGGACGATTGTCGATATTTCCATGTTCCACGACGAGACAAGGGGAATCTGTTGCCGAAAATAGAGAGGGAATGTGAGGCAAATTTAGTTATATGTACATTCAGACGAGTGGGCGGCCTACCAGTTCCTCAGTAGTCGAAGGGTACGTCCACAAAAATGTGAACCATCAGGAATGTAACGAAGACTTGGCTACAGGTGCCTACACTCAACAATTATAATTCTCTATAGAGAGGTCTTGTTTGGACGGTAATATGAGATTATTAAAGAAAACTAGGGGAGAACCGCATCATCACCTGCAATACACCAGGACTACTATTGCTGGCGAATATGCAGAACAGAAAAACCGAACTTATTTCTTGCCCTGCTAACGGATATCAAGGACTTTTCAGACTAAGGTCTGATAAACCTCCTATTTCAGGTGGTAGATCGCATACCTAACCAGAAATTCGATGGGAATCGAAATAAGCCTGGGGATCGGGCGTAGATCACATAGGTTACATCTCAGATCTGAGATGTAACTATAGATCTATCTATAGATCGCATACCGCACCGGCACCGAAGAAAAAAAAATAAAGAAAAAATAACGAACCCCAGGCTAATAATAATTATTACTCCGCCAATTATTACTCGGACAAAAAAGAAAAACATTTGTACCTAAAAATTATTTTTAGTCTTTGTCCGAGTTTTATTGGGATTAGGTCCAAGAACGGGAAATCTCGACTTCATTTGACGAAATCGGAGAGTATTTTTTTCTTTTTTATGAATCTATTTAATTAAAGCTTCAGCCCGACAAGGAGGAGGACAGTGACACTGATCGCGTCATCTTTACTTTAGGATACTGGTCAGACAAATTGGAGAAAAATATAAAAAAATTGTTTCGGTGAGAAAAGTCCGGAAACACCAGAAAATGGTGTGATTGGCGTCAATTAAGATACAAATGCCAAACAATGCAGGAAACCAGGCTGTCTTTGAAGGCCCAATTTTTTGAAGGGCCAATAAAACCTAAAACTTGAATAATAGTTTGTGAATCAATGTTCTTTCCTTTCAACCCATTGCTTGAGAGCAAAAGTAATAATTACAATCAATTATTAATGTTTAATCTTCTACATTAACGTTTTTATCAATAAATGATGCAATTTATTGATAAATATAGTAATTGATTGATAAAGTAATTATTACTTTTGCAATATTTTTCGTTCAAATACTCCTAACATTTTACGTAGGTACATATTCGATAAAGGGGGTTTCAAGTTTTCTTTGAATCTTCTCCAAAATGCAAGTTTGGCCTGAAATGTTTGCATTTTGATCCGGGCCCGTGATAGTACTGATAGAAGACGCCCTACTGCTGCAATAATCAAGTTGAAACCGATGATGTTGAAACATTTTGTGTTAGGTAACTGCAACACTTTCAGGGCCACCGAAGACTCCTCAAAGCCGCTCAAAATACTCGAGAAATCTCAATGCAAACAGAAACCAGATGCTGATCCTGTGTCACTCCTCAAATATATTTGAGGGCTCAAATATATTTGATTAGGGCTATAGCCCTAAATCACCTAACGCCCACCAATCAACCTCAATGCTCCATTAATAAAACTACAATGCCTCAATGAGTTTTTTCATTAAAAAATATTTTTTGCCCGAAGAACGAAATACTCCGAAATCTGTGCCTTTCCAAATAATGAAGCCTCATTAACGAAAAAATTAATTATGTTCAGTGTCTTTCCGTTGAATTTTTATTAATTGTAGCCCGAGGCCGCTCAGTTGTTCTTTTTAAGGTTCAAAGAAGTATTCCTTAAGTTATTCTTCAAGTATTCCAACGAAGACTCGTAAATGGGATTCCGAACCTACTGAAATTTAAGGCATTTACAGTCCTGGTTATGAAACGGACTTGTCGAAGTGCGAACGAAAATGGAAAAAATGGAATCGCGATATACGTGAACAAAGGAGTAAATTAATGTAAAAAAAAGAGCGAGAAAAATTTAAATTGCATAAATGTATGAAGAATTGTTTCGAACGCGCAAATGAAAATGAAAGGGTCGAGGGAGAGTGCAAGTTATTCAACACAAAACCCCGGGGAAATGTTTACGAGATATAATAACCGTAATTACTGAAACGGCTGGAGAAATAATTTAATTAGGTTAGTGGAGCATAAACGGGGGGGGGGGGGGGGGGTGTTGCGTGGATGGCGATGAAGGGTTTGTGTAATGTACAAAGTCTCGTTGATAATTACTTAGGAGAACATATTAAATTTTGGGCCAGCAGTGACAGGGAAGGGAGAGTGTTGACAATAGAACGTTTCAGAACCCGCCACAGCGATATTCAATTTAATAATGATAATAACAATGAAATAATTATGATGTAAAAATTATAACAACAACTTGTTAATTTATTAAAATTGATAAACTTTATCAACATTATCAAGTATATAAATATGACTTTATCAATGGTATTATAAAATGTGGATATTATAAAATTAACTAGCACTCGGACGGGGGGGGGGGGGAGGCTCGCTTTGCTCGGCCACTTTCTCGCAACCAATGTGGACCTCCTCAAAATTGAAATGCGAATTTCAAATTGTAGCAAATTTAACCGAAGTGCGCTTTCTCATTGTATTTTGTATTAAAAAAAAGAATTCAAAACATTTTGCGGTTTTTTGACATAACTACCTACTACAAAATTAGCACAAATTTTCAGGGTTGCAAACTTGGATATGAACTCCTCTAAGGAACCCCAACAACATATAAAAAATCCGTAATTACAAGTAAGTTTGCGAGGTCCGATGTTAAATTGACTGGCCCATTATAGGCCTATAATTAGCCTATATTAGTAGTTAATATTAATAATTAATATAATTATTATTACGTTATTATAAAAATGGTATTGCCTAAGTATGTAAATGATAAAATTGTGTAGGGGAGACCGGGGCCAGTTGGCATAAGGGGTCGGTTGTCAGTAGCTTAAAAACCTCTCCTAGAAGAGTAGGAGAGCTATCACTCTCATCACGTGACTATTCTAGCGACTGACAGTTGCTCACAAAATTTCGTCGGCATCGGAGGTTTTGTGCCCGTCGTTCAGGATGGAAGAGGAAACCCGTTTTTGTAACCAGTCGTTTACCTAGGTAGGCTTAGCTTAGTAAAAATATTCAGTTCAACTATTTCTTGTCTTGTCTGTTTCTTGTTGTTGTGTCTCCTCAGTAAGAAATAAGTTTTTAAAAAAATATTTATTCTTGCATGAGTAGGAGGAGAGTAGGTATAAAGGTGTCAAAAACTGAGGCTGAGGGCCAATAATTGTTGTTTACCAAGGATTCTTCCACTTCCAAAAGATGGGAAACAATTACAGACACACTTGAGCACTTAGGGGGTCAGTTGGCATAGTTCACAGTAACTATACACTTTATGCCTACCAACCCTGGTTCGAAGTATGCCAACTGTCCCCGACCGTACCTCCTGGAGAAAAATGGTTGCCACCGACGCTTCAAAATAAACCACGGATTTCTTCCTTAGAATGAGCAGAGTATGGAAAATTGTCGTGGTGAACACCACAACACCAGACAATAAATAGTTGAACTGAAAAGTTTTACTTACTGGATAAAAAAACGGATTTTCTCCTGAAATATGAGCGCAAACTCCTCCAATGCCGACGAAACTTTGTGAGCATCTGAAATACCACTAGAGAGTCACGTGATGAGAGTGGTAGTCCTCCCTCTCTTCTAGGACAGGTTTTAAAGCGACTATGCCAACTGGACCCGGTCTCCCCTGATATTGAAAGCTAAAATTTATAAAAATTGATGAATATTAATTGTCAAAAATTATAAAAAATAATATTTTTTTAATCACAAATTGTGATTTTAAAGGTTTTTAAAGCAATTTTTAGCAGTTAAATATTTATGCAGTTAAAAGACAGCATTTTGTTCTGAGATGTGTGCAGGAAAATTGTGCATTGAATGCGAGTAACGTCAAAGCCCCCGTTTGAAGTTGAGATTCGTTCTATTCCAATTACAGTTCGGTGCCCTCGCGAAATCTTCCAAAAAACGAGCGAAAAAATCCAGGGGAAAAAACAACTTTTCCCCAGAAATACTTTCAACTTCGGACGGTTTCTCCCCTTTCGGAGTTATACGCCCAACAATAGCCGGATAGAAGATACATGTCGCCTCCCTCCCGCCGCTTTTGTTTCGAGGGAAAGTTTTCGGAGGGAAAGCAGAAGGTAGGAAGAAAAGTTTCGACTGTAAACATAACAAGGTGAGTGGAGAGGTAATAGGGAGATTATATCTTCATCCCCTCCCGAGTAGTTTCCTTGGAGAAGTGGAAGAACTGAAACGCGGGTTGATAAGGAAACGCGAGGCCACCGAGTTGTTCAACTAATTTTGCATTGTCGTAGCTAAAGGTGAAACGCCCTCTTGAAAAACTGCAACACCCAATTCGAGATGGATACGGTACAAAACATTTTTTAGCTCAAGTACCTACAAACAAATACATGCCCCTTTAGTGATATGGTTCACTTAATTGAATTGAGAAAAAAATTACTACAATATATTAACATTAATGTAAATAAATCAAATCATTTCAACGCAGCTAACAAATAAGCAATTAATAAAAAATGAAAAAATAAAAATTACAATTGAAGGCCATACGCGTTGGGCTCAAGCGCCATTTTTCGAATTTTAATTTATTCCTGGTTTTCTGCTGGTTTACTGCTGGGTTTCTGCTAGTTCTAAGGCAGGTTTTTCCCAATGGCACTTGGGCCCTTATGCTTCAATTCATTATTACTGTTAATTGAGGCGTGAGTATCTACTGCTTCAATAAATACGTTGGAGGTCGCGAGTTTTAGTAAAAAATCCAAATCTTCTTCACATTCCAAATAGAACGGGAAAACGCTGATTCAGCAGCAGGAAAATAAGGGTGGTGGGAGACAAAGAAAGAAGAATCCGGGGCAGTCGCCGGCGGTTCGCGAATGAAGGAAGTGACATCCACGACCCCGATGGTCACATAGCCAAGGACCCTCGGAGACCACCCACGTCGCTCAAAACTCAGTTACTTTCATAAACTCAAAGTAACAGTTCCCATGCAGAACTAGGAAAGTAGAGATTCGGAATTTAAAAGTGAAACATTCCAACACCTCAGAAGGCTCCAAAGAACCATACCAAAACACCATTTTAACCATTGGCCTTCTTCCTTATAATCTGACGACAGATCAAGTTCTGAATCTTCCTCCACCACGCCTGTGCCAAATGAAAACGACATCCGAAAACTGTGGTGTTTGGCAATACCTACAAGATGGACAGCACTGTGGATACTATATATATAACTGTGTAAAAACCTCTCGTGAATTTGGTAGCCTTGGCAAACTCTTAGGTACTCCTAGCCTGCAGGCTATCATGATACACTATTTTTCTAATGTTGGTGACATCCGCAAAAACAACGTTGTGAGACGATGTCTCCTCCATTGCACTTTTTATAATCTTAGATGGGCGCTCTAATAAGTTATTAGTCGCTTTCCGATTCGCTGAAGCTGCTAAGATGGAACGCCTCTGCCTCGGAACCGGAACGGAGATGGATACGGCGGTTCACAGGTGAGAGGAATCATGCCGCCTCTTAACTATTGTCAACAGTACCTCTCCGAGGTACGAACGGAAGAGAGGAATTATGAGAAGAATCGGGAAAACCCCGCCCTCGCGTTCGCGTTCGGGACTCGATTAGGGTAAATTCGTAATTTAGTGGAGAGGTTAGGCTATAGCCTCTATAGAGATCTCGATTAAGTTCAATACATTGTTGAGATTCAAACTTTTTGTCTTTCTCATCAGCCTGATTCCATCAAGTGATTTGAGGGACAACCTGGGGACTGGGTAAAAGGAGGATCGGCAGCGCGTAAGAAAGATCCTCCCGGTCGCAATGTGAAACAATTTAGCTGCCAAATTTAACATGGGCCGCTGTTTGACTTGACGAAATAAGACCGTCAATCCTGGCTACCTCACACTGTAGAGTGGGAGCCACACATGAACTAACTTCTAGTTTACACATAATGTGGGAACCAGCGAATACTATTCAAAGAAAAAACACTACCTACCTATTTAAAAAATATCATTTTTCAAGTTTTATTGCCTGAAATTCTAAGTGACAGTTTTTTGTTTTGTTTTGGAAAACCGATACAAAGAGAGAGAGAGAGAGTTTTCACACGTCACCCAATTTGCTTAATAAGCATATAATGATATACCTATAATAATGCACCTTTGGCAAAGGTATTATAAGCAAAGGTCCTTTGCTTAATAATAAAAAATACCTACTCCATTAAATGGATGTAATTTTCACAGTAAATGGAGTAAGTAGGTAGCCTGATTCACGGGGGTACGGACTCATCCGACTACTCCAGAACAATTCAATAACTAGGAACAATGAACTTATTGTAGGAACCTAATCTAATTTACAGTTTTTATATTAGGTATTATTATTTATTTATTTATTATTATTATTATTTTAATCTTTGATGATTTTTGGCGTTTTTTGCTGTTTCAGGAGTTACTGGGGCTTTTTCGCTTTCTGTGTATGTGGGAATCTAATTTCAACTTTCTCTAATCCTAACTTTCGTATCGCGGAAGGTTCATTTAGTGTCTGATAAAGTTTCGGAAGGTTGGCTATCCGATTATGGTGCTTTCACCTTTGATGGTGAGGGTTCACAAGAGGTTGGTGAGGGAGTTGGAGGGGGCTCTTTTGTTATGCGGGATACTGTTTCGTGCGTAGAGAACAGATGCTGGGGTGGGAAGTTATTCACTTTAGATGGATAGTGTGTAGGTGGTTAGGGGAGGGGGGGGGGGGTGGAAGGGGGTGAGTGGGGGTCGAGGGAGGCTTCCCCATACAAACGCTTATCTAGGCAGCCTCGGTGAAAGGGGTTATCTCTCCAAAGAGACCCCGAAAGAGGGTCACCTTTACCCCCCTCCCCCCGGTCGAAACTCTAGTTCTCTATTTATCCCGTGGAAAACGTGATAGCCCCGCGACGTGAGGGGTCTCTCGACGTGTGCATGTGCGAGACCCCGCGTTGGCGAAGGGGGCTTCAAGGGGCGGAGCAGAATATCAACGACATCCCCTCCCCTACCCCCCACTGCTGTTTCCCAGCCTCAAACAACATTAGCCATTTCGTCCCTCGTGGAAGACCTCTGCGGTCATCCATGTTTGATTTGGTCCCTCGTGGTCTGCCGCCCCTCACGACGACGACAATCAAGCTGGAAGTCACAAAAAGAACTTCGAGGAGCAGCTTCTCCCCACCTGACTAAAGCCACATTTAATACACTACGTTTTGCGAGAGTTTTTCAAGTTTGGTGTTTGCTTGCCATACATTTGTATACAAACTGTTTGTATTTCAGGTCCATAGTTTGTGTTTAACAAGCACTTGAAATTTGGCATCCGGTACCGCTCGCTCAAGTGCTATGTTTGGTCGGTATTGCTCTACGGGGCTGAGACCTGGACGCTGAAGGCTGCCGCCTTGAGGCGTTCGAGATGTGGCGTCTGCGTAGAATGTTTCGCATCCTACAGCGCTTACGGTACACGGAGGGTTTACGGAGAGCCGGTCTTCAGAATCGTGAACTCTTGACGATCGTGAACAAGAGAAAAGTAAGTTATCTCGGCTATAATAGTAGTAGCCTAATAGTTGGGCCTAGTAGCCTATAATAGTAGTATAATTGTAGTGGCCCAATAATTGGGCTACTACATTTTTTTTAATTTGAGAGATTCTTGCGTTTGGTCCTGGTGGGCAAAATAGAATGGAGGCGGGGAATTGGTGGGAAACAGCTCTCCTGGCTTTGCGATTTACAAAGACTAACATTCTGACACTCGCTTCGCTCGGCCGACTATTTTATCTGACATTTGAATAGTAGTTCAGGATGTAATAGTAGTAGTGTAATAGTAGGATGAATAGTAGTTCAGGGGTGTAAACATTTTAAATCGCAAACGCAAACGCTCGCTGGTGAAGGTTGGAGAACCAGTGGGGGAATACGGAGAAGGCCAGAAACACCCAAACTCTCTCGGGTCGGGGCTCTGGCTCCAAGGTCCCTGAACAATGTTCAGTGAACAGACCTGACAGACTGGGCCGTATAAGGTATAATATAACTTATATTATAAGGTATAAAATACCTTATATTATAAGACACACAGCATACCCACGCGCAATCGCTAAAAATCATTCAAATTAAACTCACTGTCTAAATTTGCTGATCGTCGGAATTCGTTCTTTCGGGATTTCGTATTGAAATTCGGATCGCTAGGTAGGATACAGTGGAAACGCTGACTCAATCAAACTCTAAACAACGAAGATAGGATGAATTGCGCAAATTTGCGCTCATCGAAAATTGCACTCAACGAGCTTATTGGACGTAAAATTGCCTCGGGAATGCAAATCCGACATAAAAATTAGGGGTACCCATTTAAAATAAGAAAGTTCGGCGCAAGTGTGCTCTCTTCAAATAAAGTAAATAGGGTACGTATTTATGATATAGTCAAATGCCAGGAGCCTGGTAAATTACTGGTACAACATTATAAAAGTCAGAAGAATTTGCACTAAATGATGATACTTCTAATTGTAACAATACGTTGGTGGTCTCATGGCTCATTTTGAAAAATCCAAATGAATGCTAAGGTCAATGTTTCGGTATTATTACTAAATACTAATTACAAAATAACCGAGTGACAGCAAACACTCGAGAACCAATTGGTTTAAAAACTCAAACCTAAAGTTCATGCGAATTGAACTGAGAAAATAGCTATTACCCGAGAGAAAAACCACAAAATCAGCTAAACCCTCAACAAAGTCGGTTGATAAGCCGTCATCAGGACTATCGGAACAACACTAGTTGTGTTACACAACTTTGGGGAACAACTGACATGATTGAAATCAAATATAAAATTCTAATTGGGAAATTAAATTAAAATTCAAATAGGAGATTTTTGAGGTGACCTTTATTCCAAGAAACTTTCAGTAATCGGAAGTATTTGAAAAATAAAAAATCAGATCTGCGTGTACAATACATAATATTTTTGAGTAAAGTTCGAAACCACCAAAACGTAGCTTCATGCGGCTTATCCGAGCACTGGAAGTGAATATCACAGAAGTCTGTGAGATAAATAGATGGCTGCAGCGACCCGTTTTTTCCGACTTTTCTTTGTTCTCCATCAAATAACTTAACTCGCATAAAAATCTATCTTGAAAATAGTTGACGAAAAAAAGCTTCTTTCAGGTTTTCGACGACGTCATCGTCGAAGGTGGTGTCAGATTTACACCACAAAAATGCTATTCGAATTTTCGGGGGGTAGTCTCCGCGGCAGAATTTCGGTTTATTTATTGTGGGAATCGCCCTAGGAGCCTGCAACTGCTCTTTTATTTCTCTGGAGTTTGTTCGTTACATTACACTGCAGGCGTTCTGCTGTTCTAGCGAGTTTAGATCCCGCAAAATAGTATCTACCTACCATACTAAAAGTGACACCAAACACACAATTGGTTTCAAAACTCAAACCTAATGTTCATGCGAATTGAACTGAGAAAATAGCTAATGCCCGAGTGAAAACCACTAAATCAGCTAAACCCTCAACTTCGTTAAACTAGAAACCCCACTGACCAGTCTTATTTCCCTCTGGATAAATTTTAAATACACTTAGAAGAAAGACGAGGTTGGCAGCCGAGAGGAGGGAAGGTTTTTGCGGCCAGGAAGTATGAGAATGTAATTAGATAACGGAATCTGATTATCTCCCCTGCTAACTGAGTTAAGACCTTTCTGAAGTAACAGGGACTTGCTGAGTCACTTGGAGGGCCTTTTCCTCTCACGCTATTCTCTCTTCCCTCTTTCTCGACAATCTAAATCATAATTAGTCCAGCTATCCCTCCGTTGTGTTTACAACTTCGTTAACTCCCCGGCCAACTTTATATCCACCTGCTTTGCCTGAGAGAATCTGAAGCCCTCTTTCCTAGGATTTCAAACTTTTTTTTTTCTCCTACCTTTTGTGCTTGTTAGGGACGGCAAAGAACTTTTCGAGCTTCTGGTATTATTTCGTCTTCTTCTTCCTGGAGATTTTTTTTTTTTTCGGAAGAATAAGAGAAGGAGGAAAAAATACGCTATGAACTAGCGACGAACAGGCATGAAGTAGTTGGGTTATCGAATAAATTACAAAATCCAACTTCTCTCTGCCTACAGGATTATTTCGTGGTGTAGTAGAAAGTATTCAGTTTCTTCTTCTCTTGGTGATAGCTGAGATCGTTGGTATGTATGCATTAGGGTGGATCGATTTTGGCAAACAAATTTGTTTTCATCCATTTCAAGAACCAATAGCAAAATTTTGATGTCTTTTCACCTACGAAAACAGCATGAAACAAGCCATCAATTGAATTGAATAGATGAGCGCAACCTTTTGTTATTACGATATATTTAACTAAGATACAGTAGGTATCTAGCGACCAAACTATGCCACACAACACATCAAAAATATCCACGTGATGCTCATTACGTAAACAACTGCACCCTAACGACGGATATGAGGCGTTTCTTAATTAGATATAATTATGTAAACAACTGCACCCTAACGACCGATGCTTAAGAAAACCTTATGCCGATCAGAGGTAACGAACGGCTCAGGCTGCAAAAATCGTTTTGGAGTCGTTGGAATCAGCCTAAAAAGCTCATTCCATAGACCCTTGTACCAACGAAATCGGACAAAAACTTTCGTCCCCCTATTGAGGCCTCCTTAGTTACACATCAGAGATAAACAACTTTCATCGTGAAGTACCTCCCGAAAACCGATGAAAGGAATGAGGGAGGAAAAATCAAGGTAGCCTATAACCACCCCACGAACTCGCTGATCACAATGAGACCACCCTCATGAAAATCTGTTGAGCCGCTCGGGCGTGATGCTCTGTACACAAAAAAACAAAACAAGCCATCAATTGAATTGAATAGATGAGCGCAACCTTTTTGTTATTACGATATATTTAATGAGCGAGAGAAACTAAGAAACAGTAGGTATCTAGCGACCAAACTATGCCACACAACACATCATCCACGTGATGCTCATTACGTAAACAACTGCACCCTAACGACCGATGCGTAATAAAACCTTATGCCGATCAGAGGTAACGAACGGCTCAGGCTGCAAAAATCGTTTTGGAGTCGTTGGAATCAGCCTGAAAAGCTCATTCCATAGACCCTTGTACCAACGAAATCGGACAAAAACTTCCGTCCCCCTTTTGAGGCCTCCTTAGTTACACATCAGAGATAAACAACTTTCGTCGTGAAGGACCTCCCGAAAACCGATGACGGGGATGAGGGAGGGAAAATCAAGGTAGCCTATAACCACCCCCGGAACTCGCTGATGACAATGAGACCACCCTCATGAAAATCTGTTGAGCCGCTCGGGCGTGATGCTCTGTACACAAACAAACAAACAAACAAAAAAAAAACAAAAAAAAAAAACATACATGTCGAAGAGGTGAGCGCACCTTTCCATTTTTTGGAAAAAGGTTGCGCTAAAAACATACATGTCGAGGAGGTGAGCGCACCTTTCCATTTTTTGGAAAAGGTTGCGCTAAAAAGAGAGATACAACTTTCAGTATCATAGTAGTGTACAACATTCAACATCAATATACTACGATCGA
This sequence comes from Pilophorus perplexus, assembly GCA_955831195.1. NCBI lineage: Eukaryota > Metazoa > Arthropoda > Insecta > Hemiptera > Miridae > Pilophorus > Pilophorus perplexus. The sequence continues at coordinate 9,215,631 of OY037009.1, forward strand.
TGTTAACTTACACCGTCGAATTGCAATGTTCATTCAACTACCTACTGTAGTGGGTCATGGAAACCTCCATAAAAGAAAATTTCTTTTAATTAAAGCATTTAATACTCTCTTGAAGTAGTTGTTTATTATTTAACTTCACTCTGCTAGGTATTGCAAACTCTCAATTCTAATTATGACGAAAAACAATGAAGAGCGTATCAAAAATTCAATGAATAACTAAACGTAAATTATGCTGATGGAGAAGGTAAAAAATCCGAGATTAATCCGAGGAAAATTAATTTTTTTCATTTGATGATTTTATAAATTGCGAGGTGTTTTTTTTTTCTTTCGTAAAAACACAATTTGCCTTGCTATATTAAACATATCTTGAAGAAACAAATGAAAGATCTTTTCCGAAAATGGAGAACGCCTTATATTCCAGTTTTTAAACCTGGTCACGTCGTCCGCTTTAAAGCTTCCCTTTTCCCGGAGTCCATAGACTAGTCTGCCCTATTTATCAAGCTTAAACAATACATTTTGGCTTCGTCTTTTCTCCGAGTTTCCCCTCCCCCTCCTCGAGGATATGAAAACAGGACGATATTCGCCCTGTCGTTTTTACCCTCGTCGTTGGGTGGAGACTAATAGGAGTTTCCGTTGAAAAATTCCAGGTGGTAGCTCATGACGTAATCCTTCTTTGGTCCCCCTTCTCGGGGTTGTAATAGGGGGAGATTTATCTTTGTCTTGCCATGTTTTCATCTCACCGTTTGTTGACTATCTGGACGGTTTCCATTGCGGTTAAATTTGGGTACATTTGTTCATAAGCCAAAGAGTGTCAGGGAGAAGGAGATTTGATATAGGTACTTTTTTTTTTCATAAAAATTATGTGAGTACCTACTACAATGTAGTATGTACTCGATATTAGTCCAGTCAAATTGTACCTCAAAATCGGTCCCACGTACATTAAATCAGGTAGTAGCGATTTTTTGACACAATGTTCGGGGTGACGTGGGAATACTCTGGTCAAGTTTTCGACCTCGGGGCCCCTGCGGAACCTAGTTTTCCAGGCTAAAAACTGCATTTTTTCGACCTTTTTTTCAGTTTTGGCCCAAATTGACCAAGAAGAAATGGTTTTTCGACCATGATTACTCCTACCTTTTTTAAAGTAGATGAAATTTGCTAAATTTTGAATTTTGTTGTGTTTCTGTAGACCCAATAGTTTTTCAGATACAGCCTTTCGAAATTTGGTGTTTTTTTCAAATTAGCAAATTTTTAGCAGTGTCTCATGTTAAATTTCATAAAATCGCCCTGGTATCATCAAAAAATGTTCAACGAAGTAAATTTTTGTTAAATTTACGTCTCAGGAAGAGGTGGGGTGGTCATTGTGGGGGGGGGGGGGGGGTGTCAAGGGGTGTACATGGGGGGGGGGGGGGTGCGCTCTAAACTGTCAGTCCGCGAATTACTTGCTTCTGATCCTGTACAAAACAAGTCGATGAGGTGTGAGCGAAATCCCCCCCCCCTATCCCAGCAACCCTCTTTTAATATCAGTATACCTTGATTTGTACACATTTTACGTACCCAGGAGATAGGGGATGTAATTGACAACCACTTTATGCTTATCTATGTTTTTAATCTATGCAATGAGGGAAAAATCCTTATGTACAGTACATTAAACGTTAATTAATTTTTCTTTCCGTTTGGAAAGTCCTGGGCCCATGTATCCTACCTCGGGGTCTTGAGAAGCGCGGGCATCGGTGTTGTCTTCATCAGAGAGCGGTCATCCTGTTGCTCCGACAGATGGGGGATTGACAGCTCCTCGTCGTCGAAGATGTCGTCCAAATCGTGGGCTTGCTCGTCGACGTCAATCGTGAACTCTAGGAGGTTTTCACCTGACTGCCCACTACTCTGTCGGCATATGATCGAGCACTTCAGCCCGGTTTTCCTGCAGCTGCAGTCGTTCCCACACCGTTTCAGGCAGTTGCAAGATATCATATGTAGAAGTGTGGATGGGACAGCTGCCTGTGTCATCATTATGCGGACCAGACCCTGGGGGGTACGTTTCCATCCCCATTGCGTCGGGCTCAGGTCCCGCGCCATCCACTTCTGCACTTGGTGGTACTCCCGGAATGGGTGCAGCATCTGCGGTGGCTGGTAGCCGGGCTAAATTGATGGCGGTCTTGGCTGCAGCTTTTGAAAAAATGTGGTAGCGTTTCAACATTAGGATTGCCACAGGGCCACTGTTATCTTCTCCCCAGCAGCTACTATCTCGGCAGTTGTTGCCATTGAATTGAAAAAAGCTGCTGCCTGTTCCTTAAGCTGGTGGTTCACTTCCAGTGCAGTGAGCAGTTTCGTCTTCTCATGTCCCTTCGCTACCAAATGTTTTCAAAAGCTGCAGCCAAGACCGCCTTCAATTTAGCTCGGCTACCTCCCACTGCACGTGCTGCAGGGCTCCACTCTTTCCGGGTGTACCACCAAGTGCAGAAGTGGATGGGGCGGGAACCTGAGCCCGACGCAATGGGGATGGAAACGTACCCCCCAGGGTCTGGTCCCCATAATGATGACACAGGCAGCTGCCCCATCCACACTTCTACATATGATATCTTGCAACTGCCTGAAACGGTGTGGGATCGCCTGCAGCTGCTGGAAAACCGGCTGAAGTGCTCGATCATATGCCGACAGTGCAGTGCAATGCACATGGGCAGTCATGTGAAAACCTCCCAGAGATCACGATTGACGTCGACGAGCAAGCCCATGATTTGGACGATATCTTCGACGACGAGGAGCTGTCAATCCCCCATCTGTCGGAGCAACTGGAAGACAACCAACAATACGACGATCGTCGGCTCGAGCCGCTCTCTGTTGAAGACAACACCGATGCCCGCGCTTCTCAAGACCCCGAGGTAGGATACATGGGCCCAGGACTTTCCAAACGGAAAGAAAAATTAATTAACGTTTAATGTACTGTACATAAGGATTTTTCCCTCATTGCATAGATTAAAAACATAGATAAGCATAAAGTGGTTGTCAATTACATCCCCTATCTCCTGGGTACGTAAAATGTGTACAAATCAAGGTATACTGATATTAAAAGAGGGTTGCTGGGATAGGGGGGGGGGGATTTCGCTCACACCTCATCGACTTGTTTTGTACAGGATCAGAAGCAAGTAATTCGCGGACTGACAGTTTAGAGCGCACCCCCCCCCCCCCCATGTACACCCCTTGACACCCCCCCCCCCCCCCCACAATGACCACCCCACCTCTTCCTGAGACGTAAATTTAACAAAAATTTACTTCGTTGAACATTTTTTGATGATACCAGGGCGATTTTATGAAATTTAACATGAGACACTGCTAAAAATTTGCTAATTTGAAAAAAACACCAAATTTCGAAAGGCTGTATCTGAAAAACTATTGGGTCTACAGAAACACAACAAAATTCAAAATTTAGCAAATTTCATCTACTTTAAAAAAGGTAGGAGTAATCATGGTCGAAAAACCATTTCTTCTTGGTCAATTTGGGCCAAAACTGAAAAAAAGGTCGAAAAAATGCAGTTTTTAGCCTGGAAAACTAGGTTCCGCAGGGGCCCCGAGGTCGAAAACTTGACCAGAGTATTCCCACGTCACCCCGAACATTGTGTCAAAAAATCGCTACTACCTGATTTAATGTTTGTGAGGATGTACTATTTGACTGGACTATATGTCATATCGATAAAAATTTATCGTGATGCGGAAAGCGAAAAGGGACCTCTTGTCGGCGTTTATCGAAATTGAGTTATTGCTACTTTCTAAATCTGTAGAGATTTCTGAAAAATTTAAGACCAACCGCATCCTTGTAGCTAAAAAAATGACGAAGCTGCAGCATTTTAATGTTTTATAATAGAAAAAGTGGATTTTGAGAAAAGCGACGTCAAACTTCAAAATGCCGACAAGAGGTCCCTTTTCTTCAACTCGATATTTGCTTGTTTTGGTTACTTTCGATGCGATTCGATCTTTTAGGCCTAAACGCACGAGTTCTAGAAGGTCCAAGGCTCAATAATCGATAGACAGTGAAAAATCGATAATTTCGACCTTCTTGAGAAAAGCGACGTCAAACTTCAAAATGCCGACAAGAGGTCCCTTTTCTTCAACTCGATATTTGCTTGTTTTGGTTACTTTCGATTCGATTCGATCTTTTAGGCCTAAACGCACGAGTTCTAGAAGGTCCAAGGCTCAATAATCGATAGACAGTGAAAAATCGATAATTTCGACCTTCTTTCGCTTATTTGGCTTTTTCTCCGGATCAACTTTGCCGACAAGAGGTCCCTTTTCGCTTTCCGCATCACTACCGCATTACAATATTTAATATTGTAAGAAAAGTATCAATATCGATAAAATATTGGAAGAAAAATGTCAATATTACCAAAATTTGGTAATATTGAAATTTAATTTGAATCATTCGACAGCAAAAACAAAAAAACACTATTATCAGAAGGAAAACGCTGAAAATTTTACAAAGGGTTTATTATTCTTTGATACGAATTATCCTCAAATTAATTCTATTAAAAATAAAAAATAAAAAAATTTAATTACCTATTCAAAACGGTTCATTTTTATTTCCTTGGAAAGTTTGTGGACAGACGTGAGACCCCCAAATATGGATTTCCCCCCAAATTTCTCGGAAGACCCCTCATTTAACCTCCCCACATCCATTACAAGTTCAAGTCCTAAATTCTAGTTTGTAGCCCCACGGAAACCCCATAGATTCCCACGATGATTTCGGATCGTTCTCAACCCCCTAAAAATGGATTCAACGTCAAAAAATACTCCGAAAACGGCACCCCACTGAAAACTGGGGACTGAAAACCTTACGTGTACAACTAGATGGTACACCGAGTATTTAAGTTTAACCCTTAAAAAAGCCCTACTGCCCAAAATGGATAGGACGGCGGACGGACATTTGATAATTGAAATCAACGTGTCATGAAATGGATAATGCCAAATTTTGAGGCCGCTCCAAATTTTCAACCCCGTCGCGAATACATATGTTTATTATTCCAAGAATAATAAACCAAAAGAAAAGTAGGTACCTTTATATCGATATCGAATCATTCACTATTTTGAAATTTATTTAACCTCAATGATCATAATTTGGACCATATTATTCATGTTTGGAAAGTTTCATTACTGATATTGGACGAAAACGTTGCTGCCTGTGTGTAGGTACTGCCGCTTGTGATTTGGGAAGATCATGGTACATTTTGTATTGTCAGATGATTTACCTGAGGGGAAACCCCTAGACCCCCTGATTATCTCTGTTTTTATCAAGTAGGTAGGTACCTACATGTTTTTCTGATAAGTGTAGGGAGATAATACTTAATTATTATTATAATTGGACGCTTGATGACGTGCCATATTATGACCCGTCCATAATTTATCAATTACATGCTATGTAATTATGGAGCCGTCTCGAGAACGATGTGGAAGGGGCGCCCACCATTTGGCAGTTGGGGGGGGGGGGGGGGGGATCCCCCCAACTTCAACATCGTGAACAGGGAGGCTGGGAGATAATACGGGCATGCTCTTAAACCTGTTCACTCACCCCAGTAAAAACATGAACCATGTAAAAACATCGATATCGAGTCATTTGATCATGAAATTTGTTTAATAGGTTTAACCCCAATGATGTCGATGTCGTTAATATCAAATTATTGCATTTACTTAATGCAATATTACTTTTTTTTTTTAATCTTCCGTTTCCAACTGAATTTAGGAATAGGTACAAATAAGAAATAATTTCTTATTTGTACCTATTCCTAAATTCAGTTGGAAACGCTTGGTCGCTTAAGAAGCAACACCACGTATCTAACTTTTGGCAACTTTTCAGGAGGAAGAAAAAACTGGTTTTAAACATGCATACCGGCAGGAGTTAGATACGTGGTATTGCCTCATCAGAGTTAGATACGTGGTGTTAACATGTAGGCGATTTTAGCGATTTTAGAGCTTTTGGCGGCGTTTTAACGAAACACCAATGTTACCATTCTACGCAGAGCAAAATTCTGCATCCAGTGATATACAACACCACGTATCTAACTTTTGGCAACTGTTCAGGAGGAAGGAAAAACTGGTTTTAAACATGCATACCGGCAGGAGTTAGATACGTGGTATTGCCTCATCAGAGATAGATACGTGGTGTTAAGATTTAAGCGATTTTAGAGCTTTTGGCGGCGTTTTAACGAAACACCAATGTTACCATTCTACGCGGAGCGAAATTCTGCATCCAGTGATATAAAAACCTCATTTTCGTCAAAAAGTTAGATACGCTTTAAGCAACCAATTAAATTTTAATGTGGGATAAGTTTTTCCTTTCGATATTCTTATTCATTATCCGATATTATCTAAAGTCTAATATCGATAAAAATATTGGATGTCTCGGAACAAAATATTGACAGGTATCGATAAAATTCATCAATTTAAGATCGACTCAACTAGTATTATTTAATATTAATGAAGGGTATTGAATGGTCGCTAGTGCGGAACCCCAATGGTCTAGGTTTGGACGACGGGAACCCAGCCTCTTGCAAAGTCTCCAGATCAGTAAGGCAGCTCTACCAGTCGACGACCACCATCTTATAGGTCGTTGGCAGAATACAGTAACTAGATGCTCCGAGCAAAACTAAATCCTCCTCCAACTCCTCTAGAACTGTAGACCCAGGAAGCCAGCCGTTTGGACGCTTCCCGGGCTTCCATGACATTGTCATCTACCCTCCACAACAACCGGCGCAAAACTTGATAACAGCGCCTGAACCTTTCTGATGAACCATAAACACAAGCACACAAGTCAGTGTAAGGACATTTGGGATGGGTTAAAATTGCTTAGTGCACACATGCTCCTTTCGAAGACCTCTCAGGATCAATGTGGGTCAAACGGCAGGAGGTCTCAGAGGATTGATAATACTGCCTGGATGTCAATATTTGGCAATCACATCTGAAACAGATCATACTTTTCTGTTTTCACGGTAGGCCTCCGCTTTTATTTAACGCACCTCTACGAGGCGAGTTGGAGAAAAGCGACAAGGGATGTAAAAACAGGGAGAGAAGGGTCCTGGAGGTGAAGGGGAGAAAAAGACGGGAGAAAATCCTACCGGATAATGTAAAAAAAGGCCCTATTTGTCAGTCAGATAGGCCCCCTCAACCCCTTAACGTCCAAACCCAGGGTTGAAAACAAGGGGGATTTTCGTACTGGGCCGTGTGTGGTGGGAAGGTTAAGAGAGCCGAAGGTAAAAAAGGAAGCACGAGAAGGAGCAACGAAAAAAAAAAGAGCTTCTCCGCCCTCCGTTATGGGATTCATGAGGTGGAATCCAAAAGTTTCCCCGTTGGAGTCAAAAGAGGGCGTTCGAGGCTCCTTTTTACCCTTCCCGTTGACTGATGAGATTGCCAAAAAGCCGGCATGTCTGCTCTCCAGAGATAAAAGTATTAATATCACTAAACTTAACTTCTTGACGAATCGCTTCCAAACCCTAGTGAGTGCTTAGGGCGGGGAACTACGTAGAAGGGAACCCGCAAGCTGTTTATACAGCCAAGTTGCCTCAATGTTAGTGCATTAATATGAGGCTTAGTTGTGAAGTTTAACAACCCTCTAAGTACATTATTACCACGCTCCATCCCGGCATTTTCCTCTTGAGGCCCCTTCACGACCGTCGGTAATAACGCGAAGAATGAAGTCAGTTTCCAGAGACAAATTTTCAAACGCTGACACGTGATATGCTATCAAGTTTATAACAATGAACTGCTTTAACAAACTTCCTCCTTCACTTCGTATCTTTTCATGCTTTGAGATTCCAATTGAACTCCACAACCGTTGTTACTTGAGTTTCGGAGTTGAAAAGGAGATAACACCGAAGAAGCGGCTCACTGAACTAGCACAATGTACATGTCACAGTGTTATGGAAATCTACCAATTAAGTAAATTTGCCGAGTACCTAACAAAACAGTTGATTGCTGCAAAAGTTTATGACATTGTCAAGAATTCAGAAACATGCAGTCAGCACGAAACAGGCACAACTTGAACTTCAACCTCATGAAGCAGATAGAAAACTGGTTGGATGGAATAATATTATGATCTACATACGCGGGAAACTACAAATTCATTAAACAATGGAACAAGGAATTGCATGGGTTTTGGGCTCCTACGGTGCAATAAAAATTTCTTGGACCCTTAGGAAATTTTTAATTTTGAGATGGAGTGGACCGTTGGTGGACTCTTACCCCTCATAGAACCTCTTACCCCCCCCCCCCCCCCTCATAGAACCTTTCAATGACATAATATTATTATTATATATACCTATATCAAGGTGTTACCGGAGCCAGGGTCAGCGGACCACGTCGGGTTTAAGTGGCTCAAAACATGGTTTAAAATGGGTTTGACGACTTCACGAGTAAGGGCGTATTAAGTGGGCCAGATGGTCAATTTCGGATTTTTGAAATAGGGTTACTTGTCAGCGGAACCATATTTTAAGACGCTCTAAATTACTTCAGATGAATTGAAGGTATGATAATTAGGTGATTAAATCAACATAAAATATTATTATTAGGGGATTAAATCAACATTAAATATTATTTTATGTTGATTTAATCACTATACTATAGTGCGTTGAAAGTGGCTCATAACTCACCTATGCCCTATTTTGAAAAAAAAAAAAAAAAAAATTGTACATCTTTGACGTTTGGTTTCGGCCAGACGGCTTAACCGGATTGAATCGATAGGGCATTCATTTGACACAGAATTTTGTCTTCTTGAAAAACGACGTATGCAGCTTTTTTGTCAGTCTTTTTGTTCTGGGTGTAAATGGCTATAAACCAAAAAAAAGATGAGAAAAATCGCGGTTATCGGGACGCCAAAGGTAAAGCTCACCACCCACGATGGCGCCACGATTCCTCATACATTGGGCCAACTTGAAGAGATAACAACAACTTCCAGCTTTCTGCCAATTATTTCCGTTTTCCCCATTTACTGGACCAGTGAATTTGGAGGGCTCAAAACCTTAAAAAGTCGAAAGTGAATTCCCCATGCTTGCGTCCGACCTTATCTAATTATAACGAAGACGGTTTTTTTTCCACCTGGATGACTCTTCAGGGGGAAATTCACTGGTGGAGATAACGATTTTAATTAGTTAACCTAATCAAACAGACACGTTCGTATATTGTACCGTTTGTTCGCCTCAATGAATGGAAAAAAAAAATCTTCGTTACTTCGTAACAATCGACCGTTAGGCCTATGGGAATATGTTTTCCATATCAAAGGGAATATCTGTCGAGTTATCTCGTGATTTTATCGTCATTGTTGGAATAGTGTCAAAGGACCTGTCCAAGGCAATAGTGAATACTCCCCCCCCCCCCCCCTAATTACCTTTTGTTAATTTAATTGATAATTATTATGATGACCAACAAGTTCAATGATGTTGAAAACCTAATTTATTTTAGTGAACATCATCAGAGGACTCAAAATAGAACTCCGGCCGTGAAATCGGAGCTCAGAATATGGTTGCATTCGTACGGTAGAAAATTGGTCTTTCCGTAAATTACCCTGTTTTCTTTTTTTCTTTTTTTTTCACTGCTTGAAACAGAAAAAGTTCTTTATCTGTCGGTCTCGCCCTTCATTCATTTCGAGGAACAAGCCATCTCTACTTTTTACAGCCCCCATGTAGCTTTATCCGAGCCTTTGCCGTCCATCCCTTTAATTAAATCTTCCTTTTTTTTTAACGGGGGAAATTTTCAAACAAGAAAGAATGGAGCAACATGGTGAGCACGGTGGAGATTTTCTTTCCACCATTACACCTATTTCGATCCGACCGATGATGAAAGAGTATGAAAGTTTGTTTGGTCTTTTGAACAGAGCGAAGGGCGCTTCATGTTTTGGAAGGTAGATAGAGAAGGTAGGCACATCCCATTTAACTAGAGGGCGACAAAGATTCTTTTTCCACTCATATTAGAGAAGAAAAACGATGTAAATTGGTTACAAGTGTGTTCCTACAATCGACTATGATTATGGGATAGTTAGATAGGTCTGGGACCACTATAAACACTATAAATCGATTCTCCATCTAGAAAATGCTCTAAGATGTGGAGGCCGACTAAATTACTTCAGATGACATAAAAGTATGATAACTAGGTTATTTGTGATGATTTAGGCGTTGAAAGTGGCTGGTAACTCACCTTCAACCCATTTTGGGAAAAATCGGACATTTTTGAGGTTCGGTTTTGGCCAATTGACTCAACCGAATTGGGTCGATTGGGAACTTATTCGAAGCGGAATTTTGCCCTCTTGAAAAAATATGCATAATATGTCAAGAGATTATATTATAATCTTTTTTGTCATTCGCTTTCTTCTATAGTCCGTTCACCGAGAGTGGAGAGCAGGCGTCAGGTATACTAAGCCACCAATGTCGCCTGATTGCCTACCTGATGGTCTAGACTTCGCCCTTCTTGTCGCTCGCATTCCCCATTACTCTTATCAAGTTATCAACCATCAAAGTGTTTTCTTGTCAAGTTTGAGACGTAACTTCTTTTTTTTTTTTTTTTTTTTTTTTTTTAGTCTCTAGTGGCATGTATAAACCATATAATATGGTTTATATACGCATCTTTTTATTTTTCATACCTCATACCTCAATGCTCAACGACCAACAGGACCTCCTCCCTTCCATCCATAGGTATGCAACCCTCACAGCACAGGTAATATGCGAAGTAGCTTTCTGTTGTTTGCTTACTACGTTGCTCTCTGGTCTCGGTGAACGGACTTTATAGGTAAAAATCGCTAAAAATTAACGATCTAGAAATTAACGGATTTTGAGCTATCAAAGCCCACCACCCGCATTGGTGCAAATTCAGATTCCTTATATTTGGAGATTATATCTATTTTCTGCTTTCCGTTTGGGGGGGGGGGGGGGGGGGGAGGCCTCATTTTATTGGCCTTTGGAGTGATGTGTAGCGGCGAGGAAGCGACGACACTAAAAGCACGTCGTGCGGAAATTCTATTACGCTACATAATTTGCTGCAAAATATGAGGCCGGGAAAGGGAAAGGAAAAGTTGAAAGTAGCGTAGTAACGGGGTGATTGATGATGTGTACGAAGATAATCAAAGAAAAAGAATCGCTCCTGTGAACCAGCTCGCTTCAGCGCCGGCGTGAGTTAATGAGCTGAGGGAACGAGGGCTGAGCAAAAGGCTTGGAAAATGCGATTAGGGCAGAAGAAACGATAAGGGCGAAGGTGAGCCTTCTTCAGAACCTCGCAGGAAGTCTAACTACCTTTAGGAGAAATATGCAATAAGGTGGAAAAATCAGAAAGCTAATTTTGGGAGGGGAAAATGGAAAAAGGGAAGAAGAGGGAAAATTGTAAAGGAATGGCGGGTAAGAAAAGGGGAAGTCGGGTTTGAATGGCTCTCAACCGATTTACTAAAGCTCCCCCCATTTTGTCCCCCGTACGAGAATAACAAGGGCTAAAAGAAACCTCAGAAAGCAAAAAAAAACGTTTTTCCCTCATGCTGAACATCGCTCATAACTATAGTGTCCGCATACGAACAGTTTAATTTGTTATGCAGGAAAACTTATGTTAGGGCGTTTGGCGGTTACTGCCACAGTACGAGAGGAGCATAATATGGGCTGTATTATAGCCCTGGCACTATAATAATATTATACTAACTGTCATTTCTGGGGAAAAGGATCGAAGTCCATATCTTTTCTGGAATATCTTTTATTTACGAGTAACTAACCGCGATTTTCATGGATTTCTTGCTCGTTAAAATTTAATTCTCTCCTAGAAGAGCCAAAAAAAAAAAAAAAAAACGCTGCAAATTTTACACAAGGGTTTATTATTCTTTGATATACGTTACTTGTGCAGAAATTTAATTCTGTGGTACTCAAAAAACACCCGTTTTGGGTCCATTCACTACTGTAGACCTACCTTCTGGGGGTAATTTCGCCAAATTCAACCAAATAACGTCTGATATATCGGAAAAATTCACTCTTCAACTAAATGGCCCAAATTATTCTTTTTCTTACTCAAAGTCCTCAAAACCACCTTTTCAATAACTCGAATAGACCCATCGCTGTAAAAATGACCCGTAATAAACCGACGGATCCGAAATGTCTGGCCGGCTTCTCCCCAGCTTTCTAAGAGCTTCTCCGGCGATGCTGTAAAACTTTTCATTTTGTAAAACAGAAGAGTGGAGCTTTTACGTCTTTTTTTATGGCCAAAGCCGCACCTGAACGCCCCACTACGAGTATGGGTTTTATTGTCAGGAGCACACTATACGTACGACCGTTTCGCTATTATATTGTATTGTTGGATAGAAAAAGGAATACTGAAATTCAACGTAATATTATATTACGTTCTCATGTAAAAGGTAGCTAGGGAGAAAAACATTTGATAGATGATTTCACCAACTGGGCCTTTAGAAGTTTGGGGGGAACGGTCCCAGGGGGTTTTGTCGACGTGGGTACCTACTTGTTCGAGAAATTGCTTTGGGACGCTAATTTTCTGTGGCCCTTTGGAGGTGTAACGCACCATGGATGTCGCTATTATTTGAGAATAATAATTATTCAAATTGTATTGTTTAACGACCACCACGTCATCTATAGATGACGTGGTGGTCGTTAAACAATGCATCGTCAGTTTCGAAGTCAATCATGTGGAAGGCAAACTAGCTTACCCAATACAATAGCTTACATATTCCACATCATACTGAGCCACAGCAGCCCTCTTTCGTATCATACCAGGACCCATTTATCCCATATTTTGTTCCCATTTTCCCTGGATTAAGGGGGGTAGATCACAAGAGTTCCCAAACCAGATGCACTTCGATTGTACGCCCTAGTGCTAGAGTACTTACTAAATGGGTTTGCAGCGTGTGCTGTCCCTTCCTGCACTGAGAGAAAAGATTTTTTTAGTGGCTAGGTTAAATCCGAAATAACCTCGAAAAGAAATTGAAACCACCTAGAATCAATTGATTCAACCTAGAAAAAAATAGGTCCAGGTTAAAGTAACATTGAAAAATATTTATACAACCTAGACCCATATAGAAACAACCTAATCCGTTATTACCCGCCCTCTGACCACAACCTGGAATAAAAAAGTGTCAACCTAGACCAAATGTGAACTTCAGAATTGGTCTAGGTTGACATTGTGAAGACCTAGAAAATATATTACCTACCTTTGACTTTTAAGTGGGGTAACCTAGAATCGAATGATTTGACCTTCCATATAATTCCCCTCCATTAAAGTCTCGGTTGTACAACTGAAAACAACCGAGAGATTTAAAAGGCGAGATTGTTACTTTTGGTAACAACCCAGAAGAAAAAGTTAGACTTTCAGTCTCGGTTAAAACTACCGTAGTACCACAAATAGTTTTAGGTTTAAACAACAGTGATTGTAATTCATCCAATAAATTCCAGGTTGTTTCTACAGTACGCTAAGCGGCAGCGGAGAGCGCCACTGTAGGCGGTGGGCGTTAATTCTCGTTGTCTTGGCACCCCTGCTATTTACCCGGTGGGGTTGAGGCCAAATCTCTGTCAAATTCTAATCATCTATTTTCTGTACCTACTGTACATTCAAATTTTTGTACTGAGTTGGAAACAGAGGCAACTCAGAAAGATAGTTGAAGTTGATAGAACCAACCTGCAATGGAAGTGGAGCAAACCTAGAAAGAAAAGTGGACCACCTAGTAATTTATTAGGACCAACCTGAAAAGAATAGGAAGCTACCTAGAAATTTATTAACTGGTACAACAGGGATAGTAATTGAAACAACCTCGTAAATAAAGGGGCACAACCTGGAGAAAAAAGGGTTCTAGGTTAACGCGCCATGGCTGTAAATTGTTTGAGGTGGGGTGAGAACGTTTTCGTTTTAGGGTAAATCAACCATGTATGAAAGTGAAAAACATTGAATACCAGGGTGAGACAACCAAGACATTAATGTTTTTAACCTAGACTGTAAATGGATGGAGGCGGCGGCACACACCGTGAACTTAACCTAGAACTAAAGTGTGGGGGTGGCGCATTTTAAATCTTGGTTGTTTGCATTTTTAGGACGGTAACTTAACTTCACCAGTATTTTCAATCTAGGTTAAATTATATTCAACCTAGACTAAATTGTTCCGCCCTAGAATGAAAACCAAAAAAAATCTAGCTTGGCAGCATTTAACCTAGAAAAAAATCTAAAAATAACCTAGAATAGGCCCTTTTGGTTTATTATTCTTGGAATAATACACCTATGTTTTCGCGACGCGGGTCGACGACTCCGATCGACCTCAAAATTTGACATTATCCGTTTCAAGAGGTCTACATTCAAAATCCGAAATGTCCGTCCGCCGTACGCCGTCCGCCGTCGGCCGTCCGCCGTCCGCCGTCGGCCGTCCGCCGTCCGCCGTCCGCCGTCCGCCGTCCGGGCCGTTTTGGGCAGTAGGAATTTTTTAAAAAATCTGAAATTTTGACAAAATACTTGGTTTACCATCTAGTTGTGCCCGCAAGGTTTTCAGTCCGATCGCCCAAACCCGTGGGGCGCTTTGGGGCTATAATGGGGCTACGGGAGGGGTTTTTAGAAGGCTTTTAGCTATGGGATCGAGTTAGGTGTCGTTTTCGAAGTACTTTTGGACGTAGAATCCATTTTTTGGGGTCCCGGAACGATCCGATTTCACTGGGGCGATCTTTAGGACTTTCATGGGGCTAAAAATGGGATTTTTGAAGGATCCCAGGATGTTAAATATTTTTTGAGTTAAAAATAAAGAATTTTTGAAAAAACACATTTTTGAACAAAAAAATCCAAAAAAAAAAAATTTTTTTTGAAATAAAAATCCAAAAAAAAATTTTTTTTTTTAAATTTTTTTCATTGACAGAATTTAATTTCTGCACAAGCAACTTATATCAAAGAATAATAAACCCTTGTGTAAAATTTGCAGCGTTTTTTCTCTCAGTGTGGGAAGATGTTGTCTGGCCTGGCCTAGTGACCCCACACTAGATTCAGCCTTTATCGAGTTGAACCGATATATCGGCCTCGAAATATCGTTCCGTTCAGATCCCCCGAACCGTTCCGATCTCGAAAAGAGCGAAAAATTATAATTTTTACGATAAAGTTCCGAATGAGAACGAAATTATAAAGTTCTGAAAAATAATGTCCCAGTGGGAACGAAATCTGAAGGAACAATATTTTATCGTTCCCGTGAAAAACGTTCTTCTTCGGATTTCGTTCCACTTATTTTGTTATGATCGGGGGGGGGGGGGGGGGGGAGGCTTCACCTCCCATGACACGGACCGGCCTTTATCTCACTGCCAGATATCCTTTCACTGATCGATTAATTATTTAACCGCAGTGACTTTGGTTGGTTCCACTGTCCTGGCATCCCTTGCCGACAGTGTGAATTGGACGACCAGGCCTCCGTTAGCGACAATTTGCTTGTGGAAGCCAGTCAGCCAAATTTCAATAAAACTGCAAGCTGTGGGAGAAACAATACCAATCACGACACTTTGTATTTGAGATTGGATTCACCACAGCCCTGCTTTGAAGAAAGACACAGTAGATGAGAACTAGACTCTTCCAGCCATCCTGTAGCTCGTGCTTCCTCCCATTCTGTATTGACACCTCCTATTAAGTTTGTAGACCCCATTAATTCGTGCGATGCCTTAATTAGGGATGTTCATACACTTCCCTTCTCTTCCTTCACAAACATCGGGTGCGTAATCCTAGATCCAACGCTAGAGGCATTCGATCTTAACATGTCATGTTGTTTGTTAATTTGTGCACAAATTATAATGTTAATCCAGAGAAGCAATTAGAAGATACATCCCAAACGTTCGTTTCACAGGGGGCTCCTTTACCACCAAATCACAAATTTAGGTTCACTAACAAGTAGGGACACATACTTCACCCGAGGCGGGTCCTGACCCTAAAACATGAATGGATCCTCACGATGATTCTTCGTCTCATCAATTCTGTAGAATCCTACCAGCCTTCCACATCTTTCAAACTTTTCAGACAGATCAGGAAGATCGAATGGCTGACTGACGGGCTCCCATCCCCTTGAAACACCCCACAGGTGACTTCGATATTAAATCACTCGATGTGACAAAGACCTTCTGCGGAGAAATGGGAATCGTAACGCTCGGTGCTTGTAAAGAACTCGGAGGCGGGCGGGGCGATGGCAATTGCTCCGCCGTTCTCGTCTTGAAATCCCATTTCTGAAAGCAATAATTCTCCGGAGACCGAGGTAGCGGTATATAATACTTCAGCTTTTCCGTGAAATACGGGATGAGTGTCTGGGAGTGTGTACGGAGGCGGAGCTTATGGCACTGTGTCGCCCATAGCGGAACAATCTATTCAATTTCAGACCTGGTACACCCCATTCAACCCACTTTCGAATACGAGGGCAGGGGAAGTAAAACGGTTCGAGACCAAACAACAACGTCTCGAACCGAATCTACGTCAGAAATGAGCAAACTCAACAGAAAATCGGAAACTGTTCCCATTTATCTTTGAAGACAGCACCAACGGCACTCACCCCATTCATCGTGAATCCGTTTTCCATTGAATGCTAGTGGATTCTAAAGAACTCTCAGTCATAATGCTGTAGGTATGACGCCGAATCAGATTTTTACAGCTACCACAAACCGAAAGGGTTATCTTCGATATGGATTGCGTGCTGCCCAATTTTTGCGAAGTCGGTGTGGGAAATCATCTAGGGTTACTCAGAAACTGGAATCAGCGAGCGGAAGACGGAAGTAGTTACGTGGTCGCCAGCTAGATCGCAAGCGAAAACGCTGCAAATTTCACACAAGGGTTTATTATTCTTTTATATAGGTTACTTGTACAAAAATTAAATCTGTGTCAGTAAAAAATTTGGTTTTCACTCGGAAAATATTTTACCTCCTGGGATCCTTCAAAAATCCCATTTGTAGCCCCATGAAAGCCCTACAGATCGCCACAGTCGAATCGGATCGTTCCAGGACCCCCAAAAATAAATGCTACGTCCAAAAATACTTCGAAAACGACACCTAACTCGATCCCATAGCCACATAGCCAAAAGCCTTCACAAAACCCCTCTCGGAGCCCCATTTTAGCCCCATAGCGCCCCTCGGGTTTCGCGGGCATAACTAGATGGTAATCCAAGTATTTTGTCAAAATTTCAAATTTAAGAAAAATTCCTACTGCCCAAAACGGCCCGGCACAGAGAAAAGCCAACAAAGAAAGGCTGAGAAACGGTGGGCCGCCCCTTCCCTGCGCGTCAGATCGGCGGTTGCAGGTTTAGTCTCGTTCCATTTTCACACCCTGTATTAAAATTAAAACTCCCGATGAAAGATGGAAATTGAAGTCTCCCGGGAAAACGGCCAGGGAAATAATTAGAACGTGCCTCCAGAATAAGGAGTTTGAAAGACGGTAGGGAGGTGGCTGGCAGGAGGCTACGTGCTTCCAAGGCGCTAAAGTGACTTTTGAAAACGGTTCCCTTCAAGGGCCCCGATCGTGTTCCAAATGGGCCGAGATCGCTTACCCACTTGCGACTTCGAGGGGCATTAAGCTAAGAGCCTATCAGTTCTGGAAAGGAAGAGGAGGAGGGATAGAAGTGTAGTGAGGGCAACAAAGAAAGAACCAAGGGTGTAGATGAGGGGGAGGTCCTATTTCTTTGAAGCGCTAGCTAAGCTTCCATCATCCAATCAACCTGGGAATATATGCTTCTAACATGTCAAAGTGCTTCGCGACACTCTCACTTCCGCTTGCCATCCAGGCTGAAGATACATACGGAAGTAAAAGACGCAGATAAATTGGTTGAAGAATCAAATTTCGAGACCTTCGCTTAGGTACGTTATCATTTTCGTCTCTATGAGGGACAGCAGTGAGGGGGATATTGTTATAGCAGAAGTTAAAACGTGAATTTTGAGAAAACATAACGCCTTTACGGTCTCTTGCTTCGCAAACTTGCAGGTATACCTCATATATGGCGTCTCTTTACGTGCACATTAAACGCATAATCGTCTTCGAGCTTTCTCAGCAACTCCATATTATTTTATACCGGATGTATAAACTGTACTGGAGTTGATCCCCTGCCCGATAATGCCTTTTGATCCGTTCACGAACCGCAATCGTGGTCATGTCATCCAAAATATGATATCATCCTATTCTCGAAGGACAATGTAACCATTGGATTTAGACAGAGGCGAAATTTGTTTCAAAGTAATCATCGAACGTGTCAAGTCTGGTTCTGACAATTCGATCTACCAGTAGCTGGTTTCACTTACCCACCCTTGCGCTAGTATTTACGACTCATCTCGTGATCTACATCTTTACCATAATACAGTAAACATAATATGTTTATATTATATTCGGACATATCCAATCACGGGATTGGGGGGAAACCCCGGACTGGAGTGGAGGCTCTAGGTACCCCTCGTCTGATCTCATGAGAGTGGATTTGGGGAACCCAAGGCCTCTAGAACCCGTCCGGAGGCACCTCTCGTGGTTCCACATCTGTGGGAAGTTCCGAAGGGGGGGGGGGGGGGGGACCAAGGCTGCAGCAGAAGAAGTTTCGTATCAGAATCTGTTTCTGATACATACTGGACATCTCCAGTGAACATTGCCAGCCTACCAGTCTTCCACTGAGCCCATCCAGTGCCAGCAAAGGGGACCCAGAGAGAGCCGTCGACAACTCGAGTGTGAACCCTGGGAAAACCAACCTGACCCATCACAACTTGAAAAAAAAAAACTGCCAAAAATTGTTTGATTGACCTTAAATTGAAGACAAAAAACTAATTTTGGAGCTGATCCAAACTTTATTTGTACGCGTTTTACGGTAAAAATATAGGAAAAACAGGCAATATAATCTTTCTCAGTGGCCAATTGCATTCAAATACTTCTCTTATTAATTAGGATAATTAGCCTCAGTTTGCATTGACGAAGAAACAACAAGATATCTCAGGAAGTATTTAATTCGGCGATGCGATTAAAAGCTAGCGTTTTGAGAAAAAAATTTGCTCAAAAGCGTCTTTAGAAATGTTGAGAGGCTCATGGAAAAGATGGTAAAAAAAATCTTTAAGGTTGAGGGGTGGGCTTTTTGCCCCATTGATGCTACTCAGTACGGAAACGTTTTTCCCTCCCCTTCCCAATTTTCCCTCAGTTTTACCCCCTCCTTTTTTTTCACCGCTTCTTTCGAAAACGTTTTCATCCCCTCCAATCAATGTCTAAAAAGAGCATTGTCCATGCGGGTCCCTATTCATCGGCCTCTATAATCCCTGAAAGAGGATTGCGGCCACTGAAGGCATCAATCATTTCCTTCTTTCTTCTTTCTCGGATTCCGTTTTCTTCTTTTTTTTTGCGCTTCCTTCGTCGTGAGGACTCTCCTACCCTTGAGTGTTAAGTGAGGGAGGTATGATGGAACCAAAAAGATCATTAACTTTCCATTAGCGATCCTTCAGCACGAGGGGACTTTCGAAAATCGATGCTATCGAGAAAAAAAAAGTGTCCCTGGACATTAGTCGAAGTTGGTCGCATAGACTAATTTGATGAATTAGCGAGATTCTCTCCACAACAGACATAATATGCCACTACACGCAATAATTAACAGTACATACTTTGAAAAAACCAGAAAAAAATCGTCCCTTATTTCTACCCCTTTAACGCCATTTCATCTTCTATTCTTTCCCAAACACTTCTTCTTTTCTTCCCCCCCCCCCCCTTTTGCCACAACGAGCCAAAAAGGACGCCCGTATAAATTGCCACTTGATTTTCTGGCTCTTCTGTCTTTGGGAGACCCACAGTGCTGGAAATTTTCCCCTCTCACGTCAGCTCCACAGTCCCTTGAAAGCGTTTTCCATTTGGTTTTCCCTGGCTCCCTCTCTATCACTTTTTTTTTTTTTTTTTTTTTTTTGCTTAATTCAATTTTTACTTCAACAAAAAGACTCGTTATGGAGAAAAAGGGGGGGGGGGGGGGAAACAGCGACCCAAGGGCAAGAAAATGCGTTCTTTTTACGGTGGCTCAAAAGTTGACTTTCATTTTAAAAGTAATTTTGCCTGAAATGGGGTTTAAAAACGAGTTTAGCTTGAAAAAAATAAAAAAATAAAATAAAAAAAATAAAAATACACGAGAACATTAAATCTAAATTGGTAAAAGTAGGGTTAATTTGTAGGTTTATTGGAAGCTCTTCAGGAATGGTGAGGTAAGTCGTTGAAAGACCGGCGTTGTGCCCAGTGTTGACAAAATTTAATTTAAGTAGCGCGAGGGTGGGCGGAAGTGAGGCTGTTGGTTTTGACGTGCGGTGTGGGAGCGGCCCCCCGTTTCCCGGGTGGGATCTCACTGGGACAAAAAACGACAGTGTGACACGCTTTCAAACTCAATGATGTCAGCCTTGCCTCGAACGGGGATGGAAAAAGAACCAGTTGTGGGACGTGGACCCTTGGGAACCTTCTTGTTGAGAGTTGTGCGGTTTATACTTAAGTTGTTAGTGTAATGTGTGTAAGTGGGGTTTTATATGGTACGTATAAATTGTGAAAAAATTAATCTCAAGTCAATAAAAAATTATTGAAAACAGTGTATTCCAGTAGGAATACACCGTGTTTGGACTGATTTGGGACCCTCAAAAATGGCTTATTCGTCCGAAATCACTCGGAAAACGACACCTCATTCGACCAAATGGCATCCTTCTGAAGCAAATATGTAACCAAAGTCCCATACATCTCCACGATGGGTTTCGGATCTCGAAAAAGGGACTACACGTCCAAAAATTCTTCAAACTCCATACTCCACCCCACGGTTACTTTACTAGTAAAGTAACCGTGCTCCACCCAATGGCCGAAAACCTTAAAAAACCCTTCACTAGCCCTGGTCAGTCCTCCACTGGAAACTTACCACAAGATATTAGGGAGCACACCATCTGGCAGACACGGAGCTAAGAAAGAATTACTTCCCAGATTAAAAAAAAAAAATGTGCAAAAAATGAGCAAAGATCAGTTTGATTTCACCAGACATTTCAGAGTCAGACCCCAACAAGAGACAAACTGTCAAAGCTAAATTAGTAAAAGTAAACAACAACAACATTCATGTAACCAGCAAAATTAATGTACAAATCATATAAATTGGTAAATTTAGAAAATATAGCTTAGTAGATTTTGTAAATATTGTTAATAATTTATATCAAAAACTATAGTAAAAAATAGTAAATTAGTAAAAAAAAGTAAAAAATAGATGACTTATGCAGTAAATTGGTAGGTACAAGAAATTGCTCAAATTAATACCTACAACTAAACCACAGCGGCTCCTACTTCTCGCTTCCAACTAGCGTGCCACGTCTAAAAATCAAATACGTTTGATTCCGAGCGTGAGCGATCGTGAACTAGCGTGCCACGCTCCGTGAGAACCCCTCTTGGGAAATCAGTCGTTCGTGATCGAGCGAGCGAACGAGGGAGCACTTCCGTCTTCCGTTCGCTGATGTCAGTTGCCGAGTGTGCGTGTGGGAGAGACAAAAAACGGGTTCATTAATGAGCATTAAATTGTGTAGTGTGTCCAACTCATTCAACTTGTTATATTTTTTATTATTTAACAAAGTTGTTGCAATTTTGAGTCTACTTTTTTTTTACCTTCGTTAATGATGAGGTAAACCCTAGTAGAGCCTAACTAGCGGAATTTCCACTTCCTATAAAAATGAGACCTTAGAAATAAGGCCACCCCATAGCGGGGAAAGTTATCAGACACTGTCTTCATTAGGGTTGATTTTCTTTTACCCGCCAGGCTTGATTTTCTTCCTCACTTTCCTTCGTCGGGCGGGGGTAATATAGTAGGTAACACGTAGATATGGCCTGTGTGGATAAGCTGCACGTAGAGTTGGTGGGTTTAGATCCCCCCTCACCGCTGCCGTAGTGCAGTGTACTTCAGACCTAAAACTACGTGACTCCCTTATGTTATACTCCGGCTTCCTGTCGTCATTAGAGGGGTCAGCCGGAGGGTGTGAGGTTGTGTTATTCTCCAGAGTTAGGGCTGGTGTCGAGGGGTTTCCCTCACTCTACCGAATCCCAGGCTTTCCCGAACCTTCCTCTCCCTCTTTCTCTTTGCCTTTTATTCCGTTCCCTTTCTTCGCCATCCCTTAAGTCACGTCTCTCTTCTCACGTTCCGTCATATCGCGACCTCCTTTTTTTCAGTTCGCCTTCTCGATCGACCTCAGAACAGTAACTCAAGAGTTTGAAATCCCAAAGATAGTACCTTAGTAGTAGTCCAAGTATTTTTTGACGTAGGATCTATTTTTGGGTTTCCCAGAACTATTCGATTCTCCTTCGGAATGATACTTTCATGGGGCTACAAGTGAAACTTTTGTAGGATGTCAGGAGGTCGAATGGGGTGTCGTTTTCCGAGTGATTTTGATCATTTTTTAGGGGCCCAACATCTGTCCTAATCTGTTAATGAATAGTTTTTTAAAATTTGTCATGTATATAATGTTCAATCTGAAAAAAAAGAAGTTTGACATGGAATTAATTTTTGCACAATTTATTCCGGAATTGGAATTAATTTTTGCACAATTTATTATCCTTTAGAATAATAAATCTATTTATTTAATAAGAGCTGGTTGCCTCCTGATTGGATATTTTAATCACAAGCAACACCCCGAAAGTGACAATCTCAATGAATAATCATCACCATGTAATTGATAATTTCAAACACCAACACCACAAATATTAATTTCCCTGAATTTTCATCCTCAACTTGTGGGCCACCATAATGATACCACGCAGTGCATTTTTGATTGGACCTGAGGACTGGGCCGCCCCTGGCGACACTTCGACTGGGAAGCCAAGTCAGCGGATCCAATTTTTTCGCGCCAACCCGTTGCCCAGGCAACCATTGTTGTTCAACTATGGTCGCCGGGAGAGCAGATTTTCGTAAGACGGTGACAACGGGTCCGGCCTCTCATGCCAGTCTGGAGATATCGGGTCTCCCTTGCATACCTCGATACAGCCTCCCAGGTCAGCAGATCACGACTACTCGTGTTATGGCCCTGGTGGTATTCAGGTATTCCCTTCCTTATCCTCCAAAGACACCGGGAGCGTAATCCAGTAACGCTGGAGGCATTCCCCCAAACACACACAACAAATCATGATAGACCTATTAATAAACTAGGAACTCAATATTTGCATGTAGGTCCCCCTTCAACATCCGTTATGCAGGGTGTCCTACAGGTAACAACACCAGAAAAGTTAGAAAATTGACTTACATTAAATAAAACCGTTTTTGTCTCTCCTGTTAAGTAGCGAAAAGTCAATTACGTTTGAAATGAATGGTAGGTAGGTACCTACTACCCCATGGGGCAGAAAATTTAATGGTTTAATTTTTGAGTAAATCACCCCTAAAACCACGGAATGTAATCTTAACTCAATTTTCCGATTATGGCGTTCTGTGCCTTACAGTAACTGTAAGGTACAAAACACCGTATTCGGAAAATTGAGTAACTGTTACTGTTGCGTTCCTGGGCTCTCCTCGACAAATTTTAACACAATATACTCCACAACGTAACACAACCACAAGAAAGCAAAGTTATTTCTTCTCGTTTCAAAAACTTCAGTCCCGCGCTCTTCGGAAGAAACTTTTTTTTTTTCTTCAAAATTTTAACGACCCCTTTTTTCAATACTTTTCTCCTCCTCCGAATTCAATCTCGATCAGGTCCAATGGACGCCGAGTGCAATAAAGGAAAGAAAAAAAAATCTACTTCTCGAGAAAAACGCCTCCCATCTGAAGAGCAAAAGTATTTCGGAGGGATTACAGTAGAATTGGCATCGTTGAGGGCTTCGGAGTGGAAACTTTCGGACTCTGCATTAGTGGGGAAAACGGAAGTCCATTTGCAGCGATGAAAAGTTGAAAAGTCGGGAGCCGGGGGATATATAAAAAAAGAAAAATCATTTTTCTGTCATTATGAATGCGCCGTATAACGAGGTCCTCGTCAGAAGTGAATATTTTATCAAGTTTAATAGAGTTACATATTAGGTAACGTTCACTATGAAAATAGATTTGGGAATAAATTTTGTTGCATATTGTTTGATTTTGAAGAAGCCATCGAAATAAATTTTTCCTTCGCCTGATCCACTCTAAACGAGAAGAGCCCCATGCCTGGAGAAGCTGGAGGGTTGGACTTATCTATCCCAAGCTATTTTTGCCCCCCGCCGAATAAACTCAAACTCCGATGTCATTTCCATCGCGGCAGATCAAAGAGGCTTTGAAATTAGCTTTCCTTTTATCCTCGACCACTTTGATGCTCCGAAAAACGGGGTGGACGCTCGATGCGAGGGGATATGAATTGACGGTGCTGCGAAAAATAAGGGCAACTAAGAGGATGCCCTCGGAATTGCTTAAATTAAAGATTGAGGGAGGGAAAGAGAGAGAGAAAACACAGCTAGAGGGAAATTGTGCAAAAGTGAGAAGGTAAGTCTCGTTGTAAATAATTTTATTTTTCCGCAGTTGGATTTCAAAAACCGTCTCGAGTCGATATTATCATGGAGAGCTTTGACTTATCCAACCGGAGCTAAACGAATCTCTTTGTTGAGAATCTAAAAGGAAAAAAAAAAAAATCGTCAGAAATAATTATTAGCAAATTTTAAACGAAAAACTAGAAGGACGATGAGGTTTGAAGTGGCAAAATCCGTTTGGATTGTCTCAAAACTGGGTTAAAGAAGTTAAGATACAGTTTAGAGGGGTTAAAATCTAGTTTGATGAGGGTAAGGACCGGTTTTGTTGGACATAAACCGATGCCGGAATTCAATGTATTTTTATCAAATGTCATTTTATCCAACCTACCTAAAATAATATTTTACAATACGAATTTTTTTAAATAGTAGTTGTATACAAAATTTGTATCCCATTTAATGGGATTTTTGAAGGATCCCAGGAGGTCAAATATTTTCCAAGTGAAAAAAATTGCAAAAAACAAAAAAAAAATTTTTACTGACGCAGAAATAATTTTCGCACAAGTAACCTATATCAAAGAATAATAAACCCTTGTTTAAAATTTGCAGCGTTTTGATTTTATTACTAATTTTTGGTAACGGTTTCTACGACCCAAGTCAAGGGTCCCGTTTGATCCCTTCTCCCTCATCGGCGAGCGTTTTGTGTGCCAGCGTTATGTGAACCCGTTTTGGTAAAATATTCTTGGAATAATCACGAAGATATTTGCAACGGTAGTCAAACATTTCGATCGTCCGAAAAATTTGTCATTCAACCTACGTTTCAAGATGTGTAGAATCTACACATGATTGGAATCTGATTCCAAAACTGAAATGTCCGTCCGCCGTCCACGACGTTTTGAGCAGTAGGAATTTATTTAAAAATCTGACATTTTTCAAAAAAATACTCCGTTTACCATCTAGTTGTGCCTGCAAGGTTTTCAGCCTAATCGCACAAGCCTGTGGGGTTCAGCAGATCCACAGGAGGGGGTTTGAAGGGTGTCGTTTTCGACGTATTTTAAACTCAATTTTTGAGAGTCCCAAAAGCATCCGATTTCACCGTGGGGATCCGTGGGGCTTTTGAATGATGCCAGGAAGCCCAATTTGGGTTTCTCGAAAACTCAGCAAACAATCGACCAATTTCAATTCTAAGAAATTCCTTGTGAATATAGCATTGAAAGGAATTAGAAAAAATCCGTGCTTCGTTAAAACTTTGCATCTATCTTTGGATTTTTCTTAAAAAAAAAAAAAAAAAAAAAAAAACCACATCCGGCAGATTATTCTAAATTCAATGCGACCAATATTGGCGGCAGAAACAGACGAAATTAATGCTAAAGTAAATACCGATGGTATGGAAATTCGGGTGGGGGGTATGAAATCAGGTTAAGTATGGGAATATGGGATGTATCAAATTTTTCCAATTTCCTTAATTCTTGGAATTAATAAATAAATTTTAATTACTAAAATTACCTTGATTAAAAATTGGAAATTGAATGATTTTAATCGCTATCATAAATTGATTGGTTAAACGAGCATGGGGAATTTTAAGGAATTTTATGTGGACAACCCATTGCTGAGATTTTGAGGAAATACTTCTATACCTCTCTCTCTCTCTCTCTCTCTCTCTCCTTCTTTCAGTTAAAGCTGAACATGCGATCCCTTGATCCGAGTTGTTCCCTACTTCAGTCGGCCTTCTGCAGACCACTGGAGAACTCGGCCGGGCCACCTTTCTGCATACGACGGACATGCCCGCATCACTGGAGCGCCCTCTTGCTACAATAATTGTTGATTCTTCTTGGCCCATCCTCAGCCTGATTGTTTCGTTTCAGACTAGCTCCAATTGAGGCACTCTGCAACTACTTCTCAAATTTCGTCTGCATTTAACCTTAGCGTAGGCGGCCACAGTGCTGCACCGAAAGTGAGAATACTCTCAACAACGGGGATGACATTTTTAGTTAGGCAGTGGATTTCTCCGCTCCACCCTTGCTCCTCCTCTGGCTTGCGAAATCCGGCTTCTATAATATAGAATATTATCTGATTATGAATATAATCTATTCATCTGATATTATCTGATTAACACCCCCGTGACTTGTCAATGATGGAAACCTCCACATCACTACCAGGGCCCCCGACTACCAGGTATTTCGTCTTTTTGGCATTGATTTTCAAGCCTGTTCGTTCAAAATCCTCGTTCAGTTTTGTCAGCATCAACTTGGCAGCATTGTACTCAGCCAAAATGACTCGGTCGAGTGGGAAAAGAAACGAATGGATGATCTTGCTGAGGACCAGCAAACCCATTCTGTGGCAACAGGCATTCCATTTCCGAAGAACCGCCTCCGGATAAATTTTGAAGAGATTGGTTTCATGCCCCTCTCCTGCCTTTGGTCGTACTACATAATAATATTATGTACATATTATGTAGGGGTGAATGAGCAGCTGGTATCATTTATTTAGCGTATGTTTTGCATATTATATGTCTTGCATATTATAGTACGTGCATATTATGTTTTGCATATTATATGTCTTTCATATATTATGCACGTACTATAATATGCAAGACATATATTATGCAAAACATACCTAAATAAATTATACCATCTGCTCATTCACCCCTATATTCTATAGCCTCAACATAGCTGGCTCAACAAGCGGTAGGTATAGTACCGCAGCTTAAAGAGCTTAAGATCTTTTTTGAAAACCGATTTTCCCGGGTGTCTAAATTTGAAAAATTACTTTCCGCCTAATGCGATCATGGATCTTTCGACCAGTTGCCTTTCTCTTGTCCCCTCTCTTGGTAACCGCTATCGATTGACGACGGGATCATGAACTGTTCAAAGCGGCCATACCGTTTAGGACGGCTCCTTAAATGCGGGCTTGGTAATTGTCTGATAGACGATAACGGCTGTTGCCGGCCCCTGTTGAGGACGAGGAAGGAACGCGACGGAGAAATGCAGATAATCTGTTGGACGCTGGAAGGTACCTTGATGGGCCTCAACTGAATAAGGGAGGGTCGTAGATTCCATCGTAAACCATTAAACTGCTTCAAGTCTAGTACAATAAGGGCTATAAGACCCGGTAAATGGTTCAGGATATATATGCGGTTTAACGTTGTGGCCTACTGAAAACAGTTATTGTTATACGATCGTATTTAACTTGTAGAAGACAAACCCAGCGTTAATTTGACCACCCTGAATTTGAACTCGACATCGAAACGGAACGAGTGAAATAGCAGATGTTGTAAGTTTTTTGAATAACTATTGCAGTTCTCTCCTGACGATAGAATCAATTCCCGATCGTCCCTGAATTGAATAAAAAGACAAGAACAGGAGATCCTTCCTTGACACGAATGAAGAAGTATTGAGAAAGGGACGATATCAGTTTAGATAACAATTAACATAAATCTTGCTCGGATGGGGATAAAATCGCGAGGGGAGGTCTAGAAAGGAGGCAGGGAGGTAAAGCCCTCGTGCCAATAGATTTGGATCTTTGGAACTCGAGGCGTCGTGATTGCTTTCCATTGTCGGCGGATCCAATTACCACTTCCCATTCTCGCCTGTAGGGAGGGGTAGGTTCTTTCGCCGTTTTCGCCTTCCCGAGAACAGACATGCAAATCTCTTTCAAAAACCCTTCGAATATCACGAAGACGGGGTGCCCCCTTTGGAAATAGTTCCTCATTGAAAACTTCGCATTTGCTTTTCCGTAAAATTCCTTCCCTTCAATGCTCCCCCTCCCTTCCAACAACCCGACGCTGATTGAAAAGGAAAACGTTCGAGTTGCGGGAGGGTTTTCCACAGCTTTTCCACGTCGTATAATTCAATCACCTCAATCAGTTCCATCTTTACGTGATGTGTTACACCGCAAAATATTTCATATCTCTCACCTACGTCTGATCTACCTCGCCGCCTCTTTTTCACGAGGACAATTTCGTTATCCAGCAATCAGTGGAAAATGTCCACACTTTTTCTTCTTCCAAGTCAACTCTTGTGAAGTCAAGAGTAAACTGAGAGAAAAGATTTTTTTAGTGGCTAGGTTAAATCCGAAATAACCTCGAAAAGAAATTGAAACTACCTAGAATCAATTTATTCAACCTAGAAAAAAATAGATCCAGGTTAAAGTAACATCGAAAAATATTAATACAACCTAGACCCATATAGAAACAACCTAACCCGTTATTACCCGCCCTCTAACCACAACCTGGAATAAAAAAGTGTCAACCTAGACCTAGAAAATATATTACCTACCTTTGAATTTTAAGTGGGGTAACCTAGAATTGAATGATTTGAC
Organism: Pilophorus perplexus; assembly: GCA_955831195.1. Lineage (NCBI taxonomy): Eukaryota > Metazoa > Arthropoda > Insecta > Hemiptera > Miridae > Pilophorus > Pilophorus perplexus. The sequence continues at coordinate 9,244,320 of OY037009.1, forward strand.
CTTCCATATAATTCCCCTCCATTAAAGTCTCGGTTGTACAACTGAAAACAACCGAGAGATTTAAAAGGCGAGATTGCTACTTTAGGTAACAACCCAGAAGAAAAAGTTAGACTTTCAGTCTCGGTTAAAACTACTGTAGTACTACAAATAGTTTTAGGTTTAAACGACAGTGATTGTAATTCATTCAATAAATTCCAGGTTGTTTCTACAGTACGCTAAGCGGCCGTGGAGAGCGCCACTGTAGGCGGTGGGCGTTAATTCTCGTTGTCTTGGCACCCCTGCTATTTAGCCGGTGGGGTTGAGGCCAAATCTTTGTCAAGTTCTAATAATCGATTTTCTGTCACTATGTGCAGTCATATTATGACGTCACATTCAAATTTGTTCATCATTTTTCATCATTTTTGTACTGAGTTGGAAACGGAGACAACCCAGAAAGATAGTTGAAGTTGATAGAAACAACCTGCAATGGAAGTGGAGCAAACCTAGAAAGAAAAGTGGACCACCTAGTAATTTATTAGAACCAACCTGAAAAGAATAGGAAGCTACCTAGAAATTTAACTGGAACAACAGGGATAGTAATTGAAACAACCTCGTAAATAAAGGGACACAACCTAGAGAAAAAAGGGTTCTAGGTTAACGCGCCATGGCTGTAAATTGTTTGAGGTGGGGTGAGAACGTTTTTGTTTTAGGGTAAATCAACCGGCTATGAAAGTGAAAAACATTGAATACCAGGGTGAGACAACCAAGACATTGATGTTTTTAACCTAGACTGTAAATGGATGGAGGCGGCGGCACACACCATGAACTTAACCTAGAACTAAAGTGTGGAGGTGGCGTATTTTAAATCTTGGTTGTTTGCATTTTTAGGAAGGTAACTTCACCAGTATTTTCAATCTAGGTTAAATTAGATTCAACCTAGATTAAATTGTTCCACCCTAGAATGAAAACCAAAAAAAATCTAGGTTGGCAGCATTTAACCTAGAAAAAATCGAAAAATAACCTAGAATAGGCCCTTTTTTTTTCTCAGTGTAGGATCAGGCCGAGGAACGCCGGCTCAAAAGAGAGAGAGAAAAAAAAAGGAACGGGATTTGAGAAAAGAGGGATAAAAAAAGGAGTCATAAAATTAAATAGGCGAAACCTTTGCTTGTTCTCCATTGGATATTAGGGATTGGGAACGGTTTAGATCTTTTCCTTAGATGACATTTGTGGGAGACCCTCCACAACGGATGTTGGGTGTGTTTCTACGTGATAATGATAATATCATTATGTTCCTAATTGCTTCTAAGGTGGAATATTATTATTTGTGTTGTGTGGTTGATAGAATGCCTCGAGCGTCATATCTAGGATTACGCCACCGGTGTCTTTGGAGAAGGAGGATGGGAGTGCCGAAACATCCCTAGCACAACGCGAAGAGTCGTGTTCTGCAGACCTAGCAGGTGATGCCGATGCAGTTATGGAGGATGCGCGAGCTCCAGGTTCGCATGATTTGTCGAGTCAGCCTGGAGAGCATTGATCTTCAGAATGAGGCTGTGGGGATTCAGATATCAAAAACCAAGTGTAGTGATTGATGTCAGTTCTCCCACAGCTCGCAGTTTTATCGGAAATCAGTAGACCGGCTTCCATAAGTGAAACATCACTGAAAGAGTACTGGTCAACTCACCCAATCCTATGAAGGCCCGCTCGTCGCTAATAGGTGCTTGGGCAATGAACTCTCGCGTGATAATTGGTTCTGCTGTCCTGGCATCCTCAGACGAAATGTCGACAGAAGATTCCCAGACGGCGGTACCAACGAAAAATGCACCGCGATTAATCATGATATTAAAAGGTCAGTGAATGATAATCGGCGGCGAGATAGGGGACAGTCCGGGTCGTGAGCGGTGAGGCCACTCGGACGAATCGTCGACGACGGAGGTGATGATTGGCCTATAACCACCCCCAGAACTCGCTGATCACAATGAGACCACTCTCATGGAAATCCGTTCAGCCGTTCGGGCGTGATCCTGTGATACACAAAAAAAAAAAAAAAAAAAAAACACGTCGAAGAGATGAGCGCACCTTTCCATTTTTTGTGGGAAAGGTTGCGCTAATGAGTCGTAATAATATAAGGCTTCTTTAAAGACTTCATTAACCCTATGCATAAAAAAAAAAATCAATTTCATCCAGTGTTTTTTTTTTCTATGTGGACTTTACCTTAACAAGCATTTCTAAAGATCGTATTTTCGTTTAGTTTAACGTGATTCAATGTTCCTTCCACCCACAACTCAAGTTGAAACACTTTGTTGTTCTTTTTTCACTTACATCAGAAATTTTTCGCGCAGTAAATATTCATTCCAGGTGTGCATAGTTAGCTTGGAGCCCATTACGGCCAACTGGAGTGTCCTAAACGGGTTTTATAATATTTCTTTTGAAACACCGTTTCACCCTTGAAAAATTAGGGAGCTCTATAAAAACCCACACTTCCCACGTTTGATGGTGAGTTAACGAAAGGGAGGTGGATCTTTTCCGTGAAGGTGGACCGCAAGAACTTCCCGAATATGCGACAGAACAAGAAAACTTTTTTTTTACTAAAGGAATCAATTTAGGATAAGATTAGTTCAACGAAATTGCTTGAGGGGACGGCGCCGCTGTCACATGGCTCAATTACTCCGGAAAATAGAATTCCTTTTTTGTCGTGTAATCTTGTTTTCCGTTCCTTTTGGCGGGAAAGACTCGAAAGAAAAAAAATCTTGATGGAATTAACTGGGAACAGAAAAGTCATGGTGCTACCCCGTAGGAACGCTATTCAGAAAACTCGCAGATCCAGGCGTGATTGTTTGAAAAAGGAGGAAATCAAGATCAAGGAACTCTGCCAAGATCGTTTTTCCCCTTCTTTTTTTCCCGAAGCAGACTTATTTTAAAGGTCTCCCCTGATAAATCCGGAACGTGTTTTTATTGTTGCCCGTTCGGGACCCCCCCACCATCACCTGGATATAAATTACTGGGAATCCTTTTGGGACTCGTAAATATAAAACAAAGATAATTTTCTTACAATGGCGGACGAGAAGTAGTCTAAAGCGGGGAAAGAGAATATCCGGATATTGGGAGGGGAAGGCGGAAAAGATATAAAGTCGAGGATAACAAGGAGTAAGGGAATCAGAAGACCGGTTAATAGCGCAGAACAAAAAGGAAAGATACCTTCAGAGTTGAAGGAAATCCAAAGGCATGAAAGAAGGGGGGGGGGGGGGTATTAAACACGAAGAGAAAAGTAAGACTACGAAGAAAAAACGCTACAAATTTTACACAAGGGTTTATTATTCTTTGATATAGGTTACTTGTGCAGAAATTAAATTCTGTCAATGGAAAAATTTAAAAAAAAAAATTTTTTTTTGATTTTTATTTCAAAAAAAATTTTTTTTTGGATTTTTTTGTTCAAAAATGTGTTTTTTCAAAAATTCTGTATTTTTTACTCAAAAAATATTTAACATCCTGGGATCCTTCAAAAATCCCATTTTTAGCCCCATGAAAGCCCTAAAGATCGCCCCAGTGAAATCGGATCGTTCCGGGACCCCAAAAAATGGATTCTACGTCCAAAAATACTTCGAAAACGACACCTAACTCGATCCCATAGCTAAAAGCCTTCAAAAAACCCCTCCCGTAGCCCCATTATAGCCCCAGAGCGCCCCACGGGTTTGGGCGATCGGACTGAAAACCTTGCGGGCACAACTAGATGGTAAACCAAGTATTTTGTCAAAATTTCAAATTTTTAAAAAAATTCCTACTGCCCAAAACGGCCCGGACGGCGGACGGACATTTCGGATTTTGAATGTAGACCTCTTGAAACGGATAATGTCAAATTTTGAGGCCGATCGGAGTCGTCGACCCGCGCCGCGAAAACATAGGTGTATTATTCCAAGAATAATAAACCAAAATGGTTCTAAATAATGCACGAATCGGTTGCTTGGGTTCCTTGACGAAAAAATACTTGAGATCAGGTTCTGGAAATAAAAAGTTCCTCACTCTGCTCAAATTGTGTTTAATTCGCAACTAGAATTGTCGACGAGGAAAATCACGTGAAAAACACGTACCTATTTTTCCTGATCGACCATTTCCAAATGGGGGCCGGTCCATGTCGCCTTTTGTTCTGGGATATTTAGGGATTCTGAAATTGCGATAGAATGGAATCCCACGGGCCAGTTCGTGTTGACCTGTTAATAAACGTTTTTTGGCTTTTCAGAAAAGAACATAATATGTCATGATTATGAACATAATATGTCATGGAAAGAACATAATATTATCATGATATGAATTTCCTTTTCTTTTTTTGTGAGTGCCTATTGAAGTTAACCAGAACCTAATTTGATACCTAATTTTATTTTTCCTACAGTTTTAAACTTTTTGTCGAAAGTACTCGTGTCCCACCTCGAAAGTACCGGCAGACCACACTTGTTTTAAGGTGGATTTCAACGGGTAATTTTTTTTGGTTCATTATTCTTGGAATAATACACCTATGTTTTCGCGACGGGGGGTCGACGACTCCGATCGGCCTCAAAATTTGACATTATCCGTTTCAAGAGGTCTACATTCAAAATCCGAAATGTCCGTCCGCCGTCCAGGCCGTTTTGGGCAGTAGGAATTTTTTTAAAAATCTGAAATTTTGACAAAATACGTGGTTTACCATCTAGTTGGGCCCGCAAGGTTTTCAGTCCGATCGCCCCAACCCGTGGGGCGCTATAATGGGGCTACGGGAGGGGTTTTTTGAAGGCTTTTAGCTATGGGATCGAGTTAGGTATCGTTTTTGGACGTAGAATCCATTTTTTGGGGTCCCGGAACAATCCGATTTCACTGGGGCGATCTTTAGGGATTTCATGGGGCTAAAAATGGGATTTTTGAAGGCTCCTAGGATGTTAAATATTTTTCGAGTAAAAAATAAAGAATTATTGAAAATAAACATTTTTGAAAAAAAAAATCAAAAAAAAAAAATTTTTTTTGAGATAAAAATTCAAAAAAAATTTTTTTTTAATTTTTTCATTGACAGAATTAAATTTCTGCACAAGTAACGTATATCAAAGAATAATAAACCCTTGTGTAAAATTTGCAGCGTTTTTCTTGAAGAATTATTGTTCAAGAAAAGAAATAATTCCGTTGAAATGCAATTATTATTATTACAAAATAATTAGTAATAATTAATACAAAAGAGTGAGAACAATTAATTAATACAAAGTAATTATGACAAAAAAGGACAAGTAATTATTATAAAACAGGAAGTAATACAAAATAATTAGTAATAATAATAATTATAATAATAATAATAAAACATCACTCAGTATGGTAATAAATTAAAATTAAATGAAGAATGACTTTGTTTGAATTCGCTAAAAACCAAGAGATCGGAGGGGCAGGAATGAGTGAGGAAGAAACCCGGAAGCGAGAAAAAACGCTGCAAATTTTACACAAGGGTTTATTATTCTTTGATATACGTTACTTGTGCAGAAATTTAATTCTGTCAATAAAAAAAAATTAAAAAAAATTTTTTTTTTTTTGATTTTTATTTCGAAAAATTTTTTTTTGGATTTTTGTTGTTCAAAAATGTGTTTTTTTTTCCAAAATTCTGTATTTTTTACTCGAAAAATATTCAACATCCTGGGATCCATCAAAAATCCCATTTTTACCCCAAGAAAGCCCTAAAGATCGCCCCAGTGAAATCGGATCGTTTCGAGACCCCAAAAAATGGATTCTACGTCCAAAAATACTTCGAAAACGACACCTAACTCGATCCCATAGCTAAAAGCCTTCAAAAAACCCCTCCCGTAGCCCCATTTTAGCCCCACAGCGCCCCACGGGTTTGGGCGATCGGCCTGAAAACCTTGCGGGCACAACTAGATGGTAAACCAAGTATTTTGTCAAAATTTCAGATTTTAAAAAAAATTCCTACTGCCCAAAACGGCCTGGACGGCGGACGGCGTACGGCGTACGGCGTACGGCGTACGGCGGACGGACATTTCGGATTTAGAATGTAGACCTCTTGAAACGGATAATGTCAAATTTTGAGCCCGATCGGAGTCGTCGACCCGCTGCGCGAAAACATAGGTGTATTATTCCAAGAATAATAAACCAAAAGCGCTTGAGGGGCTGAGGGTGTCGAAACGCTTGAGGGTCTGTGGCAGACCGTTAGTGGGGGTTTGAGGGGGTGAGTGGCTCCGGTCTTTAATTAAAAAGTCATATTCTCCGCCTCTCCCACTAGAGATTTTTTTTTCCACAATGTTCGAGACGAGCGAACGGAACCGTGCCAGCCCTCGGATTTCTACCACTGCCGACCAAATGGACAATCCGTTTCACCCAATCCAAACACCTTTTTCGAGCAGTTTTCGACTGGTTGTCTGAAAATGTCTCCACATCCCGCCCAGAGCTCCGCGAAATACATGAGAAAAAAAAAAAAGGACGAGGGTTGTGAGGGATGTGCAGAGTGGTCATGAGCTACCTCGCTACCTAACACATCATAACGGCCATTTACACATCAAGGCCCTCACGTTTTTTATTTCCTTTTCCCAACCCTCTGCACACCCCTCCAAGGCCCATTCAACCCTCATCGCCTACAACACCATGCATAAATTACACGTATATACATATAAATAGCTAATTACCATCTTCTATCAAGAAGTTGTCATGTTTTGACAGAAAAAAGTAAATTATCCGTATTTCACCATATCCGTTGACCGTTTAAACTGCGAATCCGTATGTATAAATGGGGATCATCTGTCAAGACTTATCCTTCGTCGAAGAGAAGGACATCCCTCTTCCACAATTTATGTTCATTATTCCCTGAATAATCAACTTGTGTTTTCGAGACGGGGGAAAAAATCTGATCGACCACAAAATGTGCCATTTCACCTGGTGTAGATTCAGAACCGCTGCGAATTTCTCCAGGGTTTATCATTGTTTTACATGAATTATGCCAAAATTGATTCATGCAGGAATTGGACAAGTCCAATAAAAATTATTTTTAAAAATACGAAGATAAAAATTAAAAACTGTTTCGGGTCAAAAGTGGTTACTACGTCCAAAACGCTGTCTCTTTCAACCTTCTGGTGTCTTTCGAAACCCCCATAAAAGGTCACCACGGCGATGTCGGCTGGGGCTGGACAGAGTAGGGTATCGTTTTGGAGGAAATGGTTGACGAAGAATCCTTTTTTGCTGTCCCTCATCCGTCCAAACACTGAACATATGTACCGTCATTTAAATGTGTAATTTTAAAATTCTTATTTCGGAATTAATAAAATTTATTAATTTCGAAATAAGAATTTTTAAAACATCTATTATTAATATTCAATAGTAATAATTAATGTATTAATTGTTAATACATTTCTTCAGCGAATGAATTCATTGCACGAATAATAAAATAAATAAACTGAATAAATAAACCCTTATTTTATTTTTTAGACAAGCTTCTGTAAAATTTGCAACGATTATAATGTAATATTATTAATTTTTAAATTTTTAATGTTATTACTATACTCCCTACTGTGATATAAGTAGTTCACTATTATAATTCATTAGTCATTGAACCAGAATTGATTTTTACACGAATAGGTATTACAAGAAAAATTAAATTCATTAATAAAATAAATTTGTTTTGAATAATTTAATTTTTTTTAAATTAATAAAATCAAATAAATTAACACTGAGTGTTAATTAATTATTTTAAATTATTAATTATTTTAAACAAGTTCTGTTTAAAATATACAGCGTGTTTATAATCTGTAAGGCGCTCTTTATAATGTAAAGTTACAATAGTCTGGCGTGTCACACAGCTTCGTCATTCACTACAGTAGTAACTGCCGTCCGAAGGAGAAAAGCAGTTTTTTCGGAATAAAATTTAAAAAGTTTGAAAACCAGTGTGAAAACAAGTTTGAGAATCAGTTTGAACCCCCGGATGAAATCAAAGTCAGCAATTTCTGACTTGGTTAACCCAATTTGAAAATAGGTTTTAAGCCAGTTTTAAAACCATTGAAAAAAAAAGAGTTATTACTTATCTCTTTTGGACGGCAGAATAACCGGTTTGGAGGGTTTTGAACCAGTTTGGAAACATTTGCAATTTGTTTCAGGGAGGTTTAAAACCGTTTCAAAGGGTAAACCTCTGTTTAGACAGGGTAAGAACCGGTTAGGAAGGATTAAAAACAGGTTTGGGAAGAGCTTTGAAATGGATGCGGTAATAATTAGTTTTGGAAGGTTGGTAAGGATAAACACTCAGTGGAATATTATGTGGAATTAGACTAGATGTGGAATTTCCACATCTGAACCTCAGATTACGTGGCCTCTTAGGACTAATTTCACATATTGTTCAGATGTTTGAATTGCACGATAGTGTGATCGGTTTGCCAAAGACGCTATTAATGGCCCAGCTACACGCAGATGTTTGCGGTGAAACGAGCAATTCAAGTGAGAAAATGAGCTTTCCTGTCGAGGGTTGGCGAGGGGAGAGTTGACGATGAAGGAGGAGGACTAAGAAATGCTCCTCACTTCATCAATCCACTTCCTACAGGAGCTATTGTTTCAAAGGGAGTGGCGCTTGTACTCCCGCAAACCCCCTGATGGATCACCGAAAACCTCCCTCGCGTCAAATCGAAACCCAAACTGAAAAGCCGACCTTTGTGGGACTTTCCAGACTTTCAGCTGATCTGTTGGTGGGGTTGCAATCAGCAGCAGCCTCATACATCAACCTCCTCGGCCCGTTTCGGGTTCGCAGCTCAGAACCCCTTAATTCTATAGCCAGCGCTAGTCTCAAACGTTCACTCAAACTGGACATTGGGCTGCATTATACGCGTAGGAAAGATGGATTAACGACAGGTTCAAACATGGGCCTTGTTGTGCCATGAAACAGCTCCTCTCACACTAATCTGCTGATTCAGCTCCTCACTCACTACTCTGCTGATTCAGCCTCTCCCTCACTACTCTGCTGATTCAGCCACTCACTCACTACTCTGCTGATACAGCTTCTCACTCACTACTCTGCTGATTCAGCTCCTCACTCACTACTCTGCTGATTCAGTTCCTCACTCACTACTCTGCTGATACAGCTCCTCACTCACTACTCTGCTGATTCAGCTCCTCACTCAATACGCTGCTGATTCAGCGTCTCATTGCTCTGCTCAAATACGGGTCAAATAATGGAAGTTTCTTTGAGTTTTACAACCCAGATTTATTCATGCTTAAATCCTTCGCCTCACCTCGCCTTCACTATTTGTGCAATAATTGCATAAATAGTAAAGGTTAATTTTGAGTTAATTACTACTAACAGTGGATCCACGTAATCGATTAACCATCGCTTGACACAAGTGAGCATTAACCTAGGGACAAACACAAGTGAGCTCAGGTATAGGCGTGCAGTATAAGTTAACAGAACAAACGGTCGGGAGGACCTCACTTGACCACCCAGCTGTATAGTACGGGGACGGTAGAACGCCGTCATTTACCATATGATAAGGGGACGATATGAGCAATTATGTAAATGTATTGTATGGCGGATATATAATGCAGCCCTCTACTGGTCCGCTCTCTGCTTGTGTTTGCATAATTGAACAACTCCAACCCACTCCTGTCAGTTTAGGGGCAAGCAACTCCACAACAAATGGCGGACGGTTGATGTAGAAAGTGGAACCTGGTTGTGGCAGGAGTGAATTAAATCTAGTAAGTACCGATAAATTGTAGGCAACATCCAAAACGGTAACAGCTACGAATGTTCTGGTGTGCAAAAGTCAGCCGAATGTTCTTGTGCACAAAAGTCAGCCGGCTACGTCATCCCTGAATGTACAAAATTTTTACATTCAGGGATGACGTAGCCGGCTGACTTTTGTGTATTTAATACTTCCGCAGCTACCCCCCTGCATACTAAGTTCGCAATAAGGTGCCCTTGAGACTTCCGAATAATTTTTTTTTTTTGTTCCTACACTAACCGCTTGGGGGGGGGGGGGGGGGGAGGGGGGCAAAAGAAGAGATTTTTGCCTGGTTCGGATTATCCCAAAGAAAATCCCAGGTCGACTGTTACAAGGGGCCTTGACAGGGCTCCAGAGGGTTCGTATTTAATTAATTGCCCAGTTCAGGTTGTAATAACTTGAGCCTTGTAACGGCCCCGTTGAAAGCCTCCCCCAACTTTCACCTTGCGAAAACGCCGCTCTTGTTGGGGGATTGTGAGGGAGAAATGATTAATGTGGGACCGAAAAGAAAACCTCAAACTCGACGATAAAAATGAAGTCACGCAACCAACGTTTTGAAGAAATTTCCGAATGGCCCATTCACACTGATCTGGAGGGTGCAAAAACGATGAAAATTGGTTTATGAAATTTGCGTCAGAACCCACCTCACGAGTGAATCAGGTACCTACTCTTTTAAGTAGGGTTCCGGATAAATCGATCGGGCAGAAGGTACACTCATTTCTTGACTAAGTCTTGATGAAGACGAATTACTGGCCTAACAGCACAATGACAACTGAGGAAGATGACCAAGTGGCAATAACAGTACGACACCTGAGGACGTCCAGCTAGTGGCCTTATGATGAGACAACTGGAGATGCCCAACTGATGGCCTAACAGCTAAACGACTGAAGAGGCTGAACTAGTGACCTAATGATCGTACTTCTATTTTTTCCCGATTATTGCCCAATAATAAGAGTATTTGCTTCAGTTGTTTTCGTATTTGGTTATTAAAATGGCGTTGCTTTCGAACGATTTCGTTTGTTTGTTGCTGGAAATATCTTTGTCTCATTGGCGAAATCTGTGATCTTTTTCACTCGGTGTGCAGGATGAAGATCGTCGAACTCGATACCCGTACCGGTCAATGAAACCAGACTTCACGATTTTGAGCACAGACGAAAGCAAGGTAAAACGCGAAATAAGTACTACCTTCCATTGAGATTTTAAAAACGCTGCAAATTTTACACAAGGGTTTATTATTGTTTGATGTAGGTTACTTGTGTAAAAATTTAATTCTGTCGACGAGAAAAAATTTTGGAATTTTTTTTATGTTTTCTTTTTTATTTGAAACATATTTTACCTCCAGGTCCTTCAAAAATCCCATTTGTAGCCCTATAGATCGCCACAGTGAAATCGGATCGTTTCGGGACCCCTAAAAATGGATTCTACGTCCAAAAATACTTCGAAAACTCGATCCCATAGCCAAAAGTCTTACAAATACGCCTCCCGTAGCCCCATTTTAGCCCCATAGCGCCCCACTGGTTTGGGCGATCGGGCTGAAAACCTTGCGGGCACAACTAGATGGCAAACCAAGTATTTTGCCAAAATTTCAGATTAAAAAAAAAAATCATACTGCCCAAAACGGCCCGGACGGCGTACGGCAGACGGACATTTCGGTATTAGAATCTAGACCTCTAGACGGACAATGTCACTTTTTGAGGCCGATCCGAGTCGTCGACCTCCGTCACGATCACATAGGCGTATTACCTATTCCAAGAATAATAAACGAAAATCATGGTACGACACTTATTCATGGCTTCGTGGGAGTGAATACAAATTAGATTTTCAAATAAAATGAATCTCCTCATGTAGCCAGGCCACCCAGAGCTGCTAATGCTTCACAGTGATACTCTCGTATTGATACTCATCTCTACTAGGTGCATAGAACACCTGTGGTCAGCTCCAATACCGTGTAATCCAATTAGCAGAATTTTATTAGTGAAATCTGTAGCGTATCTCCTGTGCTGCAATACAAGTGATGGCACACGACAACACAGCACCCTTCAAATAATTCACGGTTGAAATACATCCGCATGGTGGAGCCATTGACCCCTCCAGGCAGCACTGGGTGTATCGGCTGGGACAGAAAGGCTCAATGGTTATAGAGTGTCGGGCGAATCATCCCCCCTCCCCCTCCACACGATCCGTTCCCGCTTGAATAATGTAGCAATCGTTGAGCATCAAAGGTGGGGGTAGGATGGAGCTCAAGCTGCTTTCAAGTGCCTCTACGCCCCCACTCGCCTCCGGTTCATCCAACAGCTCCCATCAAAGATTGATCACTCTGCCTTATCAATCATACCACCCCCCCCTCCACAACCATTCATCCAGAGACACCATTACCAGCCTTGGAACAACATGTGATGTATCCTTGCCATCCAATTCCGCTTGTTCCTTTTTTACTTATTTTTTTTTTCCCCCAGAAAATTATCGTCAATCAAATAACATGTGAAATTAAGTGGTAATGGTTGCTATTGTAATGCCAGGAATTTCGCCTGCTGGGAACCAGTCCTGAAAGACATGACAAATCACTGACATCTTTCTGTTTCAAATTTCATTTCGCTTCCATAATTTTTATTTCGTTTTTATCATAACTTGATCAATACCAATCAAACAAAATAATCAAACATAAACTGGTGGAGTTCGGCAACATACGTTTTAATAATAACCTGTGAAGTACCATCAACTGTGGAGTGCCGCAAAGTGTTTGGCTTTTTAGCGCAACCTTTTTTCCAAAAAATGGAAAGGTGCGCTCACCTCTTCGACATGTATGTTTTTAGCGCAACCTTTTTCCAAAAAATGGAAAGGTGCGCTCACCTCTTCGACATGTATGTTTTTTGTTTTTGTTTTTTTTTTTTTTGTTTTTTTTTGGTTGTGTACAGAGCATCACGTCCGAGCGGCTCAACAGATTTTCATGAGGGTGGTCTCATTGTCATCAGCGAGTTCGGGGGGTGGTTACAGGCTACCTTGATTTTTCCTCCCTCATCCCCTTCATCGGTTTTCGGGAGGTCCTTCACGACGAAAGTTGTTTATCTCTGATGAGTAACTAAGGAGGCCTCAAAAGGGGGACGAAAGTTTTTGTCCGATTTCGTTGGTACAAGGTTCTATGGAATGAGCTTTTTAGGCTGATTCCAACGACTCCAAAACGATTTTTGCAGCCTGAGCCGTTCGTTACCTCTGATCGGCATAAGGTTTTCTTACGCATCGGTCGTTAGGGTGCAGTTGTTTACGTAATGAGCATCACGTGGATATTTTTGATGTGTTGTGTGGCATAGTTTGGTCGCTAGATACCTACTGTTTCTTAGTTTCAATAAAAGCTACGGTTAGCAGTCCAGCATTATTTCGTAATAACAGAAAGGTTGCGCTCATCTATTCAATTCAATTGATGGCTTGTTTTTTTGTTGTACATAAATGAACTATTGAATCTTGGAATAGAAGGTGAGATGTTAGGGGGGGTTTGCTGATGTTGCAGCCCGTGAATTTTATGCAAGGGATCAGCAGCTGTTACTTGTTACAATGAACTTTAACTTGTTCCTAATAAAGCTCTTTGGATTCTAATAATTTGTTATCGATTTTCTTTTTCTAATCGAGGGTATTCTGATCTGCAAGGGGTGTCTTTTAATCGTTATGCAGGTTTTCGTAATAGGGAATCCTGTAATAAGTACAATAATTATTATTGTATTAATTTGCCATAAATGTAGGTACCAAGGTGTTGTATGTTATTCTATGTTTTTAAAGTGGCAAGACGTTTTTTGGCATTTGATCAATTTATTTTGGTTTAGTTTCTTCCTATGGCATTGTATTGAGTTCTTGCAGGATATAATATAATATGTTATTGCCTAAGAAAGGAGAATTTAATCTCTGAAAAATCTGAGTCACCAGCAACCACAAGTTCGTTAGAACCTTATGTTGGAGAACGAGAGTTAATATTGTACAAGTTATTCGCAAAATATATTCTTTTTCCTGTCAATACATGAATCAAATTGTTATTATGGACCACCGACTTGAATCCCTTGGAACTTGTACGTCTGAACCGATAGGTAACTTACAATGTATCTACTCAACATACCGAAATAATACATACGATTTGTGATCTTATTTGGACAAATTTCACTTTAACTAAATGATGAAAAAAACTCCCGCCGTTTTATTAATTTGCCTTCTATCTCGGCAGATACCAGATTTTCTTGATGGCTGGGTCAAAAGAAACTTCTGTAAAATATTGATGAAATCCCGTCTCCGCTAACGATCTCCTAAGGCCAACCCCTCCCTCACGACTGCAGGATTACCTTTTTTTTTGTTCGCATTTTCTTCTTCGACCCTTCCCCGTTCCCTACACCTTTAGTGCTGTAGTTTTTGCGATGGTCTTCTGTTAGCGGAATGAGAATTATCGAAGGCGCTAAGAGAGGGGGGCATCAGGGATTAAAGCTCTTTTTTTGGGTATGTTTTTCTCTCGTTCTAAGAGAAGGGGAGGGAAAGGCTAACTGTCTTGAGGGAGGGGGAAACGACTTCAATTTATCGTCACACCCCTCCTTTTACGCATCCCCTCCGCATTAGGCTTCTTCGTTCCAAAGCTGAACTATCATGACAATATATTGTACATTTTAATGAGATAATATACATACATATTACCGCCCAACCTCTCCTAATAAGCAACCCAATGCATAGATTTTTTATTTTTTATTGGTGCATCTCTTTTCTCTTGCTCTTTCCGCTCATTCCCTGGGGTATATAAACATAGAATGGAATGACTCACTTATCCAAAATGCTACTTTAGTTTTCTCTCTTTTTTCCAGCCCCTTGGGGTCTGTTAACCTGATCAATCCTTGCTTGGTGCCCCTCTCTGGGTTGTCACTGGTAGAGACGGTTGAAGCTGCCTATGACCTTCCAAGGGAGCCCACCAATGGCAGCTTCCCTGGTGAGGTGAGACTATCCATCAGAATCTTCTAATCAATAGTAAGGGAGACGCTGAATTTGGAGAGGAGTGAATTACAAAATGCTTGACGACGTCCTATTACAGTCTAATCTATAATAGATCACTGCTCGCTCCGGCATCACCTCCACAAGGTAGTCCTACAATAATTTTAGTACAATTATTGGACACCGCAGTTTCTGCGATGTTGAACTGTATTAGACAGAGCATGACATTGTTCTCATGCACTTGCATGGTTCCGTTTTTCGTCTCTAGGATACATTCCGCGTACACTCCCGAACCGAGCCAAGACCAAGGGGGGGTTTCCCGATTGCGGCCCGTCGTCGAAGTAGTCAAAAATGGCATAGCCCGATTGCGGCCGCTAAGTTCTCCCCTTCAATTTTGGAACAGCTCGATTGCGGCCCCTCGTACCCGTTCTTTTTAACGGCTCGTTGTACCGATTACTACTGCCGACAGTTCCCAATCGGTTCATCATTGAATATCGTTCTATCGTGAGTTATGTATTGATAAACTTTGAACGGGCCTAGGCTAGGGTTACCAGATGGTGTCCTTTGGGAAGACATGTCCTACATTTTCGGACCAAAAAGAAAAACCTAAGCTACCATCTAACAAAGCTCCCTACCTACCATTTCAGACTAGACGGGCCAGTTTCTGTCTTTTCCAAAGACAGTTACTTACTTATATGTGGAGCCGGCTGACAGTTTTTCTTATAGAGTCCTAAAATTATGTATGCTTTTCCCTGAGCAAGTTAATCGAAACGATCGATCGTTCGATCGGTGCGATCGTAATTTCTCTTCCTCGTACACTGCGGCCGCAAACGGGCGATTTTTATTCATTTCGGCCGCAACCGGGCGTTCCCCGACCAAGGAGACCTGCAGGGCTCATAAGGGTGCTCATAATGGTTGGGAGCGGTACAGACGAAAAAGGCACAATATCCCTGATGATATTATCATACATACAAATGTTATGGATTCCTATAACACGAAAAATTATATCATCGTATACATCGTATATATTGATAAATAATAATATACGAGCTATTCGAATTATGTGGCTAACTTGTCCGGATGGTACCATCAGGTGTGTGTCACTACTTACCACCCAAGGGTCCCAAGCAAGCTTATTGTTAATGGACTCTATTTGCCTCCCACCAGACCACCAGTTGAGTCTAGTTCCTAATACATGCCGTCTTGCTTTGGTTTTGAGTTCGTCCCCCTAAGCATTAGCATTATCAGCAAACGAAGTCATGTTTTGCTGAGATCTCCAGAATGCGACCATGTCAGAGGAGTCCCAAGAGAGGTTCAATCCCTCGATCTTGTTCGTCGAAGACAGATGGCTTGGCCGTCATGGGATCCCGTCATTACTCTGTTGTCTCTCGCAAGGGATTTGAAGTGATTCGGGCGGCTCAGGCCAGCCATAGTGTAATGTGGCTATAGCAGATCCAAACGTTCTGACATACGGGGACTTCAGTGCCCTGAATGAGGCGACAGCATAGCCAATTGACACAACAGGTGTCAATGACGTTCGCTGCTGCCTGAAACACGGATATAGCTCTGAACGGCTCTGAATTCTGGTTCCTGGATGGATGCACGTAGCAGCCGTACCAGCAACGGCAGGTACTTTTCCGTTATACACCCCCCCCCCCCCCCCCCCACCCCTCATGCACTCGATTTCGAGTTTCATACACACCCCTCCCAATGGCTTTAAGGCACGAAAAGCGACCGAAACGCAACCAAAATAAAGGGGGGGGGGGGGGGGATAACGGAAAAGTACCCCAGCAACGATTACCATTCATGGATGTATTATCCCAGAACTGAAGGGACGGTCGATTGATGGGTAACATAAAATTCATATTATGCATAGGGTAGGGTGGGGTAAGGTCCCACAGGTTCGAATCATTTTTGTTTCTGTTGACTCCTAAGCCACTATTCCTCCCATTTCTGAGCAAGGATGATTCATTGGAGCCTCGCTGAAGACATCTAACGCCCACAGCGCAGTTTGACCATTATTAGGATAGTTATACCCATTTTTCAAAAGATTGCTTCTGCAGGGCTTTGCCCCACGCGATGGGGTAAGTCCCCGCAGCAATTGAAAACGCTGCAAATTTTACACAAGGGTTCATTATTCTTTGATATACGTTACTTGTGCAGAAATTTAATTCTGTCAATGAAAAAATTTAAAAAAATTTTTTTTTTGGATTTTTATCTCAAGAAAATTTTTTTTTTGGATTTTTTTGTTCAAAAATGTGTTTTTTTTCCAAAATTCCGCATTTTTTACTCGAAAAATATTTAACATCCTGGGATTTTTCAAAAATCCCATTTTTAGCCCCACGAATGCCCTAAACATCGCCCCAGTGAAATCGGATCGTTCCGGGACCCCAAAAAATGGATTCTACGTCAAAAAATACTTCGAAAACGACACCTAACTCGATCCCATAGCTAAAAGCCTTCAAAAAACCCCTCCCGTAGCCCCATTATAGCCCCATAGCGCCCCACGGGTTTGGGCGATCGGACTGAAAACCTTGCAGGCACAACTAGATGGTAAACCAAGTATTTTGTCGAAATTTCAGATTTTTTAAAAAATTCCTACTGCCCAAAACGGCCTGGACGGCGGACGGCGTACGGCGGACGGACATTTCGGATTTAGAATGTAGACCACTTGAAACGGATAATGCCAAATTTTGAGCCCGATCGGAGTCGTCGACCTCCGTCGCGAAAACATAGGTGTATTATTCCAAGAATAATAAACCAAAATGGGTCTATAACTATCCCTCAGAGTAACAGAGAACTATCCTAATAATGGTCAAACTGCGCTATGGGCGTTAGATGTCTTCAGCAAGGCTCCAATGAATCATCCTTGCTCAGAAATGGGAGGAGTAGTGGCTTAGGAGTCACAGAAACAATAATGATTCGAGCCTGCGGGAACTTACCCCACCCTACCCTACGTCAAAATACAAAAAAAAAAAAAAAATAAATAAAAGAAAATCACCTCATTGTGAAAGCTTCACTTTGAGCAGCCTCTCCAAACTGAGCATTCTGAGTAGTCACATGATTGCCCTTACCTGCCCCGTGGCGGACAACGAGGAAAGTTTTTGTGGGAGAGAGTTTCTGCTTTGCAAAGCAGTGTGCGGGAACTTCCCCCGTGCGGGACCTTACCCCACCCTACCCTAAGGGCCCAAGCGCAATATTATATTTATTCCTGGGTTTCTGTTGTTCTTTGCTGGTTTACTACTCGTTTACTGCACGGTTTTTGCTGGTTTACGGCTGGTTTTCTACCGTTTTCCGAAGATGGTGAGAAGGGTGGGGGTGGGGAATTCATAAATATGTCATATGACACATTTATCTCAATATCTCAGGAATATCTCAGGAAACAATTATTGTTGGTAAAAAATGTTTCCGATGCCGCCTCCAATCCCCTCCAACCATCCAAAGAATGTGGGGGTAGCAGAGGGTCCTGGGTTCCAAAGGAGATCAGACAACGGTTCTTCGCTCCGGTCTGGGGTTTCTCTCTTACCAGCCAAAATACCGTGTTCGGATATAACTAATAAAGATGCCAAACACTGGATGGGTTGTTAAATACTAGCGCTAACCAACGCGAGCGAGACTGACCCTATGGCCGTTGCTGAGAGTGCTGAGAAGGAGCAACGGCCCATTTCCCAGGCGTGGATCAATCACACGATCACTCCGGGTGCTTCTGTGGGGTATTTCCCTTATCAAACATGCCACTATTTTATCAATTTTAACGTTTAGTCATATTTTCTCTTACAGACCAAAACTAACGTTTTACAGTTGCTATTACTACTTGTAAAGAAGGCAGCAACGTCATCATTCCGTCTCCCACAACACCTTCTGCCAGAGAAATGCCTTGCCATGAACTTGTCTCCATAAAGTGTCTTTGTAATGACTCACTCTTACATTGTTGTCATTAACAAATTAAAGTGATTACACAGTAAAACTAAACTTGAGACAACCGCTGAATGAACTCAGCCAACAGAAACAATCCACCCGGCTCGCAATAAAATAAAGAAGTTCTGTGGAACGTAAATTAATAATCAAGTCTAAGGGACAACTAACTAGACAACTCAAGACCGGTCCGAACAAACTTGGCTCTTTCAAAGTGATTTCGTTGGGTTTTCACTGAAAGATTCCACCCGACACACAAAGTGTTACAAGATTTGCAAAGAAAAGAGGAACCCTCCGGGGGACCCAACCTTTAAAATCAACGCGCTTTTCAAACCCAACAGGAAAAATCCGAACTCGGCTTTTAGCGAGGAAGCTTTTCGCAAACTAAATAACGACCGGCAGAAAGTGAAGTTTTCAAATGGAATGAAACAAGTCCTTTAGAGAGGAAGCCCCCTCCACTCGACAAGTAGACTTGGTAGCTAATGCTTCCTCTCTTTGATATCAACGTCTCCGAGTCCTGATGTAATTACTTGCTTGAGTGTACGTTCCCACTTAAGACGAGCGGTGAGTGGGGGTTCGATTCCGGGTAAGGGTAGAGATACCTTTTTTTATGTGTTTTTCTATCAACCCTTTCTCGTAGCCTTCGGCCATCGATTCAATTAAGCTTCGGTCGTTCATTTATTCATTTCCAAAGAGGTCGTCCGCTGTTCAGAGAGCAAAAAAAAGAGGGGCGAAAGAAGAGAAAATCATGCTGAGTGGACAGAAGGAAATCTGATCACCACTTCCGGTACGTTAGATTTATATTGTTCAGGCGACTATTTTCTAAGAGTATTGGATCCTTTCATGGGACAATATTCAACAAAACACACCGCTCCTTTTCCGCTGTGAATTTTTCATCGCTGAATGCAAAATACGTGTAAGCCTGTGTAATATGTACATGGGAAGGTCTGCGAGAAAATGAGCCCGTTTGTTTATGCGGGTTTAATTTTCGGGGGTCTGCAATACGCACATTTTCACCACCAGGTGTCGCCGGTACGAAATAAACGTTCACCGCAAAAAGCCACTCCAATTCCCGCCGATATTTTCCTCTCCTCTCCGTTTGAAAAAACACCCGACGTCGGAGCATCTCGTGGAAATTGGTTGTTAAAAGGGTGTTCAAGAGGGTTGGAAGGGCGGAGGGGAAATAAAGGCGATGAAGAATTTTCATTATGTTGTGACTGTTGGAAAGAGACTGGAATGTATTCACAAGTAAGTGCATGTACAAAAGTGGTGAACTGAAAGGAGCAAATGGCCTCGTTGTAGTATTATGGCTTCAACTTATTAGGGAACGCCGGATAGCTCCACCATAGTATACTAGGGGGCCTCCGCCTATGACCCGACAATTCGCTTTCCCATGTGGATCATAACGTTTTCCTTAAAAATCCTGTTTAAAAAAAAATCACATTTCAAATTAGGATTCAGCGTGAAAAATATTATGAGAGACAATATCCACGTCAATAATCGGTCTGGAAGGGTCCAAATTTTGGTTGAACCCCACCCCAAGACTACCCTTGTACCCCACAACTGTCTCACATCTATTTCAATTACAACGGGACATAAACGCCAGCCAGGCGTAAAACGAAGACAATGAGTCACCGAGAAGACTTCAACCGGTGGAAAAGTAAACTCGGGGAAAAATCAATGAAACCCATTCCTTTCAGGGGATCTTTCAGTCAGTTGCTAAATGTTGAAAAGCAGCGCGAAAAGGAGGAAGAGGAAGTTGGCCAATAATTTAAAGCCTTTTTCTTTCAACCCGGCAAACAACAACAAAGTTTTGCGAGTCCATTCACGAGGAAAGCGGGAAAAGAGGCACCGGAGTGTGAACCAGTGTGATTTATTCTTGTGATAGAATATAATATTTCCTCGGCACCGGTTTTACCTCCCGTCGGTTTTTTTTTTTTTTTTTTTTTTTTTTTTTAAGCGACAAAACGTCCCTGTAATACCGTTAGCGGTTGCATAAATAGGTATTACAGGGGAAGAATAAAGAAGTAATTCAAAGCGGGATATCGAATTAAATCAAGGAGATAACAATGCGAAAACAGTTTTGCAGTTTTCATTTTTGTTCGCGCGAAAAAAAAGTCAGAATTACGTTCCCAGCAATCCAGGGAGTCTTCTTGTTTTCGGAGGCCATAGATAACCCCTTCCATCACAATAATTATTATGACCAGAGCTGGAGAGAGATGAGATGGAGATCGACATTTTCTTGCGAATGTGGAGATAGAAGACTCGGCGCTCTGGTCCCTCAGCAGCAGGAGTTTGCGCGTTCATCAATCACACCATTCAACCAGTCAACCCGTGTGTTCTGCTTAGCTCAGCAGCTCAGCCTCTCCTCATACCTGTTATTGATAGCCCGCCTAATCTTCCTCCGCCTCTCCCTTTCAAACCTTTTCCACGTTTTCCATCCTTTTCCCTTCACTTACTTACAATCTACGTTGCGAGGTTGGTGGGAATTAACTACTTTACCATCAATCAACCCCCACTCCTCAAACTCTACGCTCTTCGCCACCTACGAGTTTTCTCTTTTTCTTCCGTATCATTCGATACCTAGAACGCCTACACTCCATCTGAAGGAAACCCGTTTGAAAGGTTTTCCACTGTAGATGAATCCCGCATTTAAGTACGTTTCGTTCTATTTAATCGAGTGGGTGGATTAGGAGAGAACTTTTACACGTGTGGGTGTTTTTTATTTATTTACAGAAGTCCGAGGGCTGTCTAAATTCACGCTTCCACTTCTGTTTGTAGGAAGTGAAATGTGATGGGACAGGTTGGTTCCTAGGGTCCATGCTTAGGATGTCAGAATTCCCAGGGTTCACAGGCACCGAATAGGCACTCCCTTTTGTGTGATCGTCACCTTTCGTTCGACATTAGGTACCGGCTGGTGAGGTGTTATGTCTGGTCTGTGCTGCTGTACGAAGTGGAGACCTCGACTCTCAAGGTTGATTCTATTGGGTGGACAGAGTGCGGAATGAGGTGCTGGCCCGTGCTGGTATTGGGCGTGAACTGTATTCCACCATCAGGAGGAGAAAGGTGGCCTACCTCGGCCATTTACTTCGAGGCCCTCGCTAGGACATTCCTCGTCTTATCCTTGAGGGGAAAATAGAAGGCAAACGTGGAGTGGGTCGGAAGGAGCATTCCTGGTTACGAAACAGCAAGGCTTGGACGGGCGTTACAAGTTTTGGGGAACTTTGTCGGGCTGGGGAGGAGCGGACCCTGCACATCGTTTGAGATGTCGCCTACGCATACACATGTGCACGGCACTAGAAGAAGAGAAGAGGGCATAACACGAGATTTCGCGATCTGCAGACCTATAGGAGGCGGTATTGAGGCAGTAATGGGACACCCACGATCTCCAGACCGGCAAGAAGTGTCATGATAGTCTGGATTGCGTTGTTCCCTGGAAGGGAGTCCAGGGGAATCTACTATTGAAGATGAGAGGTCATCATAAACATTAGTTTGCCCTGGATTTGCCCGCAGCTAATACGGGAATCAGAGGGCTGGCTTCCCTAGACGAAATGTCGCCAAGGGAGGCCAGGCCTGCTGACACTGTCTTATGAAAATCCGCTCTCCCGGCAACCACAGATGATAAGAATAACGGTCAGTTAAATGATTCTGTCAGTGGCACGATCTGAGAGTCCGAGTAGCTCTCCTGCTCACGGGAGAAGCTGGGCTTTCCGATCACGCTGCCGACAGTGGCGCTTCCAGTGTCCCGCGACTGAACAAAGAGGGGCGGTCGGGCGAATTTGAAATATTAAGTGTGATCCACGCGACCACAACCTATAAAGATTCTGACTACTTGATACATTATACAACACATGTGTTGATTAAACTAGTGTGAAGGGAGACCGCGAGCAAGACTTGTGGCCATTGGCAACATCGTCCATAGAAGGAGCAGCATCCCATTTCCCAAGCGATCTATCGGGCTATCAGTGAACTGCTTCTGGTGCAGTACCTACTACATATTTACATTGAAGGGGAAGACCCGTCTCGCAATCGAACCTTGCACCCCTATATGGGTACATATATGTGCACAGCCTTCTGCTCCCTATACTTACACAAAGTTCTATCATCAAACGCTCGCGGGCTCCGAATTACATTCGAAAAAGGTAATTATCTACGTAAAAAATTTATCAATTCAGAAGCCAAGAGGGTGAAAAGACTGCGAGCTCAACTTTTCCTTTTGTCAGGTTCTTGAAGGCATCACAGCTGGAAACTCTTCCTTCAGACGCTCTTGGCGGATTAATGTGGTGGAAAATGAAGCTCCCCCTAAAGGTCCCACAGACCTCTTTTGCAGGTTCCTCCTTCAGACGGTGTTTTACTTTGGTTTATACATGCCTTTTCTCTTATTACCTTCTCGGGAGAGACTTGAGGGGATGAGGTCGCCCGGAATAAGGGAAAACGCTCCGCGAGCCTCTTTGGGGGGGGGGGGGGAGTCTTTGAAATTAAAATCAGTCCGAGGGTGATGTTGGAAAGTCGAGTAAAAAGGCGAGAAGTTCTCTTCCGGTCGGGGTGAAAATGCGGGAAAGGGCGGGGAAAGAAAAAGGAGTGTGAGGAATTCAAATAAACGTCTGGTCAGCATCTGGATGGGGAGGCCGCCAAGTTTCGGAGTGCCTTCGGATGAGACTGAAAGAGATAGGGAGCCATAGGACGTCCTTACTATATGTGGAAAGCTTTTACAGAACTTCTTTGGAGTTTTCTTGTGTACTTTTCCACAGGTATCTCCGCCTGAGTGATATTGGTTTCTTTTGTTTTTTTTTTTCCCCTCGACATAATTGCAGTTTATACGACTTTCGTAGAACTTCTTTCAAGGACGATTCACTTTTCACGGGAGAACGTTTCTTGATAGGTACATTTTGATTGAAATGAAGTGCAATTTGAGTGGGAGTTATAGTTAGTTATATAGTTTTAGTTGTACATCACCGAAAGGTAGGTACGTCGTCAAGGAACTTCAGCATCACAATGATACCTACTACTACTTTAACCCTTAAACTAAGTAAGGAATTCGTCAATTACATAAACGGGGGGCGTGGTACATAGCTCTTTAATTTTTACTTTGAACGTAGAGATGTCTTAGTTGAAGTTAGAGATGTTTTCCATGAAGGAAAAGTAAGCTGTTGTTGTTGTTATCTCTCATCACGTTTATAGTTATCACAAGTTCTTCTGCTCGTGCAATATCAATTATGTTAAATTTAAATTATCAAGTATACAATAGTAACAATTATTTAAATTATCAAGTATACAATAGTAACAATTATTGACAATATCAAATTATTGGGTGAGTGGATTTTCGGCATATGAATTTATCTTTAAATTTCCTGTAGGAAATTCATGTAATCTAAAGTAAATCATTCTAACTTAAATCTAAACTAAATCATTCTAACTTAAATTTGTGCTTATAACTAACTTAAATCTGATACCTACCTGAATTTGTAAATACTTAGGTACCTGTTTATAATTTCTGCAGTGTGTCCTGGCTCGTACAGTTAATTACTGACGTCGTTGTAGCTTCATTCTGAGTAAGTAGCCATGTTGTATATTCGGAAAATCATTCAAGAGATAATCTTGTGCTGCACTAATGTGAAAACATTATTCTGTGTAGGCCCTGAAGGAGAAATTATAATATTTCGAAAGCTCGGCAAAAGAGTGAGATTTTTTGTTGCAACAAGGACTGGATCCATGGATCCTAGTCTCGATATTTCCGACGAGTGAAGAAAGAAGAGTTACTAAAAATTAACGGGAAAATGATAATATTACAAACACCTTGTTTCAAAAGTCATCAAAAACAAAACCTCATCCTTCCCAGCAGATGCTTCACTGGCCCCTTCAATATCCCTTTTGATGAAAAAGCGGAAATGAGCGTAAAAACGGTGGCGTCGTAGGTGCCAAGTCGAGGGCGAAACTCCCCTAGAAGAAGGGAACAGCGGAGACTGGAGTAAATAGGAAAAGTTTTGCACCAAGAAGGGAAGAGAAACTTTGAAGCGAAGTGGTCGCCTCAGATATATCTGGGGTTGTAACGTTGAAATACTCCGCTTCAGACACTCGGAGAGGGGATATGTTTTTGTGTATAGCGGTGGGATGATGGTTATAAAACTGAAACGATGCTATCCAGACAATCATACGTTCAGATTTTGAATATGGAAAGCTGACTGAGTGAAAATAATGATGTATTCGAGACAATAAGAATCGCTTGAAGAATGCGACACACGAAGAACAATTCTCTACAACGAGACTCGCTTTCCGGGTTTTTCGGGTTCCGCGCTCAAACGATAATTATCTGCAAGGCAACTTTGTCTGTATCTCAGAAATAATTTCTGTGGTAGGTTGCTAGTATTCGTTCAAAGACTTGTTCGAGTTTTGATAGTGCGCAAGAAGAGCAAATCGATGCGAAGCGGTTTTAGTTTTCAGTCAGTAGGAAGAGATACACGAGCACATCTTCTTCTTTGGGTGCCATACCCGTAATCGGGCGTTGGCGACCTCTCGCTACTAACATCTGTTGAGCGTGTTGACCAGTTATTACAGAAGTAGTAGGGACCTACTGCTTAACGCCGGTTCCGAACGGCAAATTTGAGAGGTTTTCCACGGCAGAATACTTTCGGTGGGTTGCCATTGCCTTCCGAAAGGTGATTATCAGTATGAGGAAGATGTCTTGCGGCTGCTGGGATCGAACCAGCAACCTTTGACTCAGTAGTCCGACGCTCAAACCACTGAGCCACTGATAACCACAACACGAGCACATACTATAATAATATTATACTACTACTACTACTATACTACTATATTATAGTACATATTATATGATATCAATGGAAATAATCTGCACGACAATGAGCGTTAAAAATATGTGAAAAATTAAAAAAAAATTGGGTCTTACCTGTATGCGTGCGTTGGTGGGCTTTGAGGTGAGAGCTTTTCGAGTAGACTTTTGCACATCCCGAGTATTGGCACTTGTGAACTTTCCGCCGCGTCGTGTCAGGCGAGTGGTCGCCCCTTTGTCGAAAGGAGTTCGTGTGTTTGGCCGTCGCTGTCGATAACCTACTGAAACATAGTATGTTATTATAATCACAACGGAGCTCCAGTTGGGCACAATAAGTGGAAATGTTCTGCCTAGTAAGGCAGATGAAAAGGGTCAAGCTCTGATGTGTGTTTAACGCATTTTAAAGGTGAAAATATTTAGCCTAGTTTTACCTATTTTGGCGGATGTGGGGGGTGGTGAGTTGGGAGGTTTTGAGCGGATCCGTCCCCCCACCCCCTCCCATCCCGGGATCCGAATTGTAATCCGGTGACGAGGGTGGCGTCAAGGTAGGTAGAGGCCCCCGGGAAAGGGGTTCCTCCAGAAGGAGTTCTTCCTCGTCATCATCGTCCTGGAACAGAAGTAAAGCAACAACGTTGAAGCCAGGGAGTCGCGATTTTGAACCAGTTTGTAGATGGCAGAAACTGCTATTTGAATCGCTGAGTGTAAAAACGGGACAAGTCCCAAAAACCAAGTTTTACGGGAGACGCAAAAAACTTCCTACACACAGGAGGAATGAATTTAAAAATTTGGTAAATTCCCCACATAATGTAGACTCCCGAGGGATATTTTACACCCGGTCGTCACCATGGACGGCCATCAGGTATGGCCATTAGGATGCTCGCTGTTTTGAGAAAGGTGGAATTTTGATGACCTCCACCCGAAATTTGGTTTAAAATGTCAAAAAAATGACCCCTGAATTTTTCAGTTTTTTCTGCATAACAAAAACCTAGCTCGATTTTGGTTCATAATGAATCTTATACAACAAATTTGAGTTTAGCGACCTAAATACCAATGAAATAAAAACAAAAAATTTTTATACAAGGGTTTATTATTCTTCGATATAGATTACTTGCGCAGAAATTTAATTTTGTCAATAAAAAAAAAATGAAAAAAAAAATTTTCGGATTTTTATAATCCAAAAACCAAGTTTTTTTTGGGAAATTTTTTTTTTCAAACAATTTTTTTTTTCAAATTTTTTTTTTGTTTTTCACTTGAAAAATTTTTTGACTTCCTGGGATCCATCAAAAATCTCATTTGTAGCCCCATGAAAGCCCTATAGATCGCAACAGTGAAAACTCATGGTGCTCAAAATTTTAGTAGGTATTAGTAGTAGGTTAGTTGGCAAAACAAGTTTCACGATGGAATTACTTCCGGAATACCTTCATCATTAGCGGTCAGGAAATTTCATATCAACGCAAAAATCATTTTTCCTGTAGTGCCTATTAAAATGGGAATATTGGCAGCTGTGTAAATGTATCAACGACTACTGGAGCATTATCGTCGATTCCATCACGCTGTCTGAATCGGCTTTTCCATTACAGCAGAGTCGAATGGGGTGGCGAGGACCTGTAGGTATGTGATTCTCATATCATAAAGTCTCTCTCTCCAGGAACGCCGCACTACAAGTACAATGCAGAATGCAATGACGGCGTTCCAGTATTATTAAAAATAACCAACAAGCGCCGTAAATAATGGAGCGGGAACAGCGGACCAGGAAATATTCTAATCTTTGCTCGGACTTTTAACGGCCTTGTCTACCATTTTTACGACGTACTTATTGTGCAAGATAACCGCTTTTCCTTCGACCCCATAACGTTGGAGACGGTGGCACTTCATAAGGGTAAGAATAGACTGAAAACTCGGGGACGAGTCCGAGGAAAAAGCGGGGTAATTTTACGGCCGGTTGGGGAATTGCAAAGTGGAAACGGCTTTCGGCCCTTATGCAACGGATCCGGTACATTGAATTCATTATAAAAGCATATAGTGCAACGGTATTGGCCTCACAAAGGGGGCATTCCCCGCGAGTTGCAGTTACGATTGCGAGCTTTTGGAATGAAAATCTCGTCATAAATGTTCGCATTAGGGCCGTTGAAGCCGACCGAGGCCTTTCAAACTTCCGAGTTAATTGCAGCTTCATCAACTTTCTACGATGTAATGAAGAAGTACTTTACAACGAAATAGGGAAGTGGAGCAGAGAACTAGAGAGAGATATTAGCTTTGGAATGAAAGTACCTACTCTGCGTTGCTGGATGATGGCGCAGCAAATGAGTAACCCGTGCAAGCAAATTTTTACATTAATTGTAAAAAACCAAATTTTGGCAGCCGTATAGGAAAATTACAATTGCAATATGCAAGGGCAAAATATCGAGCGGGCATGTGAGAATTTCGCTAATTTCTACAAGTGGGAAAAAAATAAACTAAACCACTGCAAATTTTACGCGAAGCTTTAGATTTAGAAAAATTGTCCGAAAATTAATTCTGTCAATAAAAAATTATTTTAAAAAAACGCTGCAAATTTTACACAAGGGTTTATCATTCTTTGATATAAGTAGGTTACTTGCGCGAAAATTAATTCTGTCATTGAAAAAAATTTTTTTTGAAACAATTTTTTTAATTAAAAAAATATTTACTCAGAAAATGTTTGACTTCCTGGGATCCTTCAAAAATCCCA
The DNA here is from genome assembly GCA_955831195.1 of Pilophorus perplexus. NCBI lineage: Eukaryota > Metazoa > Arthropoda > Insecta > Hemiptera > Miridae > Pilophorus > Pilophorus perplexus. The sequence continues at coordinate 9,272,377 of OY037009.1, forward strand.
TTTGTAGCCCCGTGAAAGCCCTATTGATCCCCACACTGAAATCGGAACGTTCCGAGACCCCCAAAATGAATTCTACGTCCAAATGAACTTCGAAAACGACACCTAACTCGATCCCATAGTCAAAAACCCTTTTAAAAAACCTCCCGAAGCCCCATTTTAGCCCCATAGTGCCCACGGGTTTGGGCGATCGGGCTGAAAACCATGCGGGCACAACTAGATGGTAAACCGAGTATTTTGTCAAAATTTCAGATTAAAAAAAAATTCCTACTGCCCAAAACGGACATTTTGGTTTTGGAATCTAGACCTCTTGAAACGGATACCTAATGTCAAATTTTGTGGCCGATCGGATAAACCAAAATTTAATTAGGTAAGTAGTACTGTACTAGTAGTACTACTATCATAAAGTTTTTATATTTTCTTGAAAGGTTTGAGGACAGATGTGGACCCCGAAAAATGGATTCTGCATCCAAAATTACTCGGAAAACGACCACTCATTCGACTTCCTGGCATCCTTAAAATAGAAAGCCCCGTTTGTAGCCCGCTGAAAACCCCTTAAATCCCCAGGGCGAAATCCGATGGTTCTGGGCTCCAAAACATGCGTTCTATTTCCAAAAATACATCGAAAACCCTTCCCGTAGCTCCTTTTTAGCCCCAAAGAGTCCCACGCATTTGGGCGATCGGGCTGAAACCCTTGCGGGCACTATGTACTAGAACCGCACCGGGCACTGGTGGACCGAGTACGTATGTTTTCGAAATTTCAGATTTATAAGAACAGTCCTACAGCTCAAAACGGCTCGGGCGGATGGACATTTCATTTTTGGAACCTACACGTCTTGAAACGTATAACGTAAAATTTTGAGGCCGATGGAAATTATTGACCCCCGTGGCGAAAACGAAGGTGTTGTATTATTCCAAGAATAATAAACCAAATCCGCGAACAACGTCTTCCCTTCTCGGATTGGGTTCACCTGATTAAAACCCGGTTTCTGCTGCCTAGACACAAGTTTCGGAACCAGAAAACCAGTGGGGGGTTGCCGCGATGGTTCCCGATTGGCAGCGTACGTTCCTCAATTACTGAAGGAAGGTTCCCGCTGATGGCCGAAACCGGCTTTCACACTACAGAAACTCGATGATGCGTTTCTCAAAGGTAAATTATTCCCTTAAAACATATACTTACGAGGGGTTCTTTTTTGAGGAGTACGTCGCAGGACAGGGAACCGCAAGAGACTCTCGAACATGGATCGGAAATGGTCGAACTGAGGGAGAGAGAGTCTAACGTGGGCTCGTCTATCGTGTCGACCACTTCGACTTTCCACGTGGCCGGCGCTACAAACACGTGCCAGGGGTTGTCCAGTTCGGTAGGCAGTTTTTTGTAGCTCTGGAGTTTGGGCTCGTCCTTCAGGTACCTCTCCATCTCGTAACATGTCTGCAACATACAAAACATTCCGATAAGAATTGCTAATAGTTTCAACATTAGACAATAGTATTGAGAAAATGCTGTTTCTTGTCAATATGGTACGACCCATTCGGGACGCCAGACAAACTGAAAATGAAGACAGCCTGAAAAGAAGTACGCGAGCGAAAATCTTGAAAGTGAATCTTCGGTGCATCCCTCTGTAAATGAATTCAAATCGCTACAGCACAAAAAATTAACCACGTCATTCCAATTTTTCGCATCATTGATCTCAACTCCCGTACACCGAGAGGAAACCCGATAGCCGCCAACTCTACCGAAGATATCGACGGAAAATTCATCGACAAAAAGCCAATTCAACCGCTAAAAAAGGAATTATTCGCCTGGACGATACATCCCCGTAACTGAGAACCAACCAGGTCATGCAGATATCGGGAGGGGGACAATTTTCAGGATGATTTTATATCTCTCCAATGGTCACACGTCGACGCCGTGATCGTTTTCCGGCCGGACGCTCGCAAACAAAACTCGCTCCGCCGGTGGCCATAAAAAGTAATTCGGGGATGAGCCTATCTCCAGTGAGCTCCAATAGCCTCCCGCCTGTACAGCTCAGATGGAAACGATGGGTAGGTGAGTGGATGATTTGAATCAAAAGTTAGAACGTAAAATTCATGGTACCTACACTTAGAAAAATCAAACATTATTAAATAATGTTTGATTTTTCTAAGTGTACTATGAATTTTACGATCTAACTTTTGATTCAAATCATCCACTGAATCCAGTGAATGAAAGACTGCTACTTTTGAAGATGTAAAATTTACTTCTTCAAAAGTAGCAGTCTTTCATTCACTCGAGCACATGACAAGGGCTTGAGTGATGTGGGAAATCTCCTGGAGCCCCAGCACGACAGCCAAACGTGGTTCACCGCTTGCCGAGCGTGGGAAAACAAACTCTGCCTTTCCCCGCACGACAAAATCTCGGCTTTGGTTAGGGCTCCCCGCCAACCTCACGGATAATAGTGTTTACAACCCATGATCGCATTTCTTTCATTTCTGATCGCTCTATTTCGGCTGGAAATGTGGACACCCTGGCGAAGGGCCTGATCTCACGAGACACGTAGAACCCAGGAACTTGTAGGAGGTACCGTCACCAGGACGCTGGGGCTCTCCAAATTCATGAGAGAATCCGGTCCATCGTCTCATTAAATTTAAGGCAGTAATCCGTGACTAATCCAAGCGGCTATAGGTCTACCACAGAAAGTTTGCGTCCGTGTGGCGCCCCCTAGGTGGCGGATCCGCGTACTAACGATCGAGTCAACCTTCCATTGTGAAACCTTGATACGGAAATTGGAGCGGTGAGAAACTTGATGTTCGTGTAGTGGCTGCGCTGTGAACGTGTGCTCTCAAGTTCTTCCTCCCGAGGAGGGAAATCATGTCACTTTTGAGGGAAGAAATTCCCGAAAAATTATCGTACGCAGGGGAATCTGCTTGATGATAAGCGATGATAAGAGATAACTAGTTCTATTTTCTCCAGAAGAATGCGCCAAAGGGACGCAAACTTTCTGAGGTAGACCCATAGAATGTTTGTCAACACTCCGTCCCGAGGGGGAAGGACCCGCCTCGAGAAAAAAGCAAGACTCCGTCCGAGCCAGGCATGGTGCAGACATATTCAGACAGCTGGGTGATCAACCATAATATGGTAGTGTGATTCATAATATGAATCACACGTTGTTAGGGTCTTGGCTGGGACATTTTTTTTTGCCTGCTGTTATTGAGGCCGTTTGAGAGGATGGGTATCGACGTCCTGGGACCATTCCCTAATCAAAACAAGGTAACCGGGTTGTCCTCTTAGCCTCTACCGCTCTTCCTGCTGGCCTACACGAGTGCGCCCCGTGTCACGACCGGTTTATCGGCTACCTACGGTTGATGGTATATGGTCGCGAGCTCCAGCTGCCAGAAGACTTGGTCAGGCCTGTCAGGAGGGAAGAAGATGGTCCACGTCAGGCTGGCTCTCGCTGACGTGTGATGGCAACCATCTCAAGATTTTTCCCTGGGACAGAGTCTTGGATTTCACTTGTACCACTTTGCTAATGTTCGGACGGAGTCTTGCATTTTGCCGGTTTGCTAATTGTGGGACGGAGTCTTGCTCTTTTCCTAAGCTGGTCTAGATATCAAAATTGCGAAGACGAAAAGTCCATCCGCCGTCCGAATCGGTTGATCTGTAGGTTTTTTTTTAAATCTGAAATTTTGACAAAATACTCGGTTCACCATCTATAGTTGTTCCAGCAGGGTTTTCAGCCCGATCGCCGTGGCTAAAATGTGGCTACGGAAGGGGGTTTTGAAGGTTTTCGGCTATGGGGTCGAGTTAGGTGTCGTTTCCGAAGTATTTTTGGACGTAGAATCCATTTTAGGGGGTACCAGAACGATCCGATTGCACCGTGAGGATCTATGGGGCCGTCATGAGGCCACAAATGGGATTTTTGAAGGATCCCATGAAGTCAAATAAGGTGTCGTTTTCCAAGTAATTTTGTACGCATAATTCATTTTCCGAGGTTCTACATCTGTTCAAAAAAACTTTTTTTTCTTTTTTTTTCAAAAATATTTTCTCAACGACAGAATTAATTTTTGCACAGTTTTTCAATCAAAGAATAATCAACCCTAGTGTAGAATTTGTAGCGTCTTATATTAATCGACGATTTCGGCTGTGGCGACGGGCAGGCTGTCATTCTTGAAAGGCAGCAATGCTTGAAGCCGCAAAGAGCAACGCAAATGATTTCCAGGGTACTTGCAATCTTAGTACACATAAAGCGAATCTGTCAGCCAACTTCATCAGTTACATCGAAGCCATCGGCTACGTGAATATTAGCTTAAAAAGTGTCTAAAAGTTTTCTAAACGATGGTTTAGTCTATTGAAGTCTAGGTGGGCACAAATCGACTTTCGATAGTCACCGCAGCATTCTTGACTTCAGCATCCAGGTCACATGACGGCCTCGCCATTTTCCTCCTCACCTCAGACCAGAGTTGGTTAAATTAATGGTGAAAACAGCCCGAGGCGGCGGGCCGTGTTTTGCTCTGATATGACAGAGTTGGGCGTTACTTTGCCAAGATAATGTAAGTAGGTGCTTTTATCAGGAGACCGAAACATTGATGGCTCTTCAACAAATATGTTGACGGCCGAATAAATTCAGCTACTCGACACAAAGTTAAAAATTAATTCCACCTTGAGGTAAACTTTTGCCGAGAGAGGTTCAGAACCTGTCATCTATTGATGGCGCATTATAATAATTAAACGGGTCCTCTGAGACGGTAGCAAAAAATTTCAAAAAAATTTCCGCCTATTTTTGAGTTGGCTCTACTCCTTACGCTTATTTGCATCACTAAATGTCCTATTCTCAGTGTAAGGTGAGGATTTGCCCTTGAACCAATCTCCAATCAAGCCATCCCCTCCGTGGGAAGTACCAGGTTCAACCAGGACATGTAATCAGTATTATCGACCCTGTTAAGATATAATCCTAGTTGCGAGATTACCTACCTAATAAGGTAGAACCCTGCCACGAAATACGGTCCGGTTATCGTGTAATGGTTAAACCTGATTAATGAATTTATGGCGAGGGCCACAGAAGAAAATTAATTTGGCGAGGAGCGATCGCCCTGACAATTACTAAGTATAAATGATAGTTGTGCGTAATGGATGAGGAAAAGAGCCCTTATTGCCTTAATCCCGGATTAGAGTTCTCCAGGGAAGGGCGAGGACAGGGTAATAAATTAAAACTACCCCCCTTCACTACCGCACGAAAAAATGGTCAGACGGTTTAGAAAAAATGGTGGAACAGAGGGGGTGAATTGCGCTTTTTTTCCTGGACTCCCTCTTTATTCAACACTTGGTCTTTCGGACGTCACTTTTAATGAAATGAGGCTCATTTTTAAGGCTGGTCCCCTCGCCAAGTATTTTTTCACAATTTTGATGTGACGTTCTTCCCCCTTTTGAATGATGTCGGGCATTGAAGTTAAAAGGCAAAGCCGAAATCAACGTTTTGACAATATAACATATTATGTTGTGTTTCAATGGAACGCTAGAAAACGACCAGAATTGCCAGCCATGGTGATAGCGCCTGCCCTTAAGCGAGCCCCTATGATGGAACCTCAATTCAGGAACAGTCCATTCAAGATCCTCATTCTTCTCTACCCTCATGACATCTCGTTTATCCTCAAGTGCTCGCCATTTCTGGCCCTTTCCCCTTCTTCCTGACGACTGCCGTCACCCTTTCACATCACCTGTTTTCCCCGTTTTAGACTCCTGTCCTTTTTTCTTCAAGGCTTTTTTCTTGCACAGGGAAAGTCAATTCAAGTAACTGTAGTTTATCCAGAAGACTAAAATTTAGTAAGTGTTATTTAATAGTAAGTGAAACAGAAGCCTCTCAGTTAATTAATTTGCCCGCTCAAACATAATTTTTCATTTCCTGTAATCGCGTGACTTCCCTCAGTAGCAATACGTTGTAAAGGGGTGAACACGACACTAGAGGCTGCAAGGAGGTCAGGTAGGGGGACGGGCTTCGTTGGAGAAACCTCACACCTCACTTAGTTAGAGCTCATAATTAGAAGAGGCAAAACCTTTATTAGAAGGACCAGCACAAACCCAGTTGGGGTAATTACCGGGACAAAGGATGGCAGAAGGGGGAGACAGGACATTTTTTGCTTTCCTTACAGTGACTGCTAGATCAATAATTTTGGTCCGTATTAATACCTGGAGCTGCCAAAAAAACAATGATTATTACCAAAACGCTGCAAATTTTAAACAAGGGTTTATTATTCTTCGATATAGGTTAGGTACTTGTGCGAAAATTAATTCTGTGTCATGACTGCAGTAAAAGAAATTTTTTCTCAAAAAACAATTTTTTACTTTTTTTTTTACTCGGAAAATATATGACCTTCAACAATCCCATTTATAGCTCCATGAAAGCCCTATAGATCCCCACACTGAAATCGGAACGTTCCAAGACCCCCAAAAATGGATTCCACGTCCAAAAATACTTCGAAAACGACACCTAACTCGATCCCATAGCCAAAAGCCTTAAAAAAAACCCTCCTGTAGCCCCATTTTAGCCCCATAGCACTCCACGGGTTTGGGCGATCGGACTGAAAACCTTGCGGGCACAACTGACGGTAAACCAAGTATTTTGTCAAAATTTCAGATTAAAAAAAAAAAAAAAAAAAAAATCCTACTGCTCGGACATTAAATGTCTGTTCGCCGTCCGAAATTTTCGGTTTTGGAATCTAGACCTCTTGAAACGGATATTGTCAAATTTTGAGGCCGATCGGAGTCGTCGACCTCCGTCGCGATTACTTAGGTTTATTATTCCAAGAATAATAAACCAAAAGATCATCCTCAGAAAAAATTGATCGAAAATGTTTGTTCAAATTGATCTAAATACCTACTAATTAGATATACCAATCGTGAAGACAACGTGAAATTCCCTCATCGAGGATGTTCCTGGATTTTTTAATATTCCACTCGAGGTCGGTGACGGAAAAACGGCTGCAGCCTTGTTCTCAAGCGGCTGATGTCTTTTCGACAAAGGACAAATCCGAAGAAAAAGAATTATCAATCAAAGAGTTACTTTTCATCCGCATCCTGACGACCCGTCGCACCTCATAGAGCTCATTTGGAGCTTCCAAACTGGATGCAACTTTCACTCACGCTAAGGAATTCAAGTGCTTCTTCTGGCCCCGAAAAAATCCTTGCGCAACATCAGGATCCACGGGAGTCATCTAATTGGGACGGTCCAGCATTATTGCCGTCATGAATCATGTACACTGCTCCAGCAGACTGAGGGAGTTGAAAAATTTGCTTCAAGAATCCAAGCCGCACTTAGCCAAAAGCCTCACACGACTGCTTATTCATTCTCTGCAGAGAATTCACTTTGGCTCTGCAAGAAATACTCTAAGCTTGGCGTGGTGCCTTAACATGTTATTCATTCTCTGCAGAGAATACACTTTGGCTCTGCAAGAAATACTCTAAGCTTGGCGTGGTGCCTTAACATGTTATTCACCGGAGCTTCACTCCAGCCATTGAGGTCCATGCTGCCACCCCCTTAAGCTTCCAATGCCAACTTGAGCTAGGATGTCCATCTTCATATCCCTCCCCTCCATTCGCCACTTCTTTCCCACGCTTCGACGGTCATCATTTTGGAAAATCATTTTTTCGGCTTTGTTTTGGAAAATCATTTTTTCGGACATGTTGATTGTCATCCTCCATCTGGCACATCAGCCAAGCATTGCTTCGTTATTCGCCTCCGTGTCCTAAGGGCTCACCAGAACATCCGCATCTAGCAGGACGTTGACTTTGGGATCCTAACGTGATTCCATGCGTACAGATCCCAAACGAAAAGGAAAAAAAAAATGCTAATTTCATGTGAAGTAGAAGCAATGTAAGCAACAGCAATTAGACTATCGCAGAAAACACACCTCGAGCCAACACACCATAACGTGGAGTCGAATACAAAGATTGGCAAATAAAACATAACGTATTCATTTTGCCTGAATATGGATGTTTCTTCGCGTAGTTAGCGTAACGGGTAATTTTGAATCCCCGTCCCCTCAATTCCTGGCCATTGGAATTGAAAACTCGCGTTGCACTTCGGAGGTTTTAGTCAACAATCCTCGCCCAACGGTCGGCTGGAAATTGTATTCTTGCCAATTGGTTCTCAGCAGTCGGTCAACGTGCAATATTTGAAAACCCGAGGCGGCCAGAAAATGGAAACAAATACAGTACGGGAGGGTTTCAATTCTGGAATTCGGCACACGCAAATAACGTAACCCTCACGTCAAAAAATGGCTGTAGCGCAGCTCCTGGGTGATCAAAGCACGTAGGTAGGTAATCATTCAATCAACCTATTCATACAGTCAACCTATTCATCAAGCAGATGCTGTCATTTCTGATCAGTTCAAATCGACAATTTATATTCGACAAAATTGTCTCCGGGATAAAGATCTTCATGCCGCCCACATCTGAAATATTGCTCACAAACTCCACAGAACCCTCAAGTAGGACCAACGGGTATAAACAACCCCCACTTACTTGAGCCTTCCCTTCAACACCCAGACATAAAGAAAACGCCCTTGCATTTACGGCCTATTAAACTCAGACTAAAGGTCGCAAGGCCCAGTTTCAGCCCACATTTTCGAGACACCCCCCCCCCCCCCGGAACCTCTTTACTCCACGAGGTGATCGTAGCTACACTTATAAAAACCCTCCTTTTTACTGCCAAAAGAAGCCGGTCCTGCAGGGTCATCACTTTCATCATTTCCACCGCAAATACCTCCGCTAAAATACCAGGGTGACACTGAGGAATTCTAAACGTGGCTGTTCCAAGAAGAGGATTTGCGTTCATTGCATCGTCGTGAGGGTCCTGATAGTCCGGAGTCCACAACGGCATTATTCGGCAATTTTCCAGAACTAAGTTCTATCGGCATCATAAGCATGTGAAAGTGGGAAGGTCTGACCCAATAAAATAGAAAAATCACTCATTTTAAATTTGTATGGGGGATTCGAATTGGCATGAAAAGATGCCAGAAAACAGCAGGGATGGGAAATTCAACTCTTTTCGAGGAGTCGACTCAAGCGATTCAGTTCGTTAAAAAGAGTCGACTCTTTGCGAGTCGTCAACCCGTGATTTCCCGAAGAATCGCCGGTTCTTTTTTGAATCGAGATTCTTCCTGAGTCGTCAGCTCTTAAGATTTTGATGCGTGAGACGGCCCGTTTATTTCTTTAATCAACGTTTTGATGACCATTCGATTACCTGAGGTTTTGATTTTTTGATCAAAATTTTTTATCACACATTCCTCTTGCTGACTTTCTGACAAATTCGGCTCCAAATGTTTGTATTAAGTACGTGAAAATCTGGTTTAGAATGTTCCAGGTCGGAATACATCAATGCAGGACTGATATGCCGATAGGATACAAAGAAAAAGGGTGGTATTTGGTGTTTTTTTGCCGATCTAGTGGCTCAGCGGGTGAATAGTTCCGTCTTCCATTCGCACAACGATAATCTGATTGGGCAACAACCATCCAAGAGTCAAAGTGAATTTACCCCTTGTAAAGTTGTCTGTCTGAACGGTGACTCAATCAAACGCCCACCTCGATGTGTCGAGTGGAAACCATCAAAATTGTCGCTTGACGGAATTCTCCCGATTTTTTCATTCAATTTAAAAGCGGAGGCGAGGTCCGATTAAATTAATCCGAACTGAAGAACTTGGTGGACGTGCTGTGGGAAGTGGGGTGAGTTTTGATTAAAGTCTCGCCAGACAACGATATTTACCATGGAGAGTGCAAATAGCGTTTCGATTAGTGTAGGGAATAAACAGTCGAGAGTGAAGAGGAAACGAAAACGACGCGAATCGTAGATTGGAAGAGTGTTGATGGAAGGCAACGCAGTGACGAGCCGGGAAAGTCTGTTTTCTAGGACAAACAAGAAAATACAAAACATCACGCGGAAGTTAATACAATTGGTGGAACAAGAACCCTCAGATGAAATACGATAGTGGGTTTCATTAAGTGGGCGGACGGAATGGTGCAAGCTCGGTACGATTTAAGCATAAGTGGAGAACACACTCTTTGCCAACTCATCGCTTGCTTCTTTTTCTCGTTCATTTTTCTCCAAATAACTAAACAACAGAGGTAGCAGGTGTTTATGGAGGTGGAGAGAGACTTGCTTCTATTCTGAGTGGTGGTGAACTCAGAGGAGAGTCTTGCTCCTGTTCTTGTCTTCCTGTCTGAGGGCCTTCTTGTTTCCATAATATTATTCCTGCTCTTGTAGTGTTTTGTCTCTTGCGTGAGGTTGCTCTGAGTGGTGATTGACGCTTCCCCTTCACTTGCAATATTATAAGGTGGCATCGATATCGGCCCTGCGGCTGCTAAGGATGAGGTTTTGGGGGGTGGAAAACTGGAGATGCCTTTTGGCAGGGACTGGAGCATTATCGCTTCCAGGTTGAATCTGGGAAGTCTTTGGACGTCATTCGGCGGGAGACATTGATACTGGGTGCTGTTGTTGAGGAGAATAGGTTCAAGTTCTGGCACAGAGCCGAGAACCAAGGCCTTCACACTGTATCGAAAGCCGGGACCGTTGTGGTACTGCGGTTGATACCAGAAGGGTGGAGTGGTTCTTATTCTTCCATACCCGTTGGTGGAAGTGGCACTCCTCCTTCATGGTGACCTCCATAATGCTCGGGCTGTCACATTGGTGATAGGACACGACGTCAGTACTTCTCAGGTCTCCGACTGAAGCGGCCCGAGTGGAGTTGCGAGGAGTTACCACCCTCCTAATCCTGTAAACCTCGGGCGAGGGGGAGCCCATACTGCCACAGGCACGCTGTGGATGGTTTCGTCCGTTTGCGGAGGCCCCCTCATGTGCGCTAGAACACTCGACTCCACTTGTAGTACTCAGGCTAACAAGCACCTACTCCTATCGTTGGGAGAGGATCCATGGCTGCGAGGTATTCAGCAAGCCCCTGCAAAGGTAATGTCAGCTGGCCTCCATGGAGGCCTCCTGCAGGAGCGGCACAGCTCTGGTAGTGGGAGGGCCCTCCTTAATTAAAAGAGACACACATGTATTGAAAACAGAATCTGAATACCCTTGTAAGTATCAAATAGGTATCCCGGGTCAGGACAGACCTGTTTGGAGGATTGGCTCCACTTCTTTTTTGTGCGCCACAGCATGGCCAAGGACGGTCCACAGACGGTTTATTGTTGAGCAATATAATTCTTCTTTTGCTTCTTCACTTTCAAAAACAAAAGGAACATTTTCTAGCGGATTTTTGATCTCGAATAGCAATACCCCATGTGCTGAAACTGGGCCGTAAAGTTGGAACAGATACGAGTCGACTGCAGTAGTTCGTCAGTACACCATTAACTGGTATATCAAAGGTTGTAAAAGTAAGGACCACCCACTAGGTGAATGCATTCAGGAAATCAGTCGTGGAAAGGGAGAAGAGGGGATTCGTAACTACCGCGTGGAAAAAGGAGGAGAAAAGAGCTAGAGGAATAACTGCTCTATGGATGGGAAAGGAGTGAAAAAAAGGAGAAGCCCACTGAGAATGACTTCTCTATGGAGCCTGTAGAGAAAGAAGGATGGGGTGTTATTATGGCACTGAATCCTCCAGATATGGGTCAGTTTCTTCTTTTATTAGTTCCTCCTTGCTCAGTACACCCCTTACTATTTCTTTCTCTTTGTATAACTCCATCCCGCTCGGACTTTTTTTCTTTCCAGTACCTCGCCGTCCTTTTCTCTCTCCCCACATCCTGTCGGTTCTCTTTTCTGCCTTCCAGTACTCTTTCGACGATCTTTCTTAGTTTCTTGTAATTAGGTTCGTAGGGGCTGTCGATAAGGGCTGAATGAAAATAGATTTCCTCTTTCTTTTAGAAATCATGCTCCATTTACTCTTAACGTGGGGTTCCAACCGTGACCCATTCAGAGAAAGTTAGCAATGTTCTTTTAGGTCTCGTTACGACAAATTGACAACCCGTGTAAAATAGACATCATGACATGATGTCTATTAGCCGTTAAAATATCTGTGCACTGCAAGATTTTTCACATTGTGAAAAATCTTGCAGTGCACAGATATTTTAACGGCTAATTTCAGGAGTATCAGTGATTGAGCTGCTCTGATCACGCGGCTGAGCAAACTATCAACAGAAACCAGTTCAACTCAATTAGTCGACCCCCTGGTCTTCGTCGAGGTCATCCTCTGTTGGGTCAGGTCGGGTACTTTCCGGAACTTCGGGACGGATCCCAAACCACGAGTCGGCAGGGAGGTGGTAGGCCAATGATTGGATTGTGGTATGGCGGGGAGAAGGGTTGATGGTCTCGAACGGGATCTCTCACTTCGGTTGAGCATAACTCATTCCAGCTCCCTACCCTCGGTTGATTGTATTATTCCATTAGTAACATTGACTGCAACTTCCTAACCCTAGCTTGTATTTTCAGTAGCGTGTAATTCGTCGAAACATAACGTTACATTTTAGGTAGTAACGCCATGAACGCCATTCTTCTCTTGCAGGGCCCGAGCCGTACTAAGTCACCCGCAGAACCCACCACTAGGTGCCGCCTCTGGGTAATAAGGGCGTTTATGTATGTCCCGGCATTATCCACATGATGTCTGATGACGTTAATAATCACACACTAGTCTGAGGAGCCTGATTCGTTTTCCATTACACTTAACTCAACCCTGGTTCCACGCAAGTCACACTTTTCCGCGAGGTATGAGTGGGCTGGATCGTAAAATAGCGGACAACTGTCTCAATTTTCGGCGGTTCTTCGTGGGCCTGTAGGATATGGGAACTTAAGGAAATACTTCAACGGGATTTGAGTAATAAATGAAGATCCCAGCTTTAGGTTATGTGGAGGAGGCAGCGGCTCACCTCAATTGGAGCGGAATACGTATCTCACCCTGGGATCATTGGTAGGGGGGCTGTTGAACCTTTTTAGGCGAACAGAACTCCTACAGCAGTAATCTCCTAGACGCACAATGAGGTAAAGGTAAAGGGTAAAGTGAGTTTAACGTCAAGATTTTTGACCATTAAGGCGTCCGGATTAGCCGAGTGGTTCTGAGCGCTAGTCACTTCGCTCAGCATTCTGATGAGGCCACGGGTTCGAATCCCGTTGAAGACCATGGCAGTTTTGGTAATAAAAGTGCAACTGGGTTAAAGTGAATAATTAACAAATTAGCGCCCCGTCACACAGTGGGCTAGATCGCATAATTAGGTGGAAAAAACTCAAAATAAGTATCGTATTGGCTAAAAATCGCTTTTTCAATGTATTTTCAAGTACTGAGTCGATGTAGACTGCCCTCCACTTGATAAAGTGAACATTTCATGAATTATACTCGTTTTTGTGTCAAAAATTGTCATAAAATATGAGATATTCCAAGAAACTCGACATCAACATTACGCCTTATCGCGGGGTGCTAACGGCCCGTTTTTTTTTCATATTTCTCGAATAGAACTCGAGTAGATCACATATTCAAGGAGCGCAAAACCTGCAATTACCTGCGATTTTAGTAATACTATTTTAAAGCTAATTTAATCGACTTTTTCATAGTGTTTTTAGCAGGAACAGCAAAAAAATTGAAATTAATCAAATGTCGACTTTGAAGGATGTTTTCTACCTACCTTAGGTGGAACTCTCAATCGTCAAATTAATTCTGAAGAGCAACTGGACACCACAGCAGACAAACACATTATGAAGTGAGAAAAGAGATAAATCGAGTATTCCGATAGTTTCACGCCTCTCGGTGTAAACATTGGCGCCCCCCCCCCCCTTCCAGGGCAGAGTTCGCAAACAAAACCTCTATGAAACCCACCTATTAGAATCGCATTCTGGTAACTTTCAAAATGGATTTTTTCCACCTAATTATGCGATCTAGCCCACTGTGCGTCACGACGAAGGAACTAGGTGAGGATGGTGACCGTTTCTGAACCATCCATCAAACCCTCTCTGGGCATTGCGGAGTTCTTTGCCACTAACATATGGAAAACAAGAGGAAAAGTGCCCCCTTAATCAGGGTTTGGTTCCTTTAAGATCCATTCTGGACCCCCCGGCTAGCGCAGGGGTAGGGTACTCCGGCCTGCCTTTGGAACCCTCTGACAAAAATCTCATTTCTGTTGGTGGACGTTCCTCCTAGTTAAGGCTGCATTCTACAATGTAAAACAAAGTTGAGACATTTTCTACCTACTCGATTTCTCAGTTTCAGGTCCATCTATCATGTCCACAAATCACTAATCGAAATAAACGAGGCTGAAAAAGCTGGTTCATTGTAGTTTTTGTTCGAAATGGCGTCGGTTTTTCGACATTTTCCCCCGCTCAAACTAGTGGTCCAACAGGGACCTCCTTAAAGCCGGTTAATGTCTTCCGCTTTTTGGCCCCGTTCCACTCGAACGGTTCCAAACCGGGTCCCTCTCCGGTGCCAAACTCCGCCCGAAAAACGTTCTTTCCCCTCGCGAAACTAATGGAACAAGAGTACTATCCTTCTCTCACTACAACACGAACCAAACCCACAACATACACCAAATGTACGTTAACAAACTCTCGAACCGAAGAAAAAGTCTTGGGAGAAACCGCTTGTAATTTAGTGTTGAAGATTCGCGAAAGCCTTGTACTGGCTCTTGAAGCAGAAAAACTCCATTTTCGACCGGCCTCTTTTTTTCCTCTGAGAAATATCGCAGCCGCACGAAACGAACGTCCATGTTTTGGAAAAAGTTTCTCGTCCTCCCCCCTCAAACAGATAATTCGGAGATTATACGCCTTCTTGTCTTTCCCCTTCTCGAGGCAAATTCTCTTTATTGTCTCAGGATTTCACCACTTCTGGAAGTAGTCCGAATGTGTGGTAGGCTAAGGAATTCCTGGGCTCCTGTAGGGACAAAACGGGCGTCGTAAAATGAGGGGAAAATACTGCACGGCTCAGCAAAAAAAGGGGAGCTTCGGGATTAAAAATGTGAGGCGGAACAAAACCCTTTCCCTCTCTTGGCAGTATGTTTGCGGTTGATGCGTCCCCTTGCTGCACGGAGAAAACTGTGCAATTAATAACATAAATTGAGCAGAGCTGGTTCATAATTTCCGTTTTTGCTGCGCCTGGGGATTATTATTTTTGTTTATTTGAGGGGTGTTTATGACGTTTAGCAGCCCCTAAATCCCCCAAGCAACAGCCATTGTCTATGTAATGGGATCTATTCTGGTTCGTTGTGCCTCAAAACTCATAGTTTTAAAATAATGCGGATAAAGTGATGCGTGTGGTCTGGTTCTTCATTCAACATTAGGTGTATGGCGTAGGTAATCTCTGTTTGTACGTGGGATTAAGGGGCTTCTGTAGAGCACGTCTGCTTTCTAACTGCACGCTGATACTTTTGACCCAGGAACGAGTTGACCCTGAAGGAGCTCAAATTATTTGCACATGTTGAACTGAGGAAATGGTTGCCGTGCAGTTGAGTGCTTTTTTTTAATAATAAAAAAAGCAGGTTTTATAGCTAGTTAGCAGTTATGTTAGGCTCAGGGTGACAGCATCCGGGGGTCTGGGGGTGTCCCCCAGAAGTAATCATGCAAAATAATATTTTTATCCATATTATGTACCAGAAAGAAACCACATCGCAAGCGGCAAGACACCCACAGGCGGCAAAGTATTTTTCTTAAAATTTAAGAATTGTTACAATCATCAAAAAACGAAGAATGAACAACACGATTGATAAAACGAATAATGATGCTGTTGGTGCAGGGGCAGAGTCCAGGTTATCGCTGCCGTGTGTGGGAGGTCGTCTAATGGAAGCTTGGGGTTTGCCGTAGCAGATGAAACACGGGAGAAGTCTTCACAAAGGAAATTTTAACAGCAATGGCTGAGTGCGCTACCCTGCCAAAGACTGTAGAGATGGGACTGTTGGTTACCGGGGTTTTCGTTGCGAACGCAAGAGTTACCACAAGCTCCAACAGTTACAACTGTCTAGATCTTCGGGGAGGAACCGGTTTTCCTACGTCCAAGCAGTTCCAAAAAAAAAAAAAAAAAAAAAAAAAAAATGGCAGTTTCTCAGGATCCTCTTGCCTGGCTCATCATCCTACTTCTCGCTCCCCTTACCTGTTCTATCCCAGTAGGATGAGCAAGAGGTCAGATGGGGATCACCTTCACAGGAGAAGCTGCAACCTCAGTATGTCTGTGTGTGTATTTAAAAAAATCCAACTCAACGTAAATCCACTTTATCATCAGAATTCTTACGTACATAATTTATCGTTACAATCCAATTCGGGAGGAAGAGGCTAGTTCAAGCGCCATCCGAAACCAACTGTAAATAACGAAGGAACCAATAGTTGCGCCCATTTGCGCCAAACACAAATTGTGCTCTATGGGCATCTACTAAAAAACTTACGAGTTTTAATTTGAGTTAACCAAGTTGGGTGCAAGTGCGCCCGTATGCGCTGGAATCAGGTGGACCCCCCCCCCCCCCCTTAAATTCCGGGCCGTAATTGTAACGCTAGCCATTTAAGTGTGTGTTATAAGTGTGTGACATACACACAGAGAGACTAGCTGAATTAGTGGTTGTTATATAAATAGCTAGAATCGGCTGAGATGGTTCCCAAACTGGTACGGAAATCCTACACTAAAAAAATCATTCAAGCACCATGCGGAGCATTCTCAAAGTTTCTTCTTCTTCTTTTTATTTTTTAAGCCAGCCAAGACACCGTCTGGCATGATATTTCTCTACAAAGAGGTATTTCCCTTCTCACCTTGAGCTCACATATCTCACAACACACTCACCTTTCTGCAAACAACTAGCGGTAAAATCCTCTTTGGTCTTTCCCCCTCCAACATCAACTCCAAGCTGCTTACTATATCTTCATCTGCCTTCTACTTCCTTCCTCGGACCTTTTTTCTTCCATAAGAACATACAAGTACTCGAGCTCAGCGGGCGTCTAGCGTGAGTGGGCTTTTATCGTTAGAGGCTCTTATGGTATAGTTTTACGACTAACAGTACTCTCGCCTTACGGCATAACAAAGAATGTGAGTTTCCGCCGAGAAAAGGATACTTTTTGATAATATTTTGGTTAGGAGAGAGATTCAACGTACTTTCAGACGTTGCAGACGTTACGGTGGGTGATGGAACAGGACTCGAACCGAGTTCTGTGACTGGAGGTGATCCAATGACAGTTTGTGTTGGAGGATGTGACTGGGAATTTCAGGATAAACCCTCTGGAGTGTATGTTGAGAGCGTGAAAGAACTATCCCGGAGTGGCTTTGCTGGAGGTGTTGGAGGAAGAGAGCCTGGTCAGTGGTGTTTGACTGGAATCGTCCTGAGCATAATCGGCTCGCAATAATGAGATGAACCTAATAATTATGCCTGTACTCGGCAAACTTTCTTGGGCCCTAATTTCCTCGGAGTCAATTTCCCCATGCCAGTGAAAACTAGAAAAGGCTGGAGAAACTTTAGCCGTATCAACTCTGGATTTTCGTACTTCCTCATCAAAGTTCCAAGAACAACGATTTTTCTTCGGAATTTCAAAGGTTTTGACGCCTTCGGCCCGCCGAGCTTTCTGAACCGGCCCTGCGAGAATTTTCACCTTTGAACTTCCTCAGGAGTCATTTTCTCCTAAGTGTATCAAAGCTCTTAAAACTAAACTGGCTCTTCTCGCAAAACACACAGCAATTAAACACCTGGTCCATTAGCAACACCCTTAAAAGTTATTATTTAACCGGAAAATGATGACGAATTTGCGGTAGGTAAATCTTATCAGGTGTCTGCGATACCAGTTCGGGTCCCGTTTTCAAAATTTTAAGGAAGCTTCTTTGAACCTCAGGATTTTAAAAACCCCTTTCCTGCAGCAGTAACTGCAGCAGCAACACTGCAGTCTTCAACAGTTACTGTAGAAGACTTAACTCGTGTTATTCAACTGGAAGTCATTGAACTGGAAGTCATTGAACTGCAGTCAAATGATATCTGCACATACAGCTTGCATTGTAAGGATATCCAAAAATTTGATGCTGCGCTCCCAGAAAAAACTTTTCCAAGCCTCGGACACTTAGCCCGCGCAATGATCTCGCGATTCACCTATCTGTGCGAACAAACCTTTTCGAGAGTGAAATTCACAAAATCTGCATTCAGGGCAAACTTAAATGATGAACGTTTGGAAGCGCGTCTGTTGATAGAAACGACAGAATTTGAGCCAGATTACGTAAATATTTTGAGCAACAAACACTGCCAAACCTCACAATAAAGTCCTCTCCAGTTATAATGCAATATTAAGTACCAGTTGAACGTTCTCAATAAATTTCATTTGTTCCTTTCTATCTGAAAATCTTTCTTTTGGTTTATTATTCTTCGAATAAAACACCGATGTAATCGCGGCGGAGTTTGAAAATTCTGATCGGCCTCAAAATGTGACATTATCTATCCGTTTGATGACACATAGATTCCAAATCTCAACTAAACGTCCGCCATCCGAGCTGTTTTGGGCAGTTGGAATTTTTTTTTTTTTAAATCTGAAATTATGACAAATTCTTAGTTTACCATCTTGTTGTGCCCACAAGGTTTTCACTCACTCACTTTCGATCTGATTTCACCGTGAAGCTCTATGGGGCTTTCTCACAATTGGAAATTTTCGTAGGATCCCAGGTCAAATAAGGTGTCGTTCTCCGATTAATTTTGGACGCATAACCCGTTTTTCGAGGTCCCACATTTGTCAAAACAATGTACAGTTTTTTTAAAAATAATTTTTAACCAAAGAATAATAAACGCTTGTGTAAAATTTGCAATGTTTTTCTCTTAAAAAATGTTTGGCCCGTGTAATTGAAGAAAAATTTCAATTCGGCCCGCCGTGAAAAAAGGTTGGAGACCCCAGAGCTAAATGATCCGCTGGACAACGGGATCTAATGGGATTTTTTTTCTTGTTTAGCCAGGTTGTTATACGCGTTTCAGTCTACTTACAGTCATTTCGTATTCATAGTTTTCAGATTGCTCCACCGTACCTGAAACAAAAAAGAACAAACTTGAATAAATGGGTTATTTGTGGAGACGCATACATTACCCGAGCTGCCTGACTGTCCCGTTCCATGACCAGTCCCTGAGGGCTGCAAACCCCCGAGAGAAATGGCTTTAAACTTTGGTTCATATATTATTTCAGGTGGCCGGAGGGTGAGCAATATGACTGTTACTCCGAACGAGGATTTATGGGACCCGGGGAATCATACGGCTTTGCGCCACCCACCTGTGAAACATGGACGCGCATTTCGAGACGTGCGGAATTGGGTTCCATCGCGGGATGGCACCCCGAATGGAGGAAACAACGCTGAGGTGGCAGAGGATATTGCCAGGGGAAGGACGACTGATAAATATACGTCAAACTCAGAAGCCCCCCGGCAGGGGGTGAACAATCGAGCTGCAGAGGGAACAATGGAACCCGGTAGCCTCGCCATCACTCATGTTAGCCCTCAACTGCTCGCTCCAGATAGGTGAAATATACACACACTTGAAACACCGGGGCTTCTCGTCTGTTTGCTCACTCGTTCACATTAATCTAAACTTCGTCGGAACGGCGAAACAAAACTCGTCCTATACTTCACTTCCAGATTGAAAGATTACTTCTAAGAAGGTGGAAATGAGTAATTTCGGGCTGATGATGCAGTTTCAAGATCGATCAAGTCCGTCTAGAGACGAACCGTGAGAACCAACACCAGAATTGCAGACAATCGCGAAGGTTTCGTAAAAGAAGGGAAAGTGGCTGAGGTGGCCCATATATCATTCTCCGCATCTCCACGTACGTACGTACACAAGACGCCCTCGACACGAAAACAAGGCTCCGAAAATCCCGTTGAATGAAGTAGGTTTTGTGTTGCTCCAAGCAATAAAAGGAGGTGGGAAACCTTTTACCATCGACCATCAGTGGAGCCCCCAAGTGTCGCCTCTCACCCATTTTCATTTATATTCTCCGGCCGTTTCGCGGGAAACGGAGCAATTCACTTTATACTGTCCAGAAAAACAACCTTATTCCGCCTCAGTGTATAAACTGCACCTACTTCCGGTAACTCCGCACCGTCATTTCACTTGTACAACGCAGCCAGATTGCCAGATCCTAAACTGGTAATATGAAGGTCGTAGGCGACTTTGCAAGTTACCAATTGGATTAGAACTTTCTCGTGTCAATATACTTGATATCACTCCGATTAAGAATATGACCCCACGTAAGGGATCTTTGAGTAGATGAGATTACTATAAGCTATGAATTGTTACGATAGCAATATTGTCTCTAACGTAATTGCATCCTGAGTGTTGCCTTCAACGTCCTCAGGCAGGGATTCGAAATCCGGGAAAGCGTCGAGACGTGCCTGAACCCAGTCTCTTTGCTCACTGGCAGGAGCTTGATGTAGAGCAAAGATCCTGAAACGTTCATTCTCCGCAAGCAATGGAATTCCACCTCTACCACCTATCGGCCGTACTCCATTTAGGCACATTTAGTATGACTCCAAGGTGATCGTTGAATGGACATGTCCGATATGATTGGATATGTCCGAACTTAGTGCAGCAGATCTTCCCCAGTGAGACGACGCAAATGGCGCAGTCTCATGGAGCCACTTTGAATCCACTAGAAGCTAATGGAGTCCTTCAGGTCAGGTCGGTTACCGGACGGGATCAAGTGCTGGAGCTCTGGCTTCGGCAGAGAGGGAGTCGTCCAACTGGTCTGCCGACACCAAAGATTGCTAAGGCACGCGAAGCAAGGTATGGGCTGGATAGGGCCGTTAGTGGACATCTCTGGCAGACCCAACGTCATCTTTGAATTTGAGGGATCCTGCGAGGAGAAAAAACCCCATGTTGGTGGGGCCTGCACTAGGGGAAGCCTCGATTGTGGGCCAGCAGCTAGGGATCGACAGTGGGTACCAGCTGTAGGGAAAATAAAAATGAAATGCATCAAATCAAGGGGTTCTCACCCTTGAATTTCCGTCCAACTGGTTGTGTCAGCCGTCCCTTCAAGGAAGATCAGAACATCGAGAGCACGAGATGGTTGGCAATCGTGTCTTTCCCCAAAGAAGTAACCAGACGAAGGAGGGGACAATTGGCTTGGCTTTATTTTGACGTCGTCAAAAACGAAAACCCCAATTGTACAGACTGTTGATCTTGGATTGGTTGGATGGATTGCGGTATGTTGGAGTTGTAATTTGTCGAATGTTTTTCTCGAAAAACACTCTTTTGTCGAAAATTACAACTCCAACATTAAATGTTATAAAATTTATAACAGCCTTCGCATTTTACAATATTACAATAAAGATGAGCTGCGGTATATTTTACACTTCTGGGGAGTTGATCAATCTGGCCGCTTAACGAACGTGGTTCTTGGAATCCACGTATAACCTACGTTTTAATAACCCCCCTCCGCGTCTGTTTAATCAGAGCTCTTGCTCCACGGCGGTTACAGACCAAAACTAGATGCTCAGGATGAACCGCAGCTCTGACAGATTATTACTCTCGCCTAGTTGGCGGCGGAGCTCACAAGGGCTGGAGGGTTACCAAGGGGTAAGGTTATTAAATTGTTGCTACTCCCGAGGGTACCCAGGTTCGGGAATTCGGAGACCTTCACTCGGGACGGTTGGCTCCCATAGCCGGAGCAAGTTTATGGTGCAAGTTTCCGAAAAGGGGGTTATAATAGACTCGAGGTCTCGGGGAAGGTCATCAAATTACCACCGAACGACGTGCCTTCCTCGGCCCCACTCTGCTAACCACGTTAATCCTTCGAAAAGTTAATAACGTCAACAAATATTTACCTAATATATATATAGCATTTCAGTCACGTGTAACTCGCCTGGGGTTGCGAGCTGCAGTACCTTCATAGGCATAATCAAAAGTCATTT
The DNA here is from genome assembly GCA_955831195.1 of Pilophorus perplexus. Taxonomy (NCBI): domain Eukaryota; kingdom Metazoa; phylum Arthropoda; class Insecta; order Hemiptera; family Miridae; genus Pilophorus; species Pilophorus perplexus. The sequence continues at coordinate 9,294,163 of OY037009.1, forward strand.
GTTTTAAAAAAAGACGATTTCAGACGAAGTAGTCTATTTCCACGATAAATAAAATAACAACTTGTAGACGCGTTTCGGTTTACTAAACCATCATCAGTACAATACAGAATGAGGAAGTTGTGAGAAGTTCCTTATATACAAAAGTGAATGTGCCTTCTTATGGGCGTGGCATTAGAAAGGTGGCAAGAAAAGAGAATGTGAAAGGCAAATAGGTGAAAGGAGAACTCACAGGAAAATATCGATTAGAGGGGAACGCCTAATTACATCCAGGTCATTTACTGATATTCCTAAATTGTAAACTTTCTGAATTTCCAAAGATTCTAAAGCATCTAGTTTTGGACCTTTTTGGCAAACATGAGCTATCCCAATGGCTGGATTATTATTACCTATCTCATAACTGATTCTATGGTTTTCTTCTGACAAATGTTTTTCAAAAGCTTCCCTACCCCTTCCCAACCTAAGATCATCACTATGTTCCTTCAATCTAATTTTAAATTTTCTTCCAGTTTGTCCTACATATTGAATCCCACAATCACATTTTAATAAATACACACCCCCTTTATCCTCTAAAGGAATTTTATCTTTCACACCCCCTAGTAATTTCTTTGTAGAATTCTGTGAATAGAATCCTACTCTGAAACCCCTATTTTCTAAAATGCGACCCACTTTCTGAGTTACATTCCCATAAAACGGTAAACTAACCCACTTCCTATTATCTGGTTCCCTATCTTCCCTTTCCAAATTTGTGACTGCTAATTGAAATTTCTTCATACCAATCTTTCCCCAAATTCTATCTATAGTAGCCCTATGATAACCATTACTCTCCGCTATCGAGTAAATTACTTCTTTTTCTTTTTGAAAAGCTACTTGATTCATTGGGACCGATAATGCCCTGTTAATCATACTGTAAAAGGCTGCAAATTTATGAGATGTTGGATGATTGGAACTATTATGGATAACCACATCCGTATAGGTTGGTTTCCTGAACACAGCAAATTTATGCCTACCCCCCTCCAATTTTATAGTTAAATCTAGAAAATTCAGCTCATTCCCCCCCACTTCCTTAGTAAATTGAATATGCTGATCTACAGAGTTGAGCTGATTAAAGAAATTAGCTAGTTGCCTATCAGTCCCATTGAAGAGGACAATAACATCATCAACATATCGATACCAATAAACAACATTATTTTTGAATTTTGTTTCAATGATCCCTTCTAAATGGTTCATATAAACATCTGCTAATAGCGGAGACAATGGCGATCCCATAGCTACCCCTGGTTGAGTATAACAATCCCCATTAAATTTAAAATAATTTTGATCTATACATAAATTCATCATTTGGGATAGCTCATCTTTCCTTACAAAATCAAGTTGAGAATTTAAAATTAATCGGTTAATTACATCTTTACATTGTTGAACTGGAATGTTAGTAAATAAACTAGTAACATCAAAAGAAACTAATTTTGAATTATGTGGCACATGAACATCTTTAATTTTACTTATAAGGTCCAAAGAATTTTTAACGGTAAATTTTGGAGTGAAATCAACAGAATTTTTAAAAATAGTATTCAGTTTTTTGGCTAACTTATAGGCAGGCGCATTTATATATGATACAACAGGTCGCATAGGTATTCCTTCTTTGTGGATCTTGGGAAGACAAGTTAGGAGAGGAGGTCTAGGGTTCATTTCAAATATGCCACGTTTCCAAACCCCTTGAAAAATACTACTGGAATTATTAACTATCCTTCTCACATCAGCCTGGAATTTACTAGTTGGGTCACTTCTTAACTTTTTACAATCATTTTTACGTATAAACTCCAATGTTTTCTCCACATACACCTCCTTCTTCATCAAAACAGTAGTATTTCCTTTATCAGCTTTCAGTACAGTCACCTTCTCATCCTTTAACTTTCTCCGTAGATTCCTTAGACATTTTTCATCTTCTGTTGATTTCGTTGTAGGTTGCTCTCCTTGAAGCAAGCTGTGAGTTCTCCTTTCACCTATTTGCCTTTCACATTCTCTTTTCTTGCCACCTTTCTAATGCCACGCCCATAAGAAGGCACATTCACTTTTGTATATAAGGAACTTCTCACAACTTCCTCATTCTGTATTGTACTGATGATGGTTTAGTAAACCGAAACGCGTCTACAAGTTGTTATTTTATTTATCGTGGAAATAGACTACTTCGTCTGAAATCGTCTTTTTATAGGATGGATTCCCACTATTTCGCCGCATCTACCTTACGTCATTTGTTTTTCCTGTTATATCGGATTTGCTATTGAACCTCCTCCACAACCAAACAGAGAGGCCGTTTTGTCGGTTTCAGGCGTTTTGGCCATGTTGGTAGCGGTTATGACGTTCCCCCATTTCGGCTGCTTGTAGTCTTTTGGCTGTCCTGGTTGCTATAGCTGATGTGTTCAGAGGTGTATTGGTTGTTTGGTTGCCATCTGTGTTTACATCTGATTTGGATATTTTCGCAGTTTCTACAGCTACGAGCACTCTGGAAGAAGGCCTCGCTTCGCTCGCCCAAGTGATGGGGTAGGATACAGAGGAAATGCCGACTCAATCAGACAGTCCCTCAAAACCAATTTTGGCAGTTTTCCGCTGATCTGGTTGTGCTGTTTGGGCTGCATTGTCGTCGTAGGCATTTTGGCCATGTTGCTTTTAGATTTTGGCTAGACGTCGCTTCGGCTGATGTAGTCGTTCACTCGTTGTTTGGTTGGCAACTCTGTTTTAGCCCTTTCTGCTAGGGCTAATTGTCTATTACATTTTCCATCGCATAAAGGCAAATTTGGTGACGTTGTGTATAATATACACAATATTATTCGGCCTTTATTGGCGGTCTGCCTTATTTAAATGCTTTCTGACTATACTGTGTGTTGATTTTGGTCGGTATTTATGGCTACGGTGGAGGTTTGGCATGTTGCATGGGTGAATGTCACTGTTAACAACAAAACTAATTTTGAATCAACTAAAAAAGCTACATTTAAAATTTTACCATCGCGTATTGCTCACATGGTGCTTTACCAGAATGGAGCTGAAGGAGGCTCTTCTGCCATTGAATAGGTTGGCAAACAATACTAATTCGGGCTTCACCTTGTAGGGGCAGGAGGCAACCTCCGTAACTTTCCCAATGAATAACCTACCCGTTCGGGGAGCACAGGGCATTCCTTTTGTGAAATGCGAAAACAGTGCGGTTCACCGAGGAAATTCTCTGAGAAGGGGATGCTCGAGTTGGGGATGAGCGCTTTTGAAGTGGTAAGCCTTCCACGGTGGAACATGGAGCATAACTTGGACGTAGCTTGAATACTATACCCATTATGAACATCATAAGATCCAATTGTATATGGAAATGTTCCTGCGGGAATTGTCAGATTAATATTTTGTAACGTTTGAGCTCGGTGCTGCAGCGGAGCAAGTGTCAATGAAGGTAGTGTGGGAACTTAGCCCATTTAGAGATCCTTGAGTTTATAACTTTGAAATTGGTTTTGTGTGTTGGGCGGAGGTCCGAAGGTGCAAACTCCATGTTCTCCCTGCCGCTTGATGGCAATGGCATTGTGTTCAGGGTATGTTTCCCACGTACCACGCTCCAGACGTAGGGCATCTCTGCTGGAGGGGTAGGATCTGATCAGACCTTGAACGGTGCAGGAACCTTTCTCAGAGGTTGACTGGCGGACAGATAATGACAGCCTCTGGTTGAGCGTTGAGAACTTTCATGTTCGTGTATTCCCCACTACATAATGCTATCGCTAATCTGCGTTACTCAATCGTCGAACCTTCCCACTCCTTCAAGACTCCCCTTCGGACTTGCCCAAAGTTTACTTCCCCCTTCGGAATTAGGTCCCGTCGTGACTTGAATGCAGGTTCCCTAATTATAAGGGATGGGCACGGAGTGGAGAGGGGATATCCTTTGGGTTTAGGGGGTGCGTTTCCATGGCGACCCTTTCGTGGTCTGCCCTTTCTGGCCCTTCGCCGCCCCCGATTCACACAATAACTTTGTAGGATCGCTAATCAGCTAATAGGCTCTGCGACTAGTTGGCCGCAGGACTTTACCCCCTTCCCACCCTATTTCTGGCGCTATTGAAGTAGATAGGGGGAGTTCGGTTCTGTAAGATCAGAGATGGCTCCCTGCGAATGCTGTGCCTAAAAGTGAAAACCCAAAAGCTCAATACCAGCCCAAATAACACAATAAGGTAGAAGCGAGCTCAGCATTGTGGTGATTTTAGGTCAGAAGTGGAACGCCATTGTGGTGTAAACAGAGCCTTCCTTGGCTATTAACCTGTCATACCAGCCTTTAGATTGCTATGGCCCAATACATCCCTTATGGCCCTTTTCCACCACATTCTTGTTCTGGTATATCTTTCAAGGCTTGGCATATGGTCTTATCAGGCGATTTTCAGCTGAAGGTATGCGGTCTTACCTCGGTTCTCGGACTTCTCAAACACTTCCCCAGGACGCACAGCAGGATTCTTACAATGGATGTACTCCTGACATAAGTTTCAATATGAATTTACGAATTATAATTAAATTTTCTCATATTTTGAAAAGTTTGACAAGCGAGGTCTGAGGGAGGGGCTCCAGCTCAGCCTAATTATTAATAACAATATTATCACTGATTATTCCGGCTCTTTATTCGGTCATTCCTATAAGGCTTTCGGATTATTTCCATGTTTGTTCCGGCTTGTAGGCTTTGTAATTTTAAAAAGCTTGGCCCGTGGCTTTGAGCAGGCTGCTGCAGCCATGAATTTAAAGTTGTGCGATCCCCCTTGACATAATAACCTTTCCATTCTGGCCGTTATTAAACTCATTACAAACGCACCGTTCTCGTAATTCAACTAATTCAACCCTTTAAGGCCTCTTTCAAGCGTGAATTAACAAACATTCTTCAGGCGTTAGTAATTCAGAAACCACTTAGGCAGTTCAAAGAGCAAACGAGGACGAAAACCGCACTCGAGTCAGACTTCTAACGAATATTAACAGTCCGTGAAAGCGTATGACGAAACAAGGGAACGTTCCTGCCAAACTGTTTTCTCTCCTGTCAAGGGAAACTTGAAGGGAATAAGTATCTCGTTTTTAATCGGATTAGCCTCGTAAAGATGTAAATAGGACCGAATTCCTCCCTCTCCTTCGGTCGTTCATTAAATTACCATTACCCCTTCCAGCGTAGTCGAGAGTGTAATTTAATTACTTTTTAAACAGAGAAGGGATTTCCGGTGACACACGGAGGGAAGTAGACACGCGAGGTTTTTTCGGGCGGTAAAACGGGGCGTGACATCGTTTCCGAGGTAACTGAGAGCAAAAGATACCATCTCGTTGGTTCTCCCTCAACTGAACATATTTTACGTAGGGAGCACATTTGGTTCCACTTTTATATTTTCTGTAAATTGAAAGCTGGAGTGAACCCCACTCAACGGAATGAAATCGTAAAATACGACGACGCCAGTGAAATCATTGTGCTCTTGATAGGTCAAAACACTGGTTCACAACCGGTCTGACAAACATGAGGCGTGCCGCTTCCCCTTTTCATATGAAATTAAAAAAGTTTCGCAAAAAGGGAGTAAAAAGTTACCCTTCCGGTAACGTACGAGTCAAGCAGGGAGGAAAAAATCTAAACGTGACGATCCTGACAAGTAGGACGCGCGTACGGCACGTTATAAAAGACTGACTACGAACTTGGAATGATAATGAGAGAAGTCGAAATCCGCTTTTAAGGGTTCACGTTGAATAGAAGAAAAGCGTATGATTGACTTAACAATATTATGATGTTTGCGATGATCTTGATTATCCTGGAAATTCGAGTATCCACAATGAACCTGCATGAAGATATCTGATAATAACTCTGAGAAGGGTGATACTCTGAAATGAGGGAAATTTAGGTCCACTGGCTGCCACTGATTTCGCTTTTGAGAAAAATGTTCCCACTCCAATGAAAAGGTCGATTTTTCATCTAATTTGACGCACCTCACCGCCCTCTAAATTCAAAACAATATACAAACTGGTCGAATGCTGTGTTCTTCAATATATCCCTCCTCCTCCACTCATGAAAATCGAGTCAGAATAAGTTAGGACCGCTGATACTTTTCAGATCATACCTATTAAGGTGGGTTATTCAAAAATCATAATATGACATAGCCAGGAAAAAACTGTGCCCATGGTTTTCACTTTCACTCCCTCACACTTTTCTAAAAGTGAAGCCAGTTCATGCCCTTTTCATATCCAAGTTTTGAAGTGGTTGCAGCATGGCTTCAACTGCTGTTATCAATTACCATCCAGTAAATTTGGTTATCATGATGTGATATTATCACTTGGCAGGGTTCTGTAGTACAATACAGCGGTGTAACACTTATGACGTTCCTCCTTCACATGATTATGAATTTAAGGGTGTGTTTAGTTTTTATTTTATTTCTCTTGTGGTTGAAGACATTCTTGAACATAAGCTGGTGTATATAGATGCATTGCCTCCTACACTGAGAGAAAAGATTTTTTTAGTGGCTAGGTTAAATCCGAAATAACCTCGAAAAGAAATTGAAACCACCTAGAATCAATTGATTTAACCTAGAAAAAAATAGGTCCAGGTTAAAGTAACATCGAAAAATATTAATACAACCTAGACCCACATAGAAACAACCTAACCCGTTATTACCCGCCCTCTGACCACAACCTGGAATAAAAAAGTGTCAACCTAGACCAAATGTGAACTTCACATTAGGTCTAGGTTGACATTGTGAAGACCTAGATAATATATTACCTACCTTTGACTTTTAAGTGAGGTAACCTAGAATTGAATGATTTGAACTTCCATATAATTCCCCTCCATTAAAGTCTCGGTTGTACAACTGAAAACAACCGAGAGATTTAAAAGGCGAGATTGTTACTTTAGGTAACAACCCAGAAGAAAAAGTTAGACTTTCAGTCTCGGTTAAAACTACAGTAGTACCACAAATAGTTTTAGGTTTAAACAGCAGTGATTGTAATTCATTCAATAAATTCCAGGTTGTTTCTACAGTACGCTAAGCGGCCGCGGAGAGCGCCACTGTAGGCGGTGGGCGTTAATTCTCGTTGTCTTGGCACCCCTGCTATTTAGCCGGTGGGGTTGAGGCCAAATCTTTGTCAAATTCTAATCATCTAATTTCTGTCACTATGTGCAATCATATTATGACGTCACATTCAAATTTTCGTACTGAGTTGGAAACAGAGACAACCCAGAAAGATAGTTGAAGTTGGTAGAAACAACCTGCAATGGATGTGGAGCAAACCTAGAAAGAAAAGTGGACCACCTAGTAATTTATTAGGACCAACCTGAAAATAATAGGAAGCTACCTAGAAATTTAACTGGAACAACAGGGATAGTAATTGAAACAACCTCGTAAATAAAGGGGCACAAGTTGTGCCGCACAACCTAGAGAAAAAAGGGTTCTAGGTTAACGCGCCATGGCTGTAAATTGTTTGAGGTGGGGTGAGAACGTTTTTGTTTTAGGGTAAATCAACCGTCTATGAAAGTGAAAAACCTTGAATACCAGGGTGAGACAACCAAGACATTAATGTTTTTAACCTACTTAGACTGTAAATGGATGGAGGCGGCGGCACACACCGTGAACTTAACCTAGAACTAAAGTGTGGGGGTGGCGTATTTTAAATCTTGGTTGTTTGCATTTTTAGGAAGGTAACTTCACCAGTATTTTCAATCTAGGCTAAATTATATTCAACCTAGACTAAATTGTTCCACCCTAGAATGAAAACCAAAAAAAATCTAGGTTGGCAGCATTTAACCTAGAAAAAAATCGAAAAATAACCTAGAATAGGCCCTTTTTTTCTCTCAGTGTATGAAATGGAGGGGTGCATTTTTTTTTTTTTTTTTTCTTCACTCCTTCACTTTCTAGTTAAGTTTGATTTATCTAACTGGGAGGGTGAAGGGGGGGGGGGGGGGGGGGTTCTGGAGATCGAGGCGGTTGTTGATGTGCTAATCTGGAGCGTAGGCAGGATCCGGCGCGTGGCGTGAAGGTATAGGAAGGAGCTGGTCAGTGAGTTCAATAGGGGATTGGAAGAGTACGGAATTAAATTTCTAATTTAAGTGATTTGAAATAGTTTGTACAAATTATGTGATTCATATTAAATATAAATTATGCAGCACACATTTTATTAGAAAGATTAAGAAATTATTATTGTGGAATGGGCACCTATTTACTTTCTTGTTTGGTCTTCACTCAGCGATTTTGTTCAATTTGAATTTCCCACCAATATAAGAGTGTTTTTGAAGGTCTTTCGAATAAATATTAAATATAAATACCAAGCCTTAATAAAATCTAGGAAAAAATTGGGAAAAATTAACAATTTCCTTGAGAAGACATGGAATCTCATACATCCCTCATTTCAGAGAGTCACCCAGAACTTCTCACAAACGGTGACGACATAACAAGGCTGCTCTCGTAAATTGGCTCCTTGCTCACAACTCTGACGTGCTGTGCTTATTTACCTCCTCTTTCACTTGGAATGTATTCCTTCCATCACCCTCTGATGATTCGTTCACTCACTACTCGGCTGATTCAGCTCCTCATTCACTATTCTGCCAACTTGGATCCCCGCTCACTCGAATTCACTCACTGTCGCATCAGCTCAAGAAAAGCAGTAGCGTAATTACTTATTCCTATGAAAATTGAAAACGCGAGACACAACAACTTGAAACTCGCTTGATATTCACCTGTACTCACACGTGTTTGTGCACGTGGAATGCGTCGTGTTAAATGAGCAATTCCCAGTTTGACGGGAGGGCGGGCGATGAAAGGGTGAAAAGTTTGCCGAACTGACTTTCCAACTGGCTGCGGCAATATTCAGATCTGCCGACAGGAGGGAGATGAAGGTATTAAGAAGTCAAAACCTCTTATAAGAATCCCCTGCTTTACATTTAAACTTCCTTTTGACAACAGTTTGGCCTCGAAACGAAATTCAACTTCTTATCATTTAGAACATTTTAGAGCTTGCGACAACTTTTAATGTGTTCAACGTCTCTTTGACTATCGTAAAGGTTTGCGACGAATAAAAAAACTCTTTTACAGTCTATTTGCGCCAAGACGAAGTATACATCCTATAGTGTCAAGGGGGCCAATACGATGTACATCTACAATGTACAATGTACATGTGTGTGCATCTAGTATAATGTTATTTTAAGCATACGTTCAAAATAAATCTGAAAGCGTATATTTATAGTACCTACGAAGATTGGAATTCCCCAAGCGGTTTTGTACTTCCAACACACCTCTAGAGTCAATTAACTCCATAAACTTGGGTCGTGTGGAACATAATTATTCTTGTTTGTCGGAGCACTTAGCTGAATAAATCACTTTTCCAAAATCTACCTCCGAGCCGCAGTCAAGTGTGGTGGCGTAAATTTCGAAAGGGTCAATTGAGCACACGTTTTCTGGTAACGATGGCAGGTTTCAAATTTTTAGAATACAATTTTGGCAAAATAAAGGCAAAGGAAGAAAATTGTAATAATAAGGCGGAGGCGGCAGTCTTCCTTCAGTTAGCCGTAAGTTTGAAGTAGCAGGTTGGAGTAATACATTAGGTTCGTTCCTGCGGGTTGATGCGATTAGATTGCATCCAGCTGCGCATGCGCACTGAGTGCCATCCAAAAAAGTGGCCGTTTCTGCATGGCCGCTCACGGGATGCGGTCCGCGAAGTGAGGTGTTCCTGCAGCGATACCATCCAACTCGCATCTACTCCGAGTTGCTGCTTCTGTGCCGCGCATCCAGTTGAGCTAACCGCATCCAAAAGATAACCATTTGTAACCTACTTATAACCTGACTCATTTTGCCTCGTTCTCCGTGGAGTAAACTTCGGATAAAAACTTCCCAAGTGCGATTACGGACGAATAATTATGGAAGAATATGAATTTGAATTGTGGGAATTGTCAGAAGAGGTGATACTGGAGTGCTTTGAGCGATCAAGATGAGTAAAAAAATGACAGTACCTAACTGCTCATGGTAAGGTAAAAAAATATTACCCTTAGCAGAATCACAAATGAAAACAATCTTTTGGTTACGTAATGCTCACTGTCATGTATGAGCTCTATTGGAAAGAAAAAAATATTATTAAGAATTACAACATTACTGAGCAAACCCGGAGGAAATGACCTCACGGGGAATTTTGCCGGAAAATGCGCGCATTACAATGTTTTACACCATGTAGCTCTGTCATGGATGCGACACTCAAGTGACGCGAAAATTGATGTCACGCTAAAGAGATGCGGTTTGTAGAAAACCGTTTCTGTATGACAATGGATGCGATTAGATGGGAGTCGCGCATGCGCACGATTCACAGGATGCGAGTGGATGTGAGTGGATGCAATCTACCCACGGTTGACCCTGCTGGAACGAACCTAATAATGAAAATAACCTTCCTCAAACTCCTCCTTCAAACTTTATAATTCAACTAATTACATTTGTAAAGAATCTAATGGCCTTGTGATTTTAACGCTATGTTTGACGCGCTCTAGCGGGCGAACAAAAGGAGCTAAGAACAAAATTTGTTTTAATTTAATTTAGGTAAGTAACATTAAATGGTTAAAAAAGTAGGGCATGGTTAGGTAAAATTAAATTTTAATGTTTTAATTTGAAAATGTAGGTAATTTTGTCTATTTTGGTTAAATAATTTAATAATTGGAGTAAATGTTGGCATGGTGAATTTAGTGCTAGCCCGCTTAGTTTTCAAGTGAAGTAAAAAAAAAAAAAAATTAAAAAAACCTCAAAATTTTGGACGTTGATGTGGTTACGGAGTCAGAAATCAGTCAAAAATTGTACGGGAAAAATTTTTTTTTCTGTGTTTAAAAAATTATTACTATTTTAAAAATAATTAAGGTAACTGTATTATAATGACTTACGCCTAATGGCTTAGGTAACTGTATAATAATGAAAGTGCAACGAACGATCGAATCAAGAAAAGTGGAGGCAGACTCGATGACTTATTGTTAAATACATGAGATACTTAGTAAAATATTGATTGCGCAGCTTATAATAAATAAAGAATAACATAACCTCGTCTGAAATTCGCGGATTTTCTACCCTGACTTCATTTTGATCATCAGAAGAAAGACTTTCTTAGTGCTTCCGGAAGCTAAGGTTTCTTGCGGACGGTCACAAATGGGACTATCCTACAGGAACAAAAAGCTTTCAAGGCAAATAATATTATTTTGGGTCGTCACAGTTGTATTCGCTTAGTTGTGTTTTCGTTAAGAGGTCCAAGCCGCACGACGAAAATAAGTATTCTTTAGTTTCTGCAAGTTCAATAGTCAGATATCCACGATTTATCGCATCGCCTCGTGCCAAGCCACATTAGAAATGTCGTCGTGAAATTTCTTTTTAATGTGCGGACGAGTGGCCTGCGGTACGTACGAGGTTCTGAACCGTCAGTGGGAAAAGCTTGCTTTGATATATGAATCAGAAACAGGCCTCTGGTAGCTGTAAATCCCTGTTTACGTCTCGTGGGGTGGTTTTATATTGAATTATTATTTTATTGTTCCTCCGGCTCTTCTCCAACACCCGAGGGAACTTGCTATCACATCCTAGCGGGGCATTCTGGGGCTCTCCCGCTTTTTTTTGATTAATTGCTCGCCTTGGGCTAAGTGGGTTTCCTCTCCCTTTTTCCCTGTACGTTCATAATTCTCCTTTTTTTTTCTCTCCTTCCCCCGTCCCAGGGAAAATATCGCGAACGAGGGGGAGTCGGCGAGAAATACGCTGATATACGTGAATTTCTCATGAGCGGAAATTCCATTTTTTTCAAGTCATACAGCTTTCTCATGAGGGTTGTTTGCCGTTTTAATCCAGCGCATTACTCAACTTGATGGAAATTTGTAATTAATGAGAACAAACAATGGAATTACACGGCTCCCCTTCATCCGGTACTACCCGACACGTAGCTAACAAATAATTTAGAACACCATGTCTGGCTGGAGTATCAATCCCGTCGGAGGAAAGCTACAACAATTTCAACAGCTCCAAATGATAATTGCGCAATTATTTTTCGTCCTATGAAAATTTGATAGAGCTTCACAATGCACAGATAAGATAAGAGGGCCGTTTTGCATAATTAGTGAGAACAAATCGATAACGATCAAAACGAGGTGGAATTGCTAAAAAAAAAAAAAAGTTATGTTCTGAGGCAATCTAGCAATTTGCGGACTAAAATGGGTTAGAAACGAACATTTTCAGTATACTTTATATTTTATTTAACCTTTGATAAAATTAATCTTCAGAATTTTTCTTCTTTAAAATTTTTATTGTTTCATTAATTTGTATTTGTTTTATTTTTTTACTTTATTTAATTTTAATAAATAAAAATAAATAAATTTTATTAAATTTTATAAAAATCACCTAAGTATTTTTCATGTTTTTATGTAATTATTATTAAATAATTTTACCTATTTTTTTTATTTTTTTATTTTTTTCAATATTTTATTCAAATCAAAAGAAGATTTAAAAAAAAACGATATGGAGTGTCTGTGAGGAGTTTAAAGGATACAAAACGGATTGGAAAGATCAAAAACCAGTTTGGAGGGGTTATGAAGGAGTTCAAAGGAGACCAACTGCATTGGAAAGATCAAAAACCGATTTAGAGGAGTTTTGAAGGGGTTGGAAGGCGACAAACTGCATTGGAAAGATTAAAACCATGGTTGAGAGGGAGCAATAATCAGTTTAGAGAAGCTGAGAATTCGTTTTAAATGACTACAAGTGTTTTGCGGTCCCTATGTGGAAGATGATGGCGTAGTGTTGAGTTCTTGTTGATGCTACGTACGTGAACCGTCGTATTCTTTCTTCAACCGGAATATCGTCGGACAACGGTGGGTTTCATTTTGTAAAGTTATTGTTAGTTTTGCTATTGGAAGGGGAAGCGCGGGAGGTTTTTGCTACCTCGAAAAAAACCCAACTGGCGCGCCATAAGTCATCAAGCTCCTCCTCTTCACAGTGGAACGGCCTACCTGGGAAAATTCGTTTCGACCCCCCTCCCCTTTCTCGGCCATCCTTTTCATCCTATTTTCTCCCGTCCGGGGAAGGGACCCTTTAAATCACAAACCCTTTGGCCTCACCCTAAAAAATCCCGGGTCCTCAGATTAACTCCACGCTCCCCCCGGGGATTCCGACCGTTCGCACGGAAATTACGGTAAACCCACGACGCGAAACCCTCTTTTATCATACCAGCCGTTTTTCCTTCGGATGATTCGTAAACACCATCCGAGAAAAAAAAAACATCGGTGCGTTGTTTATAGACCCATTTTATAACCACTCCTTTCAATTCAGCCTTTTTCATCAACGATGCCATAATGAAATTTCCACTAATTTATTAAAATCAAATTAAAAAATATTTCTATCAGAAATTTTGATTAAATACTCGGATTTTTGTTAGGTCGGTTTGTTCCAGGGGTGTTCCTGGTCACTCCAGAGTAGGATTTACAAAAATTGAAAATAGATTTTAAATAATTTAAATAATTTTTTATAATAAAATTTTAATAGGTAATAAAATTTTAAATAATTTTTAAAAATTATTTTTAAAAAAATTATTTTATTTTTTGATAAAAGTAACAAACAAAATGAGCAGTTTTTTGTTTCAGACTTTTTTTGCACATCCGCCTTTTTTATAACATTTTAAAACAGATTGTTCACACCTCTAGATTCCCACCAAATGGATAGATTTTAGTTAATTAATGAGGTTCTTGACCCTTGCTCCTCATGTACGGGGACTAGGGCATCAAACTTGCGGACCTCAACTGATCATTATCTCCCCAATCACGGGTTTTGGACGGGTTTCGGCTATGGGGTTGAGTTAGGTGTCGTTTTGGAAGTATTTTTGGACTTAGAATCCATTTTTTGGGGTCCCAGAACCATCCGAGTTCGCCGTAGGGATCTTTGGGGCTACAAATGGGATTTTTGAAGGAACCCAGGAAGTCAAATAAGGAGTGAATTTCCAAGTAATTTTGGATGTATAATCCATTTTTCTGGGTCCCACATCGGTTCACAAACTTCACAAGAAAAAAATCTTTTTTTATTTATTTTAGAAATACTTTTTGCATAAGAGCATTTATTTCAAAAATATTTTCTTACCTAATGACTCAGCTGTGGAAGGAATTGTAGAATTGTAGAATTAATTTTCGCGCAATTACTCAATATGTATCAAAGAATAAGAAACCGTGAGTAAAATTTGCAGCGTTTTAAACAGCAGGTACTCAAACAAACTGAAAACAAACTCTGCCCACTCACTGTCCGACAGATCTGATTCGTCACTGGTCATGATCAGATAGGTAAGTATAAGATAATAGCATAAAAAACTCGAAAAACTTGAACAATCGTGAAAACGATGACGAATGACAGTCGAAAACAGAAAGGAATAGTGCTGCCTAGAGGGCAGATAAGACTTTATAGGAACCCCTAGGGCTCTGATAACTTTATAGGACTTAAGGGCTAAGGACCCATAAACCGGCCCTTAGTGTTGTTTAAAAACATGTATGGAAGATTTTTGATTATTTTGTTATTTAATAAAATCTTAGGTAGGTACCTACTCAGGCAGGGGCGGATAGGCGGTTTTGACCGGCCCGGGCGATTCAATTTGACCGGCCGTACCCCGCCCCCTCCACCACACACACACACACACACACACACACAAATAAAAACGGCGCGGACGGCGTACGGCGGACGGACATTTCGGATTTAGAATGTAGACCTCTTGATATTCCAAGAATAAACCAAAAAAGTTGCGCTTGGTATGTGTATTAGTTGGTACTGTTTATGCAAGCAAAATAGCGCTTCAAGCTAAGATGCAATTTGCACATTTCATCAGTTAAGTACCTACATAATCACAGCTTATCAACAATAAAAAAGAAGGCTCGCAAGAGGAGCATCCATCGATGTAGTAAACTAACATCGATGGGAGCATCTGGCTGGAGCACAGAGCCGAGAGGCTTTGGGCGTTTCCGGCCCTCCTCACCTCCACCCCTTCTCATGTATGTCCCCCGCTTGTTCATTTCTTTTGAATTCTACGCTCAACCTCAGGCCCATGGTAATAAATTAAATTTAAAACAAATTTTGTTTTTGTTTTAATTTTCATGTCAAGTGTTTGGACGGATGAAGGACCCCGGAAAATCAATTATCAAGGTTACTCGAAAAATGAGTCCTTATTCGACTTCGTGGCATCCTTCAAAAGCTCCATGGATCCAAGGAACTGCTTTTGGGACTCCCAAAAATGGATTTTACGTCCAAAAATAGTTCGTAAACGACACCTAACTCTTCAAAAAACCCTCCTGTAGCCCCTTTTTAGATCTACTGAGCCCCCACCGGTTTGTGCGATCGGGTTGAACACCCTGCGTGTTCAAATAAAAGGAAACCCAAGTATTTTGTCAAAAATGTCAGATTTTTGAATAAATTCCTGAAGATTTGAATTTTTGAATGAATTCCTACTGCTCCCAACCGTCGTCGTGGACGGCGTTGACGGACATTTCAGTTTTGGAATCCACACAGCTTGAAATGTAGATATAGGTAATTACAAATTTTGAGGACGATCAAAATTTTTTACCCCTGTTGGAAATGCCAAAATGTATTATTTCAAGAATACCTAGCGAAAACGGGATCACATAACGCTCGCACACAAAACAAATGCTGATGAGGGAGTAGTCACCAAGCAGTAGGCGATGGCGAGGAGGGCCGACAATGGCCAAAACCTCTTGGCTCAGTGCTCCGGCCGGACGCTCCTGCTTGCAAGCCATCAACATAAGATCCTCCAGATTGTTGTCACTCAGAGTTTGCCTCAGCCTTGTTTTGATAATTTTAAATTTTGAAAATCTCCTCTACCAAACACTCGACTTGGGTCGTGGAAAGCCTTACCAAAAGTTTGTTGAAAACTAAAAAAACGTCTTGCATACGATGAGGTCATGAGGTTGTACTGTTTTAAAATCTTGTTGCACAAATTACGCACTTATTGAACTTGCAATCATCCCTATGAGGAACAAAGCCAACCAGATTATTTTTATGTCCGAGTTTTTCTTTTCTTTCTAGTACTGTAGGAACACATTTTTCTCCAGCTTCGACCGGCCCCTCAGGACCGTCGGCCCTTCGGGCGACGCCCGATCGCCCGACCTGCCTATCCGCCCCTGTACTCAGGGAGTTCAGCTACTCCAGTTGACTTTGAAAAACTATTAATCATTATTTAATCTTTTATTAAATATTTATTAAAATATTTAAACTAGGAATTTTCTTTTAATTATTTTTTTCATCAGGAGGGAAATTTTAGTGGTCCATAGAGCATTGGCGTTTTGAAAAAATTCCAAACCATGCTCACTAATACCAAACTACACTAACATGCAGCTAGCCACCTATAACCGATAATAAGCAATTGCTCCTTAAGGAACCAACTCAATTTTATTTACTGCAAATAAATGCAGAATGCAGTTGACGTTTCATATCTTCTCTGTTTGGCTTGAAACCGAAACAATTCAGGATGACATTGTCATCAATTTGGTACCTATTAGTTTTCATGGTTCCATATGAACTGTGTGAGGAGAGTAAAAGAAGAACAAAAACTACATCTTGCGGAAGTTTTCGATATTAACTGTTAAAGCTATATAAAAAAAAGATGGAAAAAAGTTTTCCGGGGAAAAGAGGATTTCCCTCTTTTATTCGATGGAAAACGAAAAGAGGAAGGCGGTGAAGGGTAAACGAAATAGACGTCTCATCAGAGGGTGTATTCACCGCAGAACTCCTGAAAGGGGACGATAGGGGTGGGAAAAGAGGGGGTGGGGGGTTGATAGGAGTGGCAAAAGGGTGTAGACCGAGAGACACGATAATGGAGTTAGGCCAACTAACTCTCCTCCAGTGGAGTTTCAAGGGGAGGGGGAAGGTGGCAGTCTACTGAAACGGGGTACCAAAGTGGGGGGAGCTCCCCGTGGCCGACTCCCCCCCCCCCACCCACGTGACGGGCAAATTGCGAAGGGGGTGACGAAGGGGATAAACCAATTCTAAAGGAGACAGTGGTAAAACATTACAGTGCTCCCGGCGACCTTTAAGTATTAGTTAGCAAAAGTTTCCGCCACCCGTTGACTCTTGCCGTTTCGCGAACTTGGGGAGGCCGGCAAGTGGATTACTTCGGCCGGTATAATCCTGTCGAGCGTCTGACGGGCTGAAGTTGAACGTCGCCATGACGACGAGACGATCCCCCGAGAAAGCGAAAGGCGGTTCCAACACCGCCCAACATTCCCGGTGCTGATAATGTACACTCAGGTTACTGTCTAGACACGACGTAGAAGGATTGAGAGGGGCGAGATTGGGTGCGTTAGTTAATGTGGAAGTTTGTCAACTTGGAAACAGAAGCCGGTGACGAGGGGGCACTGCAGCGCTCCTCAACGACCAAACCGAAAATAACACACTCGATCCTCGGCAATTAGGGTTGCCAGGCCTACTTATAATATATCGTAAAACGGGGTTACTTTGCTCCACTTTTTTGACATTTTTTTTTCATTTTAGGAATTTTGTGACTTAACTTGCCTAAAATGAGCTGATTTTTGGCATGGCCTCTGATGGGGGGTTGTACTTGATGTGCATGGAGCGTAGATTCGATCGCAAAATTTTACATGCGATTCCTGATGAATTTAAATTTGGGGCAAAGTTCCCCGCGCGTATGCATACTTTGCACCACTTTCGGATTTCCCTACAAAACAGCCTGTTTTTATTCCTGGAGCAAATTAAACTACTTCACAAGCATACGGGGTATACAAAAATTGAAAAATCTCCAGAAAATTTAAAAAAATCTTTTTATTAACATCAAATAGGTATTAAAATCTGAACTTTACTAACTTTTTCAACTTAAAATATTGACTTCTCAGCAGCTGATTAGAAAAGAAAATTACAGTCGACCCTTCAAGACTGTACAAAAATTACTTGACTCATACGGTCTCAAGAGGATAATCACAGCAACTGATTAGATACTAATAATTATATGAAAATTACAGTCGACCCTACAAAAAGACTCAACAAAATTTCTTAATCAAGTTTTAAGAGCCCAATCACAGCAACTGATTGGTTAAAAAATCTTAAAAAAGAGAGCTAAAATCCATCTGCGAGGAACGAATAGAAGAGAGACACTTTTGCAGCGTTTCTTCGTCGTAGTCTTGGTATCTTCTTGAACCAACCTTCCTATGGTACTTCCTGGGCATCCTAAAACAAGGAAAGCACGCAATAAACGAAGAATTTCAATTGTTTCAGACTAATTGGTGCAGAAAATATTCTGCTAAAAGGAATATTAGGAAATAATAGTTTTTTGATGGGGTAACTTGTGGGGCAAAGACTCCCCATTTTTCGGTGCAAAGTTACCCCACCGTTGAATTCTGTTCACTGACACCACAAAAATCGACATAATTAAGATTTTCAAAAAGATTCTTGATCAGCGGAAAATTTTGAACAAGATAGTACTGGAACTTACTTGATTGGATGCCTACTGACTCCACCAGCGAGAACTTTTTCGGGAGCAAAAAATCAACGTGTTCGAAGGTCCTGGAGAAAAATGTTGGTAACCTACCTGTAACCTTCTATTTATTCTTTTTCGACTTGTGGTTGTTAGTTCCACATGTCAACTTCAGATTCCACGCAGTAGTAGGTTCCTCGGACAAGAACTGTTCCAATGGTTTGAAAAAGAACTTGTTACATTTTTGGGGCAAAGTATCCCGCGGGTGGGCAAAGTAACCCCATGTTACGGTAGTATTCTACTAGTTATATTTTATAGGCCAGTCAAAATCGACAATAAATTCGCAAAACGAGATGTATCTCTGCTTTTTTAATATGTTCGGACTCATTAGGGTAGTGTTTACCCAATTTTGCAACTTCCCAAAAGCTGTGCTTCACGCGTAGCACACGAAAAACCGCGATTTTTTCGGCCTTATTTCAGTTTTTGCTCTATATCTAATAAACTATGCATTGGCCGACGAAAACTACTATATGAGTTTTTAAATAGCATTAAATGTGTGACAATTTAAGCCCAACCGGAGCTGTGAAGGGCAATTAGTTCCAGAGTTATGGCACTTTGAAAATAGGCCATTTTTTCCAAAATGCGAACGTTTTAGTTGAAGACCTGAAGACAACGGAAGCACGTTTTTCAGAACGTTTTCGGCTGTAGCTCAATAGGTAACTATTGGTCCGATTCCAATTTTTTTTTTTTTTTCTTGTGAAAGTTAAATAAATCCCCCATCGCACCTATTCCGTGTGAAATTAGGCACGGAATTTTTAAATCATATTATAATCGTAATGCGCTCTCGACAGTTTTTTTTTTTTTTTTTTTTTTTACTTAATTTTTTTTTTTTGTATTTTCTAAATTGGGCTGGTATCCTTCCACTTTGAGTGCTAACTCAGCCACAAAATAACTCAAACTGAAGATGGAAAATACAACCACTACCACGTTTTCCATCGTAGCCACTGTGGACCACGAAGAAATTTTATATGAGAAAGTGGAAAACGTGTAAATAGTGGCCAGATCATAAGTACGGCGGTGAAATGGTGGGTCAGAGGTAGAAGTTCTTGCACCAGAACTCTGGCGGTAAAGATCCTGTTTTCGTGAAGATCTTGGTTTGAAGGGAAGGGTAGGAAGTTGCCCACTTTTCAGTCCAACAAACAAAAATGATCCAAGGTTGGTACCCAAGAACAAAGCGATGATCAGCCAATCCACCAGTGCCAGATATTTGGAACAGAGCTCATTCTCATTCTTCACAGTTGAACGAGTTGATAATATTATTGTTGTCCTCTTCTGCCTTTCAATCATGGAGCCCTCACTTATAAGTGAACCTTAGTGAACATTTCATCGCCTGAAGTCATTTTTTGAAAAAAAAAAAAAAAAAAAAAGTTCTCAAATGTGTCAGAATCACGAGAAATTCGGAAGTCTGTAACTTGAGGAGAAAGTAACGGAAACTCTTGAAACCAAATAGAATGAGTTCCACAACTCCGTGGCTCACCTATTAGTTCACACGAACCCAAAAACGCGAGCACAAACGGCGATCTTGGTTTGTTGCGCTCCGATCGAAGAATAAAGTTTTGGACGACGAAATTTACAACCATAGTACAACTTAGAACCCTAACAGGCTGATAGTTTTTGAGGATCCTAAGGATGCTTTGGATACGAAATAAGAAGAGTTGCTCCAATCTCTCACTGAAATGTAAGGAACGGCAGGAAAAGCATCGTTCAACAAGACTTTTTAGTGGAAGGCCCACTAAGCCTTATCTGGCAAGTTCGGAAAAGTATTATTTTCTTAAACTATGACTGAAAATTCAAGCTTGTATTTTCTATTTAACTGTGCGCTTCATGTTTTTTATTCAAGTATTTGACAATCCTCCAAAAATGTGGTATGTGAAGTGGTTCAATGATTTCACTGTTCCAGTATTCCATACCGTACAAAGCTCGTAAATTCCCCTAGTGATACTGAGAATCCAAGTGGATTTTTTCGAATAATAACTTTTATACCTTTTTCTTTTCTTTATTATACCTTTATTATATATGACGACTGAATGTCGAAAATTTTATCATAAGGTAGGTAACCAAAGTTTTTTGTATGTGATTTCTCGTCCATTTAATACAAATTTTATTATATATGTATATAAATCCTTAACCACACACCTCCCAGATCTCAAAAATACTTCCAAACGCACGAGTCAAATAATATTTATTATACCTTTAAAATTGTTTCGTCTATTTAATTGACTTGTGCGACGCACAATGTGCGTTTGTACCCAAGTATTCTGGAGACCTGGGAGGAGTGTGGTTTTGGATCTACCTCACCACCAACGCCCACGTGCAATGCGGGTTTAACATAACACGGTCCCTCTGGTTTCACCCCTTCCATTCTTTAGTCAAATCGAGGTTCACTTGGCTACACTACTAACACCCTGTACAGGGCCGGGATGTTTCTAACTGAATCGACCGGTTCTTTCCTGTGTTTCACACTCGTCTCGTCAACTATGTCCAGACCCCCCCCCACTCTTCAACCGCCACGTTGTTAGCACCCACTTCAAAACTTCCCGGACTGGAACATAGTTAAATACGGTCGCAAAGTGTCTGGAGAGGATCGCAGGGTGGGGGATGCTCGAACGGAGTTTGTGTACGGGGCGAACACGCCCCCCCCCCCCCACCTCATTTCCCTGCCTCCGGGTTTGTGACACGACCAGGACCACGCGGATATATCATCCCACAAGCGGTAAAGGTAAAACGGTCGTTCTCTAACGGCTGAACTGCTAGGACGCCGTAAGGGAGCGGGAGGGGGGCGGGTTTTGGGGTTTGTGTGTAATTGCCAAATTATACCAAGTGGAACCCCCCCACCCAATCCCCATCCAATGCCGAACCCTTCCTACGGCATCAACCATACCAAACCACATTTAGACCGTTCAAATCCCATTCTCCTCCTATCCCAAACCATCGTCCTGCCTCTTTTCAACCCCTTTTCCATTGCATTAACCCCCTCCTCCCGACATTCACCCCCTTAAATTGCCCCCGCCCTTCCTCCTACTTGAAAGGGATTCGCGGCGTCACAATCTGAATGCCTCACCCAATAAAACGAACCCTTATCCCACGGCGTGGGAAGAGAGAGATATAGAATAGCACCTCAACTCAACGATTCCTTTCAAATCCCGCTACCAAGCCAGATTTTCACCCATATTATGAACCATTAATAGGAACAGACCAGAGGGCCAACCCCCACTCGTTCCGCCCTTAGGCGCACACAGTCCAAAACCAAGGTTTCCCCGAAAAATGCTTAGGAAAGTTTAAATGTTCAAATGTAGACTGATGTTTGTTTTGGTAGGTAATATATCGATTTAAGTATTGTTTGCATTTGCATTTTTTTGGAAATTTCATACGAGGGTTTATCATTATTTGTTATACGTTGATAATTAACCTTATTAACAATTTTTGCACCGTTTTGTGCAAAAATTATTTCTGGGTCATTAAGAAAATGTATCTGAAAAACGCTGCAAATTTTACACAAGGGTTTATTATTCTTTGATATAGGTTACCTACTTGTGCAGAAATTTAATTCTGTGTTGATGAAAAAAATTTAAAAAAAAATTTTTAATTTTGTTTTTCAAAAAAGATTTTTTTGATTGTTTTTCAAAAAATATTTTTTTCAAATTTTGTTTTGTTTTTTACTTTAAGAAAATTTGACCTCCTGGGATCTTTTAAAAATCCCATTTGTAGCCCCATGAAAGCCCTATAGATCGTAACAGTGAAATCGGATCGCTGCGGGACCCCAAAAAATGGATTCTACGTCCAAAAATACTTCGAAAACGACACCTGACTCGATCCCATAGCCGAAAGCCTTCAAAAACCCCCTTCTGTAGCCCCATTTTAGCCCCATCGTGCCCCACGGGTTTGGGCGATCGGGCTGAAAACCTTGCGGGCACAACTAGATGGTAAACCGAGTATTTTGTCAAAATGTCAGATTTTAAAAAAAATTCCTACTGCCCAAAACGGCCTGGACGGCGGACGTACATTTCGGTTTTGGAATCTAGACCACTTGACACGGATAATGTCAAATTTTGAGGCCGATCGGAGTCGTCGACCCCCGTCGCGAAAACATAGGTGTATTATTCCAAGAATAATAAACCAAAACCCTCCCGTAGCCCCATTTTAGCCCCATAGCGCCCCACGGGTTAGGGCGATCGGGCTGAAAAGCTTGCGGGCACAACTAGACGGTAAACCGAGTATTTTGTCAAAATTTCAGAATTTAAAAAAAAATTCCTACTGCCTAAAACGGCCCGGACGGCGGACGGACATTTCGGTTTTGGAATCTAGACCTCTAGAAAGGGATAATGTCAAATTTTGAGGCCGATCGGAGTCGTCGACCTCTGTCGCGAAAATATAGCCGTCAGACACCCCGTCCACAACCATTTGAACCGTTGACGAGCCAGGCAAGGGTCGCATCCCAGAAAATGGAGCTGCAAAGCCGTTGAAACCCCTGTTGACACCCCCTCCCATCATCCTTTCCACCTTCTTTTACAACTGGCCTAGTTTCTAGTTGTTCAACACTTTAAACATTTTTGGGACCACTTTGAGCCAAATTTTTGCTCTTTTCAAACTTGTCTCGTTATCCACTCGCCGAGCTGTTTTTTCAAGAATTATCCTCGTTCTCTTGGGTCCTGTTTGGGCTCAATATTGTAGGTAGATTTATTCGGCTTTTGGTTTTACTCAAAGAGATTTTAGAGAGCTGTTTCATGATCCGTCCACAGTATTTTTGATGTAGTCAGGCCGGATCAACTATTGGGAGGTATCTATTGCAGAGGAAACGTGGTCGAGACGGAGAGGTGGCTCGGATAACGAGGCCAAAAAGGGCAAAACGTGCCGGAGTTATCAACTGTTGTGCGGTTCAACCCCCTTTCTCAACTCATGTCTGGTTTTTGGGGTGGGGGGAGAAAGCTGGATAGACTAAAAACCTTCCCCCTCAACTGTTGGTTTTAAGCAACGGAATTTCCGTTATCTGCCGGAGAATACGTGACCACACGGAAACCCACAAGGGTGTAAGTTTGTTTTCGCAACCCCCCCCCCCCCCCCCCACCCCCCGCCGACCTGCCATTTTGTACAGAACCTTCAGATAGCCCGCAATCCCTCCGGCTTATGTTGAAATACACCTGAAGAGATAAACATAATGTGCCGATATACGCCGGTGGAGGGTTAAGGTCCGGTTAAGCCCGTCTGTTGGGGGTTGAGAGTCAAACAGATATCTGCAACCGACTCGGAGTTTTTTCGACTTTTATCTGACTTTTAAAACGAATGAAAACTCATAGCTCGTTTATCGCGACTGTATTTCCACCATGGGGAGCTTCACTAATCCTACCGTTAAAGTTGCAATCCCTGATAAGTTACAGACGTGGTGCCATAACGTTTATAAACCAATGGCATACTAAACGTCACCCGAAAATTATTCCACTAATCATTCCACTTTTGGTTCATGATTCTTGGAATAATACAACTATTCGCGACGGAGGTCGAACATTTGGATCTGCCTCAAATTTTGACATTATCCGGGTAGAGCTCAAAAATCAAATGTCCCTACACCGCCCAAGCCGTTTGAGGCAGTTTTTTTTTTTAATATTCAGCCTGCTCCCAACATTTGACTACAGGCTATTGAAAATCTCAATTACACTTTCTCAGATAGATACAAAAGAAATAATTGTCTTATTTGACCTTAACTAACTCTGCTTCTGCAGAACTCCGACCGAAAGAACACAATTAGGTCACTCAATCCGCACACAATCACGTGAGCACATCAAAATCCACAGTATTTAGGAACGCAATCACGTCTGAACCGTGGCTTTTAACCAGCTCCGCAATGCTTGCCGGCCAACCACTACCCTGGAGAACACATCTCCGTTTGAGGCAGTAAGAATTTTGTTTAAATCTTTCAAAATGGCAAAATACTCGTTTTACCATCTAGTTGTGCCCGCAGGGTTTTCAGCATCGCCCAAACCCGTCGAGTTAGGTGACGTTTTCGAAGTATCTTTGAACGAAGAATCAATTTTTAGGGGGTCGGAGGACGATCTGATTTCACCGAGGGAATCTACGGGGCTTTCATGGGCCGACAAATGGGCAGGAAGTCAAATAAGGTGTCGTTTTCCGAGTACCCTTTTGGACACATAATCCATTTTTGAAGGTCCCACATCTGTCCAAACATTGTAAAGATTTTTTTTTTTTCAATGGCGGCATCAATTTTTTTTTTTAATTACCTACCTAGTTTAATCAAAAAATAATAAACCCTTGCGTAAAATTTGCAGTTTTTTAAAAACATACATGGAATATGTCATATATGACATATAACTGGTTCGTTCTGGTGTTGTGTATCGTTGGTATTGTCACCAAATATGCTCGACAATCATTTGTTATAATGCAACAAAATTTGTTGACATTTAATGAATAATATGAAATAAATTATCTATATTTAAGCTCAAAAACCCCATATTATATTCCTAAATAAGCTCGATCCCCAACGTTAAAATCTATAGAAAGGATAAAGAAACGAACGAGAAAAAAGGAAAGAAAGTGAGATGGTAGTAATTTTGGACGTGGAATCGATTTATGAGGAGTTTCCAACTCCTCCAACCCATCCGACTGCACGGTGAGGCTCCATGGGGCTACATTAGGGGGTTTTGTGGGTCATTAGATCGAGTGGGGCGTCGTTTTACAATAATATTTAGACGTAGACGAATGTGATGGTCTCAGATTTATCCGACCTCAGGTCAAATTGGCTCCTTAAGAAGGTCGGAATTCATCATTTCCAACAACATATACGGATTCAGCAACCCTAGAACACCCCCTCATACACAAATTTTCAGTTCGAAAATCCGTATAGGTAGGTGCGGAACTGTTTTAAAAATGTTGGAGATGTTGAACTGAAAGCGGTAGGGCCCGTGACGTCACACCTTGCCTCGCTGGGCATCGAGTAGTTGGGCATGGAGCCGCAAGAGCGCTGTATAATGAATGGGAACGGAATCGGAATAAAAACACTTGATCTGGACCGATTTTCGAATAAACTTCTTTGATGTTAACCTCAACGCTCGATTTTTTAATGACCTTCTCTGAAGATTACCCCAATTCCCGATTTTCGTGGTCGGTTTTTCGCGTTGGCATACTTGCATCTCTCGGTCAATCAAAAGACGACTAAGGGCCGGTTTCACCACCTCGAGTTAAGGCCTCGAGTTAGGCTAATCCACGAGTTAGCGAAAAAAAAATGCGTTTCACCAACTATTAACTTCTAGTTACCAGGACGGTAACTTCCACTTTTTTAACTTGTGGATTTTCGGAAGTTATCTCCTTAACTTGAAGTTATGTCCCACTCTTCCTCCTTCTGTCGCCATGTGATCTGATCACTTTTGATTTATTATTCTTGGAATAATACACCTATGTTTTCGCGACGGAGGTCAACGACTCCGATCGGCCTGTAAATCCGTTTCAAGAGGTCTTGATACCAAATCTGAAATGTCCGTCAGCCCTACGCCGTCCGCCGTCCATTATGGGCACCCATCCAAGTACTATCCACGCCCGACGTTGCTTAACTTCTGTGATCGGACGAGAACAGGTGTTCAACGTGGTATGGCCGTTGTGGGCATTAAGTAGGTAGGTAGGAAGTTTTTTAAAAATCTGAAATTTTGACAAAATACTTGGTTTACCATCTAGTTGTGCCCGCAAGGTTGTCAGCCCGATCGCCCAAACCCGTGGGGCGCTATGGGGCTAAAATGGGGCTACGGGAGGTTTTTTTAAGGCTTTTGGCTTTGGGATCGAGTCAGGTGTCGTTTTCGAAGTATTTTTGGACTTAGAATCCATTTTTGGGGGTCCCAAAACGATCCGAGTTCACTGTTGCGATCTATTGGGCTTTCGTGGGGCTACGAATGGGATTTTTGATGGATTCCAGGAAGTCGAATATTTTTCAAGAACACAAAAAATTGTTGGAAAAAAAATCAAAAAAACTTTTTTGAAAAATAAAAATCCAAAAAATTAATTTTCCAATAGGTAAATTAATTCTATATCAATAGAAAAAACGCTGCAAGTTTTACACAAGGGTTTATTATTCTTTGATGTGAAAATTGTGCTACAACTGATTTTGTCAATAAAAAATATCAATTAAAAAAATTTCGAATATTGGGGACCTCAAAAAAATGAATTATGCTTCCGAAACTAGTCGGAAGACGACACTTTATTTGACCTCCCACTTCCTTCAAAAACGATTTTGATGGAGATCTCCATTTGTAGCCCCACGAATGCCCCATTGATCCCCACGGTGAAATTTGAAATTATCCGTCCAAGCCGTTTTGGGCAGTAGGAGTTTTTTTAAACATCTGACATTTTGACAAATTACTCGGCTTGCTATCTGAGTGTACCCGCAAGCTTTTCAACCCGAAATGATAGTTCAGAAAGGAGGAATAGGGACGGGTTTGGTACATACTTCTGTGGTTGAAAACAATAATATTGTCAATCAACAAGGAGTGCTCCTCGATGGAGAAGTTCGACGATCGGACCGTCCTTTTCCTGTCCCTATCACTGTCCATAGTATGGTAATGAATAAATATCACAATAAATATGAATCAATTTCACCAGGTCGATGACACCGATGATAAGTAAATGAGAAAACTCCGTTCTTCATTCACATTCAACGTGAAAGTAGAGATGATGTGCGGCCAACAACACACAAAATGAAGGAAAATGTTGCCTAGAACCAGCACAGTCGATGCTAACGTTAAACTCCACTTCTTAATCTTCAAATTAGTTAACATGAGGTGGTGAAACGATGACACTCGCTAACTGGTAGTTACCCTAACTTGAGGTCTAACCTCCAAATAGCTAACTTGAACTTTAACGTGAGCAGCCCACGTCATGTACCTACCCCCTCCAGACCTCAGAATTCAAATATCATTTTTTCCTACGGCACTATAAGTAGTAGAGACGAGGTTTCTGCAATGTTGACCCATTTTCGTAACTTTTGAAGCATGATCTTTCCAGGAAAATTTTTTTTTTAATCATTCAAGGAGCTCGTTTCATACGGCTGAAGCCGCAGCGACGCCAAAAACTGGATAGCCTAAGTTGAAGGTGTCTGCCCTCAAAGTGAGAAACCTAAATCAGCAATATAGCAGAACAGTCCCGTTCGTATCGTCAACATACGAGTTCTCAGACTTTGTACCAGACATATTCATGAATTTTGATGTCTACATGAAGTGTGAATTCTGGTCTTTACTCCAAGTTTCTTCAAAAACGACCAGTTCGATTCCCAAGAAATAATCTTTCAAAAACCTCTATACTCACTTACTCGTCCAATTTTTTTTGAACCCATTTTTCTCCTCATGGAACATTGTTGCCGCGTGGTACATTTTTCCTCGACGATTTATGTGTTTGCGCAATAAAGTCCCCTCCGCACTGTTAAGGTGAAGATTGCGCACGCAGCAAACGTTGACAATCCACGCGGAAAAGGCGAGAAAACAAATTATTCACCGGCGGCGGTAAACTCCGTAAAGGCAAAGTGATCGGAATCTTTTTAAGCACGCGCGACGCGAACCGACGGAGGAAACTCGTAAATTTTCAGCCCGTAGCTCGTAGCGTGATGAGGGGGGGGGGGGGGGGGGGGGGGAATTTACTACAACCATGTTTCCACATCTTCGTACTTACTTGCCTTTATGAGGAGTAACGCCGCCGTAATTTTGCGAGGCGAGCGACGTAGTTTTGATGTGGATTGGCGTCGAGAGTATCTTTTAACAAACGCGGCACGAACCGGTGGATTTCGCCTCGTAACTTGCACGCTTCCACCGAGCAACAAAGTTTGATAACTCGTAAGGCTCGCGGCTCTTCGATTTTGCGTGATTCGAGCAAAGGTTGAAAAATATTATCGCTCGGGTGGGATATCAAACTATATTGAGTATGCAACTTTGGCACATAGGATACAGGTGAACCAGAGGGCCACTCCTGCTGGCTACACCAGCCAACCCCCGACCTTTCCCATTTTGCCTCAGACCCAACAGCTTTCCCATAATATGGGGATGCACTTTGATGAAAACTGTCGTTGCTGGTTAGCTTCACAATTTGCACTCAGGAGTCCTGATTCAGGACCTGGTAATTCCAACAATTCCAATCTCAGAGTTGAGACGATGTTCTTGTGTGTAATAGGAGAGTTTATGAGATTCACGCGTCTTATATTTTGCCTATATCTCGGGAAGGTTAGTCGGATCTTCACTTTCTTTGTTACTGGTAGAATCTGATTAAATTTTATACAATAAGCAATACGAATTAAGGTCGGTTTAACCGTTTCCGAGTTATGAGCAAAAACTGTGCGAAAAAACACGTTTTTGCCAAAATTTTCCACTTTTTTGCCAAGCCAGCCCCTCCCTTATCAAAGCTCAAATCAAAATTTTACATAAAATATCAGCGTTGGAAAATTTATTCAGCTTTCACGAGAAAAAATGAAATTTAGAATCGAGCCAATAGTTTCCGAGCTGCAGCCGAAAACGTTCTGAAAAATATGGATTTTCCGCTTACCGAGCGGCGTCAGATTGGGCGTTTCTTGTTTTGGTTTAAATTCGTTTTTTCGGTTCCTATTTGATCTGCAGAGTTCTACTAGTGTTCAAATGAAAGCTAAATAGATTTCCTACAACTTCACTAAAAAGAATTTCTTGGTCGAATAAGTATTTCGGACGTAATTTGAGTCTGAAATTGACCAAAACTTAAAATTCAAATGTTTTGGAAAAATCGCCCATTTTCTTGAGGCTGTGTCTTGACAAGCGTAAGTCGTAATGAGCTCGCGTTGTGCTCAAATTCGTGAAGATTTTATCTACTTTAAAATAGGTACCCATAAAATTTTTTTGTTAAAACTCTTAGTTTAGGAGTTTAAAACAACTGCGGAAATTTCGCGGTTTTTCGAGCTGCTCACTTTTTTTTTTTTTTTTTTTTTTTTTAAGCAGCAAAATTGGGTACGTAGGTCCGTGCTGCAGATAACAACCCAAACAAAATATCGAAAAATCGAAACTAGCCATTAAAATAGCGATTTTAGCCTTTTTTAATTAATTTATTTATTTATTAAAAACGGGACAAGCGTAGTTACAAGAAAATAAATCACAGCTGAATAAAAAGGAAATATTTCTTTTGGCTTCTCTGAACAATTTGGTGTTTTTGAGTTGTCACTTTTCTTGCGGGCCCGCGATATTATACAAATAGTTCCGACTTCTTACTTGCTATTTGAAATGGGGGAGTTGGAATGCAATAACGACTTGCAGCGTCTCGATTTAACCCTTGGCGTTATTTTGACATTCTTCTGTACGAGACAGAAGATAGCAACGCAATTTAGAAATCGTCCCGGTACGCCAAATACTGCACTCTACGTACGGGCGAAGGTGGGAAGATAAAAGAAAAAGGGAAGAATCGCAAATATATTACCCACTTAATTTTTGAAGCGGCCCCCGCGGGAACGTTTGGGCACGACAGAGCCAATTTTGTGAAATCGCCTCGCAGTTTTTATACACTTTTCACCTTCCCCCAAAAAAGACTTTGCGGGGCCTTGTAACGAGTTTTTGGTCCTGTTGAGGTATTTTACCTTCGAGTATATTGCATTTCGTTGGGGTCTTTTTCAAGTTTTACTCCCGTTATGGTCGGGAAGGGGGTTTTGAAGGCGCGAGAAGTCAGAAGATAAAGCGGGACGATTGCAACATAAATCCAGGAGAGGGCGCATCCTTTATCAAGGATCTCGAGTTTCCCTTGTTAAAAGTGAAACTCCCAAGGGTCGGAAGAAGGAGGGATGTTTCTCTTCGACTTGAGTCGGTGAATGAGAAAGGTTTTCTCGTCATGGAGGTTTCAATGTTGACAATTTTTCCAGAACTTAACAGCTCAAAAATAAAAATAAATAAATACTTACCTAAATTTAAAAAAAATTTAAAAAAAAAAAAAAAACGGAAATATTGTCGTGGGTGCCATCATAACGGATCAAGTTTAATCCTTAGTTCGATTCTTCCGAACTCCGCAAACGTTTCGGGCGCAATTTAGGGGAAGGAAAATCGAAAAATGAAAATTGAATAAAAAGTTTTAAATCCAATGTATGTGTTCATGGATAGGATTACTGCCTAATGTAAGAGAAAATGGATTACAAAACTTTTAAAGGCGACCGAGAAGAGCGCTGCACGTGCCCAAACATGAAGATTGATAAAAGTCCGATTTCCGGACTTCAACAATTGAACATCTTGTTTCGTTGCGAATGAGACGAAACAAGCTAATTGCGAGATTCTCTATATTCTACACGTTCGAATATATACACATTAGATACTGTATGGTCATTCTCAGATGAGACTTCTTTACCTAAAAATTGGTTTAAAAAAAAACCACCTCTCTGATTTGTTGGGAATCATCTTTCCAACAGGTACTTCTGAAGAGGCAACTATCGTCTTTTGCCCAATGTTTCCCGTTTTTTGAAAAAGTTGATTTCAAGACAAATTAGCGGTTTAAATAAACTGTTTTTGAGGATTTTTGGGAATGAAAAGTATTTATTGTCTATTTTGTCCTTTTTATAGTATGGATGCCTCAACACCAGTGAGAACTTTACTTGTAAGTTCCCAAAGTATAGATAAATCTAAGTCACAAGTAGTTCACCGCCATACTAAGTAATTGGGCTAGAAGTGAAGAATATTAGGAAATGAGGTATTTTGGATCCTTTATTTTCACGGTTAAAGGTTCATTTCATAGACTTGAAGTGATAACTTCTTTACATCTAATGTTTTCACTCGGATGTGCTGTTAGGTACCAATTTCTGTTAGGTACCATTTCTGTTAGGTACCAATTTTTTTTTTTAAATGCTCCTATATTGATGTTATTACCCTATGATAAAAATAAATAAATTTTGATAATTTAAAGTCATAATATGAAGGAAAAATCATAAACATTATAATTTATTTGGAAAAAATCCTATATCCTTACATAATGTGGAAGAGGAAAAGTACTTTTTTTCCCTACTCTTTTTCCCAACACTGGAAATCACGTAAGTAATATTAGGCTAATTTATATTGAAACCCTTGTTCACAGCCGCGTTAAAGTGCATTTTGATAGTAAGATGACAAATCAGAGTCTACCTTAAAAATGTGGAAGTTTTTGAGTAGGAAATGCAGATTGTAAAACCAATAACGTGTCAAAACATGTGCTAAATCAGCCCCTGACTTCTTTTGGACATCATGTTTGGGTTATACACATTCAAAAACATAAGCCGATATGTCGAATCGCTAGGATGCTTTGATTTTTACTTTCCCAAAATTGCTGCTCACTGTGCGCCGTGATGGAATCCAAGCCAAGGGGCGAGAACATGGAGTATGCGCCTTCGACTTTCCGCCCAACGCAAAACCAATAAACATTTCAGTAGGTCACTAAAAACTCAACGCTTCCTGGACACCCCCGCAACTTGATCAGTTCCCATATTCCTCAGCCCTCATTCGACGAGGAAGTTGATGGTGTTGGGACAAGAGGTGGATGACTTGAAGAAAGCGTGCACCCATGCTGTGCCCCCACGTTGAGGAAGTCACAAGATTGGGGACTAGAAGCCGTCCACAGACCCGTGAACGCCTGAGCCCATATTTACCCCCATCAAATTCTCAATTTCGTCGCACCGAGAAAAAAAAAATCTGTCGCTCGACTTCCACTGGAGTTTTGATGTGACTCTTTACGTATTCCTCCCGCAACACCCCCCAATAAATCTCAATTTCATCCCTCCTCTCGCCGCCGATATCGACTTTCGACAGGGGGAGTTGGCGAGAGAAGGTTTCGGCGTGACAATGATTTACTTCCACCTGAGACTCGGTGAATTAGTCCTTGACAAGGATCAAACTCTGTCGGATTTATAACTTTCCGCACCCCTCCCCGTTTCACCTCTTCGATCACAGTGTATTACTAGAGGTGTAACCTCCCTTTTCGGGAGTTGTCTTGGCAACCTCTTCTCTGTATCCCTTCATAACTCGAGGTCGCTATTGGTAAACCCCCCTCCTACCACATCTTGAATGATCGTTTTGGGGAAACCTCCAACACCAACCATAGAAAGCAGATCCTCCCCTTGAGACAGCAACTAATGATTCTGCTGATTCAAATCAACGGAATTGCCCAAAGAAGATCACAATTTGCCATACTTTGCTTATCACAAGTGAATTGGGTAAAAAATGTACGTTAAGAAAAAGTAAATTTACATACGTTGTTTCCCACGTTGTTTTGGATGCGGTTTTGTCAAGCATAGGGAATTAACGAGGAAATTCCTTAGGGTGGGTTAGATTTTTCAATATTGTATCCTCGTACCTTTTTTAACGCTGAATCCAAATTTAAGATCGGGATTTTTTTTCTTTTTTTGCCAGTTTAGGTCTAATAATATAAATAATAATAATATATAAAAATATTATAATAGGTACTACTATATAAAATTATATTTTTAATATTTCTAAAATATTTTATTTTTTGTAAAAATAATTATTTCAGGAACATTTTTTTTTTTTTACTAACTTTTTATTTTTCATAAAAATAATTTTTACAGAATATTTTTGATTTTTCTAAAAGTTCTATATTGAACAGCATGTATTATCTAAATTTATGAGTAATTCAGTACTTTACTTACCAAAATGGAATTGAATCTAAGATCTGATGTTGTCGTTGATTTCTATTTTATCTATTCTCGTGGGTCTGCTGTGTACGTCCAATAAAAGACGCCGGTGCTGTAGGGCACTCGGCATAACGGATGTTGAGGGTGTACCTTCATGCAAAAAATGTGTTCCTAATTGATTTCAAGGTGCATCAATAATTGTGCGGAATGCCTCTAGCGACAGATCTAGGATTACGCCGCCGGTGTCTTTGGAGGAAGAGGAGAGGAGAGCATGAATATCCCTGTCAACGGCATAATGCGAAGTAGTGTCGCGATCTGCTGACCTGGAAGGAGGTATCGATGCATCGGAGGATTTGCTATTCCCAGGTTGGCACGAACTGTCGTGTTGGCTTGGAATGGTTGATCCTCGGAAGGGAGCAGAGGGGATTCTGATATCAAAGTTGAAGTGGCAACATTGATAACAGTTCGCCCTAAGCCTACTACTTGGCATCAGTGGGCTGGCTTCCACGAACGAATTGTCGCCAAGGGAGGCCAAGCCCGCTGACTCAGTATTACGGAGGTACCCAATGCTGGACTGTCGGCCGATTTGCCGGTAACGTCCTCACTAGATTTGCTCATTCTGCAGTATGTGAGTTGAAGAACACCACTATTTTCAGGCCTCTTCAGGTGCCGCCTTGCTGCCAATCTTCAGCAGCCAGAATAGGATCAGGCTACAGTATTGACTTGTGGAGGTTCCTAATTGGTCAAACCACTGTATAATTGGTCAAACAATGTAACAGAATTATAAGCTGATAATATTATAATAATCAAATTCGCAGCGTTTTACCGACTGGGGGTCAGAAGTGATCTGAGTAAGGATTGGAAAGGGACGGTCTCCAGCGGACGAAGGGAAGGAAGTGAGACGGCGAAACCTGAAATTAGCATTAAAGCAATCCTGGTCCTTCCATAGGGTTAACCCTAGTCCAGACCTTCAGACCTCCCCCTGTCGTTTCCTCCCTTGTAATTTAGTCCTCTCAGCAAACAGGGGTCACCATCATCGGGTCGGGCCTTTTGCCGGCCTCTGAGGGCTCCAACCCCCTCGTCGAGGATTTTCAACGAGTTTCTAATCCATCCTCAACCCCCACCGACCATACGATTCCATCGGGGTTTTTTTAACTGATGACAAGAATAACGTTTAAAATCAAAGTTACAAATTCATGAGATTTATTTTCCCATCAATCGCTCAAAACATCAAGAAAAAGAAGATCACTAGAGATATTTACGTCAAAAGGTACTTGGGGAACGAAATTTTACTAACCACGTCCGCTCGTTAAAAATTGGATCCATTCATAGAAAACCAGATTCTGTTCCCTGCTTCTCCACATCGAAATTAAGTTTTCCCTACTTGAAACCTGTTTCTGTTTAGTGAAAACCGGTTCTGCTCAATGAGCAGTGCTCATAAGGTTCTGCCTAATTACAGGTTTATTCTCCCTAAAAACCGGTTTCTGCTTAGTGAAAGTCGGCTTTTGCTCACTGAAAACTGGTTTCTTCTCCGATTTTTTTTTTTTTTTTTTTTTCATTTTTCTCTTCCGTTTTTCATCTCAAGAAACAGGTTCTAAAAACCGATTTCTGCTCATGTAAAAACAAAATCAGTTCACCTTTTTCAGATCCTTCTTGGCCCAATAGACCTGTGAGCCGAGTTGACCAATGTCAGAAAACAAAAATCCCCTCAAGGAAATTGGAAATTCAAATTCAATACTTGGAGCTCTAGATTGGACCAACTCCGTATGCTTTGTGACATAAAATTTTCTTATGAATAAACAAAATTGAGAGATTGTCAGATATACTTATTGGAATTCGTTCCCCACCGGTATCATTAACCTAAAAACTGTGACTGGAGAATAAATTATTTCATTAGCCAACTTCGCTCGGCCCCGCAACTGCCTTCTATTGGTTTACACTAAAGGGGAAGAGGAAGGGCTTAACAAGTTGAAACCTCGCCTTGCCTTTGTAAATAGGTTTGCATCGGAAGTCTCAGGGCATTAGGAGTAGAGTTAACTAGCTCTTGAATAAACATTGTCTCCAAGCCCCCTCTGCGGGTTGTGCCGAGTCCCGAGGTATTTACCAGGTCAACTGAGGAGAATCGAGAAGTCGCTTCCGGAGAGAAGAAAAAAAAAGGAGGGGGAAGAAGAAAAAAATCGTACCTCAAGAGCAAAGCTCGGGGACTTCGTTGTCTGAAGTGAGATAGAAATTTCATGAGCCACTTCCCCCTCCGGCTCTCGCCAACCCCTTTAAAAAGCTTTCAGGTTTCCACTGAAAGCTAAACGTAATGATTCAAGAACAACTTTGAGGTCGTTCTTCATAAGTCGATTCGATTAATAATATTCAGAGCCTGAAATTATTTGCAAAAAATCTGGCATTATAATATATATTATGCAACAGAAAGTAGAAATATATCAAAACTAAAAAGTACAGGTATACCTAAATACATTTCAAATTAGCATTCTCATCTGGTGAGTATAGAATCGGACTTTCAATATTTCGAAAATGGCTAATGCAGTTTCCCATCCGGGATTTCGTCCATCACAGCTTCCAGCTTCTCAGTGAGGGCCTTTCCGAAATCACCCAGCCAATTAGCAGCTTCATTTTTGAAGGTGTGACAAGATGTTGCCGTTTCAAGATGTTGGATTAACTTGGAGAGTGAAGGATGGAATAGTCGTCCCTGTATAAGTTACCAGAAACGATACAAGGTCCAGATACGATTGGTTGTTCGGCTTGTGTAGAGGTATAAAGAGGGGGAAACTCCCTGGCTTAGGGGGTTTTCGAACTCTTCTGGTTGATTTCCAAATAACTGTCAATTTTCAGCTTGAAAAAAGGAAAAATTCCACCTCTTCGGAAAATTTGGAAAAAAAACCTGCATGTTCCAAAGACCTTTCTAAGATTGAAAAAAAAAGTAAAAAAGATCGAACTTACAATTATCGAGTTTTTGATTTAATTTGAAAATTTAGAGTCCATGGAGGGTTATACCATGATATGGATGGCATGGATGTTACACTAAGTATTAAGTCTTGATATCACTGTAGAACATGCCACCAAGAAATTAATAGCAAACGTAAATTCTAAACTTCAAAAGAGTCAACCCTCAGAATTACACATCAAAAAGATGTAGAATTCTCAAAATTAGTCTCTTTGTAACCCTCCATGGAAAGCTGGTTACGTATCGTGGTCAGTTTTTGGTCAACTGTAACCCTCCATGGGTATAAACTAAGATGAGGATGTTACAGGTTTTGCAACATGGAGGGTTACATTTCAAGTTTGCTCCTTAATTATAAATCGGGATTGAAACATTTCTGAACGTAATTTTTATAGGAAGTTCCGTGGACTGAGAACTTCGATATTCTACAGGGTGAGGAAGGAGAGTTTATTACAAAAATTATGAGATACTTCCATGGATGTTACACTTGAAGGCATACGGTCACATTATTCTCTCCTTCTCCTTCCGAGGTTAGAAATCAACATGCATGAAAGGGAAAGGGGCTGGGATAGTTTTTCGACCACGTTTGCCAACTCCTTTTTGACCACGTTTGCCATCCTAACATAGGAGATGCATACCGGTTTTTCTAAGAAGTCCACGGATGTTACATAGATACGCAGGACTGACTTTTTGGGATCACTGACAGCACACTGAGAGGGTTTTTGAGCTGAAATCTTCATCACACACTCCGTAACAACCTTTTCTCCGAAAACACCAGCTATTTTTTCGTAGCATGTCATTAGAAACTCGCAGGAATTCCTAGGTTCGAAAATCGTGAGCTGGGACAGCCTTGGAGTGTTACCCAAATTGTATGTTAGGGATAGATTCCACCGCTGAACCAAAAGGTAGCGTTCTTATTTCATGGTAACCTAACAGAACACAATCTAACATTTACCAGAAAAAATTGAAAAAAAATTCAAACATGTCTGAGTAGAGTGTTATCGTCGAGGGACAAGAAATCGACAGTTATTTAGGAATCAACGTTCTAGGATTATTGGCGGAACCTAAAAACGAATAATTGGAAATATCCATACCTTTATCGTTAAGAGTTGGCTGTTACATAAGCCCAGCACCAATTTGAATGGAATCCGTAATCCGCTTTGAGCAAAGAGCCCAGTCTTCAATCCCCCCGTTCTCAAAAAATACTTGACACGGTCAATGCCCACTGCTAACGATCGGCTACTAGGAATTTCTCATATTGTTTTTCCCCAATATTCGAGATTTTTCAAGGTTTTCGGGAAAATAATATTTTGCATATTGTGCAATTTTAAATTCAAATTTTTGGAGTACAAAATTGGTTGGAAACGCTTAACAAAGACAACATAATGCGATATAACCCCTAAAACAGCGATATGCAAATATGCAAAATTCCTAGCTCTATTAATAACGTTGTACCTGTTCAAGAACGCCGATCACATTATAATTCGATTATGGTAATTAAACAATTCCTGATTCCGCCAAAACTCTTGAATTTTCATCACCAAAACGTACGTACATTATACATTAAATGTATCTCCCGCTATGTAAATTTTACAATACGTATACCCGGGAGATGGCGTCGGTTTACAACCCAGCGGAATATCAACACCAGACCTCCATATCTCGCTCACACTCCCTTCGCCACGTACACAGACGCAGCCACCCTTATCGCTTTAAATTCCGCTTGAGAACACAAAATAATATCTACCGTCTCGCCACTTTCTGCGGTCCCGTGAAATATCTTAATTAAATACTGCAAGCTACAGACTTACCCAAACCCGACCCAGCAAGTGAAATGCAGTAAAATTCAAAGCAAAATAGGGAACCATCTAGATACCCCAATAATTTCTAAGACCCCAAGTAAACGTCCCTCTAGTTGATATTCAACTAATTTCTTTTTCCTTCAACTATTCTTTCTCTCAAGTTGTTGCACAAACTTGGCCATTCCCTGATCATGTGATCATAAAATTGGCAATTATCTGATCACCTCCAAACCCATGAAAAATCGCACTGATTGCTTCGCATAGCAATCCTTGAAAATTGGCCCAAATTCCGGTTGATGCTCTAAATCTTCCCCGTTCATTCTCGGCTCTGTTCTCGCGAAAAGGCCACCAGGAGGATGAAACGTTTCCTCGAGACATATTCATCGCGGATGGTCGATCCGACCTTATTGTACGTGACATTTGGAGACATGGAAGGTGAATAATGTGAAAACTCTTCAGAGAGGGAAGATGGTGATTGGCACAACTTCCTATGAATCATGATTTTTACGTCGTGTCAGCGATATAAAATAATTGCTTCAACTTTTCGTATGAGCTTCAGAGGCGACAAAAACTGGGTTAGACTGAAGTTGGGCGGGAAATGCAATTATGTATTCTTTACACCTCTCAATTATATAATATTCTTAACAAGCTTGATATATTAGCCTTCTAACGTTTGGGTAATAAATTTAGTATCAACAGAGAACGAATCTCCTATCGTGCAAGCATGATCAAAATTTGATCTATTTAATAGGGCACTCGATGAAGTCCAAATCGTTTCTTAGGGACAACCAGATGAATCTCACTGAGTGACCGACCTCACGTCAGATGCTTCATCCAACAAAATCGAGATAAGAGTCCGATTTTACTAGATCATATTTAATATCATCCAAAATGACTCTAGTTTTAGCACTTATCAGATCACTCTGGAAGACAGGAGAGGTCCCCCTGAAAATCGTTGCTGATTTCAAATGATCTTCCAATGGTCGTTTAAGCCACGTCGGGCGTGGTTAGTACTTGGATGGGTGACAGCGTTAGGAGCGGGGTCACCGATACAAGTATTATCTGCGTTCAATTGGACGGCGAACCCCTCCCAACCCAGCGGGACTAGGCAATGGGGAGCCATGAGCGCAATCATCCGACAAGTTCCGATCCTCCTTGAGAGGACAGCTGACGATCATAGTACTTATTCGCATAAAATCACAAAAATTCAAAAAATAAAAAATAAATACCTAAATAAATAAAAAATTAAAAAATTAAAAAAAATAAAATGCAATATAAAACCAGACTATTCGTTAAAAATCGCAGAATCTCCCAGCACGCAGAACAAAAAAGCGTATTTCCACGCATTGCACCAACAAAATGTGATAATATTGATAGGGGCGTGCGGTGCGGTGTCACCTAGTTGGACTCATTTGTCGCTAGGTAGCGGTGATGTTTGTCAACTCTACCCCAGCGGCAGCCTCACCTCTGATATTTCAATCAACCACGAAGAATCGATTTATCGAGTCAGTTTATAAACTGACTTCGAATCCATCAGATTGCGAAAAAATTCAAGTTTTTGGATGTTTATTCTCTGTTCACATTGTTTACTCACCTAAATAACCCTTCCTTCTTCTTTACCCGCGGTACTCCTGAATCTACGCCACTGGTTGTCGATTTGGTTTGTTTGGGCATAAGGGTCGCATTGATGATCCTCTCAAAATGTCAGAGGGGTTTCATCCTTCTCGTCGTCCGGGAGACGAAACCCACGTACAAAGGAGTTCGAAGTGCGGTTTCCACAGAGGGGAAGGGTGGGGGAGAAAGTTCAGTTCCTCTTCTGCCCTAAAGGAAGATGCTTTCTACTTGGCGATTCACAAAGTGTCCCCTTCGCAGGTAAATACCCCGTTCTCAAGCCTGGCTCTACCGCCCCCAAGTGGAATTAGCCTACAAGCTCAAGTATTCCTCCTCTTTTCCGGGTTAATCTTTTTTTTAAACTTGGACCCTCCCGTCCAACCCCACAAAGGGCCACTTCAGACGACTTTTTAACCTCTTGGCCAGAGTCAATCTAGCTGAACCTAATTCATTTTGGGGAATCCCACTGTAACGGACATCATCGAATGGAAGACGGAAGTACCTCCTCGCTCTGCCGCTAGTTCGTAAAGGTCGCCGTATCCAGAATCATAAGATGGAAGGGTCATCAATCCATGAAATCTACATGTAGGGTGCCACCGTGCACTTGGACACATTCGAATTTCGCTTGGCGCCTCCAAGTGCTACCGTGCACGACATGTCGTTGGCTCGCTGTTGGTGATTTACCATCGAAGTTGATTTCGTGAATAGAGACCGCAGCACAACCGACGACACTCCAGACACACATGCTCCTGATTGCACTTTGTCTGGCCACCAAAGTTGGCCCCCTGCACTCGAGTTATTGGCTCACGAACTCCCCAAACCCAACTATCCTCTGTGCACCGATTCTATTGGCCCCCTTGAAACTCACCACTCCGGATATTGCCCACGTGTCCTCTTCCGTCGCTAACTGGTTTGATAGGAGCTTCTAACGATATTACCAACTGCTGTGGAGACGACCCCTCACCCTACACCTACTCTATTGATTGCGCTGGAAGGGGGTTTCGGCGCTACCGGTGTTCCGTAAAATCGTATATTCTCCTGAAAGCGGCTCTCGCTCCCCATTAAGCCCGTTGTTAACATGTATTGCAGTTCCTCGACCCAATTAATGACAGCTGCTGGAGGCGTTTGCCACATGAATCACAACATTTAGGTTACCCACAAATCATTCCGCTCGATTGGACCTCTTCAGCTAGCAGGTAAACAAGCGGATCCTCAGCAGTCTATCGACAAGGTAGTGAATTTTCGAAGGGGTCAATTTTGATCAAGTAGAATAGCCAGGATTTCGTTATTAGGCGGGGTTTGTTGTAGAACTTCACAAAGCTGGTATGGGATTATCACTCAATTTGCAAGGATTTGTGTTTTGGATGGGATGACTTCAAAATCTGGGACAGGTTTCCCAGGCTGTCTCTTTTAAGTGCAGGGGAGGGCTTTCCAGGGTGCGAGCAACTGCTCAACTGCTCCTGATTGTAGGGAAGAACTTCAGAGAACTGTTGGACGACCAGCTGTTATTCCCATTGCTACGTGCCACGGCCTTCTTGTCGGCAAGGTGTTGGTAAGTCAGTAAACGCCCTGTATCTCTACAGGCCGAAGACATACTTGCTCTAAACCCCTTTGACACAAGGAGGGAACAGCTCAGCCTCCGGACAGCCTTTTCCCTCGCAGTCTGGGGAGCTCAGAAGCGCAAGCTGGGCCTTCTGAGCCACCATGAGCAGCTAGGATTGTCACCCAGTGCCAGGTGCTACAGGTTGGCCAAGTGGTTCCTGTGATTGCTCAGTAAGCCTGGAGAGAAGGAGGTAGTGTAAGGAGATGGCAGTGTTGGTTCTTGCGGTTCAGCCTTTGAATGCAAGACACAGTCCAACTGTCAGAACAGATCTGGATTTCCTCTGTCGCAGACGACAATCGTCAGAAATGATGAAGGACTCCCAGTACCCTACGGAATCTCCCGAGTCAGAATAATTACGACTCTTCAGATCCAATACGGGTAGCATGTGTGAGAGCCAGAGATCCATCCAGCCTGTCAGACTGACCGTTTTGAGAAGGAGGGCAAACCGTTATTGAATTGATGGCACTCTGGAAGAAGAGTGACGTTCATGGCGCCTACACATCCGGGTTTTGAACCATTGCGTGCCGTTGCGTGCATTAAACCGAATTCGGCCGTTTCGCGGGTTAACGTAGTAGTGAGCGAAACTGCAATAAAAAAACATTTATAAAATAATGAAAAATATCTTCAATCCCGTAATGCGAGGATCCTCAAAAAGTAATTACGGTTAGGGTGGAATCCGTTATCAACCGGTATTGCTCATCAATGAGGTCTTTTTTCTACCGAAGTTGGCTTTCTACCCCTCCCGATAAAACGGCTAATGGTGATTTATTTCCCCCTTCCCCCCGTATAGATACATTCGATCCATTTGATACATTTGCCGTAATGAGACTCGTTCCGCAGTGATGACTTCCCCTTGTTTCACCCGGGTAATTCAGGAGGATCACAAATTTGAACAAAGCTAAACCGTGTGTGGTCTAAGGCTCTTCATTAAGCTAACAATACGTCCGAGGTCACCCAGCAAATGATGGAGCACAATTCTGCTTCACGCTAAATAAACTGAAGAAGGTAAGTACAGTGTGGAATTATTATAACTATTATAGTGTTTGGATCTTTCCAAAATGAGAACGTGGCATGACGAGAGAGGCTTAGAGTATCAACGTGTATTCAGTCCCTCGCCGTCGTGTACATGTTCCTCTTAGTACTTGTTTATGTCAGATTTAAACGAGACCATTTCACATTGTCATGGCTTCTCATTAAATCCTGGCTCCCAGCGCTCTGCTCATTACTTAAATGAACCCGCCTGCTGATACGACGAATTTACTACCGGCGGGTGAAGAGCATAACTTAGTATGAACGTCTGATATTTTCATGCAGTGTGACTCAAAATGAGGGTTCATCGTATAATTGAATATAATATAAAAGACAGTTATGTCAGTAATCCACATTATAGTTCCTCCTTCTTCGTGGTATATTCTACTACGGCGGAGATAGTTTTCAAAATACCGGCAGTATGTTTTCAACGTTTTGACCTCCTCTAATTTACATCTCTCAAACAGATACCAGATTCAAGTATCTTAACGCATGAATAGCCAGCAGTTCAGCTCTCCTTTGTTATCAAAGCCCGATGAAATGGCCTATTGAACAGGAGTCGAGGAGTTGGTTAGTTGTTAGTGCTCGGCAAACTCTCTTCTATCAGCCACCATAGTAGGAAACCCACAAGGGTGGAAACTGGCGGAAAATAATAAATACGGATCGGGGAGGGCGCTCTTTTCACGCGAGCTGTTAGCTAATGCTAATGATAGAAACTACCAGGAACTAACTTCTCCATTACGGAAGTTCCGCCGTGTCCCTAGCACCTGTTAGAGATAAGTTACTTAACAAACAAGCTAAACTCTCCTTCCCCAGGCGACGTACTTCTTTTACCAGTATTTGCGAGAAGGTTCATTGTTTTGAACGGCTAACAATCCTGGTTTTGCAGGAAAGTAGGAAACTTTTGCAGTTTGACGTTGATAACAACTCATTTATTCGGAATGATAAATGGTGAAAATCCCAGTACTTATCTATAAACCAGTTTCACGTAGTTTATTCAAACCGTCTGAATTTTCAAGGAAAGATGCTGCCACAGTCGTCGTTGTGCAAATAATAGTTTTCACAAAATTCAAATGAATATAGATATAAAAAAATGTATATTCATAATCATAGATAAAAACTTAAATATTTAACAAATTAAATTTAATAAATAAAATAAATATTTAATATTGCTTGTAGATTAGATTAATACCGGAGAGGGTATGGAAGTGGGTTCCTGAAGGGCCCATTTCCCCCACCAAGGGGGGCATTTCCCCCACCAAGGCCTGTAGACCCGTTGTGCTGCCTCTCGGAGTTACTATGGAAGGAGAGCTGTGCCTTTGAAGAGGTTCAATAGTCCTCCAACCTATTGCGCCAGTATCTGTCCCTGGTCCCCTGATAACAGAGCTTCTGCGCTCCAGGACCTCACACTCGAAGATGAGGTGATCCGCTGTCCCCTCCCCATCTCCACATCTCCACAGAACCTGCAGGTGGGTTCATCATTTATGACCCCTATCCTGAAGAAATGCTTCCTGAAGCTCCCGAGTCCTATGTACAGACCCACTATGAATCTCAGTTGTGTCCGCCGTAAATTGAGACATACGTTATTATTCGCCCTTTTACGATCCATCCCAGCCAACATGGTGTGTCCACGCTGTTGATGCGGGTTTCTTTCCCATCTCGGCTAGTGATTTCAGAGCAGGTTGGCTTTCTGGGAATATGCGGATTCGCCTTCGCTCGACGT
The DNA here is from genome assembly GCA_955831195.1 of Pilophorus perplexus. Taxonomy (NCBI): domain Eukaryota; kingdom Metazoa; phylum Arthropoda; class Insecta; order Hemiptera; family Miridae; genus Pilophorus; species Pilophorus perplexus. The sequence goes on from OY037009.1 coordinate 9,337,978, forward strand.
CCCTCCTCTCACTCTCAGCCATATTGTGAGTATAAAGACATATTATTCCAGGGGAACAACGACCTCAGTTCACCTTAATTGAATGTGAGAAACATCAACATCAAAGTGTACCAACTCTTGCAGTACCTACTTCACGTTAGCAAGAAATATACACAAAATGCCCTTTTAAAACCGAACTTTGTACCTACCTATAGGTAGGTATTACTACTTGAAATAAAAATACGATAAAATAGCATCCGCATATAATACTAGGGAGGGCCACATTTTTCTGGCTAAGGCCAGCCAACCCCCGGCCTCTCCCACCTTGCCTCAGACCCCTTCTACTAGTTTTTATAACCCCCCCGTCCCACAGTGGGGCGAGTGACCCGATTCCGCGGACATCCCACTTTCAGACCCTTAGAAATTTTCTGTTGACACGGAACCTGGTTCTTTCATGTTTTTTGGTGTGCTGAATCCGAATCTGAAGTCAATTTGTCGCTAGAGAATCAAGTTTTGGAGATACAGTAAAATGGTGTAAACATGCGAAATTGTCAACTTTCGATTCCGCTCAATTAAATGCGCCTTTCTTACATAAAATTTAACGCTGAATACGAATATGCCACCCATGATGGGTCTTAAATACTCCTATGTCATGGAAATGAGCAAATAACCCACTTTTTTAAAGCGAATTTTCTAAGAAAATTCAGCTATTTGTCACGTTCAGAAATTTCACATGACCCAAAAAAATAGCGGAAACACCTTCAAAGTCCGTTCTACGTATGTTTCCCCCATTTTGGAAATTTTAGGAGGGGGGGGGGGGGGAGAGAGAGACTCATGAGACACACTATATACGTAACTCCCTTTTAATTTACGCGATAAAAAATCCGTTCCTTCGCAGAAAAAACCTTCTCCCTAAGAGTAATTATCAGTTCGTTAGCCAGCCCAATTGGAATGTGGGGAGTGGTCCAATTTACAAAATTGTGCTGCATATATTATATATAATCCCCAAAAAATCATCCTAAACCAACATTGGCATCTGGGGTGTCCTCGAATACGTATTTTGGAGTGCTGAATCGATTGCAACTAGTCCCAGCCCGATTTTCCCCACCCAGATTACCAAATGGGCCAAATAATGTTGTTCTTACAAATTGCTTATTTCACAAAAAGGCAAGTGAGGTGTCATTTTACATGTTTTTTGGGGTCGTTGAATCGATTGCTACCAGTCCCAATCGTAATTTCCTAACGAATGCCTATGATAGTTGGTATCACACAAAACCGAAAACATGACATTTACAGTGGTTGAGCTAACAAATTATCACCGTTCTCGGAGAGTTGGAAATAGTTGGTGGTAAAATCAACGAGATTCCCTTCAGAAATACGTCAGGAACACGGGGATATAAGCCGTTTTCTGAACCATTTTGAACCTCTTTCGGAAATGACCAATTTGTGTCAGTAACCGGTCAAAAACTCCCTTTTTTCAACGAAATAAGTCCACAAATACCCCAAAACAGTTTATTTGCGGTCAGTTACTACTACAAAACATTGGTAATACATGAACAGAATGGAACGGGGGGGAAAATTGATTCCACGAACGCATTCGAACACACCGTGAATTTAAAAAAAATCCCATACCAGCTGCCCGAATAACGCTGATTTCCCCACACCACTCAAGTTCATTCTACCGTACGTTCCCCAATTTTGATTTTTCTGTCTCGGCAAGTGGTTTTCCATGTTCCTTGGGGTATTAGGGATAGGATGTAACAGGTTGTTCATCGGTCCGAACATCTTGGTTTTTCGGCCAATGTCGCGGGTTTTCTACGTATTCGCCCCACTGTGCGTCCACCCTAAAGAAGATCAACGTTTTTCCGTGGAAATTAAGGAAGCCAAATCCCATAACATTATTATAAGAAGATGCTGGCTGACGTAGAGGGATGTAGGCGCAGTAAGGGTCGGAAGGGATTTGGGGTCGTGAAACAAAAAGGATACGAGCAAAGGAAATAGGAAAGTCCTCAATTAACGGAAAGCTTCCGGCAGATACATCCGCTGTAATTGGGTGATTACTCGCAAAAGGATCTCGACCTCGCCTTCACATTCCCCCCTCACGTCAGAAGCGTTATAATTAAAGGTAAATAGCCCGTTTCTCCGGTGATACGGGATTATTCGAGAGTGGTTTTCAAAGGGTTTCCCTCCGACGCCGCAGGTCATTGATACTTTGTTCGATATCGGGCTTCAGTTCGGCTGGAGTTGAGGGCGGAAACAATTTGGCGTTCAGCTGCGGTTTTGTTTAGTTGGACCAATTGCCGAGTGAAACGTGTCCAAGAATCTGATAGGTACATTTAAAGAAGAGTGTGTAGAAAAAAAACTTCTTTTTTTTTCCGAATGTCATAATTCGCATCAGTGAAGACAAGGAGTTCCTGTTACAGAGAAAATAAGGCGTAGTAAGAGTAGACAAGATCGCCGCAAAATAGGAAACTGCGGCAGAAAAGTCCATCCGAGACTTAAACATTTTCACCACATCCACCATAACGTAGTTGTAGGCATTTACTGCTGGCATACCTATTATGTTGTCAATGATTCTCTAAAAAAAAATCCCTCGATGGTTTCTCAAAATCAAGCAAAGGTTGGAAATAAAGAAATTAATTTCCAGAATCACCGAATTTGTAATTCAATAGACCTAATCATTAGTGCTAGGTAGGTATCTGTAACGCTCAACACGGGCTTGTGGTAGGAGTATGAAACATGATGCTGGGTGTACAAATGAACACGACCCCTTGAGAATACAGCATCAATACAAGCCTTTAGCCCCCAAGCTCACTCAGCTGATTGCGTCGCATTGTTTCCCGTCACAAAAATTCCAATGACCCCAGCCTATAGTCTCCTATATCCCATAGTAATGAAATTCTATACAATTATGCTCCTCTAGCACCCTCTCTTCCAATTGCCCCTAGCTCCCAAGCGCTTGCAGCAAATCAGGGTGGGTCCTCACTTTGTCCATTGTACACTGCAGTACGCCTATTATAGAGGCTATAATAGAGGCTCCATCCCAAATTTCAGCCTCCTAGGTCCATTAACAAAATAAACAGACCAGAAACAAACTCCAGAGCTCACACAGCTGATCAGAATGGAAATCGAAAACAATCTACGTTATGTTCGTGATGCAGTTGAGGCTACAAATGGATAATCATAATACCGATTTAGTTGCTTTTTCCAGGGTTTTCCAATGACTTGAACTGGACTGGCATTCTACTCATGAGGACCGAGCGACTTTTTTCCACCGGACTGGCCTGCCATTACACGCCAGTGGTATTTACATGAGGCAAGTTACACTGAAGCAGGACTGCCTTCTGGCCTCGTGTAATCGCGCCTTTAGGTCTTGTTGTTCAGCACCATCTCAGATCTATCTATAGGTGGTTTTGTCCAGCCCTATTCATGTAGGTCACGTTGCCTCTTTAACCTCGATATTTACACTTCACTATAGTCCATTCACTGCGAGCGGAGAGCAGGCGTCAGGTATACTAAGCCACCAATGTCGCTGGATTGCCTACCTGATGGTCCGGGCCACATCCTTCTTGTCACTCGCATTCCCCATTACTCCTTTCAATTACTTACTCCAATCAACCATCAAAGCGTTTTGTTGTCATGTTTGACACGTAACTTCTTTCTTATTTGTATCTAGTGGCATATCATGGAGGAATAGAGAGGAGAGCTCACTAAATAGGACTTCATGTGCCATAGTCGCTATCCCTACGGAAAGCCCCAAATTCCTCACTAAACGGATTTATCTTCCAATGTTGTGCTACTACAAATAAATTAAAAGAAAAATTGAAGGAACCATCTCTGAATAACGAAAGTGATTGTGTAGTTGAGTAGGTACACTGTGAATGGAAACGACATAATATGTCTGGGCGGAATTCGCAGGGCGCCATCTTCGGGTTCAGTTTTGGTAGCTTACTTACTACCTTCAAAGTTCACTACATCTCGTAGGGGTCGCGCTGCAGTCGCAATCCCCCCCCCCCCGTTCCACCACTGGGTTGGCGTTTTGGGAACGCCATTTAACAGAGTGAGCTCTCCTTTCTATTCCTCCATGGTGGCATATATAAACCATCGAATATGGTTTATATACGCATCTTTTTATTTTTTCATACATCAAACCTCAACGACCAACAGGACCTCCTCCCTTCCGTCCATAGGTATGCAAACCTCATAGCACAGGTAATATGCGTTTTAGCTTTCTGTTGTTTGCTTACAACGTTGCTATCCGGTCTCGGTGAGATTGTTTGGTTGAGACATTGTAGCTCTTCTTGTTGGCCTGACGATGGTGTACAAATAGACCAAAACGGCCGCCAAGAAGATCAGTACAGTTTTTTTAATGAATTAATTGGTGGGAGCATTCGATGCTGAACCGGTGTGCTGAACATTGTGTTCGGAATAACGACCCAAACGATTGACAGCAAACTCGATAGGTAGTATTTCGTTTACAGGTGAACCGAGGAAAAGCTTCCTTCATATTATGAGCGATATCCGCCCTTGTGATAGGCCAGTTTATTCAGATAGGAGATTTCCGTTCACTGCCGGAAGGGGTTGGGTTTTCACGGGCTTAACGAGGTTGTTTGACTGAAGAGCTATTGACGCCGTTACCCTTCCTGACTTTTTGCCTTTCGCATTTTGTACAGCGAAAACTCGATCATTCAGCCTGAAAGCTCCATGAAATCTGAATACCTTCCGCTTGGTTTAGCTCAATTTTCTCTATCTGATTTCGTTTTCTAATGCAGTAACTTGGTTGCTGTTTCTTCCCATGCGGGCCAGGTGCCTATTTCTAAATTACCTCCTTTTAAATGTTTTATATTCTAAGACTACACTTCGCCCTCACCACATGACATGAATACGCTTAGTTTTTCCTTCCATTACAAAAAAACAGTTGCTATTTTCCTAAGCCCATCCTTGAATCTCTCAACCGAGTTAAACCCCGTGAAATTTCTAAAGGAAAGTCCTGTGTTGGGAAAAAGTGATGTTAAGTTTTCCCATTAGGCACTTTCCTAACTGATCCCCCACCTCCCTTCGACCCCCTCAAATATCTCGTGTCTTCCTCAGCAAAGTTTCCTCTCTCTACCCCTTTAAAAGTAAACCATCTTAACAAACACGGCTACATATCATGAGAAAGTGAAGGGAGCCTACAGAGAGGAATGGAATAAAGAAAAGAAAGAATCCCGACATTCCTTCCTTATGTTTCCTGACAAAACTTCATGCATTAACCCCTTCCGCCTGTTTTTCCCTCCTTCCCGAATGTACGCGTAATATAATAGCGAGATTCTATTTTCCCTCTTCTTCATCCTCGCCTAATGCCTTCCCGAGGTTCTGCCGGGAAAACATATTACGTTTTAGGTAGTATAGTCCTGGCAGTCGCTGTGTATCACAGGAACACACCTACAACTTCTCCAGCGTGGTATTTTCTCTTTTTTGAACAAGGCATTTTTTCTTTTTTGCATAGCTAAAAGCATTCAAAAAAAACCCCTCCCGTAGCCCCATTTTAGCCTCATAGCGCCCCAAGGGTTTGGGCGATCGGACTGAAAACCTTGCGGGCACAACTAGATGGTAGACCAAGTTTTTTTGTCAAGATTTCAGATTTAAAAAAAATTCCTACTGCCCAAAACGGCCCGGACGGCGGACGGACATTTCGGATTTAGAATGAAGACCTCTTGAAACGGATAATGTCAAATTTTGAGGCCGATCGGAGTCGTCGACCCCCGTCGCGAAAACATAGGTGTATTATTCCAAGAATAATAAACCAAAAGGTGAATCGAAACGCTGCAAATTTTACACAAGGGTTTATTATTCTTTGATATACGTCACATGTGCAGAAATTTAATTCTGTCAATGAAAAAATTTAAAAAAAAAAATTTTTTGGATTTTTATCTCAAAAAAATTTTTTTTTTTGATTTTTTTTTTTCAAAAATGTTTATTTTCAAAAATTCTTTATTTTTTACTCGAAAAATATTTAACATCCTAGGATCCTTCAAACATCCCATTATTAGCCCCATGAAAGCCCTTAAGATCGCCCCAGTAAAATCTGATCGTTCCGGGACCCCAAAAAATGGATTATACGTCCAAAAATACTTCGAAAACGACACCTAACTCGATCCCATAGCTAAAAGCCTTCAAAAAACCCCTCCCGTAGCCCCATTATAGCCCCATTGCGCCCCACGGGTTTGGGCGATCAGACTGAAAACCTTGCGGGCACAACTAGATGGTAAACCAAGTATTTTGTCAAAATTTCAGATTTAAAAAAAAATTCCTACTGCCCAAAACGGCCCGGACGGCGGACGGACATTTCGGATTTAGAATGTAGACCTCTTGAAACGGATAATGTCAAATTTTGAGGCCGTTCGGAGTCGTCGACCTCCGTCGCGAAAACATAGGTGTATTATTCCAAGAATAATAAACCAAAATCGTACAATTTGAGGCGAAAGAAGCGTGGAAAAACCGGGAAATTTTGGAATGCCGCGTGCATATAAACGTGCATTTTACATGGTTTTAGTGAGCAGTAACCAGTTTTGAGAGAGCAGACACCAGTTCATGGGAAAGGTTTAAATGTCAAATTTTGAGGCCGATCGGAGTCGTCGACCTCCGTCGCAATAATTATTACACAGGTGTTTTATTCCAAGAATGATAAACCGAAAAGGGCAAAAAAAGTAAAATAAAATCGCGATTATTGGGCCACCAAAAGTGAAGCTCGAACTTGCAAACTCATGTTCCTCATAACTGGGCATCTTTCAGTTTTCCGCCAATTATTTCCGCATTTTTACTCAGTTTACAGGACAAAATTTCTCTCCCCCGCATGGCATCTCAAACAGCAGTTTTGCACAATGTTTCAATTTTCACCTTCACTTCACAATACACAACTTAATATCCTCCTTGTTTAGCAATAACTTGGGTGGATATCTACCTCACTACTAAAGAGCCTAAATGATATCCTGGGGTTATTTATGTACAACGAAGTTATCATCCAATTAGGATCCATCTGATAAGAAGGAGAAGGAGAAGTCCTCAGGCCATTCAAGTTGGTACCGATATACGACTATTGCAAGGGGGAAATCTCAGTCTAAGAAATAAAGTCTCCCGTTTAAACCTCGAGTTGAAAGTAAATAACTGCTACATCTTTGTCAAGTGTAATAGCAGTAGATTACCATTGCAAGGAAAAGGGAAAAGAGGAAAAGCCCTAATCTCCAAGATTACCACATTAATGCTTTTCTCGAGTAAGTATATAAAAGGCGGTGGGGAGGCGATACAAAATGGTCGGCCATTTTTAAAAGCCATTAGAAACATTAAGAAGGTGTAATCCGCAGGTCCGAACGGCACTAGGGGTGTCCATTTTGTCGAGCTAATCACGGGGAAAGGGCGGGGGGATTCTCGACGATTAGGGCACCCCCGTCCGGGTCGATTAGCGTATAAAAGGAGGTTTTGATTAAGTGGTGTAAGGAGTTTAGGGTTCCAGGTGGCGGTTAGGCCTTCTTAATGCTTTCTGTCGAGTCTTCCAAGTTTCTACCGTGGTCCTTCTAATGGAAAACGCTAATATACTCGAACAATTTCGGCTCTCCCACGCGGGATCTCGAGTGAGCCAAGTGCTTAAGGTGAAACACTTATCGTTCAGGTGACGAAAAAACTACTAGGCAATTAAAATATTTAAATTATTGAATTATTTTGAACACTACTTGAAGACTCCGAGAGGGTATCTAGACAAGTTTCAGCTGGTCACACTGCATGTTTGAAGATGTTAAAGGCTGTGGTAGCCTGAGACGAACCCGTCACTGACGCAGATGTCTAGTGCTCTGTATGAAACCTATTAAAGCCAGTTCGTGTACATTGTTCCCTGACTGTTTTGATGATGGATTTGCGTTAACATGAATATGATTTAATTAATGTTTAATGTATAATGTTTAAGCATAGTTTGACGTCAGGTTTTAACTGTATGCCCCGAAAAACCTTTTTGTGCAAAGTTTTATTTGAAGTATTCATGGGCTTAGAGGTTTTTTCGAGTTTCTTGAGATTTTGGGATCACCGTGCGTCGCACAGTGGGCAAAATCACAAAAAAACCTGGCCGAAGAACACGCCTGTTCGATACACTGACAGATGAGTCCAGACGCGACGAGAGAGGTTCAAAGTTTCTATTCGTGGCCGGAAAGCGAGAAACATTATATGTCAAACAACGAATTTTGATTACTCTTGTCAGTCCGTTCTAAACTCACGACGTCCACGACGTGACGGGACAACGGGATATTTTTCCATAAGGCTTCTCTATAGACATAATATGTGTATCAATATAATATATTGATACACATCAATATAATATATTATATTATATCAATAACGACATAATATCATATCATGATAATATTATATAAATATAAGGATGATATATTATATCATCCTTAGATTTATTATATATTTACATATTTATATATCCATGATATCATCCTATATTATGAGGATGGTAGGCAACCGGCAAGACGGTTCGGTCGACCGTTTAATGCATACAGTACTCACGGAAGGCACCGAGTCGGACGTACGGTCGTGTGTGCCTAATCGAAAGTAGTAGTTTCAACAAATGTTGACTTCATTTTGACCCCAACGCAACGACTTCATTACATACCTGAAACAAAAACAACTTAATCAAAATCACATTTCCTTAAATCAAGTGACAAACTTTGCAGGGTCACAAAGATAAGGAGAGGAGGAATATTAGTAGCTTTATAAGTTCATGCCGGAGGCACAACCGTTTGTGCTGGAAACAATATGCAATAAAGAGGAAATTGCATGAAAATAGTTTGTACTTGTTTTTCTTAAAGAAATGGGCAATATTTCCAAAGTGTATTAAAAAGAGGGCTCCTTTCCGGCCTAGGGGCATAAAAATCTTCTTTGCCAGGATATTAGAGAAATTAGAAACGTCCCTCCTCCCTGCCCTTCATCGTCCTTCATTGCCGGGAGTGGAAAAGAGGCCGAAGGAAGAATGAAAGAGTTTCCCAGGGCATAATGTCCTCACATTATTCAGGCACAAAGAGAGGGTTGAGAAAACTTGCCCCTCACTTAAAAGTGAGGAAGAGACAGACATAGACTTGGGAAGAGTGGATGTAATTGAGAAGAGAAATTACGTCCGTCGGTGAAAAGTAGACGAGCGGAATTTTCAAATTAAAACCACGCTGTTGCTGTTTTTTAATTAAAAAATGGCGGCAAAAATTAGTGAATGAAAATATTTAGTTTTGATTTATTTTGAGCGCTAAGTACAACATCGATCCACTTCAAAGTCTATGAGGACAGGGGCAAAATGACGGCTTGAAGGGCGGTCAGACCTTATCTTAACGTTCTTTCTCGTGGCGAAGGGAACCTCTTTACAGATTCAATTACCAGAGGGTAGAATATAGCTCGTCGCGAGCGAGTCTGGCTGGTTGTTAACATTGCCATAACGGTCCCTCCGCTGATACCGAGTCCTCAGAAACCCTTCAACCGCCCTTACAACAGTGTAAAGTCTCTCGAAGGAGTGGAGATGTTTTATTGAGTGTTTTAGCCCGGTTGGTTTGATTTTAAGGGTAGTATTCTGCGAAAAGGTTCTATTCGAATTGGGAACCGGGTGTAGTTGATGCCTGTCTGGAGAGCAACGTATGTGGGTTGAGGTTCCTAAACTTCTCAAATTGGATTTTAATCCTTTCCAACAGGTTATGTAGCCTGAAAACCCAGCCAATGAAAATAAACAAGTTATTCGGCCCAACCAACCGGTTCTGTGGGCGGAGGGACTGGTTCTAAAGCATCAAAAACCAGTTCTTGAAGCATGTAAACCGGTTATCAAGCTTGCAGCTTGACACACTGGTATTTCAGGAAAAAATACAGTATTAGAGCTGAAAAGCACTTTTCAGTATTCATTATCTTGTTGCAAAAACGCTGCAAATGTTACACAAGGGTTTTTTATTCTTTGATATAGGAAGAAGAGAAGAAGAAAAACGTTTATTAGAAAATTAAAAAGTTGCTTTTACAATCTCAATTAACCAAACAAACTATACGGCATGGATATTATTAACCGTCTGCCGGAGGTTCGAGTATAATATATTAAATTAGATTAGATTCTGTACCTATTCGAAAAAAAATATATATATAAGGGTTAAAGGATCCCTACAAGTACTAGTCAGGGAGGAAGGAGGGTGGGGTTAAAAATTAAAATTGCTTATCAGGAAGCGTCTGTACCTGAACACTGCTCTACAGAAATCCACCAGGGGAGACCAATCCGGCGCGCTTAAAATGCAGATCGCTTCATCCCTCGAAAGCACTGCCCTTCGAAGGGCAGCCGGAAAAGTCCAAAAGCGGCCAGCCGGAACTCTGCCATGATCGGGCAGATGCAAAGGAAATGAAACTCGTCCTCCCGCTCATGCAAGTTTCACATGAAAGGCTTGGCATTCAGCGTGATCAGTTCCGTCCGCATCCTGAACACCCAGCGCACAGCATATAATGGGGTTTGAGATGGCGTCGTCAGGCTACCGCATTTCACTGTTGAGTCCAGCTCGCGATACAAGGTGAACCTGTCAGAAGCCTCCACCCGAGACAAACAGTGAGTTCTTTTCTCCTTAGAATAGGCCTCTGCAAATTTGGGAACGTCCTTCCGTAGCAGTTCTCGGCCCAGAAGATTCCCTAGTCCTTCTCCGCCGCAACTACTCTAGGAAGTCTCCAACTCGGCATCTTTGCAACCCTGGCGAAATAGCTCATAATACGAACTCATATTATGAGCTATTTCGCCAGGGTTGCAAAGCTGCCGAGTTGGAGACTTCCTAGATAATATTATTATGCTGCTGAAGGGTGAAGACGCATAAAGGGTCAAGTTCAGAAGAGAAGAATCAGGTAGTCGGGAGATGGAAGATCCGCCTCAAAAACCTCACCAAGACCCCTCTACAGCTGAGCATTTTCTTTGATATAGGTTACTTGTGCAAAATTTAATTCTGTGCCAGTAAAAACATTTAAAAAAAAATTTATTATTATTATTATTTTTTTTTTTTACGTGGAAAATATTTGACCTGGGATCATTTAAAAATCCCATTTGTAGCACCATGAAAGCCCTATAGATTCCCACGGTGAAATCGGATCGTTCCGGGACCCCCGAAAATGGATTCTACGTCCAAAAATACTTCGAAAACGACACCTAACTCAATCCCATAGCCAAAACCCTTCAAAAAACGGCTCCCACTGGTTTGAGCGATCGGGCTGAAAACCTTGCGGCACAACTAGATGCTAAATCAAGTATTTTGTCAAAATTTCAGATTTTTCAAAAAATTCCTACTGCCCAAAATGGCCTGGACGGCGGAAGGCGTACGGCGGACGGACATTTCGGATTTGGAATCTAGAACCTCTTGAAACGGATGTCAACTTTTGAGGCCGATTGGAGTCGTCGACCTCCGTCGCGATTAGATAGGTATATTATTCCAAGAATAATAAACCAAAATTTGTACCTAATACCGATCTCATTTTCTACTTTTTTTTCAACCTGAATGAGAATAATCTTCTTCTTTTTTTTTTTTTTTTGTACCGAACGAGACGAAAATTAGACTTTGGGTTCATTTCATTAGTAAACATCCAGCAGTTGAAAAACCTGAATATTTTAATATCTTATAGCAATACACGAGGAACGCAGACATGTAAATAGAGCCTTCGTCTGAGATGTCGGCCCCCGTTCAGGAAGGAATTGGCTTTATGAATTTTCCGACTACAAAGTACCACGAGAATATGAAACATGCAGAGGGTAGTGAAGTTTATAACCTCACAGAGACTCGAGGGATGAATTTCATCAGAGGTGCATCGCAGCGAAAAGAGATCGATCCGTTTCACGAGGGAGAGCTAAAAAGACACGAGAATAACGTATGTAGATGAGCGACGTCGTGGAATATCTTATACTGACAGATGACCTGTTTTAGATGGTAGGTTGAGAGTCATAATTGAAGAATAGTGGGGTGGAATTTAATGTCCACCCCACTATTATTAACCCTTTCACGACCAGCGACGAGATACCAAGCAAGAAGACGTGGTCTGCTTGGGCCACAGACGAGATACCACGTGAGGAGAAGTGGCCTACTTGGACCAGAGACGAGACGTAAAGCAAGAAGCAGTAGCCTCCCTGGCATTGACACATAGAGGAAATAACACATGGGGAGAAGACCTCCTTCATGTGTCACCTAGTGGCTTTCCTGGGCCAAAGACGAAATATCAAGCAATAAGAACCGTTTACAAATACCCTTAAAATAATATTATTACATGGCATGGCGGGTTCGTGCAATTTTCACTTCTCTCAGTCGCGAAAAGGTTAAAACAGGATCTGAGAGTATCTTGAAATTCGAATGAACGCAAAATGTAACAGTGTTTGGGGGCTTTCGACGTTCGGGAATCGGTTCACCCAAACTGAGCCTATTCCATAACCTGTAAATAGCCGTGAAACTTTATCACCATCCGTACTGTGGATTTGGGCTGTGGGCATCCTCGTCAACGTTAACATGGGGGGGCGTATCCACGTTAAAAGCGGATAAACGCCGATAAAAACCCGGACGACGATGAGGATTTTCCTTTATGTCTCATCTACTAGGAGACGAGCGTTCTCCTTACGGGAGCTTCAACAGCTCAATAAACCCATTTACGGGCTCCCGCATCCTCGAGGAGGCTTTGATTTCTCGTTCGGCCCTTTTTTACGATGTTTTTCTCTCAACGCCGTTGTAAATCGTTTCTGCGAGACGAATAATCACAGGACCTCTCGAATCTTATAGTGTACGACTCCACGTACACCGTCGTCCTCCCTTAGGAAAAACCAGCAGAAGAAAACCCATTTCACGAACTACGACCCAGAATGTTTATTGCTTCATTACGAGCTCTTTCCGTTAGGGCGTAACCCTCGGTGATGTAGAGCACACCTATTATTGTAGGGGTATTTGTAGGGAAACTGTTCCCCTTTTTGCGGTTACTAGCTACAAGCCGGAGGGGCCATTTCTAATTCCGCCGGTTCGAAGGGTCGCATCCATTGGAGCAATTGTCCTATTCGCCGAAGAACTGGAAATGCTGTTTCAACGTAGTGGTTTGGAAGAATGGAAGAGTGAATGGCCAGGTTAGGTTTCCCAGGGTCCACGCTCGAGATGTCGCAGGCACTTTAAGCCCGTGTTGGGCAAGCAGGGTCCTTTCACTGGTGACGTCCATCTACTTACTTAAAGCCCTAGCCCAAGAAGGAGGAGGGGAAGGAGAGTGATTCGATTTTGGTCATCTTTATTCTAGGGTAGGTACTTCCAGAAGTCGAAAAAATTTGAAATTGGTCTTAGAAAATTCAGCTCGGCGAGTGTAGTACGATAAAAGTCTGAAACCACGAAAAAGATGCTCCATGTGGAGTATTTAAGCGCCAAAAGTTCTAAAAAACAAAATTTACCCTTTTCCTAAAAATATGAAAAAAAAACTTACCGAAAATTATTTTGGCGAGTAGACGACGAGAAAATTTTAAATCCACGAAAAAGTTGCTCCATGTAGCCTAGCTTCAAAAGTGATCAAAAATAGTGGCTGGAGCAGTTGACAGGATGTTGGGATGGCGGTGGGCCGAGGAGTGTCCAACGGCATCGCAGCTCCCCCCCCCCCCCAATTGCTTTAAGAAAAAACGCGGGAAAACGAGGGGATACAGTCGGTGGTTGGCTGGCGTAGCCGATTATTACCGATATTGTTTCAAAATTGTCTAAAATACGTAATGTGTTAAATTTATCTTCGAAAGGAAATTTCCAGTTGATGGTGACTGGTGGTGGACAGGCTACGAGAAACAGAAGGACGTGTTTGCCGGAATGACCTCGGGCCCGATGAAGTCACGGATGCACCGAGTGCAGTGTAATCACCGATTCACTCGCGCCGGGAGGTCACATCGGCCTTCGACGCTCGCCGCTTCAGAATCAACGTACGAATGAAAACGTTTCCCCGAAAAAAAGAAGAAAAAAAAAAAGCCATTGAAGGAGCTGAGGCATAATAACATGGTATTACACATCCTTCACGGTTTTACCCTTCAGATTTTTTTTTTTTTTCTCGACGAGGTGTAATTCAATAATGTTTAATCGTGTGCCTAACGCCTACTTCTTTCGGTGCGTTAGTAACGAAAGCTTCGTCAGTTCAGCAAGTCACGCAATTTGAAGGACGTATGTATACAATAAATATATATATATATATATTATATTATTATTATTATTACGTATATTATGGGTCGTTTTCCCAAAAAGGGTTATTCGTGGTCCGGAGAAGATTCCAAAATTTGGAATCTTGGCATTTAATGCCCTATTATTAGTTAGACTTAAAAAAATAAAATAAAATAGAATAAAATAAAAAATATAAAAAATATTGAAGTCAAACTACGTGTCGTTTTCGAAGTAATTTTGGACTTGGACTTGGTATTAAGGGCCTCAAACCCATCCAGTGGAGATGAAAAAAAAAGAAGAGCAACAGGCTTTTAAGGTCTTTGCCATGGGGTCGAGTGGGGTGTCGTTTTCTAAGTATGTTTGGACGTAGAGTCCAAATGTGGCGGTCGCAGACCAATCGGGCCTCACCGCGGATGTGTTCGGCTTCAATGGGGCGACATAATATCTTTATATTATAAAGATAATATCTTATGTTCATATTATGAAGCTACGTATAGGTCGCTTTTGAATGATGTCATGTGGTCCAATGAAGCGACGTTTTCTGGGCAACGAATTCATTTGCTTTTATGGATTTTTATGGATCTCTTATCAGTTCAAACACTACACAGGGATACATTTTGTGAATTTCTAATTTTTTAACGTGATTTTTCATGGACTGACTCCCAGAACCAGATAGTGCCGGCGATTTTTCCGAAATCGCGGATTTTTGAAACGCAACTACCTATTTCGCTTTTCGACTTACTTATCACGGGGGGTGTCATTCTGCCCTACATCGAAAATTACTCGAGTCCCCTATTGGTATTAAATACCAATGGAAATTTTCCTAGTAAGGGTACCAGGGGTAAACGTACCAGTAGTCGACACCTCTAGGGAAATTTTGACTTCAATTGTATGTAACCCCTACTGGGTAATTGTTTTTAAGTTGCGAATATGCTTACAGTGTGCTCTAGGTATCTCCTGACAAGGAGAAATAGTAATTATAATTAAAATTACGTTCTGGGAAGAAGGAAACGAGTTTTTTCAATTATCTAATTTGTGCCAGTAGTCGACATGGCTAATCTTGAATTTTCCAGTAGTCGACATGGCCGATGCACCAATAGTCGACATACAATCGCCAGTAGTCGACAGGGGGTATGAACCAATAGTCGACATACAATCGCCAGTAGTCGACAGGGGGTATGAACCAATAGTCGACATAGCAGGATAGTTGTAACAGCTTTATTATTAAAAGCATTGATCAAAAAGTAAAATTTACTTATTTTTGAACGCACCTAATGCTTAAGTAAAACGCATTTAATTACTAACCTCAGATTTATTGTTTTACGATATCACAGGACCGTGTAACCATTGAATTCTCAAATTAGTAATACTTTTTGAGGGTTTTAAGTATAAAATGACAACGTCTAAAATACTACTTAACTAGAAAAAAACCTAAGTAAGCAGGAACTTGATAGAAACGGTAAATGTTTTGAATAAATTAAATACAATACATAAGTTTGGATAAATTAAAACAAATTTAAGTTTGCACTTAAATTAAACTTAATTAAATTAAAATTAAACTAAATTAAAATAAAGTTAAGTAATACAATAATAGTAAATAATAATACAATAATAATAACACAATAATAATAATAATAATAAACAACAATAATAAGTTTGAATAAATTAAACTAAATTAAAATAAATTTAAGTCTGCACTTGAATCAAATTAAGCTAAATTAAAATAAATTTAAGTGCAAACAACAATGTAAGTTCACATTATAGTGTGAGTTAGAGTAGAATATTCACGTAAATTGAGTGTCGACTACTGGCTCAATAAGGTTAAATGGGGAATGCTCCAAAAGTCGACACCCCCTGTCGACTACTGGCTCAAGGTAATTATGCGAATGTTCCAATAGCCGACACCCCCTGTCGACTTCTAGAACTTGGGGTAAAATTTGTACCAGTATTCGACATACCTTAAACTCAGGTATTATGTGATAGAACATTCATCTACACTGAATAAACACGAACTCCATAATAGCAAAGAATAGTTGAAAAAGAAAGCAAACGGAAAATTAAGGTTTGATGGGTGGAATGTGCTTACTCTGTGAGGTGAGTCCTTACGAAAACAGCTTACAAGTCGCCTCCAACTCGGTCGGAATGAGACAGACCACAAAACCTCCGACACTGTTTTCCTGTTTCCCGCCTGATTCCGTGGTAACTTATCATAAGACATTCAGAAGACATCAAGGATCAAGATGCCATCTTTAGAAACGATGGATCATATCCTTAACCTTAGCTTTTCGCGTTTTTTGAGAGGGGTGTCGACTACTGGTACGTGGTCGAATACTGGTACATCTACCTTAGGAGAAGTTCGGCACTTTGGAACTGTCAGGTTAGGTGCCAGTATGTTCAAAATGTGATGGTGGGGCGGGTTAAACCAGAAGAGAGTGGGGAGCCTTCAAACGTTTGTTTCGCGGTTCTGGTTCCCGATTTATCATGATGTTATAACATCAGTACAGATTAAATCGACGGGTTCCTTTGTTCCTAACTCATTTTTATCAGTGTGCTTTGCCAGTTGTTAAGTCAGGACTAAGACTAGGATTCATTTAAAAAATATTATAATAAACACAATCAGTTATATAGTCAGGAAGAACACTGCTGTAATGGAAGAGAGACTAAGACTCGTCTAATCATTAAAAAAATATTACAATAAACACAGTTTAAAAAGGTATTCTAGTGTAAAATCGCATCAATTATTCCTCCAAGTCCTGGTGGATGAAATTATGAATAGGTCATCCTACGTTGTTGCATAAGTACCTACCTACTAACTCAGTTCATGACGGGATAAATCATCAAACCGAGCTCCCATTTTATTAGATATAATAATGGATTTTGGGTACGGATGAAAGTGTCCCAACGGCATGGTTGAAGGTTGTAGTATGTAGTTTATTTGCCATCAATTAGGTACATAGTAATATTATGTAACAAAGGAATCAAGATGTATAGATTCCAAAACCGAAATGTCCGAGCCGTTATGGGCAGTAGGATATATCTCATCTTATGTTATGAAACAAAATTTGTTTAGCTAACATTTAATGTTAGCACAATCCCTCAAATTTGCAAGGTTTTTGGGGCTTTCCGAAACCTCAAACTTCCCTTGATTTTGGCAATACAAGGAAAGTTTCCTTAGGAAACTTCTGCTCAATCCTTGCAGGAGCTCGAAGTTAAACTCTGATCCTCTCGACGTAGGTACCGATTTCAAGCGTACAAGGCATCCGTTGTTGCACAACCGACTGCCCTGCAGGGAACGTGTAGGAAAGGGAGAGAATAAATCTCAAGAAACGAGGAGAAGCCTGAGATTTATTTTCGACCTCGTCAGCCCTTTTCCGGATCTCAACGTGTTTCCTGTTCACTGTAAAGCTTTCGTGTTTACAGCTGGGGAATTCATCTTGTTCACGGGGGTTGGTGATTTTGTAGCGTCGTAGGTGATTGCGGACCCGTCATTCGTGTCGTTTTGAAGAAAATCGTCCAAACTGCGGGAAAATCCAACGGGAAATTACTCGAGTTCATCCGAACATTTATCAAACTTCACGTTTCCAATTACCGAAGTGCGGGCGTTTGATTTGTTGCTGTAACAAGTTGGAGGTCCCCCCCCCCCCCCCACTTCTTCTCCTGCGGATTAACCACTTGGAACTGTCGGGTGTGAACGTCCCCAAAGCCCATCTAACTTGTCCAACTAGCAGGGTTTCCCGCGGGAAGACAGGGAAGGGCAACAGATTCCCACCTTGTAAGTGAAGAGCGATAGTCTTGCAACTTGCGTAGTCCTCCGAGTCGCCCGCTGTGAAATCCTCTGAAAACAAACCTACTAAAGGAGTTTATTTCACTGTTGAACACTCCTCTTCACTGTAAAATGGTATTGCAATTGAAAACTGAATTCATCAAAACAAAATTACTACCCGCTGTCACCAAACTTCATCCGTAAACACTTTTGACGTTATCCTTTTGACCTAAACGTTTACTCATTCGACCGCACTAATGAGGAACAACGCCCTTCCCGGCCACTTCATTAATTAAATTGCGAGAGGACAGGATGACCAACAACTAAACTGTATCTGGTTACGGAATGGCTAATTGATCGTTATGTATCTTTCCCGTGTTTAGACGTCTCTTCGGACGCAGTGAAATATTTGAGCGGGATAGAAACCCCCCTCGTTCGGTTGTCAACCCGCCAAATTAATTAGTCATCAAAGGTATTACCGAGTTTTCCCCCTCTTTGAACGTGGAAGTGGCATTTTCCACAATGTTCATCATCCTTTGGGCAGCTTCGTATGCACGTTGTTTCTGTTCAGTTTGGTCGCCTCACTTTTGAAAAGTTGAATCGAAATTGGAATTTTTGACATGGATGTCCTTATGCTGAAGCACTGCTGTTCCAACGGAAACGACCAACCACATGTAGTTGAGAGAGTAGTTGATTTCTTCTCGAGGGATTTCAATCATGAGTCCCAAAAATCGGAGATAAATCGCTGAACTCGCTCCAGAATCCATGGTATGCACCGCATAATGAGGCGACTGAGGCGTCTGAAGCTCGAGGGGACATTAGTTCCGTTTGCACTCGCCACACCCACTGGGCGCGTCAATCAATCCAACGCCCCAGATAAATCCGTAGATCAGCGGATTTTTAGGCTTGATCACGGATATCGTATTTTTCATCAAAATCTATGGATTTTTGGAAGAATGAAATTACTTATTAGTGGCACGCTGCTTCATATTATCACCCATAACGGGCTGAGGTAAAGTTATTAACGAAGTAAGATAAAGTTAGTCGTTGTGTCTCTGACGTTTTTGATATATCACAAGGGCAATCCTTTCAGGCAATTTAATAAAATGATTATTAAATACATTAATAAAATGAAAAGAAATCAGGAATAAAACAATTGAACTTTAGCTACAACCATTTTTGTGAATTTCACATTTGAAAATGGGCTCTTGTCAATAAACCGAGCGTTCAAAATACCTTGAAAAAGATACCCCCGCTGAGTATATTTCCGAGCCTAAAGGTGATTAAAAATCACCACAATTAGGGTTTTCTGCGTTATTATTCGTTTTAATTTTTGCATTCATAGCGAAGAGGAAAATGTTTCGGTGAAGAAGGGGTTTTGTAATGGGTACAGGTACAGTAACATTCAACTTCAAAATACAATGAAAAGCGATGCCCCACACGAGTATATTGTGGAAAATTGACAACGTGGAAAAACGTGAAATTACTCTCATGAAACGTACATCAAAACCCCTTGACACGCGAATGAAGAAATTCTCTTATAAGGCCGATTTTAATATCGGTCCTCACGGCATTCATGATGTCTTCATAAAGACTTGTATGGAAACTAATTCTGGTCTTCAGCTTCAAATTGAGTCTTCCACTCGGCGACTTTGGCAGCAGTAGAGAAAATCAGGGTTTCAGTGGAGACTTCAATATCATGATCGACTTGGAGGTGGAGGTTGAATTTTTGCCTGCTCGCGAATGACAGCACAGAGTAAAAGAGCTCGGATGTATTGATAACGATGATAAGAGCTCCGACTACACAGCGCACCACTAGCGCCCAGTGGGTGTGGCGAATGCAAACGGAACTACCGTCCCCTCGAGCTTCAGACGCCTGTTGAAGCGACCACACTACACTACAGTATGTACCTACTCGAGGATTGGTCGGACCTCTTCTACAACAATTTGATAGTTGTTGGATTCCTGAAGTCGCTGAAAACCCAGTGCTCTCAAAGCTCTGCCATAATATGTGCTCATATTATGTGCTCCTCTCCAGGCGCGACTGGTGATGGCAGAACAAGGGGGTGCAGTCACGGATTCGTGATAATATTTTATGAAAATATTATTGCACCCAACACAGATAAAAAGTACCTACTATCAAGATTTGCTATAGTTCATTATTTATTTATTTGTTTAAAAATTCCAATTAACTATTACCAGTTTCCTTTCATTTCCTGGGTACACGCTGCAAACCTGGTAAAGGTGAGGTTGGCCGTCCCATGTCGCGAATGTCACACTTATCACTCACGCCTAAAAGGGAAAACTCCCTCAAGATGAAATCAATAGAGTTATCCAACAAACGCTTTATGGAATGAACAATGAAACGATCGAATGAAACGAACGAATAAAAAACTTATAAATGAGACAAACGTAGATCACCGAGTTCAGAAAACACTTCCCAGAAAACATGGAAGCACACTAAACCCCGGATGCCATCCCCTCAACTGCTGAAGCTTCTGGTAAAAAATACCTTTGTGGGAAAACTGAAAAAATCAGAAACCTTGCTCGATCGAAATTTTATGATTTCATACCGTACAAAGTAATATAGCAACACCAAAAAGTTTTCAAAATATTTCAAAAGTAAGCCCCTATTTTTTCCATGATTTGGGACAGATTAGATCCTGAATAAGTCCCTCATTACAAACGAAAATTCCCTGCCCATGAACGAAGACTGCCAACACTGATTGTGGAGGTGATTTAACATCTGGTGAATGGTGAGAAGGAAGGGTGTGCGCAGTGCCGAGAACTGTCCCACATTTTGACATTTCTGGCTTCACACTTAGTTCGTTGTTCCATAAGGTCCATGCAAAAAAATCGTCTCAAGAAGGGCAGTGCTCCCGTTATCATTGCACTATCAACACAGGCTTTTCAGACGTTCCGCGAACTATGTAAGGTCTACAAGAACTTACGTAGATTTTCGAGCCGAGTTTCATTTTTAGGTAGGTAACTAATTAGGTAGGTAATACATAGACCCCCCCTTCTCCCCCTTCTGCATCAAGGGGGTGCAGTTGCGACGCTGCCTCCCTCACGAGTCGCGCCCTCAGGAGTCCTCTCTATGTTTCTACAAATGTTTCCCAATACCTACACGGTCTAACTGCCAGGCTGATTTTGACGGGAGCTTTGAAGCATGTTATGCATTATTAGGAAATGCGTGATGGGCAGGAATTTGATATTTCGTTCGAAGCATTTTCTGCTAGTTTTATCATTTAATAATGATTAACAGGACGTTTCCATTTGTTTTCGTCACGTCACGAGCGTCACGTCATGGGGGATTTGGAGCGCAACATGATCACGAAAACTATAATCACATGATTGGTCTCTAAGGAAGTTTAGCGGTTGGTAGCAAGTAGAGGGTTGGTGTAAAATTAATCATTATTAAATGATCTGAATGTTGAACCATAGGTCTACCGTCCGGTTTTTATTTTTATAAAACAAGTATTTTTATTGTGCGCAGGATGTGAGTACTCGAAGAATCTGATGATCTTGGCAGCCACGTGGCATTAGAGGTCCACAACCCCCCCCCCCCCCCCCCCATCACATCATGGGCTGTCTATTGTCATCTATACAAAGCCCTTCGGTAATTACCTGGCAATCTTTTGGTTCCTTTCAAACTTGCTATCCGGCTAAATTAGTTCGATTCAAAACAACGCCGATTCATGACGGATAAAAGCGCTCACGTAACTCTTCGTCGCCCAACTTGAACTACACATATTAGGAGCCGGACCAATAAATCAGTCGTACGACGTTATTTGTGTTCGTGGGAGGAATTAGACGAAATGGAGGGGAGACCCGGTTAAATTATTGATGGACGCATCTGGTCGAGCGCATCTTCGCAAGATGTATTGCCGCATGTTGGAGTTCTTTTTGACAGGAACGAAGGTGAAGCTGTGGGGTTTGAAGGGGGGGGGGGGGGGGGCTCATGTATGATGCAAACCCGCATAAAAGGGAGACGGTGAAGGGACGCGGGGAACCGAAGATGGTAATACTTCAACACGTGGACCCCACGTGTCCTTTCGAGGGAGGTGATCAGTCTGGAGGGCTGGAGATGGTCAAGGACGTCATAAAGATGAAATTTCATAATATAATATAGCTAATATAGCCTAATATCAATTCGTTGAGCCAACTTTTTGATGTTTTCAGATGACCAATGCTGAATTTTTCTACACCAAGATTTGAACTTAGTTCAAAGTAGTCTGACTATTAGAAGTACCCAAGAATAAATATGTTTCTTCTCGTTCTCCTCCGCCTTGTGCTGGAGCTCAATATAGTAGAATTAGCGAGCCCAAAAATAGATTCAACGTTATTGATTGTAAACAATGCAATAAGGGATGGAGGCACCCTAAGATTATGATTTTAATCGATTGAAGGCTTCCGAATGACACCATGGTCTCAGTGCAATTAGAAGTAAGTAAAGCCAAAACTCTGATTGCTAGTGTTATGATTTTAAAGAAGTTATGGAAAATATTTATATCTCCGGCGGGAGCAAGGGATCGAATCTCTGCGGCGTCTTACAGTATCCCGGCCTCCATGATTCAACAAAAAAAGCCCGGCTTCATTTTGAAGAAAAAAAAAAAAATCCTGTGTGAAGTCGATCCAGATTTTTCAGTCTTTGTTCCAGTCGCCGATTCAAATTTGTACTTTCCATACTCTACGAACACAATGTGTTCATGACATGTCATGCTATGAACAAAATTATCTTTCTTCTCGTAATCATCTTCAATGTTTAATTTTGGTGAGCAACTTCTGACAAAATGTATATTTTTATCTTAGCACGGAGGTCCTTGAAGATAATACCCCTGTCACAAGATTTGTACGACTGTAAAATGTCTTGCCACTTTCTTTAGGCTCTTTCAACGCAAGTAAACCAGTATGAAAGAAGAACAAAATTATGTATCACGCATGTAACTAAATCAAACACCTGCACTCAAACATTCCTGGAGAAAAAGTTGAATTGATAAAATCACGGCTTTCACATTAAGTGCCCCAAACACTTCTGACAATTGGAATATAAAATATAAAATATATTAAAATGGAATAAATTGTCCTGTTCAAAAACTTTAATTTTTGAGGATTTATTATTCTATCGTCAGGATTTATTATTGTCTATCGTCAATGCAATAAAAAGTACGTAAATCGTTGTGAGAAATCGTCTAAGGATTTACAATTACGAAAATCGTATGGACCAACATTAAATTCAAAAACTTTAAAACGTTTTTAAAATTATTTTTAAAATTAGGTAATGGATTTTATTAGTTTTAGGTTAGGAATCAACAAATCGTAATTAAAAAAACTGTCCAACACTTGGACTCTTGGTATAGAAAAATAATTTTATAATATAAATATTATAAATTATTATTATTATTATTATTATATAGGAATAAGAAATAATAATAGAAAGAAATAATATCGTCGGCTGGGAGGTAAAAGGGCGAATCCACCGTTGCATTGATTTTGGGAAATAATTCAAAATTGCTTGTATTGATTTTGGGAAATAATTCAAAATTGCTCATAACTCAAAATCACAAAATTGGCGGATTCGCCCTTTTACCTCCTAGCTGATTTTATTTATATTATAAAATATTATTTTATAATATAAATATTATAAATTTATTATTATATAGGAATTTATAAATAAAATATAGGAAAGCAAGAAAGAGTGCTAAGGAATTAACAATGTTAAAACCCTAGCACATGTAGCTGATCAAGTTCAACATGGAACAGTTGACCCAGTAGTTTGATCCAGAATTCCAGGATAATGATATTATCAATAAATTCTGGATCGAATTAGGTAAATTTTAATGAAATAACCTTAAATTGAACTTTATTATGGTTCCAGTAAAATACTGAATTCCTCTTATGAGATGAGCAACTCAATTGATTTAGGTAGGTGCGTATATTTTGGGAATGTTTCCATTTTCTACCTCTTTTCCATCCGAACTGCTCTGGCAGTCAGGAGACAATCACTTAGTACCAATGTTTGCATGAAGAGGGCAGCACATCCTGGGCCAAGCTGAAGGGTCGCCATTACGAATCTATTTGTTGTAAAAGGTCTGACAAAGGTCTGGTCTCGGCAGTATGGAAGTGACCTCTGTGAAGTGCTCGATCCAGTGAATAAAACTATTAAATAGTTGAAATTATTTTCAACCATCCTGACTTGATTATTCATTACCCTTCTGATCGAGGATCATATTTACTCATATATGCAATAGAAATGTTTTACTAAATAACACAACCATGACATAACACAAAATGACAAAACGAACCAAGCTAAAATAAATTTTATTGTACATGTGTGTTATGATCATCCAGTTTTATTATAACCGTTTCAGTTGTTAGACACTGGCATGTGTCTTCACTCCAAATCCTCCACATTGCACGTTTATTGTGACTAATTTGCAAAGGTTTTTACAACAATGTGTGTGTGTACATTGTGTTGTGTTGATTATTTAGTCATAATAGCGTCAATAATAGCGGTTCAATTATTCAAACATCAAATCATTAGATTCTAATGATGTTTCTGCATCCCGACCATCCTGACGATGTCCTTAGAGAGGACGGAATGTTTTGGGATTCACCCCGAAAATTCAGTCACAGAAGGACGGGGGGGGGGGGGGGGGGCTTCACTACCGAGTTAAAGTGCCGGAAGGGGATGGTGTGGGGGGATGACCTGTATGTTGAGAGGGGGGGGGGGGGGGGGGGAGGCCGCTTGAATGGGATAGCAAGAGATGAGGGCGTCCCTTTTCCCTCCTCTATTTACATTACAAATGCAGGCAAATAGAGGGGACTGTTTGCGGGACACCGTCGTCCCCCCCTTCCGCGTTTCATACTATTCTGTTCGTGTCACGGGATCCCCCCCTCACCAACTCGTGGGTTCACCAACACTGTTTTTGCCTTCCTTCGGCTCCCTCAGCCCCGCTCGCCCTTCTTAGTTACACTTAGTTCATTGTGTGGGGAGCCTCATTGGCAACTCGGAATAAACTTGTGTCCCTCGTCCCTTTCCGCTACAACATAACCAACACGGGAGTTTCGTTCAGTAAGTTGTGCGCGTTGTGCAGCACCGGCTAAGTGCAAATCGTGAAAGTGACGGGTGAGTGGGGGGGGGGGGGGGGGGATTAATAACCAAGTACGTGCAACGTCTGCAAACTGCCCAATGACCCCCCGTTGCAATATAGCACACTGCGGATCGCCTGAGAAACCGAGAAAATCGCTAATAGCCGAACACACCCACATCACCCCCCCCCCCCGCGGTGGCGCGCAGACAAGGATCTTTCATTGAGTCACGATAAGCCCGCGCGAAGGGGGGTTCGCATTTAGTGGAAAATTTATGGGATTCGAAGGCTTCCCCCATTTCTACCTCCGGTGAATCTCTAATGCGAACCTTTGACCCCCTTGATCAATTTGCCGGATTGGAACGAATCCGAGGAATACATCACTTTTATACCTCTTCGGCATTCAGGTTGTAGCGGAACCTGCTGTGAGCCGAGTGAAAGGAAAAAAAAACGACAAAAATGGTGGTTTTCGTAAACATTATGTGCTAAATGCAGGCAACTTTTTGAGGGTCTGTTCTCATAATATTAGAACATAATATGAGAGCATAACATTATTATGCCGCCGTTGAAATGCGTTTCTCTTAGTTTAAGGGCTAAATGACCAAATACATTAAATTTAGCAATACAATGTCATGCCAATTATTTAACGCAATTTGGTTACCTCAATTGAAGCCTGAGTAAGCAGCAATCACTGAGTGAAACTGTCAAATTTTCGTAGCGTTACTCAGCAATAATTAGCTTTATAAACATTTTTAGCGCAACCTTTCCCTCAAAAAATGGAAAGATGCGCTCATCTCTTCGACATGTTTGTTTGTTTTCTGTTGATTGTAATTGAAAGCTAGTTCCATGAAATGACTAATAACGCCCTGATACCGCAAAAAAAGTCCCGATTTATCCTTCAGGACGTTAAGGAAGTTGGAAGGTTTGAATCCGAAAAGACGACAAATGACGTCATTTGTCGTCCCGAACCCGAAAGCAGACCACTACTACAGTTCTCCAAATATCCGTAGAAACCAACTGTATCGGTGAAGGTTATTTTAGTGTGGAAGGTTTTTTTTTTTTTTTTTTTTTTCATTCCAATCCGAGAATGGAAAAGGAATTAGACAATCCCGGAAGGGTTGAAGGGAAAAAGAAAAAAAGGTGTTTCATCCCATCATGCAATAACTCGGAAAGCACGGGTAAAGTAATGTTGTGCGTTGAGCTACCCGTTGAATGTGGATGGATGCGGTGATGGTCCCGAAAATGATAATGATAACGCCGTTTTCTGGATTTCACCAAGCATCCTGATGATAATAAGTACTAATGATGGATTATTACTTGCCTCATGTTCTTAGCTCCCCGCATTTCAGCTCTCTGGTCGCGATGGTCGAGACTGTTTTGATACCACTCAATGAAATCGCCGAATGTGACGAGGGGCACGTTTTCGCTGCTTCCCTGCTCAAATCCTGGCTCTAACACATTCACTTTCCTCTTTTTGGCTAGCATAATAATCACTAAGGGGGTATATTATAATATAACATACCCCCGCAATATTATTGCGAATCACTAAGTCTTGCTAATCGAACATCCATAACATAAACAATCAGCCATCTTGAAGGCTTCTGTAGATTCGATGCCAGCGTCCATGGTGGCGTTTTGTTGTACTACTTTCGGAAGGTCAATCTTACCGCTAAAAGTTCAAATGCTGATTATTTTCATACTCTCTCCTGATTTCCGTAGAGGATTAAAAATTGTGCAGGCGGTATAAAAACAAGTATTTTACTCTACAGAATGGGATTCGGCTGAAAAAACTGCGATTTTCAAACTTAGCTATATAGCCAATTGTCTACAAATGTTACAGAACGTTGTACAGAAAGTTTTTTATTTTTTTATTTTTC
The DNA here is from genome assembly GCA_955831195.1 of Pilophorus perplexus. Taxonomy (NCBI): domain Eukaryota; kingdom Metazoa; phylum Arthropoda; class Insecta; order Hemiptera; family Miridae; genus Pilophorus; species Pilophorus perplexus. Next base: position 9,364,862 of record OY037009.1, read on the forward strand.
CAAAACTTTTCTTTATAACACAGAATTAATTTTTGCACACTGAACCTATAGCAAAAAATAATAAACTCTTGGGTAAAATTTGCAGCGTTTAAAAAAAAATTTTTTTTTAAATATTTTTTTTAACCCTCAAACAAACCCTCACTGAAACAGCAAAAACCGGAATGGCTCCCGGACTGCAATAGTTTCGACAGGAGCGTCTGGGGAGAGGAATAGTGAGGGCTAACGCGAGCGCCCACTTGACCCGCGGCGTTTAAGCGAACTAACATTATAAAGGAGTCTACAGCAGTGTTGCCATCCACGGATTTTTATCCTTATTTATACAGATTTTTGGGGTCTGCATAGATCATCAAGAATGTATCTGTCGTACGTATTTTGCTCTCTACATAATGTTAGGCAACTAAATGGGTAACCAAACACTCAAAACCTGTTGAATATGAATAAGTGTTAAACAATTTATTAACAAAGACTTGTTATAATACACTTAGTTTTTTTTTTTTTTTTTTTTTACAAATATCTTCTCTCTAGCCTCTAGCCTCACAGTCATGGGGGTAGATTTATATTTTTTAAACACTGCGAATAATAAGTAGGTATATAATATTTTTAAAATCTCTTCTCTTAGTCTTGATAGATTCTGGGCAGACACCCCCCTTGAATTGCCCACAAGGGTTTATTATTCTTTTGTATCAATTGAGAACAAATTACATCAGATTCTATGACGGTTTTTTTTTTTTTTTTTTTTTAACTACAATTTCGTAAAATACTTGACCTCCTCTATAGATGAATTCTATGTCTGGAAGTATGTACTCTGAATAAGACACTTTTTACGACCTCCTGACTTCCTTCAAACATTTGAAGCCCCATTGATAGGTACCTACGGTGAGGATGGGTCTGAGACCAAAAAAATGGATTATACTCCCAAAAATTCTAACAAAGCGGCAACTAACCCAACCCCATGGCCAAAACCCTTAAAAAAAATCCCTCCCCTAGCCTCTTTTTATCCCCACACCTTAGAGCGATCGGACTGAAAACGTTGTGGTTACAACTAAATGAGGAACCGAGTATTTTGTCAAACTTTCAAATTTAAAAAAAAAAAAAAAATGGACGACGGGCGGAAATTTCATTTTTGGGACCTACATACCTAATGACATTCATTACATTGTAATAAACCCACCCAGTCACGTAGCACATAACTAGACCTTTTTCGTTAGCATCTAGCATGCTAACTTTAGCTTTGAAAGGTTTTAGCAATCGTTTGCAATCGTTTGCTGGCTCGATTCCCCTCTTCCATTCCTTAATTTTGGCCCATTGGAGAATTCCAGCGTAGATGGTTGGATGCACACGACATGCGTCTTCGAGTCCCTAATGCTCGAACATCTCTTCCCATGAATGTAGGTATCTGATTCGATCGGGTTGCCGCACGTTGAACACAATTGTATCAGTAAAATTGGCGAATCAAAATATTTAAGCAACAGTATGGGGTGATAAGATGGCTGGAAAGCACGGAGTAAAAACTCTTTGAAAACGTTAGTTCGCTTAAACGCCGCGGGTCGAGAGAGCGCTCGCGATAGCCCTCACTATTCCTCTCCCCAGACGCTAGTGACTTCGACGAATGTGGAGGCCATTGATTTCTGCTGTGGTGGCCATCGTGTGTTTAGTAGAGCCGACCATCATGTGTTTCGTAGTGATGTGTTGTGACAGCTTTATCCTGTCACAGGAACAAAGTGTTCCTGCTCCTTCTCAGTACCTGATACTTTTACCTGATACTTGTCACATAATGTTCCAAGGAGCAACCTCGGGATTCATGTTACTTTGTTACCGTTCCGAGGACTAGTAGCCATCGTCCCACTTCCCTTCCACCCGCCCTCATGGTGCCGTTGTGCCTGGAAGGGAGAGGGCCTCTTCTAGGAAATTTTTGGGTTGCTATTTTTAGCCTTCTCCCTTGGACTTTGAGTTCGTTTTCTCTCTAATTGCTCCTAAATAAAATTTATTTACCTAATGAAATCTTTGTGTATGAATTATTAACAAATACAGATTATAAAATATAGGTACCTACCTCAGGTAGGCTACCTGCCAATCATAATGGTGTGATATCCATGATCTGATGTTTTTCCCTGAAGGGGAAAAATTTGACATGTTTTTCTAATTTGAAATCGAGTGACTCGCTTAGCTATTATCATTCAAGTAAAATAGCTTCATTTTTCATCCTGGAGCTCATCAATGTTTTTGCTAACTAACCTAAGTAATTATGGTATTTTCAATCAACAGTCCCTACCTGCTTTTAAATACGAAATACCTACCTAGGTACCCTACCTTCTCTGTTCTTTCGCATAGATTTAAATTTTTTTATAAATTTATAATTTTTTTTATAGGTACTTAGGTAGGTAGGTATACCTACCCAACTTCTAGGCTTTGAGTTCCCACAGCTAGGACATTTCCAGCGTAGGTATATACCTACTTGAAGATTTCTGACCCCTCTTAACTAAACAAGCACAATAAAACTGCTGCATACCAGAGTAGGTATCCGGGCTACCTACAATATGAACCAAAACGCTGAGTCTTCAGAGAAGAACAAGATACGTTTGGGGAAGTGAGGAGAGGGAAGCCCAAGGAGGAGAGGATGGAGATAGTTGGGCAGGCGGGGGGGGGGGAGATCTCATGGGTAGGTGAGGCTGGCAGGCGTGGAACAACAAGGAGCATCGAGTAACAACTAGGTACATCGAATCCCCGATGTTACAAGAGGTGACAGTGACGTAAAACGTGACACAGTGGAACATGGGCCGTGTAATCACAGGAGCAGGTAGGAACAACTTGAGGACCAAGTTGTGACTGGCGTATCAGGTACTTTCGGGTTGTCACATTTAAGGGTATCAGCTACTTTCCGGTACCTAGTACAAAGTAACAGATTGATACGGAACAACACATCACTAGTGTTTCGTAGAGCCGGTCATCATGTGTTTTGTAGAGCCGTGTGTTTCGTAGAGCCGTGTTTCGTAGAGCGTGTGTTTCGAAGAGCGTGTGTTTCGAAGAGCGTGTGTTTCGAAGAGCGTGTTTCGTAGAGCCGGCCAAGTGTTTAGTAGAGCAGGCGATGGGACTCACCACATACCGCGAGATTTCTTAGAGTTCGAATCGATCATCGCCATTGGAAAATTACTACCGGGCTGTTTGCGGGTAAAACGGGAGGCGTCCGTCTTGTGTGCTCGAAGGTATCAGTGTGATTGAATGTTGTCCCACCGATGACCGGCTGGTATTGACCTTCCCAGCACAATAGCCTCCGTGTACTCACACCGCACAGGAGGGGGGTAGTCGGGTCGTATGAACCTTGTCATATCAACGGGCTTGGTGAGGACCGATCCGACAGGGCTGGAGAAACAATCGGTTCGCAAGGCCATCAATCAATCAGCCCTGATGGCGGAGGGGTGGAAGATCAGTAACACGGCTGTTTCTGAGGGTAATCTATCTGGATTCACGACCAACCGCAACCCCTAATCCTCCTTTGATACGTTTGTGTCGCCCACCTGAGAGGGAATGTTGCTACCTACGCTATACCTCTTAAAAACTAAATATCGCTGTATTCTCTAGCGGAAAGACGAGGAAACGATACGAAGCGGCAGTTACAGGTTTGAACATCTGAAGGAGTGATCGGACAGATACATTGATCTACTATCAAAATACCTGAGAAAACGACACTGCACTCATTGAATGAACTTATCAAATAAAATGGTAAGTGGTACAACATTTGTTCGAACCACCTACCATTTTAGTTTATTATTCATGGAATAAGACACCTATGTTTTCGCGACGGAGGTCGACGACTCCGATCGGTCTCAAAATTTGACATTATCCGTTTCAAGAGGACTACATTCAAAATCCGAAATGTCCGCCCGCCGTCCGGGCCGTTTTGGGCAGTAGGATTTTTTTTTTAAATCTGAAATTTCGGCAAAATAGGTACTCGGTTTACCAGCTAGTTGTGCCCGCAAGGTTTTCAGCCCGATCGCTCAAATCCGTGGGGCGCTATGGGGCTAAAATGGAGGGGTTTTTGAGGGCTTTTGGCTATGGGATCGAGTCAGGTGTCGTTTTCGAAGTATTTTTGGACGTAGAATCCATTTTTTGGGGTCCCGCAACGATCCGATTTCACTGTTGCGATCTATAGGGCTTTTATGGGGCTACAAATGAGATTTTTTATGGATCCCAGGAGGTCAAATATTTTTCAAGCAAAATACCTACCAAAAAAAAGTTGAAAACATTTTTTAAATATAAAAATAAAATTTTTTTATTTATTTTTTTCATTGAGGGAATTGAATTTCTGCACAAGTAACGTATATCAAAGAATAATAAACCCTTACAAGTGTAAAATTTGCAGCGTTTTTCGTACAATTTTTTTTCCATGGTGGTCACGGACTACCTTAGAGTCGGTGGATCACTAAGATGGTTTTGGGAACCCCTGATATAAGACATACTATGTTCAGCCGAAGGCGTCGTACATTCGGAATAATTCAAGGCCTTCCTAAGACGAATATCCTTGAATCTCCTGAGGGTTTGCTTGCAGGTTGCGATCATCAATACTTTGTTCCTCAGACTGATGGGGACCCAGAAAAGTGTGAAATCCCAGCGAATGGAAGATAGTGGTGCCCTCCCATGGATCGAAGAGTGAATCATCCAGCCATTAACCAACCACCATTCGAAGTCCTCAAGAGGAACAATAAAAGAGTTCCTTTTTGTTGACAAAAAAATAAAATAAAGGCTGATTGCTGTTTTTCGCATGAAGCGCTCCGCATCAAACCACTCTAGAGACTGGTTTTAGGGTTCGCTGAACGTGAGTTTCATTCATATCATCATCTACTCTCCAATAAAAAAAATAAAAAATAACGTTTCAGAGCATCACACGTGTCATTTTCCATTCTGTGTTGTGAGTAGTTTACACAGTCCATGGTCCGAGTGTATTTGAAGGCTAGTGGCAATATCTGATTCATGGGGATGGCCAGTCGTGTGAAATGAACGTCGCTCTGAAGGTCCTGACTCAGAGAGGCGTTACACAAGCAGATAAGATGACACTGAGTCAGCAAATTCCAGTGATCTTGTATTTCATTTTGAGGTTCATGTATTTGAAAAAAACTTGCTCTTAATAAATGTATTTATTTATGGAATATAAAAATTTGATTGGGGATATAATGTGTAGACCTAAATTAGTTCTCCGTTGAAGGGGTGTGAGGGTTTGAAATGTTGACGGGAAGGAATGAGTGGGGGGGGGGGGGGGGGTGCGTTGGCTGCCTATCCCAACAAAGAGGCACAAGAGCTCCAACAATAGCCCGCCTAGTGTAACATTTAGCAGGTGAGTGGAACCCCCTTCGGCGATGGGGGCGGCAGAGGGTGATGCCCCCCCCCCCCCCCCGGACTACATCCCCGCACCTGGAGAACTGGAGGTGGCAGGTCAATAGGTCAAAGTTTAACTTCATTCACCCGCCTCCCATCAGGGGTCGAGGTTGGCCAAGTTCGATACAGACCGGCGGGCTATAATTATCAATGCTGGAATGGTTTGACCTGGAAAAAATCAACTTTGTCTCCAACGTCCAAAAACCCTGCAGCGGACTACGATTCTCCACGACATTCACATCTGACCCCGCAGATACGTCACATACTGCACATTTTCTCATTTTCTTAAAAAAGACAATCTACTCAAGGCCCCACAAAACAGGTCGTCAATCATTTTCTCTCGTGTGTCGAATCTAAGAACTATCCTCTTTTCAACGAAAAACTTATTGAAAAGTGAATTTCGTAATCTTCCTTCACTTAGCGCCCTACGGAGAATCTTCTTGTTGAACCGACAGAAAAAAAAAAGTCAGGACAAAAAACCGTTGATGGAGACTTGGACGCGTGCCGAGGTGTGATGAATTGTCGGGGACGAGGAGAAGAAAAAAAAAGAGAAGAAAAGAAGAGACGCAACGGTGTAGGGAGACCATCTTATACCGAGGAAGATAATCAACAAGATGAGGAGGGAGACGGTTACAGGAACGAACCCCTGCCTGCAAGGTTTTCAGCCCGATCGCTCCAACCCGAGGGGTGCTATGGGGTTAAAATGGGGATTTTTTAAAGGTTTTCGGCTTTGGGGTCGAGTTAGGTGTCGTTTTTGAAGTATTTTTGACGTAGAATCCACTTTTTGGCGTTCCAGAACGAGCCGATTCCACTGTTGGGAGCTAAAGGGCTTACAAATGGGATTTGAGAAGGATCCCAGGAGGTCCAATATTTTCCGAGTAATTTTGGACGTATAATCTATTTTTCGAGGTCCCATAATATAATGTCCCAAATATTATCTGTCCAAACAATGTACAGATGTTTTTTTTTTTTTTTTTTTTTTTTAAGTTTTTACTATCACAGAATTACTTTTCGCACAAGTACCTAGGTAACCTATAATAATAAATAATAAACCCATCTGCAAAATTTGCTTATTTTTATTTTATTTTCATATTTTCAATTTTAAAATTTGTTTTTAATTTTCATTAGGTTTGTCCTGATTTCATGTGTAACCAACCGCAAGTATACATTAATATTTATAATTTTTAATTTTTTTTTTCTAAATTTCTAACGTTTTAAATCTTTAATTTATGGTCAATTTCCCTTCTACCTCACAACGTAAATGAATTTTTGGAACAAAAATATTATTGGATGGACACAGTAGATAGAAACAACTTAGAATATCAGCTGAATATCACTCGGTAACTCGGTAGTAACAATAGCTTTGGGGGTGGGACTGCGTGCATTTTACCTGTAATCCGATTTCTAGACTATTTTGTCAACGCCGGGAAGTCTCAGTGGAACAAAATGAACGAATTGGAATCGGGTTTGGCGACGGAAATGCCACTGGGGCCGTTTCCTTCGGAGGCTGGCACTGAAGGAGCTGCTAAAGAAGGTCAAGGAGTTCAATTACCATTGTAATTTGTAGTGTGCTCCATTGAGCACACTACAAATTCACTCATGTGCTAATCTCCTTGAAGGCCTGACTGTCTGTGACACGTCTTGTGCCTCAAGTAGACACAGACTGATGATAACTTGCTTAAACGTCCAAAGTGAAAGTCAAAAACTGGTCAAGAGTGACAGAATATCATCTCACACATACGCACACTTCCCTTAAAAATTTCCAGACATGAACAATTTGTGACGTACCTAGCACTGATTGACTTAGCGTTTACACTTTCAGCTCTGGAGGAAGAATACGGCGAAGAAGTGGGGGAAGAGATCACCCAAGAGGAAGAAGAAGATGCTGGTACAAAATCAGCTCCGAAAGTGTTCAGACACTACCAAATTGCTTACGACCGCGAAATCGACGGAGCGAGGAGGAAGAAAGACCTGTTTTGGAATGTCATGCAGCTAGCATATCGTCAGGTTGGATATTTATATAAGGTTTATGGCAAATAGGCTAAGCCAAAATTCACAAAACTATTCAGGCTGGTTCAGTGTAGTGGAGCAGAGAGCTAATAAACACGATCAAACGCACTTCACGCCCTTGTCTTGCTCCTTAGTCCTTAGTCCTTGCTCCTTGTCCTCTCCATACAATGACGAATACTTACTCGAAAATTTTCAATTAAAATTTAATTGATTTAATTTAATTAATGATTAATTTAATTGATTTAATCAACTCGTAAACACCATCGATAATTCACAGATTCATAGTTGGAAGATATGAAAGTGAAGAATGAACGATAACCAGCGTATTAGAAAAAGAAGTGGTTTCAACCTTTTATCAAACTAAAGAAAATGCATGAAAGAACATGGATGACGAGATAGACATAATGAGAGCGATGTGGTCGAAGCATAGGAATGAGACAAAAATTGTGATCGTTGAACAGTGAATGATGAAACTGATGAAAAGACATCAAAGATCACGAATGATAAGAATAGGCAGAATGAGAGAGAGCATGGAAACTTGAATGATAAATGCTGAAACGGATGAGAATAAAACTAGAATGATGAAACTGGCGAGAAAACATGAATGATTAACAAGACATAATGAGAGCATGACATGACATTATGTCACACATTGTGTGACCCCCTTGAATGATGATGACACTGACGAGATTGAGACCTAAAACATGGAAGATGAAACTGATGATAATGAAACTAGAATGACGAATTGGATGAAAAATTTACAAAAATGGGGGAAATGAACTGCTTGTTGTTATAATTTTGTTCACAATTCGTCCATTCCGAAGACCAATGAGCGTTAAGCAAGGCACTTTTGCGCCAATTCTGTTTGCTATTTCCCCCACAACTTACTCCACAAAACGGTTCATGCTAAGATAGCATACTAGCCTAAACTCTGGAATTTCACAGGTGTACGCAGAATCTGCGAAGGCCAGGAAAGATGAAACTACCATGAGGCCCGGCATGCGAATCTTGGGAGACATCCCGGACAGAGCTTGGACGATGATCGACTACGATTTGGATCACGCCCACACCAACATGATGTTCGCCTACGGCCTCGACCTGAAGAATCTAGACGTCCAGGACGTCTCCGTCATCTCCCACTTGACTCACCTCAGGCTTTTGGACATATCCGGAAACCGAATGAAAATGGACTCCGTCAGAGTGGTGAAAAACCTTCCCCAACTGGCGTCATTGAAAGTAAACAACAACCGCCTCAGCGAAATATCCGTCCCGGCTCCGTCCCTGCTCGAACTCGAAGTCTCCGGCAACAGGCTGATGACGATCCAACCTTTCGATCTACCCAACTTGGAACGAGTCGTGCTCAGCAGAAACCGTTTGAGGAAACTGCAACATTTCACCGACCACAACACTCCCAACCTGGTCCACTTCACCTGTACACATTGCCGTCTCAAAACCACAGCACTGGCAGATGGCAGTTGGCCACAAACACTCACCTATCTCTACCTCGGAAACAACAAACTACGGAAAATCGAAGGTTTGGACACGCTCGTCAATTTACGAGGGCTGCACATCAGGTCGAACCGAATCAAAAAACTAAAAGGGTTCACCACCAAAATGAAAAACCTCCGCTACCTGAACGTCAGAGACAACAAAATAGCGAATTTGAAACAGTTCAAGAAATTGCGAGTGCTACCCAAATTGAAATTTGTCGTTTGCAAGGGAAACCCGTTTGAAAATGAAAGACCACCCGAAATGTGTCGGCTGGCAATAGTATTTTGCTTGAGGAAGCTGTTCAGGATAAACAAGGTATTATAGTTGTAAACTTCAAAAGCCGAACACTCGCCTTTGATACTGTTGAAAATCTATTATTTTAGTACCTATGCCGTTCCGCAACGCAATAACAAAACTATTTTCCACAAATTTCTCAGGAGGAGGTGTCGTTAGAAGAAGTGGAAACTTGCCTCAACGCCAGAGATATTGTCGACAATGAAGAAGATTCGAGCGATGACGACGTTCAAGAAGATTTGGAAGACTACGACGACGAATACAATGACGCTCCTTTGCCCATATGGGACGAGGAAGACGAGGAATTTATTAAATACGACACGGTCACTGCCGCTTGACGCTTACGAGGACTTTTGTGCTGGGGAAGAGAAGAGTTTTGGATATTATCTTCAATGATGAGTCGCAGTCTGTTCATCAAAGACGCAATTTGTATTTTACTGTTGACCAGCTAGTTGGTAACTTTGTACTGCCACTGTAGCGCTGCCGATGTGAGGTGAGGGTCCATTGTCGAGGTCGCTCGTATTTAAAAAGGGCCAACGATCGGGTCGTTGGTTCAAAGGACTTGTAAAAAAGAGCGAAGCTTTCCCCTAATGGTTTGAGACCACACGCAAAAAGAGCGTAGGACTTTCTCTACTTTGATAACGAGGTGTATTTCAAGAGCGAAAGAGTTCGAAAAAACTGAGGATTTAAGACAGAACATGGAGGAATAGAGAGGAGAGCTCACTCTGTGTTAAACGGCGTTCCCAAAATGCCAACCCAGTGGTGGAACGTCGGGGGGATTGCGACTGCAGCGCGACCCCTACGAGATGTAGTGAACTTGGAAGGTGGTATGTTACCAAAACTGAACCAGAAGATGGCGCCCTGGAATTCCGCCCAGCCGTCTCGTTTGCATTCACAGTGAACACAACTACACAATCAATCGTTATTCAGAGATGGTTCCTTCAATTTTTCCTTTAATTTATTTGTAGTAGCACAACAGTGGAAGAGAAATCCGTTTAGTGAGGAATTTGGGGCTTTCCTTCGTAAGAAGGGCTAGTGGCTCACTCTAGTTGGATTTGAAGGTACTCTGTGTAGTTCACTACTTTCCGTAGGGATAGCGCCACCGTCGACTATGGCACATGAAGTCCTATTAAATGGCACATGTCCTATTAAATAGGACTTCATGTGACATAGTCGACAGTGGCGCTATCCCTACGGAAAGTAGTGAACTACACAGATTACCTAAATTTTAGTAAACCTGTAAATTTTAGTGAGCTCTCCTCTCTATTCCTCCATGAAGACAGAACTGATTGGAATACCCTAAAAACATAATGGCAGAGAACCTGAGAACTATTGGAAAAATACAAACCAAAGGGTCTCACGGCAACAGCCCACTTCCTCATTTTTGGCGAAAATGAGTTATACATACCGTTCGACCCGTCTTCCCGTGGCGAATCGATCAAAGTTGATGGTTTAAAAGAAAATCGATAGGGAGCATGGTAGTCGTTGCTAAGTGAATACCACCATTTCTTATTGTCACCAGTAATACCCCTTTGTCTCTCAAGCCCTTTGTTTACTACTTGCTAGCACGTCTCAGAGTTAGTTGTGAGGTATTGCTTTTGAGGTTTTCGGGCTCTCCTGAAAAACTTCACAAAATGACGATGTGGGGGTGTTGCTGTGATGCCCTCTTAATACAAAACTGGCCAGCTGAAGACTGGAGGATTCAAAGAAACGCTGAAGGTTCCACCGACCTGCCTACTCTATAGAGTGTATCCAGTAGTGCATCCAGTACTATCCTCTATAGCATCTATAGTAGGTCCATTCCTGAACAGATTTGTCCAATTAAATCAGTCGATTCTGTCTGTCCACTGAATCAGCGGTCGAGCAGGGCAACTTGAGGTTTCCACAGTCGCCCTGCGGGAAACCAGATTCAGAATCTACCATGACCCGCAGCGGCTCCTCCCCTCTCGGTGGGCCTCAACTCAATTTCAGATCCCATAGGGTCAATGTGTTTCGGTTACGTTAGTGTGAGTACGTTCGCTTGAAGTGTTTTGATAGAATATCCCAACAAATTGATAAAACGGCGATTTTTCCGGTAAATTACGAATGAGCCCAATTTCTGGTCAATTTTTAAGGTACGAAAGAGCCGCTGGAAAAGGTACGGATGCGCTGGCTCCCCGAGCGGACCGATCTGGCTGTGTTTCCACGGGAAAGACGGTAGGTACCTTCCCAAGAGCAACAAAAATAACTCCTTATCTATATATTCCTTCGGTTGGATTCAAAACCAGTCCACCCGTAGATCCGCCCTGAAGGCAGCCAACTCATCCTCAGAATCTTCAAGAATTTTGAGAGGTTCTCCATCGAAGGGATCCACAGCCTGTGGACCACAGGTTGCCTTTGTAGGTGACAACGACAGTGACATAAGCTGCTTTGAGTTCAGGGAGCACTGAGTTGACCCTATAGGATGATGTCCATGCGTCCTGATCCAGTGAGAGCCAAGCAGGACCCTTTCAGTAGTCATCTGAAGGTAGTAGGGGTGGTAGAAGTACTCGTGCATTAACGTCGCTAGCGTTCTCTTAAAGGTTGGATGGCACTTTGAGGTCGGGAGCACCTTCAAGGGGTCTTCCTTGTTCGACAGAGAGACGATAGATCTCACATCATCGCTATTCACGAGAATTAGAGCCACTGACCAAATTGCTGAGCTGAAAACTTCCTTGCTGTAGAAGAAAGACAACATAATGCCCCTAAAGTATGTCCTCCCCCCTTTCGTACTAGTACGAAGAAAGTAGGAGAAAGGTAGTTTTCTTACTTTGCGCTTTCTTTATGATTTTTTTTTTCCCTAAAAACTGGCGCAACATACAAATTTGGCGCTTTCGATATTAAATATCGACCGCCGAAATTGTCTATCACTGTGGTCGATGCACTTCCTATCCAGGCTGTCCAATGCAACGAAGGTTTCGATCATTCCTCTTTTCACGAGGGACAACAGTTTTGTTCGGCCTCCAAATTTGTCCTCACATGTATCAAGACGTGCAATGTCCGTCCGCAGTCCCTGCCGTTTTGGGAAAATTGTCGGTTCTCGAAAGTAGTTGTGTTCATAAGGTTTCCAACCCGGAGGCTTCTGTGACGCTCAGTGAGGCTAAAAACAATATGGGGGTGTTTGTGAAGGGTTTAGGGTTGAGTTAGGTGTCGTTTTCGAAGTATTTTTGAACGTGGAATCCATTTTTAGTTGGTTAGAACCATCCGATTCACCACGGGCGTCTATGGGGCTTTTATGGTGTTGCTCTACTGGGGCTTTTGACGGATCAATTTGCATCGTTTTTGCCTGCTATGGAGGTCTGCAATTGCCTACTTAAGTAGGTCTACCTACCTGACCTCATCTCCTGATATGATAGTAATATTCTGCGTATTCTGGTAGGTGCTGAACACGATTTGTCGCGTCATTTCAGAAGATTGGCTTTCAATTCATCAGCAACGCTAGAATTGAAGTTTCTCCAGGACTATGAGCGCGAGTTTTGTTGATATTGCGGCTCTCGGTTCGGTTGTTTGTCGCTTTCGTTCGAGCAAACACCGCCTGAAGTCTGAAAAGAGATTCACCGTCGCTTTGCAATTTGTTCCGATTCAGCAAGCACTTTTGGTAGATTACCCCCCTCGGTTCACAGGGATTGAAAATAACCCCCCTTCTACAACCGTAAAACGTCAAATGCAGTGTCGGAAATACTTGCAGTTACGATTCTTGTATTGGATGTTTTCTGTACACGCTGAACCAATCGCTCTCTATATATAGAAATACCAGAACAATATATAGAAAATACGCGACTGGGGTGGAAGGTTTTTCCCTCTTGAATTCTATACGTGTTTCACGTGCGTGACAGAAATGAAAACCCTCTGGAAAAGTCCACGGTGGGAATTTCATGGGCATACCGACGAGGAATTACATTTCGCCGATTTTTTACTCGCGTGAGCGCTCATGGATTTACACCGATTGGAAATTCAATCCTATGAATGAATCTTGATTGGTTCCAATCAATGAATGAAAATAATTTTCTTCATAATTATTATGGAAAACTTTCCAACATTAAGGATGCACCGGGAATTTATAGCGAATATTCTCATAATAAAAATTCGCATAATATAAATTCCCGGCGAAAAAGGCAATTTATTTTTTTAACCTTCATAAATTTATTAAGAATAAATATATCCATATATTTTTTATTATATTTTTCCTGTTTTGAAAATTTTCTGATTGATCAAATGGCTCTACCTTTGCATTTTTTTTTTTTTTTTTTCTTGTTTGGTACTACCTCCGCCTTTAAATATTGATCTAAATCTTGGCCGTACTTTGCTTAATAATATTAATCATCTTGCTTTAAAATAAGAACAAATTGAATTTAAAATTTAAAAAATCTAAAGAATCAAAAGTTAATACAATATATTGATGTCATCAAGTTAAAAAAAAAAAGTAAAGAAGGATTTTTGTGCTGACCATACATGGATGTCACAATTGGGGTAGGAGCCGACACCTGAGTCACGAGGCCACCCTGTCCCCTAAATACATTGATGTATTTTTTTAAATTTATGTACCTAAGTATAGTTTTTAATTAGATAAAAATTAGAATAACATAAATAATAGGAATAATTTATATAATGGTAAAAAAAGTATAATAATATAAATAATTTATATTGTAATAATAATAAAATAAATTGATTAAAAATTATAACATTTAAATCACACAATATTGCTTGAATTGTTGCTCTAAGTCTCGGCCGACCTTTGCTTTTATCTTGGCTTTTATCATTAAAATTTAATTTTAATGATAAAATAATTAATAATTAATGTTGCTTTCAAATCTTGGCCTTCTTACCTTCTTTCCTTCTTCCTCTTACCTTCTTTTGGTTTATTATTTTCGGAACGATACACCTATGTAATCGCGACGGAGGTAGAAAATTCTGATAGGCTTCAAAATTTGACATTATCCGTTTCAATTGAAACTTAAGCCTTAAGGCACATTCCAAAAACGATATGTCCGTCCGCCGTACGACTTGAGCAGTACGTTTTTGGCAGTAGGATTTTTTTTTAATCATATTTTTTGTCAAAAATACTCGGTTTACCATGTAAATGTGCCGGCAAGGTTTTCAGCCCGCTGCCCAAACTCGTAGGGCTCCGTGGGACTAAAAAGGGGCTTCGGGAGGGTTTTTTGAAGGGTTTCGGCTATGGAGTCGAGTTAGATGTCGTTTTCGAAGTATTTTTGGACGAGAATCCAATTTTTGGGGTCCCAAAACGATCCGATTCCACCGTGTGGATCTATGGGCTTTCATGGGGCTACAGATGGGATTGTTTAAGGAACCCAGGAGTTAAAATAAGGTGTCGTTTTCCGAGTAGTTTTGGACGCATAATCCATTTTTCGAGGTCCCACTTCTGTTCAAACATTATACAGAAAAATGTTTTTTTATTTTGCTTTTTTTAATTCTCCTAAAACTTTTTAATAAACCTAAAAAAATGACACAGAATTAATTTTTGTTGAAGTAACTACAACAAAAAAATGAGCGGAAATCAACAACCGCTCATTTCAATAAAATGAATTACCTACCATAAAAAAATGTTTTTTGAACCCTTTATCAAGGAAAAACAAACCCTTGTGCAAAATTTGCAGTTTTTTAATTAGGTATTTTTTTAAATCTTCTTCGTCTTGAAAATGGGCTAGTTCAGCAAATTTCTTACAGTAGGTTTTAATTAATTTCTCAATAAGAAACGTTTAAGGATGTCATTTTTTACGGGATGCAACTATCAAGAAATAGTCAAAATAATTTTTAATGAGGAAAAAAAAAAAAAAAAAAAAAAATTCCCGTTTAAATTCCGGTTAGGGAATATTCTCCAAAAATCTATAATTATTCCTGAAAATGTCCACATCATTTCTTACATCATTGTGTTTAGCCCATAGACCAGAGTTGAACAATTATTTAAGTCGCACCCGCCACCATTTTCGGTTTGTAGCTTACAAAAACATTGGCCAGTGGATCGGAACATTTTCCGAACAATACTAGAAGAGCTCTCTGGGGCAGATAATTCCTCCAATAACGCAGCCTCTCCCGAACAATTATAGTTGACCAGTCAAAGGAAATCTCTTGGAGATTGAAAACGGTTAGGTGGGAGGATCAATTGAAACGATAACCCTCACGTAGGCCTCCAGGGGTTGTCTCTCGCAGGCGAATTTCAATATTGCAAAGGTTAAACTGCGACCAGACTACAAAGGGTCATCAGGTGCGTGGGGCCTTCCACGATGGAGGGACACTGATTAACAGTAAATTGGATTGTTCACCGAGGAGGAAGGTTCGCATTGATTAGGAACGAGGGCTCGAAGACCCATCAGGCTGGCCATTTTCGGCCGAAGTTGCCAACACAGTAAAATAAGGTGCATCTACTACGGTAAACATATAAAGGATAAAATACGGAATTAAATCCCCCTCGTAGTGAAGCAAACAACACATTATACACTTTTTTCCCAGATGTACTTTTCCATATAGCAATTGCTATCCAGTTGTACCATCTCCCTCAAACTCCACTATGAAGCACTAAAAAGCTTTCCAACTCCAAACCTAATTGCTAGACACTTACACCCAAACTCTTTCCGTCTGGCGGAATAAAAGAAATCTCGAATCCTCTCTGGAGCCAACAACAATACTTTTCCTCGAAATGAGAAGGTCCGGGACGCCCTCCGCAGGTTAATTTGTTTCGTAATTGCCATAAGCCACCTTACCATTTATGAAACGGGTTCCTTACATTTAATTAAACCTTTTTTTGGCGCTCCGCGTTTTTCAACTGAATATCTTCCGTTCTTTTCATTCTCTAATCAGAGCTAATTTCGCGTTATTGCCTCGTTGGAAGCGAATGGAAATTTCGGTGTTTATTTGTAAGTGAAAAGCGTTTGTGAAAACTGATTAATCTCGCGAAGCTGGCAGAACAGTAAATGTCCACTGGTACAATTAATTTTAACGAATTCTTGTTTTGTACAGACATCAAACGCAGAACATGCCTATAAAACCGTTTAGTGAGAAAACAAGATCCTTACGTAAGCATTGCAGAGTTACCAGATAGAAAATACTATAATATATTCTTGTATTGTACAATATTATTGTACCTACTCAATATTATGTACCTATAAGGATTTAAAAATTTCGATCGACATTTTTATTTGTAACAGGGTCAAAGGAATAATTCTTGTTCGTGAAAATCCATTTAAGAGGTAGGAAATCAGTTGGAGGAGGCGGTATCCAGCTCGATATCCAGTTGAAAACCTGTTTGAAGGGTGTTCAGAACAAACAAAGCGAGGAGATAAACAGGGTTAAAGATCAATTGGAGTGCCAACGATCAGTTTGGTAGGGTTACAATCCAGCGTAGAGAGTATAGGATTCAGTTCAAAAGGGAAATGAGTCATTACTAATGACCGGTTCGAAGGGAGAACAACCAATTTTAAAGGGTTAAAAACCGCTTAATAATCAATCCGTCCAAAGGAACGACAACCGGTTTGGAGGCATAGTAACCAGCTGGGGAGGGTTGAAACGCGGTTTGGAGACGTTGAGGACCCTTTGAAGAGGCCATAATATGGCCTATTACATTATAATATATTAATAATACATTATATTATGACGATAAAGCATAATACCACGATAATAATATAACATATTATGCTTCTTGTGGGCTCCTGGCCTAGATTGTTCCTAATTTCGTATCTTTTGGACCATCACCATCACTATCACCACTGTGTTTTAGCGTTGAAGAATTTAAAACCCGGTTAAATAGGCGCTAACCGGTGTTGATGGATTTTAAAACGGTTTGAAGAGGTCAAGAACCAGTTCAATCCTTCCAAAAACCAGTTTGGAAGCATTAAACCCCGGTTGGGAGCAGCAAAAACCACTTTGAAAAGGTTAAAAATCGGTTTGGAAAGTAGGTACCTATAAGAATCAGTCGAAAGGGACGATAACTAGTTTGGACGAGTAGTAACTAGTTTGGAAAGGTTCAAACTCTGTCTGTAGAGGTGGAGAACCCTTTGAAGGGGCTATCTATGCTTCTTGTGGGCTCGTGGCTAGGGTTGTTTCCATTTTGGCTCCTTTTGGACCATTTCGAATTATCGTCACTTTGAATTGTCGTTGAATAGGTTTTCCAAAGACACGACGAAAGGTGGATGAGAAAGATTTACGGATTCACAGCAAGCGTGATTTTTGATTACGATGGGGAAAAAACAAATTGGTTTATCTGACCCTCCCTTACGTCCGCCGTTCAGGCCGTTTTAAAATCTGAAATGTTGACAAAGTACTCGGTTTGCCATCTAGTTGTGCCTGCAAGGTTTTCGAAGTATCTTTGGACTTATAATCCATTTTCGGGGGTCCCGAAACGATCCGATTTCACTGTGGGGATCTATAGGGCTTTCACGGGGCTACGAATCGGATTTTTTTGAGGATCCTAGGAGGTCAAATATTCATCAAAAATTCATCATAATATTCACCGTGCAAAGCCGTTTTCACGTCCAAAGTATCAAGGAAATCCAAGTATTCCATCACAGAACAGCTACTTATCACATGTCAACAAGAAAAATCAACTACCTAATGGGCGAAGATAACCTCAAAACGTTCCCTTTATGGTGGTTTTCACGTACCTCGGCCTGAGGTGGTTGGAACCCCTCTGGAGTCGAAAAAATACTCCACTTGGATGCCAAATTTGTCTATGAATAACGGGCACAAGGGTCTGCTCGAGTGGCCCGCTGAGGGCTCGCGACTGTGAATAGCCGGAGGGCTGTCACGTCAACCCTTGAGAAGGCCCTCCACTCAGATCTTCCCGCCAGCCCTCGGTCAGCACACTGTGAATAGTCTGAGTGGCCCAAGCCCCCTCAAGTGTTCCTTTGAGGGGTCCCTCCGATTCGAGTGACGACTGTGAATTCCACCCTATATATCGGACCCTAATCACCAATAATCGCTGTGGATGAGTCTAGAACGTTTTCAATCCGGTTCGGAGAGTAAAAGTTCATGATCAAATGGACCACAACCGGTTTGGCCGAGTAACAAAGACTGTGGAAGGAATTTTGACTGGCTTCAAGGAGCAGCAACAAATTTGGATGCATAAAAACTCGGTTGGGACTGTTCGAGAACACTTTGAAGAAGTTATCTACGCTTTTGGCGGGCTCTTGGCGGGGGAAACGCCAGTTGCGCGCAAATGATCAAAACCTGGAAATAATCCCAACCAGTTGAGCGCGGACTAGTTCCCAAAATGACAAGCCAGTTGCGCGCGAAGGATGGGTCGGAGGTCAGGAGACGGAGGTTTGTTCCGAAGCTGTTGTTACTCTGCTGGGGCAATGTTCAGCGTTATCATACCTCCTCATATCTCTCAGAATCACTCAGTCAGTAAGGTGAACCGCGATGAATAACTTCGAAACAGTGTACAGTGAAAAGGGAAAAATGTTAGTATTGTGCGAAGGGTATAAATTCCGCGAGGACCGTGAAGTGAGTGATGGTGTGGCGTGGAGGTGTACGGTGAGAACATGCCAAGCGCGGATTTTATCAAATATCAGCCGTAATTTCCTAACAGACGTGACACCCGCAATCCATAACCACGAAGCTGCTCCTGTAACCCCTCGACAAAAGTGTTCGAATTCGGCCAAACGGAAGGTTGCTGGGGATTTTTCTTGTAAACCACAAGAAATCGCACGGTCAGAGGCTGCTACTCTTGGGCTGGTGAGTGACTTGACCGAAGACGACATGGATAGCGTTAGGCGGAGCGTATCCAGAAAAAAATCGTCGTCATTACCCACTCTTCCAAAATTTACCCACGAAGTTCATGACGCTGTGGAAGAACTCAATCTGAAGAGCAATCTGGGAGACGACATGACTATGGTCAACGACCGGAGGTACAACATAATATGTTTCTCCACGAATAGAAACCTAGAGGCCTTACGTCAAGCTGAGACGTTGCTGGTCGATGGCACCTTTGACTACTGCGCGAAATACTTTTGCCAGATGTTTACTGTACATATGTATCACAATGATCATTATATCCCTCTAGTCTGGGCTCTTTTACCCGCAAAAAGTGAAGAAATTTACACAAGGCTATTTGAACTGTTAGGTGATCGATGTAAAAACTGGCGACCATCCACCTTAGTTGCTGATTTCGAACTCGCTATACGGAACGCTGCTTCATTTGTATGGCCGGGAATAACCATAATTGGATGTCGTTTTCATCTGGCTCAGAGTTGGTATAGGTACATTCAGAAATGCGGGCTAACGACTGTGTACCAAGACAAAGATACTGACGTCAGCAAGTGGGTTCGCCTAACGTTTCAACTGTCGTTTCTCAAGCCAGATGATGTTGGTCCCTGTTTCATCCTCGATTTACTGCCCCTTATGCCCGCCGACAACCGCGTCTGTGATTTTGCTGAATACCTTCTGGAATGGTATATTTTTGACGCTTCCACGTATCCACCAAAGCAATGGGCATCTCCAACGATTGAATCCAGCAGAACAACGAACGCCTGCGAGTCTTTTCATTCGTCGTTTGGGAAACAATTCACTTCCACACACCCAAATATATTTGTGTTCTGCAAGGCCATACAAAACGTCCAAACATCGACAGACATCAGCCTCAATAGCCTGAACAATATAAAGAAAAGAAGACGTACCATAAAAACTGCCAAAAGGAGGACCTACGTCGCTGAGTGCCTCGCGAAGTACAACTGCTTCCAAATGGAACCAATCGACCTGGTCAAAAGCATAAAAAATTATTACGCCCAATAGACCTAGACGATGTACCTGACGAAGTGCACCACATTGCATGGATGATAATTTGACGAGGTACGTTTGCACATATCTATCAGCATTACGCTTATCCTTATTTTTTTCGCTTATCTTGCGCGCAACTGGCGTTCCCCCTGAAAAGCCTTCGCGCTCAACAGGCATAGGTGATTGGCGCTCAACTGGTTGTCCAAACTGTCCTCTCTTGCGCTCAACTTGTACACTAATGAGGTGATTGCGCTCAACTGGCCGTCGCCCTCTTGGCGCACACTGTACCTATTTTGGTATCATTTGAACTAAAATAAATGATCATCGTGTTTCCCTCTTGCAGAAGATTACAATAGTAGACATTTTGCGACAATTTCGGTGAAGAACCTTTTCTATTTCTGGCCCCCTACGGTCTTACATGGGTTTCTATCGAAGGAGCGAAGATGAATTATATCTTAACCTCCCCGCTGTGAAGAGCTCAAGCTGCCTTACAAGAGCTGATTCGAAATCGATAGGAAGGAATTCAAGGGAAATAAACTTAACCCTAACCGTAATTCCTTGTAAGGGCCCGATATATGAAGAAACCATTTCGATAACTCCCCGGCGGAGGGACCGAAAATGGGATACGTTTCTTCTCCCCCAATGAGTCACGACGAGGGGGTGACCAACCCCTAATTCACCCCGGCTTTCCAATAATAGAGCTTTTAAAGGGACCCAGAAACACATAAAGCGAGTCCCGGAATCGTATTTATACATCAGGGAAGATTACTTCATCACTCACTCGCTAAACACGGATTGGCGGGTGGAAGGCCCTTACAGAATTTAATTAAATCACTTCCCTCATCCCCTCCACTAAAACTTGCTTTTCCCCTTTTACTTTCTTGTTTCCCGTCTTTATGTTCAGCCTACCGTTATATTGCTGTGAAACTCGTCAAATGAACCCTCCTAAATCTTGATAAATGACATCCAAATCTCGCAACGCTAATTTCAACGCTCGGGAATAAAATAACGTCACAATGTGTCTCAAAACGGCTCATTACGCAGGCAACAGTACATTTTCGGGCGTTTCATTCCATCTATGAATTCAACATCAGTCACATTACGAACCGTGCGATTTTCAGCAAAATTATTCTCGCTCATTAACTGATTTGTATTATTCATTAAATTGAAATGAGCCTTCCCTTCTGAGATTGGTATTTACATAAAATCCCGTTGGGTATTAATTCCGCCGAAATGACGAAATTTCTGTTCCCCTGTACGGAATAACTATAATAGTACTTACCTACTGAACGTGAATTGCTAAGTGTTCTTGATTAAAAGGGACTTAATAATTAGGTAATTATTCTAAAACATTAATTCTGCAGGAATTTAATATCTACCTTGACAGCTGCTGTTAGCAAAAAGAAAATCATTTTTACACAAACTTTACACAAAATTTCATTATTCTATGGTTAAAAAAAAAAAATTGTGAAAAAATCAATTCTGTCAATATAATAATATAATATATTATATTATATTATTTTCAAAAAATGAAAAAAGTAAAATAAATCAAATAAAGATTTCTGTACAACGTTTGGACAGATGTGGGACCCTAAAAATGGATTACCTATACGTCTGAAATTATTCGAAAAACGACACCTCATTCGACCTTCTGACATTCTTCAAAAGCCTGATTTTTGGCCCCACGGATCCCCATGGTGAAATCCGATGTTTCGGGAACCCCAGAAAATGGATTCTCCGCCCAAAAATCCCACTTGATATCATACCAGAAACCCTACCAAAACGCCTCCCGTAGCTCCTTTTTAGTCCCACAGGTTTGGGCGATCGGGCTAAAAACCTTGCGGGCACAACTAGATGATAAACCGAGAATTTTTTTTAAAATTACAGATTAAAAAAAAAAAAAAAATCCTACACCCCAAAACGGCTCGGGCGGCGGACGGATATTAAATGATTTTTGAAATTTAGGTACGTGTCATAGCGGATAATGTCAAATTTTGAGCCCGATCCAAATTTTTGACCCCCGTCGCGAATACGAAGGTGTTTCTCTACAAGAATAATGAAATACCAAAAATTTGATGCGCTAAAACCAAGAGGAATCACAATCTCACGTACTGGCTAACATGTGTAAACTGTGCGTACCATTAGATATTGCATTATTCTAAAAGATAAACGACCTCAAATTTCAAACGAATATCCGACAAGGCATTGAATCACCGTTCTGCAAGAGTGCCGTCTGAAGATCGGTATCGCCATGAACGGCCTGACGTTCGTATTATTCATAGAGAAAGGATAGACGATAAAACATAGCCTCTTGAAACCAGAGTCAACCCCATAAAAGGCCTGGTTTGTGTCAAAGGCTCGTTAAGCCTTGCAGTGAAAGTCTCGTGCGCTTCATTGAACCCGGAGTCTTCATTATGCACGCAAAAAACATACGGGAGCCGATCCTTCCGAAAAAAAAGAAAGGATTACTGCAGAAATCCAGCGCAGAGGTGAGACCTTTGACAGTGCGGCGCCATGCTGGTCTTGTTCATTGGCAAATCGACCTACTTACGGACCCAAAGACCGCCAGACTCTCACCTGGAAAAGAGAAGACAAAAATTAAATAATGCCATATAAATGAAAACTGCACAAGGCCTACAAACAAGTTTGTTGAGGTTGGTGCCCGTCTGCCAGAGCTTAAATTTATTTATTAAACTATTTATTCCACCAAAAGAATTTATTTTATCATTGTGGATTTATTTTTATTCGTCTACCAAGATCTAACATGGAATAAGGCAATAGCAACGAGAGCTGGGGCCTCTCAAAGTATGGCATGCGAAACTCCCCCAAAATAGGGCAAACCGCAACATCCAGGTCTTCCGGCATCCCCATGGAGCAGAGTGAGCAGAGCTCAGTGCGTTGATCCCCCTCGCGCTGTTGAGCTTTTGCAGATTGCCACGGACGCTCAACACCCAACAACAGAAACATTGAGGCCAGTGAGTGTTAGCGGTCAGATTGATAGAGCGCACCCACAAATACAGGAACCAAAGGGGGGTGGGGGGGGGGAAAGCAGGGTTCACATCCATGCGACAATGCGGTATTGCATCATTCCAGCATTGCGTTCAGTCCGCTGATTGGCCGATGACAGCAGGTGGGAAGCTTCGCATCATCGACCAAACACAAATAAACGCGGGAAGGAACAGCTGTGTGCACCGCAATCAGAAAATTTGCCGGACGCTTGAGAACGCCTGACCGGAATGCCGGAATCCCCTCCCCACTGCTGACGCGTTCACGCATTGATTGCCGGATGTGAACCCACGTGGGGTTTGGGCACGCGCACGTAAAAAGGCCTCAGGAAAGCCAGGGGATTTGGGCTCATGAAAAGGGTGACAAGGGGAACCAAAAGGAAAATTTTATACCAATTTTATCCATGTTGGCTCTCGGTAGAAACAATGTGATATTTTCATATTAAATATGAAATTTTATTATGTTTTATTGTTATTATGAAAATAAATTTTATTATGTTTTATATTAGGCATTAAAATTTTTTTTTAAAGAATTTTTTTTTTAAATTTTTCTTGTGTTGTGTAATTTATTGTACATTATTCACACTGACAGTCGACAATCCAATCCCACCCCATGGGTGTTGAAAATACCAAAAAACCCAGAATATACCTATCCGAAATATACCGACGCCTAGTGGTTCGAATATCCTTGATCCTTGAAGCCAGAACTATTTGTACAGAACTATAATACCAAGCTGTGCAGATAGCTGTTCGAAAGTTTTCCTCCCGTTAAAATGAGTTTGCCACCGCCGACACAAATGAGAAGAAAAGTTAGGTACGGAGTGAAAACCTTTGACGTAAGAGCCATTCTTCATATACAACCGAGGCCAATCGGGTCGGCTTGATATTGGATTTCCCTCATTCAACAGCCCTTTTCCGGCCTCTGGGTCGAGTTGTGGAGGCCGTTCCCTTCGTCCCCGCCCGAGTGTTTATATATAGGCCGTCGGGAACCCCCAACCTCCTCCCAAGAATCTATTGAACGGGACCTCCGGTCAGTCTGGAGTGGGTATTGGTTTTTCTTTTTGAAGACGAGAGAGAAAGAGAAGGAGTGACGGCGGGGAAAGAGGAGAAAAAAATCTCAATCTACGTCGGATGGGGTTTTCGTACTACCTCTGTTGTAGGTCCCCTCAAGAACTCACTACCGTCTTGTCATAGGGTTTTCCAAAGACCCATTCCCTTACCCTTCGGAAGACCTTCCCAACTCCCCTTTTCCCTCCGTTAATAAACCCTCTCCGTCAAACTGGTCTTTATGGTCTACCGGTCAAGGAACCCCCTCAAAGGTGGTGTATCACGTTCCCATCACCGACTGGCTTAATAAAGATCCTTCTGCAGCCATATTTTTGATCATCAAAGAGCCCTTTGGTTACCTTCAGTCTTTGGAGAAAACTCATCAACCTTCCAGAGACGCTTTTCCGAGGAATCCTCTTAAAACCAGAAGGATTTTCCAGTTTGATAAAATCCCATTACAACTGTAATGAAATGAAGTGACAGTTCTTACCAGCAGAATCTTAACGTACACTCTGGTTTTTAAATTTTCCCAAACTTCTCAACACCACGTCGTGTAATTCCGTTAAAAACGATCCCGATGAGACAGCATTATCTTTCAATTTAAAACGCTAATACACCTCGAGCGCCCCCAACGGGAAGGAAGCGAAGAAAAATTGAAAGAGAGAAAGAAATGAGAAAAGGCGAAGGGAACAGATGGCGGAAAAGCTAAAGATGTCATCGCAGCCTGGCGGGTACTTAGTAGCTTATGATGGAGGGTCTCCAAGCCCCCACAACCAGGTCCACCAATTCTCACACCTATTTGACCACTTTACTCAGAAACCTGATTTCATTTGTTTCTCTTATTGCAAAAGCCTTTGGGTTCCAAAGTCAAGTAAATAATTGTCCTCAATTTTGATCTGACAATACTTTTTCACATCTCTGGGCAGAGATGCCAGAGGGCTTGATGAAAAGTTCCCAACCTTGCTCTCAAAATATCGCTACCTACATTTTCCTAATTTCTCCTTCAACCACCTCCATTGTCCCATCCGTACCGTTTTTTTCTAAACATCATTTAATAATAATTCAATAAAATTAGATAACAAATAATATGTAGGTGGAAGGAGAATACATAATGATATTATGTATTATGTATTATTACTACCATATTATGGTGGTGGAAGGAGAAATGAGGAGAAATGTAGGGATATTTAGAGAGCAATATTATATTATAATATTGTAAAAATGATCCTATTAAAATTATTGATAGTACCTGACACTGGAGAGTGCTCAAAATTCAGGAATGAAATAGTAGACTGTCTTTTGGCTGCGTGTATTATTGTCGTAAACTATTTCCAGAGAGAATACCGAGAAAAAGATGATTATCGTCACAGATTGACGAATAGTTGGACGTTTCTCACACCTATCACATCGAATTGAAACAATATATTTCTTTCACTCCCATGGAAATCATTGAAAACGGTTGAAAATGTTGTGCCGCCCGCAAACGTATGGAAATAAAATTGACGATTCAATTTTCTCGCGAACGAGGGAATATTATTTTTGGGTTCTCCGCACCACCAGTGACATACAGGTAAAATGTTTCCTCGTCAATAAAACATCAACATTGTCCTTTTTTTCATCGGATGGCAGAGATGCGGAGAAATGAATTAAAGGACGCCATATTGGCTGGGGTCGATATTGCTTTTTTTATTATAATAATATGCCCCTTTCTTTTACAATATTATTACTCGATACAGAGGGGTTTAAGCAATGAAAAAGAGATTGAGCGGGAAGGTTTCCCTTGGAAAGGGTTTTGCGGGAAATTGTTCAGACCGCGGTGATATATGAAGGAATACCGCTATTAAAAATACATTTCGTTCCTGGTTCGAGCGATTTGAATTGTACCACAATATCATTACGATACTAATACTAATTTCGCCTAAATATGCACTGGAATCGGGGAAAATTTTGTGCACATTTGATGCGCAAAATCAGCACCCCAATCATACGTTAAAAATACTAAAAAATTCTAAAATGAACCAAATTTTCTTTGAGACGTACAGGTAGTTTTTACATCATGTTCTAACTATTATCTTATCCTTGAAAAAAAAAAAAATTGAAGAAATGGATCTAGGAGGAAAATGGTATCAGTATTTTTATCGACTGTTTCCCTCACTATATCTGTTTATTAGTAATGGCACCAAATTTAATATTGGACAATATTTCATATTGGTTACCGGATAATATTGGATAGTGGATTTACATTATAATATAAGAAAAAAAAAACTCGCTATCGCAACTCTAGCACTGGATCACAATAATTGAGTCTTCTGAATTTTCAACCGCCAACTCCCTGTTTATCGAAATTTCCTATCCTCACTCCTCATTTCCTATCCTCGCTGCTCATCAACATTCTCACTCATTTTCACCCTCTCCCTCCTTCACTATTTTTCACTCCACCATCCTGATAATAAAACTTGAATCAGCTGAAAAGGTTTCTACAAAGTTACATTAAAAAGGTTCTCTGCAAACCCCTCTAGCACATTAGCGCTATGGGGATTGTTTATGAAATATTCATCAGACGGCGTTGCACATTTGTTGGAAGAAGAGCCGGCAAAAAAAAGGAAGAAACTTGAAGGAGAAGAGTACAACTGGCAAGGGATGGGAGTACATTTATGAAAAGCCCCTGCGCTCGTTACGGGGGCCGGATATACCCCTCCCCGTCACCCCTGGGCCTTTTCACCCCCTGTGGATCCCTTCTTCTTCATTCAAGAGCATCCTATATCGCAATCATATTGATAGACGGATTCGCTAGGGATTGGCCTTCCTTGCCTCGATGCTGGAGTGAGAAGAATCGTTTTTGACGCCTACCCCAGCGGTATTCCAGGCTCGTTATGCCAACCACTTCTTCGCGCCCCTCCAAGTTGAGCCTTCGCTGATGTTATTGGATTCTCGTTTGTAGTAAACGATAGCGATCGTGCCGCAGCGATAGCTTTCATCAACAACGCTGAAGCGGTTTTTACACGAGTGAAGAACTGGTTTGACTCCAGAATCTATCAGTTCTTTGGCTGCCTGAAGCGTTGATGACGACCTGGAACGAACCGCTTCAAAATTAGCTCTAAGGAAGAAATGTTTTTTGGTCAGAGGGGGGCAGTAAATATGGGAAGAAAGGCGCACGGTTCACAAAGGGAGGGTTAAGGGATGCGGAAAATCTCCGGGGACATTACCCCCTCCATCAAGACCACCCCTCCTCCGGGCTCTCAGCAGCTCGAAACTCCACGCTCTCAAGCACCACTTGGGACCACTGATCTCTGCATTCATTAAATTCAAACAAACTACTCCCCAAGTGGGATAATGCAGTCTTTTGAAAAGAATATCTCTCTTCTCTCTCTCGAAAATTATAAAACACGACCTCCTTTATTAACGTAACCACTCTGACGTCGAGGGGAGCGAAGAAAAAGAATCGTCAACTCTATTGGAACAAAATTATTGAAGTGGCTAGAAAGTGTTGTTATATGAAGGGAGAGGGGCTCTGTTAGCGAAACAACTGACAAAAATAAGCCTATTAAAATCTCAAAATGTGGAATTTGGCGCGATGACTGGAAACCATTGCCGGGATGTCGATTTTGGTCAAAAACAAGCAATAAGGTTCCGGTAATGTCCGGTCTAATCGTTGTAATTTTACTCCCAGCGATTCATCGCGTTCCCACACGAATACAGCGAAGTCTTCTCACGTCCATTTAAGGGGACGAATTTCGTTGCTCCATTCTCATCCATCAACTGGTACTCGGAGGATCTGCTCTATTTCACTGGTGTACAGGAGGGTTTAAGGGGGGGAGGCAATATCACAAGGGCCCTTGAGTGTGCATTAATGCGTTAGCGGCGCAGTTGGTGCCGTGATGATACATTACTCTGAAACATGGCAGACGTTGATATTTATGACCCTCGTTGAATCCCGTATGCGAACAAAACTATCGAAAACAATTGTCAAGCTGCACTCGCGGAACTGAGTTAGTTACATTACCTTAATATCGCGTAGCATCATAATAATATTATCATAATATTATTATGGTCTGATATTATCAGATATGATGCAACGCGATATTAAGGTGATGTACCTAACTAACAGATTCTAATTAATTCGGATTTGCGCCCAACTTTCTTATTTCAAATGAGAACCCCTAAATTTATAGCCGGATTTGGACTTTGGAGCAAGTGTTACATCCGGTTGAGCGCAGTTTGCGACGCACGCAAATTGGCGCAACTGTTCCTATTAGTCCAGGAAACGAAGGTTTTGAGGTAAAAATAAATAGAATCCAAACTAACATTGGCACTGACGTACGGGGGGTATCCTAATTAACATAAAGTCCTGGGGGGTGGGGTATGAGCTCTAGGAGGGGTGGGGGTCGCCAAAGGTCCCTTTTTCAGGTTTTTCGTGAATATCTCAGAAACGGTGCCTTTTTTGATGAACTTTGCCCCATAGTAAATAAAAGCTGATAAAATTCTCTACAACTTTGATCGTATACGTTTTATCGAAATTCCGAACCGTTACAGAGATATATGCATCGAAAATGGAGACATTATGAAAATTAGATTTTTAGCTCACGTTTTTCACTTTTTTACATCATCTTCTCACCCCCCCCCCCCCCCCCCCCCGATCTGTTGGTATGTAGTTCTGGGTTCGTGTGGATGTATATATAGATTTAAATGACGACAGATGACCGAAAGAAGGACGATTGAAGCTCGAGGACACAGAAAAGTGGCCTGACAACATTTGAGTAAAAATGAAAAAAATTGGCAAAATTTTGAAATTGGCGTAATTTTTGATTGGTCAATGATAAATTGGCAATCAGCCACATATTCTTCAAGGAAATTTGATGCTCTACAACTTTCTCCCAGAGAACGTTTTGCTCAGGTCAACCGTTTGGACGCAAATCAACCAAGATAACCGAAAAACGTGAGCTAAAAACCTAATTTTCATAATTTCTCCATTTTTTTGATGCATATAATATATGCATCAAATATATGCATATAATATATACATCAAACCGTTACAAAGATATTATCTTTGTAACGGTTCGGAATTTCGATAAGACGTATATAATCACAGTTGTAGAGAATTTTATCAGCTTTCATTTACTATGTGGCAAGATTCATCGAAAAAAGTACCGTTTCTGAGATATTCACGAAAAACCTGAAAAAGGGACCTTTGGAGACGACCCCCCCCCCCCCCCTAGACCCTCATACCCTTGAATATTATTCAAAGTCCTGGGGGGGGGGGGGGGTTATAAGCTCTAGGGGGGTCTCCAAAGGTCCCTTTTTCGGGTTTTTCGTGAATATCTCAGACACAGGTTTTTTCGATGAACCTTGCCCCATAGTAAATGAAAGCTGATAAAATATTATGTTAATTAGGATACCCCCCCTACGTCTGTGCCAATTTTGGTTTGGGTTCTATTTATTTCTACCTCAGGGCGCTTTTTTGTCTTCGTTGCCTGGACTAGGTATATCTCCGTTGTGTCTGATTGAAACGGCGTTTTCACTGTCGCTTCAACTCGATCCGAATTTCAATGCTAGTATATATAAACGAATTCCGACGATCTCGATTTCGGGAGGTTTTGACGACGCGCGGATTAAAAACGAAGACGTAGATTAGTAGACTCGTCCACCTTTGCGTAGTGTGACGTCTGAGTTCGTGAGTTCGTCTTTGTGTTCGCTAACGACCACAGGCGAAATATTTTTTGCTTCCCATGATTTTGGAAGAGAGAAATGTCTAAGACTCGGGAAGGCCATTTCGCACCCGTCGTGGAATAAGGGAACAACTCAAAATACGCCATTTTTGAGTTAGCACCGGAATTGTATCACTGGAGGGGTATATTTTGTCCGTCGAAGATCAAAACGGGGCTAGTTAATTCCTGCTCCACGTGAGAGCAGGCGTTTCTTTGTTCCACGGATGGGAGGGAGCAGGTGGCGTCCACAGTAAACAGTCACTTCTCCGCAGTCTCGGTAAGATTTTGAGTTGTACCTTTTTTCAATGGATGGTTTTGATCAAATTCTTAATTGTTTCTTTCTTCTCTGGATGACTTCAATAAGATTTAGGATTGGGATTACAACTCACTACTTTCTTTTACAGAAAACTTGACTCATTTTATGGAAGTGATTCATTATTAATGAATACAGAGACGATTAAATGACATAGAGGTTAAATGACATACTAAAATGACATAAATTGGCGATTTTTCGAATGAATGACATGAATTGCCAAAATTCTGAATAAATGACATAAATCGGACGTCATTGTGCTTTTCCCCGAAATACATAAGTACAAAAAGGCTCCGGCGCAAAAGGACGTAGCGGTGGCGATTAAAATTTATAATTTATCATTTAATGATATACCTGGTACTGAAATGACATGAAATGGCAATTTTTCGAATAAATGACATAAATTGCCAAGATTCCGAATAAGTGACATAAACGTGAAGGCGAACGCTTCGTTTTCATGATTCTAGAATGATTTTCCTCGTAAATTTCGTGAATTCCTAGTAACAATATTATTGAAATAAATCAGCATTAGGGAGTACCTATTCTACAGAAAGTGTTTGGAAAATTTCTTTCCTTTTCTCCAGGTTTTACAATGATTTAGAACTTTCTAGGATAGGCAAAACTTGAAAAATAACTGACATGAAATAATAATTATTTCTAGATTATTTATAGATTATTTATAAAATTTATAAATATGACATGAAATGGCCATTTAGGTCGAATAAGTGACTTAAACCACGGATAATAAATGGCATAAATGACATGGAATAAATGACATAAGTCGCAATAATGAATGACAAAATTTGTCATACATTTAATGTAACGTCTCTGTTCACGATTGACAGTGTTTAAAATGTGATCTAACACCGATGTTATTGACTCCTTTAATGAAATTATAATAAATTATACTGTTAGGCATGAGTTTGATACGTAGGTACCTACTTTTGAAATTTGAAGTTTGAAATTGAGAGTAGAGTTAAATTGTGATTGGAATATTATCCAAGACTGTGATCAAACGTGTTAAAACTGTGATAATCAAATATTGTGATTTTTTGATACTATAATAAAATTATTTTCTCAAAGTGGTTGTTTGCCGATGGTGCAGAGGTCTAATCCAATGAGTTTGGTTAGGAAGAGAGAACGACTCCTCTGCTGAATACTAAATTGTTTATTCATACTAAATTATTTTCTTATAAATTATACTGGTAGGCTTGTTAGATACTTATGATTCAAAATTTGTATCATAAGTATCTAACAATTTAATTACAAATCGTTCTTTCGTTTTCGCCGTGTTTCATTTTTCCAGTGGGTGGGGTTGATAAATTACTAAAGAAGTGGGAGACGGAACACGTACCACTGGTTTTTTCTGCAATTATACACTGACTAGATCTCAGGGAATGAGTTTTTCTGTTTGATACAGTGTTGATTGTCCTTGAAACTAATTGAAATCATCCATAGTAAAGGGCGCATCTCTGAAAAATACACAAGATCGTCCATGAAAGAGGGAAACAACTCAAAAAACCATAGAAACTTGACAAATAATCCCCCCCCTACTTTTTCTACTCGACCAGAAAAAAAATTTCTGTTCATCAGCTGTTGAAGCATTAGTGTATAAACCCGTTTGAGCAAGAATCAATACTATCTGACTGTTTGCCAAGGAGATATGGCCATTGGCGAAAGAGCAAAACTTTGAACGCGATTTCCCAAAAATCAACTTTTTGTAGTTGTTCCCTTATTCCACGACGGGTGCGATTTATTTCTCGCTGATTTCGGTTACATTTTGAGGTGGTTAGAAAAACCACAGTTTGGGAACCCCTGGTGTATACCGTTCTATTCTTACGTCTAAGGAGACCTTCCAAACTCGCACATCGCCCCTCGCAAATGTGTATACCAAGATGTTTCCCTTTTAAGCGTCTCGTTTGGGATCAATCTGCTGCGATGTTTGATGGGCGAGGAGAGGGAACGACGAAGTGATTGATGATCACTAGCTGTCTGTCGCATCCTATGCGATGATTATCCGATAAAGTACTCCGACGCCGACATTCAATGGTGAACACGCGGGGGGGGGGGGGGGGGGCACTCTCGTTGACGTCACACGTACATAATAATGCGGACCCGCCATCCAGTGATTAACAGCTACTCACCATTATATCCGTAAGCGTTCATTATACCGGTGTCATACATCATATAGACAAACTCGGAGAACGTTGACACGACCATCTAATAGGTAACGAAGCAGTTGAAAACGCATACGTATTCACACGATGAAAAACATCGATAACCGTTTAGGCGAATTTCCTCGTAAGCTATTGAATTTTTCAAATTTCAATGAAAATCGCTAAAATTTAATACTGTGCGAAATCATCCCAGAGGGATAACATATTCCAGAGCAGATGCAGTTTCTCAGAACAAACACAATCTTTCCAGAGTTCCAGCCATCTTCTCAATTCCCTTATTCTTCCCTCCTTACTTTCATACCCGGTTGGGGCTCTTTCCCGAACTTTTAAAAGAGGAAAAAAATATATATCGTGGCGGGGCGAGGGGGGAGGAGGAAATTACATAAGCCCCTTTTTTCGCCTCGTGTGGAGCCGGATACTAGAAACTTTTTCCCGAAGGCCCCCTACGACTTTAAACCTCTTCCCATTTCTGTCCAGTCTTTCCACGAGTTCGGCCGGGGAGGCAAAACTTCCGCGTCGCTCCCGCGGACATACATAATTCACAGGGTCCGAAGAAATCCGGTCTGGGGAAGAGTTTTTCCAGCCATTCTTCATGCACACGCCCCCCTTTTTTTCCCCCGGAGAAGATTCTTTTTAGGGCTGAAAGGATTCGAGAGGACCCGAACGGGCCGGCAAACCTTGGAAATCATGCCAATTCCTTCGTTTCGACCCTTCGTGTGATGTGCCATTTCAACCTTTTCACATCCCCGTTATCCATATATTATTATCCATCTAATATTATGCCGTTCGTGGCTTCTCAGAATGTATTTTTCTCATAGCTCTTCGTCGGGACATCTTGAAAATGTTCAAATAAAACGTTTCGTGTTGATAACATAGCAGATCAATCGCTCGCTAGAACACGAGTGATCGTCGTTCGTGCGGGAAAACGGGCTACATCTTTCTTTGCACAGTTGAGTTTGTTTGGTCTCGCTCGTGGTGTCATCTACCAAATTCGTTTCACACTTTAACATTAGGAGGATATTATCCACCTAAAGTTACATATTATGTACCTACCCACTTTGATATGATGAATGTTATCCATCAAACTTTAAATGATTAAACACCGGATAAAATTATTCGTGGAGAAAACGCGATAAGAAAGCGTCAGGGGCGATTCAGGACTGAGTTTCTCTCGTTTTTGGTCACGTCCCAAAACGTCGCTCTTCAGCGAAAATTAAATGTGACCTCCTTCATTTTGAAGGAAATTGTGTCTACTTTCATTCGCTAAATAGTGAAGGATACGCTATGATGTATACTTTTCAAGTTATAGGTAAGCGAATTTTGTGGGGAAGAGCCGAATGTTTTAGGTTTTTTTTGCTACCTATTTGTTCGGGGCGCGACCTTTGGTGTTGTGTCGTGACGTCAGCGGTGATTGGAGGTCAGTTGTTGTCACAGTTTTGTTGTTAGTTGGCCCACGTTGGGCAATAAAAGTTTAGCCACAGATTTAGTGAGTTTTATTGGAACCCGGTGATAAAACATGGTGGCAGCTAAAATGAACTAAGTTGAGTGGTTTCGCGAGTCGGATTAAGACGTGCGCGAGTGATTAAGTGTGTGGAATTTGTCAACGGGGACATTTTTTACTCGCCCCAAAATGCCAGATCCGCCAGGACCTCCAGCGGACGCGCAGGGAGGAGGTAATAATAACGTTACGTTGCCATTGCGACCTCCTGAGGCATTTAGTTTTAACCCTATCGACTGGCCGTCGTGGAAAAATCGTTTCATGCGATACCGCCGTGGGAGTGGTCTTGATAAGGCGTCCAACGATCGTCAGATTGACGTGCTGATCTATCAGATGGGACCGCGGGCGGAAGATGTGTTCGCATCTTTCAAAACACAGCCGAACACGTTTGACGGCGTGATAGGTGCGTTTGATGGTCACTTTATACCCAAACGCAATTTAATATATGAGCGTGCCAAGTTTCTAAGAGCCCGCCAAGGTGATGACACGGCTGAAAAGTTCATTACTGATCTTCACAGCCTAGCCAGCACGTGTGAGTGGGGAGATCTTCATGATGATTTGATCTTGCTGGTCTTGATCATAGGTATGAAAGATGCGACCATAAGCGACAGATTGCAGTTGGAGCCGAAACTGACTCTTGAAATTGCAAAGTCGACCCTTCGCCAGCACGAGGAGCTCGTAAGACAAAAAGGTGAGCTGAACGAGCCTAGTTCTGTGAGCATGGTGAGGGGGAGAAAACCCCAAGCTAAGCATGGGATATCTCGTCAGCCGTCTTCAGATAGTGAGAGGGAAAAGCCTAGGAAGCAGGAAAATTCAGGGAAAAGGAAGTGTACAGCTTGCGGACATGATTTCCATGAAAGATCGCAATGCCCTGCCAGGAATGCAAAATGTGGTTCATGCAGGGAGGTGGGTCACTACTCCCGTCAGTGCCCTACAAACCGTGGGCGTCACGCGAATCGCAGAGACGTCCATCAAGTGGAGAGAGCGGATTCTTCTGGCACTGAAGAGGACGGGGACGAGTATTTCATTGGCTGTATAAAGAGGGGTGGTTCGGCGGATGCTTGGTCGGAGACATGGGCAGATTGTGGCGGTTCTGTCGGAGCCGCGGTCTTACCTGGTAAGGACGGAGAAGCAGACACTGCGAAGGAACCGATACCACTTGATTCCGGCGCCCTACTTGGATGAGCTTCCGGGTGCGTCTGTGGAGATTGTGCCTGCTGTGCCGGGGGATCCTGTGATTCCGGAGGCGGGGTCCAGAGGAGAGATTCCGGAGGCGCGAAAGTCGGCCTCTCCTGGTGCGTCTCGTCCTTCCCTTGTCCATGGGGATGGTGCTGGTGCAGTGCCAGTAAGGGCGATGCCGTCGAGTCCTGCGAGGCCGCCAAGTCGTTCGGTGGCCCGGGGTCGTGTCTCTCGGGGCCCAGCGCGGGTTTCTTCTGGACCTGGTGTGTCGGCGGCTGCTTCGTCTCAGGTGCGTCCTCCAGCTGAGAGTGGTGTGTCTGTGACGCGTTCCGGTCGTGCGGTTAACCGTCCTGTTCGGTTCCGTTAAGATGGTTATCTTGAGGGGGGATGTTCGGGGCGCGACCTTTGGTGTTGTGTCGTGACGTCAGCGGTGATTGGAGGTCAGTTGTTGTCACAGTTTTGTTGTTAGTTGGCCCACGTTGGGCAATAAAAGTTTAGCCACAGATTTAGTGAGTTTTATTGGAACCCGGTGATAAAACACTATTTATGTTGTGAAGCCGTTTCTTCTTCTTCTTCTTTTTTTTCGGGTTGGCAAAGTTCAGATTTGGATTAAACACACCAAAAAACATAAGAAATCGACGAGAAACTTTTTAGGTGCCCTATTTTTTTTTTTTAAACAGTGGATTACGTACCATATCGCCAGCCCACAAGAAAAATGACGTTTCAAAAAATTTCCATTTTCATTTTATTTCACAAAATTTCCTATTTAATTGGATTGGTTTCGTCATGTCTTGCAACAGGAAAAGTGTCACAAATGTAGTTGCACGGAAAACCGCTAGAATGAGTGATGTGTCATTTTGCCGCCATCGAAAACGGAATGAAACTGTGATGGCTCTTGAACAACGAGACATCTCAGTGCAGTGAAGAGGTGTGACGATGTTCTTCGTGTAATAGGAGAGTTTATGAGATTCGCGCGTCTCATCTTGAATTGAGACAGTTTTCTCGTTCTTCGGTACCATATTTCTTTCCTCTGTTTTGTACCCGAAAACGTCTCATTGCAATTTATGCCACACAATGTCATGTAGAAATGTGTACTTTGGCACCAATTTTGTACCTACTTCAATGATGATGAAACGTGGCATAAATTTAAATGTGACGTTTTTCAGATGACGTGCTTATTTTCGGCACATTAAAAAATTTCCCAATTTCCCATTCGCTCCAAACTCAAAATAAAGTTTCCCAGGACGTAATTAAATAATGTTTAATACTATTCGGCAAATATTCAAGATATAAAAACCATCGCACACAGTTCGCCAAACTGGGTAATTTTCGCAAAAGGCGAGTTTTGTATGGATTTCATTGGTTCATAGCAGTCAAAATTGATCGGTACTTCCAAAATTAATCTCTCACTTACCCACCCAAATTAGTGAACTACCTACTTCCCTACCCTCCTCAATATCGTCTTCCGGACACGTCAATTAAACACAATACATCGGCCCCATACAATAGAACGAGACAAATACCATTTTGCTCAATCGACAAACCGCTTTCATCTCCAACGCTGGATGAGCCTTACGAACCCATTGAAGCGTATGAAGCTCGTAAACGGATTTCAGGTCACTGGAGACACATCAATAATCGATCCGAATCCAGTTTCACTTCGTCAAATCCGTCAGGAACAGACACAAGAGCGCAAGCCGGTTCAAACTCAAGTTACACCTCCTCAGAGCATCTTGGGAGGCTGAGAATACATTTATTTCGTTCATATTCGATCCGAATACAGAAATACAATTACTTATTTCACGTTTCAATATGAGCAGCTTCAGAAACGCTACCTTTATTACAATGATTGAAGAAGTATGGTAATCTCATAAATTCATTTCAACGTTCCAAATGACTAAAAACGACACCTCCTTCCTTTGAAATAACTTGGAGGACGAAGTATGCGCAGTTTTTTCGAGCGTAGAGTCGTTTTATGGGAGATCCTATATTTTGTGCAATGATTCCACAGCTTAATATTGAAATAACAAACAAAAGTGAAGTTCAAATTTCAAAATGTTAGGTTCAAATTGCAACGTGCGTCAAATGTGTCGCACGTTCCTTAT
Organism: Pilophorus perplexus; assembly: GCA_955831195.1. Classification (NCBI taxonomy): domain Eukaryota; kingdom Metazoa; phylum Arthropoda; class Insecta; order Hemiptera; family Miridae; genus Pilophorus; species Pilophorus perplexus. Next base: position 9,401,802 of record OY037009.1, read on the forward strand.
CAATTAATCATTTATATTCATTTTCTATTTGCGATTTTGGGTTGAATTAGGAGCTCTAAGCCTCCTTCCTTTCGAAATTAATTGAGGAGGCCGCGAGCTGGCCGGATGTTTTGTTTCGACGCTAGTTAATGCAGCAGGGCTTATGAAAGGGTTTCCCTAGACGAGGGCAGCAGTTTCCTCTGGGGACCCCGGAATTTAGCTTAATATGAATCCTTCATGAAGATCTACCGCCCCGTAGTTATAACTCATGGTTTATTTCCTCTTTCTTCATACGCTCTATGCAAATTCATGACTTGCCCGACTGGGGCCCTCGAAAGTCTCGCGATGCTCGTTTTAATTAATTGTTTCGAAACTTCGGGTACTCTGGCTGAGAGGATCACACCCTTCTCTAGATTGTACATACGCACCGAAAGTCTAGAATGTGTAATGAATATTTTTAAACAATCACCCGCCCTTTCAGCCACATTCTGCTCTCCTCCCCTAAGACGAAGAAACTTACGGACATAAATCCACGATAAACTGCTTTTGTGTGACGTTCCCCCTTTACTCAGTTTCAAAAGTCGTGTTCGGTGTTGCCCTAACCGCAGTTGAACACCATCACTGCCAAAATAACTGCGTAAAGTCTCCCGAGAGTATTCCACACAAAGCAGTTTCAGTTGTCTTCGAAATGGCCGGTTGAGCTCGCTTTTCCAAAGTTCTACACCTTCCAACGCAGACCACAAAGCTGAGGGAAACATTTTTTACGTCCAACTTTGAAAGACAAGTCTCCTTGTTTATAAATAGCAAAAATCTGACATCTCGCTTTTAGACTTGCTTCAATTGTCTGTTAAAGTTTGACGGAAAATACTGTTAACGAGTAAATACTGTTAAACATCGTCGATTCCTGGTATTGCAATAACAGAATAAGAAGGTTATTGAGTAAAATGCCGCCCCTTGCCATGTTTTCCCCAACTTTAACAGTGTTTTGGTGAGAATAACAGAGTTAGTCGGTTGCAGTAACCGTATAATACTGTTGATGAGCACACACATTAACAGTATACTCAGGGGGCGGCATTTCAATAACAGTATTCACTCATTAACAGTATCAATACTGTTGGCAGAGCATTACAGGATTACACTGTTAAACTTTAACAGTATTTTAGGCCGTTTTTTCTCTCAGTGTGTTAAAAAGTTGCTTTTAATGATTAAAAGTTGCTTCATTTGAGTGACAAGAACAAAACACAATGGCACACTCATCCTTTTTTATTTATTTGAAAAGCGCCATAATAGGGCGTCACAAAATCCACAAGACTTTCATTTGGAGCTTTTCCTTCAAGGCGGTCACTTGAGGTTAATAATGCAGGTTGAAATATGGCCGGCTCGTGACGAAATTTATTAGAGTGGTGGAAGACGACCTCCCTTAGAGCTGGAAGTTTGGTGTAGTTTGTCACCTTAACGCCTCCTCCGATATTTCCTCCTTCTATCGACCAAACCGTATTTTCGAACCTCGTTTGAAAAAGATTCACGCATTACAACTTTGGAGATGACGAGCATTAGAACTCGAGAATACAATCTTTGTAAACCCGTGATTTTTTTAGCACTATTTTTAGCTTTTAATGATTCTAGCAGTGTTAGAAGAGATCATGGTATGATAACGATGTGATTGTCAAGTAAGCTCATGTGATCATACATTTGGGAGACCATTGGCAATGAGACACTGATCATGGCAGAGCCCTGATCCATGATCCTGAACTTGGCAGACCCCTGATCACAATGATGACGATCAATAAGCAATGAATATTTTCAACATCAGTTTCATCTGCTGACGGCAATGGAATGGAGAACTGTAATAAATCGTGTCCTAAAACCATCTTCCACACACACCTTATATACGAGCCGTAGCGGACGGGGGAAAAACCAAGCTTTGTAATAAAAAACCATCCTTCGGACACAAAGCTTTTCCTCCCTTACTTTTGCCCCAGATGCAGACGGAAAATACAAAGGGGGGAGGCGAAATGTGACAGCGTGGGGCTCAACTGGACTCGAGTTAAAGAGAGCCCAAAGGGGTAAAAAAAGTGGGAGCGGGATCTTTTTCCAAAGGATAATACTCATCCTTCTAGGGTCTTTTCTTACCCTTCCCGACACAATCCTGGGAGATTTCGTTTGGAGATCAATTTCTTCATTTCGGCCTGCACGCCGGAGGGATTTCTGATCGATCCCCTACCGTTGTGTATCAGTTTATAACTCTCTCTCATAGTTTGTCGGTTTTTTATTATCACTTGGATATTTTTCTTGCCTCCTCCTCTGGAATGGGAGTGCGATGGGTGAGGTTAGCTTTACCGGGAAATTTGGCCGTGGACGGAGCCTTGTGGGACCCCATAAAGTCTATTAACTATGGAGGACTATACTATAGTCACTATAGTCAACGGGCAAGAACTGGGACAGACCTCCACCATGACGTAGTACTCCAGGCAAATTAGAAGAGTTAGCGGAATGTTTAGTAATAGTCGTAATCACCACGTTCCTATATGTTTTTTGGGTCGCTGAACACGAATCTGAGGTTTGCTGACACGATTTTTGCCCGAAACAATGTCAAAACCGCAAAAAACCTCGAAATTTTGGCACTATTTTTGGTTTTGCACTTATATTCCCGAAACTATGCGTTCTAGCGACATGACCACTCCGTACAAAATGAAAGTACATAAAATTCGCTACACAATTCAATAGTAACATTTGAAATTCGGTGCAGGGAAACGGCCGCTAGAGCGCGTTGAAAAAGTGGTAAAATCCCAAAAAAACGTGAAAAATTGCAAATCTCGCCTTTTTACGTTCCGGCGGATAACATCCTCTTCTTACGCCATTAGCGGCTGTGACACAACCTCTGCACCATATAACCAGGGGAAAGTAAAGTTTCTCAAAGCACTCCCAAAAAAAACCCGGATTGGGCGACGTTGTAAGTGCATTCAAGAACAGCCGAGCAACACCACAAGCCATAGCAGCCGCTGGGGAACGATTCTTGGTTAAAGTATACGGCTACCATGGCAAAAACGCACCTTCATTTAACAAGCTTCGATTCCTACTAGAAGGCTGCTTTCAAGGCGTCGTCCAAAATTGCTGCGCTTCCGCCTTCGGCAGGTTCAGCCGCCCAGCACAGCTACCGTGTTTACCACCAGGTACAGCAGTGGATGGGGGTTGACAAGCCCGCCGAGGATTGGGGTTGGAGTCGGACCACCAACGGTCTTCAGCCAAACACGACACTAGATGCCCCTGCTCCCCCACAGTTGCTGAATCAGTTGCATGAAAGCAGGACTGCGTTGTTCTGAGCTCTGCATCTACTGTCTGGACAATTCGTACTCCAATTCAGCAGTCACAATAAATATACAAACTTTACTTTCTCCTGGTTATATGGTGCAGAGGTTGTGTCACAGCCGCTCAAGGCGTGTAAGAAGAGGATGTTATCCGCCGGAACGTAAAAAGGTGAGATTTGTAATTTTTCACGTTTTTTTGGGATTTTACCGCGTTTTCAACGCGCTCTAGCGGCCGTTTCCCTGCAGCAAATTTCAAATGCTACTAGTGCATTTTGTAGCATATTTTATGTACTTTCATTTTGAATAGAGTGGTCATGTCGCTAGAACGCATAGTTTCGGAGATATGAGCGAAAAACCGTAAAAAGTGCCAACATTTCGAGGTTTTTTGCGATTTTGACAATGTTCCGGGCAAACATTCTAAGGCAAACTTCAGATTCGTGTTCAGCGACCCAAAAAACATATAGGAATGTGGTGATTACGACTACCTATTACTAAACTTTCCGCTAACTAACTTTTATTTTCCTAATTTGCCTGGCCTATAGGTATTCTGCCGGAGAGGTAGCTTTCGGAAAAGTTTTACTTGTAGTTATATTTTTCATGGCATACGCAATCGAAGCATTTTGCCTATAAAAACTGCCTCCAATCCTTCTCGGATAAGTGGGGTCACCAGAGGGTTTTGAATTCAGGACCTAGAATTTCCTGGGTTTTCCCAAGTGTGAGCCCAGACATTCGTCAAAGAGATCACACAAGGGGGCCCCTTTCCAACCAATTTCGTGATAGTCCAGCCATATGGCCCGCTAGGAAAGTAACACAACTCGAAAAAAAACTCAATTTTTACAGGAGAGCCAAAATAAAGATTCCCTTTTTTCCAGCTTCCTGTAATTTTGATCCAAATTCGAATCCAAATACACAAACGTCTGCGTAAATCCTTAAGAATGACGACGAAGAGTTGATCAACTACTATCAATAGGGAGTACTTATCCCCCCGCCCCTTCCCGCAAAACGTTTATTACATTTTGAGTTGCAACATTTTGCTCGTAGCAAAGAGTCAAGAGTCAAGAGTTTTTATTGCCAAGAACACAGAGTGCAAAGACGATGCATTTCTCGATACGCCTGTTTTGTAGTAAAAAAACGTCACATTTAACTACAACATCGTGGGCAAGGCCTTGATGGGGACATGGTGAACCATTTTCGGTATTATTTTCAAATATTTTTTTATAGAAATAATGAGTTTATATTTTTTTAAATATATGGACCATGTAGAGCGCGAAAATATCATTTGGAAACAAATTACTTTTTGAGAATAAGAGATACTTAAATAGGTGAAATCGCACAGGAAGCCCAGATTTACGTTTTGCTGAGAATTTAAAAATGTAGGTTCCTACTGCTTCCTCGAAAAAAACAATATGGCCACCCTAACTATAGTTAGGGAGGTTTTTCCTCCCAAAACTCCGAATCAGGGGACGACGTAGCCTCCTGATAGGTGGAAGGTTCGGTGCAGAGAAGTACATTCAACTTTGGGGCTTGGTCACAGTCAGTATTTTCAGTCTCTTCTGTGTGTATTTTTTATTTACAAATGCAATGTCTACAAGAATCCAAGAGACATAGAGACATGCCATGGTTTTTTCCGTGTAAGCGGTAATTTTTTGTGTGACATGGATAGGTATGTCTTTTGGCTGGGGTTCAAAGGATTTTTCGCGACTTTTTTTTTTTTTTTTTTGCCACAAGCTCAAATGCAACGCGATAACGGTAAACAAAATCATAGCTACATATCGTTGGTAGTATTCACAATCATAATTGGTGTGACATATCCATGATCTGATGTATTTCCCTGAAGGGGAAAAATTATGTATACATTCCACCCCGTGCGAGCGAAGCGAGCGAGAAAACTAGGCTGTTTTTTTTTTTTTTGTTTTTTTTTTATATTTTGGTTTGACGTCAAATAATTAGTTATTAATTAATCATTTTATTTTATTTTACTACCTATTTATTTTGTTTATTTATTTTCTTTTTTACGGGCTATGGTTTAAATATATATATTGAACGTAAAAACGAAGTTTTTCATTTGCTAATTATGTACTAGATTAATTTTCTTCCTGAAATAAAATCTATCAAATGCGGATGATGCGGACGATATTGAAAAGAGGGTCAGGACGAAAAAAAGATTTTCCTTGCTGTTTCCATCTTCTCGGAGGTCTTATGAAGAGTTTTCTCCCTCCACTACGCCACTCATCAAGCTTTGCCGGGTGGGGGGAGGGGGGAGGAGAGACTATTGAGTGGGAAGCAACAGTTGAGGGCTAAACAACCCCCTGATTATGTCTGAGTGCCATTCGGCGAGAAAGGGGACAAAAAAAAAAAGAAAGAAAAAGAAGAGACGGCGACGGGCGGAGGGAAAATGACGGGGAAAAAAAGGAAAACCCCCCCCTATCTGCCCCCGGGGCTGTTGTAAGAGTCTGCATTGCACACGAGACAACTCCGAAGGGCAAACTGTAACGTCCTTCCTCGGGCTACAGTTTCCTCTTCCCACTTTGTGTCATTGTCAATTTCTCTTCAGCCCTTTTTACTCGCTCTTTACTCGTCCCCCTTTCCACCGATTGTGTTCGGGGTCTTGAAAGTACCTGAACAATCCTTTGGCGAAATTTCACAATTCGCTACCACTTGAAAGGTGGAAAAGAAGTGGATCTGTTGTTGTGGGAAATAATTCTTATTGGGAATGACTACAACTTTAGTGAGTGTACCAAACCTGCGATGGCGTTTTATGTGAGTGTATACACTCTTCTATAGAATCAGCAGAAGACGGTGTTCCCTAGCAGAACCTAATACACAACCACAACACAATGATACAACAATAATACAGTGCTACTTCTCGAAGAGATCCTGCAGTGACCATAACGCCTTTCCTACCGCAACAATATTGGACGGACACAAAATACCTTCCAAAATCCATTAAATATATTTTGGAATTTCTAAAATAAATAATTTATTGTAATAAATTATTGTAAAAAAATATACAAGGGTTAAATTTTAAATTGTGCAAAATTTAATTCTGTCGATAAAATTTTATTAAATAAAAATAAAAATTATTTAAAAAATTAAACAAATAAATGAAAAAAATGTTCTTGGAAAGTGTTTGGACGAATATGGGCCCCCTCGAAAACGCTGGAAATTTTACACAGAGGTTTATCATCCTTTGATATATCAGAATATAGAAAAACGCTGCAAATTTTACACAAGGGTTTATTATTCTGTGATATAGGTTACCTGTGCAGAAACATAATTCTGTGTCAATAAAAAGAATTTTTTTTGGATTTTTATATTTCAAAATTTTTTTTTTTTATTTGAAAATATTTGACCTCCTGGGATCCATCAAAACTCTCATTTGTAGCCCAATGAAAGCCCTATAGATCGCCACAGTAAAATCGGATCGTTGCGGGACCCCAAAAAATGGATTCCACGTCCAAAAATACTTCGAAAACGACACCTAACTCGATCCCATAGCTAAAAGCCTCCAAAAAAACCCTTCCCATAGCCCCATAGCGCCCCACGGGTTTGGGCGATCGCACTGAAAACCTTGCGGGCACAACTATTGCTATTGAATTTCAATAGCAATAGCAAATTATTGTTATTAATAGCAACAAAAACAAAAGCAAGGTAGAGTTGAAAGGACTCGATGATCCAGTTTGGACGAAAAGCGAGTGGAGTGTTCCGGAGCGGTGAAGCCGTTGAAAGGAGTCAGATGAGTGGAGGGGGTGTAAAAGAGGGAGGGGGGAGTAGAAGAGGGGGAGCCAATTTCAATGAATGGGAGGAGGTGAAGGTTGGGCCGCGGGTTTCACGACCATCACAAGGACGGATTTACTACTTGACCCGTTACAGGTTGTTACATGTCCGCCGGCCCGTCTGTTGACTTCACGGTGTATTCGGAAAAGAGGAACGTGTGGTGGTCGGGGGGGGGGGGGTTCTCGATACATTTTCTGTATTTCGCCCGGTCGCTTACGCGGATGAGACGAGCCTCAGCTTTATTTCGGGAGTGCCCCCCCCCCCCCCCCCCGAAGAGGAAAAATTGCGCCAAAACGGGCGGCAGTGCAACCCTCCCTTCCCCCACGTCCCACTAACAATCACGCGATAATCAACAATCGATTCAACTAAAAGGGGAACACCAGATGGAAAACTTTTCCGGGCGTCCGGAACGAAATAGGGGAGAAAAAAAAAAACCGACGACGAGGACGAAGACGGAAGGCGGAGTCGAAGGGCAAGTTGTCAATTTGCTAATGGATACAGTTTTCGGAGCCCACCCCTTTCAAATCAACCCCTTTGGCTCTTCCGGCAATCACAGAACGTGAAACTTTATTATTTTTTTTTTTTTTGGCACGATGGCCGGAACCCCCCCGTTAAAACCCTCTCAAAACACACAAATCACAGCGATAGCTGACGGACGTCCAGACGGAAATGTTTCAACGGGAAAGGCTGGAGGGGGGGGGGGGGGGGGGGTCGAACGCAATGTGTATCGTTTTCGTTTACTATAGTAAAATTTACTATAGTAAACGAAAACGATACGCATTGCGTTCGACACCCCCATGATTTAATCATGTTATTACTTACCTACCTGTTTACCCGAAGCAGCTAAATATTGTTGACGTGAAATTTAATTTTGTAGGAGATTTGTAGGAATTTTGAAGTCTGTTTATTATCTCATTATTTTAGGCCACTGCTGAATTCTCGAGAGTGGTAAACGCTGCTAAATTTAATTTGACACAAGGGTTTACGAAGGTAAGTTGTGCAAAAATACATTTATTGTCAGTAAAAAACTTTTTTTTAAATAGGTATAAAAAAAATGCATTTTTTCGAACAATGTTTGGACAGATTTGGGACCCCGAAAAATGAATTGGGCGTCCAAAAATTACCCGGAAAACGACACCTCAATAAATGCAAATTTTGACCTCATCACATCCTTCAAAAGTTCCATTGGCCCCATGAAAGCTTCATGAAGCTTTGCATAGAACCATCTATGCATAGATCCCTGTAAAATCGGATGGCTCTGGGACTCCAAAAACTGGATTCTACGTCCAAAAATACTTCAAAAACGACACCGTATAAGGGCCATTCTCAGGAAAACGTGAAATCGGATGTCCAGGGTGTTTGCTCCTGTGACAGACCGTCTTTTAGGATATTTTTTTTTTTTAATGGTAGGTATTCCTCTGTTCTAACTCGAACTTTGACAATTCAATGCGTAATTACAGTTTATTTATATGAAAATTAATTAAAACTACTGTAAATGTCACTACTTCAGCCTGTCCCAACCCAACCTAGCCAACTTTGTTAATATCTGGAGTCTGCATGTTGCATGATTCTTCCATTCCCACTGAATGGTGCTATTCCTTAAACTCTCTAGTTCCCAAAACTCGAGCGAAATATTTGTAATTAACTATTTTAAATTTTATGCAGCATGATTTATGTTTGTCCCGAGGATTTTGGTCACTACTTCACAACTGCAGTTTTTATGGAACAAATTCAAATATCCCGCTTCCCGGGACGCTCTTGGCGGTTCAATGTAACCACCAACATCAGAGTAACCTCCAGTACGAGTATCAACGGCCCTCAATTGAGTGTGAACTTGGTGCGAGTGTTTATGTGCGGCTAAACGTGGCAGTGTTTTTTCTACTGTCACTCCTTCACTGGCTGATTCTTGGGTCAGTTTCAACGATTCCTTTTTTTTCCTCTTTCTTTCTCAATGAACTCGTTTATAGCATAATAGATTAGAGTTTTTCCTTTTTGAAAAGGGTGCTGTAGTTGGGAAATGAATCACAATAACCTCAAGTTTGTCACTACTTCATTTGTCACTACTTCACAAGTAGGGTTATACCAAGCGTATGAAGTAGTGACAAGTTAGATGAAGTAGTGACAGGTGTGTTGTTTCCCCACGGAGGAGCCCAGTTCTCTCCTAATTGACGTGGAAGGCTGATATTTGTCGTGGACCCTCCATGGGAAGAAATACCTACCTAGGTACTTAGCAGTGTGAGACATGAGTAGGATTGAAATTCCCCGTGAAACGAGTAGGTGGTTTATGGTTTATTGCTTCACATTTCTAAAGTCACTACTTCACATTAATGTCATTACTTCATTTCTGCAATTTGGAAATCAATTTATATTTTGAGATTTAAGCGTGTCCAATGATCACATATGGTTACTTATAAGTATACGAACCTGGAATAAAAAAATTGAGTCTCATGACCAGCTTTTATTTTTGGAATGCAAAGGTAGTTGTATTTCACGTTTTCCTGAGAATGGTCCATAAATAAATAACAAATACTACAATACATTTTTTTTTTCAAGATTAATTATCTATTTATTTTTATCAATTTATTTCATTTTTTTCACCGAAAATGAAATAACAAACATAGCCATCCCAGGAGTAAATTTACCCCAAAAAGTTCAAAATTTCCAGAACCGATAGCACAGAGAAGAACGGTGGTAGACTATTTCGGTTGAGCCAACCTTGTCCTGTATGGCCTTGTGAATCGGCCGATGACGTTTTCGTGTCTATAACCTTATCTTGAAACCTTGTTATTTCACGGGTTCAGATGGTCCTTCCGCGTCTGCCAAAATTCCATCTTTCTCACCTGTTAGGCCGGGATTAACGAGGTAAGCACCAATTCTATCGTAGACCTGCTCCATTTTCTTTTGAGCAATTATGCAAATAGTGGAAAAGATGAAGTTTTTATTGTCTTCAAAATAAAATGTGGTGGAAACTTCACCAAACAAGGTGGGATAAAGTTAGACGCACCCTTTCTTCACCTCAAAATTTAATTTTAAGGACGTATTAACGATTGATTCGGGGGTTTGGTGTGTTTCGGAAGAATCCAGGATGTGGCGAAATGTGAAGAAATACTCGAAAAATATTTAACCTCCTGGGATCTTCAAAAATCCAATTTTTAGCCCCATGAAAGCCCTATAGATCGCCACAGTGAAATTAGATCGTTTCGGGACCCCAAAAAATGGATTCTACGTTCAAAAATACTTCGAAAACGACACCTAACTCGATCCCATAGCAAAAAGCCTTCAAAAACCCCTTCCCATAGCCTCATTTTAGCCCCATAGCGCCCCATCGGACTGAAAACCTTGCGGGCACAACGAGATGGTAAACCAAGTATTTTGTCAAAATTACAGATTTTTTGAAAAATTCCTACTCCCCAAAACGGCCCAGACGGCGGACGGCGTACGGCGTACGGCCATTTCGGATTTGGAATGTAGACCTGTTGAAACGGATAATGTCAAATTTTGAGGCCGATCGGAGTCGTCGACCCCCGTCGCGAAAACGTAGGTGTTTTATTCCAAGAATAATAAACCAAAATACGAAGAAAAATTAAATTGAATATAATTGTAATATTATAATATTATAAGAAAAATTGGTATATATTATATTATAAGAAAAATCAAAATGAATATTATTCATTTTAATTTTTCTTCATATTATGCGAATTTTAGATAATATCTAAGAACATAATATGTTTATAATATTATTATGTTCTACAGGTCATAGAGGCATAGGATGAAACCTGGGGATACCATTTTAAAATTTATTATATCATAGAAATTGAATTTGTTCGAAAAAGTATGCAAATTTTGAAGTAAAGTTGGACACATTTACGGTAAAGGAAAAATCTAATTGTATTTTACACAAAGCTTTGAGTAAATTAAAATTAAAATTTACCTAGGTATAGGGTGGTGGCACCTATTATCGACATGTCTGTTATTATTGACCACCGTCACATAATATGTGAATTCATTTCGTATTATGAAACTTGATTCTGCCTACAAACTGTTCGGACAGACAACGTCAATTTCATCTTATTAGTAGCACCTGGTCAGCGGAGCTAAATTAATCGTTAAAGCAGCTCTATTAGTTGTTATAAAGTTGTTGGGTAGATGGCGGGGTGGTTTAATAAGCGATAGGGTGCCCCAGACACTGAATAAGCTCGAGGTTAGATGTGGTAAGGGGGTGGGGGGTTGGCAAGAGCGGGAGGTGTGAACCGGGTGTGATGAGAGTGTGTGAGGAAGGGGGGGGGGGCTTTTCCGGCGGAATACTTGTCACTTTAATTATTATTGAGCCCGCAGCGGAACTTTAATAAGCGCTGAGGTTTTGCGGTTAAGCAGCCAACGACCTCCCCCCCCCCCCCCCCAATAGTGGGGGGGGGGGAGGTGATAGGTGGGAAAGGCGAAAACACTGCGGTTGACGGGGAAAACGGAAAAGCCCACCCCTCGCTGCCCCCGTCTTGAAGACTGCAAGACTTTCAGCCCTGTTTACACTGTAAGGGGCGGCGAGGGAGTGTTTGCCGTAAATGGGGAGTGATAACATAACTCGTCCAGGGAAAACCCGCCCTGACCTCCGCAGCACTCAATACCCTTAAGATTCTCACTTTCCCACTTCAACGTTTGTCCCGCTCGAAATTTCCCTCTCAGGCAAGTTGTCCAGTAATGCTCGCGTTATTTTCTCCGATAAATCACGTCCCGGTTTACACTGACACGTTTTGTTGAGTTATGTTGGTGTTGGGCGATACTGCCCATTCAGCGTAGGTACAAAGATGGCGTTGAAGAGTGAAAAGAGCCCCAAGTAGAAAAGGGGCTTCTCCGAGATAAAAATCCTCGTACCGCCAGTTTTTCCGCTTCCCAAAGATTACTATAGTTGGCCATAACGGGGAAGGACCTTTCCGAAGGATGAATAGGAAGCCGGGGGATGTTTTCCGTTGAATCTTTTCCGAGTGTTGGGGAAGCTCGAGGGGTAATGGAAGGGTTTACGAAAAGGCGACGGACAGCCTCTTGTCGAAAAGACCACAGACGGTTTTCCTTGTTCTTTTAACAAAAGCGCTACTTGGACGTCTGCCCGGCAGCTTTGTCCTTAGTTCAGAGTCCAGCTGACGAAAATACGGCCTATCCACAAGAACGGAATGTCGGAGGCGACTCTCTTCATCAACAGAAATACAGATCGATTAATGCTGTTCAAATTCAAGAGTTATCGGATTAGTTTTGAGAAAAGTTGGACATTATCAAAAATCTGGAAAAACCAGGACGAGCACGATAATTGAAACTTTTGGGACCAAAGGGCCTAAAGCCAAAATAAATCTGAAAATTTTTTTTTGCCGAATGAACCCCTCACACGTGAAGATCGGTCCGGCCGTTTGGCCACAATCAATCGTCCAAGTTTGACAATTGATCTCAAATCGGCTGACGCTCACCTTTCACAGCCTGTATCTCAAAAACGGCATACCCAATCGAAAAATTCCAAATAATCACACACAATTTAATTTTCTGCAATTTGCAATATGTGAAAATTTTCGACCGGTTAAGCGGTTCTTGAAATACGAGCTTTGAAACGTGAGCTTCAGCTGATTTGAGCTAAAGGGTTATATTGAAACTAACGATTGCGGCCAAACGGCCGAACTGATATTGACGTTTGAGGTGACCGTTCGACGCAGAATTTTGTGCTTTCCAATTTCGAACGAAGTGAAAATTCCTGTAGGATGCTTGGTTTTCCAGTTATAGGCAAAAAACTGAAACTACTGCCAAAAACATTTTGTTTGGAGACGGCGGACGAACATTTCGGATTTAGAATTAAATGTAGACCTCTTGAAACGGATAATGTCAAATTTTGAGGCCGATCGGAGTCGTCAACCCCCGTCGCGAAAACAGAGGTAATAAGTAATAATAAACCAAAATTAAACAAGGACGAACATTTAATGTTAGTTAGAATTGGCACTTTGTTGGATTTTTTAGTTTTTAATTTTTATTTTTTATTTCTAGTAAGAAAAACTTCAAAAAATGAAACTTTTAAATGTGATTATACATTTAATTTAATTTTGTTTTTGTTGGATTTTTTAATTTTAATATTTTATTGTTTTTTATTTTTATCTTTTTTGTTGATCTATCGTCTATCCTATCAATCCTATACGTCATTAAATAATTAATAAATAAAAAAATCGATTATATCTCGAACGTATTCGGTTCTCAACTGTGTGGCCCAAACGGCACATTTTTTTCGTTCTTCTCACTATTCGTCAACGACTGAAAAAAAGTGTTTTACAATCCTTCGTGGGCATATCGTCATTCCAGAGACGGCCGCGTTCTCTCGTAGTTATTTGCTCGAATTTGTTAACCGGCACGCGTAACTGGCGCCGACCTTCGATTTTCACGTAATTACTGCCCCTTTAAATGGGCGACGCAGGGCGAAGGAAATGAAATTAGTAAAGAGGGACAGGAAAAAAAGAAAAGAAAAAGGTTTTGAATGTTAATGGGACCGAGAAACTGGTGCAAATGTCCGCTGACCAGGTGTTGTGAGGTTTAATAATTTGTGAGGCAACTAGTCGGTGAACCTGGAATAATCATGTAAATTGAGTGAGGAATGTTCGTGTGTTGCGTTTTAGGTTCGGGGGGGGGGGGGGGGGGGGGGGTCGTGTTGTTCTAGTGGGTTTAGGGATAATCATGTTGTAGTTACAGGGCGGTGGTGGAAACCCCTATTGAGGCGAAGGAGTGGGGCGGAATAAAGACGAACGGACCCAAGGGTGATCCCACGGCGGAACAACGGGTTAAGGGTCCCCCCCCCCCCCCACGCCGCGGTGGGGCAATTAATCAGTAAAAGGGAAAGAGGGGAGTGGAGTGCGCAGATGAGTTATGACGACATAAATTAGCCCTCGGGAAGAAACCCCCCCGCCGCCGCCACGACCCAAACCGAGCTCGAGGAATCAGAAGAGTTAATTAAATCGGGAGCATCTGCAAGGAAACTGGGTGGGAGGAGGGGGTGGGGATAACCCTCCCACAACTCCCCCTCCACCCCTTCCCAAATTGTGTCGTGAGGAAGATTAGCGAAAGCTTGGCACAAATTCAGGCCTTTTCCCCCGCAAGAGGGGACATTTTGGCGATGCACACCCTCCCCCCCCCCCCCCCCCCCTCGCCGACGGAATTCCCAACCACACAGCTCAAACAACGCTGGACCCCCCCCCCCCCCCCGTCTCATTTTCCTCCTTCCCCACCAGGAAATTCAACAGTCATTGATTTATTCGAGCAACTGGTATAAGCGAGAGACGGAAAGTTGTTTTGGTCAGCCCTAAGGGTGGTTGGGGGGTGAAGGATCGCTTTAACGCTTACTGAATTCTGTTCGTGGGTGGGTGGGTGGGTGGGTGGGGGTCCGGTCGGCATTGTTTCTACGCGATATTTCATATAAGGGATTTACAAGCTCTATAAGGGACGGGAAAAGGGTGGTGAAGAGAAGGGTGGGGGGAAGTTACTTCCGCCGATTCACAATTTTCCGATCGTCGACCTAATACGCTCCCATTTGTCCTCGACTGTATTCTGCATTCGACAGACCGCATACTCTCGACACCAACTTATTTCTGCCCGCCCCGTTTAATAAATTGTACGCTTTCCAGTATCACAAATCGAAAACTGGACTTTGGAGGACCGACACGACTGAACAAAAACAAAACCACATAAAACACGCAAAAAAAAAAGACTAGAAAATTTGAGAATTTTTCCAAATTAAGTGTTTAAAATTTAAACCTTTAATGCAGGTTGTCCGTTTGAATGAACGTGGGTGAAAGGTTTTCTATTTTCTTTCTTTCCATGGTTTATACATTTTGTACATTTTCATTACTTACTGTTTCGCCATTTTCGCACTTAAAATAATTAGTTGCAATAATTGAATCGGTTAGTGGTGAACGGAACTAAGTGCAAAAAATCGATTTTGGTTTATTATTCTTGGAATAAAAAACGAAACGAAACAAGGGAATTTCATCCTAAATTTTCGTCCGACTGGCTGCTGCGTCGTCAGCCGTCCTCTCAAGGAGGATCGGAACTTGTCTGACGATTGCGCTCATGGCTCCCCATTGCCTCGTCCCCCTGGGTTGGGAGGAGTTTGCCGTCCGATTGAACGCACAAAATACTTGTATCGGTGACCCCGCTCCTCACGCGGTCACCCATCCAAGTACTAACCACGCCCGACGTTGCTATTCTTGGAATAATACACCTATGTTTTCGCGACGGAGGTCGACGACTCCGATCGGACTCAAAATTGGACATTATCCGTTTCAAGAGGTCTACATTCTAAATCCGAAATGTCCGTCCACCGTCCGGGCAATTTTTTTTTAAATCTGAAATTTTGACAAAATACTCGGTTCACCATCCAGTTGTGCCCACAAGGTTTTCAGCCCGATCGCCCAAACCCGTGGAGCGCTATGGGGCTAAAATGGGGCTACGGGAGGGTTTTTCTGAAGGCTTTTGGCTGTGGGATCGAGTTAGGTGTCGTTTTCGAAGTATTTTTGGACGTAGAATCCATTATTGGGGGTCCCGGAACGATCCGATTTCACTGTTGCGATCTATAGGGCTTTCATGGGGCTACAAATGAGATTTTTGATGGATCCCAGGAGGTCAAATATTTTTCAAGTAAAAGTGTGTCGTGCCTATATTATGCTATAGGCGCCTAACGGCAGAACGGATTTCGGCGATTTTTTATATTTTTAAAGATCTCGGGCACGATTGCGCACAACATTATTTTAAGGCAATAGAATCTCGTAGAATCCCGCGCGACGCGCGCAATCGTGTACAATTGCGCGCAACATTGTTTTTTGAAACGATTTTCGGAGTTTTGATTCCGGATTCGGATTCTACGTTAAATTCTAAGTCACACACATCGCGCAGAGAGCAAACGTGCGCAAATCCGCGCAACGCTTCCTATATTCGTTGTTACAGTTCGATTGAGTCGGCGTCTCCTCTGTATCCTACCTGGAGATCCAAATTTTAATACTTCATCCCCCTGTCCGATAAAAACTCGCTTCGCTCGGCCCCCCAGTCAGGACGGCTAGTAAATAACTAATAACGATAGCATTAAAAAAAAATAAAAAAAAAAAATTAAAAAATCCGACTGCCTAAAACGGCACACAGAGACGCTAAAAGGTGACGCTAAAAGGTGGCGGAAATTCGAAAAATTAAAAACGCATCTGACCAATCGGTTTGATGTTAGATAATTCTTTAGCTGATATGAACCAAGAACAACAATAATTGTTCGTGTCTTCGTGTTTTTATTTATTTTTTTATTTTTTTTTTTTTTTTCATGCGTGTGTTCACATGAGACCCCAGAATGTGATTCCAAAGTCAGATCGTGCGGAAGTGTGCGCATTCTCATTATTTTTCACTTTTTGTAGGCAACTACAAACTACTACCTACTACTTACCTAATGCGCCACGGCAAAAATGCGCTTTGGCTTGTTTGGCTTGTTCGAAAGTTTGGAAAAGTTTTCAGCCTACTCTCTTGAAACATCGAAATCCTATGTTGGGAAATACTCTTGGAATCCAATGACATCAACTGTACAAAAAGTTTTATTTCGTGGTGCAGCAATAGTTGATCATGCCTTGCTTCCAATAGGACAGTTGAGCGAAGAGGCTCAGGATTCCTGAGTCAGGAAGCAAGGAACAAGGAGTTCAAAAGGTTCAGAGAGTGACACTCACGCAAAATATCCAGAGTCAAAACCAATGAGGACATTATAAACCATCTGCTGATAAGCTCAGATCCAGTGGTTTCCTCTCTCATCAGGCTCATTCCTCGCAATGCTCGAAAGCTCGACCCTGAGGTAATCAGACTGTTGGAATCACCTCCACTAGACTACAACGACGACTACGGCGACGGCCAAAATTAATATTTATGACGAGGTAATTCCATTATCCTGAAGATAAAGTTGTTCATTTTCAAAGTATTTCCTCGAGATAAATTCAAAAAATGGAAAAAAGAGGAAAAACAATCATTTTAAATTTTATTTTTTAATGAAAAAATTATTATAAACAACTAAACATTTATATGTTGTATTTTTTATGCTAAAGCTATCTTTACCAATCAGTCTGTCACCTTGAATATTTTCCGCCACCTTTAAAAGGATAAAATTTATCGTCATCGGCGGACGGATTCTTGGAATCTTCACAAAAGGGAAAATGTTGAGGCAGATCAAAATGTTGAACACAGTCGTGAAAACCTAGGTTGATTTTTCTGAGAATAACCAACCAATACTTTCGCCACTGGGTGGCGTTTGGACAATGATGACTAGGGCTCGGCAGGATATGACCAATAAATGCCCTAAATATGACCGAAAAACCGCAAAATATGACGCAAAAACATGCCCGGAAAAGTTAATAATATGCTAAAATATGCCCCCCAAAAATTGTGAGAGGGTCATGAAGGCAAGAAAAAATAGCATTGGGGCGCTCAACCAACTTTTTTTATTGTTACAAGTCATCTTAGAAAATTATCAAACACATTGACCACATATTTTGACACTAAAATATTTACATAGTTACAAGCAGTTCAGTCATATTAACGTCTTATTTACATATTTACAACATACATACATACCAGTCAAAGGCTTGCACAACCAAGTGTTTTCAATATTTTCGGTCTTGAAGCTGTGGCGCAAGTCACTCAGGAGAAGTTTCAAGCGGGAGAACGAACGCTCAACATCGACGGAAACCAATGGTAGAAATTTGAAGGAAGCAAGTTCATGGGGAGTGTAGGAGAGTTCCGTTTCTGGTAAGTCACCTCCTAACACCCTGGCTACGTTGACGACAGTACCCCAGACTGGGTTACGGCCAAGAACGAATTCGAGCTTGGTTTGAACAGCTTTCCCAATCTTCCCAGGCCACAAGGAAGCCTCTTCCTGAAATTTTTGAACCTCACTCACCACTTCGACCAGCTCCTTCTCTGAGGCCTCAAGCTTGAGAATCAACTGTGAGATCGACGCCATATGTGCTTTAATGAAGGCTACAGTGTCCCTGTCCGCCATGCTTTTCTTTGCCTTAGTTATGTATTGGCTGTCATTCTCGTCGAACGAATCCACTACTGATTTGACAGCCTATAGGTGTTCAGCATAGTAGAGCGCTGCAGAAATCCAGGTTCCCCATCGAGTCAGGATTGGCTCAGGGGGCAGCGGCAGTACGGGAAGTGCCAATTTAAAGGCGCGCACTCGGCTAGGTGCCTTTACGAAAATTTTTTCCCCTGCAGAAATGAGTTTGTTGACGCTGAGAGAGAATGCTAGATGAGAGAATTTATAGTGTTGATGTCAAAAAAATCTTAAAATATGCAGAAATATTGAAATAAA
Source organism: Pilophorus perplexus (assembly GCA_955831195.1). Taxonomy (NCBI): domain Eukaryota; kingdom Metazoa; phylum Arthropoda; class Insecta; order Hemiptera; family Miridae; genus Pilophorus; species Pilophorus perplexus. The sequence goes on from OY037009.1 coordinate 9,420,216, forward strand.
TAGGAAAATATGCTGCCTAGTAGCGAAATGGCCCAAATATGCTCGTATCTAACAAAACCCCAAAATATGCAATTATATGCACGAAAAACTCGAATTTGGATCATCCGATTTGCACAAACTTGGTATATTTAGGCTTCTTATAGTTTGGGCATATCGGGAACGAAATATGCAAATATGCCATTTGCCGAGCCCTAATGATGACCCACAGAAAGGGGTATGCAACCGATGCGATGGGCGAACGTAGTGGGGGCTTGCTAGCGGAGCGAGGCCCTACTTGTCCCTACGGCCCTTGAGAGAGACTGAGTTTGACACCGATGTAGCAGAGTGGGGATATTATCGAAGTAACGCTGTAACGTAGTAGGTAACCCTGAATACCCCCCCTAGCCAACACACACCATAATATATTGTAGCTCAACGGAGTAATTTTCATCCTTAACCCGACTGATTAGCATCGCGTGTCAGGCGTCTGTCGAAACGCGGAGGATCGTCTAGTGTTCCCTGGTTACTTTTGAAGCGGCTAAGGAAGGGATTAGGGTATGCCGTGTGTGTCGTAGGGTTTGATGTGGTGTAACGCGAGACCCTTCATTACCGTTACGCCGGCTTCCCAGGGACAAACTCAAACCTCCACAAGGGTTCCCCTCCCCTTCCCCCCTCCACCACCCTTCATTTACATTTCACGAACCCGACATAATTCAAAATACATGTGTAACTTCATCAGCCTTCGTCGCCAATCAAGGTGGGTTACCCTAACATGCCTCCCCTTAACACTACCCCCCCCCCCCCCCCATAGGACAACCCCCCTCTTGATTGGCGGCGACGGCTCACATTATAATTCATCCTTCTACAATTTCACGCCCAGAGCGATTTGTCACCTCAAGATTTTATAAGGTTTGAAAACTCACTGTTGCGTTACACTCGGGAATATTCATCGTGGCGAAGATAAATTTACACGGTGTGGAAAAAAAAATGCTACATATTGAATTGTACCTGTAGGTACAATAACATAATATGTGTATGTGTGCAACAATAATAATAATATTATTATTCTTGATAGTCGAAACATGCGGTTATGACAACCCGCATCAATTCTACGCAACAAAAAAAAAAAAAAAAAAGAAGTCGAAAACGAAATGGCCAAAGCCCTTCATTCTGGGACTCTCATTTGTGTATAAATTACTATGGCCAAAAAAAAAAGTTCGATGCCAAGGAAGTAAGGGTTGGAGTACGGGTTTTTCAGTGTGCTGAATCCAAATTTGAAACCCGCTTTTCCCGATCAGGTCTAGTTTTTGAGATATAGCTCATATGCCTATTTTCTAGCTACGTTTGAGTGTTAAAAGATAGCAATTAATTTTTCAATTTCAACCACTCTTTCTATGTTTGATGAGATGCAGAATCCGAATTTTAAACCCGACTTTAGCTATCTTCTTCCATTCCACGGGAAACAGCCGTTTGTTAACTAAGTTGACAAAGTAACCACACACACAAAAAAATGAACACTGTTCATACATTCATTTTCACATTCAAATACTGCATTTAAAAATTTTTTAAATGCAGTAAGTATTTGAAAAAACTTCGGCAGATAGAAAAAATCGGATTCAGCATGAAAAATCGTGGAAGAATTGCTATCCTTCATTTGTCAAATATCAAAATTTACAGTCTGGTGTACTTAATTTCACAAATTTTTTTTTTTTTTTTTTTTTTTTTAATTTTTTCTAATCTCACTAACTATTTACTTTAATTTCACAAACTATTTTTTAATTTCGCAAACAATTGTTTGTTTTTCTCGTGTACTCCACTCACAAACAAGCGACACTTTTTTATGATTGAGAGGGAAATCATCTACTCCTCTCTTGTTTCTGTAGAGATTTTCAATTGTAGGGTGTTCAATCGACGCAAATTGAATAATTCAATTATTACCTACTCTACAACTTTTCTTCGCGTTCAAATTTTGTGAGAATCCTTATTCGGTTTCCACACTGAAAAACGTTGTTTTTGAGGTTTTTCTGGAAAATAAGGGTAAGTACATGGTTTATTCGTAATCAGCGTTACATTTCCTATACCTACGTACCTATAGGGGTTTCCATGTTTTTTTTTTTTTTTTTTCCAAAATATGGAATTTGGTATTTGATTCTTGATGGATTTGGTGACGGATAAGCCGGAGGTATGTTGTTTTTTCAGGGCATATATGCCCCAAATATATATATTTGGTTAAAAACAATGCCTCGAGGCGCCTTCCGCCCGTCCCCAGGTATGGGGTTGAGGGCTCGTCAGGAGTTTGTTCATCTGCCGGATTAATAGGTACATGGTGGTAGTAGATGATTCTTGAAACCTACGGGCCATGACAAATAACGACCCCCGTCGCTAATACATTGGTGTATAATTCCAAAATAATAAACCAAACACGAAACACAAATTTAGAAGGTTGTTAAATAACCTAATTGAAATTTTCAATTCAGAGAACAAATTTTTGAAGTGGATGTTTGCCGACGGTGCAGAGGACTAATCCAATGAAGTGGTTAGGGAGAGAAAACGGCTCCTCTGTTGGTTTGGATACTAAATTGTTTATTCAGGTATCCAAAACAGCCGAGGAGTCGTTTTCTCTCCCACCTCAGAACAAATTTTGTTTATTCTCTGTTGATAAGGGGGGGGGGGGGTTATGTCCAATGTGTTTAACCTTCAAAACTTGTTCGTTTATTCCAATTTTATTTTAGTTAACATATTTATTCATATTTTATTTTTGTTGTATTTTCATGTGTTAAGTTTTACTAATTTCATAATAATTATTTAATTCAAATTATTAAAAATAAGTAAAACAACTTTCTATTTTTCATTTTTATTAGCATTTAGATTTCAATAAGATTGCAAGCAACAGTTGCTTGCAATCTCATATAAATTCATGAGTTACTCATGAATTTATAATGTAATTGTTGAATTTGTTGATCTCCCGAGTTCCCAGTGTGGTTTATTTTGAGAATGAAACGTCCGTATTTTATTGTTCGTATTCGTATTGTTCGTACGGAAATTTTCCTTTTACATAATAATATTATGTAAATATTTAAATATAAAATATTATTTTATGTACGTGTATGAGTGGCACTGTGACAACGATCGTGTTGACCCCACATCTCGCCTGCCTGGCATTTTAATATGGATATGTTTTTAGCGCAACCTTTTTCCAAACAAGCCATCAATTGAATTGAATAGATGAGCGCAACCTTTTTGTTATTACGATATATTTAATGAGCGAGAGAAACTAAGAAACAGCTACGGGCGTGATGCTCTGTACACAAACAAACAAAAAAAAAAAAACATACATGTCGAGGAGGTGAGCGCACCTTTCCATTTTTTGGAAAAAGGTTGCGCTAAAAATGGAAAGGTGCGCTCACCTCTTCGACATGTATGTTTTTTTGTTTTTTTGTGTACAGAGCATCACGCCCGAGCGGCTCAACAGATTTTCATGAGGATGGTCTCATTGTCATCAGCGAGTTCGGGGGGTGGTTATAGGCTACCTTGATTTTTCCTCCCTCATCCCCTTCATCGGTTTTCGGGAGGTCCTTCACGACGAAAGTTGTTTATCTCTGATGTGTAACTAAGGAGGCCTCAAAAGGGGGACGAATGTTTTTGTCCGATTTCATTGGTACAAGGGTCTATGGAATGAGCTTTTCAGGCTGATTCCAACGACTCCAAAACGATTTTTGCAGCCTGAGCCGTTCGTTACCTCTGATCGAAATAAGGTTTTCTTGCGCATCGGTCGTTAGGGTGCAGTTGTTTACGTAATGAGCATCACGTGGATATTTTTGATGTGTTGTGTGGCATTGTTTGGTCGCTAGATACCTACTGTTTCTTAGTTTCTCTCGCTCATTAAATATACCGTAATAACAGAAAGGTTGCGCTCATCTATTCAATTCAATTGATGGCTTGTTGGGCTGGGGGTCATTCTAAAATTTGCGTAACGACACCAAAATTTGTTACGCAACATAATCGCGAAAACTATAATCACATGGTTGGTCTGTAAGGAAGTTTGGCGGTTAACATTGACGACCCGGCACTTTAGATTATCCGACACCAAAATTTGTTTGAAGCCGCAGCTGATACTGAGTTTAGTATTCGTTTCACAGTAAACTTATCCATGATTCAATGTTTTTCCGTGAAGCGGAGAATTTTTGAGTTGGTCTCATCACGCACTGAACCGCTACTTTCAAACATAAGGTGCAACCCTGCAGCGAAAACACTTTCATATTTGCAATCCAAACAAAGTATCCTGTAAGCGTTTCCCCTCATGCTATTTATAGGTGCTGGCTACATATTGTGGACGTCAGCAGTTAGTAATGTAATGCCGGTACCATCTCGAGTACGTGATCTGTTGTAAGAGGAAGTGCAGTATCCCCCACACAACCCTCCCTCCAATATAAACCATGAAAGTGACTGTTTGTCTATTCATCGTATCACTTCGAACGGTAGGAAACGGACTGCACGATGCACACGATGTTTCCTCCATTTTGACACCGATTGGTATTCATCGTCTTCCCCCGTCCATCCTTCTCTTTGCCGCACTCTTCGGTGGAAGGCTTTTTTTCTTCGTCGTCTTCGCCAGGCGAAAATAATCCTCGTCCCTTTGACCTCATCCTTCGGCCTGATAAGCCTCCTATCAGTTCAGCAGCAGGGGGCTGCTGTCATCCTTTCCCTTCAGCCGTTCCTTTTCCACCGTTTTTATCTCCCAGACGACGAATGCAACCTGAATCCTAATGTGACGATTCGATAAAGATTCTCCCCCTCCAGAGGGACCTTTTCTGAATATTTCATAGGCGTCTTTTGAGAGTATTGAATTTCGAAAGTGACTGAAATCTGAAATGAACGCGCTGCACGGTTTGAATTGCCAACCGAACCAGCGGAAACAACTGATTAATCCAGCGAAGAATCCCTCAAAACCAACTTTCACACCTCCGGTTCAACGATCTTCCAAATTAAGACCAATCCTTCAATTAGCTTGTCAAGATGTTCTGGTTGGAACCAGAAAGGGATCTGTCTCCAATGACGCAGCGCAAGACGCCAAACATTTGTCCCCCCACGAAGGGTCTGAACCGATAGGTATGTAAAACAATGGTATCTCCGGTACGCATAAGTTAAGCTTAACGGTTCAGGGATCTTCAGCCATTGTAATCCGCGAGGATGCAACAATGCAATTTATTAAAGAATGGAGTTGACGGAACGGTGATAGGGGGGCGAAAGTCTTTGAAACCCGACCTCCTACCGCTAAGGACTTGGAAAAGATGGCCACGACGTGGAAATATATTAGTCGCTGCCCCAATGAACATTTTGGGATCCGTCCGTTTAGCTTCAAAAATTGGTATTACTCATCTTCTTACCAGTTCTATCGCTCTTCAAACTGGGTTTTGTCGGTATTGGAAGGCATTAAATTGCCTTACATTTTATGGATCCTCAACCTTCAAACCTGTGATACTAGTGGTTTTAGAGTTGTTCAAAACTTTTTCTAAATCATCGTAAAAAAAAAAAAAAAACAAAAAAAAACGATACTGCCTTTGAGGCGTATTGCCGCATGTGACTACGTAGGTACGGTTAACTTTACTTTTATTTTTGTACCCCCCCCCCCCCCCCAGACCCCCGGATTGTTAATGATACGATCGAGGATCAAACCAACGAATGTGGTTTAACGGAGGTTATTTGGTTTGACGATGCCTGTCGCGTGTATGCCCCCCTCCCCCCCCCCCCGCACAACCGCACTCAAGTGTAGTATTTAGTAGTACCGTAAGCGTTAAGTATGTACTTAGCTAGTTGTGTGTGTTAATGTAAATATGGCTGTGTGACTGAGTACCTTTAGACCTCCTGAGTGCCTCTATAATGTATCACAAGTTTATATTGTGATATCAACTTGGTCGGTGTTCTGAAGCTTCTCACAATAGTCATATAGCTCTCCAAACCAGTTCTAAAGCTCATTAAACTGGTTTCATAGCTGAACAACTAGCTGGCTGATACTGATACTGATACGAAATTAGAACCAGTCACAAACGGAAAATGATGAGGCGCCGAAGTGAGACGAAAATTGGCTAAACCTGATCAGACGCCTAAAACAGCGTTATCGCTCTTCAAACGGGTTTTGTAGATATTTCAAACCAGTTTTACTGTAACGAGAACTGGATCTACTCATCTTCAGATGGTCTATTCATTTTGTTTCTTAGCTCTTGAAACCGGTTCTATTGTTCCTCAAACTGGAATAATATCATTCCAACCCAGGTCTGAAAGCACCAAACTGGTTTTATGGCTATTCAACTTGTTTGGAAGCTCATCAAACTTGAATAGCTCCTTTCATAAGGACCTACCTATTCATAAGGACATAAAACGTGCCTTATCGTTCTTCAAACAGGTTTTATAAATATTTCAAACCAGTTTTACAGCAGCGAGAACTGGATCTACTATCTTCAGATGGTCTATGGCTCTTAATTTTTTTTCATAGCTCTTCAAACCAGTTCTATAGTTCCTCAAACTGGTACTATAGCTTTTCAAACTGGGTCTGGAAGTCATACAACTGGCGTGAAGTCTTTTCAAGTTGATTGTAAGCTCATCACTCTGGTTTAATCGTTCTTCAAACAGGTTCCTAAGGCCATGAAACTGGCGTTATCTCTCTTCAAACCGGTTTCATAAATATTTAAAACCTGTTTTACAAAAACGAGAACTGGTTCTGCTCATCTTAAAGAGATATATGGCTCTTCATTATGTTTCACAGATCTTCAAACTGGTTCTATAGTTCCTCGAACTGGTAGTAGGTATATATCTTAAAATTCTGTTTACGGCGGATGGTTTTATAAGTCTTGAAACTGGGTTGACAGCTCATCACGAACGGTTTTATAGTTCTCTCCCACCGGTTTTACGGTCTCGCATCCTATCTTCTTAAGGCATAGAGCTCTTAAATCGATTTCAGAGCTCCTCCTACCCTCTGTCGTATTAAACAAAATTTGTTTAAACAGTTTGATAGCACTCCAACCGGTTTATATATCCCCAAACTAGTTCAACGGGCTACAATCGGTTTCATAGCTCCTCAACCCGGTCTCATAGCACGTTGAACTTCCTTCACCAACGTATTGAACTTACGGGACGAATCCCTCTCTACAAGGTCTTTTCTCCCCTCACCGCCGTCACACGAGAATTCACTCCCCCATTCAACAATGTTATTGGCTGATTGACTCGCCCATTGTTTTGCCAGGAGAAACACGAAACTTTCTAAAGTGCGACACATTTCCCTCGCCTCTTCGTTTTTTTTTTTTTTTTTTTTTTTTTTGACACCCTCGTCTTTCAAAGCATCTACCTACATTGTCTTCAGGTCGAAAAAAAGGCTTCCACGTGAAGAAAATACGAAATTGTATGTACTGAAAATAGCAGAAACTATATCGCACTAAAAGGCGCTTTGAAAACACATTGGATTTTGTGGGTTGGTTAAGGGCAAATATAATATATTATATAACGATATATCGTTAATATCTACACGGTTTTAATTAAAAAAACCGGCACTCCAAAGACGGCACTCGAGAGAGCAATTGAAAAGAAACCGGAGGTACCGATCCTTCCCAACTGTGCAGTCGGAAGCCGTAATTGAATAAAAATTCTTCCCTTCCCCTCTTCGGGTTGGACGCTAACAAGCAGTGATTGGTTGTTATAGAGGAGTCTTGAAACTCGCTGGGGCCCTCCCGCATGGACCCCACTTGACCCACCAGTTCTATGCGGGCCCCACAACTACAAATGATTCTAATCATTCAACAACTAATTTTATATTCTTTCATTTTTTTCTTCAAAAAATTACGAACAATACGATCTTTCTCCTAACCGGTTCTAAATCGCCAATATATCAATAATTGATAATATCAATTATTGATATATATATATTATATTGGCGAAATTATTTCGAGCCGGTTAAAAAGGAAAGAAAAATCAGTTTGAAGAAATTACGACTGGTTTGGAAGGACTAGAACCTAGTTGGGAGTGTAAGAACTGGTTTGAGGAAGTTGAGAACCGGTTTGGAAGGTTTAAAACCCGATTTGAAGTAGCTAAAACATGATTAGAAAGGATCCGGACTACAAACCGTTTTGGGTTTCGAAACCAGTTTGAATCCTGAAACGAGTCCTTCTTATAATGTAAGACCTTTTTATAATATACCAAATCGACACGCTCACACTTCATGCCTTCGAAGAGTCACAATCCTCAGCTTTGATTATAAACCGGTTTGGAAGCTTTAAAAACGGGTTTGAAGACGTGAAGTTGAAACAGGTTGGAAGAGGTTTGTTTAAACACTGTTTGAAGAGTTTGAGAACCAGGTTGGACATGGAGGAATAGAGAGGAGAGCTCACTCTGTGTTAAACCGCGTGCCCAAAACGCCAACCCAGTGATGGAACGGCGGGTGGGATTGCGACTGCAGCGCGACCCCTACGAGACGTAGTGAACTTTGAAGGTGGTAAATTACCAAAACTGAACCAGAAGATGGCGCCCTGCGAATTCCGACGTGCCGTTTGCATTCACAGTGAACACAACTACACAATAAATTTCGTTTAACGAAATTCGTTATTCAGAGATGGTGCCTTCAATTTTTCCTTTAATTGTAGTAGCACAACAGTGGAAGATAAATCCGTTTAGTGAGGTATTTGGGGCTTTCCTTCGTACGAAGGACTAGTGGCTCACTCTAGTCGGGTTTGAAGGTACTATGAGTAGTTCACTACGTTCCGTAGGGATAGCGCCACCGCCGACTATGGCACATGAAGTCCTATTCAGTGAACTCTCCTCTCTATTCCTCCATGCAGGTTGGAATAACTTCTTTTTTTAAAGGCCTTATGAGGGATTTTGTACCTCAACCATTCCCCTTTCAAGGTGCTCCCTGATTGGCGTTGTGGCAGATTTTCGTCTGGTTTCGAGAGCATACCTGAAACAAAAGTGATATCAGATTAAAATGTAGTTCAACCAAATTGCTTGAGGGGAAGGAAAAAGAGTAATTTCAAAGATCAAATGCTGACTGGGGAATCTCCTCACTCCCGGGAACTCTGTGCAGGTATTGAAAGTGCATAGCGGTTCAATGCTAGTCTTCTAGATTGCGAGCGATCACCTTCTCAATACCAGTATATTTACGATTCATCTTGTTGATCGACATCTCGACATAGTCCGATCACTCAATTATTGCTGGAAAAGGAGAAACCCGATACCGGATCGGAGGTCCTGGTGGCCCCTTGTCTGATCATCTAAACTTCTAGCGTGCCTTCTCCAGGACCTACGGTGGCAATGGTAAGGCTCGAGTCTTGCATCTTTCTTTCTGAAGCTCCAAACATTCATAGAATTTTTATGTTATTTTAGAAATGTTTTTATGTCATTTGAAACCAAAAAAAGGACAAAAAAGATTTTTTTTTTGTTCAGGTTTTTGCGTGTTTTGAGCATGTGTCGTGTTTCTTCCTGCAATAGAAAAAAAAATGGTTTTTACAAAATGTTTAAGCACCAACCAAAGTTTTTTCGTTTGTAAATAAGGGAGGATGGGGTAATTAGAGACAGGGGTTTTAAAAGACATGAGCATTTTAAAATAGCCCGCGAAACCGTATTTTTCAGAAAAGCGCCTGAAGAGGTCGCCAGAGATTTTATCTAAAGTTTGAGTGGGTTGGGGTTCCACAGCCGCTTTTCGTGGCAAAACTGGGCAACCTACGAAACTCATTCCTTTCTACAGATTATAAGACTTATAACCTAGTGTCTCTTGTTTCATGTGATAGCTTCGTCCGGCAAACAAGGAGGCTTTTCGATCCTGTCAAGTTTTTCCAGACATTTCTGATGTGATTCTGTCTATAACAGTTCTGGAAATTGATGCTGAGAAGTTCAGTCCGCAGCTTGAATACCCATCGAACGAACTCCACGGGCCTCTCCGAGTCGAAGTTTGCTCAATTTGAAATCCGGGTCTGACAGTTAATTTCATAATGTACCTACCTACCTAATTCGCATTGTAAGTTCCTAATAATGATTTTAATAGGCTATTCAGTTATTGATGTTATAGAAATAAATTATAATGCAAAATATTGCGAACATGAACTTTAAAAATAAATTATTTTTAAAATTCACGTTTTGCGTGTTTTAGAATTTTCAGGGTATGTTTGGATTCAAATTTTTGAATGTTGATCTGAGCCCTAGTAATGGGTCATGAAGGGTCATGTATAAACCCAAAAAAGGTATTTTTGGAGAGATGTAGATCGAGCTGCTTTTGCAAATAATACTTTATTGGGAACACACCCACACGTATGCTCACAGAAGACGCCTCATGACCTGTTATATGGGTGTGCAGAGTTATGTTATGTGGCTATGCAGTTCACTGGAAAAGAATCACTCAGCTGCACGTAGACAGCGATGGGTGTCACACTTTGATTTCACCGACGTACGGAAAATTGAAAACCGTTTGACGTCACGCGGCATCTGTCACTTCTTGGTGTTTCTATCGGCACGACGAGCATATCTGAAAAGGGAAGTCTGTTCGATTTTTCTGTTCTTTTTGGTTAGGGAAGGAGTTGAATTAATATTGGATGCCCGCGTTGCGCCATGCCAAACTTGGAGAGTCGGTCTGGGGGTGAACCTGAGGCATTTCTTACTTCTCCCAAGCTTTTTTGGGGTTTACAGGCTCCTTTTCCATGAATATTTCCATCAGTGGAAGGTTGCTTTCTTGGTGCATGGCTCTCGTGGGAACGTCCTGAATCCCCCCGCGCCGTCCGAACCCTATTTCCCGTTTCTTACCTGCGGGGGAGGTTTTTGCCACAAGAAGTCTTTCCCTTCAAGTAGCATCTTCACTAATGTAAGGATTCTCCTTTCCCTCCGCAATTTTTTTTCCCCCTCTGCCCACATTTTCGGGGATGCACGGGAAAAGAGAATACTGACGGCTGGTGAACGTCTTCCGTCGTTCCAGTTTCCCCCGGAATTATATTTTCTTCCGTCTTCCTTTATGCATTTCCTCTTCAAAGCCTCGCACCATTAATAACGAATATCCATCTCTCCGGATGATCCCTTGAAAAGTCTTGCACTCCCTCCGGAACCCTCGGGTTTGCTTTTCTACAAAAACTACGTAAATCCAAATGCACGACTGCCGTTAAGAGGGGGCTGCCAAAACAGCGCAATGTCCTGCGGCGTGAAAAGCTTTAACTAGCCGTAATAGCGTGATAGTAGCCAGTATAAGTGAGGTGTGCTTTGCAAAGATTGTAGGTAATATGGACCCCAAGGTATTTTGAGTAAAAAAAAAAAAGTGGAATTATGGCCAAAAATCGCAGGAGAATCGAGTTTATCATAACAATGATGGCCGTCTGCCATAAACAGTTGAGCCTTTAGTTTGAAATTTGATTTTTCATAACAAAAAAATGAATAGGGGGTCCATATTACCACCTTCTCCTCAGCAGGAAAAAAAAAAAAACACACACACACACAGCACAGTAACACTGTACAATAAGCACTGTACGCACAGTAAGCATTGCGGGGTCCATATTATAATCATTGAAGGAGCCATAATATATAATATTATATTATAATCAAAAACGACCTTCTCAAAAACTGTTTTTTTAACCTGCAGGTAAACGATATTCAGGATGCAAAAAGCGGATTAACACAGCCTGAAACATGCTCGTGAAGGGGGAGCATCGATATAATATATCGATCAAGGTGATTCACCTTGATATTTGATGGAGCAGGAAAAAAACATGGCGTTATAGTAATCTTGTTGATGGAAAACTGAGCGTCCCCGCTTGCCCCCCCCCCCCCCCCCACTCCTAAGATGTGGTACAAGCCGCTTCTCCACTCTCACTCCCTCCCTGCCCTGAGAAAGCGCGGGGGTCCATATAATGTGAGGGGTCCATATTCCCACCTTCTCCTCTATTATCTAGAAGGAATCAGATTTTCAACATTAGAATTCGGTTTATCAGCACCCAGGAATCAGACTGTCAGTCCCAAGAAGTGGATTCGGAATAGATTTTTTTTTTTTTTTTTTCAGTTCCCAGAGGCCGCAAAACAGTCGTCAAAGGTGAGCTTCTCCCTCAGTGGCAGTTGAAAGTCATTGATGAACGCCATCCAATGACAACGTTCTGGCGCCCGTCAGCAGATGAACTCCGTATGGATACACACAGAAGACTATAATAAATGTTCTCCGCAACTCACCAGTGATGGATCTCCCGATGGATTGTTGTCACTCAATTTGAAAGGATCGCTCGTTTATGGCACCACACCTTTCATGATACATTGTATGTACCTACCCTTGAGAACCCATTTTGTATTCTTACGCTCTTCTCGAAAAGGCGGAAATGGTGCGAAGGCGATCTCCCCTCTGGGTACCCTATCGATCATACCGGTTCAGGGTCGGCCCTGGGGCGTCATTAATCAGACCCATGGCGGGAATATGGCGGAAGGGGGCTCATGTCCGAAACTGAAACCCCTTTTCCCGCGTCATCCCGCTGGTTTTCTCTGTTTGCGGATCCATAACCCCCCCCCCCCCCCCCCCCTCCATTCCTCGACCCACTCCGTACAAAACACATGTCACTCTGATCCCTTCTTTCCTCGAGAAATGTCGTAAATATCGAGTCCTAGACAAATAGAACAATCAATTCTGCGGTCGAGACGAATCGGAAGGGCGAACTTCCGATATTTTCCCTTTTCCCGATGGGTCTGCGAAGGGGAATATATTTTCACAATGTATCGTGTATCTGACGGGGGAATTTATGCGCGTTCCTTTCGGATATGAATCATTTCACTAAAAATGATGTCCGAGGGAGGATTCGTACAATAAATGTTATAGGGTTAGATTGAGCTTGTTATGATGGGTGGCAGGGGGGAAAGGTTGTTAATGTTTTGGACAGCTCAATAAGGGATAGCTCATCCGAAATGTCTGGTTTTTGGCATCTCCATGGCCATCAGTAGCGTCTGTATACACTCAGATAATATCCGATTACAATATCTGACACTACAAATCAAATTCAGAGCAAAAGCAGCGTAAGAATCTATTAAATTGTCTGCTGATATCTTTCTGCGTTTATTTCTACCATTAACCTTCCTCTAATTTCTCCCTTGACGGGAAAAACAACAGACCATGGATAATATCCATATTATGTCAAGGTATTATTTTCCCCATCAAGGGAGAAATTAGATGAATGTTAATAGTAGAAATGAACGCTGGATGATAAAACAACTAAATTGCATATAAACACATAATAATTACGTATTTATTAAAATTGAATTTGAACTGGTAATATCGGCTTGTGGTAAAGTAAAACATGATAATATCATGATAATATTAAACATGATAATATTATTATCTATTATATAATTCCTCGTTTACAGATGATCCATGGATAGTGTCAAATTTTGAGGCCGATCAACATTTTTGACCCCTGCCACGAAAACAGGTGGAATATTCCAAGAATAATAATCCAAAAGTGCACCAAAATATGACGACTTAAAAAAACCCACACGATGAAAAGTGGATTATAACAGCAATAATTGCTGTTATAATCCACTTTTCATCTTTTACACTCAATTATTGTTGTCAGCTAATTTGATAAAATATTTAATATCGATACAATCTCGCGGGGTACTGTTTTTATCACTGAAGACAATGAAAATACATCTTCGGGGATAACTACCAACGATGTAATTTCCCGCTACCCCATCAGTTTGATGAAATCCATAAAATAAATAATTTATCGTCTCCCCCCTAAACTCTCCCAGACATAAATCACTGAGGAAAGGCTCGTTACCTCCGTTTCGGCAGGCCGTAATGACGGTTCGGCACCCACTCGGCGAATTCATCCCTTAATTTATGCCTTAAGAGCTTCCACATCGTAAAGGGCGTTCCTCTCCACCGCCGGTAACGTCACCTTAACCCCCTCCTGTCTAGCCCTTTGAAATCCACCCGGTAAAGCCCTCCCACGCCCGCGCCAAAGTAGCCAATAATTGGCAATTAAAGAGAGATCAGGTTCGAATTACTGTGACACGGACTCGGACGCCTCTGGGCTCCACCTCAAAACACTTCGCCATCTGAGGTACGTTGTTGAGGGCTTTCAAAATCGATGATTCCAATAGGTGACAAACAGGTGCGTAGGTACCAACACCAACATTGAACAATTTAGGGGAACGAAAATCGAAAAATGAAAGTTACCATAGAAAATTAAGGACCGAATGTTTGTGTACATGGATAAGTACCTAAAGTAAGAGGAAATGGATACGAGAACTTCAAAGACGACCGAGAAGAACGGTGAACTTGCATAAACATGATGATTCATAATAGCCCGGTTACCGAACTTCTTCAGCTAATGAACGTGTCGGTACGTCTCAGTCGCAACCAAACAAGTTAATTGCGAGGCTCTCTGTACCTTTTCTACACGGCATAAGATAGTTAAGTGAAAAACATTTTTTGAAAATTTTAGATGATTTCCAAATGAGCTTTCCATTCTCAAACGAGAGTTATAAACAATATTTCGTTGTCTAGAAAATTGGAAAAATTGGGGAAAACCCCCTCACATTTTACCAACATGAAGGGACACTCATGAACCATCAGCTAGTACCCAATTTTGCCCGACTTCAACTCTATGATAGCCCGATTCCAAACCCGAGCAAACTCTCGTACGTACCATGGTCTAGAGACATCGAACATTGAATCACACAGCTCTCCCCTCTTCCGTCGCTGGCGTTCCTTCAATGAAACCGAAGCCTACCGGATGAAAAAACCCCAACCACATGAGGAACCTGGTGGCACAGGTGCGACTGCACAACATCAGAGATTCTACAACATGAGCCTGCGCTATGGTGGCAAAGTCTACAGGTTTTCTCCTCTGGACTGGTGTCCCCTAGACTACTGTCCCATTCCATGATGACATCCTCCACTTTATTGTCCGGAGCTCCAAGATGTCCGTATCAGGCGCCTGTCTGTTCATGGGGCTAAAAATGGGATTTTTTGAAGGATCCCAGTAGGTTAAATATTTTTCGAGTTAAATCTAAATAATTTTTGAAAAAAACATTTTTGAAAATAAAAAAAATCCAAAAAAAAACTTTTTTGAGATTAAAAAAAGTTTTTTTTTTAAATTTTCTTCATTTACAGAATTTAATTTCTGCACAAGTAACCTATATCAAAGAATAATAAACCCTAGTGTAAAATTTGGAGCGTTTTTTTTTTTAACTTGGCAAGAAAAAAACCAAACCATGCGGTTAACCCGAATTACAATTAAAATTGTTTGAAAAAGAAAAGCGTATTATTATAAGAAATTTTGTTAAAATGAAGTACAATTCACTATGGAAACCCCAATGCCTAAAACATCGTAATTATGTTAAGCATTGCAAAATAAACAAATGATTGATTGATTGATTGGGTGTAATCCTGTGTGAAGATCCAGTTCAATTGGGCATCAAACATGTTACTCCAGACCTCCTCATCTTGAGGCGCTTGGGAATATTCCGTCTTGGTTTTTGGATGACTTTGATCTGAACGTGACAACAACAAGTCAGATCAGCAATAATTTCATACTACATGAAAAATCGACGCGAGAATCAAATTTGGAGCGTAATTTTCATTATTTGTTCGTATTTTGATTGATCTTACTCCACAAACAACATGGTAGGTATTGATTGAAATTTGCTGCTTCGGTTAAACTTTTGTTATCACATGACGAAGCGGAAACAGTCTGTGTAGGCTCCCTTCGAGCCTGTCAATACGTTGCCAATTTTCAAAGGAGAAAGGGAGCAGCGAAATTCCTTATCAGAAACTCGACGACATTTTCAATCATTCAGTATTATGTTTCAGGGAGAACTCAGTTTCCAACCGTTCAATTTTCAGTAATAGTAAACCCCCTGGCGGGGGTTGGGGGAACTGGTCTACCTCCGGCTGCCATTCCAGGACTGTAAATAAGGGCATTAAAATGTTCTGCGTGGGCTCTACGGCCGTAATTAAATTCCTTTTCAAGGGGGATGCCGAGATGCTATTCGACCTCGTATTCGACCGATTCCTGGGCGGAGGGTGGCTCCGACAAGATGAATATTCAATGAGAAAGTACATTGCATTTCTGCGGGGACGCTACGTTAAAATTGCAATTTGCCTTTGGGAATTCTGTAGGTGAGAGAGTCGTGCGTGAGGCACCTGTAGAGGGGAAAAAGGGGTGGGGGGGGGGGGGGGGGAATCGACGAAATCTATAGGCTTCCGGAACTACAGAATGGCTTTGGGAGTCTCTTAGCCGATTGGTGACATACCAACATTGACAATATCACAGGGCTAGGCGAGCCAAAAGGTTCATCGCACCTTTTGCACCAAGGACCCTACAGTAGGTATCTGTCACTGCCCACTAAATCACCTCAACAAATGGGCAAGCTAGAGACTCTCAGTTGTCGCCACTGTTTTGAAAATTTTGAGCAGATTCCATAACATTCTGGACGCAACGACGGATGATGAAGCTGACATTCTCCAATTGAAGTTTTTTAGGACCTAAGGGCCTAAATGCAAAAATTCCCATAACTTAGTTTTTGCATTTTGAAGTTTCGTTAGAATAACATTCAATAATCAAGCAATCGACGCATTATGATTTTTTCTTCTCAAACTATCTTCTCCCCCTTTAGGGAGAAGATAGTTTGAGAAGAAAAAATCAAGCCATTTAGGTCTTTAGGCCAGCAAGAAAAGACCTAAATGCCACCCCTGTTTGCTATAACCCACAATTTAATGCCGTTTTGCACTCTGCAAAAATATAGTAGTTTGCATGTTAGGTACACGTCTGAGACAAATTCGTCCGAACATTTTATCTGATTATATTGTTATTAGGTAAGTAATACCTAGTATTTATTAGTTGAGGGTTTGAAGGAAAACATAGAAGCCATTCGTAAGTAAACTCTTTTATTATTATTTGATGTTTAAACAGTCAATATGGCATAGTGTCGGAACGGCATTTAGGCCCTTTCAAAACAAAATCCCAACCATTAAGGCTCTTTCTCAATATTAAATCCAGGAAGAAAAACTCCCGAAAAAAAAAACTCCGTAATAAAAGCTCCCGGAATAAAACTTCACCGACACCTTATCCGTCTTCCTGGCATCCTTCAAAAGCCCCATTTATAGCCTTAAGAAAGCCCCATAGAGCCCCACGGTGAAATCGGATCGTTCCGGGACCCCTTAAACTGGATGTTACGTTCGAAAATACTTCGAAAACAACTCCTCTCAAAAACCCCTCGAGCCACATCGGGCAAAAAACCTTGCGGGCACAACTAGATGGTGGACCGAGTGTTTGGTCAAACTTTCACATTTAAAAAAAATTCCCACCGCACAAAACGACGGACAGAACGGATGGATGGACATTTCATTTCTGGACCCAACACGTCTGGAAACGTATAAAGACAAATTTTGAGCCCAATCAAAATTTTCCACCTTCCATACGAACTTACGTGTACTATTCCCTGAATAATAAACCAAAGACCCAGTTCTTTCACTTCGTGCGAAAGAAATAAACGTTACAAGACCGCCAGTATTTCTTCCTTTCCACATCGAAACCTTCCCCCGTTCGCACCCCCTTCGACCTCCGCAGCGTCAGACAAGCTCTGGGGAAGTGGTGTGAATATTTTAGAGTTTTAAACAACCCCTCAGCCCCAAACTCGGCGGCCAGACAAGTGCGAGTGAATAATGCAATGAGCAACTTCTTAACCCCCTCACAACCCTCCCAAAGCCCTATTTCTATGCTTTTCCCACCCTTTTCTCATTTATAACGGGGAGCCCCCCGTACAGTTTTTGAATGCAAACACTCGAGTTATTATGTCTGTTTCCCGAGAAATGAAATAATTATGAATTAAAGCGTTTTTCGGTCTTCAGAGGCGAATTCAAGTTTTAAATTCGTTTAGACCGGTTGGATCCGACTTTTGTTCCACTTTATCCCTCAATTATACGAGTTAATTACGCGAGTGTATAACCTTCCCAATGTTCCAACGTTATTATGCCAGAAGGGAGATATAATTGATAGTGATATCCAGCTGATTTTTTAAAGGAAATTAAGGCGTGCCAAATGTCTGTGATTAACTATTTTCGAATACGATTGGATTTTATCGTTTTCCAGCAGAGACCAATGATTAGAACATGATTGATTCCACGTCCAAATATTTCGGAAATTATCTCCCCCCCCCCCCCCCCCTCATTGGGATTTAACACTGTTTAAAAAACGCTGTAACCTTTATAAAGGTATACACAAGGGTTAAAGGCTTTTATAATTTGATACATAATTTAATACAAAAAGCAATGTTTGGACTGTTGAGGGACATCGAAAAGTCGATCAAACGTCTGAAATTAATTGAAAAACGACCTTATTTTACCTTCTGGCATCAACCAAACGTCCCATAGAACCCCACGTTGAAATCGGATCAATCTGGGACCCCCAAAAAGGGACTCTACGGCCAAAAATACTCCGGAAACGACACCTCAATCGACCCTATAGCCAAAAACCTTCAAAATCCCTTCCTGCAGCCTCTTTTTAGCCCCACGGAGTAGGGGGATTGGGCTGAGAACCTTGCTGGCAACAACTAGATAAACGGAGTAGACGGATTTGTCAAAATCTCAGATTCAATTAAATTTCATGTTTAAATTTCAAATTTTGAAATTTTAACAAAATACTAGGGTTTAAAAAAATGTACAGCTCAAAACAGCCTGGGTGGCAGACGGACATTTTGTTTTTGGAACCTACTCATCTAGAAACGTATAATGAAAAATTTTGGGTTCTTCAAAATTGACGACACGAATAATAAACGAATATATTCGTGTTGGATTTAATCAGATCTTTATAACTGAATTTAGAGGTGGATGCCATCTGGAACCTCACAGTGTCTGAGACGCAGACGCCTCCCCCTGAAAAGGCTCAGCAAAGATCGGCAGAACCAACCTTTTTCCGTCTGCTGGGTTTTTCCGAATTCCCGTTTTCTCCAATTAAGTTTTGACGGAAAAGAAGGAAAAGGGCCCTTAGCCCCAGCGGAGAGTTTCCTTCCATTAACAAACACAATGCTTCAACCCCCTCTTCCCGTCCCGCTGGCGTTTTCTAATTGAATTACGATTCATCTCCAGCAATAAGATGAAGATTCCACGAAAATCCAATTAATTCCCCTCACTCGACGGCCCCTTTCGCCAAACGCCCCGACGGATGGCGATTTGGCGTGACTTGTCCTTTTCCCTTCTCCCCCACGAGGGTACATTTTCTCCGGAGGGGATGAAAAAGAGCAGAATGAAATCCCCAGCTGCGATGAAGCCTTTGGGGAAGTCGGTGGCGTTTAGCGGAAAGATATAGTTGACATTTATTACTCTTCCGTCTCATCCGTCCTGGGGGCTGGCGCTTTATAACTTTTACGATTGTTCTAGGTGGTTGGACCGATGGTCTTTCTCTTGAAGTAGGGAAACGCGAGGGATCTGCTTTTGTTGCTAAGATAGCGTCATTTCCTGCGTCGTTTACCCTTCTTAGATCATCATAGCTCGTCCTAGACTCAGTTCAGAGGGTTCTCGCTGATCGATGCTCTTCTTATTGCGCTCCTCGTTCGCCGGTCTTTTGATTTAACTTATCATTCACTTTTATGCTGATTTAGTTCTTCATACACCTTTTTGCCTTAACTATTGGGTACTCATTCACAACACTGCTGATTGCGCTATACAATCTCATCACTGCCGATTCCTGTCCTCACTCTCTGCTCCGATGATTTTACTTGTTTGGTTGATTTAGCTCTTAATTCAACTTTTGTCCCAAACTATTCCTCATTCACTTCGATGTCGATTCCTCTTCTCATTCAGTAATCTGCTGGTTTCGCTCCTCATTCAAGCTTTGCTGATTTCGCTGCTAATTCACTTCATGGCGTCAGGTAGGGCTGCCCTTTGAGCCCCATTCTTTTTGCCATTTTTATTAATGATATTGTGCCCGAGTTTCGTTATGGTGTCAGAGTTGGCGATTTGACTGTTGGTGTCCTCATGTATGCTGATGATCTGGTTATCCTGGCTGAGAACCCGGAGGAGATGCAGAGTAATATGGATGCCCTGGAAGTCTACTGCAGAACCTGGGACTCGACTGTAAATATGGATAAATCCAAGGGGATGATATTCCAGAACGGTGGACGTCGCAGTGCAAGGGAGCATTGGACACTGGGAGGTGAAACAGTTGATATCGTTAACGAGAATAGGTGTCTTAATTATCTTGGTGTCACGCTCACTCCTAGATTGTCGTATGCTAAGCACCTCAAGAGAAAGGCAATTGCTGCAAGAAACACCATGAATTGTATATGGGGACGTGCATTTTCGAACCTCCATGGAGGTCCCCGTGAAGGTCAATCTGCAGATATTCAATGCAATTGTGAGGGCGGTTTTATGCTATGCAGCACAAGTATGGGGGTTTCAGGAGTATCTGGTCGTGCACGATATATTGTTTGTGAAGAGGATATTTACCTCAATAATTATTAAGTAAATTATTTACGCGCCGGATTACTTGCTGCATTTGGAGACCGTTTCTGCATACACTCTCCGCCTTCACCTGCAGTACATTGTGAGGGTCGCGGGGATGAGTGAATCGCGGCTACCAAGGGTTGTCGCCAGGGACGTCATCGAGGCGGGATTGTGTTGGGCTGGCAATTGGAGGGCTTTGGCTGTTCACTGTCATGTCGCGGATGATTTGTCCTCCTTTGACGCTGCTCTTTTGAGGACTGATGCTGACTTGCTGCTTCGGGGCTTTGTTGATCGGAGGTGGGCGCGCTTCAGGCGGAGGATGCCAGAGTCAGAATTGTTCACTCTTTACAGGGAGCTGGACTCGGGTGTCAAGTGTGCCGGCCTTGTTGGGGACTCTCTCCCAGTGACCCTTGCAGCGTTGCGATGGATCTTCAAGGTCCGAGAGCTCAATGCCAGACCATATTATGTCTCCGGCCGCCAGGAGGAGTGCTCTATGTGCAATCGGCGCGAGAGGGAGGACACTTTCCATTTTTTGTGCGTGTGCCCGGTGTAGTCGGAGTTCAGTCTTGCGGCTTTCGGCCGGTCACAGCTGACGAGGGAGGACGGCTCTGGGAATTCTGAACGGTCCTGATTGGGGTCCGCTTGTGCAGTTCTGCAGGTCGGCGTGGCGGTATAGGAAGTTTTTGGTGCGGGAGTTCAACTTCTAGGGCCTTCCCCTTGTTGTTGAGTCTTCCAGCCTTGGGGAATCCAATCCATCATGTTTTTTGTTTTTCTCTTTAAAACTGTATAAAAAGATAAGATGTAATGAAGTCAAACCTCCGGCAGAAGGTTATCATAACCATTGCCGTATTGTTTATTTTCGAAATTTAAATTGTTTTAATTGTTGTAGTTTTTTGTTAATAAACCATTTATCTATCTATCTATATCTATCTATCAATTCACGGCCAATTTCTCTTCTCATTCAGTAATCTGCTGATTTTGCTCCTCATCTCTTCATTCACTCCACTGCTGATTTCCCTCCTCATTCACAGCTCTGCCGTTTTCGCTTCCCTCATCAAGCCCCACATGAACCAGTCGACGGCAGACAATAGCGAATCACAAGCTTACAGATGATGTTTGCAAATGAAGACTGTAAAATGAAAGGGTTGGAATTTCGTTACTAAGTTAAACTCGGGGCAGTGAGGTTGAATCGGGCGCCAATGACGGGAGTCGGTTTGAAAGCAGTCCGAGACCTCTAATAACGGATGTTGGCGTCTGGTCCGACTTTATTGGGAAAAAGGGAGGTCGACAAATTAATCCGTTCAGAATCAAGGGAAACCCTTTTACTTCCTGACGCCCTTTTTCGGTCGATTTTTGCGGAATTCAACCCTCCACTTCCGGGCTCTTATTTGGATCATCGAAAAACACCGTTCAGCCTCGCTAGAGAGAAAAAAAAATACCCTGAGATGACAACACTTAATTTTATCCGTGGTTTTCATTCTCAATGTATTTTGAAATTCTTGACGTTCAGCGCTTGCAAAAAGAGATTTTTGGCTACAAATCCGAGGCCTCAAAGACAACATCGTAGAAGGGCTGATTTGTCTCGGTGATGCTCCCATTATGAATCTAATGACCTCATGGGGATTTTATTGCAGTCATAAAACCGTTGGGCCATGTCGTGAGACCCCATAAATCCTCTCATAAAAAGTTGCTCGCCAGATAAGATATAATAGTGGCGGGGTGTCCATCACACCACATCGGAGGTCTCTTCGTTGCTATTTATGCGAGGTAAAATTGTTTATGTTACATTCAATAAAATAGATTCAACAAAAAACACGACGTTGTGAGATATACAGGAGGGGGAATAAGACTTGAAGGTATATTATATACCTTCTTTGAGAGTCATCTTCAATGTATTAGTTCTTTATAATAAAGAACTAATACATTGAAGATGACTCTCAATGTCAGTCGGAGACTGCAAAACACGCCCATTGTTGGCAAGACTGCGAACAAGATGTCAATCTAGGACTGTATCATGATTGTGAATCGTGAGCTCCAAACGTTCACTTTTGTGGGCCTAAAACCACTCGACAGCGTGTGGCGTCCAAACCATTAAGGCCTTTCACGGAGCGCTCCCGTGGTGTGAGGTATATGACCGTTTTACGTCGAAATTGCATTCAAACAAGGTGGCTCTTAAAAAGCGCAGTTATGACGAAGTGGCTGTTCCCTCCGGTCTTTAGCTTTCGAAACAGCCTGGCATCAGGACCATCTGGTGATAGTCGTCAGCACTAACTGGGCCCTGACGAAGTCGCGCTACTCGTATTTTTGAAATAGTCGCAGTGAAAATAGTTTTTTTTTTTTTTGTCCTGGTCAGTAGGTTTTATCGCGTTCGAAATTGGAAGTCGGACGGGACAGGAAATGCATGTGAATGGCGATAGAAAGCGGAGAGGCGGATGAATCAGATCTAAAAGGAGACTCCCGGTCTAGCAGTTCAACGTGTCTATGTGTTGGATTTGGCATTAGTGTTAGTGTTAGGCAGGATGAAGTCTGTTAGCGGGAATTGTCACATCCTCCCGACTCCGAACGAGCCCGCACAGAGGGAACGCACAACGAAGCCCGCTGACGCTGATCGTCGATCGCCAATATCGCCAAGATTGATGAAAACGCGTGTGGTCCAGTAATATTAGAACTGTTTTTGTTCTAAATTCATAAAACGGAAATGCTTGGCGTAAAACTGAAAATGGGTTTTATCGCTCCTCCTGGGCCCAAATGTGAGGAAACTGGGTTTGCACCATCGAGGGAGGTGAACTTAACTCAATAATTCGAAAACCACGATTTTTTTTCTTTACCTTTTGGTTTTTTGCCATTTTTACGCCGAAGGGTGCGTCTGACAAAGAAAAATGTATTTATGTTATTAAAACAGAGAAAACATTTCTTTCGTAGGTAGGTACTTGTTTTTCGTGTTTATGTCGTAGTTTTATATTTATTTACGTTATAAATTAATATAGTAAACAACGCCGTGGGTTTTGTTGTCTCTTGGTTGAGGGGGTAATCTTGATAATAGTTGTAGAAACGCACCGTAACCAAAAAGCGAGGCTAAAGCATGTTCCATGTTTCTTAGCCACAGGCTCTAAGCAAATTGCATCCAGGGGTCTATGGGGCTGACGAGGAGCGCAGCGCCGAGTTTAAATTTTTTTTTATTATTAAGTAGTTAATTTAAAAAGTAAAAAAATAAGTACTAATTTAAGAAAATATTTTTAAAAATTTTATTTTGTTTTAAATAATATTTTGCACACATTGCCTACCTACATTAAAAAATAATAACCTCAACAAAAAATAAAAATAAATAAATAAAATTGCAGCGTGTAAAATTTGTAGCGTTTTTATCCCATTTTACTGAACTGGAGTAGTGGAAAGGCAATCGTGAAATATCGTCATAAAGGTACACACCACACTCTGGCAGGGAGGAAAAAGTAATTCCTGGAGGGGTTGTAATGGGTGCAGGGATGGAATACTGATCCACAACTCCCTCTAGTTTTGATGAGCGGGGGTGAATACAATGTCAGCACATCTCTACTGAAATTGTCCAAAAAATCATGGATGATGGGGAAACGAAATCTGCGGTGCAATCAGAGAAGATAGCGTGTTTGGGATGTTAGGTGAGCTCAATTTGTGTACTACGTGCCACATCTTGTATGTGCAGTCTGTAATTAGAACAGAAGCCCGCAGTAATTCGGACGTCTGGGTTCCCAATTTGAGCCGGATTTGGAGCACCCATCGGTTTCTGCCATCGAAACGAACTTGACGGATCCGTAATAAAAAAAAAACTGAAATTACTTGGTCGTGTAAAGCGAGAAGTTCTTACTAGCGGGAAAGGCCCCCCGAAATAGGGCAGTTCGTCGCTCGCGGGGCATCCAGTTAGCGCCAGTCGGCTATTATTAGTTTGTTGGCAATGTTTACACTCACAATGAGAAGATGCCGGGTCACCCACAGCCCCTTTCTGTTTATAAATATTCACCCATCTGACATCCGCAACAACCTCTTTGCTCGGCCTGACGATCCCCAGCAAAGAGGACAGTTTCAAATCCTCCAGCGATGTCAGGTGAGTAACGATTGAATCAACTTGAAAATGACACTAACATAGAAAATACCGCTAACAGCTGTGCTACATGACGTCTCGCCCCTTCAAGAATTATTGGGTTCATCTTTAAATAGCACTTCCCTCTTCTGGATGTTTCCATATTGTTCTCTTGCCAGCTATCTTTCTCTGCCAGCGAACATAGTTGGAGATAATGATAGAAGTGGTTGATTTGCCTTGATAACAAACTTTGGTGTGCAGGGTTTGAACACCATACGAATCCCCCTGAAGTTACTTAAAAAACGACATGACATGTGATCTTCAAAACCGACTGAAAATGTTGATGATGATTGTTGCTCTTGATTTCAAATCGTGAAAAGAGTGTAATTTGATGGAATTACAGTAACGTGGTCTGTTTGAAAGCATATTATCTTTCATTGAGGTCAGAAAGTCGAACAGAAGATCGCTGTGGTGATGGTACAAATCACCATCTCCTTGCCATCTCTGGAGCCATAGAGGCTCTCCTGGAACTATCGCTCTTGGACATTTTGGATGAGATCCGCGACAATGGAGACGGCATACCCGCACACGTTGAGGAGAACGGGAACCTGACGGGTACATGTCGGGACATCAGGAAAGCACAGTCAGCAGCTTAAAATTTAAGCAGCATGTAATGCTGCGCGGTCCATCGGGAGGATGGGCCATAGCGTGCCGAGCCGAACACTGCCGAGTCGCCGACAGTGACATGTCACTCTTCTGCAGAAGAGGTCTACATAATTTGGAGAGCAGGGGCTTCCAACGATATTCTTTTCAAAGAATCACCCAGATGCGTTGGTGTGCGCTGGAACGAAAGGCCGCAGAGCTTCTACAGGAATCGTTTGAGGCAGCGGAGACAGTGGCGAACGACATCAGCATAATGAGCACACCATGATACCAGAGCCAGACCGTAGACGTGCTAATGAGACGTCGTCTCCTTTTGCCGTGCAAACAACTGCGGTTCATCAGGACGTGTGAACTTCAAGAATGAACCACCCAACGGTAGATGATGGGAAGATGAGGAGGCCCACTTCATCTCCGTGAAGCCCTGGTACGCAAAAGGTACCTACCTATCTTATCTTCCTCGCCTACAAGGATATTGAAGGAGCTACCGAACCTTTTCAAGAGTATTGCTTGCTAAAGCAGCGGTCTCCGAGAGGTCGTCAGGCTATATACAGGGGCCTGACATTTACACAGAACCCAGTCATCAACCTCTCAGGTTATAAATTTAAATCTGATGTCAGCAGCAGGATAGTAACAATGCTGGTAGTACCCGCCTGGTAGTGAGTGCATTATAATACAACTTGACCGCTTCACTAATGAAACTCGGCCGCCTGAAAGGCTCGGTATGTCCATGCAAAGAACCCAAATTTTGCCATTCTCAACCAGTGTCTTCGAGCATTCAGGAGTTCATCATCCCTTGCCATGCTCAAAACGCTCTTTCTGAGGAACCGATTTCAGAACTCCCCCAACACCGAGTAGGTATGCAAAAAAGAAAGGAGAATATTCTAATCCACGCCTTGCTCAGTGTGCATGTCCTCCAAGATCTTCATGATCTCGTCAATTGTACGTTAACGTACAATCGTTTAGTGGAAGCAACGCACTTCTCAGTTTTATGAGCACCCATAGAGGATGGTCTCCATCATTCTTCAGACTGGTGGACCAGGTCGAGCAGGGGATAGAGACTCCTTGATTGCTTAGCAGCAAGAGGTGCAGTCAGACAAATGGAAACTTGGTGCAGGAAAATAAATTTGCTGGAGTGGATCTTCAGTGGTTTCCAGTACCAGTCCGGCATGTGGTGTCTCCTGTGTAGGTGAACCTTTACTCTGTTCGATTGAAACGTCGCTATCCGTATGGAAGAAATGTAGCTTGTTGGGTCAGTGTATCAAAGAGACGTGCACCATGGTAAAAGAGCTGGGGAAAAGGGGTTGGGGGTTTCAGTTGGAGGCTGAGGGGGCAGACAAGGTCTTATCTAGACGGGATAATTAAATCTGTTTGGGGGCGAGTTGGGGGTCTGGCGGGCGGCGTGGGGACTGCCTTACCAGCGTTTCCGCCCCCCGGCCGCCACCATACAGGGGACAATCTCTCCGCCGTTGACAAACTCTGGAGGTAAATGCCGGCCCTGTCGATAGGAGGGCGAAGGGGAAGCTTGAAGCTGTCGACGGCAGACAAGGGGGTTCCCGACTGGGTTGTGGCGAGGAAGGGGGATTGGCAGGACTTTTGGACTTGACTGGGCTGACACCCTCACCACTGACATACCGAAGAAATGAAGGGGAGGTTTTGAGCTAAAGTGGAAATACGCCTTTCCACAGGGCAGTGAGACATGGGGAGCAGGAAACGGAAAACGTCAAAAATAGCCTTCACAGAAAAATCAGCGAGTTCGTCTCAAAAGGTTCTCCAATTCTCAAGAAGTAGGTATCAAAGGACAGTCAAAATTGAAACAATAGTTGAATTGAAACTTCGAGTCTGTTGTCGTGGAAACTTGCGAAGGCTCGTCGAAACGAAAAAGAGAGAAACTTTGGCCTGTAATAATTTTGACAGCGGTTTAGTTCGGGAGGTTCGAAAAATCGAACTACCTAGTTACTTTCATTGTATTAAATTAATTTTCTATTTAATTATTCAACTTTTAAGTCGAATTGTTACACGGTGGAATAACCATATCCCGTGAAAAAATGGGTTGATTATTTCAAGAATGATAAATAGAGATTCTGATCGTGCGGCTGATAAGCATAATAATCTATGATATATTTGTGCTTCCAAAATGATAATTATTTACATACATTGTAACCTGGTATACCACTCGTTATGGTGCATGTCATCCCCTTCTTGTATCTTGTACAGTGTAATAATTTTTGACTACCTACTTGTCGAAAATACAGTTTTAACGCTGAATGTGTTTTTACAGAGGTTATATAGTTTGATGTCGTTGGGCGTGAGTAAGGAAAGGTCTACAGAAATATCCACGAGAGGCTAGCCGGAGCTGGGAGCCTACTGGGAGCGGCCTGATTAACGAGCTCACCAACCCAATGCCCCCGCCGCCGTGAACCGCAACTCCTTCTAATCCCACCCCATGCCCCAAGTCGATCGCTCCAGTGGAATTACCGAAAAAATCCATTCTGTGTTTCATTGGGTTGATCCTCGATCATAACATCAACAATCCGAGGGTCTGGGAGTGTCCCCCAGTACTAAAGTCAAAATATAACCATACCTAAATAGTCACAATAGTCACAAGCGGCAATACTCCCTACAGGAGGCAATTTTTTCCCCACCTTTCATCAACCAAAACAATGAACGAACTCGTTTTTTTCGATTGATTTTGCATTAGGGCTCAACCGTTTTCATGGAAAATGACGTTACAACGAAGGAATTACGAAATAAGCCCCGTCATGGAAGTGTGTGGCGCTTTATCCAGAGAGATATCACGAGGATGAGACTCGCAGAGGATGGCATCGGTTGGAAGGGTGATGGGGGGAGGGGAGGGTTGGATTGCGGGATCGGTTTCTCCCCTTTGGAAAACCGTCGTTTCGCACTGTCACGCCTCCCTCATCAGGGAGCGAACGGGCGTTATCAAAACTACCCGGGTTTCGTCGCATTATTCGCTATCAGGCCCTCGTCAAAGGACCCCACGCCGTTGGGGTGGAATATAATGCGGGGGTTCTCCCCCACACCCCCACTTGAACGGTGATGGTTCCACAGGGAGGTTGTCGCCATTCGAATAGCATTAGGGGACCGGGAGGGGAGGGGAAGTTACTCTATTAAAGTTACACCGTGCTGATATCGATTGAACGGTGTCTGTATGTTCTGATCAGTTTAATATGATGGAACTCGCCTACTTATTAAATAATTTAAATATTGAATTAAAAAAATATGGGGCTTAGGGAGAAAGATGACTCCGTTGCTGATGATTAAATTTGATTACTTTTGGTTTATTATTCTTGGAATAATACACCTAAGTTTTCGCGA
Source organism: Pilophorus perplexus (assembly GCA_955831195.1). Classification (NCBI taxonomy): domain Eukaryota; kingdom Metazoa; phylum Arthropoda; class Insecta; order Hemiptera; family Miridae; genus Pilophorus; species Pilophorus perplexus. The sequence goes on from OY037009.1 coordinate 9,448,697, forward strand.
CGGAGGTCGACGACTCGGATCGGCCTCAAAATTTGACATTATCCGTTTCAAGAGGTCTACATTCTAAATCCGAAATGTCCGTCCGCCGTCCGGGCCGTTTTGGGCAGTAGGAATTTTTTTTTTAAATCTGAAATTTTGACAACATACTTGGTTTACCATCTAGCTGTGCCCGCAAGGTTTTCAGTCCGATCGCCCAAACACGTGGGGCGCTATAGGGCTAAAATGGGGCTATGGGAGGGTTGTTTTTAAAGGCTTTTAGCTATGTATGGGATCGAGTTAGGTGTCGTTTTCGAAGTATTTTTGGACGTAGAATCCATTTTTTGGGGTCCCGGAACGATCCGATTTCACTGTGGCGATCTATAGGGCTTTCATGGGGCTAAAAATGGGATTTTTGAAGGATCCCAGGTGGTCAAATATTTTTCAAGTAAAAAAAAAAAAAATTGTGAAAAAATCCACAAAATTTTTTTAGAATTAACCCTAGATTACTATCGAGGAGTCAAAATGACTCCAGCCCCCACTTTTTGCAGTGTACCATGGAGCCTCAGGAGAGGGGGTCGGTCCCCTTCTAGCTAGGCTTCCCCAAGGATGTCTCCTCAGTGACGCGCAAGCCACCGGCCGCCTTTGATCTCATCCGTCGTTGCAATCAGGTAAATACTGAAGTTCTGTACGTCAAAATGACTCCACGATAGTAATGCTGTGGGTAAGGTGGAGTCAGTTTGACTCTACGATAATATTGCACGCCCCTGATGTTCAGCCAAGTTGACTCCACGATCACATTGCATGTTCTATCGTTCAGCCAAATTGACTCCTCGATCACATTGCATGCCCCAATTGTTCAGCCAAGTTGACTCCACGATAACATTGCATGCCCCTATTTTTAAGTCTAATTTACTCCAAGATATGAATATAAGCTGTTGATTAAGGTCAGCTCAAAAGCAGAATGTGCAAATTCATTAAAAATATTCTCTTTTCTTTCTTTCAGGAATCATGAGTCGAAGGAAAACCGTCTACTCCTTCGAAGATACCGACGCGATCCGGCAGCTGCTTGAGGAAATGAGCGAATCAAATGATGACTACGCGCCAAGTTCTGAAGAAGATGAAGCAGACCCAGTTGATGGAATCGACTTAGAGAACGAAAACGATCCCGATTTTGTTGTTGAAGATGATGATGCCGAGCTCTCGACAGACAGTGAGGACGAAGTAGAACCATTTGACGAAGAAGAGGTGGAGGTAAGCATCGAGAATGTTATTATCAACTGCGAAAATTCAACGGAGCCTGAGCCCAGCACCAGTGCCGAATTGGCAAGAGACTCAGCCTCGACGTGCGCCAATAAACTGAAGGGGAAAAAGAAAATTAATGATAAAAAAACAGGTGATAAGGGAAACAGCGGGAACAAAAGGGCTGAAAAAGAGAGTATGGAAGAAGATGAGTTGGTTTTGACGTTAGATGGAGATAAAGTCACCGGAAGGGAAAGGAAAGACGGGAGTGCTTTTGTTTGGAAAACTAAACCTATTCCAAAATCGGCCCGAATTCCACGGAGAAATGTAGTCCACGTGACACCTGGACCAGTTGGACCGGCACGAGAGGCGACAGAGCCGATCGACTGTTTCCTCCTTTTCATAACACTTGAGATGGTTGAATTGATAAAGAAACACACAAATGATCAAATAAAACGATCCCGAACCAAGGAGGGGGGAACTTTTTCAGAAATTGAGTCCACTGAGGAATTGTTAGCCCTATTCGGGCTTTTCATATACGGCGCGGCAAAGAAAGATAATCATTTGCCAACTTTGATTCTTTTCAACTCAAACCAGTGTGGCACGTGGTACAAGGCTGCAATGTCTAAGTGCAGATTTGAATTCCTGGTAAGCTGCCTCCGTTTTGACGATAAAACAGTCAGGGACCTGAACGACAAATTTGCTCCAGTATCAGATGTTTGGAATATGTTTATTGAAAATTGCCGAAGAAACTATAAGCCAGGTTCGTACAATACGATCGACGAGCAGCTTGTGGGGTTCCGCGGAAATTGCCCATTCCGAATATATATTCCAAACAAACCGGCAAAATACGGTCTGAAGGTTCTCGCAATTGTCGATTCTGGCACTAAATATCTTTTTGACGCGATTCCCTACATCGGGAAAGGGACAACCCCACCAGACGAGCCAGTGGCACCTTACATCGTGAAAAAATTGGTGGAAAGAATCAAGAACACGAACAGGAATGTGACATTCGACAACTGGTTCACGAGTGTTCCCCTCGCCTTGGATCTATTGCAGAAAGGGATCACTTGCATCGGAACTATCAGAAAAAACAAAAATGAACTACCACCTCAATTTGTGGATTTAAAATTCCAGGGAAGGAAAGTGGGTTCATCCCTATTTCTGTACCACGATGACATCACTGCAGTCTCTTATAAAGCTAAGACCAATAAAATGGTAACGCTAATTTCAACGATGCACGATCAACCTGATCTTCATCCTTACTCGAAGAAACCTCAAATCATTCACTCGTACAACGCCACAAAAGGAGGTGTCGACACACTGGACCAGCTGTGTTCCAATAATTCCTGCAACCGTAAAACAAAAAGATGGCCAATGTGTTTCTTTTACAATATATTGAATGTTGCTTGTGTTAACAGCTACGTGATATACAAACACAACTTCTTCCGGCGACAAGAGCAAAAACGGAACGGTTCCCAGACAGGCACGATCCAAACAACAGTAGGCCGAAAGAGAAAAACGACCTCAGAAGACAGGGACTCACAAACTGCTAAAAAACGTAAAGGAAGAATAGATCAAGCAGAAAAACCTCTCACCCGCCTGGAGTTCATGCTGAAACTTAACGAGCAACTGTCTCATCGTTGGAAGATGATGCGGTTGGAAAAAAATCCAAAATTTAGTGCTACTCTAAAATCGACCATTCAAGAGAACATCAACATGTCAGCCAAGCCTCCCTCAAGCTCTACATCTGACCCTGGAAGAACAACTCAGAGGGAACCTGTCGAGGAAACTACAATGTCAGTTCCGCTTCCTGCTGACTCTCAAAGCGCTCCACAGCCATCAGCAGCCAAACAAAAAGTAGCAAAAAGGATGTATTGCAGCATGTGTCCGTCCTCTCTCAAGCGAAAAACGTCAACTACTTGTTCTAAATGTGACAGGCTGATTTGCGGAGGCCACACGGCAAAAAAATTCTGTCCGAATTGTTAATTGTTTTCAGGCTGCTGTTCCAATCAAATCTCAATTTGTTTTTTTTTGTTTTTGTTTTTTTTTCTTATGAGTGTCAACAGCCTTGCACTCGATTCAACTGTTTTCCTCTTATGTTTTACCTGGAAACAAAGTTCCTTAGTCGTTTGATGAAGAAGAGAGAGGAAAAAAGGTCATAACCCTAAGTTTTGTCCTGGATTTTTTTATTATTTGATATTTGCTTTTATTTCAATACTTTTGTGATCCTAAGACTTTACTGTGATTTGTGATTCACCTGAAATCGTTTAGTCAATTAGCAAAGAAACAAAAGAGACTGACTAAGACTTATTTTGCTAAGAAGGTATAAAGTTACTTTGAAGTTATTGGATTTGGAGTTTATTAGGTTTTTGGAGTCTATGTTTTGTTAAATTAATGCATGTAATGCTGTAAAGGAGGAAGGAGGAAGTTTTTAGAGTTTACGTTTTGAAAAATTAATGCATATTTTGCTGTAAAGGAAGAAATAATAAAATATTTGACTTGATTGTATGATTTAGTTTATTGAAATATGTTCCTCTCATTTCTTCTATCATGATTTAGATTTTTTCAATACAAACAGTATTGAAAAAAAGTGGAAAGCGAGGAATTTTAATGGGAGTCATTTTGACTCCGATCGATAGTAATGAGAGGATACGATTGATCGATAGTATTCTAGGGTTAAATGTCTGCACAAGTAACCTATATCAAACGTTTTTTCAAACTAGTTTGCTCCAAACCTCACCGGACTGATGAGCAATCCCTCCAAATCGATTATTGCCTCGAGGAGAGGGCTGGGAACCTCACAAATCAGCTCAAAACCCTTTTTAAAAAAAAAATCCCTTCTGCAGCCGCAAAACAGTAATTAGTTATTCTAGTTTGACCCCCACAGCGAGAACTTGGGTTGATTATACAGGGAATAATAAACCAAAAGTCATGACGTCTTCCTGAAAGTGTGTACAAACTAATTTAGCTTCTCCGCAAGTTTCCCGAGTGGTGTTCCACAAACGCTAAGTAACATCAATTTCATCGCCCAATCAGATCCATAAATTAGAGGCAATTTTAAACAAGAACACACATTCATTATGTACCTAGTGGTGTAGAAAGTTGAGTTCGTTACGAAATTCGTTACCTATTTTACGACCTCAGCTTCCCCCGCTAACTAACCAGCCGCCTAACCGGTCGGAACCTTCTGATTGGCCGATTCGGGAGAGTTGTGCGCACAAGTGTTATAACACGATATCGAACGTCCCATCGGCTTTCGGTTACTATTGGCACATTTCATTGAGCGGGGTTTTTGGCGTCGGGCTTCACATGGGGGATATCGACGCCGCCTGAGCAATAAATTATCACTGCGGCTCATACTGGGCAATGATAATTATCTGAATTGAGCCGGCCGTCCCTTTCGACTATCAAGATCACACGAATTGAAAATAACTGCCGTTTTAATTATGCAATGGCATAACTAACGTTTGTACTGTATTTGGAACCGCATTTCTCATTTGAGAAGCGTATTTGATAACTCGTCGTTACTACTAATAATCATAATGTGCTAGTAACGGCCCCACAGCGCATCACCTCGCGTGTATTTTCCATACAAATCTTGGAGAAACATCAAAGAGAATAATGATAATTATTATTATCCTCTTTGAGAAATCTTCTTCTTTGGAATCACTACCTAATAATATCGAAATTTATTATATCGAAGAACATCAACACAAAAATTTAGAACAGAAACAGATATTTTCTGTCATTTAACAATAACAGTTAGTATAATGGTGACAGGAGAGAGGCTCGCTTCGCTCACCCATTTGTGTGTGCGCACACCCAATCCAATCCAGTTATAAAATTACCCAAAATCATTGTACGTATCCGGAATTAGTGAGAAAGAAAGTGGGAAGGAGGACTGGCCTGTTTGTTCAGACACCAAAATTCACACTATTTAATATGAATAATACCTACATCAAGTGATGATTTATTGAAGTTTTAAGCTCGTTAAAACCGATCGCTGGAATGTTGAAAGCCCGACCCTGTGGATGTTGAAAATCCCTAAAACCCAAGAATATAATAATATTATAATTTCGGATATTATGCTAATATATATTATATATTAGCATAATATCCGAAATTAGCGAGGAATAAAATCGTCTCCTGAGTCCGAAATCATGGGAAACAAAAAATGTCTCGCCCCGAGTCAGGTACGCATAGTAGCACCAACTCAGACCTCACACACCGCAAACATGCATGGTCCCTATGTATAAGAATCATTCATATAAATATTACCCTCCTGATCCCCGGAATTCGTTCGTTCGTTTAGCTTTAAAATTCGGATCGAGAAAAAGGTGACACTGGAAACGCCATTAAATCTTTGTTGTTTACAGTACGATACAAATTTTATATCGTACTGTAAACAACAAAGATACAAACAAATTATTGCGCCAACTTGCGCGCAGATGCGCAGATGCATCTCAAATGGCTTATCGCAGGTAAAATTTGCTTAAAAATCCGAAATAATTAAAAATTAAGGGTTAGAATTTAGACATTTTCTTGTTTAATAAGAAAGCATTTTCGCGGGATCTCAGCCCCCAGGGATTAGCGGCAGGGATCAGGAATAGATAGGAAAAACACTTCAAATTTTAAACAGGGTTTATTATTCTTTGATATAGGTTAATACCAAGGGCAAATATTGATTCCGTCAGTAAAAAATAGTAGAAAAAAAACATTTTTTTTTTTTTTTATTGTGTTTTGGACAGATAGATGTAGGGCGTCGAAAAATGGATTAAGAGTCCAAAATTCTTCCTGGGATCCTTAAAGAGTTACATTTGTTGCCCCACGGGGAAATCGGATCGTTCTGAGAACCCTAAAAATGGATTATACGTCAAAAAATACGACACCTAAATCGACCCCATAGCCTAAACCCTTCAAAAATCCCTCCCATAGACCCATTTTAGCCCCCGAGAGCCCTGCGGGCTTGGGCGATCCGGCAGAAAACCATGCGGGCACAACTAAATAGAGGGACAAGTACACCGTCAACATTTCAGATTGTACAATAAATGCCAATACTTCATGGACGGCGAATTGACAAGTGAGACGCAACAACACCTATACCTACTACAATAATAATTATTGTATTACTACAATTATTGTAGTATAGGTATTGTTGCGTCTCACTTGCGTCTCACAATTATTGTAGAATAAGTTAACTTATTCCACGAGTAAAATCTTCTAAGGGATTACCTCTAGAAGTGGCTTACTTGCTTGAACAGTAACAAGATTGTAGCAAACAAGCCATCAATTGAATTGAATAGATGAGCGCAACCTTTCTGTTACTACGAATTATTACCTCGTCTTTATTGAAACCAAAACCGTAACTAAGAATTCGTAAATTGACACACTAGGTACTTATCTAACCAGGGCCGTGGAGAGAAAATCCGGGCCCGGGGGCAAAATTCATCGGGCCCCCTAAAAAAAAAAAAAAAAAAAAAAAAAAAAAAAAGGTACCTATGAAAATTTTTCCTATATTGATCTGTCCCTTTTCCCATTTTGCCTCTCCTACCCCCTTTTTTACAAAAAAAAAAAAATCTCAAGAAAATCCGGGCCCCCTACGAAGGCCGGGCCCGGGGGCAACGGGTCCAGTGCCCCCCCCCCTCTCTACGGGGCTGTATCTAACAACAAAATGCGCTGGGTCGCCCTTTTTCGAGAGTCATCTTCTCGGGATCGGACGAATAGTCGACGACGGAGGTGATTTTGATAGCCTGTAACCACCCCCTGAACTCGCTGATCACAATGAGACCACCCTCATGAAAATCTGTTCAGCCGCTCGGGCGTGATGCTGTGATACACAAAAGAAAGAAAGAAAAAAAAACATGCCGAAGAGATTAGCGCACCTTTCCATTTTTTTGGAAAGGTTGCGCGAAAAACTTCGAATACGAGTACGCTTGTTCAAAGCATTCAAAGCAATATGGAAGAAGGTAAATTTCACACCCGATGAACCTGCTTAGGCGGGCAAAAGAAAGAGAACCGAAAAACAGCACACCTGGACGGCCAGTTCAAAGCCCCTCAAATCCCGTTTTTTATGGTGATGAGTTATCCCTCATAATTCCCTAGCGGTCAAAGAAATCTTTCGAAACCACCGAAGAATATTCGCCCGCGAGGGCGAACAAAAGCCCTTTTTAGTGGAACAAAATTGTGAAAAGGATATCAAAGCTTTTGGACGTGAATTAAGAGCGAATGGATACCTACACCTGGAAAAGCGTCCACGGTGAGATTCTCCGAGTTGTTTTCGCGGAGGCGATGTTTTCGAAGATTTGGAAACGGGGAAAAACAAGAAAACATGTCTTGTTTTTAGCTTTGACGTTCCAATCCAACCCCATTAATTCTTCATCATTCTTCATGTTTGAAGGGTCTTCTAATGGATAACGCATTCCTTCATAGGCGTCTGATGATCATAATATTGATACGATTAGAAGTGAGATAGCCGAACTCCTATCCAGGCGATTCGTCAAGCACTTGAGCGACCGCCTGATCTGCCAGCATAGTCATGTGTATTCCCCTAGCTGCACTGAGAGGGATATCAGACCGCGAATAATTCGTGCCCAGATATCCAGACAAGGTGACTCGAGTTCCTTAGATTTGAATTTAGTCGTCAATTATTGATTATCGATGACCTAATTCATATCCAAGGAACTCAGCAGTCACCCTTGTCTGGAAATCTGGGCACCGGGCGTTCGCACGGAACATCTGGGCAGACTCACCTGCCATTGTGGCAGCAAGGGAACCTGTCCCCGGATCATTCTGACCAATCACCTGCCATTGCTGAAGACAATGATCTGGTCACGCGGGTCAGGGATTGGAGCTCACATGAACCCCATGCCTTGGAATATAAAGAAGGACGTGCGAAGCTGGTCCACATCGTGTCGCACGAAGCAACTGATGGAACGAACCGTTGTGACGAATCTTCCGGAATTACTTAATTCTAGTGTAGGTAAATTTAATTTTTTCTCCATTTTGGTTTATTATTCTTGGAATAATACACCTATGTTTTCGCGACGGAGGTCGACGACTCCGATCGGCCTCAAAATTTGACATTATCCGTTTCAAGAGGTCCAGATTCCAAAACCGAAATGTCCGTCCGCCGTCCGGGCCGTTTTGGGCAGTAGGAATTTTTTTTTAAATCGGAAATTTTGACAAAATACCTACTCGGTTTACCATCTAGCTGTGCCCGCAAGGTTTTCAGCGCGATCGTCTGAACCCGTGGGGCGCTATAGGGCTAAAATGGGGCGAGAGGGTTTTTTTGAAGGCTTTTGGCTATGGGATCGAGTTAGGTGTCTTTTTCGAAGTATTTTTGGACGTAGAATCCATTTTTTGGGGGGTCCCGGAACGATCCGATTTCACTGTTGCGATCTATAGGTCTTTCATGGGGGTACAAATGGGATTTTTGAAGGATCCCAGGAGGTCAAATATTTTTCAAGTAAGAAACGAAAACAGTTTACAGTTACTGTAAAAAAAAAATTATATACCTAATAATAATTATTAATAAAATTTGTATTCGTTTAATTTTTTCGATTCAATAAGAATATTCTAGTGTTATACAACTTATAACAGAAAAAACTGTTTTCAATTTTATCATAGAATTTCATTTCTATTATTTAGTAAATATATAACTAAAATTGATTATAGTAATAATAATATTATGAATATTATATGTTTTAATCATTAGCTATATTGGAAATTTCCAATTATTAAAAGAAAAGACTAGATTAAACTTAGTTAAAAATCTGAATAAAAAACTAAATTAAATTTTGAAATAAATTTTGTTCCACATTTCTATTCACTAATTGTTTTTATTTCTGGCCGTATAACTCTCGTATGAAACGATATTCCTTCAAGTTTTAAAAAAATTTCCACTTTTGTAGCGTCACAGGTCCTGGACTGGTAGCACTTGTTCGTTACTTCAGCTCTCACATAATAATATTATGTGAAGGGGGCAAGTGGATGAAGGTGATATGTGACAAATTGTGAAAAACCTACTTTTTACCATGGATGAAGGTGATAAGTACATCAGTTTCATGTCCCCTTATCAGATTTTGCGAAATCCCTCTAAAACGCTCAAAACTGAAGTGATGAAGGGGATATGTCGCACTACTTGGCGAGAAACCTAGTGGAAGAAGGTGATAATGGAGGATGTTACCACCTTCTTCCACGAGAGCGTGCCCCGTTTGAGGCACTTATCACCTTCATCAACTGAATAGGTACTGAGACGGCGCCGCTGGCCAGGGATGATATTATATTATATTGGTGAAAAATATAAATATTTCAGTCTTCAACAGTTATCTACATTTTTAGTCCAATTTGTTAATAACAGAACAAAACTAAATGTCCAAATTCCCTTCACTAAATCAATTTATAAAGACCTCAAAGTTTATTAGGTGATATGTACAGAAAAATGCTAAAATCTCTAGGTTGCTTTCAGAAAACTAATATACAACCTCTAGTAACAAAAATGGTTGGAAACCAAGAATGTGACACCGTTTTACCCATAGAAAAAACATCCATACAAAAAAAGTAACAGAGAAAAAACTTTGAACGCTTTTTCTAGAAATTTGAAGAAATGTCACATATCACACATAGCCTTTCGTTCACTGCCTGTCACTGTGTCTTGCTTATAAACATCACTTTCAGAAGAATGTTTTCACAGCACTTCGAAGAACAGCGTCATTTTTTCACGAAGTCATCGTCTAAATGCGACCCGTGACACCAATCGTATAAAACAGCAGGCAATTGGATTTATTGTGAAAAAGATTTCCGCGCGGTTTTTCCCCGCCTCAAAATTGATTTATTTATTGTTGGTGAAATATTGATGTTTGGCGGAAGAAAAAGAAGGGAAACGAATAACCAGTCAGTACATTGAATGGAAAGAGCGTAAAAAAGACGAGGACCCGCCCCGGGTAAATATTTTAACCGTTCGGAACATGTTATCAGCCGAAAACGGGACTCGGGGCGGGCGGAGTGAGCACGTAGGCAAAAATACCGAGCCAACGTTTGTATATTCTACGGCCTAATGCATACGGTATGAGCTGAGATATTGAAAAATCTATATCTGATATGGAAATGCAACACGGGGATTATTAAGCGTTCGGGATGGGATAAAATGGGGGGAGGATGAGGGCCTCTTCCCGGTTTTTCGACGGCGCTGAGCAAACAATTCCAAAGGGTCGTTGAATGTTGTCGGGAAGAGGTGTGAACGGCCTGAGAGGATTTTCGTGTATGGTGAACATGCCCCTTCAAAAGAAGAATGTTTTTGTAGCTCTAGGAGTAGAGGCAAAAAATTCAGGTTATGGCTGACACATGACCGCTTATTAGTGGCCAGTCAAAAAGGGCATATATTTTTTTTAGGTGTTTCAGTGCGTTTTTTACGCTAGGGGTTTACGATATGAATGGTGCAAAAATTTCACCCTCACAATAAAAATAAAAAATTGAAATTAAAATTAAAAATTAAAAAAGTAACTCCAGCGCTATTGGAATTTTCTGTGGTGTGCTATTTACTGGTAAATCAGGATTAAAGTTAACGTTATTTTGGTGGGTCGTTTGGGACCCATCAGGGAGCTTAAATTCAAAAAGTCGGACTGATTAACTTTGCTAACTTCAGGGGGCCCTAAAAACCACGATGGGGAGTTGAGGGAGGGGTACTGACGTAACACTGTGTATTCATTGAATAGGTATTTTGCGAAATGGATTGAAAACCGAAAACACCAAGTTTAAAAGGGTTTTTACCATTTTGGGAAACCTGGCCCATTTTTGAACCTACGTAACATGGTACCTATTTGATCAAAAATTAAACTTGAGTAATGAAAAATGTTCAGAATGTTGTCCTCTTTAACTTTTACTTCTACCAGTTTTCGATTGGTTGGATAGGAAAAACGTTATAACCCAAAATCTGAAATAAGTCCCAAAAAATCGTGGTTTTTAGAGCCCCATGATGTTAGCACAGGGTTAATCAGTCCGACGTTTTGAATTTAGGGTCCCTGATGGGTCCCAAGCGACCCATCAAAATATCGACAATTCCGATTTTTTGCAAACGGGACCCCTTTTCAGGGTAATTGACTGGACTATAACAATCATTAAATGACGCCTTCTCAATTCTTCAAATTTTGAAGAATTGAGAAGGCGTGGGAGGGTCTTTCATTTCGAAAAGAAAGACCCATGTTTTTCGCGACGTAATATGTGGGAAATCTTCTTGAGAACAACCACTTAAGCCCAACTTCATCAAAATCTCTTGGTTTACCAAGTGGTTGTTAGCCGTAGGTGCAGAGGTCTAATCCAATGTGGAGATTAGGGAGAAGGATCCTTTGCTGTTGTACTAAATTGTTAATCACAACCAACGATCGTAGCGTGGCCGGTTAATATTTAACGATTTTGATGAAATCGGGATTAAAATGTTCTGAAAGATGTGCCCAAGAAGCTAATATAACTAGTATTACTCCAATATTAAGCCTTTTCCACTTTTTACGTGGTCCTTATTCAAATGAGAAGCCCTTCCTTGTCCTCGTTAAACAATTAAAAAAAAACAAACACATTGTGGTACAGTGCATGAAGTAATGAGAGAGTGTCTAAATGGGCTCTCATGAAAGGATTCCTAAAACTCTTTCGAAACAATACCATAGAAATCCCTAATACTCCTTAGGTGTAGCTGGAGTCCGAGTTGTGCTGGAACCCCAAAATATCGATACTACATTCGAAAGTACCTACTTCGAGTACGACACCCTACTAAAACTCCTACATAAAACCCTTCAATAAATCCTCCAGCTGTGACCCTTGCAAACACAACTACAAAGGTATTGTTAACGCAAATGAATCATTGAAAATATCAAATTTGTCTAGTCCAATAAATGTTCGCAAGGTTTCTTTTTCCTCTTCCTCCAAGCTCACCGGTTGGGGATTTCCGCATCTTATACGCCTACCCCCAAAGTCATTCTTCGAACCAACCAAACTGACACCCTCCAGCACTAAAACCGACTTTCGACACGAATGACGTCATTAAAACGACTTGACAGTGGCGGTTGAACGTCGAAGTTTCTTGGAAGAGTTCCGATGATGTGATAAGCGCCTGATGTAAGAAAGCAAGTCAAGGTGAGGAAGTTGTTTACATTTCGAGTTCGACTTTCGACGATATCGAGGTGGAGAGTGAACTACTTAGGTCAACTACCTACGCTAGTATTTCTTCAGCGGGTGATTCAAGACATGCGTGGTCATGATGAATTGATCTTGTTTGATAATTTGACCTACCTACTTGCTAATGGACCCAAGGCTTCAAGGCTCATTCTCACCTGAAAAAAAAGAGAAAAAAAAAATTAAGATACTGTTAGATCCAACAATTCGAATTAATAATCAAATTATAATCAAGTTCAAACATGTAAAGCCTAAAACAATGTATGAACATACAATATTTGATGGCAGCAGAATATACGTATGTACAACTGAGGAGGTGGGACAAGAGGTTTCCATTCATATTAAAAATTGTGTACACAGATTTAGTTTTTATTTAGAGGATTAAATCTGATTGACAAATCAATTAAAGTTACAAGGTACTTAATAGCTACCCAAAAATAATAATCTCCTGTCTATAATAAAAAAATTTAGTCTCATAGTTTGGAGATTGGTATTATCAAACAAAGCTGGGGTTATCAAGCTATAATATTAAATGGTACCAAACTACAGCTAATACTTTAATACCAACCCATAATCCCCAAAAATAATACCAAACTATAATACCCATGACCAAACCCAAAAATAATTATAAAATAATACCAACCACTTCAAAAATTAACTGCTAATGGCATTGATTTAAAAAAAAAATTGTTTAATGGTAACTAAACATGAAATTAAAACCTAAAACCCCTATAACCCTTACCAGCTCTCATACACCTAGTTCACCGAGCAAAATCGGTGGCATTACGAGTCCAAGCGATGGGTTCGAAAATACGATTCTGAGTGGCTGTTCCAACTCTGCCACTTGCTCTCATTGAAGTTCACCTTATCAAGCATTCAAAAGGTTTCATTCGAATATGACATCCTTCTGGAACGTACTAAGTATATCTACGACACGAGGACTGCGAATGGAGGAAGGGGTCTGAGGCCAGGTGGGATACGGTCGGGGGGTGGCCAGTTTTAGCCAGCAAGGGTGGCCTCCTAGTTATACTTATGGAGAGCCAGTGCCAATCTCTCCAACGTAGGGAACGCTTGCAACCATAGCCTCACGCAATAGCGGGTGTTCAAAAGTAACAGGCCAGAAACTGACGGCTTGCAAATAATTTCTCCAATTTAAAGTAGGTACCTATTGGTTCTAAAAAAAAAAAAACATTATGAAGACCAAAATTGTAGTAAATTGGATTCTCTACACGAATTGTCTCACTCGGAATCCTCCTTTTTTCCAGTCGATACTGATTTCCCTCTCAACATTCGTAATCTTTCACTACTCGCAATCGTGTTGCTCCCACAAAATCACTGTCACTTGTGTTTACCTGAATTCCCGGGAAACTGCAGGTACCTGCAGAAGGTTTGTCAACATTAGGATTAGCACAACATTTTTGAAAAAAAGGTTTTGCCTACAGGATTAGCAAAAAATTATGCAATCCTATCAGGTTCGCTAAACGATGAAAAACAAGGAACAAAATTCGCATTTATGGGAATTTTGTTCAACAATTTTCTTTCATATAGTAATTAAATTTGCGCCACCTCCTTGTTTTTTAAATTATTTAAAAAACAAGGAGGTGGCGCAAATTTAATTACTAACTTTTGGCAATACTCTCCCCAGCCACAATTCTCACCCCAGATGACGATATTCCAGATTATTATAAAATCTATAATACCATTCAATTATAATTGAATAATTGAATACAGTACCTAATAATGACCTCTATTATACAAATTTTTCACTTAATAATAAAACCATGACCAATATTTTATATATTAACTGCACTGATGTTTTTTTATTGATGTTATTCATATAAAAAACATCAGTCCACAATTATTGTGGTCGAATGAGACCTTGACCGGCCCAATGCAATGCGCACTGGGGTGAGAAAGTCAGGCGGTTAAAGAGGAAGAGACGCCGTCTGGTTGAAATTCCCTTTCGAATACCTATTCATCCTCCTCGACGATACCCTCTTCCATTCTTGAAGAAGAGGTAGTGAAGGGAAGGGGAGGGGGTCGTCTGCGTCTGGGAAGTGAATATTGAAGGTTCTACGGAGGCCTCGAGGGGGATGCAGGACCCGGCAGGGAAGTCTGGAGGGATTCTGGAATGCTTCGGAGGCGGTAAGATTGCCGAATACTTGGGGTGTCCCCCCCCCCCCCCATCACGTCCCCCCGCCAGGACCACTTCCTATATTACTCGCGGAGGCAGCAGATGCCGTCCCTTTTTCTTCCCCCCGTTCCTCCTCAGGGGAAAACAGAAAAAGAGAGAAAAAGAGGAAGATCGAATAAAAAACGCAAAAAGAAAAAAACTCGCTCTCTTTTATCTCAAGAAAAACGCGCGTCTACCGAACGTAAATTACGAATTCCCTTCCCCCCTATCCGTCGTGCCTTTTTTTACGACGTTTCATTGGGGTGTCCTGTTGGGTGCCATTTATTTCTAGTAACGTCACCTCATCTTTTCAGGGTAATGGGCCCGTGACGCGGTGTCATCTCGAATTTCGCTCAACCCTTAACCCGGCGGGGGGGTTCAAGTGTCTCAGACAAACATTATTGGATATACCTCTCGAAGTTGAGTTCCCCCAGCTGGATCCACATCAGACCTACACTGGGAAAGGAAGAAGATGGATTTAATTTGATGGGACGGCCCTCCGAAACGTGGCAGCAACAAGCGACGTGAGAGTGCGCCGGGAAGCGTTCATTCTTTGTAATAGAAAGTAGTTGACTACATAACATAGTTTTTTATTGCAGAAATCATTAAGGATATTACTATCGTCAATCGCATAAACAATAAACATTTTATCGAAATTCACAATCAAACGTGGTGGAGAGGGGTAAAAGAGACAATTTCTTTTCATGCGAACAGTCTAACTGTTAGGGCGACCATCAAAACC
Organism: Pilophorus perplexus; assembly: GCA_955831195.1. Taxonomy (NCBI): domain Eukaryota; kingdom Metazoa; phylum Arthropoda; class Insecta; order Hemiptera; family Miridae; genus Pilophorus; species Pilophorus perplexus. Next base: position 9,463,996 of record OY037009.1, read on the forward strand.
TCCCCGAGTGGGTGAAAGGTGACCTTGCAAGAAGCTATGACACATAACACTGCTTCTATGCGACTTGTTTTGTGCAACTGACGCACTAGTAATTACTCACTGAGCTGATAATTACTTCACAGGGCACCCCACTCCCACAGGTCATGAGGTTTTGTTCTTTTAAGTCTTCTGAGCAGGCCTTCAACGTCGAGGAGCTGGACAACCTCGCGGTTGATGTGTCCCCGAAGCCTCTGCTGATGGGCTAATGCTTGTTTTTTGATGACTTCTTCGACAGTAGGAATTTGAAGTTCCCGGTGTAGTCTTTCGTTCCTGGTGTAACGATACGCATCTACGCATGCTCGTAGCACGTTATTTTGAAATCGTTGAATGATCAAGCGATTGCTCGGAGCGGTGCATGTTTTATAGTAGCCTCCTAACAGGATAGGATTATTATATAGGATATAGTTTTATCCTAAGCCTCCTGACAGGACGTTGAAATTGTCTAAAGAAAGGTCACTGTAATGGTTATTTGGAGAGGAACCCAATTTTTGTGAGGGAATAAAGGTTTTTCATCAATTGTACATACCTACACACTAAGTTGTCTTGGGTACATACTTTATTTTCTCGTTCCCAAAATAGGTACATAAATCACTTGTAGGGGACTGTCCACAACAAATGATTCAATCGCCAGTAGTGGACAGTATATATCTCTTTAAGTGGAAATCGTTTGTAGTGGACAAAACTGTTCGCTCCCTTGAAGTCCACTATAAACGATTTCGACTGTAGTTATCATCATCATATCATACAATAATATAAAATTGTGTTGGCCGACGGCCGACGGCCGTGTGGTAGCCATGTGGTTTGTTGGTACGGGATAACGCGTTCCCGAGTGAGTTTTTTCACTTTCCGCTCGCTGGCCGTTTAGGGGGTCGAAAAAATTACGAAAAAATACGAGCCTTATAGATCAGACCTGGAGGAAGACGTCAGTCAAATCGTAAATCCGAAATTCGCCCGGGAAATTCGTCGAAAATTCGTCGAAAAATCGTCTTTCTCCCGTTTGTCCTACGTTTTCCACTTTCAACTCGCGCCAAAGGCCGTTTAAGGGGTCGAAAAAATTACGAAAAAATACCAGCCGTATAGATCAGACCTGGAGGAAGACGTCGGTCAAATCGTAATTCGGAAATTCGCCCGGGAAATTCGCCGGAAATTCGTCGAAAAATCGTCTTTCTCGCGTTTGTCCCACGTTTTTTCGGGTTCAAAAATCCCCAGTAAGGAGCCATTTTTTGGGTATGGTATCCGCGAGCCAAATGCGCGCCAAAATATGGCCAATCCGATTCCGAAGTCGGATTTCAAAAAAACCGAGGGGGAGGGGGCGATTTCACGGTGAGAAGACAATTGGATCGTTTTAATTCGCGCGGGGCCAGGGATCTTAGAATTCGGAGGGGTGAGAAGACAATAGATCGTTTTAATTCGCGTCTGCCCCCCACATAGGTAGTTAAATTATTTCAAATTTGATTTCCCTAGCACTTTGACAGGGGTGCGGGGGGGGGGGGGGGGGGGCTTGCTTCGCTCGGTCGATCATTCTATCAGCCAGGGGGGTTGATGTTGAAGGAGCAGTTAGCCTTGATGCAGGGTTATGAACGTGTCCATCGATGCTACGCACCCCACTAGGGGAGCGAGCGAAGCGAGCCAGAGAGACTAGTAAGCAATATAACACTCAACATTATTCATCATTCCTCGGGTTTCTCTAACGGGGAGGTTTTGATACACGGGGAGATTTCGACGGTTTCCTCAACGGGGAGGTTTTGATACACGGGAAGGTTTTGATGGTTTCTTCTACGGGGAGGTTTCGATGGTTTTTCGGCCGCCTGGGGAGGTTTTGATGAATCCCCAACTGGGGCGTTTGTTAGACTCTAACATGAAGAGGGTGAAAAGAGCTGAGTAAGTAGTTTTCAAAAAATTGCTTCTTTTTTTTTAACTACTCAGTTAAATTTTAATAGCCTTATCATCATCATATCATATCATACAATAATATAAAATCGTGTTGGTGGTAGGTAGGTACGGTGGTACGGGATAACGACGTTCCCGAGTGAGTTTTTTCACTTTCCATTTTCTCGCGCCAAAGGCCGTTTAGGGGGTCGAAAAAAATTACGAAAAAATACCAGCCGTATAGATCAGACCTGGAGGAAGACGTCTGTCAAATCATCAATCGAAATTCGTCTTTCTCGCGTTTGTCCCACGTTTTCCAATTTCCACTTATTTATTTAATTTTTTTTTGTTCTAAATACCTACCTATTTTTTTACAGCCTGGAAATTTTTTTCGGTACAAGGGAGATAGGAAATTTGGAGGTAATTTCAACGGTATGGTCGGATTTGATTTTTGATAGCTAAATAAGGGATTTTAAACAAGGTGAGTTTTATTAAAATTTATAAATTATTGTAGGAATTTAATATTGATGAAATTGAGTTTTAATTTCTGAGCGAAAAAAATTTTATATATGGCTGAGAAGATAAAACCCAAACCGGGGACCGAAAAAAGGGAATTCGAAATCTGATATTGGGCGATTTCGAATACCTAATAAAAATTGCTCCAATTCAATCCCTGAATGCTGAGGGTGGTTTTTGAAAATCCGATTTCAAATTCGGACTCTGCCTAAAAAATTGTAGGGAAGAATGACACTGAAAAATATAAGAAAAGAAAATTTATTTTCTTATATTTTTAATGTGATATTCGTGAACTGCGATTAAATAACAATTTCGCGGCGGCTTTCCCGATTTTAATGTTGTTTTGCATTCTTTCGCTCCTTCTCGCAACTTGGAAGCGGAATTTTGACTATCAAATTGAAGATTCGGTTTCCTCATCAATACAACCTGACAGACTGTCGTGAACCTTACCCACAAAAATGCCTTCTTGCCAGTTCAATTTAAAACCAAAGTTTGATATAGATTCTCCCATTTTCTTCGAACTATGGTTGTGGTGCGTTTGGTTTCATTGGTTGTTTTCCCCTAAATGGTTTGGAAAAGCCCCCAAGATATTCGGTATAAACTATTCGTAGGCATGCACAGAACGTGCATCTTATAATAATTATCATCGGGTCATATAAACATACTCAATATTTAATTAGCTGATTATGTTTACGATTTGTCTTTTCATTTACAACGAAAATCTGTTTTCTTTTAATAAACTGTTTTCTTCTTTTTCTTCTTTCTAGTTTGTTGTCATGTTCCCGCCGAATATTCCAATAACCGAAATTAAGAAGATCAGCCCCGTTTTGGATTCGACGTTGTTTCGTTCGACATTTCAAACTTGCTCGCCGCGCATCTACGCATTAACCCAAAAACCGAAAGAGGGTGTGGAGGAGAAGGATCGAAAAGTGCCATCAAAACTACCGATTGACGTGATTTTCGTTCGGATCCATTTGAAACTGATCAAATTTGACTTTTAAGCAATTCACCGTAGACGCTCGAATACGTCCATCAAACAGACGAGACTAGACAGGTCGAACGTCCTTAAAGGTCAACGGCTCTCATATCCCACGTCCTCAATGACGAACAGGAGGCAATGTGGGATTGAGTAAGAGGAATCAAGTGGGTTGAATGTAGGCAAGCCTTGTCAGCTAAATAGGAACAACTTTCTCGACTTGGGTCAACTAATTTCCATGAGCGGCTGTCGCCAATCCAACTTCAAAGTTGTTGACGTTTTCTAAATCAGTGGGCGGAATTTTGGATGAATCGATTGAAGTGCTCCAAAGGGTACTCGTATCACTTAGAGAGTCAACGGTGTTAGGGGTCGATCTTGAGGTGGTTTTCTAACAATCTGCTCAATCCTGTAGGGAACGACAAAGGAAGCAATATTCTCAAACGGAAATCTCGGGAAACTCTGTGTACTCCTTTTATTGGCACTAGGAATAAATGAGGATCGGAAACGTTTCCCACGCGAGCCGGTTCAAGTACTGGGAGAGGGAAAAAAGAGAAAATAACCTTGGAAGGGCTAAACGACCACCGAACCCGGCTTGTAAATGAATTTGAGGAAAAGCTCGTGAAAACGGAGGTTGTGAAATTAACTCCGGAAGTTGTGTGCGTGGGGGGGTTTCGCTATGATGAGTCGAGAGAAGAGGAGATCCCCCTGATGGGATGGTAATAACGGGAACAGCTAGATGGAATTTCGATTAGAGATGGAAAACGACGCCCTCAGCCCTTCGATTGGCTTCCCTTCGTATCCTGTTTCAGTTTCCACCCCTTCCCAGCTCTTCAGCCCTTCAGCCAATCACCCCATCCCCGTTTTTCCCCATCCCAACATCCATCCAGAGGTCAGTTCGGGAGCCAGCTGAACCTGTGCCAACCTTCCCCCCACTTTTTCCATTCGACTTGGGTTTTCGCACCTTCCTAAGATCAACCCTCCTGATCTGTCTTTTCCTCTTCGGATAAAATCGGTTTCATCCTGTCCCATCAATACTCCTTCGTTTCCTTCAACCTCCTAACTCCATCAAACACCGTCACTTTCCCCCGTCGTTGATTGATTCTACCAAATACATCAAAACATCCGATCACGAAAATAACCGGATCCGGCGAACCTTTAAGGAAATGACATCCAGAACAAACAAGGTACCTAACTTGGCGAAGGGCCAGTCTTTTGGGCATCAACAGAAAACAAGATGTCAACATGCTTTATTCGCCCGACCTTTCACGTTTAATTCAATAAAGGCATTTGTTTTGAATATGGAGCAAAGTTTTTTCAATTCCAACGTCCGAAAACAGAGCCAAATCCTCCCATTAAATGGAAGTAAATTTTACTAAACGTAATCCAAACTCTCTTTCGTATGCGTTTCACCCTCATTTTTTGTCTTATTGCGGAAAATACTGAAGAATTCTTACTCTTTTTTGCCGACAGGAGGTCTGGGGGTGTCCCCCCAATTCCAAAGAAAAATTATAGTTAACCATACATAAATAGCGGCAATACACCCCAGTTTCCAAATTTGGAAGGGGGTGTCAACTATTTTCCAGGTTTGAAACTATATAAGTAGTAAATCGAGAAGTATTTCTTGAATTAGTGGAAAATTCGTGTTTAAAAATTAAGTTTTAGTGGCAAGGGTGATACACTGGTCCAGTATCAGACACTTTCAACTTCAAAGTCAGATAATAAGAGTTCTAGACGGTTTTGAGGCCTTTTTCAAGGGTCATTTGGTGCAGGCAGATCTATCTAGCGGACTGTAGTGAAACTACGAGCTCAGAGAAGGTTATTGCCGGTTTGGTGATGGTTATCCTAGGACGCTTCCGCATCAGTTCTCCGACGGTGATGTTCGCTGACAACGTGGCTAAGAGGTGAGCAACTTTCTTATGGTATATTTGTCCTATTTTTCCCTTCCCATTTACCTTTTATCGGTTTTTAGTATTTTATTAGTGTCCTGTATTGATAGATTGCAAAATTTTGTTCGGATTGACAATATTATGACCGATTTCCGAGGGTGTCTGATACCTACTGGGTTCGAAAAAGGGCCAGTTTTCAGAATCAGACAGGGGGTGTCTGATACTGGTCATTTCGACCAATTGGCATTTTGTGGCTTTTCTCGTGTATTTTTAATGATAGAGACTTGAAATTCACGCCTTCAACATATATAGCCATCCCAATCACAGCACCCAGTATCAGACAGGGGTGTCTGATACTGGTACTGAACGATGTCTGATACTCGTCTTTGGTTTAATTCAATCATTTGTCACATTGTCACATTTCTTCCACATCCATTGAAATTTGGAAGAAACGAAGAAAACACGAAATACCAGTTTCCCGAACCAGTTAAGGTAGACTGGTAGGTAGGTATTTGCCTCAAGGAACCCGAGACTTGACTCAACGCTCACTTAGAATTCGATGATTTTCTATGAACACGAATTTTTAACACGAATTCGTGTCAACTCCACTTTGAAATGTATGTGATGATATTGATGTTTATTCTATGTTGACATTTTATGTCTTTACTTTGGCACATAAACGAAAAAAGCGTTGAAAATGTTGAAAAAAAAAAAGCGTTACGGTTGGTTCCCTAGCAACGACTAAACTAAAGACATAAAAATTTTATTAACACGATTATTAATGACAATTATATTAAATGTCATTAGGATATTTAATGTCCTAATGTGTTGCAGAATCGTATGCAAGCGTTGCTAGGGTGTTGTACGACTATTTCCTACATTCCTATTGGAAATAGGTATAACAAAGACATATTTTTTCTCAAGGGCGTTAGAATGAAAAGACTGACATTTTATGTCTTTACTTTGGCACATTAAAATAAGAAACCGTCACGAAAAAGTGTCCACCAAAAACGTTACTGGTTACGGCCTAGCAACGACTAAACTAAAGACATAAAATGTTATAATGTGTTGCAGACTCGTATGCAAGCGTTTATATTATCATGTCATTTGTCTTAGCGATGTTGATTTTTGGTATTTTACGGAGCAATCCCCTTTTAAAGTTTCTCTATTTTCTAAAAAGAAAAAAAAAACTTACTTCACCAAGCGGTCCATCAGGTTTACTTTCTTGTTTAGAAATAATTCAAGTTACCTTTTACATTGGAATTTATGTGATGCAGATTTTTTTCTACTTTTGTACGAAAAGCGTTTACCTAGATAGGAACCTACCTATAGTAGTCAAATAAAAATTTACTGAATAAAAGAGATTTTTTGGCGTTAGATTGAAATGTCTGTTTCTGGACCTGGAGGGTGTCTGATACTGGCGCCATCCAAATTTCTCCGTCTCTGACACTCGTGCAAAAACATGGTTTTGAAAAAACCATTTAAAATCCACAAAACAAAAACTCCGTCGGTTTCCACATCTTGGTGAGTTGTCAAGAACTAGGGGCACCTGATTATGGCCCACCGATAAATGTTTGATGAAATCACGGCTCGCAGTATGAAGAAACCTGAGAATCTCCGCTTATAGTGTCTGATACTGGTGCCTTCACCCACCGATAAGGGAGTTCCCCCATTGGCCCCGAATTCCTCATTAGCAAGAGCTTGTGCAACGAAACTAAATTAGTTTAGGATTAAATCCTTCCTGACCCTTCAAGAACGGCCTTACTGAGCAAAAGACGAAGAGTAGGGTGGTGGCACCTATTATTAACATGTCTCTTATACAAGTCAATAATAAGAGCCATGTCGATAATACCTAGGTGCCACCACCCTAGGTAAGAATGCTGAACGAATTCCAATCCAAAAGGTACCTGCTTCTCAAACTTACTCTCTTTCGTATTCATCCTCTCATTTTGGCCTCGAGTGGGAGTCAAACGGCATGGCCCCATGGCCTCAATAATGGTAATCAAGGCATAGATTCTAGATAACACTTTGTCAAGATACTTTTCCCTCCACTCAATGAACCTACAGTGAGGGGCGGAGACTTTTTCTGATTTTGTCCATTTTTCACGTCGAAGCGTGGATTTTCTTCAATAAGGAATATCTTAAGTTCGGCAAGTTTGAGTAGTGCTCGTTCTTTTCCTTGTTAAGCCGGTATATCATCACCGGATTGTTTGCATGAATTTGACAGCCGTTGGCTAAGCGAAATCGTTCTTAACCATCGGGCCCAAACAGACTGAATGACCTTAGGCGTTGCTGATGGGGGGGCATGCTCATGTAAATCATGATTTAGGCCCCCATCTGGCCCGAAATTCCACCGAGGGGAGAGAAATCTCGGGAAACGATTGGTTCGGTATCAGAATCGGAGGCACGATGGTGAAGTAGAATCGGAGCATTTGGATGCTAATGGAGATGCCTCTTGGTGGAGTTTATATTTGGAAGCGTTTCCCCTCCCGTAATGACGAGCAGTTCCGGTCTGGCGTTTGCCGGAGAATTTACGAGGGAAGAAAAAAACGTTCGTCTTCTGCGGCTGGGGTTCACAGACATCAAATACATCACATGCGCCGATAGGGGAAGTAAACCATTTTTAGAGTTGAAACGGTTTTAGGAATTTCGAACACGTTGAGCAGGAATTAGTCAACAAATATTTCACACACACATTTTGCAGAAAATCTGGAATTTCAGTGTTTTCATTAACGTTAATTGGGCACCATTCACCTCGTGATGCTCCCGACTCGTCTCTTCCGAAACAGTCAAATTGCGTCTTCCCTTTTGTTAAATGATATGAAAACCAAAGGACGTAATATGCAAGCAGTTAATCATACCGCGTAATTGACGATCGATTGTAATTAAATTGGAGCTTTCGTCCAACTTGGCGCGGCGTCCCGTTCCATTTAGCAGCCGTATTGCAGGCGTAATGCGAACCCATCAAGCGGTTTAGATGCGATTAGATTCCATGTAAATGACAATATAGTACGCTCCGAACACCATGGTAAACCATGTGACTCGCATACCTTCTCTTGTTACTACCATAATAGGTTACCGAGAAACGCAATAAAAGTGGGTACAGTAATTCTGAAAATATTAAACAACATTTTGCAGGTGCAAAGCAAAATATTAATATACTATAGCTCGATCATTTATTTTACGCTAAAACTTTTCGTCCATCTTCAGTTTTTGTAAATTGGGCAATTTGATAAATATTCGAAGGTTTCGTGCATCGTCAATTTTGCTTGCATTTGTCTAGTACATTTGGCTCATGAAAACATTTGTCATTAAAAACATTTTAATGAAATAACATACATTTCAACATAACATAACATATATTATGTTAATGTGGGTGATCAGATGTTGAGGTTCCATGTTTTAATAATTTTTATTAAACGTGTAATGTTAATTTTTAATTTTCACATCTTTACTTTGGTAAGTACACAAAACGTGGTATGTGTGTAAATCATAATATAATCTACATAATAATTCAAGTAAGATTAAATATTAATATTAAAAAAAATAGTAATCCCAGGTTTGGTTTGTTGGGTACAATCCCCACACATCAGAGATAGTCTCAGAGACGTCTCAATCTGGGCCAAATGGGTCTCCACGTCTCACAGCTTTAGCGGAATTGAAGGTTGAATATTTATTTATTCAAACAGGTCTATTAAATTTTAGTCTCGTTGCTCATTACGAAACACGCGTTCCCACGATGAATATTTAATTTTCTCTCCAGTGTTTTTCAGAGCTAATCCCACCCTTGGGGGGGATTTCCTGGGCCAGACAGGGATTTCACTTGTTCGTCGGCAACGAATGAAAACCCCGAAGGACTGAGATTATACCGAGTAGAGTCGGCAAAACCTTACAAAACGTTTTTTGGCGGGCGGTTACTTAAAAAAAAATAAAAAATAAAATAAAAAAATCGCGTTGAATTAGTGTGTAAATAAAAATACAGCGGCAGCTTCTTCGGACTGGGCTGTTATTTCAAAAGAGCATTTCCATTTAATTTATTCCTTTTCTGAAGTCCTCGATGGGTCGAAGGGAAGGCAGAATCCCACTTAAGCGATATTTAATTTCATTTCGTGTCTGAGGGCCGACGAAGGAACGTTGGAGTCGTTCCCATCCGAGTCGAAGTAATTTCGCAAAGAATTCCTTTACTTTCCTCGTCCACGATAAGAAAAGATGGGAAGGAACGCTAGAAGAAGCGTGGGCAACGTTGAAGAGGAATAAAAGAAAACGATTCATAGGGCTTTCTAGTTTTTGTAGTTGGTGTTTGGGGGGGGGTTAAAACCAGTTTTCAACTTTTTGTACTTCACACTGGTTCTTGACCTTTTCGAACCATTATCATCCCCATGAAACCAGATCTTAACCTCTATGAACCGGGTTTTAAGCTCTCAAAACCTGTTATAGCCCCTTCAACTGAATCTGACAAACCGGTTGTCATTTTCATCAGACCACTTCTTGATCTCTATGAATTGGTTTCCTACCACCCTAAACCTGTTATCGCCTCTTCTCATGGTCCTCCAAACCTGACATTACGAGCGTCTAGCGTTTCCCGCTGTACTGCAGATGTCTAGCGTTCTACGGTAACGACGATGAACCAGTTTTAACCCATCAAAACCTGTTATACCCCCTTCAACTGATTCTGACACGCCCCAAACCGGTTGTCATTTTCTTCAAACCAGTTCTTATGCTCTATGAATCTGTTTTCCACCCCTCCAAATAGTAACCAGTTACCGCCTCTTCCCATGATCCTGAAACTCTCCAAACCAGATCTTAACCCCTATGAACCTGTTTTTAACCCATCAGAACCTGTTATTGCCCCTTCAACTGGTCCTCAAGCTCTCAATGATGGTCGCAACTTTTCCAACTGGCTTTCAACCTCTGCAAACCCGTTTCACGGCTCCGAACTGTCTCCTAGTTTCGCCAAACCCGTTTTCCCTCCTTCAAGCCAGCATTCAATCTCTTCAACTGATAGTAACTATCAGTTGCAGAGACCAGCAACCAGCCACTGTTGCTCTCCAACGTGAGTGAGGAATACAAAACGCCTGGCCACGACAAAAGCTTTCAACCAACTACCCCCATAATATGGGATATTATCCGCCAACATAAGGATACAATAGCATAATATGACATGTTAGTGAGCTCTATAACTACTATTAAACTACAACTTTTATAAACTGAATTATAACATTCTACAAACTAGGTGGCCACCCCCTACTGGCTAAAGCCAGCCGACCCCGACCCCGCCCACCTGGCTTTAAGACTTCAAAACGATCCGATACGAAATTCCAGTATCTCAAACGACCCCTGGCCGAGGCGCATTGGGTACAAACCAAGCATATGCCATTCGTAGGTTTCATCACCAAACTAAGAGAAAGCCACATATTATATGCAAGGGAGCATATTTTATTCGGTTGGCAGCGGCGCAAAGGTGTAGCTTTCGGGTTCTAATTGCGGCATTCATCTCACGTCTCAATCTACGACGGCCTTTCATTTTCTAGGGTTTCGTCACTTATCGCCTTCTTCAGGGCGTTCCTCACCGACAAGGCCGTTACGTCACTTGGAATCATCGTGGAATGAAATACAATTCTTCGTCTTTATACCTCGCCGAACATTGACATTGTAGCGATTTCCGGCACAGCACGAGGCAGTAGTGTATTATTATTTAAAAAAAAGTTTGTCCAACTTTAGGCACATTTCATTTGATTTAAAGGGTTCCTAAGGCGCATTACGAAGCAAGCTCGGACACGGGGCAACGGAAGACTTGGCGCTAATCGGGAGAAGAACAGCAAATTAAGCGCAAACCTTCACCCCCCTCCTTGTAGCAAGTAGAAAACTCGCCGCAACCCAAAAATTAATCTTATAGTTAGTAGAACTCAATAAAAAAAAGGTTGAACCAACTAAAAAAAGTTTGAGCACAAAAGCCAACCTCATCACTGTAAGCACGGTTTTGATTTAATGGAGGATTTTTTTTTTTTTTTTTTTTTTTTTTTTCAATATTTTTCCAGTAATTAGCGCCAAGTATTAAGTATAAAAACGCTGCAAATTTTACACAGGGGTTTATGATTCTTTGATATAGGTTAATTGTGCACAAACTAATAGTAGATTTTTTCGACAGAAATCGAGATACGCATGCGCTGGGCCAACCTGAGAAAAAAACCGTTTTCCTGCAGATTTCTCGTAGGATATCAGCGTTTGTTGTGTTGCCTGCCCTTTTCGGACATCAGTTTGTTGTCATCAGGCTTGTTTGTGGTGGCTACGTTGTATTTGCAGCTTTCTTTTACCTGAAAGTACGTTAGTTTACAGTTTTCCTACATTCTGATTTTACGAATCTTTATTGTAAAATCATTCTTAGAGATGCCGGCCCATTGTTGCTTCGGTATTTGTAAGAACGATAAACGTTACTCAAAAGAAGGGGTATCTTTCTATCCCTTTCCTAAACCATGTTATGAGTTCCGCAAGTCAGGATTTTCTCGGTCCTACGCTCTCAATCCTGCTCCCAATCCTTTGGCAAGCAGGATACGACCTAGAAGAGATTGAAAATACATTAGTCCCAAAGTAAGTAGAATTTGACACATGGGTTTATTATTCATCCGCTTAGAGCAGGGTCCCAGAATGAATGATCGGACGTCCCTGGGACCCCACGATTCGATTCTACGTCCAAAAGTACCTCGAAAATGATAACTCACTCGACCCTCATGTCAAAATCCTGCGATATAGACCCCCATGTCCAGCCATTTTAGCACCACAAAAACCCATGAGATGGAGAGATCGGATTGAAAACCTTGAGGGAACGAGTGGGTCCCGCTAAGACTTAGCGTAAATACTTAGTATTTTCCCGAAGTTTCAGATTTCTTTGACAACTTCTCATTGCCAGAACTGGGGTAGACGGCCAAAATTGGGCCATGATTAATGATTGATCGGAAAGTTTTGGTACCCCCATCAAATGATTCTACGTCCAGAATACTTCGAAAACCATACCTCACTCGAAACTCTAGCCCCATAAAAACCCATGTGATGGAGGGATTGGGCTGAAAACCGTGCGGGTACAACTAAGACCGCAACCGAGTAGTCTGTCAGACAGTTTACTAGGTACCAAGGAATACCGCCAAAAGCGGCGGGGACAAACACTTGGTGGATGGTGTACAGTGGATGGACATATCATTTTCGGAATCAACACACATTGAACCACAAAAGAGAAACTGTTCGGACCGACGTGTACCTATTATTCGGAATGAATAATAAACCGAAAGTGTACAAGGAATTTCAATCTGAATTTTCTTCCAACTACCCTGCTGACGAATAGCACCCTTAACCATTAAGTACCAACAAATCATGCATATTGATAAACAGAATATTAAATGAGTTTGGTTAGGGAGAGAGAACGACTCCTCTGCTGAATACTAAATTGTTTATTCAGGTAAACAATTATAGCGTGGGGACCGGTTTCGAGCAACTAAGCTCATCTACAGCCCAGAGTGACTTGAGGTGGTTGAACGTACAATTAGTTCTGAACTAATTGTACGTTCAACCACCTCAAGTCACTCTGGGCTGTAGATGAGCTTAGTTGCTCGAAACCGGTCCCCACGCTATAATTGTTTACCTGAATAAACAATTTAGTATTCAGCAGAGGAGTCGTTCTCTCTCCCTAACCAAACTCATTGGATTAGACCTCTGCACCATCGGCAAACAACCACTTTGTGAAACAGAATATTATCTGGCTTACCTTTTCCAGCATCTTCGGCGACAGGCACACGCATCGCCTGAATTTTCTTTGCCAAGGCGACGAGCCCCTTTTTTGTGCACTGTGACGTCGGGTAACCTCGACTTCTCACAAATGTACGGAGGTTTTTTACCGAACATTTTTCCGGGGGGGGGGGGGGGGGGGGGGGCAAAATCGCCCCGGAACATCCCCGTCATCTATTTTTATTTTCTTGAATGGCTGTTGAGCCATAGCTCTGAATGAATAATTTTACGGGATGCAACTACAGAGACGGTATTACAGAGATATCACACTAAATGTCCTAATTTTTATCACAGCTCTTATCATCTCGTTCTTCCTCGAGTTGTTGGGTTTCCTACTTTTGATGGCCTCGCTACAATGTCCGCCATCGACATGCGCATAACGGGTCGGTAAAATCTACTATTCTGTTTCAGTACGAAAATATTTTTGAATTAACCTAATCAATTAATCATTTATCTATTAATGAAATAAGTGGAAATCAACAACAACAACCTGAACAATTCATGCGTTAGTCCTGGACATCCTGGACCGTCCTCCAGCCCCAAGTTTCTCAACTTCCGCCGAGCTCCTCTCAGCCGAAGGGAAATAGCCCTTATGACGGCGAACTGGACTCGAACTCGAGCCCACCCGACCACTTGGGAGTACGGTCTTTCCCACTTATCAGCCAGTTTGTAGGCTGCTCTCCTGAGGAAGTCGTCGAATTCGCAGTGGAAGGCCCAATCGCATGAGATCTTGATCTGACATTTTCGGCCGCTCCAAGAATGATAAACCAAAAATCACGCTAAAATGATTTTGTCCAGCTAGATTCGCAATCCACCCCACTGTGCAGCGGTACCAAATATTGATACGAGGAAAACGTGCCTTCCCTCATTATTCGTAGTATTGAGGGCATCAGGGGTATTGAAGGATTTGGGGGGTTCCCGCGGTATTTAGCGGGGGAAGATACCCCCGAAAAAGGTACGAGCGAAGTTTTGTGGCGATCTTATTTCATGTCCGATCCCAAGTGGAGAAGATCCTCGTTCGTTCCAAAACTCGGGCTATCAACTGGGCCCTTTCAAGCTCGACTAGAAGTGGGATCAAAAGGGATAATCCGGATTTGAAGACGGGTACCCTCCTCACCCCCTAACCACACTTGGGACCAGACAGTGTTCCACGTAACGTTCATGTACCCGCCCTGTAATCTCCAATTCGGAAGGGGACTTTGGACGAAGGGTGATCTCTCTCCACTTACAGGTCAGAATCCCGTTTAGCGATTGGCCCGATAGGCGAAGGGGAGGGTTTGAGCCGAAACGTTTTCCGCGATATTTAACGTTGAAAAGGGGATGAAGAAGGCTTTTCCGATATGAATGGAGAGGCCAACTGTAATCAGGAAAGCTTACATTTTTGTTGCTATATAAAGACCCAATCTTCATGAGCCCCTCTCCCCCAAGGATTATTATACAGCGCATTGAATTCGTTCACTGTTAATACTTTATCACTAATGGTAGTTTGATCGGTCCTGATACAGGGAGGGCTGGGGATTCGGATTTGATGATATGGTAATCCGAGCTACTTGAAACCTCTTCAAAGTGTTTTGTAACATCTCACCCTTGTGGTACTTCTTTTCGGATCTATTTCGCTTAATGGGCCAATCGGTGAGCAGCGTTTGGGGGGGGGGGGGGGGGTGGCTAAAGCCAGTTAACCCTTGACCTCTCCCACCTGGCCTCAGACCCCTTCTGCGTGCTTTTCGTTAATGAATAGTTTTTTTTTTTGTCTTTTTGGAAGGATTCATTTGGCAAGTATTTCCGTATTCCGTATTTCCAATTCCGTATTTTCCCACACTGCAATTTGGCTGAGGCAAAATTTGCATTTAATGCAACACTTGCCATTATTTTTACAAATGAACGTGATATAAACCGAATCGATTGAAAACTGTTAAACTGACTCTCCTGATGAAGTTTCAAGGTTGGACAGATGTTAGTGACTCACTCCACTTCCTGGAAAACTTATTGGACGCAAACCCCACACCACTCGTCCGAAGAGTTTATCACTATAGTGAGTCAGGAGAAGGTTACGACAAAGCAACTGAATGGCGGAAGCCTGCCATTTCCGATAAGTAAGGGTTACCAACATAACTGTGTACCTACATGTTGAGGTTTCCGAGGCAAGGCGCCATTTTCAAAACCATTTCCGCATTTACCCCACTCCACCCCACTTATTTTCCGATCGTTTTTGGTTAACCTAGTTACCTACCTATTTAGTTCCTATTCACTACGGGAGTGGTTTTTGAAGGTTTTCGGCTATGGGGTAAATTTAGGTGACATTTTCGAAGTATTTTCAGTCTCAGAACTATCGGGTTTTACTGTGGGGATCTCTTGGCCGTTAATTGGGCTGCAAAGAGGGACTGCCTGATGCCAGCAGGTCGAATAAGATGTTTGTGAGTTCGTTTTCCGAGCAATTTTCGTAGAATCCTTTTTTCGGGGTCCCTCATAGATAAGATCTGACCAATCACACAGACAGACCTTCCCCTCCACCGACTTCAGTTGTGAAGCATCAAGACGCACGGTACGATTCGGCAGGTTTCAGAGGCTCCGCATTTGTTCAGATTTGCCTTTCAGCCTAAGCCGAATCGTGACAAGCGGCATAGTGCGCACCATCAGGTATCCCCTTTGACGCTTTAAACGCGATGTCTGGGGAATTCTACTCTGTGATACCCCGTAATGTCCTCCAACACAAGCGGCAGTGAGAACAAGGACTTAACGCCTGACATTTTCCGCCCATCAAATAAAATTATCGATAAGTTACACGAAATACATCTCAGGTTCAATTCCCATAATGATTGTACTTAACAAGTAAATATTCAAGTTGCGTTCTTTCCTCAACTATCTTGTTCCAGAACAAGACACCATATGGTTGAGGTGAGCCCGATGAAGACCTTCCCTCGAGCCGACAAACCCGGTCAACTTGCTAGCAATATTGTCGTGATAATCCCCGACGAGCTCCGCCATTGTGGGGGTAGGGCCGGTTTCCCAGAGATTATGTTAATGGCGCGGGAGGGGGATTCGAGACTGGGGCTGTTAGTTGGGTTAGGGTCTCGCGTGGCTGTCTAGGCCCATTATGCGTGTAGCCTTTCCACCTCAGCACGCCATCCGCATAAGATTTCCATCGCCAAGTCAATATGTAGCTACTGTGTGAGGATAGTGTGAATTCGTCGAGTTGATTGTCAAAGCAGATCGGTGCACAACCCGTGGGTTGAGTTGGCGCCTGAAAAGGCAACGCAATTGTACAATAATTGTACCTACAATTATTGTACAATTGCGTTGCCTTTTCAGCAACGAAAAACGCCTGCGAAAAACATTGTCATTATAAAGACTGGTGAACCCTTCTACATGAAAATGAACTAGGTATATCATTCTAACACCTCACAACCACTAATAGAAAAGCTAAGATATTCTCCTGGTAAATCATACGAAGTCCAACAATGTGGTTTTCAGGAGACACAGCCGAGTGGGTAGGGTTGTATGATGATATGGGTGTTAAATTCTGAAGTTCGGGTCTATTTGTGCGGCATGCTTCTGTACCCAGGAAGGATGAAACGGCTGCTAGGGCGCTATTGCCCCAGACTCTGACTCAGGTTGGTCTCTGAGGCTCAGAGATGGCAGAACTTATGTCCTATGCCTTATGGCTTAAGAGACCACCTTCTTCCCCTAATTGATAAGAGAGGTTGGTGTTCTATCTCATTTAGGGTCCGGGCGTCTGGGGACCACAATTCTTTGGAAAGAGTGCTTAAGTAGGCTGGAATTCCTGCCTACTTAGGTACTTAAGTGGCGACCCTAAAAATATACTTGTTTCAAACACTACATTTCAGGTGTAAACAAGGGTCCCTGTGTACAGCAGTATCACATACCTTAAAGCAGTACTGTACTTCAAAAAGCAGTATATCTGGCCAACCTACCTAAAAGGCACGTGGAGGCCCTTTCTCATCATTGCAGAGTAGTTACGGTCTTTGGATCTTGCCGCTTCTCTGTATGCTGCTGATGAGTCGATGTTCGGGACAAACCCAATTCAAGCTTATGTTTAAGCACATTCTTTATCCTTAACTTTTAACCCAAATCGGCAAAAACACCAAATGGGCCACGGAACTAGGTCAGAGAAATGGGAAAATTCGGCCGAACATAGTTGAACTAGTAATGAACAAAGAACTCAGTACAGTTTGCACTGAGAAATTAGGTGTCTGAGCAGAGGAAATCACTAGTGAATATTTGGCGTTTTGAATTTTCCCGCGGTGGCACAATAACTAATCCACCAGAGTGCGCTAGCATAAGAAGGGACCGACGGGCATCTGCCGGAGGTGACGGCGGAAATGGCGGCCGTGAGCAGCCAATGAGAGAGTGGCGCCACTTTTCCCTCCAGATTCAAAGTTGAAATTTTCGACAGTGCCCTGGAAATTTGTATTACACGGTAGGAGCCCAAAACTCACTGCTATGCCTTCAAATTATGAAGTTCTTTCAGAAAAAAGTATTATTCGACAGTCGGTTCCGGGGCCCATTCCCAGTTTAAACCTAGTTTAGAAATTCCCAGTTATACACT
Source organism: Pilophorus perplexus (assembly GCA_955831195.1). Lineage (NCBI taxonomy): Eukaryota > Metazoa > Arthropoda > Insecta > Hemiptera > Miridae > Pilophorus > Pilophorus perplexus. Next base: position 9,481,625 of record OY037009.1, read on the forward strand.
TTAAACAGTCGCCAAAAATCGGTTATTGCACTTACCGAGGTGCGGTTGGTTGCATTCGACGCAGAAATGTACCAAGTGTACCTATGGCGAAATTTTGTTCGTTCGGCTAAGTATTGTAGGTTTTGCAGAATCGTCAGAATAGTGTACAAAAATCTTCATGATAGTAGAAAAACCACGTTTTTTGTAGTTTTTCGGCAACGTTATCTGTAACAAAAATTTTTCCAAATTTTTTTTTACTCGGAAAATAAGTACTTGACCTCCTGGGATCCTTCAAAAATCCCATTTGTAGCCCCATGAAAGCCCCATAGGTTCCCACAGTGAAACCGGATCGTTCCGGGACCCCGAACATGGATTCTACGTCCAAAAATACATCGAAACCGACACCTAACTCGATCCCATAGCCAAAAGTCTTCAAAAACCCTTCCCGTAGCCCCATAGCACCCCACGGGTTAGGGCGATCGGGCTGAAAACCTTGCGGGCACAACTAGATGATGAACCGAGTATTTTGTCAAAATTTCAGATTTAAAAAAAAAATCCTACTGCCCAAAACGGCCCGGACGGCGTACAGCGAACGGACATTTCGGATTTAGAATGTAGACCTCTTGAAAGTTTCAAGTTGAAACGAATAATGTCAAATTTTGAGGCCGATCGGAGTCTTCGACCTCCGTCGCGAAAACACAGGTGTATTATTCCAAGAATAATAAAACCAATAGGGGGTTAACCGTACAAAAATCTTGTTACGTGGTCCTGATTTTTTTACATGTTGGTTAGGACCATTACGAAGTAGTAAATCCGAGTTTTCGTAATTCTCGACTTTGTGCGTTATTAAATTTTCAATCTTGGAAAACAGTCAAAATTTTGCGATGTTTTCAGATCTGCCCATGACTCGTTCGCCGTGAAGTTTGGCGTAAATCATTCTAATAATATTAGAATTATTATATTGTAATACTCGTCAATTTCCTACAAATTTGGACCCTTTTGATCCGTCCTACGGCGACCGGGGCTGCAAAGAAGTAGTAAAATGTCGTGTTTCGCAAAATTATTCACTGGACTATAATATAGTCATATTATGAGACTAGTCTTCGCCTGCTATCGTCTATGCCACGTAGGTTTGCATTGGCAGCCACCCAGTGCGCTACAAACAGCTCCTATTTTACCCCCCCCCCCCCCCCCCCCCCCCCCGGCGACCCTTACGTCCACTTTTATCAACTCCGGTCATTTCATCCCGAGGGTTCCTTCATCGCCGACACGTTGCCACGACGAAGAGGCAAACTTCCACTTGACAGATTCCTGGAGGGATTAAGGAAGGGCTCAGAGCCGCAGGGGGCACAAGAGCCCATTCATTGCAAACAGTAATAACATAATTAAACCGGGAGTTAAAAGTGGTAGTTGAAAACAGACCAGAGTAAACAGGAAGTTGAAGAGAAGAAAGAGAAAGCCAGAAGAGGCAAAGGCTGGAGAATTAATAAGTCAGGCAAGTTCTTTGTAGCCCAGGGGAGTGACGGTAAAGGCAACCCTAATGGCACATATTAAATGTTGATGATACTCCGAGAAAGAGGCAAGTGCGTTAAGGTTTTGGAGTGGAATGCAGCCCGGGGGAGACTGACGGGGGGTGACTAAAGGGTTAAGAAAGGGAGTTAAAGGGAGTAAAGGAACCCTTTGGGGGTTTTGGTGGGAGGTAGTTTCCAATTTTAAGTTGTTAATTAAGTTAAGGCGGGTTTGTAACTGAAAGTTGGATGGAGCTCAGGTGGGGAAAAGGTGTGATGACGTTAAGGGGAGGGTTTCTGAAACTGGATCTCTCCTTGGTGTGATTGCCTCTTTAATCACAGAAAATACGTTCCGCGCTGGATTGAAATCAATTCCGAACGAACCACTCAACATCTTCCTTTCTTCCCTTCCTCGTAAAAACGATCTTCCAAAACGGTTTTTGTCGGACCTCAATAAAAGAAGAAATAATCTACTCTTTTTTACCGGTGAACTTCACGGTCTGAGTCGTTCTTACGTAATGATCACACTAGCGTGACTAATACTGCAAGAGCACACAGGGTCGCCCGATCGCCTGAGTACCTACTTACCCACATTGTCACGGACGACTGAGTTCGTTTGTAAACGAATGATCCATTAGAGTTGAGATGACTATTTTCAAGTAGATAGCAGAAATAACAAGACTTGTGCGACTTGAAATGATTGCGTTAGTGGTTTCCGTTGTTCTGTCGTTTAATCTTAAGAAAGGCTTGGATTTTGCATGTTTTGCATATTTTTTCTGAAGCCCCAAACCTTCTCAGAAGTTAGTTTTGAGCGTTTTCAGATCATTTGCAATCCAAAAAAAGCAGGTTTGCATTTTTTTGGGCTTTCTCCAGATGTCGCGTTTTTCTCAGCAATAAAAAATAAATCAAATTAATTCATTTTTTAATTATTTAATAATGTTTTTAAAAAATTGTTGAGCTAGTTTTAGGTACACATTTTTTCTTATTTATTATATTAGGTAAAATTTACCTATATAAGAATTTGCCTACCTATATAAGATTTAATCTATTCAATTGAAGCTCCGGCCCGACGAAGCGTTGGACACAGTCCACACACAGTAACACACCCTGTGTCACACAGATCACTTCATCATCTTCATTCAAGGGTACTTCTAGCGGTCGGAGAAATTTGAAAAAAAAAATCTCGGCGAGGAATGTTCAAAACAAACCTTCAAAAATGGTGGGATTGGCCTCACTCAAGATTGAACATTTAAATACCATGATGGCATTTAATGAAGGAAAAAAAGCAAGAAACCAGTTGAATGTGAGGCCTAAAACTTGTAGTATCACCTATACTAATTTCTGAAGCGCTGTTCTTTCCTTACGTTTCATTGCTTGTCGGCAAGAGCAATAATTGCTCTTGCCGACAAGCAATTATTGATGATATCAAATTTGTTATGTATATGCATAACATAAAAAAATTTCTAAATTAATTCATTTGTCAATAAATTGAGGAGGTCTGTGCAAGAAGGGCCTACGGCCTTATGGCCATTAAAACGGTAATTGTTCCTTAAAAAAGGTTCTAAACCTCATCAAACTGGGTTTTGACTTATTAAAACCAGAACAACTCCAAACCGGTTTTCAATTCCGTCAAACCAGTTTCCTACCGCCCCTTCTAATTAGTTTCAGGCACCATTCTCGGTCGTTACCATTTTGTTATCATCAACCAAAATTTTCGTTATGGACAATTCCACTTCATCAACAACCTCTTAAGTTGCCTAAGGTGTAATTAATTAGCGTATTAATACCGTGTAATAAAGATTTATTCAAGTATTGTATTACGTGTTGAGCTTTAGACTCAAAAGCAATTCAATTGATGGAAGTTTAAAAATAGATATTGGCCCGTTTCAAGCCTGTCAATACCAGATATTCATTAAACGTTCAACAAATTTTGTTGAAATATCCAATGTCCAATCAGATTTTTTGCTGAGAAATTACGCGACAGTTTCAAACTGATCCCGTTCAGCGGTGTGCTGTTGGGTCGAGAGAGAAAACCCCAACTTCAAACACCCCCTCGGAAAAATCGGTTATCTCCCTTTTACAAGTTGAATTTTTTTACCGGCGATTTCCAAACAAGGTTTTTCATTGGGTTTTTCGTTTGATGATTCGTGTGGGCGGGAAGCTCAAACGGGCTTTCAAACCGTATTTGGGGCGAAGCGAGTCAACATTGTCAACAAATCATGTACTTGGTTAGGTCGGTGAAATGATTTTAACACATGCAGGCACCTACTGGAAAATGTCCCGGTACTTTCCAGAGTATGAACCGTGAGGACGTGGGGATATAGGTAAAAAGTATTGATTAGCGCAACCTTTTTCCAAAAAATGGAAAGGTGCGCTCACCTCTTCGACATGTATGTTTTTTTTTTTTTTTTTTGTTTGTTTGTGTACAGAGCATCACGCCCGAGCGGCTCAACAGATTTTCATGAGGGTGGTCTCATTGTCATCAGCGAGTTCCGGGGGTGGTTATAGGCTACCTTGATTTTCCCTCCCTCATCCCCTTCATCGGTTTTCGGGAGGTCCTTCACGACGAAAGTTGTTTATCTCTGATGTGTAACTAAGGAGGCCTCAAAAGGGGGACGGAAGTTTTTGTCCGATTTCGTTGGTACAAGGGTCTATGGAATGAGCTTTTCAGGCTGATTCCAACGACTCCAAAACGATTTTTGCAGCCTGAGCCGTTCGTTACCTCTGATCGGCATAAGGTTTTATTACCTACGCATCGGTCGTTAGGGTGCAGTTGTTTACGTAATGAGCATCACGTGGATGATGTGTTGTGTGGCATAGTTTGGTCGCTAGATACCTACTGTTTCTTAGTTTCTCTCGCTCATTAAATATATCGTAATAACAAAAAGGTTGCGCTCATCTATTCAATTCAATTGATGGCTTGTTTTTATCAGTATCGATACTAGGTAATGGTATCAATACTACAATAAGTCTATTGTAGTATTGATACCATTTGTTCAGTATCGGATAGATACGTTTGACAACTAAAATAACTTGGAAATCTTAATAAAATATTTTTCTAAGATCTCCAAGTTTACCCAATAAAAGTTCGAAAGTTGACAACAAGAAATTTGAAAAATGTTTGTCATGGAATATTCAAAGTCAGAACAACAGAATATCAGTTGAACAAAATTTAATTACTTCTGTCGATAATTTAACTGTCATTTAATTACTTCTTAATTTAATTACTTCTGTCGATAATTTAACTGTCATAAATAATTTGCACACTCTGTAATTTGTGTCCGCAATTCAGTATTTTAGTATTTACCTATTTATTTTTTATTTTTTTATTTTTTTAATGAGAATACATATTTTTAATGTAAATCTCAGCTTTTTAACAAAAGACGGTAACCACAAAAAGAATCACAATAAACAAAACCAAAATGTTGAGAAACAATACCACCTATATACCTTCACAGCAAACCTCATCACTGAGCAGATTGCTAGTTAGTATGTTAAGCATGAAGAAGATAAGCGGTATCAGTTCTTTGGCTAGAGTGGCTTTATCTGTTGATTTTTCCGCGAAGTAGAAGAAGGCGATGCGCGAGAGAGAGCTGCACACGTCAATATAGTCAATATAATAGCAAAATCTCTGTTTTTGGGGAAAATGCCAGATAGGCGGTAGGTAGTGCTTCCGATTATCGAATCGATGCTTTTAGATACTTACGTGGGTAAAGTAAACTATTTCGCTGAGTCCTTTCGGCGTGAGATGGAGCTCAATGTTCCGCGTGACCGGCCCAGAGGAATTCTCCAGTTTGCTCCATAAGGAGCTAGCAAATTTATTCGCCGCAGTTTGTCTCTCGTCGAGTCCCCATCCAGAAAGCCGGTCCGGAGCGACCCGTAGCCCAGATAAAGGAGTCCTTTAAGAATTATCTAATAGGACCATCTGAAGACCCCCCACCACCGTCATTCCTTTTGTAGATGTCATCCTCCACCCTCCTCGGCCGAAACACGTACTCGCTTCTGATATGTCTGTCTGGGAAAGGAAGTCCGAGCTACCATCCGACGTTCGCCATTTCGGGGCCTCGGGACTGCCTAATCTGATCGAGATTACGGTACGTACTTTACGGGTCAACTTCTGCAGATGCTTTGTGCCGGGATATTCTTGATCCTCCAGCACCTTCTGCAACCACTCGGGGTGAATCCTAAAATCTTCCTGGGCAGATATTTTCTAACTAGTGGAGCAGGTGCAAATTTTCTAGAATAACCCACAATTTTAATGAAAAACTATAGAGACAAATCCGAAAATCTCCAATTTGAGCTGACTGTTGAGATTCCTGGATAAGATATGGGGCTGGCACCACTTCAGTGCCACTTCTTGCTCGATTATACTCGGATCAAAAACGATTTTTACAATCTCAAAACGCGACTTTCACCTCGTAAAAGGAGTGCAAAACACCGATTTTAAAAATCGATTTTGTTATGCATGGTTGGTCTCTCCGGCGTCTTAGTGACTAAGGGACTTCCCCCTCGCGTTAGTATTTTCCACTCAGTGCTCAGCATTTACCTATAATATAAATACAAAATATTATTTCGTCCGATCCCGAAATTTTGGCTGGAAAGGAGGGAAACCCAGTATATTATTATATTCAGCATTAGTGACAGAAATCAGTTCAAAGAATATTACCGAAAACTACTTGAAAGTAGCCCCTTCGTCTCTTTCTAAGAGACAAAATCACTCTTGCAAACCGTTCCAAAACGCCGCTGTTCCAAATCGTTCGCTATTTTATACAGGTCGAAAACAGAACCTAAGGAGCTTTTTGAGGGATACCTACGTAATTCTTCTTTTAAGGGGGCGTGGGAGGGTTCCATACTTTGAAAAGGAAAAAGAGCGAGCTCCGTAATACAAGGAAAAGGTCAAATGCTGAATGTACAAGTCTTTCTGCCCAATTCCATAAAAATTCAAGATTCAGAAAGAATCACGAAAAACGGCTGAAAATTTTATAAACAATTCAGTCAAGTGATTTCAAATAACTTTTAGAAATTGGTTTCTCCGCCTTCTTTGTTCGGAAGTAAACATTGAAATCATGCCACCAACTATAAGCAATTATTTGTTTGTCGCCTCTTGAATCTTCTTCAAGTCCTTTCAGGTACCTAAGCGGTCTAACTGGCAAAGTTGTTTCATGAAGCATGATTCAAATTACGTTTCTACACGTCAGTTGCAACAATGGAATATATCAAAAGCGCAGATCTTCAACGTGGGGATTGACGAAATTCCGTTTCACACGAGCGTACGAGTACATCACGATTAGACTGACGTTGGGCACGTTTCGGCGTGTCTTGCCGTTCAAAAATTAGGATCTGCCTAGAAAGTGAACCCTATTTGTGCCAGACTTGTTCTAAGTTTTGAACTGCATACTCTCAAGGTCCCTCTGAGGAGTAAAATCCCTCCACAAAGGTGCTTTCCACCTGTCATCTTCAACCTGTATCAGACACCCACCGCATTAACTCTACCGAAAAGTAAAGGTACCCCTTTCGAGCCACTCCATTTTTTCTCCCCTTGAACCCTGGATTTTTTTTAAAGCCTACCCAAGTTTTAAAACCTTTAAACCTAAAAATGTGGAACCTGACGGTTTATAAAAGCTTATCTGCCAGACCTGGGCCCTCGTGGGGAGTTTTTTATCTCGACTAGGATTACGAGGGTCGTGTTTAAAAACTTTCGGTTTTCTTGTCGAAGGTTCCTATGAACAAAATATTGAATTGATTAGGCTTCTAAATCGCTAAATCGGAAATTAAAACAGACAGAGTAGTAGACAAGTTTTTTTTTTCTTTTTACGAAATCGTCAGACGTGAACTTGTGGGACGCGTCCTTATTGGCCTCCTGACGTCAGACACGGAAAGAGGTAAACATTGGAAAATTTGCGCAAAAGAGAATTTTCTTTCTTATGTTGTTAGGGTGCCAACGAGTAGTGTGACACCAATTTTAGAGCTTCGAAAAAAGAGAGCTCAGGGGTCTGAAAAATCCTCGAAATGTTTAGGTGGATTTTTTTTTTTTTTTTTTTTTTTCAGTTTTGGTTTATTATTCTTAGAGTACGAACACTCATGTATTCCCGACGAGTGTCGAAAATGTTGATGGCCTAAAATTTGTTTTATTGTATTGTATAAGTAATAAGTTTCAAGAAGCGCAGATTCCCAAAATGAAAATTTGGAAAAAATTAATGTCTTTTCGCCGTTCGCAGTCCGAACCGCTGTGAGTAGTAGGCAATTTGTTTGTACCTAATCTGAAATTTTGACAAAATACTTGGTCCACCATTTGGTCGTGCCCGCAAGGTTTTCAGCCCGATAGTCTAAATCCATAAGGCTCTGTGGGGCTAACAAAAACGCCATTCGTAGTACGTGAAGCAAATCAGGGGCTTTCCCCTCAGATTTAGGGTTTTTTTTTTTCTTTTTTGGTCACCGGGGGGTTTTTGGGCGGACGATGTGGTCTGTTTGTTTTTTTGTTTTTGTTTTTTTTTCTGGAGGGGATTTATATTTTATTTGGGGGAATTCAGAGGGAAGTTTATCGAAAAATGATAGAATCTTTTGATCTTCAGAATAATTTATTAAAACCATGAAAACTTCTCATGTAAATTTTCGTCCTCCCTTATAATCAGGAATACCACCATGCTCTCTAGGGTGGTAACTGAATGGTAACTGATAGTATATTATATGTATAATATACTATCAGTATATCTATAGTTATGAAATCATTTGTGTCCACAATTCTTGGATACAGCTGCCAGAGTAAGTTGGCGCCAGAGGAATCACCATTTCACGGGAGTTGGTTTTCATCACGAAACCGTGTAACGGTTTTTCAACACGAAACCGTGGAAAGACAAAATCTGTGAAGGACAAAAGGTGCAAAGGTTTGCTTTTTTGCGATTCCTTCTTTGTATAAAAATGTACAAATCAGTATCCGAGTTCATACTAAGTATAAGAAGTCTTGTTAAATCGATCCTCATTCCACCCCTGCATACCTGTAGGAATTTTTAGAATGTGGAGTAAACTTGCTTAAAGATTGGTGCGCCTGCAGTGAGCCGTAACGACACCACTCCATAGACATATAAGACTGGTGCTAGGTATTAAATATAAGTTTTGCTTCACACCATGGAGGAATATCTATTCCTCCATGGCCTCACACCATCCCCCAGACGTCAGTCCGTCATCCCATCTCCGTAATGGACCGTCTGCAAGGAGCCTGTAGGTCAAGACTGGAGATCCCCAGTCACTGCTATTCATAGCAATCTCCTCCAAGTGAGTGTAAACGAGACAGGAGTATTTTAAGGCAAAAGTAGCAAGGTCGAAATTCGAAATAAGTAACCTCAAATTTGTCTACTTGTTCCATTTTTTTGCTTATACTTCGAAGCGCTTCTCGCGGAAACACTTTCCAGCAAAATTAAAAGAAACAAAATTTCCTACAGAATGCATAATACATTATACTACAAAGAAATATTGGACCAATAGTAAGGCCGCTAGAGTGCGCTGAAAAAAGGCAACTTTTTCGCTATTCGCCAAAAACGAGTACGAATTGGTTCCGCTCTATTCACTTTGATTTTTGTGTTCTAAATAAAGTTGAGTCTGGAAAATTTACATGCCAAGTTTGTTTTCATAGTGACAGTGTGTGTGTGTAGTTATCCCTCCACCACTAATAATACCTAAGTCGTGGCCTGGCTAATTTACTAAACTTTTATTTAGGTAGGTACCACAATCTACAAATTTAGTATCTTGTATCTAAAATTTAGGTTTAATGCAAACACTTGAGTAAGAGCGGTCCGCAGTAGAAATTGTTACGTGAAAGAGGTCCGCAAGCCAACAAGTTTGGGATGCCCTGGTCTGCTCCATGATGGTATTCGAGTGTTAACAACAGTTGTTAACACTATAAACTCATCTCGGCTGCTGAAATTTTACCATGTTGTTCCGCTCGATAGACATGAAGCTGCACGGTTTCACCCAAAGGATAAAATGATACTCGAGTTGATCAGAGCGTGGGAGCTATTTGAGTCAATTTCGAACATACTGTTAAAAAATGATTGGCAGCGCGAAAAAAGGCGAGCGGGATTTTTTTTTTGTGACTTAACTCAACTGCAAGAGCGATTTTCCATCAATCCCATTTTTTCAATAGGGCGCAATCCCGGGAGGCTTTTAAGCCATAAAGAGCTTCTCCCGCCACGCCCGCCATACACGGTTTGGTCCATTGTATTTCGTAACCGTTTAGGTCCGTCCACTCGGCCGAGCATCTTCTCACCCGTGATGGCTCAAAAAAAGACCCGCTCCCCCCACTCTTTCCTTTTTTTCTCTTTCTCCAAAGGTTTTCCCACTCCGCCCTGCGAAAGTGCGCTTTTTTCATACCCGCAACTTTAATCTTTAACGGGCGTCTGAATGGTCGGAGAGTAAATTGAAATTTTCCGCCCATTTTTCTCCCCCCGGATGATTTTTCCCTCTTACAGATGTGGATAAAAAAAAAAGTTAATAAGATCGAACTAAAATAGCTTTTCCTCCGTCGTCGACCTTCCGCTCTTTCAAACTCTCGTTCGCTTATTACGAATACAAGGAGAAGAAAAACCCTTCCGTTACTTTCAACTCGATATCACAAGAGCAAAAGAACTTACAAAACGGGGCGGGGATTCCATGGGAAGATCTCTTGTAGTGGAAAAGCGAGAAATTTTCCAACAAACAGTTTCCAGGATCTTTTCAAAAGGCTTTGACACTTCGCCAATAGAGGGGAAAAGAAGCTTTTGACTTCGAGTTTGTTTTTGAGCTGAAAATTTATTTTATGAGTTTACTCGATTTGTTTGAGTGCAATCAGTAAGATGGAAGGCAGCTATATTTATTAAATTTTCATCAAGTTTTTTTTTTTTTTTTTTGTAGTGGTTTATTATTCCAATTTATAACAAAAACCACGCCGTTTAGGGCAGTGGGACGTTTTTCCACCTTAAAGTCCGCGGTCGCAATCGAACTTCTTTGTGGAAGGTTCCTCCGAACCATAATTTGTATAACCTGTGAAAATGACTGAGTGGTGACATCTGAGGAAACAAAAAGTTCTTGAGCCGAATAGAGAAACGGTGATCGTGGGAAAAACGTTATATCCCACGGGGCCGGCTTGCGTCATTTGAACAGAGGGGAAACAACGAAATGGAAAAAAAAGTCACAATATTTTTTAACAATGGTTGTGCAGTTACAGGACTTACATAACATGTAATAGTTCAGCAGCGAGAGAAGAGCAGGGGCGGATCGATGCGAGGGACACTGATGGAAATAGAAAAACGCTGAAAATTTTAGACAAGGGTTTATTATTCTTTGATTAAATTAATTAAAAAAAATTAATTCTGTAATTTAAGAAAAAAAAATCTTCACCTACTAAGTTTGGACAGTTGTGAGACCTCCAAAAATGGATTATTGAACGTCCAAAATTACTCAGAAAAAGACAGATTATTTGACTTCCTGGCATCCTTCAAAAGTCCCATTTGTAGCCCCATGAAAGCCCCACGGTGGAATCGGTTCGTTCTCGTACTGTTAGAAAATACTTCAAAAACGACACCCCACTCCATATCATACCAGAAAAAGGGGAAAAACCCCTCCCGTAGCCCGTAGCCACTTTTTAGGGTTTGGGCAATCGGGCTCAATACCTTGCGGGCACATCTTGATCGTAATTTACGATCATTACGATTCGTAAACCGAGTATTTTGCCAACATTTCAGATTTTCATAAAAATTCCAACTACCCAAAACGGCCTGGACAGCGTATGTACGGCGGACGGATATTTCACTTTTGAAATTTACTTACGTGTCGTGAAACGGAATATTGAGGCCGATCCAAATTTTCGACCCCCGTCGCGAATACGTAAGTGTATTATACCATCAATAATAAACCAAGATTACCACAATGTATCGACTGCCACGTTGCAAAAACCTATAAGAGCACTTTTTGCCAAAATAAAGGTTTTGAGTTTTTGTGTAAAGTTCGGGCTTGCGGTCATTCTGGGACCGAAAATTGGCCTGCAGGACTTCTCCAGGGCCACTTCTTGAAACCTGTAAGCTAGTAACCTCATTCTGCACTGTACTGATGATGGTCTAGTCAACAGAAACGCGTCTACAAGTAACTTGTAGAAATAACAACTGTTATTTTATTTATCGTGGAACTACTTCGTCTGAAATCGTCTTTTTATAGCTAGTAACCTCCTCATTTCCGTGTAAATAATAGTAAGTTACCGTGTCGGGCGATTGTAAGGGGGCCAATCTGACCCTTGCCACTCACTCTTGTATGTAAAGTTGGCCAACCAATCAGTGACAGCACCATCCAACGCAAGTTTTTTCTCCTGCCAGGGTAAAGTGGCCGCAATACGAACTCGAATGGGAAATCGAAAAGCGAGTAGAAGTGGTCTGAGGCCAGGTGGGGTAAGTTTGGGGTAGGTTGGCATTAGCCATCGGCGGGTGGGGGTGGGGGCGCTAGCCTACTACATAGGAGCTTCAGCCCGAAAAGAACGAGGAGGAGATCATCAGGAGGAGAAATTATCTTTAATCTACAACTCGGAAAAATTTGAAATGTTCCCTGAAACAGTTATCTGGACGAGAAGATAACTAGAAAATTCTGAAACACCAGAAATTCTTTTAGGTTAAGGAAGAAAAAAAAACGATTTGTTGGGTGAGGCCAGGTTTGAAAGGCCGGGGGTTGCCTGGCGTAGCCAGCAGAGATGGACCCCTATCACCGTTACATACTGAAGTTGGGGTCCAAGAGCCTTGGCCGAATTTAACCTTTCGCTGTTTACCTTTCTCGAGACGATGGCCCGGTTTACATAGGAGATTATCTCCTAATGATGATAACCCCACCACAGGTAGCGAGAACTTTGACCCACCTTACGGAAAATGCGTCTCTCAGGCATCTAATGTCTTCGTAAAACGAAAGTATCAGCAAGTTTTTTTTCGTTATTATCTCGTAGAAAGTTATTTGAATATGTTAAGGAGTAAACTCATGTCAATTTTACTGCATTATCATTAGGGTGGTGGAACCAGTCTCACACACCCACCCAGTATCATACACTTGCATCATCAACTTCAAATAATAAGAGTTCAGGCGGTCTATTTGCTTCCCTCTGAACTAGGAAGTTTCCAGTGGGTATATCTAACGGCCCTCATGAGAACTTGAAGCACTGAGGAAGGTTTTTTTTTTGGTTATTTGGTGTTTACCAAGGTGTTTACTCGTGGTTCATTCCGTTCATGGCGTCACCGTAGCATTTTGGATACGACAGTAAGCTCTAGCAAGTCTTGCTTTCACTTTACCACACATTTTTATCTTACTGTAATCCTATAGGGGCGATTTTTCATGTATTTGGACTGGTAGAATTCATTTCCGTCTATAATTTTGTCAAAAGAATAGGTTTTTACTTGATTTGAGAGGGTGTACGATACTGGGGACCTGATAACCACCAATTCTCCACTTTGTTTGAAACAGGTAAGATCCGGTTCGGACGGGTTACAAACCGATTGGGGTGTACGATTAAGTTTGAAACAATTCAGAACTAATTTGAAGAATGCGAAACCGGTTCGGAGCGTTCAACCAGTTTTGAGTTTGACCAAACGAAGTACCTAGTGCGATGTTGATAACCCCGTTTCATTCAATTTGACCGTGTACTGATAGAGCAGTTGACCACTCTTCCAGAAAATACACCTTCCAAACAGGGCAGATGATGAGCTAAACCTGAAACCCGCCCCTCTCATGTACCAAATAATGTGTTGCGGTTGACGCTTTCACTTTGCTGTTTGAAGAGTTTTGAAACCCCAAAACTCGGAAATGAAACAGGTTTGGAAGCCTTAAAACCACTTTAAGGCCTAAGTGCCCCAAGGCCCCTGTGCGCCTTGGGCTTTAAGGACCAAGTTGAACAGGTAATAGCAGGTTTGGTAAATTTAAACTCTGTTAGGAGGTTTGAGAACCAAGTTGAAAGATCGACAACCCGTTTAGAGCGGAAATAACTGGTTGTTCATGAGGGATTTTGGACGTCAACCCTACTATAGGTGCTACCTGATTGACGTTTTGGCAGCCTTCTGACTGGTTTCGAATGCGTACCTGAAAAAAAGTAATTTCAAATTAAAATAATATTTTTAATATTATGCCACATGAGTAATTTCGAAAGGGCAAATGCTGACACTGAAGGAGAGTGCACTCTATCCATCATGTATAGAGTGCACTCTCCTTCAGTGTCAGCATCCATGATGGATAGACTGTTTTCGTGGAAAATAAGGAACATTAGAAAAAAATCACACGAAATATACTGTAACTGGCTTAATGCAAGTAAAATAAACATAATATTCATTATATAACATAATTACATAAACACCCGCAAGGTTTTTAGCCCAATCACCCAACTGCGTGGGGCTAAAAAGAGGCTACCGGAGGGGTTTTTGATGGTTTTAAGGGTTTGATATCCAGTGGGTGGGGGGAGGGGGAGTCGTTTTCGAAGTATTATTGGACGTAAGATCCATTTTTTGGGTCCCAACCATCTGATTTCACCGAGGGGATCAATGGGGCTTTTGTAAGGATGCCAGAAAATCGAATAAGGGTCGTTTTCCGAGTAATTTTGTACGTAAAATAAATTTTTTGGGGTCCCACGTCCTTCCACCAACTCAACGGGAAAATGGAAAAAAAAAAAACATCAAAATAAATTTTTATTGATATAGAAGAAATTGTTTGATAATTTATATCAAAGAATAATAAATCCATGTTCAAAATTTGCAGTGTTTTACTTCGAAACCCCTGAAACCTCCTTATTTACGATTAGATAATTCTTAAATTTGTATTCGCAAAAAAGACCAAAATAAGATTTTATACGAATTTATAAATTCTTGTTGTTGGAAACTTGTTGAGGGTCAGTCAAATAAGACGAGATTTTTGCCGACGTTTCAAGAGATATAAGAGAGATTCTACTAGATGCGAGGGTAACTACGGTGACGGGAGTAATTTACGGAAAACGCAAATACTAGGGCGAGCCAAGGTGAATGCTAACCGCACAGCCACTTCTTACGAGACGCTATTTACGGGATTTCAGTGGTAGGGGCACCAACGTGGAATGAGAAGTCACGTCAAGCGTCACTCAACGGTTGATGGTGTCTCTCATGGTGTTGAAAGAAGTAGTGTGATTGTTTTGTTGATACAGGGATTTTAGACTAGGTGTTACTTTTTTGTGAGAAAGTGAAAAATATAATTGAGGTACACATGTAGGATACACATTGTTTTTAATATTGTGTTCTAATTCTGAAATATTTACTTATACGAGTATGTTTTAATTAGCACAAAAGGAAACAAAACACTGTTTGAGAATCTGTTTTCAAATTGAGTGGTCCACTTCGAAACCAACCTGAGTAGGTACCTATCCTAAAGTTTTCTTGAATTACTGGCGGGCCTCATTAGATTTAGTACCAAAAAAATTACAAGTAACACTATTCATGAACAAAATATCATTTCATGTACCTAGGTACCACAGTACCAACAGATACAGAGCGATTTCTGTTTTTCGCATTAGATACCTAATACAGCACGCTACTGATGTACACACGCGTGTATTTTATGTACACGCTCTTCTCTACTTTACTACAAACTGCTACTTACCTACCTACTTCTCATGAATCTACCTAATTTTCTAATCTAATCTAATGAATCTATCTAATTGACCGTCAGGAGACTCTCAAGTAGAGTGGGTTTCGCCCATCAAACATTTCATACCATTTTAGAAGTAGGAAAACTGATTAGATAGATGCATCTGATATATCACTTACCTATTCAGGTACCTATTCTGTGCAGTAGTTTAGTTAGTCACCACAAAAATACTAATGAAGAACGAGGACGGAATTCCCTTCTAACCTGAGCAACTGATAACCAGCCAGACGGTGAAGGGTTATCTATCCAGAAGGTACTGGTTCAACAGCCTTACTACCTTACGGGGTTCTATTTGCGGTTCTATATGCGGCCCCTTCCCGGATTAAGAGCCCTTTATGCGGTTGTGGTCCCGCACGTACGACTACCTGCGTTCCCGCGCCGCCCGTATACCGTATTTACGAACGCACATGGGCCGCATCAAGCCCCGCGCAGGTAGTAGAAACTCTCTATATTCTCCTATCATCAGGGCAGGGACAAGGGCAGTACACGATGTGAACCGTCGCTGTCGTACAAATATACACGTCAAAAAGTTTCCAACAACATTAATTGAAACGGTCAACATCACCATCAAAAAAAAAAAAAAAAAAACGTAAAAACGCGTTAAATTCTGTTCAACTAACTGTATAAACCTCATTCTTGTTCAAAATACTTTATTCAACGAGTAGGTATAATCAATCACCCACTAAAATTGGCAAATATGCGGGAATCCAAACCCTAGTGACCAACGTCTAATTTTCTATTTGTATACAATTTGTAACAAACATAATGACATTAAATTAAACATTGTTTTCAAAGGTTTTTTTTTTCCCCCAAAAGTTGGGCATTCGGTTGCGGCTCATTACCTCACTCCTCACTAAGAAATCAGTCATAGATCAGATTCCAACGGGCTTTGAAAGTTCCCTGAAACCGTCTCGAAATTGGAATTTACCCCCTGAGCATAAATATGAGAGGGTCCATCCTCGCAAGGTTTGAGGATGTTCGGGTGTCAGTCTGTCCGCCCTTGTCGGCCCTACAGGGTTGACTCCCTTGAGAGCCCGCCGAGGGAACAATCTGTCACTAAGCCCCTTCGTCCCTTTATAAGGCCCCTTCGTGGGTTGATCCTCCACCCCCACCTCCTCTATCATCCGCTGATCCCCGTGCTATGGACCTTCACATCCGGCTCAGCCCGGGCTATTTATTGCCGGGCGTATCCTTCTCGTCTCATCGTCGGAAATCTGAAGCTATGACCTTTGAATCAGATTAAAGAGGGAGTTTCCCAAAGGGCGAGGGGTCGCTCCGGAAAACACCTCTAAGGGGAGATCGCGGCCACCCAATCGAACCATTCTGGGAACGTTTTTGGGCTTGTTATAAATCCTCAAAACTAAAAACGTGTCCATTTGGTTTATTATTATTGCAATAATACACCGATCGCTCAAACCCAACGGACTCTGTGGGGCTAAATAGGGGCTGTGGGAGAGGTTTTAGAAGGATTTGGGCTATGGGGTCGAACTAGGTGACGTTTCAGAAGTATTTTTGAACTTCGTGGTCATCGTGGGGATTTATGGGGCTACAAATAGGAGTTTTGAAGGATGCCAGGAAGGCAAAATCACTCGGAAAACGACACCTCATTTAATGAGGTGTCGTTTTCCGAGTAATTTTGGACGCATAATACTTTTTTCGGGGTCTCACATCCGTCAAAACTCTAGAACATATTTTTTGCTTCCGAGTCTGCGAAGCAGCGGAAGCCTTGTGTTCACTTTCGGGAGAAAAAAAAATTTTTGTTGTCAGAATTCAAAATTTCCACTCGCATTTTGCGTTTCATAGCCTACTGAACAAATTTGGTTCCGTGTCTGTCGGTCTGTCGGTTTGTGGGTCTGTCCGCATTTCCTTGTTACAGCCATAATTTCCACAATTTTGAATGAATTTAGCTCAAATTTTGAGGGATTATGCGGATAAAGCTCCTTGAGGTCCCATACGAATTTCATCACAATTGAATCAGCGGTACGCGCTGCGCATGCGCTAACGTGAAATTCTTGAAACAGGCATAACTTTCTCAATTTTGATCGGATTTCAATCAAATTTTCAGGAATTGTGTGCGTATAGCTCTAGATAGTACCCTGTCAGTTTCATCACGATTGAATCAGCGGTACGCTCAGCGCATGCGCGAACGTAATTTCCTTGCCACAGCCATAACTCCTACAATTTTGATCGGATTTCAATCAAATTTTCAGGAATTGTGTGGGTATAGCTCTAGATGGTTCCCTATCAGTTTCATCACGATTGAATCAGTGGTACTCCCTGCGCATGCGTGAACGTAATTTTCTTGTTACAGTTGTTACGTTCATTTTGAACTTGGCACGAGGAAGCTCATGTGCCATTGCCTTGGCAGTGTATTTCATAATTTTTTTTATTGACACAATTAATTTTTGGACTAATCTTGATATAAATATTACCTATATATCACAGAATACATTTAAATCCTTTTTTTTTTTTTTTTTCAAAACATTTTTTCATTTTTTACTCGAAAAATATTTAACCTCCTGGGATCCTTCAAAAATCCCATTTTTAGCCCCATGAAAGCTCTATAGATCGCCACAGTGAAATCGGATCGTTCCGGGACCCCAAATAATGGATTCTACGTCCAAAAATACTTCGAAAACGACACCTAACTCGATCCCATAGCTAAACGCCTTCAAAATAAACCTCCCATATCCCCATTTTAACCCCATAGCCCCCCACGGGTTTGGGCGATCGGACTGAAAACTTTGCGGGCACAACTAGATGGTAAACCAAGTATTTTGTCAAAATTTCAGGTTAAAAAAAAAAAAATACCTTCTGCCCAAAACGGCCCGGACGGCGGACGGACATTTCGGATTTAGAATGTAGACCTCTTGGAACGGATAATGTCAAATTTTGAGGCCGTCGACCTCCGTCGCGAAAACATAGGTGTATCTTTCCAAGAATAATAAACCAGAATGATGTCATGACATTGAGTGAGAATGTGAGATGATAAATCCCCGTCTCTAACAAATATGAAGCCTAACTCATAATTTTTCCTAATGACGACGTGTCACAATAGCAACGAAAACAGTGAAAGGTTGATTTATCGGCATCAACCTGCCCCGCTCAAGAAGGTGGGAGCAGGGATGGAGAGTCAGTATGAAAGAATGCCCTCAAATACCCGTAAATCAGCTATCTTGAGACTGAACTGACGCGACGAGATGAGAACGCAAATAAACCAGCAGTTAAAAAACATTAACGTCCTCACAAACCAGAAGTGGACGAAACGACGACGACGAAAAAGGGTACAATGTGACATGAATGGATTGTTCTCGTTGTTGATTTATTGTAGAAAATGACTAGAAATGGTGGTAATACGAAGACACAAAGCACAGTCGTTCTTGTTGACTGTCATTAACCGGTCAGTTAACAAATAGTCCTGATAATGAAGTATGTCCGACTAAATAGTCACTCCAGTATAGTCAAGACCTTTTAAAAACAGCTCGGAACACCCTCCACAGTCAGGTGTAATTTACAAGTAAGCAGGAAGGTGGCCAACGAGATAATAATGAACGGTTATCCCGACAATTACCTTCTTCAAACTCGGTTCTTTTCCCTCTTTTTTTTCTCCATACTTATTCCCGTCTGGTTTTCTCTCAAAAATGATGGTCATTCGTGTAATGAAGCCCATAACACGATCGTGAGGTGCGCGCGATTCATCAATTAAATGCAAATCCCTGCAAGGACAAGACTTACATGTTCCCAGACGACACAAATCATTATTTACGAGGGTGAGTCCTTGAGTCACGCCAACCACTTGGTTCACGGACGACAAAATCTACAATTACCACACGATTAATTTACGACAATCTTGAGGGAAACTTCAGAATGGGAAAAACGAAGTGTTCAGGAGGTTCAAAATCTCGTTAAGAACTTCACGATGTTTTTAAGCAAAATCACCGACTAGTCTGGGATTTTATAGTTTGGCGCTATAGCTTCAGTCGGATGTGTAACAGTGATGCTGCTGTGGTCGATTCCCTCCGTCAAATATGAGGCTCCCTCTTCGGCCGTTTTGACGTATAAAAACCGTAATATCAACAGACGGGCGATCACAGAGGATGATGAAGCTGGGGGAGTCCCGGTGATTGACGTGGTGGAGTTGACAGGTTCGTGGGGTGGATCTACGAGGGATACTGCAAAAATAGACTCGGATCACTCGACGGCGCGCTCAAAGAGACTCAAAAATGTTGAATCAAGCGAGTGGTTCTTGAGACGGCCCCCAAATGTACCTCGACGGTTCGCATGCGATGCGGTTCGTCCAGGTCAATTACAACAGTCCTTTGATACGACGTAATCGGATGAGGTCACAATTGAAGTTGGGAAGTTGTCAATTTCGGAGTTCGGAGTTCGAACTTCGGACCCAGTTAGGTAACGAAAGCAAAGCAGAAGTGGCGGGTGGAGAAGGGGCGGATCAATCGACTGATAAGATACCGCATTGAGGAGCCTGGAGGAAACTAGAAACACCCTGAAAAGAGGAAATAGACGGGAAAGTTGAATCTACGCTATAGTTACGAGGAAGACAGGCACACTAGCGAAATTCGGGGAGAAACGATGTTGCCGCCTGTGCCAGGGATTACTGCGACCACTCTTTCTTGACAGGTTGCCCAGGTCAAAATCCCCCTCGTCCCCCGCCACGAAACCGGCAACGCCGTTCAACTCGGTATCACCAATGGCTGCCCAATCGCCCAAATGCAAGAATCGGGGGCAGCAAATTTCATCTTGCGCAGTCTTGGTGGCGAAAGATCCAGGAGCTGGGTCTAACGAACACGAACAAGGTATTACCAAACACTTGTGAGTTTTTATTTGAAAAACTTTTCGGATTGCCTTTTCTGAGTTCAGATCAAGATTTTGAAGGTTTCACGGATGATTTTATGGCAAATATTCCGATTCCGGCGATTGAGAGCCAGATCAGGGAAACCTTGTGCTGAAAGTATGCAATTGCACAATTTCAGTGAGAAT
The DNA here is from genome assembly GCA_955831195.1 of Pilophorus perplexus. Classification (NCBI taxonomy): domain Eukaryota; kingdom Metazoa; phylum Arthropoda; class Insecta; order Hemiptera; family Miridae; genus Pilophorus; species Pilophorus perplexus. The sequence continues at coordinate 9,501,775 of OY037009.1, forward strand.
TTTGACGAATCACCACCAGTTCGGTGTGGATTGTGCAGGGCATCAGCCAACCCCCTCAATTAAATGGAAGAGGTGAATTCGATTCCATCAAATTTTGTTATTGATAGATCCTAATCCTCTTTCCGCAACTCACCCAATAAGACTTATTGTCATTTCACCTACTCACCATCTCCGACGCCGGGTGCTGGGAGCCCCAGCCTGGGACTGACCAGCTAACGACTAGGGGTCGCAATCCCGCACGATTTTCAATCCCGCGGGATCCCACGCGGGATTCAAGTCAATCCCGCGGGATCCCGCAGAATTTTGTAATTAATAAAATAATTTGGTTTAAAAAACGCAATTTCTTTACAAAAACGCTGCAAATTTTGCACAAGCGTTTACAGTTCTTTGATATAGTTTAATTGCGCAAAAATTAATACTGTGCCATTAAGAAAATACTTTTGAAAAAAAGAAGTAAAAATAAAATTTATTTTCTTTGTGTATTTGTCAGATGTGAAACCTCGAAAAAACGGATTACTCGGAAAACCAAACCTTATTAGACCTCCTGGGTTCCTTCAAAAATCCTATTTTCAGCCCCATGAAAGCCCCACGGGTCAAAATTTCTGATTTAAGAAAATGCCTACTGCCCAAAACGGCTCGGACGGCGGACGGACATTCTGGTTTTGGAATCAAGACATCCTGGAACGCATAATGTCAAATTTTGAGGCAGAACAGAATTTTCGGCTCCGTCGCTATTCCAAGAATAATAAACCAAAATGAATTTAAAAATATTTGAACAAATAAAAGGAAATAAATGCATTGAAAGGAGTGAGAAGGAGTCATCCTCTGCAGCTGGGAAATAGCCAACTTGCTGAAAGAAGGACCACCAGATAAGGGCAGTGAGTTAATAGTTTCCTCACCCAAATTTGATCGGCGCTGGTTGCAGAAATAGGCTGCAGCTGTAGAGAATGCTCTCTCTGACTCCACACTTGTGGGAGGAATCGTCAAACAGAATGTATAATAATATTATACTCTACTGCATAATATGCAGTAGAGTATAATATTATTATTATACTGTAGAGTGTATTATGCAGTAGAGTATAATATTATTATGCGAACTGGATACTGGAGACAGCACTTCCCCTCAGATAGGTCAGATAGTATCGTAGATCCCACAATAATCGCAAAATATTGTGAACTACAGCACAACAGGCTTGTGGAGGACTTATAATATAAGACAGGCAATGAGAATGTGATTTACAATGTGCAGGCTATGGTTCACACCACAGAAAACGCGACTTTTTTAAACAAGAGGAATCCCGCAAAATCCCGCGGGATCCCGCGTTGAGAATCCCGCATTTGCAAGATTGAAAAAACACCTTGGGATCCCGCGGGATTGCGGGATCACGCATTGCGGGATTGCGGCCCCTAAGTAAGTTAGTAACGACTACTTATTAACGCCAAATTACGACCCCCTTCTATAAACGAAATCGTATCGGCTAATTATATTATGCTACAATGTCTGTTGATGAATTGGGATTCTTCATTCAATTTCTGTCAGAATTTAATGGCGCACTGAAGCACTGAAGAGCATAATTCCGAGGTCCGAACAAGCTTCGAGGTGATGCAACCGGATCAGTACAAGTTATATTTTTTAGTAAAGTTTAAATTGTCTACATGAATAAACAAGCTAGGCCTACGCGTCCATTGAATTTGTTGTGAATAATTACAAATTTTGTAATTGAAGTTCAAGTTAGTGTTGTAAGCAAAATCTAATAATTATCTAATAATGCCATATTTTTAATTTCTAATTGGTTGAGTAAAACACTACTTATAATGACCAAATTAAATGGTCCACATCAACGTCAACAATAAATCAATATTAAATATTCCAAATTTTGGAAAAGGATTCTCTAGCACCAAATAGTTCGGGAGGCCCTGCTCTTGCCTAAGACCGTCATACGATTAAGCCCTTCTCCTCGTATGTTCACAATGCGTATGTTGATAGGTTTATGTTGAGGGTGTGTAAACTAGTGTCAAGTGTTCCAAACGGGGACGTACCTCATGTTCTGCACTCGACAGGCCAATTCACGCACCAACTGCTATACGTTGGCTGCTATAATTCCTGACTTGGGGCAATATGATGGCGAACACAAGCACCCCCTTATGGCAAATCCCTCCGGGTCGGCTTGTTGTTCCCGTCACGGCTTCCTACACCCGTTTAAATCGATTCCACCAACTGTGAATCCCAAAACCGTCAACAATGTTCTGGAGATTCACGTTTGACTGGGCCCATAACCTGTCCGAGGCCCATAACCTGCCCGGCCATAACCTGCTCAGTTGCGGGCTCCCGAAACCGTGTAATTGATGCCGTTAGTGGTGTTGGGTGAAGAGGGCCGTCAGAGGGGGTGTACTGCACCTACGACCAGACCAGGGGGGTGGTTAGCCCAGATGAAGCCATAAATTCCCCATTCTCCCGAGGCTCCCAAACTCTCTCCCTAATTGGCCATCCCCACTTCATTCCGATTGTCCGAACCTTCCCGCGAAACTCCAGTGAAATAGGGCGGTGGGACATTCCCGCTGGGTCGTATTTGTTTACTTCTGCTGTTGCTCCGGAGTTGGGACCCCATTTAATACGAGATCTCACTCACCCAAGAATGGAAAGGGAGAGCCTAATTTGACACACTTGCACACGTATGGTATCTGCAGCGTTCACTCCCCCACAATAATATAGTCCACCTAACAATAATAAGTACGTATCATGGACTTTATTATTAGTGAGGGTGTCCCCTAGTACAGGGGTAGGCATCCTACTGAGTCAAATTAACAGTTTCAAAATTTCTCTAGACCCAAAAAATTCTTTCTTGTTATAACCAAAGATTTTTTATTTAAAAAAATTAACAATTCATGAGAAAAATATCTAGTTTTGTACTACATCAGTTTTGTACGTGGAATCAATGTATGGGGATTTCAAACCTGTAATTTCAATTGAGGGTATTGGCCAGAGAATGGATTGAAGTATCGTTTTCAAAACTAACAATGGACGGAGAATCGATTCATAAGGGTTTCAAACCTGTCCACATTCACTGTGAGGCTCTGTGGGGGCTTCTATTGGCTGAAAACGTGGGTTTTCATGTGATTTAGCCTGAAAATGGAGTGAGCTGTGAGACAGCTCTCCTCTGTTCTTTTCGAAGAAATTTTGAACACAGAATCGACTTATTGGGGTCCCAACATTTAACATTATAACATTATTATAGTGTTTATTTGATCATAATAATAATCTTGTGTGCAAATTCAATTTTGCTGCGATTTCTCATTTAAATTTCAAGAAAGACCCCTTAAAAAAATATATTAAATATCAATCGACCAATTTCGTCGACATTTATTCAAACCACATTCGGTAACTTTGGAAAACCAAACCCCGTCAGGCGAAGAAATTTTAAACACCGTTTTTCTCCCCCCACGTGAACGGCCCGAAGAGTCTGTCAAACTTCAATAGGTTCGTCGCAATAAAATAACAAACGAATGAAGACTTACCGAGTACACAAAAGCTTCCCCCTCGTCAGTGCAGGGGAAGATAAACAAACCAAAGTAAACAGTTCCCTGGCGTCCCCTGGCGTTTCCACTAGAGCGAACTCCACAGGGAATAAACCCCATAGAACAATAGCGTTAAACTCGTTTCAATTATTGGTAAGCCACGAGAGTACACGATTAAATTACACTCAAAAGTCGATCGGGTTCGTTGCAGATGCTTTTGTACCGTTTAAGTTGATTAAATTGGTACCCTCGCATTTATTTATTCTTTTTGTACAAATTGTACGTTCTATAACGAACTTATATTTTTCAATTTCGTTCTGGAACGATTTCACATTTACTTTAAAAACAACACCTCAATGTTGAAACCCCTTCAACAGGACAGCTCCACCGCGTGAGCAGACCAATCGGGAACCCGGATCCCTTTACGCTTTTACGTAAAATTATTACCAACTGGAAATTATTACTAGAAAGAGAACGTCTCAATCAACTCCCTGAACAATCTCTTGAAAAAAAAAAATAATAATAATAATAAAATAGAATATTAGCCCCTTAGAAGCCTTCCAGAGCCCAGGAAGCAGTTCGAAAGGTCTGGGAGTAGGGTAGATTCGTCTTGATAAAAGCAGGACATCAGCCCCCAATTTAAGCAGAAAATAAAGAAACACTAGATCTAACTTAGTGACTAAAATGGTTCTATAGATGTTCAAGGCAGGTTTTTAGCTCTTAAAACCAGCGCTGCAGCTGTGCAACCGGTGTTGTAGAAAGCCAAACTAGCTGTATTGCCCTTCAGACTGCTTCTGGACTTCTTCAGCCAGTTGTATTGCACTTCTAACCTATATTGAGGCTCTGCACCTGGTTTTAAAGGCAATCAAACCCATTTTGAAGCTCTTCAAACCGGTTATGTACTTCTTAATCTATAGATTAAGAGATACTATAGATACGAGATTAAGATTAACTATAGTTGTATACAACTTCAAATCTCCTTTTCGTCTCTGCCACCTGTTTATAAGACTTCAACCCAGTTTTAAATCCCTTCAAACTGGTTATACAGCACTTAAAACCGGTTCTGTACCTCTTAAGCCAGTTGTATATTACTTCAAACCTGATTTATAGTTCAGGTCAACAGAATCTACGAATCTAGTTCTGTAGCTCTTCAAACCGGTTCTGTACCTCTTTAGCCAGTTTTGTAGCGCTTCAAACCTGTTAATAGCTCTGCAATCTGTTTCATGACTTCCAGTTTTAAAGCCATGACAATCCAGTTTTAAAGCCCTTCAAACCGGTTATATAGGTACCAATTTAAACCTGGTTTATAGCTCTTTAAATCAGGTCAACAGCTCTGAAACAGGTTCTCTAGGTTTTCAACGCAATTCAACATCCCTTCAAACCGTCCATGTCTTTCAAACTTTAAACGTTTGTTGGTAAGTGGGTACTTCAGGTAATAAAAACCTACTGATAGGAAACCGAAATAGATAGTTGTTGTAATGATATTATGACTCACTCAACTCGCTTATTTATTTATTTTTTAAAATTATTTGTTTATTTTATTTTTTATTAAATTCTTTAATGTTTATTTTTATTTTTTTATTTGTTTGCTTTACTTATTTTTCTGTTTATTTATTTTATATTTCTATTCATTCATTTCATTTCATTTTTATTTTTTATTTATTTATTTATTTATTTATTATTTTTTAGTTCTTGTTTGAGGTTGGATGCTGAAGTCGAATAAAAAAATCGGGAGACAGACGTCCTTAGGAAATCAGGACCGTCAGGACAACCTCTAAACCAAGGCAACTGGCAACCCTTTCTAGGAGCCACTTAGATCATCAATTCCTCGTACATTTTCTAATTCACGCCTTCGTAGCGAAAACAGGCTTAATCCCACAATAAACCAAAACTACGACTATATGCAACGCGAAGGTCAGCAAACCCACTTAAAAGTTGTTCTCCCCTGAAGGAGGTTCTTAACTGGAGGGCTGGCAAGGGAGTTCACAGTCGAAACAAAGAAGCCACTCAAACAGCTATCAACACCTTGACGCTAACAAGTGGTTTTTCTATGGTGCGCCAGAGTGAGAAAACAGTGGAGAACAAAAGTCAACGGAGCGTCACGTTTTGATTAAGTTCGGTGGTGAGTTTGATTGGATTTTGGCTTTTTGAGACATGAAATTCTTTTTGGTTTCTAAAAAATTCGAAAATTAGCTCAATTGGAAGTGAGGCATTTGGTCTACGGTCTGCAAAAGGTTATTTCGTTAAAATTTTCCATCTACGTTCGTCTAGCGGTCTACGGTCGCGTCTGCATTCCTGAGAGCTTCACCGTAGGAGGTCGACCCCGCGAGAAGCCGGCGACGGACCGGCTTGTTGATGCAGATAGGACGACGGTAGATTGCGAGAGGGGCGAGTGGCGGTGAGGAGAGTCGCACGATGAGGGGGGGGGGGGGGGTGCGTGTGCAAAGGAATGTAGTAGTACGAGAGACACTATGAAAGGCCGGGAGGTGACGAAGGTGATACCATGGGGTGTTAGGGGGGGGGGTGGCCACGTGGGGAGCGGGAACGAGAGAAGGGTGAGGAGTTCGATAACATCGCAAAGCCATTCACTATTCTCCTCACCTCCGCACCCGGCAGACGCTAACAGATCCGACACGAACCTCCTCGCCGGCATACACCATACTACACTATGTGCGCACTAAATGGATTCCACTAGTGAATCCGTAATTATTACTAACTAATGGACCGACCAAATGGTAGACGAAGGCAGAAAAACTGAAGGTTTTTGGTTTAATTAATTAAATTAATTTTAGCGCAAAAACTTTTAAAAGATGTTCTGAATCACTGGTGCCTAAATTCATTATGTTTAGGAGATTGCTGAGTCGAATGCAACTGAATCGGTTTTTGGTTTATTGTTCTTGGAATAATACACCTATGTTTTCGCGACGGGGGTCGACGACTCCGATCGGCCTCAAAACTTGACATTATCCGTTTCAACAGGTCTACATTCTAAATCCGAAATGTCCGTTCGCCGTCCGGGCCGTTTTGGGCAGTAGGAATTTTTTTTTTAATCTGAAATTTTGACAAACCCGTGGGGCCCTATGGGGCTAAAATGGGGCTACGGGAGGGGTTTTTTGAAGGCTTTTGACTATGGGATCGAGTTAGGTGTCGTTTTTGAAGTATTTTTGGACGTAGAATCCATTTTTTGGGGTCCCACAACGATCCGATTTCACTGTGGCGATCTATAGGGCTTTCATGGGGCTTCGAATGAGATTTTTGTTGGATCCCAGGAGGTCAAATATTTTTCAAGTAAAAAAGAAAAAAAAGTTTGAAACAATTTTTTGAAGAAAAAAAATCCAAATTTTTTTTTTAAATATAAAAAAAATTAAATTTTTTTTCATTGACAGAATTAAATTTCTGCACAAGTAACCTATATCAAAGAATAATAAACCCTTGTGTAAATACGATAGGTATTTAGGAACCTATCCCCTCAACATGCGCTTTCCGAACCTGAGACAGCGCCCGAATTCAGTGGCAATTTGAAGAAAAACTAACTATTTAGATGAAACCGCTAGAATCTGCATTTAAATAGCATTTAATCTGTTTATAATCGCTTAAATGCGTTTTTTCTGCGTTTGTTCTTCTGCAGAAGAACGGGGCTGTTGGTCATGAAAATTATATTATTATGAAAATATGATCGAATCCCCGGCCCCAGTGATGAGTGTTGCCTCAAGATGCGACTCAACATAATAATATTGTCATTATCAACAATATTATTGAGATGGCTGGGGGCGAAACCTTGACTCGGAAATTCACTGTTGCAGCAACTAGGGGGCCAGCCAACCCCCGACGTTTCCCACCTGGCCTCACACTGGTTTCAGATTTTTCTCGTCATCTTCTTTCTAAGATAAATATTTTTTTAAATTAAATTTAAAAAATAATAAATAAATAAATAAAATAAATTTTGTTTTATTTATTTACTTTTATTTTTTCAAAATTCGTTCGAAACCGTTTTACAGTCAACATGGAGCAACGTTTTGCTGGTTTCAGATTTTTCTCGTCATCTAATGACCGAAACGAATTTTGGGGATTTTTTTCAATTTTTCCCTATCCATAAAAGTACAAAGAACAAAGATGACCAAATTTGGGTCACTCTCCTCCTCATCATCCTCCTAGTAGAAACACGAGGATTTCGGCAGGCTTCGAACAGTTTTCTCATGACGAATTTGACTTCTGTACTCGAATATGGGAAACCCTGCAGTTTTGTGCCAGTTACTTCTTTGCCGCAATCTCGACAGTTGCCGAAAATCGCTCTCGCAGAATATTGCGGTAGGTCAGGTTTCCCTTTCAGCTCATTCTCGCGGCCAATCGACCACCGAAACACCCACCAGCCAATTAAGAACCGCCATCGCCGCTAAACTCAGCCGACGAAATCGGCTTTCAATTCAAAATTCACTTTTCTTCTCGCCGAAACCCTTCAGGCTACTTACCAGATTGTGAAACACCTTCGCCGGCTTCTTAATTAAATTCCAACGGTGAAGCTGACTGGAAAAAAAGAACCATCAGCCCCCTCCTTTCACTATTTTTGAGTTTTTCCTCAGAAACTTTCCGTTTTTTTTGTTTTTTTGTTTTTTTTTTCCCTCCCGAGAATCTTGTTGAGCGGGAAGCGTTTTAATGAAAACAGATCGCAGTTGAACAAAAATTATCTTCGCAGATGAGAACTTTCTTTGAAAACTTCCTAAGTTAATTTTGAAGCTGGAAGCATGTTGATCCGGAGGTGGAGTTCTGCCGACGGGTTTAGCCATTTTTTTAACGTCTTCTCCACCCGTATAATATATTATGAAAACTTTGATTATATTTGGGCCTAAATAAAGAACGAAGCTAATAAACCTGAAAATAACAAAAAATTCAATGTTGTGGTTGTGGTGTTTCAAAAGCGTCAATCAATTTGAATTCAATCTGTTCTGCTTGAACCACACAGTGACGGTGGAACACGTTTTTTTTTTTTTTTTACCGTGTCTCCGTCACCAAAAGATACGATGTATTTTATTAAAAGCGGCGTTTTTTTTTTTTCGTTTTTTTTTTCCTCTTTTTTCTGCAAGAATTTGACACGAGAGGCAACGTGAAGGCCATCGGAAGCTGTTCAGGTTGACATGTCTGGATCGATGGGTTATTTGGTCACGGGGGTGGAGGAAGAGGAAGAGGAAGGACAAACAGCTGGGGGTAAAACCAACTGACAGGCGTCTCTACCTTCCTAATTAATTTTTCTCCTCTCTCCGGGTTGGACGAAAATATAAAATTTTCGAGAGGAAAATATTGAACAATTGGCGATTTTGTTCGTGCAAACAGTCTTCCTGGCGAAGTTCTTGGAACTGTTCGGAAGTTGAGTTTCTAGTCGAAGAGAAAACTCTTCACATTCAGTCACGCCTTTGGGAGGTCCGCTGAATCCGAATGAGCCTCCGAGTGGACACGTGAGGGATGCTTCAAGTGTCCTCGACGAAAATAGATTTTTTTTTTTTTTTTTTTTCGTGAGGGAGGTTTTGAGGTAATTCATGCATTTTCATGAAATTCAACGAGTTAATTGGCCTCGTGGCCGATTTTAAACTCCACCAATTGAGCGAATTTTATCTGGCGGATAATCCAATGAAAAGGGAACTGAAATGACGTTTCCGTCCCTTCAAAACCCCCCAACTGTACATTCCAGACACAATTAACCGGGTGTTGGGGTATGGGAAAGGGGGTTGAAACGGAATGGGGCGCGGAACTGTAGAAAGGGGGGGGGGGGGGGTTCGGGCTCAGTTCAATTAAGCCTCCCGCGTCTAAAGAGGGTGGTTGGGGGGGGGGGGGGATATCGTGAGGAGAAATACCCCTTTACTTTCCCGCGGCATCACCCCCCCCCCCCCCCTCCATCATCGTCTCCAGACCGCCAGCAAATTCCGTTTCAGAGGGTGCTGAGTGAGGCCTGTAAGGGAAGGGGGGGGGAGGAGCGATAGATAAACCGCAATTTAAACGCGGAACCTACGGAATGAACCTGTCGGTGAGGCGTCGATGCCGCGCGTCTGTCTGTCTATCGGCACATCAACCTGATCACCGTACTAGTGTACTGACCGAATATCTGAGGCCTGCCGTTCCAAAATCCGATAGATCCATTCTTCTGAATTTTACAGGAGAGCAAAAAAAAACTAAAAATTTAAAATTGCAGCTCGGTAGGTAGTAATGTCAGGCATTATATACTGCAGTGATATACTGCTGGGTTAATAACACCCTGAGATTCTTAAAGAAATCACTAGGTAGGTACTTCATTTATTCTGAAAAACTATTATTTACCCTTTTATTATTTACTGTTATTTTTGTTAGTTTAGTTATTTAACTAGCGCTATGACAGGGGGGCCTCGCTTTGCTCGGCCGACCACTTTCTCGGACAGGGGGGCTCGCCTTTTTGAATAGGTCAAGTGGTAGGGTAAGATACAGAGGAATTCTAATCCGACACTTTGGGCGTTGAAAATACCTACAAGCCCAGAATATACCCGAAATTAGCTGGGAGAGAATAAAATTCCCGAGCGCCCAACGAAAGGGGCACCTTAATGACTTCTTACTTGCACCTTATGGAACACCTTACCGACACTGTAGACAGCGCCTCTCGAGGGAGACTTGGAGGGGTAGCGCATTATCGACCGGAGTCAGTCGGGATTGACGGAGATCTCATACACCTTGCACGCCCTATAAGGTCGATGACACACACCAGACAGCCCCCCCCCCCCCCCTCAAAGAGCGCAAGCACTCTGGACCTGGTTATGTTAATTAACAATTGATCAAATTAAACTCGCCGTCTAAATTTGCCGATCGTCGGAATTTGATCTTTCGAGATTTCGTATTAAAATTCGGATCACAAGGTAGGATACAGCGGAAACGCCTACTCAATCAGACTGTAAACAACGAAGATAGGAAGAGTTGCGCGAATTTGCGCGCGTTAAAAATTGCGCTCAATGGGCTTATTGGTTGTGAAATTCGCTCAGGAATTCGAATTCGCCAAAAAATTAGGGGGTTCCTTTAAAAATAAGAAAGTTGGGCGCAAATGCGCCTACTTGCGTGCATCTTGGGGGGGGGGGGGGGGGGGGAATCTTAACCCCCCTATTTGTAGGAAAACGGGAAGCCAAAGCCACTTAGGCCGTTTCAGAGGAGTAGGCATATGACATACTCTGTTAGTTAGAAAGAAACAGACACGGTCTGAATTGGTGTTTAGATAGATAGGATAATATCCTATCTAATAAAAATGTAAATAATTGTTTTGTTATTTCACATTTCTAAACAACGTCAACTGAGGGCCGGTTTCACCAACCTCATGTTAAAGTTCAAGTTAGCTATTTTGAGGTTAGAGATTGACATAAAACATTTTAAGCACTCAACAACATAACTTCAAGTTAACGAGATAACTTCCGAAAATCCGCAAGTTAAAAAAGTGGAAGTTAACCGTCCTGGTAACTAGGAGACAACAGCTGGTGAAACGTGAATTTTTTCGCTAACTCGTGGGTTAGCCTACCCCTATTGTTTTTCCTACTCAGCCACTGCCATCCCAAAATCCCCTACAGTAAATCTTACTTCGACATTGCCGATCAATAATTGAGCCTTTTTTTCCAAACGGTACAAACTAAGCCTTCTTGGACAGTTGGCACTCGTGATGTCGCCTCGGTAATCAGTGGATTGACGACGAATTATCAACGACTGATAACATTAATACGAAACGTCTTATCTCGTGCCCTCGCTTGTGTACTCTAATTATATGAGTTGACTCATGGAGTTGATATGGTTAATACGGAATTTCCTGAGTTCTCCGGCACCTCACAAAAGCCCACTCAACCTACTTCAGAAATTTACAATAACATAATTAGAGAACATCACTTTTTAGGGCAGTGGTTACAATTTAACGCCAAATTCACTACCCACGAAAAGTTTCAAGAAATACATAAAATAAAAAAAGCGTATGCGAAAGCTGCATGCAGTCAACGTCAAAGTTTTTATTGAAATTCATTCAGTTGTTGTGAGCTTTATGGAAGAGTTTTTCCCATAATATGGGATTGGTATATGGGATGGGTATATTATACCATTGGTTGATTTCGAAGCTGTCGAATTTAAAACCCATTTTCCCCATATATGGACCACATTTTGGCATTATTCTTAGAATAATACAATAATGATACCGATAAAATAAAATAAATAAATGAAAATTATCATTATAAGGAGGTAGAGAAGCTTGGCAAGGAATAAAATTGCCGTTTATCTTGGAATGAGGTTCACGATTTATTTTCAAAATTCGAGTATGGATTGAAGCCGACGTGGCATACTTGGCAGGTCGCAACGACCAGCATGCTGTGAGGGGGCACGAAGGACAAGATATCTCGACAAGACGCATCGCGGCTAAGGACGGCGGGTTTAGACGAGAAAAAATGTCAACCAACGTGGTTTTCACTTTCGCGATCGTCCGTCTGTTCCCGTGATACAGGCCGCGAATCGGATCCGAATGGAATGAATTTGCCGACCAAGTGGCCTCACTTTTTAGACCTTTTTCAGAAGCCGTGCGGAATCCCAAATGCGAGAAAGTAATAATCCTCCCCCAGTTCCTTCATCCGACGACAGACGTCTTTATCCGTCTTCCCCTTACGGTTTTCCAATCAAACCGCGATCGTCGCAGGACACCCCCGGTGTTGAAGGAGGAGGCTCGAGCGGCTGAAAAAAGACGTTTCCAACGCGAATTAAAAATTCCCGCCACGTCCCTTCCCTTTTCCCTTCCTCCCTTCCGTGCATGCTGAGAATAATAAAGATTTTTTCTTTCCTGGGGAAGTTCAGTTTTTCTTCCCTCCTCTGACCAAACTCGTTTTTTTTCTTTCTTTTTTTTTTTTGTTTTATTTCAAATCCCTCCGTCCCCGGGAGTAATGAAATGTCGGATGAAATATTAAGCGAAAGTGGGAGGAGGAGGAAGGTCTTGCAAGGCGGAGAAGAAAAAAAGGTTCGGACTTGAGGTGGAAGAGAAAAACCAACTTTGAATATTCCACTACGGAAGGGTTCTATATTTTTACCACTATAGGGGAAATAAAAGGGACTATACAATATTAGACCCTCTTTTTCGTCCCTTACTGAATATTATAATTTTTCCGAAGGGTAGTTACGATTTAATATTTCCTCACGGGAAAACCCCTTCGTGATCGCTTATTTTATCAACCAATACGCCTCCCCTCAACCAGATTCTAAGTTTTCCCCTTTTTGTTTTTTGTCGTTTATTTCTGACTCATTTGAAAGTCTGGAGTTGGTATAATAACCTGGATTTATTGCCTCTCCCTCAGAAACGCCGCCTTTTGTCGTTGAAATCTCCGGTTATAGAGATACGGACGGAATAAATTCATAAGGGATTGTTACAGTTTGAAGTTTATCGTTATCGTGCTAGGCTAGGAATTAAGGAGTAAAATAAGCGCTGCATTTTATGCAGTCTTGGATGAGAAGGAAGCTCTAAGGAGCACATTCACCGTACAAAGCGTCCAAAAGGTGCACAGTTGAACTAAGCAGACTGCGAAGAGCTGAACGGTTAGTTAGTGAAAAACGCTGCAAATTTTACACAAGGGTTTATTATTATTTGTGTCAATAAAAAATTGAAAAAAAAAATTTCTTCTAAGCTCTATAGATTCCCACAGTGAAATCGCATCGTCCTGGGACCCCCAAAAATGGATTTTACGTTTAAAAATACTTCGAAAACGACACCTGACTCGACCTCATTGCCAAAAACCTTTTAAAACCCCCTCCGAACCCCCTCCGGGCTTTCATGGTGCTACAAATGGGATTTTTGAAGGATCCCAGGAGTAAAAATAAGGTGCCCTTTCCGAGTATTTTTGAACGCATAATAATTTTCGAGGTCTCTCATCTGTCCAAACATTGTACAGAACTTTTTTTTTAAATAATAAAACCTTTCGTTAAAATTTGCAGCGGGGTTTCCCCCCTTCCAACTTTGACATAAAAAACCCCAAAGGTGAAATACAAATCCTCCAACAATACATTTTGTGAATGCAAGTTGGGCAATATTCCGGTTCCACTTTGTGTTTCACTCGTATGTTTGTGCGAAGAGGAAAAGGAGAGATTTAGTAAAGGGTTATACTAGTGGAGGGGGGACCTCCGTCCAAAACGGCCCATCTGTTAAACCCAATTCTCTTGTTGGAGGGCACCAAGTTATAATTGGTATTTGGGAAGTGGGAAAAGCTATTGTAAGTTTGAGCATGTGGCCCGTGCCCAAGTCGTGAGATTCGCTTCTGTTTTCCGCTTCCCCCCCCCCTCCCCAACCAGTCGATTTCAAACATTTTCTCTCCTCACTCGGGATAATACTCTCCTTTCGCTCGGGCCACGTTTTCCTTCACAATCCCCTTTCCAAAGCTCCTTTTCAAGGGTTCCGAACCCCCTCGAAACCTTTTTGGAAGTTTCGGAAAGAACAAAAGTTCAATATTTCGGCGGAGTGCGGAAAATCCTCAGCTGAAGGTTGATTTCACTGCGTTAACGTCGTGTTCTTGATTATGACGTGCCAGACGGAGCTCCACGCAGGAAACCAAAATCCTCCATCAACCCTTCCATAGATAACCAAAAGGGGAAAAGTCACAGTTTCTGTTTCGTACGACCTGCTCGGTCGACGGCGACTGAAACTGATTTCCCCCGAGGATTCAGCCTCCTTCAGCCCCCTCGTAACTCCTTGACACGCTGAAGGGGCCGACCGAATAAAAAACCAAGTTGAGTGGATCAAAGAAACCACACAGCACAGTCTGGCGTCTAATCTCGTGAAGCCGCCAGGAGACAATTCGAGCAAACTGGGTCTGCTGGCCAGGTAGGAATGATAATATCATTCAGTCTATGGGTGATATCCTCATATTATGAGGATCCATTTCACCCACTGTCTGCTCATCAGATTTAACTGGCTCTTAAGAACGAATTCGTAAGCTGTGGTGGTGATAGTGACCCTCAGGGGCTCCATAACCAGTTCCACTCCGCTCCCGAGGCTGACTGCATGGGGAGTCCCATCCGAGATTAAAGCTATTTACACGAAGAGCGCAGCTAAAAGGAAGGGAGTGTAGTCGAGGATCCCGCTCTTACTGCGAGCGTATTGTGTTTATGCACGAAGAGTCTCTGGGAAAAATGTCGTGCGATCGTTCTTCAAAGTTGGTCACCAAGCTTTGCTTTGGGATTACCAGGAGCTAATTCAACTTTACTACCTCCTGCCACATGGCAAGGATGTAGGTGTAAACTGGCTAAGAGCCACCAAGCCTTGTTTTGGGCTTTCCAGGAGCTGGTTCATCTTTGCTAACTCTGGACAACTGGCAGGGATGTAGGCAGAGACTGGCTAATGCCAACAGACCTCTGATTAAATCTTATGGATTTCCAGCACCTGGTTCAGCTTGATTACCTCCTGCCACATAGCACGGATGATGGCAGGAACTAGTTGAGAGTCACCAAGCTCTTACTGAGGGTTTCCTCGATAAGTGCCAGAGTATCCTCAGCCTATTCCTGGTGTAGGACTCCTCGTGCATACCCGGAGTAAGAAAGCAGGACTCTTCATTCGTCAAAACTGTTCCCAGGGACTCTTCATGCATGCGCCAGCCCTCAACGAAGCGCCTTTGAACATCCTGGACCTTAACGTTAACCTCCCTCGGTGAAAGTAGCCCTTAGGGTTCTAAACCACTTCACAAATTTAAGGATGCCCCGAATTTTGAAGAGGCACAACTTTCACGTGGTTTTTGATTTATTATTCTCGGAATAGTACCTATGTATTCGCGAGTTGGTCAAACTTTTTGATCGGTCTCAAATTTTGTTCTTAATAAAATCCATACCTACCCCAAGATTCCAGAATGGTCAAAGTGGGAATTGAATTGCCTTGCCTGAACCAAGGGAGTTCATGCATTCTGCCACCATTACCGGCAGATGAAAGACACGAGCTCCAGGGTGGCAGGGGTTTTCAGTTTTTCTCGCGTTATGGTGCAGATGGGGGGCAGGGTAGCCCCGTGGACTAAGGCGTCAGCGAGACGCCTGTTTACAATCAGTCGGAGCGCTGATCAGCCTGGTTCGAATCCGGGGAAGAACACCAATGTTTGACCAAAAGTCAATTATGTGTTGTAATACCTGTCTTGTCGGTTGACAATTCACCTCTGAACGTTGGAACGTTTATGTGAATCCTAGCAGAGGCTCCCGTGACGAAGGCGGCCGAGACATCCGTCTTCAACACACAAGATCGAGAGATCGCATGAACGAACCTCTCTTGGGACCTCAAACCGGGATAAAATTCTGGTGGACCGGTAAAAAAACATTGTCTTCGTTTGCTGAGAACGTTAAACTAGCCATAGCAATCTACGACTGAGGGGGGAGAGCTGGGGGCCGCCGACCCGGCTTGTTGATGGACCTACAGTCGTAGTGATAAGTCTTGTATTAGGGATTGGACCTCGACCACCAGAAGGCAAATAGAGTCATCGGTACCATATCAGTGAACAATGTGCCGTCCGGGCGTAAGTTCAAGGTGAGACTCCGTTGATTACCTGATAGGTAAACATCGTAGTCTCTCCTCTGGTTGGTAGCCGTTCCCACAAATCTTTATGGTGCAGATGTTCCAGAATTAAACTACATCGCTGGAACCTGCACGATGAACTAGAGGCCATAAAGGAAGAAATAACGTTGATTTCCAGCGCTATTACCAATTATAAATCACAGTGAAATTTACAACTGTCGGTGTTTGGCGTGGTATTTCCAACAGAAAAATTTGTTTGTGAAATTTGTGTATTTCCGCCCCTTTTCTTCTTCAGGTCCGCATCGTTTGATTCCAATTCTTTCAAAGATTCTTCCAAGTCCGAGGCAGAGTTCTCCTTCAAAGGGATTCCTGTCTTTCCTCTCCAAACCTTTTCTTCAAAACTCATTCTTCCCGCATTTTCTTCTTCTTCGCCATCCTTCCCGCTTTTCCGTTTTTTTTTTTTCTTTCTGCCGCTTTTCTCCTCGGGAAACCCGGAAGCGCCGAGATTTTCCTTCCGTAATGGCCTCACATTCATCCTTGTTTCTTGTTCGCCATTGTCCCGCCGTCCGTTTGTCAGAAGGGGGACGACGAAAATACTGATTATTTATTTTCCGCCGGACTCGGGTCATTTTTCCCCTCCAACGTAATTTTCATTCCCCAGCAACTCGCTCGGGACGGTTTTACATAGAAATAGCATTTTGCGGTCAGCGGTTTATAACGTGCAGCCTTGAACGTGATGCAGCGGTAATTTTCCCGCGAGGAAATCGGTTCGAACAAAACAAAGAACGATCCTATCGAGAGTGCAGCGACTGGAAACAAATTGGTTGACTTGGAGCATTTTTTATTTTTTATTCTTGGAATAATACACCAATACGAATATATTTGTAACAACACGAAATGTTAGCAATCCATTTAATAAATGACGTGTTTTTATAATAACTTCCCAAACATATGAACTGGGTGTTTCCACAACAACCCTTGATATTGTAGTAACCCTACAATATTCATGTCGAAAATTCTGATTGGCCTCAAAAGTTGTTATTATACGTTTCAAGATGTGTTAGTTTGAGCTCTGTTACATTGCCACCCCTCAAGATTAGAAGGAACCATTAAAGAGATTCTGGCTCCAAAAAAAAAACGCTGCAAATTTTACACAAGGGTTTATTATTCTTTGATATTTGATATAGGTTAGTTGCGCAAAAATTATTTCTGTGTCAAAAAAAAATGTTGGAAAAAAAAAATTTTTGGATTCTTTTTTTCAAAAAAATTTTTTTTTTTTTGGATTTTTTTTTTCAAAAAAAATTGTTTTTTCAAAAATTCTTTATTCTTTACTCGAAAAATATTTAACCTCCTGGGATCCTCCAAAAATTCCATTTTTAGCCCCATGAAAGATCTATAGATCGCAACAGTGAAATCGGATCGCTGCGGGACCCCAAAAAATGGATTCTACGTCCAAAAATACTTCGAAAACGACACCTGACTCGATCCCATAGCCAAAAGCCTTCAAAAACCACCTTCTGTAGCCCCATTTTAGCCCCATAGCGCCCCACGGGTTTGGGCGATCGGGCTGAAAACCTTGCGGGCACAACTAGATGGTAAACCGAGTATTTTGTCAAAATTTCAGATTTTTTTAAAAACTCCTACTGCCCAAAACGGCCTGGACGGCGGACGGCGAACGGCGGACGGACATTTCGGATTTTGATTGTAGACCTCTTGAAACGGATAATGTCAAATTTTGAGGCCGATCGGAGTCGTCGACCCCCGTCGCGAAAACATAGGTGTATTATTCCAAGAATAATAAACCAAAAATCCCTTCAGAAATTCAAAAATGATTTGACTATGATGCTTCAACCGGTTTCTTGAACTTTTCCTCCCAGATAAATCTGTTCTAATACATCTTGTGAGCTAATTAGGGGCATACGCAAGTAAAAACAAATGGAAACAAGTGTAAAAACCTTAATTTTCTTAAAATAGAACAAAATTTGTTGGATGATAATAAATTTTAATATCTTCCCAAACCTCAATTGAAAAAAGATATTTTCTCTTCAGAAAATACAAGGAGGAATGAATTTTTCTTGTGAGTCAGTCTGGAATTCGAAAAACAGACTAAAATTAAAAGTTATATAAAATAAAATAAAAATTACTACTAATACATAAACTATAAACAATTTTTACGGTTTCTTGACGGATTTCGGTCGAGAATATTTAATATTGTAGTTAACTGGTACAAAATACTAACTGCACTAAAATATTCTCTCGATGTCTCAAGTGCACTTTGGCATGTTATCAACAGAAGGAGAGATATCAGCTGTTATCAATCCAGCACCCACAAAACGAAAACAACACTGGAAAAGGCAAACGACGGTCACAACTTCTTCTTCCACATTGGTTGTTGTCAGGAAAACTGAAGGAGCGCGTTCCCGCTATTTTTAAGGTCGCTAAGTGAATTTGAATTTGAAAAACGTTGATGTTCCATTTCCACTCCGCCAGTCACATTTCCACCCCTATACATTTAAACTTGTCATTGCATTTACAGCTTCGGCGTGCATCGATTTTTGGCAGATAAATAAGAAAAGACAAAATTAATGTTGAGCTCACTGACGACAAAGCAGAATAGAGAGAAGAGAGAGCACATCCAGTGTTATCAGCTCTCCCGTTGATTTCCTTTTGTCAGCGCCAAAATTCCCGTTTCCACAAATATTTCCCTCTTTTACCCAATGTTATAAGTTATAACATTGTGTAATGTAATTTCATAGAAAAAAGTCCAAGAAAAAAGTTTGAACCAGCGGGTAGTTGCCTAAAACAGGACAAAAGCGGGTCCTCGCAGGACAACAGGACGTATGGTCATAATATTACATTTTAAGTTGTTATAATTTATAACGCAATAGAGACGAAGGAATGTGGTTTTAACACCCCTAATAGCTCGTAAGATTTTGACACCCCTATAAGTTCTGGTCGTTCGGCATAGGTTTCTGACTCAATAACGCTAGGAATCTAGGAATTGACCAGAGATCCTCATTATACCTACAGCTCAAAAGGAAAATTTAGGTATTTTCATTTTTATTTTTTTCCAATGTAGCCGGAGGAGTAGGTAAGTAATGCCGTTTTCCACAGTAAAAATGCACTTCTGGAAGTTTCGAAAAGTTTAGTTATCCCCCTTTTTCCCTGCGGTTTTCGGTTGACAACTCAAATCGTCGAAACTGTCTACAAATTGTATAACTAAAAATTGTGAAAAGGTGAATAAATTGAAACGGTAGAAGAGCCTCAATCAATCTTCGCAAAAGGCGAAAGGGTCAATAATTTCAAACAGTGATAATGTGTACAAAATGTTCTTTTGAAGTCCTGCTCTCTCATAATAATTACTCCATTACGAATAAATTGAATTTCACGTTCAATAAACCGAAACCGTATTTCTACGAAAGGGGAAACGGGAGTGTTCTATTTTCAACATTCAGAGCTGAAAGGAAAGAAGTTGGAAGAACGTGTTATTTTCTCGTTTTTTTTTTTTCAAAGAAGCGGAACCCCCAGCGGCATGAATAGTTAGCGCTTAGTGACATCGTAACTCCATAGTCGCCCCACGTGTTATGCTCTTTGTTATGAGCGTGCTTTAACACCGTGTTTGTTCCTCACTTGGGTAAAAAAAAAAAGTTTTCCTGCTATTCGGAACGTGCTTCATGACCCAAAGACCGACTTTCATGGGGTTTTAAACTCCTCGGGATTATTTTCAGACGTTATATCGGTACAAAGCATCCACCCGAAATGGACCCGCAGTGCGACCTTGTTTTTTTTATTGGCACAAACGAAATAAGCTGCTGATGAAGGCCTTGGAACCGGCCAGTGAACCGACCTGTTGCACAAAATCCGCTTGACTCTCTCTTGAACCTGTCGGCTGAGGTCTGGTAGAGTGCGGGAGTATTTGAGACCCTCGAACGGTTACGAAACTACTTCGGGTCGCCGAGTCACCGCAGAGGTTGATTTGCCAGAGAATTCTCATCCCTCCTCTCGCCAACAGGTTTTACGTTCGGATGACGTGGTTGTGGCATATGACAGGAGTTGAACCCCGCGATATTCAAACCGAATTTGTCGCCACTTTAGACGGATTTGCCCGAAGGTTGGCGAATTAACAGGCAGGTGGTGAAGGTCTTTAGAATTTACTGGGGACGGATATCCTGCTGACAACTGAACACTGTTAAGTACGACCAAAACACGCCCGCACCCACAAATACTTGTCACTTCTAGTCACCCATCTTTTAAAAGAAGGTCTATTAACCAAGCAACTACCATTGACAATTTAGTTATTCCTTTTAAAAAGCTTCGTTAACTTTAAGCGATGAAAATTACTGCAAAACGGACTGCATCGAAAACAGTGAAACGTAAAATATTTCATCAGTTCAATTCATCGCTATTTCAACAATTTCGGGTTCCATTTTGTAGACACTTTCCAAATTATCGACCCTTTCATCAAGTTTGGTTTGATAGAAAATTATTCTTCGTAAAAAGGGAAACACTTGACAAAGTGACGCTTCCAAAATGTTGAAAAGGTAGGTTCCTGCTTCATTTGAGGAGTGTACTTACGAATCCTACTTTTTCCGTTTTAGTAAATTTTTCAGGCGACACCATTTTTGAATCACGACTTTACTTTCCAACTTGAGATGTTCATTTTTTTACCAAACTCTCATTGAGGCACATTCGTCAATTATAATGCGGAATCGGATCTCGAGCAAGTATTTCAGACGATAAATTGAACTAAATTTTGGATATAGTAGGTTTTGGCTTGAAACATTGTTTTTCATTCTTGTTATTTGTTGTGTTTTGTCATTCCCCTGCATCCACTTGCTCTGGGTGAATGAAAATATTTTAACACTGATAAATTGATGTAAAACTACGGGGAAAATTATAAATAAAACTTCATCTTCACTAAAAATGTTTAGTAAATGAACAATAAAGAAGTTCAACTAATATTCTCTTTCATAACTTAAAATTTACAATAAAAATTACAGTATCTTGCTTTTTAAATTGCCCTTGGCACTGGGTATTAATATTTTTTCATTATTTAACGTTGTGGGTATCACCTTCAGTCAAGAAATTCGGAATATCAGATCCAGACGATGTGTCGCCACGGGATGCCCGGTCCTCGGGCCCAAAAGGAAATGCAATGCGTGCAGACATTTCAATGTTCATAATATTGAAATAAGCGGTCAGTGAAATGATGAAGTTAGCAGTGAGATTGGGACCATCCACATAATTAGCGGTGCTCCCGCTCCTTCCCGTTGCCCGTGGCTGAGGATTGACCGGTTTGGATGGCATGAAAGCACAGGCGAATGGGGTTGACTCAATTGGTGAGATCATCCCTGAGACAGCGGGCCCCGCCGGCTCTCGAGGGGAAGATGATGGGAGGAACGTGAAGGGGAAATGTGAAGTTTGGCGCGGGTTTGAGACAGATAGAGCACGCACTGCACCTCTAGGGGGCACTGCCACCCTTACAAACGTTACTAGCACCTCTCGAGGAAACACCATCACCGGGGCGATAGTCACCGCCGTCCTCTTCCTCTTCTCTTAAATTTACCGGCCCACTTGAGAGGCACGTTTCAGATACATAGCTCCACCCCCTTCACAACCACTACTTCCCACACACCCCATCCGACGCATAAACCACCCCCAACACGGATCTTGATAACAGTTTATCGGGTTTTCTCCCTCCGCCAGTCGCTCTCTTCAAAATTATCTCAACGCATCAGCCCGTAATGCTTCAATAAACGTATTTTCAACTCCATAACAGCGGAACGATCCTCCGTTCATTGGAGGTACGTTATGAACAGAGATGTAATGGGGGCATTTACCAACGAATCAATACCCACCTATCACGCTAGCAAAAAGGCGTAAAAAAGGCGATGTAGCGATTTTGCCATGACGCGGATCAATAAGTACAGTAATAGGCGATGCTGACTTTTTCTGGTGTAAATATTTATTTTATTTATTTATTTTGTACATAGGAACTTTTGTCATCTCCTTGCGCACAAAATGAAAAAAAAGGCCTATATAATTAACAACTGAAGTAATAATTTATTTATTTATTTATTTATTTAATGAAAAACGGGCGAGCCCAATTACAAAAAAGTGTTAACATCACAATTATATTATAATAGGACCAATAGCACACGCGCCTATCACTGATTATATGGTGACGGATTAAGGAAGAGGTGACGGAAAAGTTGAGATTTAACGGAGGAGAGGGGAGAGGAAAGGATATCGATGAAGGGAGGGGACGTGGAGAGGAGATTAACTTCACGAGGAATTCGACAGAAGGGGCGGTGATATAAGTAGTTGGTAGAGGAGAAGGGGACGGCAAAGGGTAAGACTGTACGGGACGAAAGACGGGGCACGAGAAAACCGATTCGAGCAAGTAGATCAGGAGAATCGATCCGGCCCGACAGCAGACCATGAAAGAACGAAACGTCAGCGCACAAGCGACGGTCACGAGGAGACAGCAGGCCATATCGGCGAGAGAGCACATAGTAGTTCAGGTTCTCACGGGGAATAGAAAGCTTGTAGGCGAGGTATCGGAGGAAGGCCCTGAAAACGCGTTCAATCTGAATAACATGACATTCGTAATGCGGGCTCCAGATGACCGACGCATATTCCAGGATTGGCTGCACGAGGGTCTTGTAGAGAGTCACTAAGGCAGGAGCATGTGAGAACTCTCTGGTGTTACGCTTTATGAAACCAAGCATGCGCAAGCCGCGAGCGGCAACCCGATCTATATGGTCGGAGAAGGAGAGCTGGGAGTCCAGGTGCACGCCAAGATCGACAATACTGGCCAAGCGAGGAAGGGCAACCCCATTGATTGAGTAGGTGTGGAGGACCGGATAGTGAGCACGGTAAAAAGAGATAGTTGAACATTTAGACGGGTTAAGGGCTAGGCCGTTGAAGTCACACCACAGAGAAAGGGCATCGAGGTCTTGCTGAAGGAGGCGGCAGTCTGAGGGGTCCCGTATAGTGATGAAGAGCTTCAGGTCGTCGGCATAGATCAAGAAGTGGGTGCGATGAAGGAAGGAACATACTCCGTTGATCACCAAGTTGAAGAGAAGGGGACCAAGGTGCGAGCCCTGAGGACCCCGGAGGTAGCGGGGAAGGAGCGGGAGATTACGGCATGAATGCGCACTGAAAGCCGTCTGGCAGAGAGGTAGCTGGCGACCCATGCGTGAAGCGCCCCAAAAACGCCCAGGGAAGAGAGCACGTCAAGAATTGTGCTGTGGGGGAGCCTGTCGAATGCCTTAGAGAAGTCAGTCGTGACAAGATCCACCTGATGACCCTCCCCAACAGCACAAAGCGCATAGTCCTGAAATGTAGCCAGGTTGGTCATCGTTGAGCGCTCAACCACAAACCCGTGCTGCTCAGGGGCTAATAACGACCTAAATATAGGCGAGAGTTGAGCCACAACCAGCTTTTCGAGTAGTTTGGGGATAGTAGACAGAGAGCAGATAGGGCAATAGTTACTCACATCATAATAAAAAGAATGATAAACATAAGATATTGCACACAAAATATGAACTTGGACGGAAGTCACTCCGTCTCTGCATGGCGCACAGTGGTGTATTTGGGACTTCTAGCTGCAATTAGCATTACGCTCTTTGTGTTAACCAACTTGGTTTTTCACAATTGGGGCAGGAGCCGACCCTGCACTGCACTTAGAAAAGCTTTAGAAATGCTTGCTTCCGAGAAAGGATTCACATAAACTTCCGTTCAGAGGTGAACTGTCTGTCGACACGACAGGTATTACAACACGTGATTGACTTCTGGTCAAACATTGGTGTTCGGCCCCGGATTTGAACCAGGCTGACCAGCGCTCCGACTGATTTGTAAACAGACGAAGCTCTGTCGCCGTAGTCCACGAGGCCACCCTGTCCCCCTCATTCTAAGCATGTACATCATCCAAAATATTTATTTCCGACTTTCGTTTTTCGATTTAATCGCAGCAAGAAGTCCCAAATACGGCGTTTATTACGAGAATCCAGAGTCAATAACCGATTTATCTCGTGATCACCGGTTTTCTGAATTCAGCAGCTTCGTGATCCTCCGGCGTTCTGTGGCGCCGGTGTGCGTGACTAAAACGATCACCGGCTGTTCCACTTCCCACCTCTTATCCAATTTATTAATAGCCTTTTTAATTAATAACTCTCCCCCAAACTTTGTTTACTTTCCGGGCGAGAACATTTTTCCGGCTTCTCATGAACCGGCAATTTCCGCTGGGGGTAAGTTTGGTCTTCTCGAGGGATATTTCATCGAGGATTAGCGTCCGATTAGGGCTAATTCTGGTCGTGGGTGTGAACCTGGAGCCGCAGAGCTCAATTAATCTGACTGGGGCGTATAGTGCTGAAAGTCGCCATCAGAGTTACGATAGTTTGTGGGTGTTACTTAACGAACAGTCGTACAATTAAGAACGAGGCATATCGATTTTAGACGATAGAAGGCTTCCTTAATAGCATCGAAAATGCGGACAACATAACTGTTGATTGCAAGATCTATCAATTTAAACCCGAATAACTCAGATTATTTTGAATTTATGTCGAGGACCAGCAATCAACTGCTTAGGGTTAAATTAACGCAACACCTCATCCTTGGATCTCAGCTCCCTGTTGGCCAGTGACTGAGTAGGGCAGTCAATCTAACCCGAAAATGGACAAACCTCGCAAAGTAGCAAGTAACTGCGGATTTTTTATGCGTTGTTAGGGCCCAGGATCGGTTTACCATCGGTTTACCATCGGTTTACCTGCGCGCAAGGTTTTCAGCCCGAAACCCCAACCTCTGGGGCATTGTGGGGCAAAAAAGGGGCTAGTGGAGGGGTTTTTCAAGGGTTTTGGGCATGGGGTTGAGTTAGGTGTCATTTTCGACGTATTTCTGTACATAGAGCCCTGTAGTGTGCCCGGTAAACCAATGTTGAAGGTGTCACATGCACAAAATGAGTTTCTAATTGATTAGGTCTATCATTAGTTGTGTTCTGTGTATTGGGAAATGCCTCTAGCGTCGTATCTATTACGTCCCCGGTGTCTTTGGAGGAAGAGGAAGGAAGTGCGTGAGCATCCCTATCCAGAGCGTAACACGAACGTAGGTCGTCATCTGCTGACCTGGGAGGTGACATTGACGCATAAATGAAGGGTCCGCAATCTCCAGGCTGGCGTGAAGTGTCGGGTTGACCCGGAATGCGCTGATCCTCCGAAGGGTGCAAAGGGGAATCTGATATCAAAGATGAGCAGTCAACATTGGTATCAGTTCTCCCTATGCTCGCAGCATTACAAGAAATCAGTGGACGGGCTTCCTCGACCAAATTGTTGACAATGGAGGCTGGGTCTGCTGACTCTGTCTTACGAAGGAATGCTCTCTCGGCTACTACAACTGAATTGTCAGCAATAGTGGCCTGGGCAACATTCTCGATAAAATAATTGGTCCCGCTAACCTGGCTTCCCTCACTGAAAGTCAGCAGGGGAGGCTGGGTCCTTGGGTCCAACCAAAAAGCCACTGCGATTACTCATAATGAAATGTAAATGGTCAAAGTAGGATATCTTCAGCGGCGGGATTAGGAGAGTCCCGGAAATCCACAACGATCCGATTTCACGGTGGGGATCTACAGGCATTCATGCGGCTACAAATGGGATTTTTTAAGGATCCCATGAGGTCAAAAAAGATATCGTTTTCCGAGTAAGTTTGGACGCCAAATCAATTTTTCGAGTTCCCACATCTGTCCTACAGGATGTACCTATTTAAATTAATTTTTTGAAAATAAATTTTGATTGACAGAAATTATCAAAGAATAATAAACCTTTGCGTAAAATTTGCAGCGTTTCGGTTTATTATTCTTGGAATAATACACCTATGTTTTCGCGACGGGCGTCGTCGACTCCGATCGGCCTCAAAATTTGACATTATCCGTTTCAAGTGGTCTAGATTCCAAAACCGAAACATTTAATGTCCGTCCGCCGTACGCCGTCCGCCGTCCAGGCCCGTTTTGGGCAGTAGGAATTTTTTTTTAAATCTTAAATTTTGACAAAATACTCGGTTTACCATCTAGTTGTGCCCGCAAGGTTTTCAGCCCGATTGCCCAAACCCGTGGGGCGCTATGGGGCTAAAATGGGGCTACAGAAGGTGGTTTTTGAAGGCTTTTGGCTATGGGATCGAGTCAGGTGTCGTTTTCGAAGTATTTTTGGACGTCGAATCCATTTTTTGGGGTCCCGCAGCAATCCGATTTCACTGTTGGCCTATAGGGCTTTCATGGGGCTAAAAATGGGATTTTTGAAGGATCCCAGGAGGTTAAATATTTTTCGAGTAAAGAATAAAGAATTTCTGAAAAAACAATTTTGTTTGAAAAAAATCCAAAAAAAATTTTTTTGAAAAAAAAAAAAAATCCCAAAATTTTTTTTTCCAACATTTTTCTTTTGACACAGAAATTATTTTTGCGCAACTAACGTATATCAAAGAATAATAAACCCTTGTGTAAAATTTGCAGCGTTTTTTTTTCCATTTGATACTGATCCTCTGATTTCTCTCTCAACACTCGGATTCGTGTTGCTTCCAACTTTTAATCTCTTTTGAAGTACTTTAATCTTTTACCTACTTCATTTTCATAGCTCTTAACGGAGATCAAAATGTGTACCGAAATGTCGACTCAGTCAGATGTTTAATTCGGTCTCCCGAAAAAGTTTTCACCACCACAGAATCGTCTCATCGTGGTATGTTTTATCTCTCGTTCGTGCACCATTTAATATTTTATTACGTAACGCTTCCAGAGCGTTACAGGCGACGAGGGTTTAACCCGCTAACGACTTACGGGGCCTCCCCGCAGTGCAAATTTATTCGCACGAGGTCTGGTTAAGGGTAGTGCGATAGGGGCGGTTGGGGGGCTGTTAAGTTGCATCAGATTCTAAAGAGTTTCCGACCCGGCTTTCTCCTTATGAATTTTATAAGGTCGCACTGCAGGGAGGAAGGACCTGTTATGGCCGGCGGTTAATACTAAAATCCGCCAGGGGCGCTGCAGCTTACCGCACCCCCTCGCCAGTAATTATATTGACCTTCTGACAACAAGATTTGGATTAACATGGCTCTTATTAACCTTTGGTCTTGTTTGAATGGGACCGGACTCTTAATGACCGTCTGCTATCTCTGGTCATCTTCTAATCCCAAGGGGCAATTTACCAGTTACAATCGACCATCTGTCAATGGGCCAAGTTCTTTTGAAAGACGGTCATTCTTCGGAAATGAAAATAAAAAATATTTTGTGGGTGACACATTGGTGTGATTTAACGGCACGAAAACAAAGTCTAAAACCGCAGAAAAATAATGTGTGTAACGAACGCGTAGGTAAGTGGAATGCACAGAAAATAAAAAATTCAGCACAGAATGAGATAAACTCATAATCCTTATAGTGAACAGAGCTCGGATCAACATGCACTGAAAATTTCAAAACACGCAAAAACGCGCATTTTAAAAATAATTCAAAGAAAATTCACCACACACCTCCAAGCCAAGTCCAGAAGGAATCGTTTGGAAATGAAATGGAGCTCTCAGAAAGAGGTCTACCTGCTTACATCTCCTCAGGACCTGGTCTCTGACACAACATTTCATGAGAGCTACTCAATCGGACGTGTTTAGACGGACACTGACTCGCGCAATAAATGTCCGAAGTTTATTGCTCGTGTTTTGGGCCGTACATTTCGGATTTTAGATATTTTCTGCACAAGTAGAAACTAGTAGAGTGTGAATTTCCTATGAAAATGTCGCTGAAAAGGGACGACACGATCGGTAAGTGATCACTGGCTAATGCCTCCTCCTACAAGACCGTCGGGGTTTGTCGAGGAAAACTGCAAAAACCCGGAGAGCTCCAAGTAAGATCGGAAACTCGGAGATAGAACCGTTTAGTCTACACCGCCGCGGCAAGTAGGGAAACCCTCTGGAAGACTTATATCCCGGGTTTCAATGGAAGATCACGCCTCGGTAGTTAAAATTGATAACGCAACCTCAAATGTACGTCCACGAACGGGTTTTCGGAATACATTATTCAAAGACGCGTCAACAAAGCGGAAACTCAGGAAAACAGACCAAGGTCGCAGTTTTTTGAGCGTTTCCCGTGTAGTGGCTCTTCAAGTTGAGTGATTTTGTGAGGCGGCATAATGTCGTGGTAAATTTCAAAATTAGATATCTTCATGCTGTTTTCAGTGAGTTTGAGGATTAACGCTAATGTCCAGGGATCCAACTAACTTGTCCAACTTGTCCAACTAACTAGGTGAAATGTGCTGAGAAGGTTGTTACTCGGTAAGGCCGAAAAAAGCATTATTTTGTGTTTCATAAAAGAGTTTTTAAAAATATGAATGTTTTAAAATATTTTTATATATATCTGATTGTCAGCACGATCACTACAGTAAATTACCATTTTTGTATTTGGAACATAGAAAAGGTTTGTCGGGGAGGTCCCATCTTGAGAAGCTATAGAAGGGGTTTTGACGACAAGGTCGAGTGAGGTGTCGTTTTTCGAAGTGTTTATACGGGGTTCCCGACAAATTCAACTTCGGACTTACGTGCCGATGGAGCCTGGGATGATTGGCAAGAGTACGAAACCGCACCGCATAGGCACGAAAACTCACCTGAAACAGAAGAATGACATCAAAATCAAAATCTTGTAATTTTGGTACTTTTTTTTCCGATTCTTAGCACTTCAAACAGGTAATTATCCCTATAAACTGGTCCTAATCGTTTAAACCCCGGGTTTCAACATCAGATGTTGATTAGATTCTACAGACCGGTGATTGCCCATTTGAACTAATTCTGAACATTCCTAAACCGGTTTTCAACTCAACAATCCGGCATTCGCCCCTTCAACCCAGTTTTGAACCGGTTCGCCCCTCGGAACCGGTTCTTAACACGTCAAACTGGTTTTCACTCCCTTCCAGCCTGTTCGTTCGGCAACCCTTCGAGGGCTTTTCAATTTAGGCCCTGTCATAATTCGGTTGACCAGGACGCTATCGCCTCTTGATTAGAGAAACTAAACTAGCCCGAGACCATAATCAGTCAGAACGCATCAGACGGGGGAAGAACGCATTGTGTTCAATAGACCTTTTGCCGAATGGATTTTCGCGTCGCAGTAACGCTAACGTTTAGGTTATCGTGTGAGAAGGTTAGTCGGTTAGGGTTTTTGTTTACTATTGAATTCAGTCTTCCAAATCGGGTCCTCCTCATCCAAAACCCCTCTTGTTTCAGTTTCGGTAATAATTTTTTCGAATGCCGTTTTCTCTACTATATACAATGTCTCGAGGGAAGAGATTTTGTTGTTTCGGAATCTGCAACGGCTCTGGAAGAGAAGGAGCACCTGGGTACGACCCAACAACCAAGTTTTACCAATTCCCTCAACCATGTTTATTGCTGCGCAATAACATTCTTACCTGGACTAATTCCGAAGAATCCCTCCATGTGAGCAGATGTGAAAAGTGCAAAATCGTTAAACGGTGGATGCTTCGTTGCAGAAGAAAAGACGACAGGTAGGCTCCTATCTACAATGTTGTTGTATCCTACGTAATTGTAAGCTACGGCGGGTACTCACTTTCATAAAGAAAACTTCGACGTTGTAGAGTAATAATTCGATTAATCGATTCAAGAGTTGACCGGTAAGCATAACTCATTTTCACCAAAACGACGTGGCGATGTGGGGTATTACTCCGACGCCCGCGAAATATGTTTATAAATTTTATATCAAGAGTACAAGAACGCTCAATAGTACCTACCAAGTTTGCGTTACTGATCGGTAAACATTTGGAGTAATCCATCTTCTCCGGTTTTTCGTCGAAGTGTTTCGAGCAGATATACATAAATTAAACGGTGTTACTTACCTATTCATTATGATAACAGGTTCCGGCGAATTCGTCAAATTTCAAACAACCTCTACATCTGCTCGAAACACTTCGACGAAAAACCGGACAAGATGGATTACTCCAAATGTTTACCGATCAGTAACGCAAACTTGGTAGGTACTACAGAGCGTTCTTGTACTCTTGATATAAAATTTATAAACATATTTCGTGGGCGTCGGAGTAATACCCCACATCGCCACGTCGTTTTGGTGAAAATGAGTTATGCTTACCGGTCAACTCTTGAATCGATCAAACTTGATAGTTTAATTTAAAAAATAAAATAAAATAAAAAATCGGTGGGGAGCTTGGTAATCGTTGCTAAGTGAATAGATACTTACCGTCCGATCCCCTTGTACCGTAGTATGATACCTACCGAATCAATGCATAGGTACGTAAAAGATTTGCCAAATATATAACAATGTTATAACAATATATAACATACTATAAGTATGTCATACTTATAGTATGTTACCTACTGCTTGTCCGATCCCCTTTTACCGTAGTATGATACCTACCGAATCGATGCATAGGTACGTAAAAGATTTGCCTACCTTTCCTAACTGCATGGTGTGTTTCAACAACTTACATGAACCGAACCAAAAGTTCTGCCGACCACGCAGCAATTGACCACTTGACATGATGAATAATAAATTTTGACTCAGGTTCTTTACAAGTCTTACTTTATTTTTATCATGATTGTCCGAGATAATTTGATGGGATTTTAAACATGTAAGCACCTGGTTCGGGAGTCTAGCACCTGCTACATCATCATCTTTGAGTTTAATTTTTTTGAACGGTACCTGCGACGCCATGATCCCCCAGTCACTAAACAAATACGTCACTAACAAAAACGCAGGTTGTTGAGTCCACACCGAATCAAAAAATTTAAAATAAACGTGTAGAAGTGTCAAAACACAGGACGGGTCAAAACAAACACTCGCATAACCTTGCGCGGGAGGTTATACCAGTCGCGGTTACACCCTCCCGTCCGCCATTCGGCAAAAGGTCTATCGTGAACAAATGAATCTTGTCAAAGCAGCCTTCCTGGCCAACACCCTCGCCAGTTGGGAGCTCTAAAACCTCTCTGGGACCCCCTCTGTAATGAAAAGATAATTCAATCATCGGCGGCCAACGCAATCCGACTCGGCGCTGGAAAACGTTTTGTTCTTCCTCGCCGGACTACGGAAAATTGGGAACATTTCCCGCGTTCGGGAGGGATATTATGACATAGCGGGGGTAAAGTCGATAACCCAATTCCGGTCGCAGGGCGAAGACACACCGTATGACACTGTATGAAACGGTGAAAATCTATTTTTCACTTCTACCTTTTCAGCCCAGGGATTTCTTTAGGGAGAGATCCTAAATAAATTAAAGAGGGCTTCACAGAAGTGGCTTCTTATTTTCGTTGTCACATTCGGATTCAGCTCCCTCCCACCCACGAATTTCCAAGCCATCCCACCTCGAAATTCCAAGCCTTTTTCAAGCTCCCAACTGGGGTTCAAGGGGAGATCTGATTCCTGTTATTTTTACGTCTGTGTTTACAGCCGCTGTTTACGCAGCGGCCATCTTGACGGTACTCGGCTATGGACGAGAATAGTTTCTCACCCTCCATCCCTGAAAATTACTTGATTTGAACCCAGCCTACGTACCTCAAACTACCAAGACGAGAAACAAATCGCAAAACTCATTTTTCACAAATAACCGTATTCATCAAAAACGTAATTCTCTGCGGCGAATGGGAATGACGCTATCTGCTTTTCTCATCTGAGGAAGTGTCGTTCACAAGTGGCTCGGGAAGGTGGTTTGAAAATCCGTCAGACGGTGACTAATGAACGAGACCTTGAGCTCCACGACTGACTGAAAACTATTATCAAGTGCACATCTCTACGACAATACTGATTGTGAGGTTTTCAAGAAAAGAGTTTCATTCTTGTTGACTTTGATATTCAAGCCCACAATTTCATTTCTACTTAATAAAATGATTTAATACGATCGTAAAATTTAAGATGTCCTATATTTAACATTAATATAATATATTAATGTTAAATATAGGACAATTGATGGCTCAATAAAAAACGGAAATATTAAATATTATTTAATATTTCCGTTTTTTATTGAGCCAGAGCGAAAAACCATTAATGGAATAATATTGGATGGGGAAGGTAGATTGGACATTATATTATTATGTATAATATACATATTATGTAGGTTGGACAACATAACATGTTATCATGTTTATACTGAATTTTACCATTTTTTACCACCTTTTCGCTGAGTCGATTGAAACAATGCGGTATCAGTATAAGACGACCAAAAATACAATTAACGCTCTGTTCCATAGATCCAATGCTGATACGAGTAATATATTATTATTATTATTATTATTATTATTATTATTATTATTCCAAATTGGTCATTTCCCCTACAAACTTTTTTGTTTTTACCTCTTCAGCTCCTCTGAACTCGTTATTGCTCCTTCAAACTGGTTTTCAGCCCCTATCAACTGATCCCTCCTTCAAACCGGGTTTTAGAACCAATGAATTGGTTATCGTTCATTCGAATCAGTTTTGAGCCCCATCAAGTGGTTATCGCTCCTTCAAACCGGTTTTCAGCCCTTATGAATTGATTATCACTCCTTCGAATCGGTTTTGAAGCCAAATGAAGTGGTTATCGCTCCTTCATAGTGGTTTTCAGCCCCTTTAAATAAGTAAAATGATTGATTATCGCTCATGCAATCTGGTTTTCAGCCCTCACAGAATGTTGATTGCTTCTTCAAACCGGTTTTCAGCCCCTTTGAATTGGTTATCGCCCATACAAACGGGGTGTCAGCCCTCATAGAATGTTTATTGCTCCTTCAATCCTATTTTCAACCCTAAAAACCTGGTTATCGCTCCTTAAACCCTATGTTCAACCAATGAAGCCAGTTTTAAACCCCCTTAAACCACGTATCGTTTTTTCAAAAAAGCGTTCAACCCCTCCTGCACCATGAAACGGAATTTTTGTTTTTCTAAACCGATACCACTCCTTCAAACCACTTTTCAACATTTCCAAACAGTTATCGCTCCTTGTAACCGGATTTCTCTCCTTCAAACTGTTCTCAACCCCTCCGAACCAGTTATCGATCTTTCAACTGCATTTCGGTCCGATTTCAACCACTCCAAGCTTCTCAAAGTTTATTTTCAACCAGCCATTGAGCATTAAAACGGATATTCAACCTCTGAAAACAAGCTATGCTCCTTTAAACCAGTTTTTAACCCTTTTGAGTCCGTTTTTCTCCGTCAAACAGGTTTTCAATCTCTGTAAACCAGTTTTCAACCCCCTTGCACCAGTTGTCGTTGCTTCAAACCGGTTATGACCTCCGCCAAACCAGTTTGTCCCCAGAAAAAAACGTCGACTAGTGTCGAAAAAATTGAAAAGCCTTCAACTTTTGACACATTTCACCCGAAGATCCTCCAGCGTTCTCACTCGGTAATCTGCGGTTCCCGCGAAAATCCCGTCACGCCCTGACAGATGAGAACGCTCGCGTGTAACAATTCGAACCGGAAATTCGAACCGATCAAAACCTTTTGTTGTGCAAGATCTTCGAGGGGAGGAAACTCAACTGAACGGAATAGGCAATATAAATGCGGGAAAGAGGTGGGGGTAGGAGAAGAGGGGAGTCATGAATACATAAAGAATGGAAGTCAGGTGGGAAGGATATGAATGGGAGGGAACGAAAGTTGCGAGGTTCAGACGTCAGGAAAGGATAAGTCACTTGGTGTGGTGGAGTTGTCTTGAATGGATTGCACTTGAAATTTGGAGCCCTCTGTTTACAGATGCCATTTGTTTTTTTGTTTTTTTGTTGTTTTTTTTACATTACGATTGAAAGTGTGGATTTATGAGTTAGCTCCGTTAAGAAATTACAGCGCAGTTGAATGTTTTCGGTTTTTCGAACTTCCACAAATCCCGTTCCCATACTACAATGAATCCAACCTTTGCGGTCGATGGTTCGTGGGATCTCCTTGGGGAAACAAATCATGCAACGCGTTTATTAGCACCCATTCAGAAATGCCTTCCACGTGTCCGGGGATTGATGGTTCTGGGAATCAATGAGTTCTCTTCTAATCGGTCTCTCGTGGCACCACAACCATTCAATCACCCGAAGACATAGCGAGAGGTTCTTCTTAACGCTCAATAGAAATCCTCAACGGCGTGGATTGTTCGCTGAATTTTCCAGTAAACACGACTTCACTCGAACTTCTTCAAAAGACACGAAGTATCTTCCAAAGAATAAGTCTTATCGTAGGAAATTTACTGCAGATTCCGAATATAGTATTATAATGTATTGTTCGTAAGTAAGTATTTTATACTTACTTTTCGTTTAAAACTCATTAAAACCATCAAAAAACTCAAAAAACTGCACAAAAAATTAGCAAAAATTTTCACCTTTTATTTTTTATTTTTTTATTTTTCTTATATTCCTCTCTCTACTCGCTCCAAAAAGTCCTGGAAAAAACGCTGCAAATTTTACACACGGGCTTATTATTCTTTGATATAGGTTACTTGTGCAAAAATAATTTCTGTCAATGAAAAAAATTTTGGAAAAAAATAACAAAGCAAGATCTGGAGTAACATTTTGAAAGCTTAGTAGACCTTTCTGAACTGAACCGCGACTCGCGAAAATTCAAATAAGGGAGCTACAATTTTTCAAAGTTTAGCAGCTGAAAATCGGGAATTTGATTCTCTGCACAGAATTCATTCTCGCTGGAAAATTAAACGGCGTGGTAAAGAAAGGTCCAAAAATAAAAAGCCAAAACGATGCCTTTTCTGAACCACATTTTTAAAAAAACGGCAGCTTGCAGGTTTTTTTTAGACCAGCGTTATACGCTAGGAACTCATATAATTACTAAAAGTTAATTAATTTAAATTCCCGTTAAAATAATAAATTGATTAATTATATAGCAATTATTTATTAACCAATTAATCTTTAATAATTATTGATCAACGATTATACATAATTAATTAACTTGTAAATGTTGGCACATTTAAGAACGTTCCCCAAATTTGGTACCTAATTAAATAGGCCATTTATACCCAAATTTATTTTCAGTTTTTATTTTATTTATTTATTTTATTTTTTATATATCTTTATATATTTAGGTACCTATATATATTTTTAATTTTAATTTTTTTTTTATACAAAGTATTAGGCATATACAATAATAGTATAAGTTCAATTGAAAATTGTTTAAAAGTGAACTTTTTTTCATCTTTTATTATATAAATTTCGTCGTAAGTTGTGGAGTTCATTGATAGTGTCAGGAGTGAATAAGAATGCATTTTTCTGGGTTGACAAGTTCATGATGAATGATGAGATTTGATCAAATTCGTGAAAAATGAGCTGGCTTCTCGCAGTGAATCAAGGAGGATGCGGAGAGTTGAGATGGGAGTGAGAATGTATTAGACGGCCTTGAATATTAAGGGAAAACTTCGTTTAACAAGGCGATGTTTTTATGAAGCGGGACGTTATGGGAAAGCGTCATATAGCTCGGATATTTTCAGGATGCCATACATCACTTATGAAAAGGCCCAAAGGAGCTGCAGAGGGGAATGTCGGATGCTTCCCCTTTCATCCCTTCGCGAAAACCCGTCGGGCAAAACCCAAAGTGGCAAGTCGTGTAGGCGGAGGCAAAAACCCCCGTCGAATGGGGGCTGAGTGCTGAGTCAGACCTCTTCCCGACGTGAACATAAGCCGTTCCAACAGAGTGCCATTCGGGAAGGCACTAGTGCTCCGGGAAGGTTGTGAAAACGTGACGTCATTAATCCTCCGTCATAATTGGGTATGCGGGAGATGATCCTGGAAATAAAACATGGCCGGGAAAAAGATGTCTACGTATGAATTGTCTTCTTCTGTCATGTTCATGTACGTTCCAAATGGCAGAGCGAGGAGACTCCCCTGTCCGAATGCTACTATATTTATATTTCTAACTGCCACGTACGTTTTGAATGACTACACTTTTTGGTGCGCTGAATGTAGTAGGTAACCACTTTGCAAAAAAAAAAAAAAAAAAAAACGCTGCAAATTTTACACAAAGGTTTATTGTTCTTTGATATAGGTTACTTGTGCATAAATTTAATTCTGTCTCAATAAAAAAATTTTTGGGGAAACAATTTTTTTTAAAGATTTTTTTTGACAATGAGTCGTTTTGGGCATTAGGAATTTGTTTAAAAATCTGAAATTTTGACAAAATACTCGGTTTACTATCTAATTGAGCCTCAAGGTTTTCAGCCTTTGTCACCTTTTTCACCACTTTGCAAAAAAAAAAGCTGCAAATTTTACACAAAGGTTTATTATTCTTTGATACGGGTTACTTGTGCATAAAAAAGTATTCTGTCTCAATAAAAAATTTTTTTGGGGAAACAATTTTTTTTTTTTTAAGATTTTTTTTTGACAATGAGTCGTTTTGGGCATTAGGAATTTGTTTAAAAATCTGAAATTTTGACAAAATACTCGGTTTACCATTTCAGTGAGCCTCAAGGTTTTCAACCTGATCGCCGAAAGCCGTGGGGCTCTTTGGGGCTAAAAAAATGGGTTACGGGAGGGGTTTTTTGAAGGGTTTCGGCTATGGGGTCGAGTTATGTGTTGTTTTCGAAGTATTTTTGGACGTTGAATCCATTTCTGGGTGTCACAGAACGATCCGATTTCACCGAGGGGATGTGTGGGGCTTTCTTGGGGCTACAAAGGGGATTTTTGATGGATCCAGGAGGTTCAATAAGTATCATTTGACTGGTAATTTTGGACGCATAATTCACCTTTCGAGGTCCCACATCTGTCCAAACATTGTAAAGATTTATTTTTTGATTTTTTATTTCATTTATTTATTTATATATATATATTTTATTTTTTATTTTTATTATTATTTTCTTAATGACCCAGAATTAATTTTTACACAATTTTTCAATATCAAAGAAAAATAAACCCTTGTGTAAAATTTGCAGCGTTTTTCAATACGGCACGACCGTAGAATTGCCTTTAATAATTCATTACATAATAATATTATGTATTATGATTTGGCACCTTCATTACGTGCGAAGTACTCAAACCGAATAGGGAAAGGTTCTAGCGGCGTGAATAAATTCTGATTTTGGTTAACTTTACGAGCTTTCGGGAGGGTTAGGGTTTCCCCTCTGGAGACTGCAAAAGTGGGGAAACCGCCAGATGCTAACGCCCAGGTTCTACTTTCGGATCTCATGGAATATTTAAACTTCACCGAAAACCCTCTTTGCCTTACACCCTATGTATTCGCCTTACACACTAAGGTTTCGCCAGGATGACAGCCCCGGGCGTGGTTGAAAGTACGTAGGTAATGATCTTTTTGGAGAAGAGATATTAGGAAAAAGAAGTCGTATGGTAACTACTGAATGGGTTGAAAAGGTCCCTTCAAGGTTTTGTCCCCGGCAGTAAATTATCCTCATTTATTCCAGAGGCGCGTCGAGAATAAACGAAAAATAAAATCTCCATATTCCTTGGCGGAGGCTGCAGAGTCGCATAGGTCTCGAGTTAATGGGGAAACCCGATTGGACGGGGAGGGCTTAATGAGGGAACGCGTACCTACCTTTTTAAAGTGAATGTGATCTTACGGATGGACCCAGTTCGTCGCTTTTTACAGTTTTCCCTCTTCTCGTCTCAGAGAACGGTTATATTTTTTCAAGGTGGCTCACAAACTAGGTGCGTTTGGGACGTAAAATGCTAAACCAGTTTTTTTTTTTTTTTTTTTTTTCAAGTTTTTCATCTGCATACCAAACAAGAGTTAACACACGAGGGAATTTCCAACGAAATCAGAGCCCTTCTCGTACAACCCTGGAGAAACCTCTTTTACGACTAGATGACGGGAGGTGCACCTCAATTCCTATGCAAATTGGAAGACGCGCTGAAAGAGAACATCACTAGACTCGGACATGGGTGACGCATTTCTCGCGACAGAATTGAAAGCAGGTCATTTCAAGGGAACCCATCAAAGAAATTCTAATGCGTAAATGAGAGTGTTATGATCGCAATTGATGATCTTTTGAGTATGTGATGAATTGATGGAAATTGGACGATGATAATGTCATCAGAATCAATCATATTATGACGTTGAAAGCTGCTGGATGTGAAAGGCAGTTTACGTTTAATTTTGGTGTACAAAACCATGCCGAAGGCAAGGGGAAGGGCATTCTTTGAGGAAAAAAGCAGAAGGAACATCGGTCGGGGGTTGGCTGGCTTTAGCAAGGGGTAGCTCCCTATTGTTTTCCTTCACACCCACAAGCATGGGTGGTATGTAGCTGTAGAGCAGGTCAAACATGTCTCGGCAGAACTTCCGAAATCAACATGGAATTTTTTTTTGAAACTTTTATTGCACCAAGTAAGCAAACTTATCAGCAATTTACAATTGATGTATACCTACTAAATGACTAGCAAGAAGCTATGACACATAACACTGCTTCTATGCGACTTGTTGTTTTGTGCAACTGACGCACTAGTAATCACTCACTGAGCTAACTTTCACAGGGCACCCCACTCCCACAGGTCATGAGGTTTTGGTCTTCTGAGCAGGCCTTCAACGTCGAGAAGCTGGACAACTCGCTGTTGATGTGTCCCCGAAGCCTCTGCTGATGGGCTAATGCTTGTTTTTTGATGACTTCTTCGACAGTAGGAATTCGAAGTTCCCGGTGTAGTCTTTCGTTCCTGGTGTAACGGTACGCATTTACGCATGCTTGTAGCACGTTATTTTGAAATCGCTGAATGATCAAGCGATTACTCGGAGCGGTGCAGCCCCACAATTGTGCACCATAGGCCCAGACTAGCTTAAGGACCTGATTGTATAGTGTTAGCTTGTTGTGGATTGACAAGGATGACTGTCGCCCCGTTAGCCAATACATCTTCCGAAATTTGGTGGTTAGTTCCATTTTCTTATTTTTTTGACATGTGCTTTCCACCGAAGCTTAGCATCGAGGGTCATGCCCAGGTATTTGGCTTCGTTTGCGTGCGGTATGACTTTGTTGTTGAGGTGAACGGGTATGTACTCACACCTACGGTTTGTGAAGTCGACATGTACCGATTTTGCCTCATTCATTTGGATCCTCCACTTTAAAGCACAGCTGTGCACTCTCTTGGTTGACCTTTGTAGTTTCGAAATTGATTCCAAGTTGGTATCGCCGACAGCAAGGACTGCAGCGTCATCTGTAAACGTCGCTATGGTATTCTCCTCTCTTTCGGG
This sequence comes from Pilophorus perplexus, assembly GCA_955831195.1. Classification (NCBI taxonomy): domain Eukaryota; kingdom Metazoa; phylum Arthropoda; class Insecta; order Hemiptera; family Miridae; genus Pilophorus; species Pilophorus perplexus. The sequence goes on from OY037009.1 coordinate 9,540,924, forward strand.
AAGATCTCTGCTGAAAAGGACGTACAGGAGTGGGCTCAGTACGCTACCTTGCGGTACTCCAGCTTGAATCTTTTGAGCTCTCGAATACGCATCTTCTTGCTTGATCCGGAAAAATCGGTTTGAGAGGTAGGTAGGACTCAAGCAACTTGGAATACGAGGAACCTGGAAATAGAAGTGCTGATAAAACTGCTTTGGACAAGCCTTAAAAGTTCCATATCCAAAAAAAAAGTGAAGGTAGCCAAAGTTGAACTCTGTGAGGGCGCTGTGGTGGGAAATGTTTACCAGCTGAAGATCATTAATTTCTGAATAGCCTACACGCGGTACTGGGTTAAGTAGAGAGCAAAAGACACGAAATAATCGCTACGGTAGGGGTTTTTGCAGTTATTTGAACATGTGGTCGAGTTAGATGTCGCTTTAGAAGTATTTTTGTACTTAGAATCCAAACCGTGGGGATTTGTGGGGCTCTCATGGGGTAAATCTGACTTTTGGTGGATGCTGGAGGTCGAGTAAGGTGACGTTTTCCGAGTAATTTTGGACGTAGACTCCGGTTTTCGGGATACCAGTAGGTATACCATAAATTATGGTATACGGTGACCAGATTTTTTTTCTATGAAAGTAGTACATTTTCCAAATTAGAATATATATATATATACCAATGTAATATATTATAGTTTTATTCTAAGATCACGCAGAATATAACACAGATCACGACGAGTGAAAAATTTATTGAGAGCTCACAAACGAGTCAATATTTTCCCTCTGATCACGTAGGTCGCTATTATAGTTCCCCCTTCCCACCGAACTTTCACAACTTTTTTGTTTTTCAATTTCTGGCAAGAAAGGCAAAAGTAGTACGCTTGGTAGTACATGATACGTGGTAGTACATTGAGCCCGAAAGTAGTACATGTCCTTCCAAAGTAGTACACCTGGTCACCGTAACCATAATATGGTATATTATACCAATAACTGTATCGTATCAAATACGATGTCATCTGGTGACTATACTATTTGACTGTACGGTTAAAGTTGCCATGCTGTACCAGTATGCCATATACCAATTATTGAGGTATTATAGAGGTATTATACCTCTATCGTATTAAAATTTAAAAATAAATAATTTATATACTACAGATGTCAAATTTTGACATCTGGTGACTATACCATTTGACTGTACGGTTATAGTTGCTTAACAAGGGATCTCTGCACATCTGCTCATCAGGAATGTAGGAAAATATTTCCCCAGTGAGGGTCCTCGTGGAAAATATTTCCCCAACCGAGCCGAACCCGCGGAAAATATTTCCCCGACCGGACTCTCGTGTGTTGAAACAGTGTTGTCAATGCAGCTGGAGATGGGCGTTATTGCTATTTTTTTCACTTGGTTCAGTTGGTTTCGTCGGATTTTTCTAACTGCTGAACTTGGCAAGAAATCCGATCGTTCTGATTTTGGTTTATTATTCTTGGAATAATACACCTATGTTTTCGCGACGCGGGTCGACGACTCCGATCGGCCTCAAAATTTGACATTATCCGTTTCAAGAGGTCTACATTCAAAATCCGAAATGTCCGTCAGCCGTACGCCGTCCGCCGTCCGCCGTCCGGGCCGTTTTGGGCAGTAGGAATTTTTTTAAAAATCTGAAATTTTGGCAAAATACTTGGTTTACCATCTAGTTGTGCCCGCAAGGTTTTCAGTCCGATCGCCCAAACCCGTGGGGCGCTATGGGGCTAAAATGGGGCTACAGGAGGGGTGTTTTGAAGGCTTTTAGCTATGGGATCGAGTTAGGTGTCGTTTTCGAAGTATTTTTGGACGTAGAATCCATTTTTGGGGGTCCCGGAACGATCCGATTTCACTGTGGCGTTCTATAGGGCTTTCATGGGGCTAAAAATCGGATTTTTGAAGGATCCCAAGAAGTTAAATATTTTTCGAGTAAAAATTAAAGAATTTTTGAAAAAACACATTTTTGAAAAAAAAAATCCCCCCAAAAAATTTTTTTTGAAATATAAAAATCCAAAAAAAAATTTTTTTAATTTTTTTTATTGACAGAATTAAATGTCTGTACAAGTAACCTATATCACAGAATAATAAACCCTTGTGTAAAATTTGCAGCGTTTTTTAATATGATTTTCACACTTTTTTCGGTTTTCGCTCTATATCTCCGTGAGGAATTGGACTACAGGTCTCAAATTGGTCTCAAATAAAAGTTGATTAAATTTACTACAACTTCATTTCTCATAATATCTGACGAGGAAAGAGTATTTCTACAGTTATTCCACAAAATGAGTGATAATTTTGACAAATTTTCCCTTTTTGGAAAAAACGGCCATGTATTGAAGGGCTGTAGGCCTATCTCGAGAAACGAAGATCGTAGAAAACTCGCTTTGGTGCCAAATTGTAGCAAATTTAGTCTATTTTCAAAGTGAATAGGGTGACCATACCCATCAAACCATTTTTTCAAGGAGATATGGTTTACGCCCTAACATGATAGAATAAATTCAGAACGGTCGGATTTCTTGCCAGCCGATATATGATCACATTCCAGTAGACAGTAGTCACGCTACAGTTTCTTTGATTATTTTATTCAATTTTTGTCTGGGACATTTTTCCGGGATGGCAAACTTGGCCGGGGAAACATTTTCCTGCAAGACCTTCTTCGGGGAAATTTTTTCCGCAAACGGGCCATCAGGAGTCTGTTCTTCCTTATTATGTTGTAAACGGAAATCAGGCGTATATATCCAACGATATGAATAAAAACGACTTAGTTTAGACATGAACCAACGTCACAGTTAAACCAAACTATTTTCCCCACCCACATATCGATATTGTTGTGGGTGTCCCGTTTTATGCAAACAATGCTTCCGTTTTTTCAATCCTCTCTTCACAATGATAAAAACAGGCTCTGCTCCACAGCTCCCGAGCGCAGCCACCATTCAAAGGTTTTCTCCAGTTTAATTCCGAGCACGCCATTTTTATATGGATCTCCCATCTCTCCAATGTGGCGTCTGCATTGTCTCACTGGTCGACCGGTTCCTTTTCATTCCATTCGACGAATAATTCCAGAACCAGGTCCCCCCCGTATTTCCCAAACCGCTTTGTTCCATTTTTGGGGACAAGTTTGGGTCAATCCAGTAACCATGCAAATGTTTTACTGTGGAACAAGGTGAATTGTTGAAGGGCTCCAACAGTTCGACCCATCGACACCTAACATCAACAGGTCTATCATTATCTGACGTCATCCACCTTAGCTCTATCACGGCACTATCTCCAAACTAGCTAAGTTGACAGTTGTTAATGCAACGCACCTCATGAGGCTCCGCGTTTCTCATCTCCCTGTCGCCTTCCAACGTCGAGTCTCATCCATCTCTAGACAAATAACCATTCCCGGTGTATCCATTAGGCCTCACTTTTCAAGGATATCAGATACATGTGGCATAACTTCACTATCATTTTCCACCATCTGAACGACACCTGTGTGATCAAAAGCGCTAATGGGGAGTGTCAAGCGATATTTCACAACCCATGCAATACCTTTTTCAAGCTAACCAAGATTACTAGTTTTTGTTGGAAGCATAAATTTCACTCTTCGCCCACCCCTCCCATTCATCAATTGAAAAATTCAATCCCATCCGATGAAAAAGCGTTTTATTCAGTCGCCGCCTCAGTTTACTTAACCCTGAGAGAACCTAGTCGAACTAAAAAAGGTCCCACTCGCATGTTTACAAGATTTAATAATGTTTGCAAAGAGCGTGTGCATTAAGTGTATTGGATATTAACGGAAGGGGAAAAGGGTTCGTGGGGTTCTTGAAAATGAAGGGGAAACCCCGGCGTGGCGCTTGAGTGGGGTCGAAATAATTAAATTCTTCCTCCTGGCTGGGTACTTGCTGGAGGTTTTTTTTTTCTTCAGCGAAGAATTGCCACCTCTGAGAGCAAACATGGACACAATGGAAGCTCATCCAACACGTACTACGGCATTGTGTTCGGATATTCAACCCGTTTATAGGACGTTCTAGGATCAAATCTTTACAACGACGTTTGATTGGTTGTCAGGGGAACGGGCCAGTTTGTCATCTTCGTACTGCCGAAGACCGTAACTTATTTACGCACCTAAACAGATTTTGTCTTAGTTGAGTAAGGGTCAAATAAAATTAGGAATGGAAACCTGTCTGGATTATTTATTTATTTACTTTTTTTTATCGATAGAAGGCGTCCAAATAATACTGAAAATTTATAAAATTTATGGAAAATTGCAATTTGAATTTTGGCGCAAAACCCGAAGTCAGCTCCTAATGGTCGACGAGTTGGCCATCATTAAAAAACTAAAAACTGAAAAACTTTAATTTATATCACGAATAAGTTGAGTCACATTCACAACAAAGCGAACACGGCCATTTTCGCGTTACTCCAGTATCAATAGTGCCAACCACCAAGAAAATCAAGAACAAAAAATTGAAAATCGACCTGCACTCTGGTGTCTTTGTTTGTCTTTGATTGGAAACCGGAACCGGTGAAGGTGACATTACCGGTTTTTGAATTGGCCAGAACAACTTATAAACGTGAAAGACTTTTTGTCACAAAAATGATGTACTCTTCCCTTTTTGACTTCTAACAACATGGTACAGGATGATTTAACCCGAAATTCGGGTGCGTTTCCATTCCTAATTGATCATTAGGTCATATATTTTAAATTTGATGATAAAATAAAGCTGGAAACCAAAATCTTAGCCTCAGAGGACGCTCCTAGGAGGCGCTATCGTCAAAACCACCAAAATCTGTACTTTTAGTCGGCGAATTACGAATGCACCGTTCCCTTAAGTGTCATTTTTTAAGTTACGGAAGCGCCACTGAAAAAGGTACGAAAGCGCCGCTGGAAAAGGCATGGATGCGCTGCACACCCATACCTTTTCGCAATCGCCGATCTAGGAGGACAAAAAGGAAGGTTTTCAAAAAACATTACGAGTGTATACTGTTTCAATATCACAGGTTTACAAAAAACGGTCACTTCGCGCTCGAGAGGTTTTGGTGGTTGCTCTCCATGTTTTGGGGCCTGGTGAACACGAATCCGAAGCCCCTTTTGCGCCATCACGTCAAGTATTTTTTTTACGCCCTCGTGTATCCAGAAAAGCGAAAATTCCCTTAATTTCGACTCTAAGTCGTCCGGTTTCTGTAGGTAATTTTTCTTGGCGCTCTGAGGTAAACTATAGTTTAGATTTTCTTGCGCTGAATCGAATGAGATCAACTGCAAGTCGCTAAGATGATTAGTTACGGAGATACGACCTCTAGAAAACATTTTTTAGGTCGGAAAACGCTATTTTTCCACTTTTTTGCACTTTTCTTTTAACACAGTAAAAAATAAGGGTCCGGGGGAATCGGCTCCAACTACAAAGTTAACTGTGGATATTTCTGCGTCAATTGCTGCCAACTCCACCTCTGTGAATGCAATAGCCGATTTTTGGCGATTTTTCAAAGATATGGGAAATGTTTACTCTTCCTTTTTCCCATTTACAACTACAAAATTTGCTGGCTCATCTAAGTATTCATCCTAAGCGCTTAGACGTACGGTACCCTACAGAATTTTTCGCGCTGAATTGAATGAGACCATTTTCAAGCCGCTACAGTGCTTAGTTTCGGGAACAGAAGCTGTGAAAATCATTTTTACAGTCAAAAAATCGTATTTTGCGATGGAACGCATATTAGAGCACTTATAAAGGATCCCGAATTTGCTGATGCATTGGAAGGTAATGAGCTCCAATCTTGTAAGTCCTTCGTTGAAGTAATACAAAATTTCCTCGCCAACCGAAAAGCAGAAAATTACGAGGAACTTGTTGAAAATATGCTCATCAATTTTAAACGAATTGGGTGCAACATGAGCATTAAAGTTCACCTCCTCTTCAGCCACATAGACCGCTTCACTTACAACCTGGGGGACTACAGCGAAGTGCAAGGGGAGAGGTTTCACCAAGACCTAAAAACTATGGAAATGTTTACTCTTCCTTTTTCCCATTTACAACTACAAAATTGTCTGGCTCATCTAAGTATTCACCCTAAGCGCTAGACATAGGTACCCTACAGAATTGTTTGCGCTGAATCGAATGAGACCATTTTCAAGCCGCTACTATGTAGGTATAGTTTCGGGAATACAAGCTGTGAAAATAATTTTTAAATGTGAGAGCAGCTACCAATGAGCAGATTTGGGGGGAGGGGGGGTGGATTTTATGAAAGAATTAGAGAAAACATTTTCTCTCTGTTAATCCCTAATTCATTCGTAAAATCTCCAATAACTGTATAAGCTGTAAAACTCCAATCCACTGTATAGGCTGAAATTTCATCGCAATCATTTGATAAAGCTCTCATCCATTTTAACCCAATTCTCTCATCCTCCAGGCTGGAAGTGGCTGTGAGTTCACCAGAGAGCTTCTCTTTATTTGATCTACCCCAAAAAGGTTACTTTGGGAATGCTTTGATCTGAGTAGAGTTAGAAGCCCTCGCTCCCAACTATCAAATTAAAATTTCGCCACGATTTTCATAAAACAGCAGCTTGCACGAAGGGTTTTTCTTTCATTTCCCCCTTTGCACAGTCCACTTTATCAAATGCTTTTGATGTGTTTCGAGACTTAAAATAATAGCGAGGGTTGGGAAAAGAGAGGAAAAAAAACCTTAAGTACCCGAGTGTTTATAGACTAGCGGGCTGTCAACCGACTCGTTTCCGGAGCGTTGGACGGGCGCCTAGACATCGGGAACAGTTGGACAGATGCCAATCCATCGCGATAACCGTCGACCTACCAGACCTCAATTACCATCCAGTTTGTGATTATCTGGGTAGGAAAAATGACAAATCGGGGAGAGGGGTTTAATGGCGCACTGAAACTCACTAACTATATCATTACCCATCAATTTATTCAAAATCAAATTCATTAAAAGTCACCTCCAACTCCAAAAAACACATTTTCAAATTAAATTGTTGTCATTTTTGACAAATTTTGTCCTCATAATGCTAATTTAGCCTTTTTTCGTGGAGCTTCATAATCAAAGCAAAAAAATACATCAGATGAAATATAACGGCAATCGCCCAAGAATACAAGAGCAACGAATTTCAATTTACCTTTCTCGAGAGGGTTTCTTCTAAATAAATCGAGAGCAATCCCCGGCAGACCTACTACTTCATTCAGGGGCAAATTACTTTTTCCACTCAAGTATTTGGGAGCTTAATAAAAATCCAAAAGTCACTTCTCCCGGCACATTTCTCCTTCGCGTAATTCAGTTGCGTGGGAAGAGGTGGATAACCGAAAACAATTATTGTTCGTTTGCTTTTAGTTGAGCACCAGGAGTAATTGGTAATTTAACTGGTAATTCAGATGAAAACATCGACCACATTGAAAACAGTGAGTCACGCGCTTAAGCCAGACGACCAACATTTTCAGAATAGTTACTACTACGGGATACTATGACTTGACGTTAGCAAAAAGGTAGTCATAATTACTACAATTATTGCCTCTGAGTTGCCGACTACTCAAGCAGCCGACCTGTTTATCTATATCACTAATAAACACTAACACAGGAATAAATACGTCATACGTTTCCTGTACTAATTTCAAGTTGATTGTTCCACTGTAGAAAAAAAAAAACGTGTCGAAGAGGTGAGCGCACCTTTCCATTTTTTGATGGAAAGGTTGCGCTAAAAAACCAAAACAAAGACTTGTTTCTTTGGAGCGCCCCCCCCCCCCCCTAATGATCTGCAATTTTTACCACATATTCCACATTTCGTGCCAAGTACTGCGAGCAATGCTTTCAACAATTCCTTTCCGCCTTTGGGGGGGGTGGGGGGGGGGGGGGACACTTTAAATACACCCCTCACATGAACCTCAGGTTTCCCGAATTTCGAAGATTTCCACAACTCGTGAAAATCGGTATAACCAAAAATCCGGTGGGATTCTTTGCACCGAACGAACGACGAGCGAAATTTTGAGCCATGGACGTTGGAAGCGCTGAAAATCATAGTTTTCGGGAGAGCGATTTTTCAAACAAGGAACTTTTCCCACTCAGGCGCTCCTTCTGGTCCCATTCTGAAGGGCTCCTTCGTGGATAGCAGCTAAGCACCTCAACCTACTATAGTAATGCAGCAGATAAATTTGCTATTGTTTTATGTTTTCCATTTATTATCTGCAGATATTATGAATGACAGATATGATAACAATTCTTTGTTAAAGTTAACAGGTTTTTTTCATATCTCAACCCCCACTTTAGTATCCCCCAGTACTTTAGTATCTGCCCCTTTAGACCTTAATTTTTTTTTTTTTTACTTATTTGATAGTTAGAGGACCTGGAATTGGATTTCATTAAACCACATTTGATTTTGCAAAAAAAAAAAAAAAAAAAACGATCACACCCAGAGGTCGTGAGGTTTGTTTCTCATTAGACGTCTGTGTACGACGAGCAACTGGATCGCCTCTTGTAGCTGTGATGAGCTATGGCTTGAATTTTGATTACTAACTTACTGTTGGCATTCAAGTTCTTTGTGGAGTCTGACATTTCTAGTGTAACGGTATGCATCAACAACACGCCTCAGTAGATTGTTTTGGTACCTTTAGATAAAAACGACGTTGCTTTGAGTCGTGCAGCCCCCAACTGCACTCGATAAGACTCGTTTGAGAACTTTATTTTATTGGAGCTTTTGGGATTATTTGTCCTGGATCAATATTTTTGTTTGCCACCCAACAAACAGTAGACAACTGTAGACAACTACTGTTACAGTAGGCCAGTCTTTTTCAGCTTGAGCACAATTTCTGCCTTCGTATTCTTCACACAGTCTAGCAACCGCGGTCATTTTTGGTTTATTACTCTTGGAATAATACATCAATGTAATCGCGACGGGGGTCGAAAATTCTGATCGGCCTCAAAATTTGACATTGTCCGTTTCAAGAGATCTAGACCCCGAACGAAATGTCCGTCCGCCGTACGGGCCGTTTTGGGCAGTTGAAATTTTTAGAAAAATCTGAAAATTTGACAAAATACTCGGTTTACCATCTAGTTGTGCCCGCAAGCTTTTCAGCCCGATCACCCCAACACGGGAGGGCTTTTTGAAGGGTTTCGACTATGGGATCTAGTTCGGTGACGTTTTCGAAGTATTTTTGGACGTAGAATCCATTTTCGGCTTTCATGGGGCTACAAATTGGTTTTATGGAGGATCCCAGGATGTCGAATATTTTAAATTTTTTCCAGCGCTTTAAATGTTCATTCTTTTTTTTACTTTTACATTTCAGTACATTTTGACGGTAATTAGTTTTGATTTTTCTAATCTTGAGCATAACTACTGACTTCTTGTTCTCATACGGTCTACCATCCACGGTCATGCTCGAATAGGCCTTCTTGGCTTCATTGGCCTGTGGTTCTTCCTAAAACTGGAGTACAGCAGCCAAGCTTGCGATTGGTGAAGTCGACATTAACTTATTTTGTTTCATTCATCTTGAGCCTCTATTTTGATGTCCAATCCTGGAGCTGCAGATTAGATCTTCGAAGTTTCGGGTTTGTTGTTGTGCTTCGTTTCACCAACTGCGAGCTCAGCTGTGACTTCTCCAAACGAGGCTATCTTAGTATCTTATCTCTTATCTCTGGTATCTTATAGTAAAACGTTTATAGCACTATTTTCGGGTCGTTATGGCCCTGCTGGTTTGTTCTAAAGCTATGCCCTGAGGACGCAAACAACTTACAGATCACTTGTCGTACAAATCAGATGTTCCTGTGCATTGACCCCCGTTTAGCAAGAACCGCCTCAAGTTAGCACCTTCCTCACGAAGAGACGTTCAAAATTCAAAATACATCCCTCCCTTTCTGATTTAAGTTTTGATGGAGTTTGTCTGAGAAAGGATTCCAAGCCGCGAGCACAAAGACGAAAAGTCCAACGTAACGACATAAACTCCGGATGAAAGTCGGGCGAAATGAGGGTTCAGTTGGCGGAAAAGAGGAGGAAAGGGAGGAGGGTGAAAGAAGTCATTAATGGGCAAGATCCCTCTCATCCTCGTTCAAGTTCAACCGATGAAAGACGCCAACTGGAGTAAAATGAGCGAACGACTAAAAAAAACGGAAAATAACGAATGACGAGTTTTAACTTGAGATTACCTGTAAATGTAGACGTCAACGAGACATAACTCGCTTACCTGAAAAATGCGAGAAAAAAAAACAAGTTAGTATCAGGAAGCCACAAGTACAATCTGCTATTTTAATCACAACTGGTATTTATTATAAATATTATTATAATCCACGATCGATTCCAAGCCCTAATATTCACGCGTCAAGAGTGTCTGTCTAATCATTCGTCAACCCTTACTAATGAGCAAATTAGCTCAGCTTAATTTAGAAATTTCAAGCAACAATAATTGTTTTGGGATAAAATCCACATCCCTCTTCGTTTTTTTTTCGCCAGGTTGTCGGAATTTTCTTCGTTGTTTCTTGCCACGCCCCCATCCCTGTCATCGGTCATCGGTACCCATGAATTCGTACCCAAAAGAGCCAAATAAGTTCATGCCGCAAAGAGCGAACGCGTCTTGCCGAGACCTTCTGGAGGAAACAACTCTACCGTCTGCGCCCTTGGCCAAAAGGTGGTATCTGGTCATTTGGTATAGGTATTATCATCTGCCAGAAGTCAGAACGCGCTTTAAGTTGTTGACAGATTCCACATAAATAAGCTGATAATCGTCGGTGTTATTCTCTGGTCAGAGACTCTGGAGGTTCTCACTGGTGCTCATCAGTTGAGGACGCTTCCTGCCATGTTTTCTACTGCTTCTTAGCCTTCTTCCCAGCCTTACAAGTCTTCGTTGGCCAATTCGTACTTCTATTTTCATCTTCAAGGTCTGACCAGCTCGACAACGGCTCTTTGACAACTTTTTCCTCTACCTCAATCTGCAGAAAGCAGTGTTCCTCTCAGGGCTCTGGAGGTTCTCAATGGTGCTCATCGGTTGAGGATGCTTCCTGCCATGTTTTGTACTGCTTCCCAGCCTTACAAGTCTTCGTTGGCCAATTCGTACTTCCCTTTACACCTACTAGGTCTGACCAGCTCGACAGCGGCTCTTTGACAACTTTTTCCTCTACCTCTGGGATGCCTTCAGTGGTTGGTTCTTTGAAAATCTGCAGTGGTTCCTCTCTGAGCAAGGGCTCTGGAGGTTCTCGCAGCTGCTCAGCATTTGAGGATGTTTCGCGCTATTTGTTTTCTGCAATATTCTTCCAAGCCTTCCGAGCCTAGGCTCTAGAAGCTTCTTCGCAGGCCATTCATATTTGCCTCCCTTTTCATCGTCGTCCCGAATTTGCCCAACTTGATAGCAGCTCCTCAAACACCTCTTCCTCTTTCTCGACGACCTCTCCAGCGATCTTTGCGCAGAAAATCTGCTTTAGCGGGTTCGTTCGAGGGGAGCTGAGGTGGACTCGGGCTTGGGTCTTTTCACGCTTTCGTTATCAGGTCTTAGCTGGGCGGTCGGAGGGCAGGAAGCTAATTGGAGTCATAACATAATCCCTATTCTCTTTGGCTCTTCTCGCCCGCATTTAAGCTCTTTTCACAGCTGCCCCTGGCAACTTGCTCATATATGACCTCTGTTTCCTAGAAAACCTCGGGTTTGTGTTCAGACACGCTAAAAACATACGAAACAGAACCATAGAGAATACGACTACACCAAAACTTTCCTTTATTTGCCTTTTTTCTCATGTCCCTGTACGATTAGCACTGATGCAGTCCCACTTCTGACACCTGTGTTCTATTGTGAGTAATGAGACAGTGATCTTCAACAACTTCACTAACTTCTCCACTAACTCAATGATTACCTTGCAATAAAAATGGACCAATGGTCGGACTCATCCAACTCCAGCTCCAAGAATAACTGTTTTACTCACTAAAAAATAAAAAGCGCTCCTCAAAAGGAAGTAGGTAGAGACGCTGTCTGGAAAGAGACATAAGACAGGCGAGACGTAACAGTCAAAGGAAAGCCGTAAACCGCGCTGGAGGGATGCGAGTGGGTTTTACTTTACGGCCACCCGGAAACCCAGTAGGTATATTGCCTGCCTCCTGCTTACCCCAGTGGAAATATTTACGCCGATCCTTCCCGAGCTGAATGTTCCACATCACAAGCGATCCATTATTTCGACGGTACCGGGCGGTTCAACATTCTATTGTCTGCAGATCCCACCTGTATGGTGGAAAAGGGGACCTCTTGTGAGAATTCACGAGTGGAGTTATATCAATTACTTGAATGAATGCAGGGGTAAGTACTTGGGTTTAGTAATATTGGACGTGAATGTGCTGGAGGGCTCTGCATTTTGAAGAGGATGGACCACATTTTCACGCTTTCTCTTTTCGATTTTTAAGTGTAGGCTAAGTGGAACATGGCCAATATCGAAGGGCTTCTTGGGTACATCTTTCAAAACAGACCAAGCCCAATTTCCACAAAATTTTTTGAATATCAAGAGAGTCGAGGAAGAGGAAGAGGTCTGCGAGAAGTTGCTGGCAAGTCGGGAAAATACGGGACGACGATGAAAAGGACGGCGAATATGAATGGCCTGCAAAGACTCAGCCATTTTTCAAGTTTTAAGCCATCAAGCAGCTTTGAACTAAGAAACCAGAGAGAAGAAAATTTTTGGTCTTACCCTCTCCCCTTTTGGTTTATTATTCTTGGAATAATACACCTATGTTTTCGCGACGGGGGTCGACGACTCCGATCGGCCTCAAAATTTGACATTATCCGTTTCAAGAGGTCTACATTCAAAATCCGAAATGTCCGTCCGCCTTACGCCGTCCGCCGTCCAGGCCGTTTTGGGCAGTAGGAATTTTTTTAAAAATCTGAAATTTTGGCAAAATACTTGGTTTACCATCTAGTTGTGCCCGCAAGGTTTTCAGTCCGATCGCCCAAACCCGTGGGGCGCTATGGGGCTATAATGGGGCTACGGGTGGGGTGTTTTGAAGGCTTTGGGGTATGGGATCGAGTTAGGTGTCGTTTTCGAAGTATTTTTGGACGTAGAATCCATTTTTGGGGGTCCCGAGACGATCCGATTTCACTGTCGCGATCTATAGGGCTTTCATGGGATTTTTGAAGAATCCCAGGAAGTTAAATGTTTTTCGATTAAAAAAAACATAATTTTTGAAAAAAACATTTTTGAAAAAAAATCCCCTCAAAAAAAATTTTTTTTTGAAATATTAAAATCCAAAAAAAAAATTTTTTACATTTTTTCATTGACAGAATTAAATTTCTGTACAAGTAACCTATATCAAAGAATAATAAACCCTTGTGTAAAATTTGCAGCGTTTTTCTTTAAAAATAGACCATACGTTTTGAAATACCCTACGAAGACTGGCCGAGAAGGTATCTTCCCCATATCAAGACGAGCTCTCATTTTAATTCGTTTACCTGACCAAAAATTAGGACATTAGAATTTTCCTTCAGGCAATTTTTAGCATTTATCCGGCAGCTGTCAATACAGTTTCACTCCATTGGATATATCCTAGGTATACCTATAGGTGATGAACATTATAGTAACTGGTATGATTTACAGGTTAGTGATGGTTGCGATGTTCGAGATGGGGGTTGTTATAAAATTTATTTATTTAATTGTTTATATTTTAGTTATATTTTATTCATTTAATAAATAAAAATAAACAATAATAGGGTTTTTTGTATTTAAAAAAAATGGAAAAACGATGAGGAGAGTAATAGACGGAGATCACAATCCGCGGGAAAACAATCTACTGGTCGCCGAGATAATGCGATGATCTTTCGCATCGCGAATTTACAAGCTTCGGAGTAAATTAGATGAAATCTGTTTTCGAGCGATGTGAAAAGAGGGGGAACTTGGGTGGGGGAAATTGTGGGGGATTGTGGGAATAATTGAGCGAAACGGAGGGGGGGGGGGAGAGAGAGAAAGGGAATTTTTTTCACGGCGAGATAATATTTTCGGTCCGATTACTCTCGCACCGTCAACGAAAGAGGAATTTACCCCATGAAAATACTCAACACCCCAGTCTTTTCGACGAGGGAAAACAGCACTTTCGGCCGGCCCATCCCCATAAATTGGCACCGCGAAATAACAAAAAGCCCCGTCAGGAATTAGAGGAGAATCAAAAAGGCTCCGCCAGACTGTTTAGTCTGTTGGCGCCTAAAATGAGCTTCAAATCCTCTTAAAACGGATCGACACATTTCATCATTGCGGTACAACATTTATATAGTCGACGTCCATTATTGCGAGGGAATCGCAACACAAACGAATGCGGACGCCAATCAGAGATTAAAAAACAAACACAACAGTGTGCAACTTGAAACAAGAAAATGTATTTAAATGTAGTAGTATGTGTGTATTTAATACCGACAAGCAAAATTTTCACGAATCATTTTCGAAATAAAAAAACACATGTGCACATAAACTTGAGACGCTCAACAAACAAACAAAAAACTGCAGAAATGAGAAGGGGTTTATCAAAACTTAACATTTCCACTTTCAGAATTTTTTCAGGTGAGCCAAAAAACGTGTACCGTTCGCTACATGAACTTTTGAAATCATGTCAACCAACCTGTAAACTTCCTTCCCCATCCTTAGTTGTGACCCTTAATAATTAAGGGGTTAAGTTCAATGATATAATCACATAATTATTAAGTGTTTATATCATTGAACTTAACCTAGACACAGGGAAATGTTTTTTGGAAGTGTTGTTTTGATAAAAAACAAAAAGGCTCCCAATTTTACACGATGGTTTATTATTATTTGAAACAGGTAGGTAAAATGTGTAAAAAATAATCTTAGATCAATAAAAAAATTATTCAAAAAAATACAAAATTTAAAAAATGAATAAAACTAATTCTGTACAATGTTCGGACATATTTGGGCCCCGCGAAAGCCCCTTAGATCCCCAAGGTGAAATCGGAAGGCTCTGGGACCCCCAAAAATGTAGTTTCCTCGTCCAACAATATTTCACAACCCCATAGCCGAAACCCTTCAAAAAAACCCTAAAATATTTTGAAATTTTTTTAGATTTTTTATAAAAATTCCAACTGCCCAAAACGTCCTGGACGGCGAACGGACATTTCGTTTTTTTGAATCTCACATCTTGGAACGCATGACATTGTTCCAATATCCAGCTAAAAACTCAAGTTTTATTGTTTTTTGAAAAAAATCGATGTTTTTGGTCGATGTCGAAGCCCTAAACAAAAGTCGTGTTTCACAGATCGCCAAACGGCGTGGCGCGTAGCATTATTGCGCGATCTAGTGAGTGGACAAGAAACCAACGTACTCAAAGCGTACAAGAGCATGCGGCTACCGGGAAATGGGGAACTAAAATCAAGAAAAAAAAATTCAATCGGGTTTGAGGTATTATTGAATAATTAAAATTGAATTATTACATATGATAATTCGGTTGGTGCCGAAGTTATTAATCACGTCTGCACCGACATTCTGGAGTGAGCCAGGAAAACCATTCAGGTTTATGATGTAGTGCAAGCCGAACCGAAATAAACATGAAGAAGAAGAACAAAGACATGGCGTGTTGTGGTTGTAATCGTTCGAAAGGGACCGTTAAGAATTTTGCAGCATGCTTTACATACAAATGCAGATCTATAATTCAAACAATGGGGTTAGAATGTTACGTTGTCGACCTCATATTCAAATTCACCCCTTTTGAAAACACTTCTAAGCATTTTGCCTTTAAATTCCTTATTGTTTTGATTATAAAGAATTGGAGGAAAATACGATTTTGTAAGAAGGCGGCAAATGAATTGACGTATCAATACTCCCACAAATTTGGAGCGTTCCTCGTGCCTACTGTGATGTCTTCTAAATTTACGGATTGGCCATCGTGGGGAAACAATTTCACTAAAGTATGCTTGGGATTTCTCTCTTTTTTTTTTTTTTTTTTTTTGCGGAAGAAGCCTTCTTAGTGATCGACTTTAAAAATGGTAATTTTTTGCAATATCTAGCGGATTAAATCAATTTTCGCAAATCAATAAAAGCAAATTTATGCTACAATTGCTAAAAACAACGCCTCGTTGTTTCCGAATGACGTCACAAACTCCGGCAGGGTGTCAAACACGAGAAACTTTCTGACCAAGTCATTGTCGTCAAGTTGGAGGTCTCGTATCTGCCATCTGACGTGACACAGTTCCCTTGAATGGCGACTTCGGACGGTTTGGGGGTTGGTTGTTTAGGAGCCCCGGTCTGGGACGCATTTGCATTTACCCTCAGACGAATTTTCGACGAGTTTTCTTCCACCGAAGTGTGAAAGCAGGTTGATCGGGGAGCTGAATCCGAATTGGACGGTTGGACGTGAGGTTTGGTTGAATTTCGCTTCCAAGAAGGTAAACCATGAAATATCGGTATTACGAGAAGAATAGAGTCAAGGCTTCTCTCGAGGTTTCTTCGCATAGTTAGAATTAGAACAAGACGTGTAAACGACTAGCTAATTGATGTTAAAACCAGGTTCACCTTCTAGTTAACTCACAACTTTCGGAAACTGACGCTGTACCTACTAAGAATAATTCTTAGAAATTCTTTGAAAATATTTCAAATTTTAAGAGGGCTAGGGAACGTTCAAAACTGGGTTTGAAGGAGTTGAAACGGGGTTGATGTGGTGCACCATCACATGATGATGGGGTGATGTGGTTCACATGTGAGTGGAGTCAGAACCGGTTTGAAATGGGTTATAGGTTTATAAACCCCGTTATGGGTTTATGGGTAGTGTGAGGGGGTCAAAACCAGTTTTAAGTGGGTTAACAGGATCGTGGTAGTGTGAGGGGGAGTCGAAACCGGTTAGAAGGGGTACAACAGGTTCAGAAAGGTTTAGGAGTGGTTCAAAACCGGTTGGGAGGTGTCTAACAGGGTTGGGATGGTGTAAGAGGAGATCAATACCGGTTTGAAGAGGTTTAACAGGTTTTGGACGTGGAGAGAGGGGGTTAAAACCAGTATGACGGGGCCCAACAGGTTTGAGATAGTGTCAGAGGAGTATCCACAGTAACTGTTATGAACTTACTGAAGCCAAAATACGTAATGTAGCGGCTATGGGCCGAACTTTCTTAAATTGCCTGCCTCCCCGCCGCTAACGTTTCACTCGCTTGACGCGGAGCATACACGTTGGGGGTTTAATTCCCGTACTCTGGCCGCCACCAATATTTACGGGGCGGCTTCACCCCCACCGCCTATTTCATCATTTCACTGACCATTCAGTATTATCAATAATGACTACATACAACAGCTTTACGACTGGAACTGCTGGCCAGGCCTCCGATGGCGAAATATCGTCTGCAGAAGCCTGCTCAGCGGACCCAGTTTTATTTTCGCGCGAATTCATTGCCCAGGCCGCCATTGCTGACACGTCGATCGTGGCAGCCTGGAAATTGAATTTTCGTAAGACGGGTTCTGAGGACTCGACCTCTCTTGGCGACAAATCGTTTGGAGAAGCCAGTCCTTTGATCCCCGTGTTAGCTGTAGAAGCAGGGGAAACTGGAGCAGTAATTGACTTGTCAATATCGGCTCCAGAAGATCCTGCTCTCATTTCCTGGAAACGAACGCAGCTCTGATCAACACGACACTTCGTGCCAATCAGAGGCTCGCGGGTTTTCACAAACTGCTTCGATACCTCCTCTCAGATCTGCAGATCGCGACACCTCGCGTTATGCTCTGTGTAGGGATATTCGAGTACTCCCTTCCTGTTCCTCCAAAGACATCGGGGGCGGGAACCCAGTTACAATGGCAGACTTCCCCCAAACACACAACACTCAATCTGATGATCTAAATAATGTAGGAACACAAAATCTACATGTAGGTATACCAAATACACCCGGTAAAGCTACACGTAATTGGGTCCGGGTGTCCTCCACACACGTGTAAACAAAACCTCAGAATTAAAAGTTCCAAAACAATATCCCAACATTTGGCAACGCAGGGCAGCTTATTCTCACTCCCTTCGAGGTTAGGTAGTCGGGGAAAAAATCCGACAAAATTGAGGCCCTCTTCTCCGAAACGGTAATATTCTTTTTCCGAGAGTAAAACGAAGTAGGAACTCGTTGATCCTGGGTCTAACACCGAAAAGTGATACAACAATGGATCAAGAGAAGCAAATTTCCGTTCCCCGCCTCCTTTGTTAACTTCGTTAGCCGATACTCAAAGTCTCGATTAATTATTTTCGGGAAGCCTTCTCGTCTGCCCCTACACTCTTCCCGGCCCAACTTTTAAAAGCCCTTTGATGATGATAATCGAGAGCTTTATCGAAGCAAAGCTTTGCTTCGGGGGGAGGTGAGAGGAGGCACTTTTTTCCTCGCTAAAATACAATAAAGGGGGCCACTTCCGTAAGAACGTTCTTTTTTTAATGATGAAACGGTCATGAAGCTTTACAAGTGAACATTCTAGAATATTACGTTAGTGAATTGGATGGAATAAGAGGTGAAAATAGCGACATAGCTAAAACACAAAGTAGCTAAATTAAAGTTTGCATCTAGTGCGTTGTGGATGTTGGTAGGGCATTGAAGTACTTTGGGAAAATCCTAACTCTCCTCGCTCTAGTGGTGTCTAAGTGAAAGCAATTAAACGTGATTGCCACCACTCAAGTGAATCCTAATGGCCACCTTCCCTCTAGCTGACGGCGCATTCCGGCAACTAATTGAGGGGCAGACGAGCTTTCAACAATACAATGCGTCAAATCGCCCGTTTCATGCGCTTCCCCATTATCGAGGAATATTGGAAAACTCCGAATGGACTTGTGGTCGGTGCCCGACTTTTAAAGACATCACTCGTTTGGCGAGACAGGTCAGGTTCATGTCTCGAGGTGGGTCAGGGAATTTCGGCCAGAAGGAAAACTCTTGTGTATTGTTTTTGCTTAACCAATACGAACATAATATGTATTGATATTATCAATAGCATTGAACTATTTGAGCGGTTAATTGAATTATTTACTACCATCGACACCATTAAACTTCAATGACTAACGTTCAACGAACTTCGACAAATGCGATGAACGATGTAAATGTAAGCACGTGTTTAATGTCTCGTGAAGCGAGCTTTTCCCAAACTTTGCCCCATTAGGTTGTCTGAAAAATGCACGTGGAAAGTTCTTAATCTCGGGGTTTAAAACTTGGGGGGGAAGCCATGAAATGCGGTCGGGGCCTTCAGAATGTTAATCCGAAGATGTACGGGGGGAAAAGAATGGGAAAAATTATGCGCCAAGCAGTTTCTAGGTGGAGGTGAGTTTTGCCCTGACTGTCACTTTCGTTTGGGAACACCTCATTCGCCAGATTTCCACAATATGGTATTTTGGGGGATTCGGTTATTTTGTGTAATTAGGGGCATTCGCGGTACGCATCGCACGTCAAATCGTTGTAAATTGACCGACGATTGCTGAAAATCTAACATCACGAAGCGCTTCTTGCGGCATCCACCGAGACGACATCAATGTTGATACATTATATATAATATACAGGGTATATATACCAGTATATATACCAGTCGTCAATAATTTGTTTTCCCTGTTGCTCCAAACATTAGTACAGAACGAATTAACTTGAGGACACTGATCTATACTGGCTCCTGACCCTTGGCCCTGGCTCCTGCTTTATCGACTCGCAGCATCTTGGGACTGGGCTTGCAGCTTCCAACAGGTTTCACAAGAGCCACCTCTTCAATTACCATAGCTGTGGAACAGGCTCTAGAGCTACTGCTGCAAGGGCCAGGTGGACGGCTTGTTGCCTCAGCTTGCATTAGCCCCTTAGACTCCTCCGAGGTCTGCTTTGGGCACTCCCTCCTGTAGGGACCAGGCTGTTTACACTGGTAGCACTGGGGTTGCTCCCGTGTTCCCGCACGGGCCGACTGGTCAGCCTCTTGCTCCTATACCCTCTGCAGCGGTTGCCGTACCGTCTTTGGTGAGGAGATACTGACAGGCATCCTCACAGCCGATGGCACAAATGAAGGAGCACACCGCTATCTGTTCTACGACTCGTTGGTGCTGTGTGTCCAATTGGGCATGGAGCATCGAGAGGAGGTGCTCTGAGCCAAACCGCATCTTAAATGCCTCTGCCAGTGTTGCAAAACTGTGCTGGTCATCCTATGGCAGATTGTGGAGCACTGACAGAGGAGGCCCCGACAGACAGGCAACCAGGTGCACCCCCAACTCCCTATCTGTCACCCACTTGTTGGCCCCCGCGATGACGAGGAATTGGGCCAGGTATTCCTCCCATGGGATAGATCCCTCAAACTTGTTCGGCTTGCAAGATGGGGCGGCGGGTTCATCTGGCGCGACATCTGGCGGTTGCCACAAGTAACCCACAAGATATGTCGGCGGGGTGCCCTGGTGGGAAGGGCCAGGAATCAGCTGCTGCAGGGTTTTCGAACCGCTCAACTTTGTCGAGGCTCGAGACTCGAGCAACGACGCTATCTGACAAAGGCGCTGCTTCAACTCGTTCAACGTCGTCTCGCCCGCTGCCATTCGCTGCGCCATCGGCGCTTTGTCGTGGTCCTGCGCCGCTGCGGAGTGGCTTCAACCGCCGCCAGCGCGGGACAAGTCGAAAGAGAAACCGAAAACTCGGGTCCAGGAAGCGGAACGTCGTCGGCGACGGCAGGCGTGCGACGCGTAGAGATGGTCCGGTCGTGGGGGTTGGGACCGAGACATCGGGCCTAGGGATTGCAATCCCGAACGTTTTTCTGAATCCCGGGATCCCGGGATTTTTCAGAGGCAATCCCGGGATCCCGGGATTAATCCCGGGATTGATGATTTTTGTATGAACGTGAAAAAATTGATTAAAAACGACGAAAAACTTGTTTATTTACAATAATTGTAAATTATATAAAATATTACTTCTCTCATGAAGGAGAAATTTCACTTATGTACTCAAAAAATGTGCTTTTAGAAATCATAATGTTGGATCTTAGAAAGCATTCAAAGTTGGATCAGCCAATTTGCTTCTTAGCTTTGTCGAAAATAGTCCTGCTACTCAAAAGGCCCTCTCAGCTTCTACGGAGGTCAGTGGGATAGTCCTACGTGTTCTGGTTGTGCTTAAATTGAAGCTGAATCACTGCTCTACAATTTCATTCCTCATAACTTTCCTCGTGGATGAATTCGGGATGAATATCATAGCCGATATTCCGTACTGAAGAAGGATAAAACCACGATTTCTAAATTTGGGGGAAAATGGTCAATGTTTGAAGAGGGTTAATCTCGGGGCCCATTGGTCCTAGAAAGCTGCCGTTGCGCTCAAATGGTAGCAAATCTTGTCTACTTGAAAATAGTATACAGTGACTTTTTCGTTAGGGAGCACATTTTTGAAGCTAAAAGCCAAGAACTGAAGAAAAAAAAAAAAAAAAAAAATCCGAAAATTTCGCGGCTTTTCGAGCATCCAGCATTAAATTTTAGCACAAGGGTTTCGAAGCTGGTACCGTCCCTGATAACATTTTAAAAAAAACGCTGCAAATTTTACACAAGGGTTTATTATTCTTTGATATAGGTTAGTTGCGCAAAAATTATTTCTGAGTCAAAAGAAAAAATGTTGGAAAAAAATTTTTTGGATTTTTTTTTTTTTTCAAAAAAATTGTTTTTCAAAAAATTCTTTATTCTTTACTCGAAAAATATTTAACCTCCAGGGATCCTTCAAAAATCCCATATTTAGCCCCATGAAAGCCCTATAGATCGCCACAGTGAAATCGGATCGCTGCGGGACCCCAAAAAATGGATTCTACGTCCAATAATACTTCGAAAACGACACCTGACTCGATCCCATAGCCGAAAGCCTTCAAAAACCCCCTTCTGTAGCCCCATTTTAGCCCCATAGCGCCCCACGGGTTTGGGCGATCGGGCTGAAAACCTTGCGGGCACAACTAGATGGTAAAGCGAGTATTTTGTCAAAACTTCAGATTTAAAAAAAATTCTACTGCCCAAAACGGCCCGGACGGCGGACGGACATTTCGGATTTAGAATGTAGACCTCTTGAAACGGATAATGTCAAATTTTGAGGCCGATCGGAGTCGTCCACCTCCGTCGCGAAAACATAGGTGTATTATTCCAAGAATAATAAACCAAAATATTCTATTCTATTCTATATTCTATTCCTAACCACCTCACGCCCCTCGTACTTCTCTTCCCCCACCTCTGGAACTTCCTACTGTTCTAGTTAGTCATGAGAGTTTGATCTCTTTCAGGTGAGGATAGAAGGACCCATTGAAGAATTGCCTTACGATAATTGGAAGGACCTGTACGACTCTGAGCCGCTTTTCTGCAAAATCCGAGCGGTCGTGTGCCACCAGGGGACTTCCATCGAGTGGGACGAGCTCAAGAAGCACCACGATCAGATCCTCAACGAATATAAGGAAGGAGCCAACGCCCTTGCCAAACCCGACCACGTGTAAGTGTTTTACTGATACTGTTTACACAAATTTGGTCATTTTGCGCTCACAATTTATACTTGGAATAACTTTTTCACCGAGCGCCGAAATCTGTTGACGGTTGCTGCCACCCTACGAGCAAAATTTCGTCTTCAGACGTGTTCCTCACTTTGACGAAAGCTTTCAATTGTTTCAGGGTCGCCTACAAGATCTTCCCGTCGATGATCGAGTTTTACGAGTCTCTTGGGCCCAGGATCGCAGACAGAGTCATGTACCTACCTCAAAGAAAAGAACAGCTGGAAGAACGAGAGAATTGCCGCCTAAGTGAATGCCGAACATTTTGACATTCTCATCTGGGGCTCATTCTCACATATTTTTATTAATTTGTCACTTTTTTAATAATAAACGAAGCTTTTCGTAGTTTTGTGGTTTTGACTGGACTGTCTGAATATCTCACAGCTCAATGTTCGAAATGAAAGCCTGACCTAGTTGGTAAACATTATTACTGCCTGCATAATAGGGATCGTGACGGGACTGAAAAGAGAGCGTTCTGGTGGCGAAATTGATATCACTGACCGAGCTGATGAATAACAGGTTCGTTCCAGGTTTGACGGACTGTTAAAAGAAATCGACGGAGACATGCG
The DNA here is from genome assembly GCA_955831195.1 of Pilophorus perplexus. NCBI lineage: Eukaryota > Metazoa > Arthropoda > Insecta > Hemiptera > Miridae > Pilophorus > Pilophorus perplexus. Next base: position 9,563,883 of record OY037009.1, read on the forward strand.
CAGTTGAGAAAACTGCTGTTCCAGGTCGCCGTCGCCGGCTGTTCCAGGTCGATTTGTAGGTTGACAGCAGTTCAACTGCAGTCGGACGGAAACCGACAGCTCGAATGAGTTCGGTTGGGAGCTGTCGACTTGGATAACCCAGTTGAAACCTCTCTCATAACCTCCTTTATTTTGGTGCTTGACGCATCAAGTTGTACTCGCGTCCTCCCAAAGTCCTCGTATATACCCTCAAACACTTTAAATGACTCATTCCCGCCCTTATGATACTCCTCTCTCGAAAAAGGTTGATTATTCTGAATACAATTATACAATTTTGTTGACAGTTCGCGTTCCAGGTTAGAAGGTGGGCTGTTCGACAGAACTCGACAGACGAAGGCATTGGGACTGCTGTCGACAGCTGTCTGTTTTGTCAACAGACGCCGTCAGACCTGGAACAAACCTTATTGTTTACGTTGAGCCTTGTATCGCATGTAGGAGAAGGGAGAAAAATAAAGGCGTAGAACAGAAGCTACTGACTTTTATTCCAAATCAAACTTTTTTTTGGACTTTTGTCCAGCTAGAGTGGCGAAAAAAAAAACAGTGCGCCGCCGCCGACCGCAGACGCGTCAGGGAAATTCCAGGGAAGACAGGGTTTGTTGTTGGAGCTGAATGGAAAGATGACTGTCGGAGAGTGAAATGGCTCTCCGTTCGGGAGTCAATAATTATTATATTATGAAATGAGGGTTAATTGACTGATCTCTCTCCCAGGCAATCAGGAGGTATGGAAATTAGTTCCAAAGGGTTGTGACCCTAAGCGTATTTATTATACAGTGAAATAAATATATCGTTCGTGAACTCCTGTCCTGTCCGGAGTTGCTTGGGCTGAGAAGAGAGTCCCGGAGTTCCAGGTGACGATCTGGAAGGTCCAGGAGATAGTCGACTCCCGGGCCTACGACGGGCAGACGGGCATACGCTCGCTCTGACTGTCTGGAATGCACTCACCCTGATGCAGCATCCCCTCAGTCCCTTTATCCGAATCCCTCGTTCACGTGAACGTGCCAAACCAGCCTTGATTCGCCCTCTACTTGGAGGCCGGTCAACACAACAGATTCTGCTGTGTCGAGACGTCACGTCCGCCGGTTTCGTTAACCGGACCGCTGTCCAGGATCGATCTCGACAATGGACAACTCTATCTTGTGGTAATTGAGGTCGATAATCGACTGTCTTGGGCCAGGCACACAGAGGTACTTTCATCTAAGCTTTCCTCCAGCATATTTATGCTGAGAAGATTGGTTGGCGCGGTTTCTCCTGAGGTTCTACGCACAGTGTACTGCGCTTGCTTCCATGGAAGCAGACTAGAGCAGCGTACAGGATCCCTCTATGGGGGAACTCATCTCATCTCTCGCCCAAAATATTCGTTCTCCAAAAAAGTGAAACAATGTAATTAATTTGTGGATGGACCTTAATACAGTAAACCCTCACTAACAGCGGTTTTTGCCTAAATGCCCTTAAACCTTGAAATCGATGGATGCTGCTCCTTTGACGTGGAAAACCCACAATATCGCACATTGCTTTTACAACATCAAGGAATCCATCGATAAAATTATGGCCTGGAGTGGTCGGGGTGATGGATCCAGAAAAAAATTTGACTGGTTCGGAAACAGCAACGTTGGGTGAAATTTTAGAGATCGCTCATAAACTGGAGGGTGAGGGATTTTCTGAAATATGGTTCAGGTGGTTGAGTGGGACTCCCTTATGGAAAGCTTTCATGGATATCGCTCCTCCGGAGTAATAGTGGTATAAGTAAGTCTAAAAACAGCTGTTTTGAGTTATATATACCATTGGGTAGCTCGCGACGAGCTTAACATGGGGGTATTATTGGTTTAAGCATAGTTCAAAAATTACTCGGGAGAGAGCAGATGAACCGGTATGTTTTCCATGCAGATTACCGACATTTCGTTTGAAGAAGGTTGGTTCATCTCTAATGAGCCGCTATCCGTCAGAAAAATCAGGTATTAACCTTATTTTTTTCACTTCAGTACTGGTATATTTCAAGAAGTACCGCTGTTCAACCAAGAAAATATCCTTTTTTGTGTGCTTGCAGTGGCAAAACCGGATCATTTCAAAAATGTACCACTACTATTCCAATATTAACGTGTGTCATACCGTGTGTTCATCAGTACAGTAGTGGATCATGTCAAGATGTACCATCCATTTGGGCCCAATTTCTTGGGATAAGAGTGGTACATAATTGAAATTTAATTGATTTTAATACATGCGCGTCGTGAATGAGAAGGGGGAGAAGAAGCTTTGGGAAAACCTGAAAGGTAGATAATAATATGAAAGCCTGAGAAGCATCGGATATCGGAAACAAAGCCCTCGTGTCTGCAACACGCTAACAAATATGTGAAAAATCTTAAATTGCGATTTCCCAAAAGTAAGGTTTTTGGACTTATACCACTATTCCTCCGGGGGAGCGATATATCCATGAAAGCCTATAAGCTATCCACAGTGAAATTGGATCGTTCCGGGACCCCAAAAAATGGATTCTACGCTCAAAAATACTTCGAAAACGCCACCAAACTCGACCCCATAGCCGAAAACCTAAAAAAAAACCCTCCTGTAGCTCCAAATTAGCCCCATAGCGCCCCACGGGTTTGGGCGATCGGGCTGAAAACTTTGCGGGCACAACTAGATGGTTAACCAAGTATTTGGTGTAGGTGAACCTATACAAAATATATTTTGTCAAAATTTCAGATTTTAAAAAAATTCCTACTGTCCAAAACCGCCCGGACGGCGTACGGACATTTCGGTTTTGGAATCTGGACCTCTTGAAACGGATAATGTCAAATTTTGAGGCCGATCGGAGTCGTTGACCTCCGTCGCGATTACAAAGGTGTAGACCTACACCTGTGTATATACACATGTGTATTATTCCACGAATAGGTAATAAACCATAATCTGTACTTCGGAAGGACATAAAAAATAGATTTTGCGTCCAAAATTACTCGGAAAACTACACCTTATTTGAAACCTTCAAAAATCCCTTTTGTAGCCTCCTGAAAGCCCAATAGATCCCCACAGTGAAATCGGATCATTCCGTCACCCCAAAAAATGGATTCTACGTCCAGAAATACTTCGAAATCGACACCTAACTCGACCTCATAGCAGAAAACCTTCAAAAAACCCTTCCCGTAGCCTCATTTTAGCCCCATAGCGCCCCACGGGTTTGGGCGATCGGGCTGAAAACCTTGCAGGCACAACTAGATGGCAAACCGAGTCTTTTGTCAATATTTCAGATTTTTCAAAAACCTGTTTAATAGGTAGGTGTCGTATTCCGAGTAATTTTGGACGTTTTTTTTTTTTTTTTATGCCCCCACTTCTGTCCAACCTAATAAGTAAGTAGGTAACTATTTTTAATTTTTTCAAAAATATTTCCTTTGGTACAGAATTAATTTTTAATTTTTTCAAAAATGTTTCCTTTGGTACAGATTTAATTTTTCATAATTAACCTATAGGTACCTATCAAAGAATAGTAACACTTATTCACTTTATACATTTTATTCATGGAATTTTCGCATCATGAGATGTTTAAGGGCAATGTTGAGTCCCAGAGGGGTCAAACATTTAGTATAGGTACCTAACTAAGAATAATAATCATTGTTATTATTTTTATTCATTGTTACCTACTAAGTTGTAGCCCTCTCGCGGAACCACAGAATCTCTACAAGGCCTGTAAGGTCTGCGCGTTCGGCCCGCAGACCTAGCTGTGTAGACCTTACACGAACACCAGCGGAGTTCGTGCAACATGCCACATCGAACGACCGCGAAGGGTGTGGCCCCGTCCTCGTCATCACTCAGTCTTCTCCCAGCAGCTCTACGGGGAGGTCATGTTGGGGTATTTTTTAAATTTAAATGTAATTTCAGCCCAATTCATTTGAAATTATCTCCACTTATCGCACAATGTGATATTATCATCCGGGAGAGTAACGAATAGAAAGAAAGTTGTCGCATTGCCATGTTTTAGACGAAAACGTATTTGGTATGAACTGATTACAATAATAATTATTGTAAGATGAATTATTCATCTTTTACGAATAATTATTGTTTCTCACTCGCGGTATTTTCTATTCATGAAGCCCACAAACCCTCCTGATTGGTTTATTTAGTTCAGCATCAAGTTGATCTCATTGAGGGATTCTCTGTCTCTCTTGTTGAGCTTTTTTTCTACCGTTAATGAATTATTCTCGTGAGTTTTTTTGGAATCGGCCTCAAAATTTGTCATTTCACGTTTCAAGATGGGTACCTAAGTTCCAAAACTGTAATGTTCCCTCCCGCCGTCCGAGCCCTTTTAGGCGGTACCTAGGATTTCTTTTTTAGAGTCAACAAATCTGAAATTCTGACAAAATTTGTACACATTTAATGTTGTGCCTGCAAGGGACAGTCAGTTCGCGATGTGGCAAACTTGAAATTCGTATGTGGAGGTTAGGGAGAGAAATCGCCTGTTGTTGCAGTTTTAAAGGGGGGGGGGGGGCTATGTCCGGGGAAGTAAACATTTTTAAAATCAGGGGACTGAAAATTACGCTTTAAAGTATTGCAGCACAAAAAATTAATAGAATATTGATTCATTTCATTTGGTCAAAGCATCTTAAATAAAAATCTAATTATTTATTGTGATCATTTCAGAGTAATAAAATATTTTCCTCGTTTCGTTGGGGGGGGGGGGGGGGGGGGGCTACAATTATAGGGTCATGATGGGTTTCGAGCAACTTAACTCAACTACAGCCCAGAGTAGGCCTACCTACCTAACTTGAAGTAGTTGAACCTATACCTACTCAGGTTTATACTTAAAAATAAAAAAATAAAATAATAATAAAAAACCTCAGTATAGGTTCAACTACTTCAAATTCCTCTGGGCTGTAGATGAGCTTAGTTGCTCGAAACTGGTTTCCACACTTCAATTTAGTACCCACAACAGCAGAGGAGTAATTTCCCTCCTTAACCTCCTCATTAGACCTCTTCGGTAAAAAACTTCACTCAAAATTCGTATCCACTTCATTCGTATTCAATACTCCTTAAAACAAAAGTAAAGAATCATTCAGTTCACAAAATCATTCACTAAATTCCATCGAGAAAATAACTAATTCACAATGTCCTGGCAAATTGAATAAAAAATAATAATGGTATTGAGTGTAAAGGGTTTTGGGGCCTGCCAGTGACTACATAACTCTGGTTGAGCCCGTCGCTGGCTGTTTTGGCGGTGGCGAGCGCTTTCGATGTGATAACGTCATCAATAGTCAGACGATGAGGTTTTCACATTGAAAGCGCTCACCACCACCAAAACAGTGGTGACAGAATCAATTACAGTTACTTAAAAAAAAATCAAAATTTATTTCTAACATTCAGGTAAAGTGGAGTGTGAATCATGGATTGGGCTGAAATTAGTTGATCTTGGGAGCCTAAATAGGAGCAACCGCGTTGGGCCTCATCGGAGTGTTAAAGTGCAGTGTTGTGTAAAGTGTTTTAAGTGCGCGTAGGCTAGTTGGGTGGTGTCAACAGGATGTGTGAGGCGGTTTGTAGGTAAACGTGGTACGCAGCAAGGATAAGCCAGCTCGTAGGATCCAGCCTGCCATTCATTATTTGATAGCTTGCGAAGCTGTGCCTCCTTGCCTGCCTGCCGCGTGGATTATAGATTGTAAGTTAGTTATAGTCTTTCCCATTAGGTCTCGGGTAGGTAGGTAGTCTTAGGGTGGATGAAGTGGCGGAAGTGGTTAACAAGGCTGGAGATCGCTTCTGCCATGGTGATTCGCCGTGCATGTGAGTGGTGGTCACTGTGAGAGTAAGGTTGCAATGGTTGGTCAGCTCCAATTATCAACAGCTGGTAAACTTGGTAAACGGATCTGAACTTCCGATGCTAGTGGCAGGCGTGGTGGACTGGCACAGTGATGGAGTTTCAGTTTGGTTCGATCTGGATGGTGGGGCTGATTGTGTAGGTAGGCTCTGGTGGGAGGGGGGACTAGGTACGCCAACCAGTGAGAAACAAAACTCGAAACGTTTCTACTGTGTTAGTTACCAGTAGCATTGAACTCGACAGTCAGGCGTAAATATTATCATTGGCACGTAACGATTGAAGAGCGTCAATGCCAGTCTGTGTGCGTGGGCTATCACAGTGACGGTAGTGTAAGAACACACTTCCTGTTTTGACACCACCGAGAAGAAAAGAAGACTTCTAGACTCAGTCAAGACCTCGAGACGTGCTCCTTGGCCATCACTGCGTTTGTCGACTTCACAACTTGCGTTGCCATCGCTGCTGCTGCTGCCACATCCATCCAACACGCGAGTGTCCGTTAATGCTCCCAAGTCTCGCGGCGTTTGGGTGGGGGGTGGGGTGTGGGGGTCTTCTCCGAGTTTCTCCTAAGTTCCTGAACGCTTCATGGACAAGGTTTGGGTGGTAAGTAAACTCTGTTTGTTGAAACGTACTGTACAGTTTCACATCATTTTTTTTTTTTAACGATTTTTTTTTTTTCAGGCATGCTCATCAACATTTATTGAGCCAGGTACAATTCAAAAGCATGTCAAACCATTCAGGATGGCATTCAAGTTCCTTTTCAACATTCTTGTGACTTGATGGTCACTACTCACTTTATTTTCCACTCTTTGAAGTTTTCAAAAAACGCTAATGAAATTCGTCAAATGGTCAATCTGAACTTAAATCAATGCTTAAATACTACCCAACCTGAATGCCATTTTGTGGAGCCACTGTTGGAAATTAGTCTCTTTCCTCCCTTTGGCATGTTGAACTTCATGAACTTCAAGAACTTCAGCTGAAGGACGACGAGAGGAAGCTTCTTTTATCCACAGTCACATTTCACGTGGTATTTGTTCGTTTCAAGAATCAAGAACACGAAGAGTAGGTACATATTTAGGTGGCTAGGTTATATATACAACACACACACACAAACTACTTAGTAGACAATTCCAATAATTGCATTCCACAAAACAATAAGTAACCCACGTAGGCATAAACGTTGTTCATTACAATTAGAATATTCTTCAGAACTCCCACAACTCCCTACTTCTTTTTGCATAAACCAGTAAAAAAACGCACATGTACTCAAAAAAGCTGGTAAAAAATTACAATAAGTTTACAATACATTAGTGTCCTCAGCTTACAAAGCATAAATTGACTCCTCCCCCCCCCCCCCCCCCCCCCAAATTTACTCAACTGTATCCCCCCAAATTCCTCAAGAGAGAACAACTCAGCTCTAATGTTGTGTTTTGAAGTGGTAGGCTTCGAACATTCTCCTATCAATCTCTATTCTGTAGTAAATTGCATGCCAGTGGCTCCAAGGTTTTTTTTTTTTTTTTTTTTTTTTTAAAGCAATTAGGGTATTAGGTAGGCAACTGTTGTCTTTGTGAAACAAATTGCTGTAGATTGTCATGTTTCTCACGCTGAGTTCCGGAGCCATGTGTTGGCTTCTCCAATCGGCACAATATTTGATGTTGCGGGCATAATGTTGTTGTCTCTGACTTCTACATTGTGCAAACCAAATATCTCTTACTGTGTCGTCCATCCGTGAAGTTTGGTGGACCGGGCTCAGCTCGGGGAATATGATGACCAGGCCGGGTTGTTGTTTCCACTGTTTTTGCCATTTCTTCTTGTATTTGGTGAAACAAATTGCTATAGATTGTCATGTTTCTCATGCTGGGTTCCGGAGCCAGGTGTTGGCTTCTCCAACCGGCACAATATTTGATGTTGCGGGCATAATGTTGTTGTCTCTGACTTCTACATTGTGCAAACTGAATATCTCTTACTGTGTCGTCCATCCGTGAAGTTTGGTGGACCGTGCTCAGCTCGGGGATATGACGACCTGGCCTGGATGTTGTTTTCACGGTTTTTGCCTTTTCTTCTTGTATTTGGTGAGACAAATTGCTGTAGATTGTCATGTTTCTCACGCTGGGTTCCGGAGCCAGGTGTTGGCTTCTCCAACCGGCACAATATTTGATGTTGCGGGCATAATGTTGTTGTCTCTGACTTCTACATTGTGCAAACCGAATATCTCTTACTGTGTCGTCCATCCGTGAAGTTTGGTGGACCGTGCTCAGCTCGGGGATATGACGACCTGGCCTGGATGTTGTTTTCACGGTTTTTGCCTTTTCTTCTTGTATTTGGTGAGACAAATTGCTGTAGATTGTCATGTTTCTCACGCTGGGTTCCGGAGCCAGGTGTTGGCTTCTCCAACCGGCACAATATTTGATGTTGCGGGCATAATGTTGTTGTCTCTGACTTCTACATTGTGCAAACCGAATATCTCTTACTGTGTCGTCCATCCGTGAAGTTTGGTGGTCCGTGCTCAGCTCGGGGATATGACGACTAGGCCTGGTTGTTGTTTCCACTGTTTTTGTCTTTTCTTCTTGTATTTGGTAGTTGGTGAAACAAATTGCTGTAGATTGTCATGTTTCTCACGCTGGGTTCTGGAGCCAGGTGTTGGCTTCTCCAACCGGCACAATATTTGATGTTGTGGGCATAATGTTGTTGTCTCTGACTTCTACATTGTGCAAACTGAATATCTCTTACTGTGTCGTCCATCCGTGAAGTTTGGTGGACCGTGCTCAGCTCGGGGAATATGCCGACTAGGGATGGTGGTTGTTTCATCTTTAGGTACTTCTTCTTTATTTAGCGGAACAGTGATTTCGTAACCAGCCTCTGATGTCAGACCACGTGAGAGCATCAGCGTCATTTACTGAAGTAAGTAAGCAGGTACCTACTCCGAATGATGGGCAAGACTACCAACATAATAATATTATATAACATATTATGTTGGTATTATCTGCTCATCGTCTACGAATCAATCCAGTTTTTCTGCACTGAAGCAAAGTGATTCTGCAGACACCCCAGACAAGGTGATGCTGCAATGCGTTCAGCGTCATAGCTTTCTTCATGCTCCTCGGGTGGATATTGTTTGACTCCACAAACAGTACTCAACATCTGCAGCTGCCATCATTGACTGAATTTACAGAGAAGACATTGTTGGTGAGTTTGATTGACTAAAGTGAAATAGATATGGAGTGGATTTCCTTGCTAAACGGTCATTTTGTATTTCAGCCTCGATGGCAGAATTCTTGGGAGCATCAGCGTCATTACTGAAGTACTCTGAATAGAAGACCACCAACATATCTTCTCATCATCTACGAGCCAATCCACTTTTTCTGCACCGAAGCGACACACCAGACAAGAGTTGCTGCAGCAATGGTGTCGCCAAATTCTGCATGAAATCACCAGGAAGGCAAATAATTTGGCAAATAGCTTTTAGTGAGTTTATTTATAGAACGCTTCTCAAGATCCCAAAGGGTCTTCAGTCTGACGCTACTGCCAATCTGCTCCTCAACATCTGCAGCTGCCATCATTGACTGAATTTACAGAGAAGACATTGTTGGTGAGTTTGATTGACTACAGTGAAATAAATATGAAGTGGATTTCCTTGCTAAACGTTCATTTTATATTTCAGCCTCGATGGCAGGCTTCTTGGGAGCATCAGCGTCATAACTGAAGTACTCTGAATGATAAGACCACCAACATATCTTCTCATCATCTATGAGCCAATCCACTTTTTCTGCTGCGAAGGGACACACTAGACAAGAGTTGCTGCTGCAATGATGTCGCCAAATTCTGCATGAAATCACCAGGAAGGCAAATAATTTGGCAAATAGGTTTTAGTGAGTTTATTTAAAGAACGCTTCTCAAGATCCCAAAGGGTCTTCAGTCTGACGCTACTGCCAATCTGCTCCTCAACATCTGCAGCTGCCATCATTGACTGAATTTACAGAGAAGACATTGTTGGTGAGTTTGATTGACTACAGTGAAATAAATATGAAGTGGATTTCCTTGCTAAACGTTCATTTTATATTTCAGCCTCGATGGCAGGCTTCTTGGGAGCATCAGCGTCATAACTGAAGTACTCTGAATGATAAGACCACCAACATATCTTCTCATCATCTTCGAGCCAATCCACTTTTTCTGCTGCGAAGGGACACACTAGACAAGAGTTGCTGCTGCAATGATCTCGCCAAATTCTGCATGAAATCACCAGGAAGGCAAATAATTTGGCAAATAGGTTTTAGTGAGTTTATTTAAAGAACGCTTCCCAAGATCCCAAAGGGTCTTCAGTCTGACGCTACTGCCAATGGTGGGGGAAGAATGGCGTGAAGAGGAGCAGCAAACTATGAAATGTAAGAAGGAACGTTGAGGGAGAGTAGTTAAGTACTGTTTTGTCTTTATCGAAAAAAGTTGTGTTTGTGAGCCCTCTATTAAATAGAGGGCTCACAAACACAAAAAAGACTTCAAATTTTGAAGCCTTATCTTTAGATTTTTAGAGTCCTTTGACAAAATGAAGACATGCAAGTTCTGATTATCTACTCTTGGCTCTCGTTCTTTAAGGGTTCCATAGGTCGCCCTAGAGGTTTTTGATGTTGGTAATGTCCATTCTCTCAAGTTTCTGGATTCCATCATTGACAAGTCAGGAGTGTGCAAATTGGATATTGAAACCCGGATTTCATTAGCCAAAGGAACAATTCAAGCTCTCAGCCCTCAACTGTCAGTGGTGGGGCAGAGAAATCCATTGCCGAACTAAACAGCTCATCCTCAGTGTTTTTGTTGAAAGTATACTGCCAATGGAGGGGGATGAATGGTGTGAAGAGGAGCGGCAAATTATGAAAAAGATAAGAAGATGTTGAGGGAGAGTAGTTTGTGTTTTGTCCCCAAGGAGAATCAGCTGTAGCTCGTTGGACAAGAGGACGCTCCAATGGTACAGGCATGTCTGTCATAGGTATGGCCGCAGAAAGGTTCTCCAGAAGGCGAACTGAAGAAGGGTGCCCACTCGATGCGCCGCCTCAACCTCACCAAGGATGATTGTCTGGACCAAAGGGTTTGGTGTCGGGCGATATTGAGCAGCCCCTGGTAAGAGGAGAAACCCCAAAAGTAAGTAGTTCCGTTGGCCATTGCCTGTTGCCTGTGTAAAGTTATCACCGCTAGTTTCCATAGTTGGCACGTCTTCCTTCCCTGTCACCGCTTGTTGCCATAGAATGTTTACGGACTGTTTGCTGCATGAAAGTTAATATTGCCTTTGTTCTTCATGGAGCGTGCCCGTTTCCTGCTTGGAGCATTTATACTACCTACCTGTTTGCTGCATTGAGTGTTTATACTGCCTGTTTCCTGTACAGAGCATTTATTCTGCCTGTTTGCTGAATTGTGTGTTTATGCTGCCTGTTTGCTGCACAGAGCATTTATACTGCCTGTTTCCTGCACAGAGCATTTATTCTGCCTGTTTGCTGCATTGAGCATTTATTCTGCCTGTTTGCTGAATTGAGTGTTTATGCTGCCTGTTTGCTGCACAGAGCATTTATACTGCCTGTTTCCTGCACAGAGCATTTATACTGCCTGTTTCCTGCACAGAGCATTTATTCTGCCTGTTTCCTGCACAGAGCATTTATTCTGCCTGTTTGCTGCATTGAGCATTTATAATGCCTGTTTGCTGCATTGAGCATTTATACTGCCTGTTTGCTGCATTGAGCGTTTATACTGCCTGTTTGCTGCCTGGAGCATTTATACTGCTTGTTTCCTGCCTGGAACGTTTACCGCCTGTTCCACACGATTGATGCTTTGTTCCAGTAACCTAACCTAACCCAATTGGTGAGGAAGGTGTGACTATTTGGGGAAAGCCCCCCCCCTTAGTTGGGGGGGTAGGAGGAGGTCACATGGGGGAAACCCCTTTTTACAACTAATTAATAATAATTAGTTGTAAAAAGGGGGTTCTCTTTATATATAAATGCCAGGGCCGAGAGTTCGATCCTTTTCTCATCATTTTCACATTTTACAGAAATTGGCATCAGCTCGGGTTCAATTCCCCTGTATTGCGTTGGAGTCACCAGTTCTCCAGTGATCGGAGGCTTAAACATGGCAGATCCAGAGGCTTCCCAGTCAACAGAAGAAAAAAAAAACGAGGAAAGGAGCTCGAGGAAGAAGCTGCACCAAAGGATAGAAGAGAAGGCTGGCAGAAGAAAGGAAGATGGTAGGTTGAAGGTAGGATGGCTCTCGTGAAGTGCCTACAGTGGGTATTTGGTTAATGTTTAGGAATAGTTTCCCATAGTTACCCATCCTAACGAAGGCTGAGGTCGAGTAATTTGTTACATTTTCTCCCTCACTGCATTATTACACATACCAAGAACGTCTTGACAAAATTTGAACACACATAAGAGGACACACACGAGTTTGAAGAGATCGAAGAACTGGACGAAGTTGTTCGTAGTCCATCCGTTGGGTTGGTCAAGTGTTCAACTGGTAGAGGCATAGGAGGCTCAATGAGTTTAAGGTCTCTCTTCTTTTGAGGTCGAGTGTTAGGCGCCTCCATGGAACTATTGGTTGGTATTTGTTGGGAATGAAACATATCAGCAGGTATATGTTTGGAAACAGTGGAACCATTTTCTTGTCACTCGCCTGTATTCAACTTTACGTTATTTCGGACTCATGAGTAAACCCCCCCCCCCATTTTCTTTTTTTAAACGTTTGACGAGGTGGCTAATGCCACTGATATTGGGGGACAACGTGAGCAACCTCCTCGCGGTGTCCTCTGGGTAACGCTGATAGCTCACATTTGTGTACGACTTGGGGGGGGGGGGGGGGGGGCGTGCTGGCTAAAATCAGCCAACCCCCGGACTCTGACCTCTGACCTCTTTTACTCGCTTTTCAATAATGATTGGTTTTTCTAAAAATAAAAAAATAGGGTTCGCAGGAAATTCAGTCGTTGGACGCCGAACAACTTGTCACTGTTGATAGTGATGAACAAAACGAATGATTTAGATAATCGAATGAGCATCACTCCAATACTGATGCTGCATCAGTATTGGAGATTGGACAAAACGAACCAATTTCTCTTACTTTTCGAACAGAACTACTCTTCTCCATTTGAACGTAGAACATCTACCTAATGAAATTATTGGCATCCGAACAGCTATGAAGTGAGATCTCGGATGCGAGAGCTTCACGAAGACACTGCCATGCTGAGCTTAATCTGCTACTCATGAGCTTTCCCAGTAGGTTCCAATATTACATTTTCGCGACAGAGGTCGACGACTCCGATCGGCCTCAAAATTTGACATTATCTGTTTCACGAGGTCTTGATTCCAAAACCGAAATGTCCGTCCGCCGTCCGGGCCGTTGTGGGCAGTAGGAAGTTTTTTTAAATCTGAAAATTTGACAAAATACCTACTCGGTTTACCATCTAGTTGTGCCCGCAAGGTTTTCATCCCGATCGCCCAAATCACTGTGGGGCTACGGGAGGGGTTTTCGAAAGTGTTCAGCAATGGGGGTCGAGTTGGGTGTCATTTTCGAAGTATTTTTGGACGTAGAATCCGTTTTTGGGGGGTGCCGGAACGATCCGATTTCACTGTGGCGATCTATTGGGCTTCTTGGGGCTACAAATGGGATTTTTGACGGATCCCAGGTCAAATGTTTTTCGAGTAAAAAACAAAACGCTGCAAATTTTACACAAGGGTTTATTATTTTGTGATATAGGTTACTTGTACAGACATTTAATTCTGTCAATAAAAAAAATTTAAAAAATTTTTTTTTGGATTTTTATATTTCAAAAAAAATTTTTTGGGGGGATTTTTTTTTTTCAAAAATGTGTTTTTTCAAAAATTCTTTAATTTTTACTCGAAAAATATTTAACTTCATGGGATCCTTCAAAAATCCCATTTTTACCCCCATGAGAGCCCTATAGAACGCCACAGTGAAATCGGATCGTTCCGGGACCCCCAAAAATGGATTCTACGTCCAAAAATACTACGAAAACGACACCTAACTCGATCCCATAGCTAAAAGCCTTCAAAACACCCCTCCTGTAGCCCCATTTTAGCCCCATAGCGCCCCACGGGTTTGGGCGATCGGACTGAAAACCTTGCGGGCACAACTAGATGGTAAACCAAGTATTTTGCCAAAATTTCAGATTTTTAAAAAAATTCCTACTGCCCAAAACGGCCTGGACGGCGGACGGCGGACGGCGGACGGACATTTCGGATTTTGAATGTAGACCTCTTGAAACGGATAATGTCAAATTTTGAGGCCGATCGGAGTCGTCGACCCGCGTCGCGAAAACATAGGTGTATTATTCCAAGAATAATAAACCAAAAAATTAGAACGTGTCTATTTTTCCGTTCTAAGCCCCCTTTTTTGTCCGCTGACCGGCCTCTAACAGGAGATATTAAATATCCTCAAATTTTGTATACTAAATCCAAATGGTGGCCTCGGCTGCCTCCATTTTTGAACAGGCTCGTTTCTTTTTTAATTGTGGTCGATAAATCTTTTCGTATTTTCGGCACCGGCATCGGCTGGTTCATAGATTTCCGAATCCTTTCTTCATGGGACTTCACAGTTTTCATCTTAGAGCACTTTCACTTAGCCTTCGAATTATTGTCCGTTGTTAAAAGATTTTTCCCGAAAAGACTTGAGCAATTTACGTATGAGGTGCAATTAATTCTCGAACCCCGGGATCCCGGGATTGACACCACGAATCCCGGGATTTCAAATTGGCAAAAATCGACCGGGATCCCGGGATTGCAATCCCTAATCGGGCCCCCACGCTACAGTATAATATACTTAGCAGTACATAATATATTATATTTTAATTTTATATTATAAAAACTTATACATCATTTTGATATTTTTTTAAAATTTTATTATTATTATTTTTTGTTGTCATTTTTTATCATTTTGTTATTTTGTTATTATTGTATTGCTTGTTTCTTATTATTTTGTTCTTTTTTATCATTTTATTTTTCAACTTTTTAATTGCTTTTTAAAATTATTTTAATATTTTATTCATTATTTTTTGTAATTTATTTTGCTATTGATCCACATTTTGTGAGCATCTCTTGTCGTGCATCATCCACCATTGTCTACATTGTGTACCTTACGATCCAAAAATTTAGGGATGATTTGAACCCAACTTTTTTTTTTAATTTCAATTCTCAAATTATTAGGCAACAAATACCAAAAATGTGTCATAGTCAACACCCTTGTTGAAATTTTAACACTGTAGTACAACTGATTTTTTTCTCTCTGGCGAGATCGCTAGGTTGTCACAAAGAAAGATCTCGAAGGAACTTGAACAGAAGAGGAAAAAAAGTCTGGTAGTGGAAATGAAAGAGGAAGTCTTTTGATTTCAAGTGTACGATTGATCCTTCATCTTCTCCGTCTTCATTGTGCCCTTTTTATACCCTGGGGGTTGATTCCTGGTGACGCTCGGGAGATGGGGGCGGAGGCCTCACCGCGGATTTCCCAGACGGAACCACTCGACTAAGTTAAAGATTCAAATAAAGGGCACATCGATCGGTCTTGTCCCATCTTTTATTCCGAGATTTTTTATCCCAGACTGTGTCCCTCAGGTTCAACGACACTGAAGGAAAATTGTATCAAGTGATTTTTTCTTTTTAAGCAGACGCCGGATGATTGGAATAAATAATGGAGACAGAGAAGGGAGAGCACTCGTTCAATCCACGGAGAAGGGCCAGACATAAAATAATATTGTTATTAATATTGCCCCCTCAATTAATTTTCAAGTCCTCGAGTAATGAATATTCATCGCCCCTAGTTGGATATTATTTCGCATTTTCGAGGTAAGAGGCGCTTCAACCTTTCAACACTTACATATTGCGACAACTTGTGTTATAAATGCGAGGGTATTAATTTAAAATATGGAATCGATTAAAAGTGTTGACACCTGAGGTGAACATAATATTATTACCGCTTGCATGGCTCATGTATTTTACATTCAATGATTGGTAAACACCCCCAGACCCCCGGATAGTTTAGTTTAGATTATCGGTCAGAGCATAGAACACGGTACATGGTTTTCCCAACATGGGAACTCATTTTTGAATCAGGGCTAAATTTCCTATCAGAGAAGGAAAATTTCAAAGTCGGATGCTTGGAGGGCAATTTCAGTTATCTGTGGCTTTGGGTTCTCATACTTAATTTGGGCGATAATGCCTGAAAAAATTATTTAAAAAGAGGTTTCCCAAGGGTTTATTATTCTTTGATATACCTATAGATTAATTGTTGAAAAATTATTTTTGTCTCAATAAGTTGATATTCTTGAAAAAATTAAAAACATTTTCTGTACAATGTTTGGACAGATGTGGGACTTCAAAAAATGGATTCGACGTCCAAAAATATTAAGAAAACGACACCTAACTAGCCCCATAGCCGAAAACCGTCGGAAACCCCTCCCGTAGCCCCTTTTTACCCCTTTTAAGCCTAAGCGACACATATTGCAAAACTCAAGTCAGCCATGAGAAATTTTTTCAAAACTGTGTTGCAAACAGTTAGGCAACAACACAGTTTTGAAACAAGCCATCAATTGAATTGAATAGATGAGCGCAACCTTTCTGTTATTACGATATATTTAATGAGCGAGAGAAACTAAGAAACAGTAGGTATCTAGCGACCAAACTATGCCACACAACACATCAAAAATATCCACGCGATGCTCATTACGTAAACAACTGCACCCTAACGACCGATGCGTAAGAAAACCTTATGCCGATCAGAAGTAACGAACGGCTCAGACTGCAAAAATCGTTTTGGAGTCGTTGGAATCAGCCTAAAAAGCTCATTCCATAGACCCTTGTACCAACGAAATCGGACAACAACTTTCGTCCCCCTTTTGAGGCCTCCTTAGTTACACATCAGAGATAAACAACTTTCGTCGTGAAGGACCTCCCGAAAACCGATGAAGGGGATGAGGGAGGAAAAATCAAGGTAGCCTATAACCACCCCCCGAACTCGCTGATCACAATGAGACCACCCTCATGAAAATCTGTTGAGCCGCTCGGGCGTGATGCTGTGAAAAACAAACAAACAAACAAAAAAAACATGTCGAAGAGGTGAGCGGACCTTTCCATTTTTTGAGAAAGGTTGCGCTAAAAGTTACTGTTTCTTGATGTTAACTGTAAGTTTGTATTGATAGACCGCGATATAGTTTTTTGAGTTTTGGATGATTATGGAAACGTTAGCAAAAGCAAATCTAGATAGTGGGAAGGATCAGTGTTGGAAAAAAAGTTGGGTTCAATTTTAAGGGAACCACGTTGAAGTCGGAGCGGATGAAGTCACGTTCAGGAATAGTTGGGATGGTTTACAGCACTAGGTGGTGAACTGGAGGAAGATGTAAAGGGGGCCTTTCGGTTTCATGAACACCAGGCCTATTTCAATGCCTTCCCAACTGTCAAACTCCGCTCTTCTCGTTCTTGCTCCGAAACGGAGCCCATTTCTCGTTCGGAGGGGGGGAAGCCACTTGGAGGGACGCTTTTCCTCTCGTCTTTCTTCCCTATTGTCACCTTATTTCGGCCCTGCCAGACTCACCCGAGTTTCCCTCGAGAAATGTGATTTTCCATTTTCCAACCTTCCACCCGCCGAAAACCCTCCAAGTCTTCCCATTTCCCTCAGGGCTTGTTGTGCCATCCATCATTGGCTACAGACGTTGATGAACCAAATCAACCTTTTTCTCTCCCTCTCGAGTATTTCCCACATGCGAACCAACTTTATTAAACAACGTAGATTTCACTGCAAACCTTCGCAGCCCTGCATTGCAGACATCTTGAGCACGACACAAGAGATATGGAGGCTTTTATTGATGATTTGCCGTCAATTTACGGCTGCGGCCTGACTGGCTGCGCTCAACGGGATGACATCAAGGCCGCCAACCCTCCCGTCAGCTGATGTGGGGAGTTGAATGCAAGTCCTATATTTAGCTCGACAACCAAAGACTCGAACACCCACATCGGACTTCCGCCGCCAACTACGAGCTCCACAGAAGATGAAAGTCAGTTTGAAATGCCGGTTAGTAATTTTTGTTCCACATTTCAAAGATGAAAGCAAAATTGATTGATTTAAGGCCCATAAATACAGTAATTCGGTCACATGTCTATGCCCAGAATGTTTCCGAAAATTGATAGGAACGATCGTCCTGAATTCGAATAGGTAAGGCAAAAAACAAAGGAAAACTAGTCCCATAGCTTATTCAATAATTTGTCTGGCCTTCAAATTTCTCATCTTGTATTGTTTTCATGTACATTTTTTCACGCTGAATCCAAATTTGGAGTGGATTTCCAAACACCTCCATCCCGTATTTCTTTAAGATAAAAAGGTGTAATAAACAGTGTTTATTGCACCTTTTTATCTTAAAGAAATACGAGAAAGCGAGCTGTGGCTGGGGCAGAATTGGCGGGAGTTGGCATGCGAGGCCTTGTCGCTTCCGATTAAGCCACTCCGTGGGGCTCTGTGAGCTAAAGAAGAAGCTAAAGCAGGGGTTGTTGATGGGTTTTGGGGAGGGAATCGAGTGGGGTGTTGTTTTGACGTTCTTCAAAGAACGTAGTTGTGGATGACGTTTTCAAAGTAATTTTGACGTTCTACTTTAGAAAGAGGAATCGATTTTTGGGGTTCTTAAACCTGTCCGATCACCTTGTGGGGGGCTCTTTGGGGCTTCTAGGAGGCTCCAGCTGGGGTTCTTGAAGGGTTTTGGCCACGCAATCGAGTGGGGTGTCGTTCTCGACGTCCTTTAGGGATGTATTGATTTATGGGGTTCTTAGACCTATCCGAGCGTCGATTTATGGGTCTGTAATATCCCGCTTCGAGATACCAAAATTATGTAAAGACCCGGAGAGCGTTGAGGGTCGAGACCAATGATGACTCCGAGAGATCGATAAGCACGACGATTAATTGATGAAAACTCAGCAACAGCGAAAATTATGACATGGACAGAACGCAGCAGAAAAGCTAAACCGAACTTAGCACTTCGTCTCCGACCTCCATAGAGGAGCCGGGACTTGTGAAACGACTCACTAACCGCCTAACATCCTGACAAGACTCTGTAGAAGAAGCTCCGAAACTCCGGAGCTCTGGGGCTCGGGAACTCTGATTTTCGATTATACAATTACATAGGGTTTTATACATATTGCCACCACTACTAGCCTATCTCCAAAGCTAGGAGGGGTAAATTTAGGGGGTTTAGGCGGGGTTAAGGGCGGTCCGACATCCTCAAGGGGGTAGATAAATGAGGTAGAGTAGGGACTTTGAGTCGTATGAGAGGGAGAAAAGTAGAACGTATGTTGGGGGAAATTCCCAGGTTCGTGAGAAAAGTAGCTATTAAGAATTTTTGAATAGGGGTTGCTTTCTTAATAGGAATTTTATGACCAAGGGCCAAGCGTGAGAAAGAAACTATTTCACAAGTTTGGGTTTACCTGGGCGATAGCCTGCCTTAATAGGAATTTTATGACAAGGGACATGCCAGACAAATATTCCTTAGAAATTGCAAAGATACGTGTCTGTATGTATGTTATGCGTCTTGGGAGGTAATTGAATAACGGGAAGGATTACCGGTACCTACATGTTTGTATGTTTTGGTGGGAAAAAACCTACCACGTGGGAAACATGTGTTGGATGTTCAAATAAGAAATTATACCCAAAACGAAGGAGACTTCAAGAGAAAATTATAAATCGTTAATTTAGGGAAAATGATTAAGGGGTGAGGGATGAGAGCGTGGGATATTACAGGTCCTTAGACCCGTCCGATTACATCAGGGGGCTTTATAGGGCTTCTATGGGCTTCAGCTGGGGTTTTTGAGTGGCTTAAGCCAGAGGATCGAGTGGAGTGTTGTTATCGAAGTAATTTTGAGCGTAAGGTCGATCTTTGGGGATCTTGGACCCGTCATGTCATACCGTGGGGTTCGCTGATGCATCAGAGAACCCAACGGTTCTAGGGGCTACAATAGAACCCATGGTTCTAGGAGGCTACAATAGAACCCATGGTTCTATGGGCTACAATAGATACTTCCACTGAATTTGAGCAGTGTGACTTGAAAATTTCGTGATCACAGTGCACACTCGAGAAAGTGATTTTCTCCCATCAGCGCCGGTGTTTTTGTCAACCGATTTGGACTTGACTCCCGTTATGGTTACGTCTGAGATTATGGCCCTGTTATGTACAAGGTGCTGAGTCGCCATTACAGTGATTGGGACACGATCGATAGTGGCGGCAGACTAAAGACATACCTTCGTGAGTGTCGTGACGTGGAAAAAAGGAACGCTTCCATTCTCAGCAAAAATTATAACATACTCATTAGATGTGAAACGTACGTGAAGTAATGAACTTCTTCGATTTTGAACGTTCACCCCCCCCCCCCCCCCCCTAATTGTTGTTTAGTGTGTTCAGTAGAATGTTACGATGATTAACGTGAGTGGTCTCGTCAAAGTTCCACACCGTTAGCTCCTTCTAAATATATATGTGATCAAGTTCGGGTTGGTGGGGAGCGTGTCATTTAATGAACAAGTGAGACTACAGGGATCCATCCCGTGATTAATGTGGGCTCGTCATTAATCATTATGGCAATAACCCAAAGGGTGGTTGCCGGTCGATCGGAAGGATTTGAAAAATGGTTTTCGCCCGGTACGGATGTACGATACGGCGATTGTATTGGTTGGTTTTTCGAAGTTGACCGATTACCAGATGTGAAAGGGGGCTCATCATACAGTAGAGAACATGATAGTGAGCTGTATCGTTGGACATGTGTTTTATCAATATAGACGTGATTGGCGTTAGGGGTTGTCCGCAACAAATTTCCGAATCTGTCGGATTGGACGGGTCATAAATTACCGTTTTAGTCAACTCATACTTATTCATTGCCATGTTTTCTAGCAACTTCTGCCGCCGCTCTTTTGTGCCTCTCATCCCGAATTTCGAACTGTCGCAGTTCGCAATCACCTTAAACCTCTCGCCCCCGCCCCGCAAATAAATTCATTAAAAGGGTCTCTGGGAAAGGGGTTATGGAGGTTCGGGGCCGTTGGGACGGCCGCTTTGCCCTTAATCGTGTGTACACTGTAACGGGGAACATGTGAGATAGGGAGCGCTATTTAATGGCCCTTGTCCTTGTAAATCACTTTCCGATAAGTTATGGGGTCCTTCCTCCCGGTAACTCTTTCATGGGGAACCCAGCGGGGGCTCAAGGAGGCTGTCTGATTAGTCGGGATTCATTTTCCAAGTGAGCAAAAACGCTGCAAATTATTACTCTTACCTAATAAATTCGATTCATCTTCAATGAAGAATCCTTGTGACAAAATTTGTCACATTTAATGTGACACAGAAGGATACGCAATATTCAAGAATGATGTAGTAGACTGCCTTCTGCCAAAATTTAATGTTTTTATTGTCATAAATCGACGACAAAAGTTCTCACAATTACAGTTTTATCCGAAGAGTACATAATTTAAAAATTAGGTTATGGTCTAAAGAATTGATACAAACAATATAAAATTTTTATATACAACGAACAAAATCTATTTTTATATACAAAATTCAAAAAACCGTTGAATTTTCCGTCAAAAATTACTTATAAAAGACACTTAGTTTGAGATCCCGGCCAATGGTATCATCTTGGCAAGCCTTGCAGACTCTTAGCCAGCTTGAGACCAACTTAGCCAACCTCTCTGGCTCTTTGAAGCATGTGACCATCTTCGCAAGCTTTAAAACCCAGCGAAAATCCTTCAAAAATACTTCGCAAACGGCACCCCACTCAACCTGCAATCAACCCCTACTGCAGCCTCATTTCAGCCCCTCTTACGCCTATCGCTGTCGAGAAAACACATGTTATTCTGAGAATAAAGGAGTGAAATGTGATTCCTTTGTATTCAGCCGTTTGATCGGATCGATCCGAGTTTGACGGCCCTAACGCAAGCCGCACTACGTTGGCCGGTCGTGAATAATGGATTCCTTATCTCGAATATTCCTATCAGTCTGTCACGAGCCGATATGTTGTGAATAATTTTAGATTCTCACCACCAACTACGATTTCCCGAACGGATTTCACGTGTATTCTAAACGCGAGATATTTTTAGAATAGTGTGTCAAGATCATTGCCGTATATATTTTAACGAATAATTTCAGTACTAACATTGACAATAAATCAAAGCTTAATAATATTAAGCTTTGATTTATTGTCAATGTTAACATATTAAGAAAACATATTATGCTTTCTTAATAATATTAATGTTTTTGCATTAATAATAATTATGTTTTTGCATATTATGTTTTGCCTTAGATCACCTTGTGCCGTGGAAAGAATAAAACAAGTTTTTTAACACTGGTGTTAGAGTATTTTAACATTCTTCTGCCATTTACTGCCGTCCATCTCGTATCTGGCGATAACTAGACGCCTCGCCGCTGACGCATGTTTGTGCGGAACAATCAGCCTTTTCTTATCTGTGTGTCACCAAGTCAAAATGATTATCAACAGTCACGTTTCTGGTTAGAGGCGGTCGAGTGAACTTGACAACAGCTCCCCCTTTTCGTCCGGCCAAGTTGCCAATAACAGATACGGCCCTCAAGTCAGCTGATCCTGTTTTGAAGGGTTCGACCGCCAAAGCTTCAGGTCGCTTTCTCCGTCGAAGTTGACCCTTTTCAAGTTTGAGACAATTTCAGGGGGTTGAGCGGATTTCTATCGAGGCGGCCAATTTAACGTGGGGCAACCAACTCGGCGAAATCTGCTCTGCGAAGGTTTCACGGAAAAGGGGATTGAAAAATAATTGGTTCGCGCGAGGATTCCTGATCGTCTCTCTCCGTGGGGCTACGGAGGGGTTACAAGAGGGATTTTTGGAGGATCTTGTCCATGAGGTTGAGTGGGGTGTCGTTTTCGTCATACTGTTGACTGTTGAATCGATTTATGGGGTTCACGGACCTGCCCGAAAACAACGTGGGGCTTTGGGAATACAGGCGGGATTTTTTAAGGGCTTGGGACGGTGTCGAGAGAGGTGTCGTTATCAAAGTAGTTTTGGCTCTAGAATCGGGTTATGGGGTTATTCAACCAGTCCGCCCACACTTTGGGGTCCTACAGGGCTAATAAGGGCTACCTTTGGTTTATTATTCTTGGAATAATACACCAATGTAATCGCGACGGAGGGCGAACATTCTATGGCCTCAAAATTTCACATTATACGGTTCGTGGGGCTTTGAATGGGACTTTTGAAGGATCCCAGGAGGTTGAAATTTAACCGAAGGTTAAAATTTAATAATATTTAATATTATTTAAAATATTGAAGATTTAAATATTATAAAACCTTATTTAATAAGCTCTCACTTTCCGAGTAATTTTGGACGCAAAATCCATTTTTTCCAGGACCCACATCTGTCCAAACATTTTCAAAAAAAAGTTTTTTTAAATTTTTTCAAACATAATTTCATAATAAACATATGATGATATTAAGAAGTCATACGACACAGAATTAATTTTTGCACAAATACTTAACCTATATCAAAATTAAATTTTTATTTAATAACCAATTATTATTTAATAATAAACCCTTGTGTAAAATTTGCAGCGTTTTTCTATTCGCGGCGCTACAGTCCTCAAGAGAACCAGGGCCTTCTCAATAAGGGTATTCAAGTTAGGTTTTGAAGGGTTTTGGTTCAGAGGGTCACGTGGGGTATCGATTTCAAAATTATTTTGAACGAAGAATCGATTTATCGGGTTCTTGTGTCTATCCGACTTGACTTAGGGGGTCTGTTGTTTTGTACGGCTACAAAAGAAGTTTTAGAAAACCTTTGACCGGGGTTCGAATGAGGTGTCATTTTCAAAGCAACTTGGAACGCAGAAACCGTTTATGGGGTTTTCGTTAACTATGAAAAAGTTATGAAAAATAAAAAAATAAAAATTCTGACGTAATAATAATAGGTAACCCGAGCGTAAATTTTGCACCTTTTTTCTGATAATGTTGGGACACATTTCCCACACTTTTATGGAAGCAATAATTGTTCAGAGTAGGGATGTGAGAGAGCGTGAAATGAATAAACGTAGTTTTCTGCATGCATAATGGAGTCTCTTTCAGCCCACTGGTTTATTGAAAGTTTCTGTTCGGTAAATGAGGTGTAAATTTATATAGCTTACCTATATAGCTGTTAGCTTTATATCTATATAGCTGTTTCCACAATGTTTATCATAAAGTCAACCATTCAAGTTGTGAAGGTAAAAGCAATTTCCGTTTGAGTGGAGTTTGATTCCCATTTGAAATTTACCAGCCGAGCGGTTTGGTGTTTGTTCATACACGTATGGTGAACAGAGTTCGGACAGATTTCCATCTTGGTTTGGAGGGAGGGAATCGTGGAATAGGAATGTTGAAATGTATTCATCCCTTTGGAGGGCATTGTGTCAAGAGAATGCTCCAGAACCTTGCCGATCGAAAGCGCGAGTTCTCCACTAAGGAATGAAAGTTTGAATGAATGGCCAGGGACAATAGGGCCGCCCCCGGCCTTTTCGAGTAACCAAATACTATCGAAGCCCCGATATCGATCTTCTTTCCGGAATCGATAACCGGCGGACGGGAAAGGAAAGCGTAAAAGGTGCAAAGCCCCCGACCTCATCCCATTACCCTTCGCCATCGATTTTGGGAAGTGGGGAAGGGCAGGTTAGTGTCTACAAGGGTGGGCGATTAAGCCAAGTGTGCTCAGCCTAAAAACAGCCTCGACGGAAAGCCCTGAAACAGAAACAGTTCTGCTACTCCCAACACTTTGCCAGCTGATTAACTAAAACCAACGAAATAGTTTCGAATAACTATTTCCTTCCAAACAACTACCAAAACGTTACGATAAAATAGCAATGAAATGTACATCGAAAGGTATATCGAAAATAATATCGGGGATTTAAGAAGAGTCTAGTGAGGTGTCATTTTCGAAGTAACTTTTGACTTAGGATCGATTTATTGGATTTTCAAAACGGTCGGAATGAACCGTGGAGCTGTGAGGAGTTTTAAGGGGCTACAGATGAGTTTATTGAACGGCTTTGGTTGAAGAGTCAAGTGGGATATAGCAATAGGTGAGGTTTGGGAAGGTTTTAATCCTTAGAGTCAAGTGACGTGTCGTTTTTGAAGTAATTTCGAGCGTGAATTCAATTTATGGGGGTCTCACATCTGTGTAATCACATTTTGGGGAGTCTTAGGGCTTCTAAGGAACAACAGGTAAAATTTACGAAGGGCTTAAGCCGAAGAATTGTATGAGGTATTCCAAAGAATATTAAATTGAACGTCTTCTAACTAGTTTGATAGCTCACCAACCGGTTTTACGATATAGCGCTTAATGACCTTTAAACCTGTTCCAAAGCTCTTCAACCAGTTTTATATCACATCAAACTAATTTTATGAGACTTAAAACCATTAAACCAGTTCCAAGCTCTACAAATAGTTTTATAGCCCTTCAAACCTGATTAAAGGAACTTCTAAACGGTTTTATATTCCTTTAACCTGCTCTGTAGCTCTACAACCAGTTTCATAGCATTTCAAACAGATTTTATGGCACATCATACCAAGTTCATATTCTTTAAACCGGTTATGAAGCTCTTCAAACGGTTTTACAGCTCTCCCGTTTTGAATCCCTCAGCAGCACTTCAAACCTGTTTCGTACCTCTTAAACTGGTTCTAGAGCTCTACAACCTGTTTTACAGCCCTTAAAACTGGCTCTGTGGCCTTTCAAACCGGTTCAATACGTCTCCATCCAGTTTTAAATTCCTAAACCCGGTTGATAGCTCTTCAAATCAGTTATGTCTGTCTACCAAGTTGTTTAACACTTCTAAACGGGTATCAGAGCTCTTCAAACTGGTATTTGAAGACAACAGGGTTTGAAAGGGGAGCTAGGAGTCTTTTTTGCAGTAATTTCAGACGTAAAGTTGCTTTAAGAGATCCCAGTCCCGTCCGACAGCTCTACAATGATGCTCAATAATTTATGTAGCGTTTTACTATTCAAATCCCAAACGGTCGCCATTTTTAGTCCCTAGATATGCAGCATTTTGTAGCAATCTCGTCGAGAACTAAAATATTAAATAAGAAAGTGGGCCGAACAGTTTCGACAAAAAAGAAAGACAAAATTACATTTCTCCCTCGGCTCCGGTCAAATGTAAAAAAAACGCCGAATCGTACGCTCTTTTTAACGCAGCAACTTTTTTATTCCTATCACGAAAAAGTCCTTTGTGTATTGGATTTTGCTCAGAAAAGCGCCACGCACAGTCTGTAATATTTTCTACCCCCTTCGGATCAAACCCCCTGGGGGGTAAACTTCCACACCCCCCTTGACGGTAAAAAACGAATATTCTCGGCATAACCCCCCAACCGCCAAACCCCTTTTCCAGCTACCTTTTCATATCCAGTCGTACAGGAGTAACGTGGTTTGCCGCTCACTTCCCTTCGCATTGTGTTCTCGAGAATAGAACACACTTGTAGAGCACTCATAAATTCAGTGTTTCCACACGAGCGGCTCAGTTAACGGAAACGAGTCATATTCGACGAATTACGGCGGATTTTACGCTAAACCGAGTCGCGACAGCAGCCAGCGTCTTTTCTGGACCATGGCATGTAACGAGCAATTATTAAAAGGAAATTTTGGGCGTCAGTAAGCTCGAC
This sequence comes from Pilophorus perplexus, assembly GCA_955831195.1. Taxonomy (NCBI): domain Eukaryota; kingdom Metazoa; phylum Arthropoda; class Insecta; order Hemiptera; family Miridae; genus Pilophorus; species Pilophorus perplexus. The sequence goes on from OY037009.1 coordinate 9,590,350, forward strand.
TAAAAGTAACGTGTAAGATCATTCGTTGTGTGATCGCGTTAAGAAGCTTTCTGAGAGTTCCAAATAAGTTTTATCTCGTGGTATAAGGGCCCGTACGGATTTTTGAACTACAAATTTGAGTAGGGGGCCTCTTTTAAAGGGTGCTGAATCCGAACAATGTTCGGCGAACATGTTGTTAAAAATGATGGATTCCGACCTCCTCAAGGAGCCCATTAAAAAAATCACCATTTTGCTCATATTAATATTTCTAAAGTGCATTTTTTTTAAATAACGAAATATGAAACTAGAGGGTTTTAAAGATAGGCTGACGTTAGGAACGGTAGTTTGTCGATGTTCCTTCCCATGGAAATATACGCTTGAATGATGTCCTCGACAACAGCCCGTTCTCAAAAATGTTGTACTATGTTCGGGAACTACCGTCAAAAATTTAAGCCGTTAGCCTCTTTTTGTCATGGATTCTTCACAGTTGTGGTTCGTTTATTCTTATTCATTTCTATAGAAATAAATAAGTATGCATCCCGTCGGGTTCAACACCAATTTGTTTTCAAAGAGCTTCATCACCACAGGTAAGCTTACGTTGTTTTTTTTTTTTTTGTTTTTTTTTTTGTTATTGTGTGGCCGCGATGGATACTGACAAGACCTTTAAGACAAGGTATGTTTGGAGGAGATATTTTAGAAACCGCATTAAATGCCGTTTAAAAACAAAATTTGTCAAATTTTGTCCATAAACTAAAAATGGCAGCCCATTGGAGAATAATGTGATTTATTGAAATTCGATGACGTCAGATATCATTGGAGCCTTGTACAATGGTACTAACAATTATTGTTCCCATAATTATTCCTCAAAGAATGAGAAAACTAGGAGATTTTTATTTATTTTCCAAAACCTGAAGAATAGACCAAAGCCCTTTCTAAAATAACTCATTTTAATGATACTATGAGCCAGTTCGTTTAGACCTTTTGCCGAATGGCGGACGGGGAGGTGTAACCGCGACTGGTATAACCTCAAGCGCAAGGTTATGCGATTGACTGTTTTGACCCTTCCCTATTGTCAATGTGTTTATGGAAGTTTTTTGATTTGGCGCAGACTCTCCAATCGGCTTTTTTGCTTAGTGACTGTGGTGGGTAAGGGTCATGGCTGTGCAGATACCCTTGAAAAAAGTGAAACTCGATGAAGGTGATGTAGCAGGCGCCAGACTATTAAACTGAGTGACAACTCAGTGCTCTCGCTGAGAAGGTTTCTGCTGGTTTGGAATTAGGTAGTGGTCTAGACTAGCACTCAGACAGAAGGGGGGGGGGGGGGTTGTCGCTTCGTTCGCCCGTTTGAATAATACCTAGGTCAAGTGATGGGGTAGGATACAGAGGAAAATCCGACATTATTAGGAAAAATTTGACATTATCCGTTTCAAGAGGTCTAGATTCCAAAACTGAAATGTCCGTCCGAGCCGTTTTAGGCAGTAGGAATTTTTTTTAAATCTGAAACTTTGACAGTATACTTGGTTTACCATCTAGTTGTGCCCGCAAGGTTTTCAGCCCGATCGCTCAAACCAGTAATGCGTTATGGGGCGAAAAAGGGGCTACGGATCAGGCTTTTTGAAGGCTTCCGACTATGGAATCAGTTAGGTGTCGTTTTCGAAGTATTTTTGAACTTAGAATCCATTTTTTGGGATCCCGGAACGATCAAATTTCACTGTGGAGATCTATAGGGCTTTCATGGGGCTACAAATGGGATTTTTGAAAAATCCCAGGAGGTCAAATATTTTCCGATTAAAAAAAAATTGTTTTGAAAAAAAAAATTTTAAAAATTTTTGTTGACAGAATTAATATTCGGACTTGTAACCTATATCTAAGAATAATAAACCCTTGTGTAAAATTTGCATGCAAAATTTGTGTGCAATTTAAAAGGAAGATCGATTGATCTTCCATTGATCGATATTTGAAAACGAATATTTTCGATGATTCAATCCACTCATGAGTGATGATCAAGTGTATTCTTCTCGCGGCGCGTCGCCTTGGTCTCTGGCATGTGGGACCTGGTTTGGCCGCCGGTTTGGCTATCAACTTTGGCATGAGATTGCACACTCACAAACGAGTTTTTCAGTGGCCGACGACAGTCCGGAAACCCGCGCCCCTGGCGTGCTGGAAAAACTAAGGGGTTTTCCTGACTGCCGGGAGTATCCATTAGTGTCCGACGACGGACGAGAAACCCGTGCGCCAGGACTGTCAGAAAACCCGCGCACCGGGACTGCGGGTCAGGCTTCTAAAAAAAACCGGCCCGTGTATGGCCTGCTAATCAGACACTGAAGAATGAAGATTTTACGATTTTACAAACACACAACGTAATAGTTACTTTACAACGTAGAATTATTCTTTATGGAAGTGGGTACCCACCGAAGCTTACATTTGCGTACCCACAACAACATTGTAGTTAGGAGCCTACCTGTCATCTTTTCTTCTGCAAAGAACCATCCACCTTTGAACGATTTTGCACTGTTCACATTAAGATTGCACTTACTCACATGTAGGGATTCTACCGAATTAGTCCAAGTGAGAATTCCGCAGTAATAAACACGGTTGAGGGAATCTGTAGAACTTGGTTGTTGGGTCATATCCAGGAGCTGTTGCAGATTCCAAAACAGCAAAACTTTTTCCCCGAGACATTTTTTGAGGTAGTAATAACGGCTGATTCTAAAAATTATTCACGAAACTAGACAAGAGGGTATTTGGATGAGGAGTAAACGATTTGGAAGACTGTATTCAACAGGAATTCCAAGTAAACAAAAACCGTAAGTCGCATAACCTTCTCACACGATAACCTAAACGTTAGCGTCACCGCGACGCGAAAATCCATTCGGCAAAAGGCCTATTCATTCCAGTTGAGGGTTGCTTCATTTTGAGCTTCTTCCAGTAGCACCTCCGCATCCAAAATTTCAATTGATTATTAAATAATTAAAATTTTGAAAGCTACGTCTGCTTCAACTCCACCTTCCGTCCATCACTACATAAGCGTACGCGATGGAAGGGGGGGGGGGGGGGGGCTAGGGGCTTCCAGATCAAAAGAAAGAAATAGAGACTCTCAAATCAAAAGAAAGAAATAGAGGAAGTAGTGGTTGAAAAATTCGAAGAGAACCCGAGGCGGAATTAAAAGGGGAAAGAATTCAACTTGTCATTGTTAGATACCTATGTTTTGTACATATTGTGTAAATGTTGTAAATTGAGATAAAAAAGCTCGATTTCGTAAAAATGTTTGGTATGTTATTTTGTATTATTACTCAAGTTAAAGCTGTCTAATATTATTTACAATGTAGTATACCTACCACACATTTTTGAGCCCCCCACCCCACCCCTCCTCCTAAAGGAAGACCTGCGTACGCCCTTGCATCACTATGGGCAGAAGGCGCTGTGGGGTGTCCCTGTCACGATTCAACTCGAACGAATTGTGAATCATTTCACCTTCATTCAGCTGAGGGGTCCCATCATGGTCACCCTTCTATCACACTATTCGCGCATAGATTAATCAAAATGCAAACTGTCATCTACGTGAAACTCTCATATCAAGCATTGATAGCCACCAATTCGTGGAAAAGCAATAGACAATGAAACATTTAATATGGCAACATTTCTCTGAAATTGATGTTTCATTGTCGGAGACATTGGTCACTATTTTATTAAAATAAACGGTTGGGCACTGTACTCCTTACTAGACGAGTTTACATGCTGAGATCCAGATTGTATAATACTTTGCTCCGATTTCGATTACCTCCTATACCCCCCCCCCCCCCCCCCCCATACACGCAGCTTCAGAGATCTCTGAATAGATTCTACATAATATGTAGAATTTTATATTATAAAATTGTTCAGTGTTCACTAACTACTAAGTTTTTTTTTTTTTTGTCGAGCCATTTTACAGCTAAGTTGCGCAATTCCCGACCCGATTAAAGTCGAAATATCCAACAAAACCTCTCCTTCTGCTCTTCGGCGTAGTTTTCTTCCCGGTTTCCTGAGATGGCGCGATCGGCGGTGATGTCACTTGACAATGTCGACCAGATGGTCAATTAGAGGCCGATCCGAACCATCTCCCGGCGGGGCTCACCTAGTTCAACAAGTTAAGTAATCACGCCCAAGTGAGGAGTCGGATCATCAAACCGACCCAGGTTGGCACAGCGAATGCCGAACGGATTCAATCAAGACCGACTTCACTTATCACTGAAACTAGACCAAACTTGAAACAAGCAGCTAGTTGAAAACCATAACAATCAATAAAAGGGCTAAGACTAAATCGTAGGCCTACATGAATTGGCAATCCTGCAAGTAAACAACACATGGCGAAAAAGGTTATCCTGGCGCAATAAGTGTGATGACGGACTATCGCAGACGCATTGGGGTTCAAGTTCGTCCTCCACCGCCGCTCAAGAAAAAAACGAGCAGTTTCTGGTTACATCATCTGGAGTCCTGCACGTAAAACGATACTGCATAGGGAGAGCTCTCATGCAGGAAAACAGCATCCTGTGGGTCTTCCCGACGACGTGAACGGTAAGAAGGAAAATACAAATAATCAATAGTTTGTTTGAGTGGACAGCCTGAGAAGTAAGAAAAAGCTTGAGAATATGTTCGTTCGGAGAACACAAATAACCGGATTCTTCGGAAAGATGGGGTCCTCCGCTAACCACTAACCCACAGTCTTTTACAGTCTTTTTTTTTTATCCAACCTTTCCTGACACGTAAGAAGGCGATTCAGGCATCGGAAGTCTCGAGTGGGGGGTGTCCCAACCGGTCCTGGAACTGACCACGAGGGTGATACCGTCCCACAGGATAAAACGCGATCCCACGGAGTCCGACGGTCTTCGGTGGGCGGATTTTTTGGCGCGAAACCTCCGTTTTGGTTGTCTTCTCCCACGAGGGTTCATTCATCATACTGCCATTTTTAGCTCCAAACGAAAAAACCGCATTCTCGCATATTGATGAGGCTCGTGGTGATGTCGTAATCGATCCATCGTCGAACAATTTGCATAATGAAGGCGCTTCTGCATATCCCTCGCCGATGATGTTATTGCTGCTTTCATTCGGGCGAATGACGTATGAAGATTCACTTGGAATCAATAAATCCCGAAACCGGACTGCATCATGAACGAATGAGTGAACATCACCAGAAGCCAACGCTCGCTGGAAAAAAACTGTTGGGCGGTTTTGGGTATTTTTGCTTCTATATAACTAGGATGTGGGAGCTTGGGGGACTACTGGGCAGGGAATGCCTAGGAACCAGGACGTGGGATGCTTGGGGGCATATGAGAATGCTATGTGCGTACGTCCTGTTCGTCTTTGGTGGCTCGACTTGAGTAAGTGGCAAGGTGGCGAAGGACCCGAGGCTCTTACTCCTTCAGTGGATGCTGCTGGGTACTGAGCCGGCAAAAGTGAAGGAAACTGACTTCCCTTTCCAAGTCCACTGCGGGACAGCATACTGGCTAATACACCTCTAAACCTGATCTGGTGCTACGCTCGTCTTCCTACATCCAACTAATTGGCGTCTTGGGTGGTTCAATCCTGGCCTCAGGCTCTGTGAAGAAGGCCAAGTGCGACAGGCACGAGTCTTTTCCTACTTAAAGACCACTTTGGTAACCTGGCTGCAGAATTTGCAGGGAGCTGACGTGTTCCCAACTGTGGGACGGCTCATTAGCGATTCCACTGATCCAAACCTAACCAGGCCCCCCCACTCTCCTCTTCCTCCAACGACCTCAGTCACGTCTTGACGTCAGGTTCTGTGGAGTGCGTGAAAATGAGATGGACTTGCGCCTTTTACTTGCTTTGAGATCCGAGCTGGGAAAAGTGCAGGGAACAGGCTTCTTCTTTACTGTGGGCCAGGGCACCACTTGCCCATAAACTCAAACTGCCACGCCGTGATCCAACCTGACCACGCTCATTCCCCTTCAACCTTAGTGACGTCAGGCTCTGTGGAGTTCTTACCGAACGTGGCCAGGTGCCGACGGACACGAGTGTTATAGCATAACCCAGCAATGGCAAGAAACATGACTCTTTTCCACTTTGGACAAGAAAAACAACAATTCCATCAACCCTGAACTGAAACTGCCAAATCCTGACCACAACCTGACCAGGTCTCCACACCCTCTCCTTCCTCAATCACCCTCTGCGGACTCGGCAGCATCTCCCAAGTGACAACCGCCACAAGGACTCCCACAGGTAGAATTTCGTTCATTGGAACGAGCTGGTAGTGGATTGAACGGTCGAGGAGGCGCACAAGTGGAAACTCTTTTGTCCTATTCCGTCATTCTGGGACCTGTTGTCGCAATTGAGTCAGCTTGAGGTCAAATCCTTTTATTCTCCCCTCCCACCAGGTTGACGAAGCGGGATGGAGCAGGGACGCCAACTTCATCCCGAAAAACCGGAAGTGCCCCCCCTTGCCCCCTCGCAATCACCCCTTTTCTGTTTTTTCCCCTCACCCGACACGGACCGGACCTTCCTAGCCCTCCGGACCGGAACGTCGCATTCTGAGGGTTCCTGAAAAGTCGGCTTCCGGTTTTTACGCAAGTCCTCCCATCGGATTGTGACGATTCCGACTGGAGGGAGGCAGCTTTTGTCATTTGGGCTGTTTACGCACTTCAAAGACCCAAAAAAGCTGTTCCGCCCGAAATTACGTCCACTTCCGCTTCCACACTGTCCCCGCGCACTGTAATCTCACCGCAAACTGCGTCCCTGGAATCTTTTCATTCAGGTGGCCCATCGGAAACAATTTAGTGCGCGTGTCCTATGTGGAAAACCTTCGTGAAGTAATAGTCCCGTTCAGTACATTCAAACTTTCAAATGATCAGACCCGCTGTTCAATGAACGACACAAAATAACGAAAAATTGGAAAAGAGGATTGAAGATGTGGAGCCTCGAGAATGAATTTTCGTCCAACAATACTCGAAAAACGACACCTTAGTTGACCTCCTGGCATCCTTCCAAATCCCTCTTTTTGTAGCTTTATTATACAGCTTTATTATAATAGCCACGTGAAAGCCCCAAAGATCCCCACGGTGGAATACGATTACTACGAGACCCCCAAAAATGAACCCTAGGTCCAAAAATACCTCGAAAACGATACCTGAATCGAACTCTACAGTTGCTACGCTATGCCAAAAACCTTTAATAATACCCTCCCGTAGCCCCTTTTAGCCCCACAGTGCCTCATGGGTTTGAATTTTGGGGCCGGTAACCTTGCATGTCATAGCTAGATGGAGAACGGAGTATTTTGTCTGAATTTCAGGTTTAAAACAAAATTCCGTCCGCCGCGCAGTGATGACGCTACAAGGTGGCGGAAATTATTCAAGATGACAAACTGATTTATAGAGATGGGTTTAGCATATAAAATGCAACATTTAAAATTTACATTCAATGTTTAGCTGCTTATTATCAATTTTTCAATTAAAAAAAAATAATAAAATAATTTGCATAAAAATTGAAATGTGATTTTTCATAGGTAAATAATTCTGCTAAAATTTAAAATAATTTTGCATAAGCAATTATAATCTAAATGTTTAGCCGTTTATCATATTTTTTCCTTTTTTTCGCGGTTTTAATGCGCAAATTTGCGCATGATCTAACTTAGGAGTCGAATTCTGGAATCCTTAAGGCCCCTTTACACGAGCAATTTTTCCCTGCAATAATTGCGTGCGAGAAGTGTTGCTCAGATTTAGTGTTGCTCGTGTAAATGTGACATGCAACACAATGCAATTTTTCTCGCCCTGAAAAATTGCAAGCAATAATTGCCGAGTGTTGGCCAACAGTTTTGGGTCCACACACGCTCGAAAGGTGTTGCGTTGTGTTGGAAGTGAAGTCCACGGGGTTCGGAAAATTGCTGCAATTTTTTATTGTACAACACAACGCAATTATTGCATCGCTACATGTTGATGCAACACGAGGCGATTTTTCACCGCAATTATTGCCTTGTGTTGCGTACAACTTTTCTAGTGCAATCTTTTCGAATTTGTGCAATTATTGCAGGTAAAAATTGCTCGTATAAAGGCCCCTTTACTGAACAAACAGAAAAAAAAACTGCACTTCAGTGACTTTTAGTTTATTATTCTTGGAATAATACACAGGTGTGTTAAATAGGTCTATGTAATCGCGACGGAGGTCAACGACTCCGATCGGCTTGGCATTGTCCGTTTCAAGAGGTCTAGATTCCAAATATTTTTTAATGACGGATTTAATTTTGCACAATTTACCTATACCCATGTAGATCAAAATTTGATTATTTAATAATAAACTCTTGTGTTTAGTTTGCAGCAATTTCTGATTTATGGAACAGTCGACGCTTGATAGCTGTAGTTGTCCGATAAATCAATTCTTCGTTTAAAATAACTTAAATAATGACAATTCAGTCGACTCTCTCGTTAAATCCTTTCAAAACCCCCCCGCCGAGACCCCCGTTAAAACCCCCATTACCCTGGCAGCCGCCCAAGGTTACAGAATTTTAAAATAAAATTCCGTCATTTTTCCCCTATCGCCTGAGAAAGTTAAGTTCGACTTCCTGTACACGGCTGGGGCTCACTATGAATGAGTCACACTCACTACGCTATCGATCCTTGACCGACAGCTAGGCGCCACAACAAGGCTACGGTGCCCCTCCGCCAACCCCCACCAACCCCCTCGGTCCTTCACACCTTCACTAAGCTTTTCGGTCGTCCACTGACCCTTTTCCGTTCCACCTACTTTCATAGTAGACAGAACCCGACTCCCTCAAGTGTCGTTTTGCCCCAAAAGTTTTTCCCCCGTTTTCCACATCTGTACGCGAGCAAACATGTCAGGCGAAGAGGAACAAATAATTGAATGTTTAAAGGGGTTGGACTAACGCTCGTTTATTAGCTGAAACGATGAATCGTCTGCAAGGGCAAGTTTGAGACCACCACAGATCACCCCTACAGTGGAAATGAGGGAGATGGATGACTCCTCTGCTGATGGTCTGAATCAGAGATTCGCAAAGTGATCAATATCGACCCTTTGGGATCGAAGTCTCTTTCTCAGGGGTTGAAATGAACGAAAAGTGATTTTGGAGGTCGACGAGGTCTAGTTAGATATTAGCTCCATAGCTCTTCAAACCGAGTTAAGGTATGCCATATCTGTTCAAGATAAAATGGGTCAATGCAAGCTAGAAATCGAGAGTTCTCAGGACAGCTTTAAAATAAAACCGGGATGAGATCAACACAATTTATTCAACTCGAAATACAATCTTTTTTTGGAAATTATGAAACCTCGAAAAAAGGAAGTACGTAAATAAAATATGGGTTCTTCATAACAATGATTATGAAAAATGATGATTAAATATCACTGACTGAGGCAAGTATTTTTCTTTAACGCTGGCAGAACGCAAGTTAACGTAGGCAGTAGGAAGAAATAATCTTTGATGTCAATTGGGAAATCCCACCCTAAACCCCTAGCCCTGCTTTCCACTTTTTCATCCCTGACTCAGAGTAGTTTGAGATTCTATTTAATTAGAAATCCGGACAAAGTCGGGAGAACAATAATTAATCGGGACACTTGAAAATTCGAGACCAACCAGTTATATATAACTGGTACCTATATATAGGTAGCGATCAAACATGCTCAGTGTCTTCAAACTGGTTTTGTATCTCTCAAACCTACCCTGCATATCTTCAAACCATTTGTATAGCTATCAAACATGTTTTACAGCCCTCCTAGCAGGAAAACGTACTTCGCACGAAATATCAGATTCCTTCATCAATGGCTTCTCCAGTTGTCACGATTGTTCGCCGATAACAAACTGTCTATTAGTGCTGACTCGTTGCTCAGCCATAATAACATAGGCCCTAAGTTCGGGAACTAAACATCGGTAGCGCAAAGTATGATGTTTTGAAGGTTCTGACTCTGCCTATGTTGTGCGCCGGAACTCGCTGATCATATTACAACAACAACAAAAACGTACGGTTCTACAGTCTTATCATTTAGATTAACCCAAACACCTGGTTTCCCTAACATGCGATATTTCGCCGTTGTCATATTTACATCCTCTGCACTTATTCAACTCCCATGCGTAACAACGAACATTTCATCTTAACATCAAAATTTGATATGTACCTATAAATACATTAAATTTAATACAAACATTTTCGCCGTAACGTTCGGAAACTGATGACGAGTATCTACACTGCATGCAGATCTGTACATGGATATGTCGTATGATATCTAGTTGTTGTTAGACGGGAATTTGATAATTCACTACGAGAAACTAACAAGCGTTGTTGCTATGAAAAATTAAGTTGACGGGTTGCTATGGGTGCAACCAATAAAAAACGTAGCATTTTTTGTGTGTCGCCAAACTTTTATGTCGCAAAATTTTGCAAGACCCCAGAACTAAGACATATCCATGTCAAAAAATTAAATCGTCCAGTTAATCATTAAATGACAAAAAAATCGGACCGGCAGTTTAGCCGTCTATTGGGAACATACGTAGATAGAAAGAAACTTTGAGTTTTATGCATAGGATCAACCGTTTTCTAGATCTCAAACCTATACTGCAGCCCGTTGAACCAGTTTTATAGCAGTTGAAACCAGCTGTATAGCAATGAAATCTATCCTGTAGCTATCAAACCTGATCTTTAGCTCTTCAAACCGGTTCTACAGCTCTCTAACCAGTTTTAAAGCACAGGAAACGATTCGGTACCTCGTTGAAGGGGTTTTATAGCTCTTCAAACCGGTTTTTTGCGGCATTAAATGTGATTTCAGAAGGGCCTTGACCCCGCCGCTCAAGCCAAGTGTTATTAAATAAAAATTTTCGCATTAATTCCAAAATTTGGAATCAACATTTAATGTTGATCGATATAATGGGGATTCCAATCCTGTCCGACCACTTTACTACGATGATTCTTGTTAATATAACAAGAATACTGTGTGTAATCAAAGTACGATTTGCCAAATCCATTTCAATATCCTTAATTCTAAAAGTGAAACAAACTTTAAACCCCGTCTTTAAACATTGAAATCGTTAGAGAGTTGGATGGTTCAAAGTGTTTTGCCGCCCTTGAACTCCTCGTAGTCATTTGCCTCTTCTTAAATATCCAATTCATTGCAACCGGAAAACCTCTGGCTCCCCCTCCAATTACGCGAGGCAGATATCGGAAGTGCTTATCTAGAAATTCTAATTGAAATCCGATCCGTCCATTTCTTGCAATTCCGGCTCTCCCCGATTTCGATGCGATAAACCGATACGAGGAGAAATATTGCTTCAGATTAAAAAAAAAAGAGTCACGAGGGGGTCAACATTTAGAAAGGCATTTCGATACCAATTCAGAAAACTGACGAATGTTTAAAACTCACCTGAAACGATACAGAAGTACAATCCACCGGAAGGAGTGAAATCTGACGGCGGATTGGAATTGAATAGAGGAGGTTATTATTAGTAGTGCAGTCACCGGAAAAACATTTGTCAATCGTCTAATAATAGAACAATGCGGTCAATAGGTAGCACTAAGTTATTTCCGCAGAGTAAGCGCAAACAAGTCGCTATTTAAAGTAGAGGATAATTTTGTGGAGAATTAAGTTAAGCAATCTGTAATATCTACAAATAGGATAATGACATAATGTGGATGTTTCACGTACATTAAAAAAAATGAACCACTTAAATATGAATAATTTGAATCTCCTTAAACTCGGGTCAAACACAACGAACCATAACTCCGGTGACCAGTTTTTGTTTACTGAAAAGTAGTACATTTTCCGAACTTGAATAAATTCTGGCGCACACCAATAAAATAATACTAGGGGGCCACCCCCTGCAGGCTACGCCATCCAACCTCCGCTCGTCCGTAGTGGCCTGGCGGGCTCTCTTTACGTGTTCAATATGAAACGTATGGGAAAAAAAAGGCTTCATTTGGAACGTAAAATCTAATATTAGCTCAGATACCCCAAAAGTTGCTCCATGTGGACCCCACATGGAGCAACTTTTGGGTGGTTTCAGATTCTTGTCATTTTCTCACTGAAACAATCTGTTTTTTTTTTTTTTTGTTTTTGTTTTTTTTTTTTTTTTAATTTTAAGTATCGCTATAATTTTATTATAATTTTGGCCACTCTCCTCGTCCTCCTCGTTCTCGTCGCTTTAATTTACGAGTAAACTAGGTGGCCACTACCTGAAGGCTACAACAGCCCACCCCCGACCATATCCCTCCTGGCCTCAGACCCCATCTACTAGCTTTTCGATAAACAATAGGTTTTTTAAATAAGTACAGGATGAGAGTGAAAGGATTCATTTGGAAGGTAAAATAAGGCACAGGCGTTCTGGCTGGAAGGCACAGAACGAATTCCATCACATTTGCTAAATGAATCCTGGGAAGCGACATCCTTAAAACTTTTAGCTTTTAAAACTGTAACGCACTATCACATTTTTAAGAAAGTTTCCTCTTATTTTTAATTTCTAGCAAGAAAGGCAAACAATAGTACGATTACAGTACACGATACGTGGTAGTACATGGAGCCGTAAAGTAGTGCACAACCTTCCTATAGTAGGCCCGGTCACCGTAACCGTAAGGGAACCCAACAAATGAAAAATAACAACCAGTTACCCTCAACGGTTCGATTTCGCGACAAATAGGCGTATCACGTGACATTAGCGAGGAAAACGGAGTCAATAAGCTTGACGGAAACTATCGCAAAACTATCAAAACGTTAGCCGATAGAAAATGACTCAACGGAGTAGAAGTCGAGTGATAAGGCACGACGGGTTTTTTTTTTTTTTCGCCTCACTTATAACGATGACTTTATCGTGAGGAAAACCGTGACAGGGCGATGGGCGAATTTACGATTCAAACATCTCAAATTGAGTAGACACGTGCAGCTGACACCGAGGCAGACAAAATTTTCTTCCTCAGAAGCAAATTTGTTATAAGGAAACTGCTAGCGGCGTGAGATCATCGATGGGGATAGCATCATGAAAATTCCCTCGTTGCATAGCGTAGAGCAGGACAGAGCTCATGCATATTTTACCAGCTGCTAATGGTGAATTTATAGACTGTGATTCACTCTGTTGTACTTACGAATAATAAACGCTCACCGCGTAAAATCACCATAATTCTTCGTAACAGTTGTTCATACCTGTAAAAAAAAATTTTTTTTACAAATTTTGTAAATCGTAAATAATTTAGGAAGAATTGTTCTCCGAAATAAAGACACTGTCAGAACGGCTCAAAACAGAGTTTACTTAGTAGGGAAATGTGCTGTACCTCTGGCCAACTGCTATTAAAACCCCCAGCCATGTCACAAAAGAATTGTGTCCGGCATGAATTCATATTCCCAGGCAAGAGATTGTAACGTAGCGCATTCTCCATGTTGCTATCATCTCTCTCTCCCTGATAAGGTAGCTCAAAGTTTTGATAGTGTGCTGCTACAAAGAGGCTCCTCATTTTCTTCGATTCCGGACGCGGTAAGCAATCAGTAGAGTTGTTTCAAACACTTCTGTAAGCCATCGAGGTTTTTTCCAAGAATAATCACAGAATCACCTTTTTTTTCTGCAAATGTGCGATGTGGGTACTTCTGGCCAGTTGTGTTTGTACCTCTGGCCACCTAAACAATTCATTTTATTGATCCACGAAGCAATTTCGCGTTTTTGGGTTATGATAACATCGACCAACAATGAGTTTCCTCGTTTGCACTCCCAGAATGTACTCCTGGAAGTACAAAAAGGTCTGACAAGAGGTACATGCTGTGGTTGTACCTCTGGCCGAATTTCACTTCTTTTCTAAATTGCTCCTGTGGGAAGAGTAATTGGAATTTTGACAATTTTTTTCGCAGTTTGCTAGCCAAACTTACTTTTTGAGAAAATGATGAGATTGAAAATTATGACTATGATGAGACATTTGAAAATTATGACTATTCTGTTATAGAAGACAGTTTTGGTTTATTATCTATTATCTATTATCTATCTATCTATCTATCTATCTATATCACTAATCCTCACCGTCTCTCTGGCTGGCTGGGTATGTCAATCGCCTACTCTGACTAAACGGTAAGTCGTAAAAATACGCCGATTTTTCCTATCGTCTCGGGCGACCGTTTAAGACTCACTAGGGGGGTCGAGATTTTTCTAAAATGCGCTCAAATCCGCGCAATTGACATCAACTTTCTTATTTCAAATGGGAACCCCTATTTTTTTCACCGGATTCGGATTCCTCGACTAATTGTACGTCCGATAAGCGAGTTGCGCGAATTTTATGACGCGCGCGAATTCGCTGAATTAATTTTTTCGATTTATTCCTTCGTTAATAGACGGATTTTTTCCGCGTTTCGTCCGTAGCCTACCTAGAGATCCGAATTTTAATAGGAGATATCGACCAAATTCATTTCGAAATCGAGTGAATTTTGAGCGCGAGTTGAGTTTTGAAAAAACTGGGCCGTCGCCACCGACCCGTCCCGTCGGGTGAATTCTGGCTCGGCTTCACTCCCATCCTCTCAACACCCTCTATCCCCCCGCCCTCACTCTTCACTCTGAGCGGGTGGGACATCAGCCTTTAAGGGGCGCGAGCAAGGTCTACGTGATATCTCCCGGACGGACGTAAATTAAATGAATCGATTTAAATTGAATCGATTATCGAGAAGAGTAGAATCGATTTAAACTGAATCGATTATCTCATAAAATGAATTTAATTGAATTTAAAAAATTAAAATTAAAATAAAAATAAAATAAAAAAAATGATCTTAATTCTGAGATACGTTGAGCGCCCTCAAGGATTTTTTCCGTTTTCCCCTCCTTCAACTAAAGAAAAGGAGTGGGGATTTAAGCCACTATTGATTCGATTTTGATGAAATTTTCAGGGAATCATTTTATCCGCCAGGGGATTCTACGTCCAAAAATACTTGGAAAACGACACTAACTCTACCCCCTCGCCATTTTAGCCCCATATTTTTTCTTTGTTTTCATTATACCGGCCAGGGGATTCAATTGTCCTACCTACCTACATATTTATATGTAATAAATTACATATTTTAGCCCCATATTTTTCCTGTGAGTTTTCAACTATGATTTGATTTCACTAGCACTATGACAGGGTGGGAGGTGGGGCATACTTCACTCGGCCGATCATTTTAACGGCCAGGGGACTCGCAATGCTCGGCCACCGACATAGGTAGTTCTATTATTATCAAGGGAAGGCTTTGCAAATTTGATTTCACTAGCACTATGACAGGGGGCCTTACTTTCCCCAAAAATACTTGGAAAACGACACTTAACTCTACCCCCTCGCCATTTTAGCCCCATATTTTTCCTGTGAGTTTTCAACTATGATTTGATTTCACTAGCACTATGACAGGGTGGGAGGGGGGGCATACTTCACTCGGCCGATCATTTTATCAGCCAGGGGGGTTGATGTTGAAGGAGCAGTTGACCTTGATGCAGGGTTATGAACGTGTCCATCGATGCTATGCACCCCACTAGGGTTACTCAGCTGGGTGCGTAGGCGAGCAACTAACTATTGATGGCACCCCAGGGTTTTTTTTCCTGTGAGTTGTCAAATTTGACACGTTGCCAGGGGGTGTTTCTCGCTCGGCCGATCAATTTACCAGCCAGGGGAGGCTTTTTTCAAACTTTTCAAATGACAGGGGGGGTCTTGCTTCGCTCGGGCGATTATTTTATTAGCCAGAGGGGTCTTGCTTTGCTCGGCCACCGACATAGGTAGTTCTCCTATTATTGATGGTGGAGTTTTCAAATTTGATTTCACTAGCACTTTGACAGGGGGTCCTTACTTATGTACGAGCGATCACGCAAGACCCTTATAAATAATCTATATCACTAATATATATAATATTCTTGAAAATCTCGAGAAATATAACCATATTTTTCCTGTGAGTTTTCAACTATGATTTGATTTCACTAGCACTATGACAGGGTGGGAGGGGGGGCATACTTCACTCGGCCGATCATTTTATCAGCCAGGGGGGTTGATGTTGAAGGAGCAGTTGACCTTGATGCAGGGTTATGAACGTGTCCATCGATGCTATGCACCCCACTAGGGTTACTCAGCTGGGTGCGTAGGCGAGCAACTAACTATTGATGGCACCCCAGGGTTTTTTTTCCTGTGAGTTGTCAAATTTGACACGTTGCCAGGGGGTGTTTCTCGCTCGGCCGATCAATTTACCAGCCAGGGGAGGCTTTTTTCAAACTTTTCAAATGACAGGGGGGGTCTTGCTTCGCTCGGGCGATTATTTTATTAGCCAGAGGGGTCTTGCTTTGCTCGGCCACCGACATAGGTAGTTCTCCTATTATTGATGGTGGAGTTTTCAAATTTGATTTCACTAGCACTTTGACAGGGGGTCCTTACTTATGTACGAGCGATCACGCAAGACCCTTATAAATAATCTATATCACTAATATATATAATATTCTTGAAAATCTCGAGAAATTCAAAAATGCTCTACGTTCTGAGATAGGTTGAGCGCCCTCAAGGATTTTTTCCGTTTTCCCCTCCTTCAACCCCCTCCCTTCCAACGACACTTAACTCTACCCCCTCGCCATTTTAGCCCCATATTTTTCCTGTGAGTTTTCAACTTTGATTTGATTTCACTAGCACTATGATAGGTTGGGAGGGGGGGGGGCATACTTCACTCAGCCGATCATTTTAACGGCCAGGGGACTCGCTTTGCTCGGCCACCCACATAGGTAGTTCTATTATTATTGATGGTGGAAATTTGATTTCACTAGCACGTTGACAGGGGGTCTAATTTCGTATAGCCCCATGAAAGCTCCATAGGTCTTCCCCAAAAATACTTGGAAAATGACACTTAACTCTACCCCCTCGGCATTTTAGTCCCATAGCGCCCCACCGGGTTTTTTACTGTGAGTTTTGATTTGATTTCACTAGCACTTTGACAGGGGAGGGAGGGGGGCTTACTTCGCTCTGCCGATCATGTTATCGGCCAGAGGGAGCTCGCTTTGCTCAGCCACCCACATAGGTAGTTCTGTTCTATTATTATGATGGTGGAGTTTTCAAAATTGACACTTAACTCTACCCCCTCGGCATTTTAGTCCCATAGCGCCCCACCGGGTTTTTTACTGTGAGTTTTGATTTGATTTCACTAGCACTTTGACAGGGGAGGGAGGGGGGCTTACTTCGCTCTGCCGATCATGTTATCGGCCAGAGGGAGCTCGCTTTGCTCAGCCACCCACATAGGTAGTTCTATTCTATTATTATGATGGTGGAGTTTTCAAAATTGAGTTCACTAGCACTTTGACAGGAGGGGCGTCTTATTTCGCTCAGCTGATCATCTTCTCGGCCTTTTTAGCCCCATATCGCCCCATGGGTTTTTTCCCTATGAGTTTTCAAATTTGATTTGATTTCACTAGCACTATGGCAAGGAGGGGGGGGGGGGGGGCGGTTCCTCGCTCGGGCGGTAGAGAGTAGACTTTTGAAAATTGATTTCACTAGCACTTTGACTTACTTCGCTCAGCTAATAGACTAGCACTTTGACAAGGGGGCCTTACTTCGCTCGGCTAATCATTTTCATACCATGATTCACCCAAATCACAGGCGGCAATATACAACCACAGTGGGCAATACATCCACAAGCGGCAATACACCCACTAGGGAGGGTCTGGGGGGCGGCAATTCACCCACAGGCGGCAATATACACTCACAGGCGGCAATACTCCCACAAGCGGCAATTCACCCACAATTCTGCTTAAGCGATCGGCCTCGCGAAGCGAGGCACCGGCCTCGCGTAGCGAGGCCCACGGGGGGTCTGGGGGGCGGAGCCCCCCAGCTGGGTGCGTAGGCGAGCAAAGCGAGCCGGAGCATCTAGTTCTTGGAATAATACACCTATGTTTTCGCGACGCGGGTCGACGACTCCGATCGGCCTCAAAATTTGACATTATCCGTTTCAAGAGGTCTACATTCAAAATCCGAAATGTCCGTCCGCCGTCCGCCGTCCGGGCCGTTTTGGGCAGTAGGAATTTTTTTAAAAATCTGAAATTTTGACAAAATACTTGGTTTACCATCTAGTTGTGCCCGCAAGGTTTTCAGTCCGATCGCCCAAACCCGTGGGGCGCTCTGGGGCTATAATGGGGCTACGGGAGGGGTTTTTTGAAGGCTTTTAGCTATGGGATCGAGTTAGGTGTCGTTTTCGAAGTATTTTTGGACGTAGAATCCATTTTTGGGGGTCCCGGAACGATCCGATTTCACTTGGGCGATCTTTAGGGCTTTCATGGGGCTAAAAATGGGAGTTTTGAAGGATCTCAGGATGTTAAATATTTTTTGAGTGAAAAATACAGAATTTTTGAAAAAACACATTTTTGAACAAAAAACTCCAAAAAAAAAATTTTTTTTGAAATAAAAATCAAAAAAAAATTATTTTTTAAAAATTTTTTCATTGACAGAATTTAATTTCTGCACAAGTAACCTATATCAAAGAATAATAAACCCTTGTGTAAAATTTGCAGCGTTTTTTAAACTGGCCAGAGGTACCGCACATTCCTCTGCATGATTATGTAAATTATGAATGGAATTTTGAAAATACTGTTTATAATGCACAAAATGAACTCGGTAAAATCTGTTCTTGGCCGTTAGGACAATGTCATTCGTGGCAAAGGACAATTCTTCGAGCGGTGTTTTATGGTATATGCAAAGTCGGAATTGTTCAATAAAATTCATATCAGCGACAAAACTACGGTTAGGGACATGCGCTCATTCTTTTTACAACCTGCATTTTTTCCCCTTGTGTACTCAAACAGTTGATGTTCCACGGCAGATTGGCCGCAGCCCTTGATTGAAGATATTCAAATATTCCTGATATTCAAATTCGTTCGAGGTGGATGAGAACGTTCGCCGGGCATTTTTACGACCGGGAGGGGAGAAGACCGCAAAAGGACAAAAAACCGTACGAGAAAAAACAAAACAACGTTTTGCATCGTTTTACCGCCGCCTGGAAATTGCGATTGCCGAAGCCGATTTCAGCTGATTAGTGTTGCACTTTTTGGGGGGGGGGGGGGGGGGTCCACAACCGCGTCTTGATCTTTATTTTTCTGAGAAAGTACTTCACGCCAGGATACGAAAAAGTGGGTTTTGGGGCCCTCCATTGCAATTTGAAATTTTTGAACGGAACCGCGAACTCGGCTTCTGAGTCGAAAAAGTTGTGTGATTGGCCACTCACTGACCAATGAAAAATCGGACGGGAGGCTGCAAGCTCACAAGCAGGTTATCTAAGCGCAGGTTCTAGTAAGGTTATTCAAATAGATAACCAACACTTGGCGAGGAACCTCCTTTAAATTTTGTTGTGATTTCATACTTTATTTTTCGCCACGGAATAGATGATCCGCCTCCTATTCCGTGATTTTTCGATAAATTTAATGTTCTTGTCGAATGGTCAGTAAATGTTCAGTGAAAAGTGAAATAAGTGTAAAACATAGGGTAAAAAAGATGCTTAGGAAATTAAGAAAAAATTTAAGGCTTAACGTTCCGGAAAGATGAAAATAAACATAAAGCATAATGAAAAAAACAACTAAACATCACCATCAAAAAAGATCCCTTTTAAACGTGAACATGACTCAGAAAGATACGAACGCAAGAAAATAACGAAAAACCTAGGGTAGTGGTGAAGGTTGCGAGAATAATAGTGCCGTGGCAGTAGGTACCAGAGATGTAAAGGGGGTAAATACCCAGTGGGTAGGGTATTTACAAACTGGGTATTTACCCGGTATTTACCCAATCGCCGAATAAATACCTTCCCATTAAATACCCAACCAAAAAAATACGGAATTTTTTTCATTTTTTTTTTAGTTTTGCAAAAAAAAATCAAGTAAAAGGTCAGTTTTACGACCACTTCTGCACACCCCATGGTCGTAAAAGACTACCCCATGCCCCCCCCCCCCCTGTTATGGTTCCTCCATGACTGTAACAAGGATACTTAACGTAACCTACAAAATTTGTAGGTTAGAAGTGTAGAAGCCAAGGAGGTTAGAAGAAGAACTTCTTCTTCTAAACTCCTTGGTAGAAGCCAAGAAGTGTAGTAGGTAGGTTAGAAAATAATATAGCCAAGAAGCGAGAGTTCACGATGAGTCCAGCTCGGATGAGGATGAAGACTCAGATTCAGCTAACAGCGAACTTTCTTTGAGCGAACAAGCGAACAACTCGAACGTTTGAGCAATTTTTTTTTAAATGTGCATGTTTTTTAAAGCTGGAAATAAATAATTTCTAACATTATCATCTTGAATTTACGAATATTTTTACTCCAAAACATGGTTGATGAAAATATTTAATTGCATCTTGGTTTTTGGGCACTTAATGACCATGAAAGCAGTCAATTTTACAGCTGTTTAAGTACAGGGGGAAGTGGCATATGATTTTATAGCAGTTTGTTGGTGTGATTTCCATCGAACATGAGTATTTCTTTCATTAGAGGATGATCCTGAACTCGAAAATTGTTGAAACTTTGGTAGAGGCTGGCTCTCGAGTAGTACGAACGTTTTACATGGTTTTTTTTGCGATCCCGATTCATTGAAGATAAAATACCCTATTAAATACCCAAAATGGGTATTTACCCGGGTATTTACCCTTAAAAAAGAATACCCGGGTATTTTACATCTCTGGTAGGTACTGAAATTTAGTGTTTGTTTTGACAGGGAGATTCAGCTCGTGGTGATCACAATAAAATTATTTGCTTGAGAGAAGGATAAGCAGGGCACAACTGAGGGGAAATCTTGGTATGAGAGAATAGAAGGGACTGGCTAGGGATGTCCCAAAAGTATCGATACATAATGATACGTTATTATTGATATACATCGTAGTATTGATACTTTTTCCAGTATCGGAGCCGATACTTTTTTTTTATCCCTCACATTTTATCCGTCTCAACCCCAACGACATGTAGGCTGCCTCTACCTAGATTGCTCGGAGACCAACCACTTCAAAAAATTGAAGATAGTTGATGTACCACCACCTCCAGCTCTCAATGACATCCATCTGATAACAAACTCGCATTTCTATTTTACTCTTTCTTCGCAAAGGTAAAAGTGAAAATGAGGTGAAAATTCATTCGCAAGTGAAAAAATAAGTAAAAACTAGGGTTAACATCATTTTATTTTCCTTAACGTAGGTTAAGGGAAATAAAACTTATTCATAATTATTATAATTATTAATGCATTAATACTTAACATGTGAATCTCACTGTGAAAATGAATGTAATGCAAAACTTAACGTAAAAATTTAAGACAGCAAAAACTAATGATAAAATGAAAGTAAGCCCTTTCCGATGGGACGCTAGACATAAAATTAAACATAAGTGAAAGTAAACGTAAAAGTGAAAGTAAACGTGAAGGGGGTAACGAACTGCCTTTTTCCAACACTTTTATCAACGCTGGTTTAGTTAGCAAGAAGAAAAGTCGGGAAAAGAGTAAAAAGAAGAAGAATAAGGCTATTCCCCGAATGATAAGAGATGGAAGTGGGGTGGGGGAAGGGAATTGAAGGGGATGTAGGAGGACTCCGGGATGGGTTCTGGGGGAACGTGACCCGTGTACGAGCCTGGGGACGAGGGGATTTTTATTGAATTCCCATCCAAGCCTTGTGCCCGAGACCGTCAACAAGGCGTCGAGGGATTTTTTTCCCTCCGGTAGGTGGCGCTGGGGGTGTTCAAACTGATGAGAAATGTCCGTCGGGGCCGGTAAGGGATATCCGGGTGGACACAACCGCATCCGATGAATTTAGGAAATTCAGGTGTATCAAAATGACTACATTCACCTTTACTTTTACCTTCTCAAAACCTTTACTTAGGAAATATCAGGATAGAAATTTTATTTTTAATAAGGTTTTTCGTTGGGGCAAATTATTTCAAAATTAACACCACTTACCAATTTTATTTTTGTGGCAAAAAGCAGCTCATACGTAATTTAAGTGACACGATTTTAACGAAGTTGGCCTCGCAATAATTTCACACGAGTGGACAAAGTACGAGTTGTAATTTTCCGAGTGGGACGTATCGCTGAACTTGATGCTTTTCATAACTCTGGAAGTTTGGGAACATTTTGCGGGGAAGGAAAAGTTATCTGCCGCTCTTACTCTCCCCCCTCGAAAAAAAAAAACAAGAGAGAAACACGTGCTTGACATAAAAGGAGCCCAACGCAATAAAATACAGGAGTTCACGTGTGCAACTTTTACGTGGACTTTCAAGGTGATGTTGGATTTCATGCTAAAAGTAGGAAAAAGAAAAATGAATGTGTCGTTTGTATAAAGGCTGACGAATAGGTAAAATAAGAACAGCATTCTTTAAAATGAAGAAAATAATAATTTTTATATTCATATTTATTTTTTGAACAATAGTGTATTTATTTATAATCAAACCATACTCAACAATAGTGTATCTTTGATTATAATAGGTATCCGATCCATAACAGGTGCCCCGTGGTACGTGAGAAACGACGTGCTCCGGGAAGACCTCCAACTATCCACAATTCAAGAGACCATCACTACACAATACACAAAACTGGTGGAGAAGGCCGAAGGAAACATGAATCCATGCGTCGCGGCAATCACAGCTCCACCAGGTTTGGCGACAAGACTCAAAAGAAGACATCTCAGACATAATCGTACCACTACTCTCACTCCTCACAACAACCAAGACATCCCATCCCAATCAAACTAACAGAACAACCCATCCAAAAAGCTCATCGAAGCTAGTGGAGAAAATAAAAAACTTTTGACTTTGACTTTGATTATAATCAAACCATCTTCAACATAAACTAGAATGTCCTTTGCAAAACCTTATTCTTAGAAAAGGCAAATATTTCCCCGGATGTGAACCTCGGGCTGTTCCGTCCTCCCTGATTCGCACGAAAAGGAATAAAAGAACTGGGAAGGGGTAAAAGTAAAAAGAAATCCACCGGTAAAACCCGAGTAGTCCGACCCTGACCTTTTCTTCGGCCGCAGGAAGGTGAATAAAGTTGACAGGAAGGAGGACCGACGGAAGAGAGAGAAATCGGTATAATCTGAAAGAGTGGACATCAACATACCCCTGCGGTAAAGGTTTAGATTGGACAGTCGAGAAATAAAAGAAGAGGAAGAAAAAAAAATTGTACGATTTCGTGATTTGCTCGAAACCTGTTTTGAAAACCAGCAAACTCGCTCTAAGGTTTTATCATTCGGATCAGTTGGTAAATTCTATCGGACCGGTCCATTCCTTATAGTGTTCGGCATAATTTGCTAACTTTACCGGTCGTGATGCACTTCTGCAAGTGGATTACGCGTGGTTTTTTTATTATTGATCAGCGAGTAGAGAGGTCAAACAGGTCTGGGAACCCCAAGAAATCGATTCTACGTGTAAAGTTACTTTGAAGTAGATTCGTGTTTCGACCATCTGGCCCAAAACATAGAACAGCCCGAACTGTAGCCATTTGGACACCCTATAGAGCCTCTGGTAGGCACGTACAGCGCCAAAGTTGAGTGAACAGCGGTCGGCAAGCCGAGGCCTCCTCGACCATCCGATTTCAGGAGTCTACACCTGTAATGTCGACTGAAATCTACTCACTGTGACGTCGACAAATGAACATCAAAGTCGACAATATGCAGATCCTACACCCCGAATTTCAACAAAAAACTCCCCACTGCGGAGCTGACAAGTGAACATCGAAGTCGAGCCCTGGTTGATCGACTCCACGTCCAAAATCACTCCGAAAACGCCATTGTACTCAACTCTCTATCCAAGCCCTTCAAGCCCCCCCCCCCTTTTTGGGAGAACGTGTTTGAATTGAAACGGACGAATGACTTAAGTAAATTTTAATTTATTATTATTATTGTTTCATTGTACCACTAAAATATTTTAAGAACTTCACAATACAGATTTTGGTAGATAAATTAACCATGAAGAGGCTTTTAGTCGAATAAAAGAAAATGAAACATTTTTTTTTGTCGTTTCAGTTTTTCATTCCCACAAGTTCGAATCAGCAGCAGAAACAAAACATGGGGATGACACAACTGGGAAAAACCTTCCAGAGGTTGTGTTTTGTTAATTTGGGTTCTCATTGCACGCTCCGATGATCTTTTGTGCCCGGAAACCCTACAAATACAAAAGAGCTCTGCACTGGGCTCATTTTTTGAGGTCATGCGAGGGTTTTTTTTAGGGATTCGGAAACAAAAAAAAACGGCGGGCGGTTTGGGGGTGAATGAAAGCGATTTGGTGGAGGACGGAGACAGTGTTGAAAAAAATAAGATAAAAGAACCGCTATGGAGAAAAAAACGATGTTCGGGTTAATAAACGAGGGAGACGGGGAACATCCGGTGCTATTCACCCACACCAGCTTCCGTGTCGTCGTTATCTTATCGGATTTTTGAAAAAAAAATTTGGCGCGGGAATTTGTCAAAATCGGCGCCATAGAAGAAAGGGGGGGGATTGATGTGCGGAGGGGGAGAATCGACAGTTCGAGTTATTTAGCGTCCAGATGGGTCAATATACTACGTGGTGGGGAGTTGGGGTGTCTTCGTGACGTGACGAGACGTGAAGGGAGGGGATAATTTAGGTATCGCGTGTCCAAGGGTCGCTACGAGGGAGCAGCGGCAGGAATGACTGAGGGGGTTGAATGCGGCGAATGCAGTTGAAATCCCTCCCTGGCCGAATCTCGCGCTTTTCAATCACGGTGCAACCATCTGACCTGCGACGTAGCATGCCGGGTCATTCACGCAGGGGCAGATTTTACGTCGACTTTCTACTGGGGAGATGCTGTCGAGAGAAAATGTCTCCGTTCAGACACCTGTTCCGTATTGGAAGTGAATTATTCAGTGCACCCTCCCGCCTTACGACGCCACTTTCGATTCACCCAGGTGGTAATAACATACTGTGCTATTCACGATAAAAGTTCGCCGAGGACGCGACCATTACGCGGCAGCTCATGCAATTGTGATGACCCCTCGAAAGGGAAAGGAGGGGATTTTCCCCCTGTTTAAAACCCCCGCGTAAAGTCTCCGTTCGTAAAATCGACGAAATAGTGCGGGACGTAGGGAACGAGCGTGTCATCCGAGGTGAAAAGGGGGCCGTAGGGATGACCGTGTGAACTTCACACGGATTGCAGGTTCCATCTAGAGATGCAAATCGAAAAATCGATTTTTTACCTCCGATTTTTTTGTAATCGATCGATTGTAGCGATTTTATCCCGAAATCGATTTTATTACAGAATCGATTGTTAATTGAACCGATTTACATTGAGGAGTTTATTTTCTGTCTTTCTTATAGTACCTACTCCTTGTTTTGAACTTACACAGCATACCCAAGAGAAGGATAAAATAGAAAACAACGAGAAGATTTTAAGAAGGGAGAACCATCCGAAGGACCATAATTAGAATCCACAAGTAGAAATTTCTCTGCAGACACAAGAAGATTACCACCACCACCACACCTAGTTCAGTTGTTTTTCAAAAGTCTCGTCCTCCATGGCTCCATATTTTCTATGTTTGTACTTTCTGAGCTAATGCACTCCAACTCACTAAACATTTTATTAAATTTTTTTTTTAATTTTTAATTTTGGTGTTAAGTATTACAGCTAACGTTCCATTATTTTAGAAAATGATATGCATCAATTTTTTTAAAAAACGGCAGGCAAAATACTTTACTTCCCATAAATTCACTTAATTAATGGGTGATGATGATGTTGACCGTTTCAGTGGGTCCGACCCTCAACAACTTTCCACATTAAGTAATAATGAAGTATGTTTATATATATATATAATATGATTTTTTATAATTTGGCCGAAAAATCGATTTTTAAGTCCGATTAATTGGTGCAATCGATTGTTGTCTACCGATGATGCATTCCTAGTTCAAACCAGTTCTTGCGTTACATTTCGGCTTTCACAGACGACTGAACGTCAAAGTCGACAAGACGTAGGTTTTACTTCCAAAAACGTATGTCCACACTGCAGTTACGCTGGAGGCCTTCCCCCAAACACACAACACAAAAATTGATAGAACTAATTTGAATTTAAGAACTCAATTTGTGCATGTCGCATCCATTAATCAGGGTACGCTACATCTTCTGGAAGTTTCTGGGTCTCCAAATCCTTGCGGAGACATTCATCCAAGAGAGCAGACAAGAGGTTACCAGGACCTCCGCTCCGGATTGAGGTTTCCTCCTTACCAGCCAAAAGAACCTGATCGGACACGATATAAATACCAATTACGTTGTAGAGTAGACAATACTGGCGCGAGTGAAGCCAACCGGGTTATCAGTAACATAACTATTAAGGTGTTAGGGGAAGCAGTCGATCTTGATAAATCGGCTGAGCAAAAAAGCACTTCTGTCTTCCGCTGATATTCGTCACTGTGTGACGTGCGTGGGGGAAGATTTCCCTCTGTAATTAATTAATTAACGCATTAAATGCTTTTCTACCATGTTATTCTAGCGCCTATTGTTACAATACGTTTCATTATATAATGTTATTGATGTTAAAGATATTATTCAGCGACATATTTTTTAAATTAATTTGTTTAATGAATCACGGGGGGGGGGGGGGGGTCAATTAATTGTGAACTTGGCTCTAACGAGAGTGCACAGCGAGAATATTGGAGCAAAGAGAATATCGTATCGGGGGGGAGGGGGGGGGGGGGTACTCGCTAACTACCCGTCGCTAATGCTCGGCAATTTTCACTCGCTTTACATACTCGGGCGCTAATTAGATAAGTTGCTCTTGGCCAGGTAACGAAGGCTTCACGTCAGTTTCAACCATCTCGCAATTTGAAGTTGACGAAGTTTTGAGTCGAGCGATAGTTAGAGAGATGACTTGTCACGTGTACAAAACTGACCATCGATGTCATCGCCCGACGAAGAACAAAAAAAAAAAAACGACGCCTGGGAATGACTAATGGATTTCACGGAGGTGGAACGTCATTTTGAACGTACTCTTTTTGTCAAACCACGATTTGGTTGTTAGAAAAATTATTGACAAAATGAATGAATAACGAATCAAATTGGTGAACGTGTACGATAATTATTTCAAAGTCAAAAGATTTCAGTGTAGGGAGTAAACTGCATAATATGCAGTTTCTAATATTATTAGAAACGGAAAAGCACAGCGATGGATGGTAAGAGAGATGGCCAAAGAATGTTTACTCAGCTTCGAGAGAGAATGAACGGCGCATACCAGATGTGGAAACTGGCGACCCTGAAATGTTGGTGGCATGGGGGGGGGGGGGGATTCAACTTCAAATGAGTCAGAAAGCCGCTTTTGACGAGATGAAGTGGAAGTCGTGGGTGAGGAGGTGGCGGCGTAGGGGAAGGAGGGGTATCATCAGCGGTCTTCACTATCGTTTATGAGTAGCATCCCCCAGAGGCTCCTCACGACTCGTCGTATTGTCGACTTCGATGTTCACTTGTCTGCGGCGCCGTTGATCTATCGACTTGAGTAGCAATGAGCTATATAGCTTCAACCGTCCTTATATTATAAGGACGGTTGAAAATCGCAGTTTTTTTTTTCTTTTTTTTCAGTCGAATCCCATTCTGTATACAGTATAGAGTAAAATACTTGTTTTTATACCGTCTGCACAATTTTTAATCAGGAGAGAGTATGAAAATAATCAGCGTTTGAACTTTGTGCGGTAAGATTGACCTTCCGAAAGTACCGTCCTTTCGGTTTCAAACCTCCCAATTTCTTTAAAGTCCTGAAGGATAAATCGGGACTTTTTTGCGGTATCAGGGCGTTATTAGTCATTTCATGGAACTAGCTTTAAACAGAAAACTAAGCTTTAAACTAGCAATAAACAGCAATAAGCGATTTTCAAAATTATTATTAGACGCCGCCCACAGTCGTTCCCGCAAAACAGCTACAATTCATTCTTTGAACTAACTAAATCAAAAACGAATAATTCGTTTATGATTTAGTTGAACAAGTATTTTCGTCAAAAAATGCTTATATAGCTCATTTATCGACTTATATAGCTCATCTACGCGTATTATCGACTTCGATGTTCACTTGTCTGCAATGTGGTGCGGAGTTTTGAGTTGAAATTTGGGGTGTCTACGAAGGCTGCCTTCTCCGGTTTAGCGAATTCAGAGCGAAAAAACCAGACTTTCACGGGCAGAACCCCAAAAAGGGGACAAATAGGATTGAACAGTTTGCAGTTACCTAATTTTTAAATTAAAAAAAAATCATCTTGAAGCCAAAGGTGATTTTTCCGAAGCCAAGTCCCTGGCTTCGGAAAACGTATGAAATGCCACAAACCATAAAAATGTTTTGCCATTTAATGGCATCTTCCTCCTCTTCCAGTGAAGGCGTCTTAATCTGTTTGCCTTTAAACCCAACTGTGTGTACTACTCAATTCAGCTTACACTTAACAACGGCGGACTATGTCAACTTTACAGGGCCGGTGGGAAGTGGACGTAAAATGAGGAAGGAGGTAACTTGAGGAGGGTTTAATACGGTGATTCGATTAAGGCCCGTTTTCCCAGATTTAGAAGGGTCGGCCAGAGCAAACAGGATGATATTATGTGGGGAGGAACAAAATAGAGATTGGAGGGGGGTTTGTCTCTTTAGACCTCTCC
Source organism: Pilophorus perplexus (assembly GCA_955831195.1). Taxonomy (NCBI): domain Eukaryota; kingdom Metazoa; phylum Arthropoda; class Insecta; order Hemiptera; family Miridae; genus Pilophorus; species Pilophorus perplexus. The sequence continues at coordinate 9,618,857 of OY037009.1, forward strand.
CAACACAAAACCGCCTGGACTGGGAATTTTGAAAACAAAATTAGGTAGTTGAAAAGCGATTTTCAAAATTATTATTAGACGCCGCCCACAGTCGTTCCCGCAAAACAGCTACAATTCATTCTTTGAACTAACTAAATCAAAAACGAATAATTCGTTTATGATTTAGTTGAACAAGTATTTTCGTCAAAATCATGTAGGTACATATAATGTTTTTTCCCATGCATTATGTATTTAATAATAATTATTAAGTGAAACGTTTTTCCCTGTCAAATAAAAAATTAATTATTAATTTTTTATTTGACAGGGCAAAACGTTTCACTCCTCAGAGGTGTTCCAATTTCCCTCGTATTTTCTGTACTGTTCACATTATCCCCACCTTGGGGGGCAACAATAGGAACCACTTGCTGTCATAGTTACGGCCGCGACGTGACCTGCAATAGCAACAAGGCACAAACCCCACAAATACATTGGGGGCATGACGTATATACATAAATTTGATGAGAATTCGCCCGGTAACTAGCTGGGATCAATCGTCTGCAAGGTGTCACACAGTGGAAATGTATTATGCGGGGCGGCTATCCGTCCTATGGGTCTCTGTTCGAGGAAATTCAGGCGTAGAATTGAGTTAGGGGCGTTCAGAATTGTTAAAATAATCAAAAACGACAGGGCGGTACGGAGTGCCGCCCCCGTGTAAAATTGTTAATGGGAGAGTGCAAGGCAATGAGAGTTTCATCTCTTCGAACCTACTTCAAACTAGTTTTGTACCCCAAAAACTGGCCTTCAACCCCTTGCAAACATCCTTTTGCCTTTTAAAACCTGTTGTTGTGCTCAAAAGTTGGGATTTTACGGGGGAAATATCCGTGTAAAGGAAGATAGTATTTTATTGGTTGTTTAATTATGCGTAAGAACTCATGTAGGTATTCCATTTACCGAGCTATTTTGGCAATGCTACTCGCATTTATAATACAATTTACACGATTGAACACTTAAAAAAGCGTTGAGCTGCTTCGTCAATTGCGTCTAAGTATGTTTCTCCTGCATCGCAACCGGTCTGAGGGTCAACAGTTGATCACAATATCTGCAGAAGCCCTCCAGCCGACCTAACGACGCTATTGACAATCTAAACATCGGTTTGTGTAACAGGACGAGATGGAACCCCCGTCGAGAGAGGGGATTCAATTATCGTGACATGATTAGTCCCTCGGAGGGATTAGACCAAATTTTCCCTCAGTTACGTGTTATTGAGCTTGACAAGAACGCGATCAGCGCGAGAGTTGACGATGACCACCGGCACGAACTTGTCAGCCGAAGAGAGTCGCAGAGTTGGTTAGTAGAACAAGGTAGTGAACAAGATGGTGAATCCTACAGTTCTGATGCGTTCTGAGGGTATGTGTTGTAGGTATATAGGGAATCTTTTACTAACAAAAAAAACCTTGTCTTGCGCTCATTTTGAATCTGTCCCAGCACCACCAGCTCGCCACGAAACTGAGTACAATGTCATGTTTTATCCGGCCATTTCAATCTGCTAAAGTCACCAGCAAACTCAGAGGTTCGACTGCTGCCAGTAACTGCAGGGCCAGATGCCCTTGTGATCCCAGCAATCACCGCACTGTACGCTCAAAAGCCTATTCCTCACAGCTGCTGTTGAACAGTAGAAGCAGGATTGGGATTTGAGAAACCAGTCATGGTAGACTTCAGAGTTGACTTGAAGAAGCCACACAGCTGCTGTTGATCCATCAGGTAGACGCAGCGTACAGCACTGTAGGGATGGACACAGTTTTTGTAATACCTTCCCCTCTGATCGCAATCAACTGGGGGCCTATAAAGTGATTTTTCCCAACCGTCTCTGTGAGTGCCCTATTTAGAGTCACTCCCTATTCATCGGCCTGGTCCCCTGGTGGATCCTCTGGCTGCGTACTGGGAATTTCGTACAGTGCCTGCTATCTCGGCTGCCATACGTTTGCGCTAATCCGACCAAATCCGGCCTAAAAAGTTGTTTCGTTTGCGTGAATTTCAACCATTCATTTGCGCGAACAGGTGATGAGACCGTATTAATAATACGGTATTATTGACGTTTGCGAGAACGTCCTGCGTCACCTCCCATCAAACGTATAAACAAGGTCGTGGGCGATTTCAGTAAAAGTGGCCAAGTTGATGGCCTGGCGTTTTTCACCGCTATCGTTCAGTTGATTAGTTTATTTTTTATTTTTTTTATCTTCTGTCTAAGAACAATCCTCATTCTCATTCCCCCGACGTGTCCCCAGCCATAGGCGAACTTCTTCTTCTTTCGGCGCCATACCCGTAAACGGGCGTTGGTGACCTCTCGCTACTAACTTCTGTTGAGCGTAGGTGTACAAACCTATCATTACTTCCCTGGATAAAGATAACCAAAACATACCTTGTCCATGGGGACCTATCATTCCCCTGGTGAGTTAGTTCAGGGGCTGTAAAGGAATCCAGGACGCAAGAAAAGGCCTGAGGCACTTTCAAAAGACTGCAGCACCATCGAATTATGGGAACCATATTCAGCCAACGCCATAACCCGCCTCCAATACATCATCAAAATTAGTTTCTCACACCCTGATTCGTTGAAGTGAATGGTAAGCAAAACTCGATGTCTTAGCGCAAATGGTGGGATCAGGGGTATTAGCGCAAGTGTACGCCACCGGGCGCTATCTCCAGCCCTACGAAGTACTAAGGCCTGCGTCAAGTGTGCAGCCCACTGCAGACAGACATTTCAACTCCTGGACCACCATCCCTGCCCTTGCCCTGCTGGTCAACGCCATTGACAGGGCATCGACGAATGAAAATCCCTCAGCTATTCATCAACTTTTTCAGCGAACCCCCGGTTCCAGCAGGTTTTTTTTTCTATAGGTATCTTATTCTTTCATCCTGATCCTCCTGTGTAGTCTACATATCTGAGTAGTTTTTATTTCACGTCTCCGTCATATTTTGACCCAAGTGATAGGTATCCCATTCGCTCTTCTTCATTCAATATTACATTTTACGAAACATTTAAAGCCTCACATTGTAATTTTTTCGGTGAAGTGAACCAATTACGCGACGTAATCAACTTGTTGGTTTAGTTGTGGACGTACATTCTCATCTTTGTTGGTTCGGTTGTTTTTCCCCGGAGTCGTTATCTTCGGAAAACAAACCGTTTCAACATGGTTCACTAAAAACGCCTTATCTCCTTCCGAAATTTCGACCAAGGTCTTTTTCGGTGTAACAGGTAAACGGTCCTTTTTTTTCGACGACGTTATCAAAGCGCGTTATTAGGCCGCATTATCTTCGGCGCCAAGTTGCATAAAACGGGAGTAGTTAGCGGGGTAACAAGCTTTGGTCAATTGGGTGGTTGATATCGGGGACCTTGTCGGGACCGCCGGCCGGGATTGTCGTGATAAATTGTTCACTCGTCGAGGCCTTGAGGTGTGCTCTCGGAGTTGACGAGGTATGTTGAATGAGTCACCGGGCAGGGACGAGGAAATCTCGACAAATCGATTGAGTGATTAGTCGACTTTCTGATCTATTTCTGTCTCGTAGGGGTTAATCATCGTCCAATTAGCATTGTGATATGCTTAATTAGGAGTATGAGCTGACCTTACTTGGGGCATAGGTAGTGCGGTAGGCTGAAATCGAGTTTTATTTTGTTACATATTCCATGAATAATTAACTTAGTAATCATCATGAAATTTACGAATACGGCAATACGAATTTCTGACATGGATTACAGCTATTGCGTCTTTTGGCTGAAGGTCGGGGAAAAGTAATGGAACGACACCGTAAGTGTAACGACACAATGATATTGATGATAAACAACTTTCGTTGGTATTGTGATAGGAAATCAGAGGTTAGCAGGAGATATCTACAAATGCGGCTGTAACTTGGGTTGTCGGTTTTTGACAAGTACAAGTCTTCCAGAAAGAGGCTCAGGGAAAAAATTGCAACGACAAGAAAGATCACACCAAGATGTCACACCGTCTAATCATTCAAGCTAATCTGGTAGCTACGCCAAACCACCACAGTGTTCAGCGAAGAGCGAAATCAGCAGAGCAATTAGCGAGGCGCCACATCAGCGATTCACGAAAAAAAAATCCCCAATATTTTCCGATCCCGGGAAAAAAATCCCCTGAGAAGAAAAAGCGATGACTAAATTGAAATGACAGGAGATGATAACATCGATGAAAATACAGGGGCTAAGAGCGGGGTTTTTGAAGGTGACCACAGGGCCGAGTGGGGTGTCGTTTTCGATGTATTTTCGGGCGTAGAATCGATTTTCGGGGGTCACACACCCACCAGACTACACCTTAGGGCTAGGTGGGGCTTCTACGGGGCTACAAATGGAGCTTTTGAAGGGCTTTAGTCTGACGGTCGAGTGAGGTGGAAGTCGGTCGGTTTGGACGTATTTTGGACGTTGAATTCATTCAAGTGGTTTTAAACTTGTCCGTATACAGCATGGGGCTCTATGGTGCTGAGAATGAGGCTTTCAAAGACCGAGGTGTTAACACTTAACAATTGTTTTAGAAATAATTTTAGAAAAACAGAATATATTGTTGGGTCCTTTATCTAACGTTTTTCTTCAACAAATATGTTACCCACATGCAAAATTTGGAGCGTTTTTGGTGTCCGCTTCTGTTGTCTCCTATTACCCAGCTCTTTTCCCTCCCAATAACCACCCTCGTCATTCTTTTTCCCCTCGTCATTCTTCTCCGCATTTTATCTCTCTCTGACCCGTCTTCAACCCTCCCACATCACCACTTCATCATCACCTCTCTTTCTCAACTTACTTTTGAGTGGAAAAGTTTAATGGTCTGAGACGTTATGGCACCCCCAACCCCTCAACCCAACGGAGCACAAATCTCCACGAAACTCTCCGATTTAGGTCTGAAATTCGGCAGCTGCTCTGCCAGTGAAATCGATTCGGCGGATTTTCAGCATTATCTGGTCGACGTTGTTATACAACAAAAAAAGTGACGAAAAGTAAGAACCAATTTTAGTCAAACTCCTGTTGGGCCTTTCAAAGTTGTCTGCAAGTCGTCGATCTCGCCCAGCAAAAAAAAAACTTAGTGATAGCTTCCGTATTTTAGTGGGCTGCTCAGGGAGGTAACGAAAAGTTAGTACATGAAAGGGAGGGAAGTATCGATTGCCGCATCGCTCAAGTCAGGGAGTTCTGCTCGTACGGGAGGACCCACTTGAGTTATCGAGGGCATCAATTCCCTTACTTGAAGAAAAATAACCTTCCACCGCTCCGCCAATTTCCATCAAATCGAATTCATTCTTTGTGAAAAAAACGACAGTCGCACATCAGGTGGAGCCTGACGGGATGGAAAGAAGGTTGGACAGTTTTGGTACAGTTTTGTACCAAGAGGATTTTCAAGTCCAGACTTCAAGAATGTGATTACCGATTTTGATGACGATGCTGCTGCAGTGAAGAAGGCAAAAGCCCTAATTGACGACTCGGACATCTTCCCGCAGCTTATATTTTTGGAAGCCAACTTTAAGAATTTTTTGGTTTTTGGAATCTACGGCGCGCCGTCCGCCGTCCGGGCCGTTTTGGGCAGTACCAAATACTCGGTTTACCATCTAGTTGTGCCAGCAACGATTTCAGCCATATCTCTCAAACCCGTGGGGCTATGTGGGGTTAGAAAGGTGCTGCGGGTGGGTTTTTTTTTAAGGATTCAGTCTGTGGGGCTGAGTTAGGCGTCGTTTTCGAAGGATTTTTGTACGTAGAATCCATTTTCAGGGGTCCCAGAACGATTCGATTTCACCGTGAGGATCTATTGGGCTCTCATGGGGCTACAAATGGGATTATTAAAGGATCCCAGAAGGTCGAAGAAGGTGTCGTTTTCCGCGAAACTTTGGACGCATAATCCATTTTTCGAGGTTCCATATCTGTCCAAACATTGTAGGTAAACAATTTTTTTTTTTTTTTCAAAAAATATTGACTATTAAATAAGGATTAATAATTAAAAACCATTTTAATAGGTACCTAATTAGGTATTTAAAAAAATTAATATTGACTAATTTACTCAGAATTAATTTTTGCACATATTGTCGCTGTAGTTCCAACACAACATAACATTATCTACTTTTTGCCCATTTTCAGGAGAGTAAAAAAACTGATTCATTTAGTTCTGACAGATGGTTTCTTTAAACCCATTCCTGATTGTTAAACATCAGGGACACTGGGATATTGCTGCATAATTACTTAATTAATTTTGGAAATTGGAAAATTTTGAGCGAGCCAAATAATTTTCTACGAAAAGTCGCTAAAAATCATCCCAAACTCCCAAGATTATGACAAGTCTACAGCCAGCTCATGGATGAACAATGTTCATTGAACATGACACATCTACTGTGCAGATTGTTAAATTTTAACAATAACAATTAAATTTTAATGTCTGCCCATTAGAAGGAAACTTGATATTCCTATGGCTTTTTAACCTTCAGTAGTGAATATACGGGATCCTGGTAGTGATAAAACTGTTTTATTGGATCGGGTTTGAAAATATGAAACCAGTGATACAAATAGCTCAAATCCGAATTTTTCTGGTAATATATGCATATTATGTCATGTTAGAACTACAGCAACGATCGAAGAATAAGAAACCTTTTAGTTCGCTGCGTTTTATTCCAATTTTTACGTCCAACAGATTTCAATTTTCCATGAATTTTAGGCGCCAAAAAAAAGAGCTCATAGCGGGAAAAAAGAGAACTGACTGTGACATAGTAAACAATGGTGATTGGTTGGGGGGGGGGGGGGGCTGACCGGAAGTCCACCTGTAGTCACCCTCCCCCCTTGAAGAGAACTCCGTGAGACCGGAAGCCCTTAGGAAGTCGGAGGGCCTTCGGACGTGCCTAATCACCGTCTTGACGAGCAGAAAAGTTCTCTAGATTGAAACGACCCCTCGGTGGGCGTTGCAGAACAGTTTGTTTTACTTATTTGCTCAAAAGCCGCTTTTACTCGAATTTTCTCCCACTTTTGACTAAAACACGAACAATTGCGAACGCTTTTCGATTATTTCCCCCTAAAACGTCCAAGCTATAAATCAACCGCCTCGGTGACGATAAAATATTTCACGATGCACCCAACAATTAGCCCATCAAGTCGTTTAGTTTCATTTCACACGACTAGTATTTTGGGCCGTTGATTATTCGATGTACCTTGTTATTAGGTGATAATTACATCTAACCGGAGGGGCGCCCAATGAATAAATTTGTCCCCAGTGAAAAACTGCCTTCTCGGGTTGATAGATGTTGACGCTGAAGCGTTGCAACAAATCAAACGGCGAAAAAAATTCGTTATTTTTTGTCGGTAGGTAAGTCACTAACTGATATGGTACAATATAAAAATATTGAAGAAAAAAATCCGAAATGACCAATTTTTAAGTTCATAAAAAATGTCCTCTTTTCCTAAGAGGGAGACAGATTTTTTTTTTTTTTTTTTTTTTTAATGAATCTTCAGAACATTTTTTGAATGAAAAAAGAAGCAAAATTTACACAAGAATGTTAACAGGTTTTAGCGCTCAGTGCCTGCCCAAAAAAACAGCAGGAAAATAATATTTTCTCATATTATGTCACGAAAGTAGCGGCAAAACAATCGATCGAGCTGGAGCGTTGCAACAAAACAAACGGCGAACAAAAAATTCATTGATTTAGCAGTTTTTAGCGGAAGGTCGCTAACCGGTGTGGTATGATATAAAAATATTGGAGAAAAAAAAACGAAATGACCAACTTTGAGGTCCATAAAAAATGCCCCTTTTCCTCAAAGGCAGATTTTTTTTTTTTCATTTTTTAAAATGGATTTTCAGAACTTTTTTTTTAATGAAAAAATACTGTTTTGATTAATGAACATTGCAAAATTTACACAAGAATTTTTAACAGATTTTAGCGCTCGGTCCTCGCCTAAAAAACGACAGGAAAATATGTGACGAAAGTAACGGCAAAAGAGTCGATCGAGATCATGTTACCATAATTGGCCAGCAAAATTTGTTGGCAAATTCATCCGATTCAACATAATTTAATTATGTTGAATGGGAGGTATCGCGGAAGGGCAGTGACGCTGTAGTAACAATTTTTACTCCAAAATAGCGCAGTTTCCAACATCTAAAGAATTCTTCAGGAACCTTAAGGTGATTCTTAGGTACCTATCTTAAGGTGAGGAAATTCACCACTTCCGATTGGCTTTGTTTACTAGATAGCTAGTAGTTACCTATTAGCTACCTGAGTGGCCTAGTATAGTAGTATAGGTTGAGCTACAGCCGGTGTTAGGAGATTTCCTTAAACGAAATTCAATGCTCTACTACTTTGATTAGATGTTCATTTATACCAGGGGTTCCCAACCTTTTTTTACCTCGCCCCCCCCTAGGTCGGTGTGAACACCATTGCGCCCCCCCCCCCCCCTTTGTTCTATGTAATTATACTCTCCCCCTCGTCAAAAATGCTAAGTATAAGTATAATCATGGTATAATTTTAATATTTTATTGAGTAAATTCAAATTCAAACGGAACTTTTTATTTGTTGTTGTATTCATGTTGACAAACACTCACGCTCCAGCCTACCTAAATAATTAGGAATGGAAGCGTTTCTGGATTATTATTATTTTTTTTTTTTTTTAATCGATAGAAGACGTCCAAATAATACTACAAATGGGGTTAAAACACAAACTGCAAGCTCGTATGAATTAATAAAATTTATGGAAAAATTTCTATTTGAATTTTGGCGGAAACCCGAGGTCAGCTCCTATTGGTCGAAGAGTTGGCCACCATTACAAAACTAAAAACTAGATTAAGATTAAGTTAATTTATATCACAAATAAGTTGAGTCAATAAGCATGATCACATTCACACCAAAGCGAACACAGCCATTTTCGCGTAACTCCAGTGTCATCAGAGCCAAGAAAAAAGCGAAAATAGAAGAAAAAATCGACCAGCACTCCGGTGTTTTTTGATTGGAAACCGGAACCACTATAGGTGACGGCACGTTAAATGATTATAAACTACGTGAAAGACTTTTTGTCAGTTTTTGGGCTTTGATCGCGCCTCCCCTGGAGACCCTTCACGCCCCCCCAAGGGGGGCGTGCCCCCCAGGTTGGGAATCCCTGATTTATACCGAGCAGAAACTGGTTTTTAGAAGGGATGAAATTTTTCAAAAATGTAGCATTTTTACAACTAGAGCCCATTTCTTCGAGCCTTCATCAGCCGTTATGAAATTTTATCATATTTTTATGAAATTTAATCATTAATTTTTAATGGGCCACGGAACTAGGTCAGAGAAATGGGAAAATTCGGCCGAACATAGTTGAACTAGTAATGAACAAAGTACTCAGTACAGTTAGCACTGATAAATTAGGTGTCTGAGCAGAGGAAATCACTAGTGAATATTTGGCGTTTTGAATTTTCCCGCGGTGGCACTATAACTAATCCGCCAGAGTGCGCTAGCATAAGAAGGGACCGACGGGAATCTGCCGGAGGTGACGGCGGAAATGGCGGCCGTGAGCAGCCAATGAGAGAGTGGCGCCACTTTTCCCTCCAGATTCAAAGTTGAAATTTTCGACAGTGCCCTGGAAATTTGTATTACACCGTAGGAGCCCAGAACTCACTGCTATGCCTTCAAATTATGAAGTTCTTTCAGAAAAAAGTATTATTCGACAGTCGGTTCCAGGGCCCATTGAAAGAGATTTAAAATTTAAATGTTTGCCCAATTTGTTACAAAACAAGCGGTTTGGAAATTACACATCATGAAACATGACAACAAATTGTGATGTTTGACCCGAAAACATGTTGCTTGATTCAGTAATCCAAAAGGCAGAAATGCGGGAACTTGTATAATACGTACAACGGTTATCTATTATTAAAAAATAGATAACCGTTAATAGCGATGAGCAGTTTTGACAGGATTTGCCTTTGTGAATGGTTTTGAAAAAAACTTTCTTTTGCTGTGTTGTGATACGTGTCTTTTTTTTTCTTTTAATAACTGGATTTGAGATAACAAGATAAAACGTCAGCCCATTATCTGGGAATTTGACAGTCGGCGGTAAGAAGCTATAAGAGCTATAAGATACCAGCTAAAGGCCTTTAAGCCGGTTCGGATGTTCTCCCGAGTTGAGCCGCGTCCAAAACAATTTTTATCACCGGAGGATCTCTCGACTGTCTTTTCTGACCTCCCATTTCGACATACGTTTCCCCTCCCACCAAACCCGTAGTGGATACGAGAATCCGTCGGAAACCAGACGCCAACTGGGCCGATTAAACACCTCGTGACAAGTGAGGCGGGAATGGCCGTCGGCGGAGCATCGGAGACAGTTCGGGACGTCGACGTTTTGCGAAATCTCCCCATTAAATCAAACGATCGCGAATTAGGTTGCTCGTCCTTTTTCGGCTTTGCGATTAGATGTTGGCACGAAAAACCAGACAACGAAGGGATTTTTTTGCTCGAAATGAACTGTTGTATTACTGTGATTATTATTAAAGAATTGATGATTTACTGTGATCTATTTTTAAAAAGTTTATTTTTTGAATTGTATTTTTGGATTTCATTCAAGTAATCAACGAAGTGCGAAAATGATGATTTGTCTCAGCTAAGTCGAGTGAAGTGATTTTGGATTATTTTTGGACGAAGAATGCTGTCCCCAGGCCTGCCCGAGCACCCCATGGGCTCCTAGGGGCGCACAGTTGGGGTTTTTGAAGGAATTTGCCAGATGGTAGAGTGAGGTGTCGTTTATCGATTATTACTGGACGTAGAATCGATTAACGGATGTACCTCATCTGTCTTACCTCAAAGTGCTGCTTTTTCGGGCTTTTAGGGGCTGCAGGCGGAGTTTTCGCCAGGAATTTGAGTGAGGCGATGTTCTTGGATCGACGGAGAATCCATCTGCGGAGGTTTCAAACCAGTCTGACTACACCTGGGGCTCTGTGGGGCTTCTAAGGTGCTACAAATAGGGTTGTCGACGGATTTTGCTCTGTAGGCAAAACAGTAGGTAATTTTGAACGGACAATCGCTCGGGAGCCTTCAAACTGTCCAAATAATGTTGTCAAACTTTAAAACGCTGCAAATTTTACACAAGGGTTTATTATTCTTTGATATAGGTTACTTGTACAGAAATTTAATTCTGTCAATAAAAAAAATTAAAAAAAATTTTTTTTTGGATTTTTATATTTCAAAAAAAATTTTTTGAGGCGATTTTTTTTCAAAAATGTGTTTTTTCAAAAATTCTTTAATTTTTACTCGAAAGATATTTAACTTCTTGGGATCCATCAAAAATCCCATTTTTAGCTCCATGAAAGCCCTATAGATCGCCACAGTGAAATCGGATCGTTCCGGGACCCCAAAAAATGGATTCTACGTCCAAAAATACTTCGAAAACGACACCTGACTCGATCCCATAGCCAAAAGCCTTCAAAAACCACCTTCTGTAGCCCCATTTTAGCCCCAGAGCGCCCCACGGGTTTGGGCGATCGGGCTGAAAACCTTGCGGGCACAACTAGATGGTAAACCGAGTATTTTGTCAAAATTTCAGATTTTTAAAAAAATTCCTACTGCCCAAAACGGCCTGGACGGCGGACGGCGTACGGCGTACGGCGTACGGCGTACGGCGTACGGCGGACGGACATTTCGGATTTTGAATGTAGACCACTTGAAACGGATAATGTCAAATTTTGAGCCCGATCGGAGTCGTCGACCCGCGTCGCGAAAACATAGGTGTATTATTCCAAGAATAATAAACCAAAAGTAAACTGTAATAAATAATAACTCAACGTTTTATTTATTTTATATTTATATTTTTCTTTTTTAATTTTTTGCTCACAGTACACATAAAAAATACCAAAGGAAGATGCGAAACGCGCCATCTGCGGTGTTATGTGACTCGTAGATTTTTTTCTTTTAAGGTTCCATTATCGGGTCATGTATGAACATTTTACGACCCCCGACATCTTTCTGAAATGGATATAACGACCTATTAGGGCCCGACAACCCCGTGAAAGGCGAACCGACGGATTTACGGTGGATTAGTAGTCAGGTTGGAGAAAAAAAAATGTGTGGTCCAATAAATAATGTGGGATAGAGTAAAATTTTACGTGCAACGGATCGTGACTACCGATAAGTTGCTAGTTTTTTGTTTTTGTTTTTGTATCGACTAGTGGACCACCACTAGTGGACTGTTGGCTAAAGCCAGCCAACCTCCGACCTCTCCCACCTGGCCTCAGACCCCTTCTACTCGCTTTTAGATAATGAAGTTTTTTCCAAAAGAAATTCAAAACTACCGGAGATCAGATACGTCACATAAGTAGAGCAACATTTTGGTGGTTTAAGTAGACATTTCAGCCATCTGCTCGCCAAAACAATTTTTTGAAATATTTTGAAAAAGTTTGAAATATTTTGTTGGGAAACTTTCGGAGCTCAGATACTCTACATGGAGCTTTTTAGTTTTTTCAGATTTTTCTTGTCATACACTCGCCGAAAAAAACAAAAAAACATTTACTTATTATTATTTATTATTATAATTTTTTTCAATTTTTTTTTTTTTTTTTTGTTTTTGTTTTTTGTTTGTTTGATCTAGAAGTAGACTCTCCTCGGGTTGGTTTTATTACAGCCTACTATATTATAAAGTAGAAATTAGGTACCGCTTCTTCATGACAGACTGCTGAAGAAAGAAATCTAGACGTTAAACTTAGCCTCACGTAATACTAATGATACTAATAATACTATCATGCCGATGTTGATGACATTTCGAGACACATGTCGAATCACATTATCGCCAACTTATCAGGAGAGCCCAAAAAACTCACAAAATCCTGCAAACGGGTAGTTTTTGAAACTACATTTTACCCAAACATCGATTTCGATATTATCTGGTTGGGATGTCGATAAGCCACTGGTTTCAAACGATGAAAATTAAAAATTGTATCAATCACAAAATTAGTAAATTTATTTATTTTATGCGATTTTGGTGATATGTACATGTGGCTTTGAGTCCCTCGATTGACCGAAAATGTGAACTTTGAATACATGTGACGTGTTTTTTTTTTTTGTTTTTTTTTTCGAATAATCAGAATCGAATGAAACCAAAAGCGTCGAATGTCTTTCAAAAGCTCCTACTCAGCGGGCCCAGTTTGAAAAAGGAATGCGGTGCCGCTGCGGGACGTTTTGATAAACCCGGCGATGTTTGAGGGGGGGGGGGGGAGTGATAAGAGGCCGGGCGAGTACCTGCCGCCACTTGACCGCCAGTGTTATCGTATCACTGGCGGGTTCACTAGATTGCTAATCACCTGCTGCCAGTGATCCTCGAGAGACGGTATCGCCGAGAAGTATCCGGTCTCGTGGATGTCTTGAAGCTCCCTGAAGATGTTTCCGCTCGGCAGGATATCCATTTTTGCGAGGGAGAGGAAAAACAAGTTTAGACGGAAAAGTTACAATTTAAATTTCGACGAATTTTCCGCTGCGGGCCGGCCGGGTTTCGTCGTTTAAGAGCGCCGAAAAAAAATAACAAAAAAACACCAAAACAAACGCGGTGAATAAAATTTCAGAGGACCACTTCACTTGACACAAAGGGCTCCATCAGATTTTCGGGCGATTTTTGGCACTTCACACGCGAAATCGCGCAAAATTTTGGTTCGTGTTGAAAAAAAAGAAAGGTTTTTGGCGCCGCGGAAAACACGATGAAACGAAAAATTTGGAAAGGTCTTCCGGGATCGGTGGGGGAGGTTGGAGAAGTGGAACGAAATTTATTATGTTTGTCCTACGAGTTGAAATTGAGGTTGGAAAATGTGAAGGATGGGAGATGCCTACAGCCTACGTCTGGTTTGAGAAGTGGCTGACGGTACACGAAAGGTTCCGCACTCGGAGGTCTACTCAGTCGGACTGAGGCCCGTCGGGGTGTTCGGGGAACATGCGCAGGCGGGAAGGCCCCGGGGAACGGGGAATTGAACGGAACAGTAGGCGCGGGACGGGGGGTCGCGGGGGACTTCCCCTCCCCCGCGGGATTCTCGTCTCGCTGCCCCCCTCACCCCCTGCCTGTAAGGGGGGTTTGCCGGGAGGAACCGACACGCTGCGCCAGCGGCTGGCCTTTACACCGAGCTGACGGGAAATTTCGGGATTTCTAACGCGGTAATTTACGCGGACCAGGGAAAACTTCCCACATTGCCTTCAGCGTGAACTACACGCTCAGATGTACACAAAACAGAGCATTATTACTCAATCAAGCCCTCATAATGATTTGATACGCTGAAACTTCATCCAAAATTAGGTACTTTGAAAACGACACCTTGGTAGGGACCAAGGGGAAAAGCTCCGTGTTTAGCCTTAGGAATCCACAGAGCCTTGTGACTTCAGACTAGTTTAGAAACCCTCAAAAATAATTCTTCCTCCATAATCACTTAAAAATCGACGCCTCACTCGACTTTCAGGCCAATTTCCCTCAAAACCCCCATTTTTAGTCCCATAAACCTCCCACCGAGCCCCACAGTGTGTTCTGGCTAGTCTAAACCCCCTTTAAAATCAATTCTTGGTTTAAAACCTCGTCGAAAACGACACCTCATTCGACGTTTGTGCTAAACACCTTCAAAACCCCCCACCTGTAGCCGAGCCCTACACAGACTGCCTCTATAAATCTATTTTTTATCTAAAATCCCTTCAAATACGACAAATCGTTCGGTCCACAGCCCAAAACCCTTCAAAAAAACCCATTTGTAGCACCTTAAAAGCCCCAAAGAACCTCAAGTGTGTTCAGCCCAGTTTGGCATTCCTTTAAAACCCAATTAAGGCACAATTTTTCAATAGATATTTACAAATTAAAAAGGTGAACTTTCAGGAACCGAAAAAACGTTCAAACCCTTTACATATTGAGTTATAAGACCCCCCACCATTTGTCTGCCAAATGGTTAGATTCTATCCATGCATCAAAATAATGGTGATGCTCCGATCAAAATATTATCAAAATCCGATCAAAAATCATGTGTACCATTTTCGCCAAAAGACTCACGATACAGTTCTTGTTGATTTTCATTCGAAATCAAGAGAATCTCTTGCAATATCTGATATTCCACGGCTGTTGTGCATTCAACCCGGAATAATTTATTTGACCTTTATTCAGATTTTATTTTACTGTAAATTTAATTTATTTTCAATTAATTTATTTTTTATTTTGTTGTCCAGCTCCTCGACGTTGAAGGCCTGCTCAGAAGACTTGAAAGAACAAAACCTCATGACCTGTGGGAGTGGGGTGCCCTGTGAAAGTGAGTGATTAAAAGTGCGTCAGTTGCACAAAACAAGTCGCATAGAAGCAGTGTTATGTGTCATAGCTTCTTGCAAGTCATTTAATATACAACAATTGAAGAGTCCAGGGGGAAAACCCCGTCATTGATACAAAGCTGATTTTGAGAAAAATGAATTTTAAAGTTTACCAACTAACAGAAACTTCAAAAACGATTTTAAAAATACAAAAAATGTTTTATTTGAACCATCAACTATCTGCATATATGCAGATTCACAATATGTTTCCCGAATAACCATTTTTCAAACTATTAAATGATATTTTATACATAATTCTGAACATATAATGCGAATTTTAACCCTCTTTTACTCCTAAACCAAACAATGGAGAGAATAAAGTATTTTGAAGAATGCAAAACGTATCCTAATATCCACAAAATACCAACAAAAATTGCTTTGTACAATTTGTACACTGTGTATTAGGTTTTACAAAATATTTACCAAAAAAAAAGAAAGTTTTTACGAACGAAAACTACGATTCAAAAACGCTGCAAATTTTACTCAAGGGTTTATTATTCTTTGATATAGGTTACTTGTGCAAAAATTATTTCTGTGTCAATGTAAAAAATTTTGGAAAAATGTTTTTTGGATTTTCTTTTTTCAAACAAAATTTTTCAAAAAAAATTTTTTTTACTCGAAAAATATTTAACCTCCTGGGATCCTTCAAAAATCCCATTTTTAGCACCATGAAATCCCTATAGATCGCCACAGTGAAATCGGATCGTTCCGGGACTTCGAAAACGACACCTAACTCGACCCCATAGTTAAAACTTCAAAAACCCCCTCTCATAGCGCCATTTTAGCCCCATAGCGCCCCACGGGTTTGGGCGATCGGACTGAAAACCTTGCGGGCACAACTAGATGGTAAACCGAGTATTTTGTCAAAATTTCAGATTCTAAAAAAAATTCCTACTGCCCAAAACGGCAACACACAAGATGATGAGATAAGGAGGGGCGCACGCCGCAGCGTTGGTTGTATTGGGGCCTTTTAAACTGCAATGACGGGGTTCTTCCCTGCACGCGCTGTCGATGACGGGGTTTTTCCCCAGTTACTGATATTAGCAGTACTGTACTGCTAATATTCAACCCAATATTTCGCTGAGATGATGGGGTTATTCTCCAAAACCGAGGGCTTCGTCGGATTCTACGCCTCAAAATCCTTTAGAAACCACTTCGTACCCGATTCACCCCAAAATGTCGATGACGGGGTTTTTCCCCTGGACTGTTCAATTGTAAATTGCTGATACGTTTGTTAACTTGATGCAATAAAAGTTTCAAAAAAAAAATTTTTTTTTTTAAGCGGCGAATAATGGAGTGGATGCAGTCTAAATCCCTTTCCTTACAGTGTACAAGACGGAAATTGTTATGCTCACAGGGAAGCGGATTGATACCCATACTAGTCGGTGGACAAACTATTGAATTGTCAGATCTGGGACCTGGGAGTAATGCTCGACCAGAAACAAAACTTCTGGACTCACACATGCATAGCTGCAGATATGGCGGCTGTTGTTGTACACCACATGTACACCTAGGCAAAGGATGGATCAGTGCAGAGAAGAGACTGCGCATATGCACCGTCAACAGATCAGTCTCAACCGGAGCGGTGCAAACTATTGCTGGAGCAATCCTAATAGACCTCCTTGCGGACTCTTGCAAGGGAAAAAAAGCACCAGCAACAGTGAAGAAAGAAGAACGAAGAATGACCATGGAGAAGTGGCAGAATAGATGGAGGACGGAGAGCCGAGGACGATGGACTGCGCGGCTCATACACTATGTTCGAGAGTGGCCAAAAAGGAAGCACAGGGAGACAAGCTATTACCTCACCCAGTTCCTCCTCACGGGCCATGGGTATTTCCGAGCATACCTTAAAAAGATAGAAAAGACTACAGAAGTAGAGTGCATGTACTGCCTCACCAAAGACGATGACGCCCATCACACCTTCTTTGTGCGCCCCCGCTGGCAAAGCTTGTGGATCGGCTTGATGGAGGAGATCAAAGACTTTGAGCCAGAAACCATTGTCGCAAAGATGCTGGCGGTGAAAGACAATTGGGACGCCGTGCACACATTCACCATCGCAATACTGAAGACATAAGAGAGAGACAGGGAGTGGGAGGGGATTGGTGCTGGAGTCCAGCAGCTGGACCAACCCTCCCATCACCTCCTCTCTCTCATCTGACAAATTAACACTGCATGAAAAGGAAAGGAACCGGTAGAACAGGAGGTCAGGACAGGTGGAAGGTGACAGGGAGGGGGAGGGCTGAAGAACTACCCGCCCTCCCACACTTATCTCTATCTCCCTCAAAAAACGGGTGACTCAGACTTACAACAATGACAACAAGAGGCCATACCCGGCTAACCAAAGGAACTACCTTGAAGTAATACCAACAGTTCCAGGGCAGTTTCCTGAGAGAAATCGAGGTGCTTTTTAGTGGGTACACTGATGTATGCAGAAGGCCCACACGAAGGGCGGGTTCCCCGCTGTCAGTCAAGAAAGGATTTTTCATCTCGTTAAAATATTTAAAAATATGTATGCGCCTCAAACAGGCGAATGAAACGCGACCGTCTCCAATGACGAATAAAATCCACGACTGAAAGACATTCAGCGGTGAGGTTTCTCAGAATTCTACAGAAAGTCCATCTGCTGAAAGCATCAGCACCCTACAATCCCAACGAAGGACCTCTAAATTTGAGGAAAATGACCCACATGGCAAACTAGGTAGGGGAGCCTGGGGGTACCTTTGCCAGGAGGAGCTTTTCCAAGGAGAAGCCGCAGAATGCCTAATTACGACCTCTGGGCACAAGCAAGAAGCCTGAGGGAACCCACCGTCTGGTCTGAGAAAGGTCCAGTGATCGCAAGACCCCACTGCCTCCATCATCACAATGACATGACGAAGACAACAGTCCATAAAGAAGACAACCCATGAAAACTCGAGCACAGACCCAGGGGCTCATAGGCAACAATCATTCTCCTCGAACATGCAGCGGCGAGAACATGGAGTTCCCGCCTTTGGATCTTGGCACCACACACATCACTGAAATCAAATCAAAATCGAAAACCCAGAAGCACAGCCCAGCATAGGTAAACAAGACATCCGCACTTAGGGTTTAGTTCCCACAACGCCCAAAGCTGTACAGGTACCTACCTTATTTCTGTAATTCGTGTGTTTCCCAGTTTCTAGACACAACAGAATCAGCACCGTTTAAACTGACTGAAGGCAGGCGTCAGTACTGAGTAGCGCCATGAGATGAGGAACGGGCCTGAGGCAAAATCAACTCAAAGCCAGAAACAACAATAACAGCTAATTGCTCATTACGCAACCCCCCTGCCGTTGCACTGATCAAACCGACCTGATTGACTATCAATACTACAGTAAAAATATCGATTCCACAATCAGCAAGACATGAGAGCCAAGAATGTCCACCTCCGAAATTGGGTGGGTGTAACAAATTAAAGGGTGTGAATAAACTGTAATCAAGTTCGGTGGGCTCGCATTAATTAACGTACTTTTGTAGCACCCACGAGCCTCATCTTTTGCCGGACCTCGCTAACAAGCCCGAATTAAAAGCACTTTTGTCAGGAGGAAATGGACCGGGTCATTGCGAGGACGTAACCCCGAGCCACGACACACCGGAGGAATGTCTCAATTAAGGCCGGAATAGGACGAGCATGTAGATGAAAACTAGGAGTCACCGACCAGGAGCCCTACGACGAGTTTCAAAAGTTGGTCCATCGGAATGGAAAAATTGGAGAAAAAAGGGGGGGGAAAAGAGCTTGGCGAGCATAGTACGAGGAAAGTCTGAAACCACCAACAAGTTGCTCCATTTGGAGTATCTGAGCTCCCTGGATATCCGGCTCCTTACTAGTTTTTGGCAAGCATCACCACACTGAGAGAAAAAAACGCTGCAAATTTTAAACAAGCGTTTATTATTCTTTGATATACGTTACTTGTGCAGAAAGTTAATTCTGTCAATGAAAAAAATTTAATTTATTTATTTTTTTTTTTGATTTTTATCTCAAAAAAATTTTTTTTGGATTTTTTTGTTCAAAAATGTGTTTTTTCAAAAATTCTGCATTTTTTACTCGAAAAATATATAACTTCCTGGGATCCTTCAAAAATCCCATTTTTAGCCCCATGAAAGCCCTAAAGATCGCCCCAGTGAAATCGGATCGTTCCAAAAACATCCAAAAATACTTCGAAAACGACACCTAACTCGATCCCATAGCTAAAAGCCTTCAAAAAACCCTCCCATAGCCCCATTATAGCCCCATAGCGCCTCACGGGTTTGGGCGATCGGACTGAAAACCTTGCGGGCACAACTAGATGGTAAACCAAGTATTTTGTCAAAATTTCAGATTTAAAAAAAAAATTCCTGCTGCCCAAAACGGCCTGGACGGCGGACGGCGGACGGACATTTCGGATTTAGAATGTAGACCTCTTGAATCGGATAATGTCAAATTTTGAGCCCGATCGGAGTCGTCGACCCCCGTCGCGAAAACATAGGTGTATTATTCCAAGAATAATAAACCAAAAGGGCCTATTCTAGGTTATTTTTCGATTTTTTCTAGGTTAAATGCTGCCAACCTAGATTTTTTTGGTTTTCATTCTAGGGTGGAACAATTTAGTATAGGTTGAATATCATTTAACCTAGATTGAAAATACTGGTGAAGTTACCGTCCTAAAAATGCAAACAACCAAGATTTAAAATGCGCCACCCCCCCCCCCCCCCCCACACTTTAGTTCTAGGTTAAGTTCACGGTGTGTGCCTCCGCCTCCATCCATTTACAGTCTAGGTTAAAAACATTAATGTCTTGGTTGTCTCACCCTGGTATTCAATGTTTTTCACTTTCGTAGACGGTTGATTTACCCTAAAACGAAAACGTTCTCACCCCACCTCAAACAATTTACAGCCATGGTGCGTTAACCTAGAACCCTTTTTTCTCTAGGTTGTGCCCCTTTATTTACGAGGTTGTTTCATTTACTATCCCTGTTGTACCAGTTAAATTTCTAGGTAGCTTCCTATTCTTTCCAGGTTGGTCCTAATAAATTACTAGGTGGTCCACTTTTCTTTCTAGGTTTGCTCCACTTCCATTGCAGGTTGGTTCTATCAACTTCAACTATCTTTCAGGGTTGTCTCTGTTGCCAACTCAGTACAAAAATTTGAATGTGACGTCATAATATGACTGCACATTAGAGACAGAAAATAGATGATTAGAATTTGACAGAGATAAACGGTGGGGTTGAAGCCACCGGGTAAGTAGCAGGGGTGCCAAGACAACTTTTTTCTCTAGGAGTGCCCACTGCCTGCTTAGCGTACCTACCGTAGAAACAACCTGGAATTTATCGAATGAATTACAATCACTGTTGTTTAAACCTAAAACTATTTGTGGTACTACGGTAGTTTTAACCGAGACTGAAAGTCTAACTTTTTCTTCTGGGTTGTTAGGTACCTAAAGTAACAATCTCGCCTATAAGGTTAAATCTCTCAGTTGTTTTCAGTTGTACTCGTACAATCGAGACTTTAATGGAGGGGAATTATATGGAAGGTCAAATCTTTCGATTCTAGGTTACCCCACTTAAAAGTCAAAGGTAGGTAATGTATTTCCTAGGTCTTCACAATGTCAACCTAGACCAAATGTGAAGTTCACATTTGGTCTAGGTTGACACTTTTTTATTCCAGGTTGTGGTCAGAGGGCGGGTAATAACGGATTAGGTTGTTTCTATATGGGTCTTGGTTGTTTTAATATTTTTCGATGATACTTTAACCTGGACCTATTTTTTTCTAGGTTGAATCAATTGATTCTAGGTGATTTCAATTTCTTTTCGAGGTTATTTCGGATTTAACCGAGCCACTAAAAACATCTTTTCTCTCAGCGCACGGGGAAAACTTTCCCAAGTAAAAGTGTACGAAATAATCAACTCTTTAGGGAAATTCGTGCAAACAGTTGGGGTCATTTAAAAGTCAGAGTGTATACCAATAAACCCCGCACCCTTTAAAAGTTAAAGAAAAAAGTAAAAAGTAAAAGACTTTAATTGAGTCGGAAATTTGATCTATTCCGACCGATATGCTTGAACGACGCAAAATGTAAAGGACCGACTCTATGAATGCATCGGCAAAGAAAGAAGACATTTAATAGACAAAATATTTTCCCATTTCAGACTCGCTAGGAAAATACTTTCCCAGCCAAAACGTCACCACGGAAAAAACTTTCCCAAGTAAAAGTGTAAGAAATAATCAACCCTTTAGGGAAATTCGTGCAAACTATTTACCTGTAAAAATGGTGCAATGCAACTATATAAAAAAAAAAAAAAGATAGATGGCAGGTACAATTGTTCGTCAAAGATACATGGCAGGTACAATTGTTCGTCAAATTATTCGACTAAATCTATTGGTCTTTCGTGTCATTAGTGTCTTCTTCGTTTTCGCCGCCATTTACATTATAGAGGGTGGTAATAATTATATTTTTTATAAACCGGCAGGAAAAGTTGGCGTTTGACCTCAAGGGACATCCAGATGAATGATAAATTAGCCCTTAATATTTAAATTTTAATATGAAACATTGCAGCTTCTCGAATGAAATAAATGGATCATGGAGGCATACTTTACACAACACTCTTTTCAAAAGTTTTTAAATCTGATATATGGAAGACCACTTATGGGCATGGGCCAAGAAAAGGGCAGTTTTTCACGGAATCACCCCAGTTCACGCTTCCCAGTATACCTAGTAGATCAAAAAAGTGAGAGAAAGCAAAAACAGAAAAAATCCCCGCAAAATTCCTAGTTTATCTCAATTTAGGTACTATTCCCAAATATCTTTTATTGTAGGACCTAGGTATTGAATAGTTCTTGTTGTGTTGAATCTGAATCTAAACGGTTGTGTGAAAGAATGAGGAGTCGGTTGTAAGGCTGTGTGAGAGAATGAGGAGCCGTCTTCAAGGTATTGTAAAATCTATTTACCCCACAGGTCCCACGGTGTCTATAGTAGGTATGGAAAAAACCCACCCCACAAACCAAAATCCGAAAATTCAATTTCAAGCTTATATAACAGCTGTGAAAAAAATAATCCTCAATTTGCCCGGTAACAGAAAAAGCAGGATCCTTCTCGGTCCCTTGTCAGGTTTGTACATATTTGTCAACACGAACGTGATGCACCTAATCAGTGGACCCGCTCCAAATAGGGTGACAAAGAAGAGGGGGGTGACCTATTTGCTGATCATTACATTCCAAGACACGTTTACCCCACCAACGTTCCTTTTCTCGCACACCCTCAATCGCACCTTAGCACTTCCCTTATATTATATTCCGCGTCGCGCTTCAGACCTTTTTTTCGTGATTGCTGGCGACACACGTCTTCCCGTTGTTTGAATTTATTAGCTTACGTCGTCACATACTGAGCCGAGCCCTTTCGAGCCGCTTCGGTCAAAATTGACAACGCGCGAGGGAACGCGGGCGTGTGCCGGCATTTCACTTTTCGTGTTTTCTTTCGATTACGATTGTGTTACGTGTTTCAACAAGAGCCAGACCCTGCGTGCCAATATCAAGGGCCAAACTTATAGAAAAACTGTGCATTGGATCATGCGGGAGCCCGAGCTCGAGCTTAAGTCGTGAGGCATTTTTGGACGTAGAATCCATTTTTTGAGGTCCCGGAACGATCCGATTTCACTGTGACGATCTATAGGGCTTTCATGGGGCTACGAATGGGATTTTTGAAGGATCCCAGGAGGTTAAATATTTTTCGCGTAAAAAATAAAGAATTGTTGAAAAAAAAAATTTTTTTTTGAAAAACAAAATCCAAAAAATCATTTTTTTTTTTATTGTCACAGAATTAAATTTCTGCACAAGTAACTTATATCAAAGAATATTTAACCCTAGTGTAAAATTTGCAGCGTTTTTAACTAATGAAGATTCGTTGACCCTTGAAAATTCATGCAAAGAACCTCGGAGTAAAATTTGCAGTGGCTTTTAGAATCTTTTCCCGTATCAGCGGGTGGAAATTGGCATTTATACACCCACTAACGAAGTCCAATTTTAGATTCAGTATCACGTAGGTATAAAAAACTTTAGATTAGGAGCATTGAACCGAACTTGAATAGATAAAAAACTGTTGATTTTGCCAACATACCGAGCAACTCTGGTTCCTGGAAGAATTTTATTACTTCTACTTGTGCCTATTATCATTCAGCAGAGGGGTTTATCAACCATCGATGCGAGAGTCATACAAAGCACGTTTCCAGTTGCGCTCATTCCTTTACCCTCGACGTGCCTCAAGACATTAAGGACTTGATAGCATTTTAAACTGCTACCTTGATGATGAGGTCGAGCGTTTCATTTTACAAGAGAAACCGACCAGAAAAACTGTTAGTTGGGAAACTGAGGTCAAAAAGTTCATTGTTGATAGTAAAGGCTGTACAAACTGGAGCCTTGAAACGAATCTCTGAGTGAGTTACCTGGTCAGCGGAGTTTGCTGTATAAGGGCAAAAAAAAGTATCACAATTAGAAGGGTTTGTGTTCGTTAAAACCGTTTCCCGCACAGGTAGACGAACAATCGAGACGAGAAAAAGAGGGTGGTTTAAATTTCTTCCGTTTCATCGCAGTCGGATGTCTGCGAGCTTTTATGTTCTTTTTCCACCCTGGCGGAATTGCAGGACAAAAAGTACAGTAAACGGAGGTTGGAAGGAGGGACAAAAAAAAAATGAAAACGGAAACCAGGGTGGGAAAGAAGGGGGAAACACGGGAAATGTCTTTAGGGGTATTTTGAAACTTTTGCAAAAAAAAAAAAACAAAAAAAAAACGGAACTTCAAACTTGTCCGGCTTTGGACGGATTACGATCTGACGCAGGAGTTGGTTGAGAAGTGAGTTGCGGCTCCGCTGAGGTGCGCATTGTAAGACGTCGCCTCAGTCGACTCAAAAAGTGACGGAGCGGCCGGGAAATCGTCGCAGCTTTGGACCACATGTGCCGAGCGTACCCCTCAAATGTACTGCAGATGTGCGATTCGTCTGAGAGAACGGGGAACAAATATTTCGGATCGATTTATTGAACTGCATTGGATGGACTTGGGGAAAATTCGATACTCTCGATATTTAGCGATTTAAGTCTTTGATAATATTGTAAATCTAAAGAAAAATATTGAATGTCGAAAGGCAACCACAACGTCGGTTCTTTTTGACCCGACTCTCATTTTTAAGTTTTAAAAAAATTAATTTTAACGTTTCGGAGAACATTTAAAGGAACAACAAGGCAACATCCCTCAAAAATACATCTTAATCCAATAAAAACTTGATAAACTAAAATACTTAAAAATTTTTTTTTTTAAATCGGTTGACAGCTGCAGGAAAACTGGTTGGACAGCTACTCAGGATCCCTCCCACAACCCCCCCCCCCCCCTTCTCCCTACCCTTCATACTTGCGCCTTCCGGTCATTTCCGTCCTCACGAACCTACTAGTCGGAGGGTTAATAATTAAGGATTTATTATTAAGGACTTCAATAATTTGGGTTTTCCTCAATTCAAACGGAAATGGAAGAACAACAACGCAAAAATAATAATGAGGTGTATAACTTCAATATCAAATGGTACGATATTGTATATTATTTATTATATTAATATTAATGTCATATTTATAATATTATTGAAAAGAAATCTTAATTTTTTTTAAAAAAGTACCTAATTTTTTTACTTCCGATACAGTAATAGGATTTTCAGTTCATTGAGCTTAAATAAATACCGAATGATTCGATATCGATATTTTTCTTCGGGTATATCTGCAATACTGATAAATCAGCAATAGAATAGAATAGAATAGATTATTTATTTATTGGCAGGAATAAAAATACAGCTGGAGAATATTCATGAAAGAGAGGATAACTATTTAATGACCCAAACGACGATGATTTATCACTTTAATCTGACTCTGCTTTATATTAAGTTTAAGATTCCTGAAGAAGGGAGCAAGCACCTCCCGAAAGTCAGAGAATAAAATAGGATACCCAACCTCCTGTCTTTTCTTCCAACACAATTAGTGAAATGGAATTTTCATATCATTGAATTTATTTTTGATTGAAAAATTCAGATTCATGTCGAACTATTATCATAGAAAACAAAAACTAAGTGCTGTACCTTAGTTTTAAATACTTATCACCTAGTCTCAAACCAATATTGTTAATAAGTAAATTTTACTTGGAGCAATAAAATTCTCAGAAAAAAAAAGTCGAATGATTCGACTTAGACCTACTTATATTAATATAAGTAAATTTTTCTTCTGATCTGTGATATAATGGGCAAAAATATCGTCAAATCCTACATAATGTTACATACTAAAAGAAATTTTTTGTTTGTTATTGTTGTCTATAATATGTATAGAATGTATTTCCCAACAGAAAAACGACTAACATGTCGAAATTTTGAGTGAGTAATATTTTCGTCGTTTTCCTGTTGGGAAAAGTATTGATACTTCCATTATCAATTATATTGATAATGATAATTGTTAATAATAATTGATAATAATAATTCCATTATCAAAGAAAAATACTCAGCAATGAAAGCGTGAGACAATTAAAGACTTTAATACCACATACTTAGTATGGTAATATTAATGAAACCAATACGGGCCATGGCCATCCCTTCCACTGGTCCAGCCACTTAGTATAAGTCGAAATTCGTTTTTTTCTCTTCACCGTTCAAAGAAGGAAGGTTCCTTAGGTAGTGGAGACTTTTTCCAGCCACAATTTTAAAAAACCTATCATCGTCGTCGGGTGATATAAAAATCATACGAATCAGTTCTTGGAAAGGTCTGCGAGTTATCATTAATGCCTGTTACCTTGAAAATAGCTCTCAAAGCCAAGCAAAATAGCTATGGAGGAGAATACTTTGAGGTGGGTCACATACGGCATGGAATGAGAAGAAAAAAATGTATTTCGGAGAGAAAGTTTGAAGTGGTTCATAATATGAATATATTATAAGAGATGGAAAAATCTTTTTTTTTTTTCTTTTTTTTTTAATGGGACCAGAGACTGCCGGTTGGAGAACTGGGAAATCCAGGGTTGAGCTTTTTTTAGAATCATTTGTATCGTGCCGTACCGAAAAGTAAGCTTTGGATGTAGCGATGGGCTTTATAACTCCACAGAGGGTGGTGAAAACCATGTGGAACCTATAATAATTATTCAAATATTGAATATTTAAGAAAAAGTCGTGAAGTATAACATGGATAACAATAATGTTATCATTTACGACTTTTGCAATTTGGTCAACAAACAAGCAATGAAATTATTTGCTTATACAGTAATTATTATGTATTAGCATTTTAAGCAACATTTGTGCTAGTGCCTGATGATGTAAGGCTTTTTTTTTCTTCTTCCTGATTGAGCTCTGAAAGCTGACCGTCTCTTGAAATCCTCGGAGCTTTCTCTCACCTGTTTCCACATCTAGGCTAGAACTCACTCAGCACACTTTGGAGTAAATAGCTAATGGCGGAAGACGTGAGAAGACTAAGGTGGTAACTCTCTGCTAATTATACAATGTATGTTCTAGATAGAGCACACACCTCTCAAGGCGACCTTACAACAGTCTCAAACGGAAGGTTGGCGCCGGGAAAAGTAAACCAGCTGACCAGTTTTAGGTGTGATCAGCAAAAATTACATTTCGCTCGTACGATGATAATGAACTGTTCAGCGGGCCCGATCGTACCTAACGTCGGAGTTCTGCACAGACTTTTTATTCCCATTGCGGTTCGAATCAATAGCGGGGACACAGTAAAGTCGGTCCTTTTATTTTAGGAGGGCGACAAATGAGATAAAAACGCAACAATAAAGCTGAGTTAGAGAAGGACGGTGGTGGAGGGGGAAAGAGACAAATAAGTCTGGTTGTGTCGACGGATGATTGATCTAATGAACGGTTACCATGGCGACTGATTAATGAATGAATCAGCTCCAGATGGGCGACCGCCCTCTGCCTAGTGGGACGTTGAAAGGAAACGAGGAACAAACTAGTGACCCCCAATCATTGGGAAGGCTGTAGAACATAAGAAGATTTATTATTATTCTTATTTGCTGGAACGCTAGATTGCAAAGAGCAATCGTTACAAGAGTACTGTCATGCACCACCTGGCGTCAAGTGGGTTTTCACCCAATCTGAACATGGAGTTTGAATTAAGATTCCCTGGGCTGTCGTCACCGATTAATGTAAAGGGTTTGGCAACGTGGAAATACAGGGTAGGTTGGCTCTTGGAAGTTTCTGGTTGTCTTCCAGGTTTAATGTCCTGGAAGAGTTGGAAGCAGAGGGTTTCGTGAGGGCACCAGAAGCGCCTGAATACTCCCCCCGCTGGAGTCCTCAAATATAGACTGTCGGTTCGCACAGTTGGTTGCCTGCCATCGCGAAACAGCTGCCATCGTTTTCAACAGTATTGAATTTCAGAAAGGATGACAATTTCTTCCTTCCAAGCAAATCAGTCAGAAGAGGAGGAGGGTCCCAAGAATCCTGGCCTGGGACTGAATCCCCCAATTCGGATGTTGGCTTGCTCCCAGCTATTCCCAGTGCCCTTCTTAGCTCCTGGCGTGATGTGGGTTTGGCCCTGATGTGTGAGTATTAGGGCGCCGCGTTGAGGTTGCCACGTAGTCCCCCGTATTTGGTGGAACCACCTCGTCAAACTATCAAATTCTGATAAAAGCGCCGGCAAGTCAGCAAGAAGCGTCTCTGGAGACCGGGAACAGCTGGGAGCAAGGGGTTCTCTCACTTCACGACCTGCGAAGTACACGCCCCGCGAAGTACACGCCCCCGCTTCTCAGGTCTTGAAGCGCTCGCCGTTGTCAGACATTGCCGATTTACTAGTAGATGCTGTGACACACAGATTAAACTACTGACAGATGGCCGACTCAATGTTAAAATGGATGCCCCAAAACTGCGCTATCTTTAGTTTGGCTAAAAATTACCGAGTCTTATCTGACGTTATCAGCTAGGACATCCGTCCTCCATGAATATTTTTCAAGACAGAAAAAATACAGAGCAACAACGCCCCAGTTTCAAACGTTAACGATTGCCATTGCCGCCATAATTTAAATCTCGACTAGGAAAGTAGGACATGATATAAATTAAAACTAAAATTCGAATATTACCATTCTGAATGGAAGAACCCAGTATTTTTTGGGGCAAGTGTCTATGATCCTGATGGTGAAAAATCATCAATGGAATCACAGAAACATTCACATAAACATAGGGGGGTTTTCCATTCAAAGTGATAATATTCGAATTTTTGTTTTAATTTGTACTTATCTAGGAATATTCCGTTAGGAATATTCACCAAAGTGAAATTCGCGATGGAGAGAATAGGAGTAGAAAAAAATAAACGGATTTAATATCACAATGATATTTGTATTTTATTTTTTCAAGTGCAAGAATTAAAACACTTCAATACAACAGAGCAAATCATGAAGAGGTGATGAACAATAATGATTATTATTAAGTTTTACAGGTTCACAAGTTTCCTGACCACAATTATTATTCATAATTTCGATAATTTTACAACAAAGGACACAAACCTGGTACGCGTTTCATTGGCTAATTGGAAACATCTAAAACTAAAAGGAGACCTTCATTACATACAAGACAAACATTTTGGAAAGATTTGACAAATCAATGAAAACGATTCTCCTATTATAGGAGTTTATAATAACTGGGAGATCATTTGGGATAGGCCATTTCTGAAGCATAATATTCATCGCCAAGCATTCATCGTGTTGACTCAACAATTTTGAATGAATAAATTTATAATCAGAGTAGCACCAAGTTCTCAAATAATGGTTGTACCAGCTGCAATTAAAGCTCTACGTCATGCACGCATTCAACACCACACAAATGAGTAATAACGAGTTCTAGGACTATGGTCCTAGAACTCGCTATTACTCATTTGTGTGGTGTTGAATGCGTTTTATAAAACTAAGGTCGCTTCATGGGACTCTTACCAAGTTCCCTGGCATATGAATAAGAGGGTCTCACTATGTTTGGTTTAAATTCATTTTCTGGGACCTGTTGGAGCTACATGGTTCTACTAGTGATCAAATGAAAGCTAATTAAATTCCCTACAAGCCTCTCCCCTAAAGTATGCGTCACAACCAAAACATTAGCCCTCAAAGACACGACATGGTTGAACATTTCACTTTTTGGTAAAAATCTGCTATCTTTCAAAGGCTGTATCTCGGAACCTGAATGTCCTACTGAGATGTTCTTGTGCTCAACTTGTCACGAATTTAATCTCGTTTCAATTATGAAACACGCAAGAACTACGCATCCTAGCGGTATGGGCTCAAAAAACAGCGCGAGCGAAAATCCAAAAACAGGGCAAAAATCGCTCGGTTTCAAGCGCCCCCCCCCCCCCACCAATACTCTTTAGCGACGCAAAATTGACTACATACCGTTGCAAATACGTTTCATGTATTTGGTTTCTCCCACTGGTTTTCAAGGAAATGTGTGACATGAGGTTAGCAGCTCTTCATAGAGATGGAATGTAAAGGGTTTGTGAGTCTGCCAGTAAGTGATTTCATAAGTCCGTCATCACTGGCTGTTTTGATGTGAAAACATCATCGTCTGGCCATTGAGTGAGTATCACACAGTTAATGATGACGGACTCAACCAGTGTTATGAAAGCTCTCCATAGAGGCGAGAGCTATTTGTTTCCAAAGTGACGGTAACTCAAAAAACCAAAAAATGGAGATCTATACGCCCCTTTGTCAATTTACTGACGATAATTCGAGGGACTTCACTCTTGATGATATTCCAAACTTCCTCTGTATTCCTAGCAGGGTCGTCTTCAGTCCATCCAGTCCGTGACGGTACATGGTGTTTACGTATCTCTCCACTCGTAGACGTCTTGATGAACGACCAATGCTCCACCTGCAAAACGAAAAACCCTCACAGTTACCAGGATGTTCCATAAGACTTTTAGCGTAATTAGAACTCAGAGCACCGAACAACATAAAGTCAAGTGGCTATTCTCGAGTGAAGCAACAATTCCGTTTAACCTGACGGAGGTACCTTTTCAATGCTAGGACTCCAAAAATCCTTGTGAAGAAGGATCTCTCTTCGTTCCAGGAGACGACAGTTTATCCCTTTTGGACCACTTGCATAGTCATACCCATTCTGAAGTGAATTGGGCCGGGCGTGGTTCCATTTTTTCTGAAACAAAAAGCAACAATTAGCAATTCACGATTTAAAGCACACAGCTAAGGCACTTATACCAAGAAGTATAGCTCCAGTGCCCGAAAGAATAGTTGTCCCTAATATCCACATTTATCTCTATAGGTGACAAGCTACTGATCAGTGATGATATCTATAGAACTTGGAATTTGTAGTATGGGTTTATCGATTCGATACCATTCCCATAATGCGACCGAACAACAATTGTTATATTATTATAATATGTACACTTTCTGAGAAAAAAGAAGCTTACCAGATGTATGAAATGGTCATTCCGAAGTGCTTCTTTGGGTGCCATGCACATAACCAGGCGTCAGCGAACTCTCGCTACTAACTTCAGTTGAGCGTGATGGCCAGTTGTTACAGAAGTAGTAGGGACCTACTACCTACTGTGGGCTCCGAACTACTCGACACCTGGAGTAATGAGTTAATAGTAACATAAATATATTATATTCGCAATCTGTAGGCACATTTCAACTACAATCAATGATGGCAGGAAATATACCTGAGATGCTAATTTGACGTTCATAATTTCATGGCTTCAAGTGGCTAGGCGTAATTTTATGTAGTAGGTAAGCCTCAGAAAGAAACGCTGCTTCCGTCTAATGCAACAGCATGTTCTATGTCCCTCTAAGATGCTCGGAGTAAGGAGTTGCCTTCCTCCTGGAAAGAATTGAACATGTATTAGTGAAAAGTGTTGGGTCGAAATCTCTTCATGTAGGTAATGGAACAAAAATTGAGGCAAAATGGAAAAGGCGACGTTATATTCAGAGCAAGCTAATGTTCAGTGAGCAAAGATGCATACAAATACATGCAAAAATTAATTATTCGTAGAGAATCTTAACAGAACTCTTAGAGGCGAGCTCCAAAAACCAGGAAAGAACGCTCCACATTTTACAAAAGGGTTTGGTTTATAATTCTTTGATATAGGTAGGTTAATAGCGCAAAAATCAATTCTGTCCTTAGGAAAATATTTTTGAAAAAATTAAAAAATAAAAACTTTTTGTAGGTATAATGTTGGGACAGACGTAGGACCTCGAAAAATGGATGCGTCCAAAATTACCTACTCGAAAACCACCTTATTAAATAAGACAAATTTTGTCCTCCTTTTGTTCTGGGACTCCCGAAAATGGATCCTACGTCCAAACCACTTCGAAAACAACACCTAACTCGAACCAATAATCGAAAACCCCTCCCGTAGCCCCATTTTAGCCTCATAGCGCCCCACGGGTTTGGGCCATCGGGCTGAAAACCTTGCGGGCACAACTAAATTTGGCCAAAGTTTCAGATTAACAAAATTCCTACTGATCAATACGGACGACGAACGGACATTGAACCGGATAATGACAAATTTTGAGGCTGATCAGAATTTTGGACCTCCATCGCGATTACATAGGTGTATTATCCCAAGAATAATAAACCAAAACAGAAGAAGTCTAGAATTGAAAGAAAGAACGTAAATGCGCCTTCTGATTGTCAGGGACTCAAACAAATGCAGTATAATATTGCACTAGCAAAATCTGATTTTGCTAGTGCAATTTTTATGAAAACATCAACATATACCTAGGTAAATATCATGGGCGAGCTTACCTTCACATCTTGGGCGTCCAATAACGTCGCAGTTTCTTCATTTTGGAGCCACTTTTGGAGAAGGATTACACGTCATTACACTGACTTTTGAGAAGTTAGAATTATTTGGTTTTGTCATAACTGATAGTTTAAGAAAAAAAAAAAAAAACTATTCATGAATGCCGTGAGCACACGGCATTCGGGAAAGTTACCCACATCAGAAATTCAAAAACAAGTAAACACAACAGAGAGAAACCGTTACGGATTCACAATGCTCAATTCCAGGGGCAGTGTTGTCAAGAGTATGCCACGTAAATTCTAACTTTCATGAGGAAAGTTTCTTTCTTGCTTGTTCATTTTTCCATGTAAAACGACCAAGGAATGCCGTCGAATGGAAATAAAATACAAAGAGGCTTTATTTATGTATGTGAGTTAACTAAAAATCAATTTATTGGACACTTCATTTCCGATGCATGCACATAGTTGAACTTCTGAAAGGCCTATTCAACGACACTAGCGCGCTCAGTTTGGCTAAATGACAATAATTTTTTGGGGCATGGCGGATGGCCTCGCGACCACCCCCCTGCTGTGACAAGTGATGCAGGAAGTCGACCAACCAGGTTCGCCTTATCAGGAAGGTTAGGCTGAAGGGAATAGCGGTTCTACCGCATTTATAGAACTTCAAATAGGTTCCTCCTGAAACGGGGGTTAAACGTCTTCATCCTGCTTTCAAGGACTTCAAACCAGATTTGTGGTCTGGAAAACGTGATGCTTCATTATTCGTTGTAACATGGTTTAGTTATCGTTTCTTGGTCACATTTATAAACGATTTCACCCAAAGGTTGAAGTTCGAGTTTTTCGACAAACACGTTTAAACTATGACTGAAGGAGGAGACAAACTCAACTTGGAATCGATCATAACTCGGCTCCTTGAACTGAGGTCGAGTCGGCCCAGTAGAGCGTTGCAGCTGGCCGACGCCGAAATCAGAAGTTTGTGCCTCAAAGCACGCGAAGTTATCATGAACCAACCTGCCCTGCTGGAACTTGAAGCCCCGATGAAAATAGTTGGTGAGTGAGGACAGTCAAGTTGTTGCTCAGGGTGGATCACTCCTCTGGGTTATTTGCAGGTAACATACACGGGCAGTTTCTGGATTTGCTGAGGATTCTTGAGTACGGACAGTTCGAATGTAACTTCCTCTTTCTCGGAGACTACGTCGATTTTGGGAAGCAGTCTGTAGAAACCATGTGTCTCCTGTTGGCCTACAAAGTTAAGCTCCAGGATCACTTCTATCTTCTGCGGGGCCATCATGAAAGCCAATCTGTTAACCGAATGTTTGGGTTCTACGAAGAGTGCAAGAGAAGGTAAGGTACAAGGCCTGTCAGAATCCAGCAGCCAGCGTGAGAGCATCTGCCAATTATCTCATTTGAATCCTCTGCTGGGATGCTTTCAGCTATTTTCAATTTCAGGTACAACGTCAAATTGTGGAAAACCTTCAATGAAGTTTTCAATTGTTTGCCCATTGCAGCTGTCATTGACGAAAAAATATTCTGTGTCCATGGCGGCCTAAGCCCAGATCTTCAGAGCTTGGAACAAATTAAGAAGATTATGAGGCCGACAGACATTCCCGAGTTTGGAATGTTGAAGGATCTCTTGTGGTAAGTGTGGGGAATCTGGGAGATATATTACCCACACTTTAGCTGTAATATCGGCAGCCCAACAGCGGGTGGAGTAGGAAGCGCTGCAGTCGCGCCGCGACCGCATAAATCCTTCTTCTCCCAAGAGCGGCTTCACCGCCCTTTTCAAAGAGCCACGGAAATTTCCCTAATAAATTACCTTCCACCGTTTGTATATTAAGAATATCATTATCTCTGAATGCAGTTATTTTTATGGGAACAAACCCGCTGACCAGACCTCCTCTAGTGACAATTCATTTGAGGAAGCTGAATCAGCTGGAATGATACCGATGCATGGGTCCGTTGTCCAGGCACCTTTCGACGACATTTCGTTTGAAGGGGCCGGAACATTGGCCTCATGTACGACCGAGTCAGCTGACCACCTTTGATGACATTTCATCTGAGGTAGCTGGGCACACTGTCCCCCAGTAAAGCTACGGGCACTGGGCAAAACGATACTGGCCACAACAGTTGTCCCGAGTCAGGATACTGTGGCGATTCGTAATCTTCGGAAGGGAGCTAAGGGGAACCCAATTCCCAACACGAGGAGTCCTGAGGATTCCTGACACAACAGGTAAACCTGGAGCATGCGAATCTTCCTTTACTGTGGCTGCATCTTTCACCAGGTCTGCAGATTGGGCATTGCGTTATGCCCAGGACGAGAATGTTCCCACACTCCCTTCCCATTCCTACAAAACACCTGGTGGCGAAATCGTGGATATGACACTACCGGCCTTCCGCCAAACACAAATAAAATTATGAACCTAAATCAAATTTGGGTACACAAACTCATGTAGGTACACGCCCAACATCCGCTGTGTGGGGTGTCCCACAGTAAGTAATTTGTTTTAGATGTTCCAGTACGCTTTGTTCTTCGACGAATTGCACGCTTGGTTTTGTCATCAGGTCCGATCCGGAAAAAGAGCTGCCCGACTGGGGCTTCAACGACAGGGGTTTCGCGTATTCCTTCGGGATGGACATCGTCAACAAATTCCTCCAAAAGAACGACTTCGAGCTCATCGTCCGCTCCCATGAAGTGTGTGACACCGGATACGAGTTTTACGGCAAAAGACAGCTCCTCACCATCTTCTCCGCTCCTAATTTCCGGCCGGATTTGGACAATTCGGGCGCAGTGATGTCCGTCGATAGCAATTTGGAGTGTTCTTTTCAAATTTTGAAAAATCGGGGGGTGAACAAAGCTCAGAATCTCGGTGGCGGCAGCAGCAAGACGGGCAAATGCGCTGTGATGTGAAAATACATTATCCTTTTACTCTATTGTGGTTTCCTTCCAAGTTCCATGAGTCCGAATTCGTATTTTGGTAATAAGGAGAACTCTTTCAGGCTTGGGGAGCACACAAGGGGCTTAAAACCAATTCCCCGATGCACGACTTACCAGTCAAATTGGTTTCCAACTGATCATTTCACGTATGGTTTTAGCAATGAAATTACCGAGGTTCATCGGGGAGTTTTGGTGATGTAATGCATACTACAACTGACCCAAAACACCCCTCCGAGGAAAGGGTTGCTTGTAAATCCTCGGGATCATAGTGGAGATTAAATAGTTAACAACAAGATTACATTTCCCCTCCCACCGTCCCCTCCAACTCGTCACCTCGCGTTATTTGCCTTGCAGTTTCTCCATCCCACCCACACCCTGTGCGCCATTTCCAGCCCATATTGTTGTCCACAAAAGGGGATTATCCAAAGTGGATCAAGGGGGATTGTGGGGAAATTTGTTATGGGGAAGGGCCCGTTTACTGTATCGCCTATATACGATTCACTGCTGGATGGTTACAGCAGCAGTTTCAAAGGGTAGTTGAGTCAGGGAGGATAACTCTTACTGAACGAGACCCAGGCAAATGATAGATACTCACATCGCCGAAGGAGAAGAGCTTAAAACAGGTTTCAAATTCAAGAAAACCGACAGAAAAGCAAAGGAACCTGTTTCAGGCGACGAGCTCAGCTTGAAGCCAGTTGAGAGCTATAGAACCTGTTCCTGTTTTAGGAGATATAAAACCGGTTTCAAGTCCTTGAAAGCTTCTCGCAGAGCAGTACCACTAGTTTGAAAAGCATAAGCTCTTCAAATTGGAAACTTCTTTCGCAGGACGAAGCTAATTGAAAGCCCTTTCAAACCCATTGAAGTGCCATAGAACGATTTTGTAGGACTCTAACGATGGAGGCCGGTTGAAAAGTGAAAACTGGTTTCTAGAAGCTATAAAACCAGTTTCAATTGCATTGAAAGCTGGTTGAAGAACTATAAATCCAGTTTCAGAAGCTTCGAAACAGCTTTTGAAGTCATGCAAAATTATACAAGCAAAGCGAAGTCATCTGAAGTTATTGACCAGCTTAAAGTCATTGTAAGCCATTTAAAAAGCTATAAAACCGTTTTGAAGCCAGTCATAAGAACGAATGAAGAAAATGATGAGCTTTGAATCTGCTTTTAAAGTCATAAAAAAACTAGTGTAGCGGATCGCCACAAGGGAGGAAATCCTCCAGTTATGAAATCGGCCGACAGCCACCCCACGAAGTATGCAAGCGGCCCGCGGGAGGCGCCAGCGCCTAGGGGGTTTCTGAGCGGAACCCCGGGGGCACGTCTATTCCCGATACCAAGATCGGATGACTAAATAGACGGGTCCCCTAGATGATTCCGCCCCCTCATCCTTATGCTTGTGATCCCCATTCTGCCTATCGTAGATATGGATATCAATCGCACAATTTTTGACGAGACCGCTTGCCAGGAATCCTCCTCTGAAGACATTTCAGTTGAGGAAGCCGGCTCAGCGGACTCAAAATTAAATTCACGCGGGGTACTTGCCCAGGCCGATCCTACCGACAATTCGCTCGGATCAGCCGGGAAATTTACCCCTCGTCAGGAGCAATCTGATTCTGATGCCACTCCTACTGACACTTCGCTCGGTGTAGCTCAGAAGCTGATTGTCTCAGGTATAGATCTGGGCCGCGGTTCTGATGGAGGCAATTTATTGTCTTCAGATGATCCTGCGACCAGACTCATTTCCGGGAACGAACGCGACCCAATTAGGCTAAATCCGTTTGGTCAAATTGGGGACTGCGAAATTCCCCAAATTGCCCCGACACTATTTACTGGACAAGCTGATCACAACAAATTGTGTCAAGCCCCAGATAGATGTGTTTGCGCACTCCCCTCCTCATCCTCCACAAACACAGGGAGCGAAATCCTGGTCACGCCAGAGGCCTTCTCCCAAACACACAAAACAACCAATAGGGACAATATAACCAATTTAGGTACACAAATTGCTCATGTAGGTACACCTTCCACACCCGGTATGGAGGATCTACCTACAACTGGTGACCCCGACGTGATCATGGAGCCTTTGCTTCAGCCTCAGGGTCAACCTACAACTGGTGACCCCAACTTGAACATGGAGCCTTTGCTTCAGCCTCAGGGTCAACCTACAACTGGTGACCCCAACTTGAACATGGAGCCTTTGCTTCAGCCTCAGGGTCTACCTACAACTGGTGACCCCCTCCAGAAGACGCAGTCTTCACTTCAGTCGCGGCATGAAGGTGGCATGAATTTAAATTCAAATTCCCCCACCAACATTCAGACATCTTCTCTAATTAATATCCCGCAAAATGGAACATTCTTTCCCACGGTCCTTAGATATGAGAATCAACGTCAAATGAATCTTGGGTCGTCCCCCCAAGTGACCACAAGTCAGAACGGAGTTTCTGCACCATGGCTACCGGGCCATGGAATTGATATTACTCAACGTCAGAACAACATGTTTTCGACGCCATTTTTTGAGGCTAACTCAAATCTCCCCAATTCTCTCAATAATGTAACAGATCATATGTTACCAAGCAGGCCCTTGATGATTACATCATCAGATGTTAATCAGGGACCAGCACCCTTTTCTTTTCCGGCTTCTTCAAGCCAAAATTCTGCGCCTAGCACGCAGACAGTCCTAGACCTGCTACTCTCACAGGTCCCTAGGCTCGCTAATTCCTCCAGGAGAAGGACAACTCTCCCCGCATTTACACCCGACAATTTTGAAGGGTGGTTCAGGCAGGTCATGGCAGCTTTCGAGGCAGAAGACATCACATCACAAAAATGGATGTTTAGGGACGTCAAGTCCATTCTCCCTTCCGAAACACTCGACCTCATCAGCCATATAAATGCGGACGACAATAATCCACTGGAACAACTATATGTTGTAATGTCCCACGTTTACGGGATGACCAGTGAAAGCCGCATGACCACATTTATGCACGGTATGCCTTATGACGCCACGTCATTACCCTCAACATTATATAGGCGGTTACAAATCCTTGCGGGCAACTACGTTAGTCCACTCATGCTTAAGCATGCATGGTTGTCGAGGCTACCAGATCATCTTCGCATGATCGCCAGCACTGCACCGGACTTTGGGTCGATGCTCACGATGACTGACCGCGCTTTTAATGCACTCTCTATCAAACACTTAACAGCAGGAGTTTCGCAAGCAAGTGAACCCCAAAACACAGAAAAGAAGGTTAGCAAACCTCGAAAAATTTCGGTCCCTAAAAAAGGACAGGAGACTGAAAAACCTAAAACAGGCTCCACAGTCACTGTCGACAAACCTTCGCGGCCTACCTTCACGTTAAATAACGAAGGTATTTGTTGGTACCATGCTACCTACAAAGAAAAGGCGCAGAAATGCTACGAAGGCTGTAAAATGTCTTTAAACTGATTGCGCTGAATAATTTTTACTCGGGAAAAATTATTGAACGCGCCAAATCTCACCCGAGGCTCTTCTTAACATGTAAGAGCTCCAACACGGACTATCTTGTGGACACGGGCGCAAATCTTTCAATTTGTACTACAAAAGGTAGAACCTGCAAGCCTTCTCCAGACATTCTGCTCGCAGCAGCTAATGGAGAACGAATTCCGACCTTCGGGTTACACACGTTGACCCTGGATTTTGAAGGTCTGGACAAAATTACACATCAGTTCGTCGCTGCCGATCTCCAACAAGGAGTTATCGGGATGGATATCCTCACTAAATTCGGAATTTCCATCGACGCTAAAAACCGCACCGTAACAATGGCAAATAAAGTTGCAAAATGCGAGATACTTTCAACGTCGACCGCCAATGATGAGCGTCACAACGATCGACTGCCTACAACGGACCGTTCCGTCGAGGAACTGCTTCAAACCATTTCTTTTCCCCCGGAGTTCAAATCAATGATAACAGCTTACCTCAAAGGGATTGCCACCCTAGGGAACAAATGGAAGGACACTTCTGTCTCCCATCAGATTATTACATCAGGTCCGCCCTGTGCGGCGCGGGCACGCCCGTTACCGCCAAATAAACTTGCTCTCGCGAAGGAAGCGATGCAGGAGATGGTGCGCGACGGCATTGCTCGCCCTGGGAAAGGCTCATGGGCCTCCCCACTGCACATTGTCAACAAACCTGACGGGTCGCTCAGACTCTGCGGAGACTACCGAGCGTTAAACAGCAAAACAAAGGTCGACAAATACAACGTCCCTCACCTACTTTCTTTCAACCAAAATTTGTTTAACTGTAAAATTTTCTCCACAATGGACATTAGCCGTGCATATCATCATGTGCCTATCCATAAGGATGACATCGAAAAAACGGCAATAATTACACCATTCGGGATGTACGAGTTTTTGCGGATGAGTTTCGGTTTAAGCGCCGCCGCGCAGAGTTTCCAAAGGTATATAGATGCCATCTTCAGGGACATCAACTTTGTCTTCATTTATCTCGACGATATCTTAATCGCATCAAAGTCCCTCGAAGAGCATAAGCGACACGTCAAGATCGTACTCGACCGTCTCCTAGAAAATGGCCTAAAATTAAAGCTGGAGAAATGCCACTTTGCTCAGCCTGAGGTCAAATTTCTCGGCTTCACCGTCTCGGCCGCAGGGATGAAACCCTTACCCGATAAAGTACAGGCCATTACGGCGTACAAACAACCAAGCAACATTCTGGAGCTCCGGCGATTCCTTGGGATGCTAAACTTCTACAGGAAGTCTCTCCCAGGAATCGCTGGGGTCCTCCGACCCCTCAATATGCTTCTTTCCACGTCTAAGAAAAATGATAAGACACCCATAGAATGGACGGAGCCGAGGATACAGGCTTTCGAAAAAGCCAAGACAATTTTGGCTACAGCCACAAACCTCGCCCACCCGTCCCCCTCCGCTCCTCTACGTTTGTGCACTGATGCAAGTGATTTACACGTCGGCGGGGTCGTAGAACAGATCGTAGACGGAGTAGCACAACCTTTGGGATTTTTCTCAAAGGCCCTTTCACCAACACAGCAAAACTATAGCACTTTCGACAGAGAGTTGCTCGCCGTCTACCTTTCTATGAGACATTTCTTCGATGTCATAGAAGGAAGGCAGGTCTACGTAGTTACAGACCACAAACCCCTCACAACCTGCCTAACACAAAAAACTGCACATCTCAACCCCGCCAGACTGAGATGGATGCTCTTCATTTCGCAGGTTACCTCGGATATACGATACATTAAGGGGGAGGAAAATCTCGTGGCAGATGCCCTCTCCCGATGTGAAACGTTGCCCGAGGCTACAGACGAAGTGGGGGCATTAGATTTGTCCATTCAAGCAAATCTAGCGGAAGCACAAAAGGCAGAGCCACCCAAAAGCGAAGTAAGCGAAAAACTTACGAAACTAAAACCCCAACCAGGGGCACAAGCTATTTGGGTGGATCTCTCCACCGGGTTTCCTAGACCTTATGTCCCTCCATCCTTGAGGAGAACAATTTTGGACCAAATCCACAGGCTAGGACACCCAGGTGTGAAAACCACCGTCGCCAAAGTGAAGGAGAGGTATTTTTGGCCATCCCTGGTAAAAGATTGCACGCAGTGGGCAAAATCTTGCCAGGGTTGCCAAAAATCGAAAGTGTCCCGTCACACAGTGCCTCCCTTCACGTCTTTCCCACCCTCGGATGCATTTCAACATCTCCACCTCGACCTGGTCGGCCCCTTCCCTTTACAAAGGGGGAAAGACCATCTGCTGACCATGGTCGATAGGGCGACGGGTTGGATCGAAGCCTCCCCTATTGCGGGCATTTCTGCCATCACAGTAGCGAGAAACATCTACGAACAGTGGATATGCAGATACGGTGCCCCAAGTCGAATAACGACTGACAGGGGAAGACAGTTCGAGTGCGAACTCTTTAAACACCTCACCGACATGCTAGGGGCACACCATATTATGACCCTGGCATATCACCCTCAGGCCAATGGATTTGTCGAACGACGGCATAGGGCCTTGAAGGATGCCATGATGTGCCAGGGCGACAGTTCTCCTTGGATAGACAGGCTTCCGGCAGCTTTGCTGGGTCTGCGAACGGCCATCGACGACGAAGGTCTGACACCGTTCGAAAAGACTTTCAAATCGAAAGTCCGACTGCCAGGAGACATGTTTTCCCCCCCTACATCGGTGTCGACTGAACACATCCAAAACATTCGCAACGCGTTGCATCACAACACACAAGCGAAGTTTTATGTCCCAAGAGACCTAAACGAGGCCGAATTTGTATTCCTGAGAACGGAAACAATCCGAGCCAATTTAATTCCCCCCTATACGGGGCCATACAAAGTGCTGGACAGGTTCCCTTCGGGAATGACTATAGAGAAAAATGGTGTTCAACTGAAAGTCCCTCTAGCAAGAGTGAAACCGGCTCACATAGAGAAGGACAAAACAGATGGTAACACGAACTCCATCCCTTCTCCTACAATCCCGACAGGCAGTCCTAACACACCCACGCACTGTGTAAATCCTCCGAAAATCCCAGGGTTGTACACTAACACTCACAATGCCAACCCTTCTCCGACAACCTCAAGGGGCAACCCGACCCCACCCACGCACTGTGTAAATCCCCCGAAAAACCCGGGGTTGAACACTAACACACACAGTGACACCCCTACCCGTAGGTCAACTCGAGTTGTTAAAAAACAAACTCCCTACATAGGGGAAATTTCCAAACCAATTAGGAAGTCAGCACCCCAAAGGAAGGAAATTTCCACCCCAATGAAAACCACAAAATTAGTCACGAAATCGATTTCTCAACCTATCGAGAAATCAACTACTCATAAGGAGACAATTTCGCCTCCAATTCCCAGCATGAATCCTGTGAACAACAAAACCCCCCACGCGAAGGACATTCCCAAAACCGTGGGTTCATCTCTAATCAAGAAATATTATCCAGATTTGGCTGTGATGCTACACGATCTGGCCAGAGAGGAAATTTCGGATCCTACAGCCATAAATCACAAAAGCAACAAATGTCACAGTCCAAACAGCAATCCAACGGTTAAATCCAAAACATTTTCCTATAAAGACGCCTTGACTGGCCCCTCGGAGGCACACAAAAAGGTCGTCTCCCTACTCCAAGTGGACGGAGCTTCAGGTACAACACCTTCGCAATTTCCACATCAGTTGTCCTCAGTCACAAATCCACCAGCGCCTTCCGGGAAAAAGAAGAACAAACGGGGTAAACGGAAGAAATCTTCCAAGCTTCCACCTCCACTTCCACAGTTAATGTCAATTGACATACCAACCCCGGCTACAGCCGCTCGCCCGATACCGCCTACGGCACACTCCGCTCGCCCATCAGCGCCCTCGGCACCTGTTGCCCGTCCCATGGCGCAGCCACCTCCAGCTGACAACCAGCCACCTGCAGCTCACGAAGAGCCTCAGCAGCCGTCGTCATCTCGGCAGCAGCCACACCAAAAACGGCAACGCAAATATTATCCCTCCCCTTAATCACATGGGCTTACTCTTAGCGCCTTCTGCGCCTTAAATTCCCTCTGCCAGCCATGATGGCAAGGAACAATGTCTTACAAATTTTTTCAACTATAACATATATATCATACTCATATTTTAATACTTACCCCTTACTCCGGGGGGCTTAATATACGCGTTTATTTACTCTTTAGCACTTCGTGCTGTCACGACTGTTCGGGTCGTCGAAAATTTTTTTCTCAAGGCGCCTTACCTACTTTCGGAGCTTTCTTCAGTCAATTCTCTCCGCCTGCCAGCCGATTTCGGGGGGAGCCATGTAGCGGATCGCCACAAGGGAGGAAATCCTCCAGTTATGAAATCGGCCGACAGCCACCCCACGAAGTATGCAAGCGGCCCGCGGGAGGCGCCAGCGCCTAGGGGGTTTCTGAGCGGAACCCCGGGGGCACGTCTATTCCCGATACCAAGATCGGATGACTAAATAGACGGGTCCCCTAGATGATTCCGCCCCCTCATCCTTATGCTTGTGATCCCCATTCTGCCTATCGTAGATATGGATATCAATCGCACAATTTTTGACGAGACCGCTTGCCAGGAATCCTCCTCTGAAGACATTTCAGTTGAGGAAGCCGGCTCAGCGGACTCAAAATTAAATTCACGCGGGGTACTTGCCCAGGCCGATCCTACCGACAATTCGCTCGGATCAGCCGGGAAATTTACCCCTCGTCAGGAGCAATCTGATTCTGATGCCACTCCTACTGACACTTCGCTCGGTGTAGCTCAGAAGCTGATTGTCTCAGGTATAGATCTGGGCCGCGGTTCTGATGGAGGCAATTTATTGTCTTCAGATGATCCTGCGACCAGACTCATTTCCGGGAACGAACGCGACCCAATTAGGCTAAATCCGTTTGGTCAAATTGGGGACTGCGAAATTCCCCAAATTGCCCCGACACTATTTACTGGACAAGCTGATCACAACAAATTGTGTCAAGCCCCAGATAGATGTGTTTGCGCACTCCCCTCCTCATCCTCCACAAACACAGGGAGCGAAATCCTGGTCACGCCAGAGGCCTTCTCCCAAACACACAAAACAACCAATAGGGACAATATAACCAATTTAGGTACACAAATTGCTCATGTAGGTACACCTTCCACACCCGGTATGGAGGATCTACCTACAACTAGTTTGTTACATTAAAACATATTTAAATGCTATCGAACCAGTTTAGCTATAACACTAAAAGCCGGTTGAAGACCTGTTGAACTACTTTCAGGAGCTATAAAACCGGTTTTAAGTCCATGGCAACTGGTTAAAGAGATATGAAGGGCTTGAAGGGCTATGAGACAGTTGGAAGATCTGTGGAACTGGTTTCAGGAGCTACAAAACCGATGTGGGGATTTTAACCCACTTTCTCTTCAGCTCTCCAGCCCACCAGATCTGGTTCCAGTGGGAGGGGTGGGGAGCGCTACAGTTGCGACGCGACTGGGTACTTCAGCCGGTACTTCATCCTCCTTCTTCAGCCGGTACCAGTACCCCTACCCAGCATGGCACCACAAGCAGGGGATTATGTTCCTCTCGTCTCCTTTCCAAAGACGACGCCTCTCCACAGTATCTTGACATTTCAAGACTAAGTAAGCCTGGAGCAAGTGAGTCTCCCTTTTCTGCGGCGAAATTGTGGATCGACGCCTCAGGCTTTCCGCCAAACACACAAAACAAAATATAGTGAATTTAAATTCAAATTTAGAAACCCAATCACTTGTAGGTATACACCCATCACCCGCTGTATGGGCTGTTCCACATCCGGATGAAGTCTTTTAGAGCTGATCTAAGAGCTCTTTTACCAGTTTGAATAACTTCAGCCATAATAAACTAGTTTTAAGTCGTTGAAGAGGGTTGAACACCGGTTCAAGAGTCATAAAAACAGTTTAAAGTCCTATAAAGCCAGTCGAAGAGCTTTAGAACCAGTTTGGAGATCTTTGATGCCTTGAGAAACTAGTTTTAAGTCTTTTTTATTAAAATATGGAGGATTACCACAGAAGGTTGCCGGCCACTTTGGAAAATTTGATAGTTTTAAGTCATTCAAAGCCAGTTGAAGAGCTATAAACCTGGATCAAGAGCAATAAAATCAGTTAAAAGTCCTAAAGTCAGTCGAAGAGCCGTAGAACCAGTTTGAAGATATTTCAAGCATACAAAGCTGGTTTGAGATCTGAAACCCAATCGAAAATCTATAAAATCATTTTGAATGGCTGTAACACCGCTTAAGTGGTGTCAGACCAGTTTAAGGAGCCATAAACTGG
Source organism: Pilophorus perplexus (assembly GCA_955831195.1). Taxonomy (NCBI): domain Eukaryota; kingdom Metazoa; phylum Arthropoda; class Insecta; order Hemiptera; family Miridae; genus Pilophorus; species Pilophorus perplexus. Next base: position 9,663,607 of record OY037009.1, read on the forward strand.
TCTGAGCATTTAATGCTCTCCATCCCTTCGAACCGCTCCCGATGAAGATAATCACGTCTGTGAGATTGTTATGGCCTTAGCTACCTTACTTTTCAATTCTTCTGCAGTTGTCAGTCGGCTCAATTACATATATTATCAATTATCTTTCCACCGAGTAAATGTGCGATCAGGAAGAACATATACGGTGACCAGCGACGCGTCGTTCAATCCATCAGAACGTGTGGCCTCTACAGCGGCTTTTCTTCTTCCTCGTCCGACCTTGGCATTCTTCCCGCCGCAAAACTGAATCACGGGTACGCCTCCGTTTCAAAATCGCTACGTTCTCACAACTAGAGGATAATAGACTACAGGATAAGTCTATTTGCTGGGGTTTGTCCCTCATCGCGTCGGAATGCAGCGATGCAACTCTCCAAGGACACCCGGAGGACCAACCTTTGGGTTTCAACTGGGTTATTGCAAAGGCCGATCTCGTCTTATTCTCCTCAATTTAAACCATTACGTTCCTTGAGTGTCTACCACGTATTTCACTTAAAAAATATCCCTTGGCGGAAATGTTAGAAAAATCTCACGATTTTTTTTTTCTCACTGTAGTTGAGTCCATCCGCTAAAGTTGAATGGGGCTCGAGGTTATTTGCATAACGGGTCTCATCATCCCATAATTACGCAATCGGTTGATGCAGCGGCGCCAAGGTCGAAATGCCGGCCACCTGCTGAATCACTCAATCGATGAGGAACCGGACGTAAAAATGTTCAAACGGAATTACCAAGCAAAAACACCAACTGTTTCCACAGGGGGGAACAACAACTACAAAAAAGCCCATATAATCGTGTGTTATTGTATAATTACGACAGGGTCGTTTAAGAATGAATATGGTAGGAAAGGATTCTGACGGTTAGGATCAAGAAGTCGAGTGAGGTGTTTTTTGAGAGGGGATTTATTTGTGGAATTAAGGCCGAGAATTATTTGTGTGACATTTGGCCGAGTCAGTGAGAGTGGGCGTCGAGAAATTTGAACTCTGTGATGATGTACTATGTACGTAGGTGATGTAGGTAGGTACTATGATCGATTTGTGACAAATAAAGCTGCGATTCTTGTGGGCTTGTTTTATAACTAAGTTAAAGGTTTAACAAGTCTTGTTTAACCCATCATGATTGTATTATAGTATGGAACTGGTGACGAACATTGGTAACGAGCGTGAGATTCCGCTCGAGAGTGGTTCATATAATAATTTTTTATAGCACCAAAAACTCTCCACATATTCATATCAGTTGGTACACACTACGTAATTTTCAAAATTACTAAAAGTCGATTTTTGTCATTTCCATCCGAAACTCCTAGAATTGATTTTAGACCACTCACATATAGTATATTCATGATCAGCATAAAATTTCCTAAAGGATAGGCCTATCAGTTTTTGAAGAATCCTCAAAAACTAGGAAAAACAATCATAAATTGACATTTTTTTTGTGTAAACATTAACCAAAAACCCCCTTTTTGGTTAATGTTTACACAAAAAAAAAAAAAAAAAGGATGGAGTCATTTTAGACCATTCAATAATATATAGCATGTAGTAGCCATCCTATTGGGGGGGGGTCTCGCTTCGCTCGGCCATTCGCCGAAGCGCTAGGCTAGACGTGGCGTTCGGATAATTAAACCTAGCCTATGTCCGTCCCCGAAACACGCCAAACCCCCCAGAAAAAACCCCATATTTTTTCGAGCTACCGTTTAGGCGTGAATCGGACACAGACAGACAGACACGATGAGTTTTAATAATATGGAGCAACTTATTGGTGGTTTCAGTTTTTTCTCGTCATAAACTATCCGAAACAAAGTTTGGTAATTGTTTTCAAATTTCGTTTACCGCTAGAAGTACCCTAAAATAAAGCTCATTCTCCTCTTTTCGTTCTCCTCCACGGGCTTCTGCTCCAATAAAATACACTAGGGGGCCACACCCTGCTGGCTAAAGCCAGCCAGCCCCCGACCTCTCCCACCTGGAACTTCCAGGTGGAAGGTGAAATATATTTTTACCCCTTTTTAATCCAAATTTTGGAGGTCAGCAGCTTTTCCTTCACTAGCCCCCTTTTTAACCCCCAGTTGATTTTTTTTTTTTTTTTTTTTTTTTAAATATAAACTGCTTTTTTTAACTGCAACTGGGGGTTAAAAAGATCTGATCTCCGCCTAATAATAATTGTGACAAACAATTCTCCTTGGTGAGGGGGGATCACCTTTTCGTCGACTTCCTCCAGCCCCGTCCATCCCGCCTTACCAGCATTCTTTAAAACTGGTCTTGTTCCTATTAAATAAAAATTTTGTATAAAACTTTTTGTTTCAAATGGACCACATTGAGCCAACTTTTAGGTATTTTCAGACTTTTCTATTTTAATCATTTCCGACTTTGAAAAGTAGATACCTACCTTAGAATATAGATGATTCTCCTCCTCCACCTCGTTCTCCTCGTGCTACAGTTCCAGCATAGTAGAATTTGCAAAGTAGTTTGAGACGGGAAATCGATTTAAGAGGGTCCCAGAGACGTCAGAATACATCTTTGAGGCTACAGGTGGGGTTTTGGCTGGGAAGTCGAGAGAATTGTCATTTTCGAAGTGATTTTGCACTCAGAATCGAGTCAAGAGGTCCTCATTTCTCCATAACATCATGCATCACATAATAATATTATGTGATGCATGATGTTGGGGCAAAACAGCGAATCTCCTCCAATTTCACAACTTTTTTATTTTTAAGAGAATGGGGATTCATAATTTTTAACACAAAACGCCCTCACAGACGAAAGAATAATATTTTCGAAACAAGACGGATGTCATTAGAGTTCTGTCGACGTGCGAAGTTGGCATTAATTGCCATTAATAGTCGGTTGGGCTTGAAACGCGACAATGGAATGATGACCTCAGTAGTACGTGGTAGACCAGGATAGGACGTGGGGGAAGACCAACATGAATGGGGCAAGGACGTGTGAATCTTAACCACAAATGCAATTCGGTCGAGAGGCGATGGGAACAAGTTGAGTAACGCGAAGGCGATGAATCAATCTTACGGACGTGTAGCGGCTTTTGTCGGCGTTTTTTGGTCGACGGCTCACAGAAAACAAGGATCTCCCTTTTTGATAGGGGGATGAGGCTTTTCCGTTCCCAGGGCAAATACGGTGGGTCAAGGATGAGAAGGAATTGGTATCATTCATCAGAATCCTGTTTCCAACTAGACGCCGACCAACTTCAACTTCGCGTTAAATTGTATAAAAGAGGTCGTATTTCGTCAGCACGTGCCGGTGATAGTCCAGAAACCGATCTATTACAGTTAGTTACCGTCTATTAGACCCACCATCGTAGCTACGTATATATCAACGGACAAAATAGAGGACAACCTACTCTTCTACGCACTTGATGACAACATGTGACAAATTAAAAAAAAAAAATCAAATCAGCTCAAAAATAAGAAATATAAAATAAACACCAAACAGAAACAAAGTAAAATGAAATTTTCAAAACAAAACAGGAAAAATTACGATAAAAAACTCACATGGGGCGATAATATCAACGTTTCACCACACGTCTTCTAAAGACATAAAGTTAAGCCCTTGTCCCTCATGTGAATTTTTTCATAATATGAAAAAATACACATGAGGGAACCATATTATGGTTTTTATAATTCGTTCAAATGAACTGTTATGAATATAAACATATTGAAGAAACTTTCTTCCACAAAATGATAATAATAATAATAATAATAATAATAATAATAATATTTTACGAAAAAAAATTTCATTCAATTTTTTCTGTTTTATATCTATTTTGGCGCTCGGTTTTTAAACAATCGTCTGATGTAGACTTTCCTAACTTCTTTGGCTTAGAAGATAAAAACGTAAAACACGAAAAATAACCAAAACGGATCATTGTAAATCGTTAGTGAAGCAAAATCACATAACTACATTCAAAAGTGTATATAATGACAATTTTCCTTTACTCAGTACTACTAATATTTGTAATTTCAGTGTCGTTGGGAGGCTCGGTCATGTTGGCTATTGGTGACGTCGCCAATTCGATGCCGTTGCTCCCTTCGTGAGCGGAAATCTGCACGAGGATGACGGAAAAACTGCAGATCCCTCCGAGTATCTGTTAACACCAAAGATAGGCTCAAGAAGGGCATTTCCATTACATTGGAGGAGCAACACGAGGAGGAGAACTTTATTTTAGGGTGCTATCTTCATTCTAACGGTTGGAAAAAATTTGAAATTTGTCTTGAAAAATTCAGCTGGGCGAGTTGTTTAATTAGACGGTATAAAACTGGGATGCACGAGGATGAAAGTGTATTTTGCCTAGTTAAAATTTAAACAACAACGAGGGCCTCTGAAGGAGGTTATAAATCCTTAAGGTTACGAAAAAGATCTGTTACAAAATAACATAACTAAACATGCCCCCTCATTTGGTCATTGAACAAATGGACTGAGAAAATCAAACTGCTGCATAACGCGCAATAGAGTATTTTGAGCAGGAAATAAAAAACAGAAAATTAATTGCCAGTTGATGTCAGAACAAGAAACAAGTACCTCCCAACAATAACTTACAACAACCAACCAACCCCAGTGAGAGGTCAAGCCGCCTGGGTAAAATCACAGGACGACCACAGCGAGTTGTAGCCAATGATGTTGGGTCTGCGGCCTATGGAACTGGCCGAGCCGTCGAAGTGGGCAAACCACCAGTGCCCCCTGCCTGACTAGGCAGTGCCGGCGAATTTCCATGGCCACCAGGCCTGGCAAGGTAAGCCTTACATTTTGTCCTCTGCCTATCCGCACACGTCCATCTCAGTTCACCACTAGCAAGTTATTTTTGGAAAACTTCAAATCGCCGCGGAAAATAACGTCTCCTCCTTTTTTGGCACCGCCCTTGACCCACTCGGTATCCGATTCGCTTGAACTCATGCTTCTGCCCACATGCTGAAGTGATTATCGGGTAATCGGGTGTGTAAGATAAAAGGTTCAACAGTCGACTCGAAACGAATAGGTCTGTATCATAACGCCACCGAGCTTTCACTTCCGAGCGGCCAGTCGGGTGTGTATCGTAGGTCTCCTGGCCAAACGCAGTGATTGCTAATCAGGTGAAGACAGACCGAATATGAATAACGTTACGACGAAACGTCTTTCCATGGACATTCACCAAGTAAGAGCGATTGGGCGAAACCTCCACAATCACTTCAGGCTCCCAGAAACCAGATACAGCATCCTGCACGTAAACCAGATCTCCTTCACCAAACAGGTGCGAGCTGGAGCGGGCCGACCTGTTGTATAGCTCCATCTGACCAGATTGTCCCTTACAGCAGGATCAACTAATACTTTCAGTTCCAGACAGGAGAGATTTACCAAGATTTTGGACCGCAGCATACCTACGACTCTGCAGCAACTCAGCTGGCGAGCATGGAAGATTCGCCACTGGACTATTTCTATACTTGAGCGAGAAAAGCTCCAAATCAGTTTTGGTGTGAGTAGCCTTCTGAAGGAGGGATTTCGCCACGCCCACAGCTTCACTTGCCAGGCCATTACTGCAGGGTAGTGAGGACTGCTCGTGAGTGATTCAATACCCCAGGCATGGGCGAATTTCCCGAATTCCACAGAGCCGAATGGGACGTTGTGAGACAAACTGTCGAGTAGATAACTATAAAAGTCTGAAAACGGTGTAGTGGCAGATGCGTACATGACATTTGCGTACACCTCATTAACGGGTGGTATTTTCGTACGGAAAGTGACACTTGCGTACACAGCTGGCTATTCGTAAGTGCTCATTCAAAACAATATTATCAAAACAGTTCATGAACTAGAGGTCGCTGCGCACTTATAGAATTAGACGGAAGACACATGGTCAACTTTGCGACCCATCAACTTCGAGTGAAATATATTTACCGCAGGCACTCATGACGCTGGACGACGGTACATCTTTCGTAGCATTAGACGATTTTTCAGGAAACAAACGGCTGCTCGTGTTTGCAACGTCGGAGGGAAAGCGGGCAGTGACACAATATTCACGGTTTTTCGTCGATGGAACTTTCAAAAGCTGCAGCAAGCAGTTTTCTCAGCTTTTCACAATTCATGTCGATGTAGGATTGAATGAACGATTGTTCATTAAGAGTCCAACATTTTCCCTGTCGCATTTTGTTTGCTCCCCCCCCCCCCCCCCCCCCCCATGGTTGGAATCCTGATGTAGTGAAACTTGATTTTGAAAAGGAAACTGCGAATGCTATCCGGTCATACTTCCCATCAGCGAGATTGAGCGGATGCCATTTCCATTTCACTCAGAGCTTGTGGTGACTCCTACAAGAACAACGAAAACGTGAGGTTGCACATCAGGGTGTGTGGTGCATTAGCTTATCTTCCCGTTGAGGACGTAGATGAAGGTTGGTGTGCCATTGAAACGTGTACGCAAGTGCCCCCAGTTATTGAAAATGAGTACGCAAGTGCACACTTTTAATGAGATGTACGCAAGTGTCACGTACGCATCTGCCACCCACCCCTGAAAACGGCAAAAAGGTGGCTCAATGTGATCTATTTGAACAACAATACAGGGACGCTCCCAGTGAGGGGGGGGGGGGGGCTAAAGAGGGGATAGCAAGGAGAAAACCGCTGACAACTGGAAGTTGGACAAAAAACGCAGCGAATTTTACACAAGGGTTTATTATTCTTTGATATAGGTAGGTTACTTGTGCCAAAATTAATTCTGTGTCAATGAAAAAACTGCCCAAAACGGCCCGGACGGCGGACGGACATTTCGGTTTTGGAATCTAGACCTTTTGAAACGGGGATAATGCCAAATTTTGAGCCCGAAAGGATTCGTCGACCTCCGTAGCGATTACAAAGGTGTATTATTCCAAGAATAATAAACCAAAAGGAGTAAAAATATGTTGTTTTTTTTTCATCCAAGAAAAAAAGCGAGTAGAAGCCGTTTGAGGACAGGTGGGAGTGGTCGGGGGTGGCCCCCAAGTTCGAGGGTCTTCTGGAGAATCGTTCAAAATTGGACAAATCGTCCTATTTTCCTACCGAATGTATGAGAAAACGGTCGAGATCGAAACAGCCGCAAGAAAATTTGGCGACGTAGTTGAAATCCACGTGAACTCGGAGTTTGTTGTGACACATCGACTCCTGAAAAGTAATTCCGAATTTTACTCAAGTTTCTCGTTTTTTGTTTGGGAGCTAAATAGATGACTTTTCATTGTAACTCACTTCTGTGGCAGTAGAGCCGCAATATCCTTCTATTATCAGGTGAGAGAGCTCTATGTTGAATTCTTTCGACTGGAAACCAAACAAACAAAAAATTACAGTATTGTAACAGGACGTATTAGATATTTTTCACGTCTTTTGAACGCTTTGGGGCAATTTACCATGCTGGAAACTCTCGAAGCAGGGAAAACGATGGCGCTGACGCACCCGAACCAGTATATTGTCCAGCACAGCTGTTCGACCGAGCTCCAGTACCAACTGGCTGAAAAATACTGGGCGTCTTTGTAAACGTTGACGATAAGCATGCAAACGAGGCCCGACACAATCGTGAAATACGCTGAAGAATAAGCGTCGTTCAAGTGATCGACCGACACTGAAATCAGGTAATGGGCGTCCGACATCAGCAGCAAAGCGTCGCCCTTGCCGGCCACTGCTGTAATAAGAAAAATATGAATTTCTTTGAACTAAAAATCGGTTACAAACGCATTAGGCCTGCAGATGGCTGTTATTATTACCGATAAAACCCCCATCAAAAGGTTTAACGTTTATAAAACGGCATTGAAGTGACTATAAATAGCTAGGTATAACTGGCTATAAATGGGCTTCATGAAAATGTCCCCACCTATGTTGTGCTTGTTGAATTCCATAAAAGTGTCGAGACTTTCGTTCAGGGTTTGGAGTTTCGTTATCACGACATCGACGAAGTAGACGAACTGCAGAATGGTAGAAACCATAACCACAATGGTCAGCAATTGTTCGACTAGGCCCTGAATGAATTCTAAAGGGTCAGACTGGTCCACCAGGGTCCTTCGGTAAGTTTCGAACAGCGAGCAGAATATGAACATGGGGAGCGACCAAATGACGTGTTTCGATCTGCAACGAAAGGGGTCATTTTACGAAAGTGTGCCGTGAAATAGGAGCAGTCTACGTCTGGATCAGGCTGTTTTCACTAGCGGCAATTGAACCCACCTGTATTGTACTTCGGGGTTGGTGCCGATTCGACGGAAAACCGAATCCACCGAGTCGAGAGTTCGAACGTGCTTGGTCAACCAGCGGTAGTTTTTGGCGATGCAGATCAGGCAAACAGGCGGACACAGGATTCTGATGGCCCTCTGAGTGTTGCTCATGGCGGCGAAAAAAGTGGTGTATTTTTCGTACGAATCGTACAAAATATAAAAAACTTGGAAGACGGCATTGATTGTCACAAGGATCCAAGAATAGATGAACCAGGGTGTCGACAGTTCGAATGAGACACCCTGTTTCAACAATGGAAAGGTCCCACAAAGTCGACAGAGCGTTAGCACATTCATGGCGCAGTTTTGTAGACACAATGATCGTACAGAAAAAAACCATTTCAGAAATATTAGCCACTCAAGTGAAATATTGCCAAAGCATTTAGTATCAAATAATGTGTGCCGTGGTCATCGTTCACATCAAGACCTCTAATGACCGTAAAGTGCTGTCCAAACAGACAATAACAAATCAGCTCGAATCTAGCAATCCTTCATTACTGCACAATTTGTCATGACATGAATCGATCACTGAAATAGCAAGTAAGAGAAGAGTAAATGAAACAGAAGCTTCATCTATGCCATCGCGGGGGTATTCAACTTCCTGATTAGGATCAGAAGGAACACAGAACGCTGAGGTTTGGCCTTGTTACCTGATCCTACAGGACAGTCTCAGATGTGGCCCTCACTGGAGCCACCTGTTGAGTTGGAGGCGACTCAATGAGTTGCATCTTGTAGGACTTGTGAGGGATGTCCCTTCCCGAAGTGAGCCTGAGCTTTCTTGAGTCCACTCACCTTTGGGAGCTTATAAGATCTATAGATCAGTGACTTAACAGTTGAAGATGCAATGGGAGGTGTGGGACCTAACGGCCACACTCTATTCCCGTCAATTTGCCAGCCCGCAAATGTTATAGCGAACGGGGGAAGCGAGATCGGGTGGTCCAACTTCAAGGGGGGGGTCACCTCCCACGACCCGGACATCCCTTATCCCGCCGCCGGGCATCCTTCACTCATCATTTAATCATGTCAACTAAGCGCAGTGACTTTGTGGTTGGTTCTGCTGTCCAGGCATCCCTTGCCGACAATTCTGTTGGGAACGCCGGATCAGCAGAACCAATTTTTACACGTGGGTCAGCTGCTCAGGCTCCTATTAGCGACAATTCGCTTGTAGCCGCTAGGAGAACTGAACTTCGCAAGATTGAATTGGACAGCTAGGCCTCCATTAGCAACAATTTGCTTGTGGAAGCCAGTCAGCCCAATTTCAATAAAACTGCGAGCTGTGGGAGAACTATTACCAATCAAGACCCTTCGTGTTTGGATTCCCACAGCCCCTTTGAGGAAAGACACACTACAGTACAGCTAGACTCTCCCAGCCATAGCTTTTGCTTCCTCCTATTCTGTATCAACATCACCTGTTAAGTTCTAGCCCATGACATTAATTTGTGCCATGCCATAATTAGGGATGAACATACACTTCCCTCCTCTCCAAAAACAACTGGAGCATAATCCTAGAAATGACGCTAGACGCATTCTCCCAAACACACATCACAAATTATAATGTCAATCCAGAGAAGCAATTAGGAACACATTATAATCATGCAGGTAAACCCTCCTCGTCAATTCAGCAGGGTACACTACAGGTGGTCCTCTATCATAGGATAGGGTCATGGGGATATGTGTCAGATCCCACCTAGAGCAGCAAACCAGTGGGCTTAGGCCTACTGAAAGGGGCGAACTGAGGCAGATATTTCCAGCCTGTCTCGAACAGGGCGTTTGCCATCCTGAGGACACAGGCAACGATGAGCCCAGTCAGGGATGTCAGCTGGTCAAGCAACAGATCAATAATTGTCCTCACAGGGGTCTCACTCCGATAACTAGGGGCAGTTGAGCAGCAGCTTCCACCCAGGGGGGACGTCTCCTTGGGCAGGAGAGGGAGCCAGGTGGCGCTCCCCTCAGGGAGCTTGCTTTCACAATTTGAATTTTTGGCGGAAAACAGCGATTGGCTCCCATTGGTCGACGATTTGCCAAGTTGGTCACCATTAAACAAATTAAAATTCATAATTACATTACATAAAACATTCATAATTATATTATATAAAATCAAGTCGATATAAATTTACTATACACAATAACATTCAAAACAAACCGAACATAGTATTTTCGCGTTACTATAATGTCACTAGGGCCAAACACCAATAAAATCAAGAAAAAAAAATGTGAAAAAATGTTCGGCACTCTGGTGTCTTTGGTGGGAAACTAGGTAGGTAGCCGTTAAACCAGGAGGGCCGTACATTTTTGAATCGACCAGAACAACTTTATATGTATATTAATTACCTACCAAGGTGACTAGTCACAAAAGTTATGTATTTGTTTCTTTTTGGCTTCTAACAACATACCACAGGAAGCTTTAACCCGAAATTCGGGTGCACGTCCATTTCTAATTGAAGCAAAGCTGCTCCTGAAGTTAATCACAGAGTTGAACCACCATGTCACCAATCTGGGTCACCATGTCACCAATCTATGGGAACTTTTTCAATTAAGCACCTCAAACGTTTCATCTGGAAATAACAATAGACCATGATTTACTTATAAACACACCCAAAATTAAATGCAAACTCCTACAACTTCCTGCAATTCGCCAATGCTGCTGAAATGAACGTATGGTAATTTCTACTTATCTCAATCGTCAATTAACATAATTTTTACGAGATAGTGTTTTTCTTCGTGCTCGTAATGAATTAACAACTGAGATTAGCGATGGAAATCACCTACCTAATGACTTCCGAACGGTAACGACGACATAATTTCCCTAATGGAAGAGAAATATTTTGATCCCGTTTAATGCTTTAATCCGATGGGTATCGATCAGGTAGGCTGTAACGGCGAACTTCGCAATGTTGGCCACGTTAGGGGAAAAGCTGAAGTTTCAACTTTGCGGAAAATTCTGATTTGGCCGTGAAGATCTTCAAGTTCCTCATTTCCATTAACCTCGGTAGTGTCTAGGGGTCGTAATCCCGTTCGATTTTCAATCCCGCGGGATTTTGTAATTTATAAAATAATTATGCATATAAAATTATTTCATTCTCTTCCTTTCTTTCTTTCCTTTTTTATTTCTTCAAAAACGCTGCAAATTTTGCACAAGTGTTTATTATTCGTTAATAGAAGTTAATTAAGCAAAAATTAATTCTGCGTCATTAAGAAAATACTTGAAAAAAAAACTTTTCGAGTTTTTTGCGAATATCTCAAAACGCTTAACAAACATCTGTTGGATCGCTTCAGCACCCCGGAATAGGACCAAAAAATCTAACCACATATTTTTTAGTATGGAACAAAACCGTTTCTCGTATGAGGAGTGTCACCTATATATATATTACGTAATATCGATCGGACAGAGTGGGTAGAGTTTCCCCCAGTTTCCGAGCTACAGCCAAAAATTTGCCAAAACAACGTGGTTTTTCATTCGTTTTGGTTCTGGTAATACGTTAGGTCACTATTTCGGCGTCCTCTCTTGTCTTAACGTAAGGCCACTAGTTTGGCGTCCTCACCTGCCGTGCGTTAGGCCACTAGTTCGGCATCTTCACTTGCCTCACCATCAGGCCACTAGTTCGGTGTCGGACAGTAAATTTTCTAACACGCAATTCCAGCAACCCCACAGATAATAAAGCATGTTCCATGTTTCTTCCATTTCAGCCGTAGGCTTTAAGCAAAAGGCATCTGGGGGTCCAGGGGGCTTGCCCCCTGTCGAGGCCCAAAGAGCCGAGTTTGACCCACGGCTCTCTACGCATTGACTGGACTACCTATATACACATCCGCAGTATTATACAATAACCTAAAATGCTTTTGCAACCAAAAATAAGCGAGGTTGCTCATAAGAGTAATATTAAATTCGTTTTTGTTGGAAGAAAACACACATTTGACAGATTGCCTAGGCATTTAGTAAAATTACTAGGCGTTTAACTACATGACGGGCAGGGGTCCGGCTGGTCATTATCAAAAGACACAGTGTTCCTTGGAAAACTTTAAAGGATAGAGTAAAGCACGATTTTTGTGGTGGTATTTTCTTTCAACACTCATACCTGGTTGTATTTTGGTTCAGCAGTTATATCTGTCGCAGTCATTTTGTCAAATCCGTAATTTTACCTGCCTAGGCAAACTGTCAAAATTAATGAATGTTCAGTTAGCTTGCATTAGAGACAGCTGGTAAAGGGGAAGGTTGAATGGAATGGCCTTCATACGCATAATTCAACACTATCAATTTCACATTAGGTACCATGTTTGGTAATTTCCTACTAACCACCCAGCTAATATTGAATGTAGTCGAGTTGAGAAACCTTCGTACAATGGCAAAGGATTACTCCGATTTTCTCGGCTTTAGCAGGATTTGTGGAGTTTTCCCCGTGGTCCTCAAAGGCAAAAAATATGTTTGGTCCCATTTTTGGGTCGTCTACTCGAGTGTAGTCTCTTTGATTGCAATTCTCACTCAAACGTGGCTACTGCAGATATACTCCAAGAGCACCCAAGGCGTCGCTTTCAACAGAGTCCTCGAAATAGGTAACAGGGTTTTCCGCACAACGACGATTTCAGGGACAGCGTTTTTCCTCATCAAAAACGTCACCAAAGTCAACACTTTCACAGCCATGTTGGACGAAGCTGTTGCCAGGTTGGGTCGGTGTGGCCACCACGTCCCGAGCGCCAGAGTGAATTTTTGCGGTTGGTGGTTGGTCGTTCAGGTGCACGTTTGCATCGCGAGCGAACAGATTTTTTATGACGCCAACGTCGAATTCACCATTTTCAGAGCAGTAGACGGCATCTTTTTCCACTTCATTGTGCTCGGGTGCGTCTTGCAGTTCAGCACGTTCGTCACCCGGTTAGAAGATGCTTTGGAATCTCTAAATCGGACGCTTCTCAATTTCACACGATCACACGGAAATAAAGGTGAGTCTGATGATGACAATTTTATCTTAAAGGTCTGAGTACTAGTTAGCGTGGATTACAGAAAGAGGAAAAATGCTGCTGCTGCTGTCAGACGTTCACTATCATCTGACGCAAACTTCTGCAGAACTCGACAACATGTACTACCGCTCTTATTTCATCGTCATATCTCAAGCAGTTTGGGCTCTTGTAACAACTTCGTACAAAGTGTCCTCTTCGTTGAACGCTCACAATTACAACACAGCCTTCGTGGAGATTGGCTGGTTGGTTTTTTGGTGCGTCCTGGTACTAACGACAGTTCTGCCCTGCGCTTCCACCAGGCAAAAAGCAAGTCCACACACTAAGGGCATGTTATTTGAAGAATATATTATTTGTACAATAAGAATACTCTGCGTTTTAGTCGAAAATGTTCAACGAGGAACTGTCATACATTTTAATTCGAGGCTACCTTTTCGAAGATCCGATAATCGAAGTAAGTAACGCGTATCACATTAAATATAATAATATTATATTTATATAGATAATATTATTATCCCACTTTTGACACCCAAAGAGGCAGGGTAAAAACTATAGAGGGGCCTGCGTGGCGTGGCCTACAAGATTTGTACAACATGAAAGAATAAATAAAATTGAACGACAGACGGATTCTTCACATCCAAGGAATTAAAGACACTTTTTTCATAATGCAATTATTACACTATAAAAAAAACTGGGGTGTGGTTTTATGAAACCACGGTAAAAGTGAAACTTTTTTCCCACTAGTCTCTCCGGCTCGCTTCGCTCGCTCCCCTAGTGGGGTACGTAGCATCGATGGACACGTTTTTTATGTCTAGTCCCCCCCCCCCCCATTTCCTACTCATTCACCTACCCTTGTATCTCTACCCACGGCTTCATTTTGGCGTTTTCTCAAATTGATTTCTAACGTGGCACCTGATAACAACAAAACAAGCGGCATTGTTTACTGCATCCATTAATAACATCAATAAATATAAAATGGGGACATAATGACAAAGAACAAGTACGAAAGAAATGTGTGATAAGTCGAGAGATTTCCAACGAATGGTGAACGATTTTTGTACGATTATAACTGGCGAAGATGAAGTTCCGTAGCAACGAATCGGTTGTAAGCGAAAATCAACGGTAGCGTGACGGGACAAGAAACGACACACAGACCAAAAAACTTGGGACGATGTAATAAAAGTTTCACTTAAAAAAAAAAAAAAAAAACCATGAGTTTTCGAAGTAGTCAAAATCCTCAACTATATACCCCTAATACTGTCTGAGGTGACGGCAGCAACCAGTCGGACGAAAATTCAGGGTGAAATTCCCTTGTTTCGTTCACGCTGTCTGAGGTTCCCCTACATAATTATAAATATTATAAATAACAAAAGCCTGAATAAAACGTATAAGCAAGTGGAAAGGACATAGGTACAACTCTAGGGCGCTTGAATCGGGTGGAAACCATGGTGGTTTCCCCATGGTACCCCCACCAATGAGACGCAACCTTCTCTACAGGTGGGAACCCAGAGAGGGGTGAGTCCTGCAGTGGGGACTGACTATATAAAGACCTGTCCCAGGCTTCAGTACCGATCGAATTTCTTGAATTAGCTAGTCGATCCTCTCTACTTTCTTACGATATTCCAAACCAGTGCCTTGCCATTCACTCCTATTATCCTTTTGCAGGACTTAGTCATTTTTGTACACCAACACGTAAAGATCCCCAACTTTGGGTTCACGAATCCTTTCCAATTCGTTCTCATAATTCACTTCATATTCAACACATCCTCTTTGCGAGTTCACAATTCGGTATCAAAACCTGTACATTTCAAAACTAAATTTTAGCTCAAACATGAACGGATCCTTCACAAGTTCATGCATCCGTCTCAACTCAATAAACTTGACTTCTTTTACTAATGTGAGTTCATGCATCCGTTCCAAAATACTTCAGTAATACTCACTTGATTTAATCCAATAATTACAGCTACGATCCTCTACGTGAGTTCACGTCCAACCAAAAACATAATACATATTGATTCCATTTTCCTCCACGTAATTTCAGTGTTATTTGCGCATAACCCTATCCACACTACTTAGAACAGAACCTCTTTTCAGAAAAGACTTCAAGTTCACGTCGACTTTTGCCACATAGTAACGTTTTCCTGCGGGTTTTTCGAGCTGGACCGCCCTTTGATTCACTCAGTAAGCAGCAATCTTCTAAACATCCACCAAAAATGTCTCCTTCTAAACGTTCAAATTTGACTCACTCAATCTTTTCCCTACTTTTTTTTCAGATAATGGGAGGAGTCGGGAGTTTCGCCGTCATCCTCATTCAAATTTCAGACCAGAAGACACAAGGTAAGGTGGGGGAAGTGCACAAAGGGGCAAGTGCGTAAGTGGGGCGTACTCTGGGATGCCATCGAGCTGCTATGTTTGAAACTATATGCCTGATCACTTATCTGCCAAGGTGGTGTCAACGCAAATAGAAATATATGAACTCACATTGCGGCATTTCACTCAGCTGCCAAGTTAAGAGCTCTGTTTTTATTGTGTTCCATCCTTCAAATTGGTGAGTATTTTCAGGTGTTTTCAAGTTTGTTTATAAGTTCAGTAGTTGTACTTCACTCCTATAATAATATTATAAATTCAGTACCTATCATTTTCTATCAGTGAGTTGGGCCCTACCATGCACTTAATCTATTGGTATTACAGGAAGGGGCATGTGCGTGGTGATAATCTCAAGTTCATTCATTACCTCGTGTACAGACTTAATTTAACTTATTAATGTTTAGAATGAATTGATTAAAGTTTATTGATGTTTTTTATGTTTTCCCCCATCATCTGACTTAATGATCTGTAAAAGTTGACTACTCAGTGAGTTTTGTCCAAATTTAAATGTTCAAACTGCTTAAGGATCATTGAGGGATGTCTTTTTTTGCACGGGTAAATCCGGAATAGTGTTCGTAACATTGAACAGGCAGGTTATGCACTTACCACTTCGATGGGTCAAGTGTGTATCACCTCACAATGACAGGCTGCGAAAAATCAATTGTACATCGAAAAACGAGGGATTCAGAGCTATCCAGGGCAAAAATTAAAATTGATGTAACGTCAACTGCTGATTATTGAGGTTTTGTAGAAGTTGAACTAATCAAACCATTATGGTTTGCTTAGTATGATACTAAGCACTTCCGCCACCTAACCTTAAGTCAGTAATTTTAGAAGCTGAGAAGTACAATACTGCTAGATTGTCTAGAAACGAACACACCGAGTGGTTACACTCACTTCATAAGGTGAAGGAAGATTGTGTATTGTGGAAGAAGGCGGGGGAAGAAATGCCAACAAAACACATTTCAACATGAAAACTTTATTAAAAACGTATAATCACAATACATGAGCCTGAACAGTTCTTACAAAAAAAAATTTAGTAAAAAAAGGACCAGTACCTACCTAAGTAAATGCGGTAAAAAATAAAATCAAAAAGGTACAAAATAGGAACTTTGTAGGTCCTAGGATAGAAATTCGAGCTCCCTATATGCCCGTTTGATGAGCAATAAAACTTGATTGAACTTGAAATTTTTGAACGGATAATTATGGGATGATTCCTTATCGATAATTTTCGAGGATTCGGTGCCCTCAGCAGTGGAAAATTGAATCTTCGAATGTGGAAGAAGGCAGAGCAGATTGGCTACCTGACCCTGAAGACCTCTATAATTTTCTTAAACTACTTACGAGATCTTGGAGCTGGGGCGCACACAACAAAAGACGGGAGAAATATTGAATCAGCACTTGTGATGGCGAGTTTTGTGAAGTGTTGCATCAATTCATTTTTCGGCTGTCAGAACCAGGGGCGGATAGGCGGTTTTGACCGGCCCGGGCGGTTCAAATCCCCACCACATATCCAAAGACCTTACTTTTCATACCTAGGTGAACCTAAAACAGGCGCTAAAAGAGGAGAAAAAATTAAAGTGGTGCTTGGTGTGCGAATTAATTGGTACCGTCTATACACACAAAATAGGGATTCAGGCTAGGATGGATTTTGCACATTTCTTCAATTCAGTACAGTGTCACAGCATATCAACAATAAAAAGAAGGTCGCAAGAGGAGCACTGAGCAGAGAGACTTTGGGCGTTTCCGGCCCCCCTCGCCATCTCCCATCCACTCCTTTCAGGTTCAACCTCAGTCCCATGGTAAATCTGGTAACTGTTTAAATTTACCTATTATGTGTGTTTAAATTTAATTATTAAATTTTTTTCATGTCAAGCGTTTGGACGGATGAAGGACCTCGAAAAATAAATGATCAAGATTACTCAGAAAACGAGTCCTTATTCAACTTCCTGGCATCCATCAAAAGCCCCATGGATTCCCACTGTGAAATCGGATGCTTTTGGGACTCCCAAAAATGGATTTTACGTCCAAAAATCGACAACGACACTTAACTCTTCAAAAACCCCTCCTGTAGCCCCTTTTTAGATCCACTGAGCCCCACGGGTTTTTGCGATCGGGCTGAACACCTTGCGGGTAAAACTAAAAGGAGAACCAAGTATTTGGTCAAGAATTTCAGATTTTAAAATAAATTCCTACTGCCCAAACCGTCGTGGACGGCGGACAGACATTCCAGTTTTGGAATCTACACATCTTGAAACGTGGATGTAGGCCTAATGGCAAATTTTGACGACGATCAAAATTTTTGAACCCCGTAGCAAATAACAAAGAATATTTAATCAAAACGGGATCATGACATGACATTGTGACGCTCGCTGATGAGGATGAAATTGGCGACAAAATATAGAGAAAGGCGAAGACGGACGGAGTGGAATTGAACTGGGCTGGGCGGTGAACATGCAGGAACATTGTTGTGAGGCGTCAAGTCCATTCACTCTTATTAGCACTCGCGTAAGATTAGAAAATGAAAATGAACACAAAGTACTGCATAGAGGCGTAAACACAAACTATGACGTACTTCAATTATTTACTAAATTTTGACGATTCGCCTTGTAGAAACTTAGAAATATACGCAGGTTGAAAAAAGGTCTTTTTATCTTTATTGACCCAGGTTGAACAACGCTGCAAATTTTACACTAGGGTTTATTATTCTTTGATATCTATATCAACTATAGTTTAATTGTGCGAAAATTAATTCTGTGTCAATAAAAAATTCAATTTTTTTCAAAATTTTTGTACTTGGAAAATATTTGACCTCCTGGGATCTTCAAAAATATTTGAAGCCCTGTAGATCCCCCCCCCCCCCCCCCTAGTGAAATGGGATCGTTCCGGTACCCCGAAATGAAGTATACGTCGGACAAGGGCCGTCTTTGGAACCTATTTCACAATCCTGACCCACGGGAGTTTTTTTTTTTTTTCGCCCTGACCAAATCGCGGGTTTTTTTGTTTTTTTTTCGGGAGGTTTTTTCCGGGGTTTTTCTTCCGAGAACCGGCCAGACGCTCCTGCTCGCACATAAACATGAAATCCTCGAGATTATTGTCACTCAGAGTTTGCCTCAGCGTTGGTTTGATGATTTTCAATTTTGAAAAACTCCCCTAACACTCGACTTGGGTTGTAGAAAGCGTTACCAAAAGTTTGTAAGAAAATCAAAAAGAGACTTTCATATGATGAGGCCAAGAGGTTGTACTGTTTTAAATCCTTGTAGCACAAATTAAGCATTCCGCCCCATCGCCCGACCGGCCTATCCGCCCCTGGTCAGGAAGGAATCAGATAATAATCATATTATGTTAGTTCACCTGAAAAACTCCAAAAATTATGGTTTTTTACTACAAGGTGAGTTCGCAGAGCCTGGGCGTTCGGAAATGGTCGGTAAGGGTCTTGGAGTGGTAGGTACTTTGGCTAAGAATCAAGTCGTCAAATGCTCTGCAAACGTGTAACTCCTTCACAATCACTAATTAACGGGCGACTTGCATTCAACTAAAGAGATCCCCCTGAATCATGAGTTTCAGCACTGTAGGTTGATTAGTAGGGAAGTTGCGCACGTTTGAGCATTGCGTACGGGTTTAAAGATAGTCTATTATCTGGCCGGGGTGGTGCTGGTTATTTTATTTTATTTACTATTACTATTATCTATTACTATAACCAGCAGAGGAGTCTTCATTCTCCTTAATCTCCCATGACCTTCAGAATCGTTCGGAATCGATTCGAAGGTTCTACTGCATTTAGAACAAATTGAAACTGTCTCCTCAATCGCAAAGTGCTGCGCATGAACAATTCATTCCCTACTCTGATCCTTTGATGGGACTCAAAAATTCGTTTCCAAAGCTGCAAAGAGCTGCAAAGGCCGAACAAGTTCTGATTCGATTCCGAAAGGCCAGCATTGCTGTGCGAACTCACATATCTACAAATGGAAATTTTCCCTTACAGTTGATAAAAGGACGTTGGAAGTAAACCGCCAAGATTTATCCCGAAATTTACGGTGCTCAACAATAACCAATAACGCTACAACAATTCTGCAGATTAGTATTCCTCCATGCTCTATTGACTGTTTGAGTATTCCGAAGCATTTTTCCTTTTGAAGAGAAAGCACTGTTTGTCCCCATCGGAAAGGGTCTCTTTTCCCCTCCTTGCACTATCCAAGTTAATGAGGTTAGCTTTCGGGATAGCACGCCAAACGGGGAACGTGGGGGGACACGTGTGTTGACTTCAATTTGGACGAGAGCCGATTACGTGATATTTTTCCGCCTCCGGAATCCCTAAGTTGTTCAGACCGTTGGAGACAACAGATTCCATTTATGGTGTACAAATATTACTGCTAGACAAAATAATCAAAAGGGTAAAACGAAAATTTCATTTGAAAATTCGCTTAACACGAATAGCGCTGACACTATTCACAATGAAAATGGAACAAATAAAAACGAACTGACAGGCTAAGCTCCTTAATGTGATGAAATTTTACACAACTAACTGCTTATACTTATAAATAATACTTACGTTATTTAGCGTGAATTCACGTGTTTGGCACCGAATGAGAGCGAGTCCCTGTCGAACTCCAACGGGATGATCCCCAAGTCGCCGGAAAATCTGTTTTTGGCCACCTGCACAACCAAATCAACGTGCATTTCCATGAAGGAAGGATGACCGTCCGATTCACCGGCCGTACGCCGCACACTGCGTTGTTTTAACTATTTCGATTAAATTAATGAAAGTTACAACAGACAATTTTGGACCCAATGTATGTGTACATAGATACCTAAAGTAAAAAAAAAGGACTACAAAACCTTCAAGGACGACCGAGAAGAACGGTGCACTTGCCCAAACTTGACGATTGATGATAGTCCGATTTTCGAACTTTTTCAACTGTTAAACGAGTACGTCTCAAATGCAACCAAACAAGATAATCTCTGTATTCTATACGTTTTAAGGGTAAGTGAAACACATTTTTTGACAATTTTAAACGCTTTCCGTATGCTCATTCTCAGATGAGACTTATAAGCGTTATTTTGTTTTACAAAAATAAGCTTTAAAAAAAACACCTCCGATTTATTGGGAAACATCTCTCCAATAAGTACTTTAGAAGAGGAAACCATCATCTCGTGCCTGATTTTCGAAAAAGTCGAGTTATAGTCAAATTAATGGTTAAAAAACGATTTTTTGAGGATTGCTGTGAATGAAAATGTGAATGTCTACCTACCTAACAATAAAGTTTTGTAACAGAAAGTTGTGTTCTCTCTTGAACTTAATTCGTAAGTTCCAATAGTATGTGTCATTCAAAAGTTATGGATAAATCTAAATCAAGTTTGTTTTTTTTTTTGTTGTTTTTTTTACCGCCATAAGTGATTTACCTTACTTACTGATTGGGCTAGAAATGAGGTATTTTTTATATAATTTATATTCACGGTTACAGATTTACTTTATATACTAGTGATTACTTTTTTACATCTTAGTATGTTTTCATCTGTGCGTTCATTTCTGTTACCAATTTTGTTAATCCTCCTGTACCTATTGATGTAGTTGTAAAACAATAAATAAATTTTGATGAAGGAAAATATCCCGTATCTTTATAATATAAATTATATTATAATGTGAAAAATTGGATAAGTAATAATTAAAATTATTGTAATCCTACTTAACACTAGAAATCGTGTAATTCTGGGCTCATTTCTATTGAAACCCTTGTTAAAAGCCGCGTTAAAGTGCCGTGGTAAATTTTGGGTACTTTTCCGTTATCCCCCCCACGCGATTTTGGTTGGCTTTGGGTTAAAGCCATCGGGAGGGGTGAGTATGAAATTCGAAATCGAGTGTGAGGGGGGGGGGGGGGGGGGGTGTTATAACGGAAAAGACTCGAATTTGGGTGACTAAAAGCCATCGGGAGGGGTGTGTATGAAACACGAAATTGAGTGGGGGGGGGGGGGGGGGGGGTATAACGGAAAAGTACCAAATTTTGTTAGTAAGATGACAAATCTGAGCCTACCCTAACAATGTGGAAATTTCTGAGCCGGAAATTCAGATTTTAAAAGGAATAACGTGTGAAGACAGGTACTAAATCATCCCCTAACTTCTTTATGGCCTCATTTTTGGATTCTACAAACCCAAAAACATGAATTTACCGATATGACGAATCGCTAAGATGCTATGATTTTACTTTCTCTAAATTGCCGAAATAACGCACTGTGCGCCGTCTGTCGTCCGAGCTGTTTTGGGTGGTAGGCATTTTTTCAAAAACCTGAAATTTTGACAAAATACTCGGTTTACCATCTAGTTGTACCCTCAAGGTTTTCAGCCCAAACCCGTGGGGTTCTGTGGGGCTAAAAAGGGGCCACGGGAGGGTTTTTTTAAATCGTTTTAGGCTATGATATCGACTGGGGTGTCCTTTTCGAAGTATTTTTTGACGTAGTATCCATTTTTTGGGTTTCCAGAACCATCGGATTGTGCCGAGAGGATTTAAGGGTCTTTCAAGAGGCAATAAATGAAGCCAGGAAGTCAAATAACGTGTCGTTTTCCGAGTATTTTTGGACACAATCCATTTTTGGAGGTCCCACGTCTGTCCATCTGTCTTGCATAGAATTTTTTTTTAAATTTTTTATATTTTTATTTTCAATTATTTATTTTTTTATTTTATTTTTTCAATGGCAGAATTTTTTTTAATTTAATCTAATCACAAAATAATAATCCCTTGTGTAAAATTTGCAGGTTTTAAACTAAATTAATTTTATATTTTATAAATTAAATTTCATTAAATTGAGAGTAGTTTACGGAGGAATTCACAAACGACCCTTCACTAGGCCCCCAGTCCAAAAATCTACAAAAACGCCTTTCTCCTAGCCTCCATTCGCCAGCCTCCTAGCCACCCCATCGTACCCCACAGTGTGGTCAGTCATGTCTTGACACCCCATAAAATTAACACATTCAAAATTTAAGCCACCCACCTGTAAATATTTCTTGATTTTAAGCCCGGAATTGCTAAATTTGTGTTGAATGATGAGGACGTTATCGGCTTCTTGAGACGCTTTGGCTCCGCCGAAAATGGAACTTGTCGATAAAGACTCGCCCTCTCGTTCTTTCCTCGGGTGTATCACCAAAGTCACGTGGCAGTTGTACGTAGTCGCGAAGTTACGAAAAGCTCCGATCAGGGCGTCCTGACGGTAAAACCTGATTTCAAAATGAGACTAATGAAAATTGGCCTTTTCCAAAAGCAATTTCCGCTTATGTAAATTTACCTGTCGAGGAATCCACTTTCGCTAGAAGACAGGCCGAGCATGAATTGTACGTTGTCAATGATGACGTGGGCAACATCGTGGACGTACGCTGCGTGCCGGACAGTCTGCAAGACAACATCCACGTGAATAACCTGCCAGAGGACACGAAATATATCGAGATCAAAAGCTCACCTCGAGTACAGCATCCAAAGGTTGTTGCCCGTGAAAAGTCATAAAGTACAGCGGAAGAAGATCAAATTTGTCCGCCCATTCGTCAAATTTATCTCTGTTCTTCTGCAACGGCTCGCACACCATTTGTTGGAGCATCGTCCTCACCAAACGTTGATTCCTAATTTCAAAACTCCCCCACAAAGTGGTCACCTGCAAATGAACCGATAACGTCAACTAAGATAATTCGCCTCAAATTACCCCCTCAAACTCCGGGTACCTTTTGCATCGCAAGGTCGAGAGAATATTCACTCATGAAGGTCGTTTTGCCGGATCCTGTGGGTCCGGTGAGTATTGTCAGTTCTCCTCTCCGGTGGCCTTGCAATATGGAATTCAAAGCTGGAAACCTGGTCCACTTGATACCCGTCGCCTGAAATGTGAGGACACGGTGAGTGGTGGAGCAGGTGAATAATAGTGCAAGGTAAAAATACAATAATAATGAATAAATAATAAATGGCAAATTGGATTGGTTGGATAGATCTGGGGAGGCGATGACATTTACGGCGAAAGTTATCTGCTTTGCCTGTGGACCGAGAATTTCGGACCATGGAGCTCTTCAGGGTCCGGTAGTGAGCAGAAACCGGTTTTCAATCGACAAAAACTGGGTTCCAGGGAATAAAAACTGGTTCCCAACCAGCATAACATATTTTCAACCCGCCTAACACGGTGGTCATTCTACATTAATCTTGTTTACTGATTATAGGTGATGGCCTAGCAGTCTTTGTATCATTTAATAATGACGTTTCCATTTGTTTTCGTCACGTCACGGGGGATTTTGAGCGCAACATGATCGCGAAAACTATAATCACATGATTGGTCTCTAAGGAAGTTTAACGGTTGGTTACAAGTAGAGGGTTGGTGTAAAATTAATCATTATTAAATGATCTGACTGTAGAACCATAGGTCTACCGTCCGTTTTTTTTTTTTTTTTTTTTTTCCTACAAGACTTTGTACAAGAATTTGTATAAAGCACTCTGGACAAGTATTCCCTAAGCGCCAAAAAAAAAAAATTTGTCCTCTTGAAGTAGGTAGTTGAGAGCGACGCCTGATTTCAACGAAATTTGTATACAATTTAGGGTTGACGTGAAGAAGAGGTTTCACATCAGGGATTCACCTGCTAACAATTCTGAAAGGAGCGAAATTATTCTCTTTTTTAATAATTGAAAGGAAGTTTTGCGGCAGTAGGGGGTGAACATTGAGTGCTGCCCCGCAAAAACGTTGAAACGTACAAAATCCCTAATATTCAGACATTTAAAAAACTGGTTTTGACACTTTTTATTATTCTTTGTTTCTAACCGATGTAATCATGTTACACCAATGTAGAGAAACTCCGTGAGCAAATTCCACCAAACTAGGATTTTATCTGTGGAAGTTATTAATGATTTTTGAAACCCCTACTAGCAGCCCCGCATGGCCGACAAAGACTGCTCATTTACGGCTCACCTGATCTGAACAGTATAATTCAGTCGCAAGATCATCCCGCAATTGGGAAAACGTTATTATACTCGAATGCGACATCGCCTGGGCGCTTTTAACAGCATCAGCCACATTCACGTTACTCCTGTGTGCCTCAATGGCTGACATATGCTCTTTCACGGGTCTGAAACAAACAGGATTCAGTGAGATGTGTCCAAAATGGGCCGATCAAGTTCAAAAAACCAAAGTCGACAGTCACTATTCACCTTACTAGATAGCAACGTTCGATTGAGAGTTTGCGAGCGAATA
Source organism: Pilophorus perplexus (assembly GCA_955831195.1). Classification (NCBI taxonomy): domain Eukaryota; kingdom Metazoa; phylum Arthropoda; class Insecta; order Hemiptera; family Miridae; genus Pilophorus; species Pilophorus perplexus. Next base: position 9,688,361 of record OY037009.1, read on the forward strand.
AACGTACATTGTTCCAGGAGGTGACGTCATTTCCAAACCACAACACCAGCTTTTTATAGTTTTCCAGAAGTGGAAGCAGCGTTTGAGGAAGCGAGAACTGACCTGGGGAAATAGGGAGAGTTGCAGAGTGGCAAAACTAGAGACCCTGAATGTTTTGCTAATTGAAATCGCCTACCGTGAGGTAAACAAATGATATCAGTGTCTGAAGGAGGATGAACAGATAAGGCCAGCAAGTCTTTCAAAGTGGGGACCAACACGGCGGATGTCGCTCTCTCTTTTGCCGGCAAGCGGACGACTCCCGAAGCAGCAATATGGGGGTAACAGTGTTCAGTGTCGTCAGCCGACAACGTCTTGTAACCAGGAACTGCCTCACCAAGGCTGCACAGGCTGAGTGGCCAGTGGAGATCTTCGTTCTTGACGTCGTACATGACCCCTTGTTGTTCTAAAAGGTTCCACGGAACGTCCTGTACAAAAATATAAAGTCAACGTCCGTTCATATAAGAGAGCCATCGTTGATGTCATTACCGGTGATGTACACCCGGAATATTCCCCAAAATATAAATTCCAGGCAAAAATGGGGAATTTATTTTTCTTCTTCATAAATTTATTAAATAATTTTTCCTGTTTAAAATACATATTTCTTTCGCTTTCAGTTCAAAATCTCCACCAGTTCTTAACAGTTCTGCACGTAACCATACAGATTTTCGAACTAAACATTTGTGTAATGGGGTAATCACACTGTCGGAAACTCCCCGCCGGCCGACGAGTGGCGATTTACATTGAAATCATGAGCTTTGACCGGCGGGGGGGAGGGCCGAGCCGCCGGGTAGACGACACCCTCTCCCTCCCTCAGCTATGAACGCCGGACGTCGGGCACCACATTGTGCAGTACGAACTGCTCTCACGGCCCGCCGGATCGCTAGGCGTCCGGCGTTCATAGCTGAGGGAAGGAGAGGGTGTCGTCCCGGCGGCTCTCTCTCCCCCCCCCCCCCCCCCCCCCCCGCCAGTATTTGCCTATTATTTCAACGTAAATCGCCACTCGTCGGCCGTCGGGGAGTTTCTGACAGTGTGATAACCCCATAAGGGGGTTTTAAAGTGTGCTGAATCCAAATTTGTAGTTAGAAATGCAACAAAATTTGTTTTCAAAAAATGTTCATTTGTTTTCAATTTTACAAAAAAATTTATTGATATGAAATTGACTTTAGCACAATTTGTATCAAAGAATAATAAACCCTTGGGTAAAATTTGCAGCGTTCTATTTTAATCTTGACCATACCTTGACTCTTTTTTAAAATCTACTTCTTCCTACTTACTTCACACTTACTTTTTATTGAAAATTGTTGTAAAAATGTATACCTTAGAATTGGGCTGTTTCAGCGAATTTTTATTCAAGTACCTTTGTTTAATCAAGAACTGTTCTTAATAAGAAATATTGGTGCTAGTTCGGTGTGCGCTCTACCGTTGCGATTCTAGTTCGGTGTGGGTTCTATCGCCTCGCTTCAAGTTTGGCGTGCGTTCTATGTTAGGTTTGTGGTTTGGTGTCCCTTCTAGCCCCAAGAATTCGTGTAAATGACAAAAATCGATCGAGTGCAAATGGTAGGCCTACATTTCTTCAACATTTTAACTTTGGCGTCTTATCACGACCTCTCTATGCTTCGGGTGTGAGCCCCAGTTGCTGGATCCACGTATGCTTCCGTGTGGTTTACTGTCTTTGCACAAACACGCGACTATTTAGGCACCTATATTCAATTCAATTTATTCAAAAATGTAGACAATATACATTTACAATTCGTTCTTATTCCAAATTATTATTCGCTCATTCCCAATACTTAAGTCTAGGCCTATAGATCGGGGACCTGTCCAGGCCTCATTCTCTCGTCAAGTAACATAAAAATGAATGCAAAGAAACAAAAATGTTTTGCCAAGCTTAGATGGGTGTGAGGCATTTATACTTTACATCTAACATACTTTAACTATTTCTAGACAGTAAAGCAACAGCGTTACAGTGTGCGACCTAAATAAATCTTACAAAAAAGTTTGCAGAATTGTGTTGGCATTTCGACTATTTTTTAAATCATTTTTAGCTTCATTCTTGAATGTACCGAATTGGGCCGTTTTAATTCTGTAGGGTAGCTGTAGCTGTTCAAAAAGGTTTTGGCGCAAGCCAGGGTAATTGCCTAGTGAAGAAATCATTATACGGACGAGGAATGTGTAGTAGTAGCTGCTGAGTTTGCCCTAATGGGCCTAATGTTCGGTTGCTTTTCGAAATTGCCAATTTTTTTTTTTTTTTTTGTAGACCTACAGGTTAGAGCTGTGGAGACTGCTATGGAGCCTCTCTTCATAACGTATAAATCTTGTAAACGTACAGCACTATTCTACATACATAGGAAGTTCGTGGTGTCATTACATCAAAGTTTCTGTGTAGAGTCTGAATGTCATAGGCTATATTCAGGCCATTCGTCAGAATGTATTTCCAACCCTGCTCCACATTCGGGTTCAATTGCAGGATGAATGAAAATAATTTTCAGATGAAAAGATTGCATTGTCAACTTTTACTTTTGCACCCAACACATAGATCGCAGGCTCGCGTAAGTCAGAGCGCGACGGGAGCCTATGATCGCAGGTTCATAGAACGCACATCGAACTAACACCGATATGTTTAAGGATTTCATTATTACTGGAGTGGTGCACTTTAATATAATATTATATTATATGGACTATTCCGTCAATGATCATGTAGTAGTGAAAGTCATTTGTAATAAGGAAAATAAATTCCCTGAAATGTTCCCCAAAAATAACTTTTCAGGAATTTTCTCATCACTGGTCATTACTCACTTCTAGATGGAGTCTGCTCAAGACGGACTTGCGAGCTTCACCGTCCACCTCATTAGCTGGCAGGAGATGTTTTTGAAGTTTCTCCCAGGCGGCAGCGCCAGCGGAAATGCTGCACGTATCCCCGAAGTGGGGCGACATTTCTGGTTCTTTCAAAACACTCTCGAGCTGGGACCAGGTACCAGTTCGCAAGCATTTGTAGCAGATGAAATGGCCTGGAAAATTGTACAAATGGATTAAACATTCACAGAACAGGTAGTTCACAGCGTCCATTTGGTCGGACTGGATACTACAACTGTCGGTATGTCAGCATACTGAAAGGCACTAAAAAGGACACCCACCCCTCACCTGTAACTTTGTTGATGAACACTCTCGATTGCTCCGCACAAAACAAACACTTAATTGACACACAACAATATCCCTCGTCAATTTCATAATTGGACTTCACCAGTTTCTCTTTGACTTTGGAGATCGAAACAAAATCCCCGTTCAAATTTGGGTGTATCTCAATGTTCTCCGATGTACGACAGCTCATTGACAAGGACAAGTTACGCCGGACATGAAAATTCGCACAACAGTCAGGAGATATTTTGAGAGCTCTCCTCAACTTCCTCACGGGATGACGAAGATGATGAAATGCGCCTCGCCGGCACATGGAGATGTTACGGAAGAGAATCATAACATTCCTTAAATTAAAATTCACACAATATATTCAAGAGCGAAACAGATTTAATCCAATTGTTTAAATCAATTTGTTTGAAAAAATTCAAATCACACACACAAAACGCAATCAAATTTTGATAACGCAAAACAAAAATCGCGCTCCGGTTTGGTGTATCAGGAGTTACCAGGTTGTCTTCGTTTCAGCACAGGGCTGCCAGCTCCTTCACAGGTTAATCCGTCTGTCACTCGAGTAAAACCGCCCCGTCGAAGGGAGTTCTGGAGAATGAGGAAGGTAGGTAGGTAAGAAAAAGTTAAACGTTGCATTCTTCATTACCTAGGTGCGTGTTGCTGCACATGTTAAGCACAATTTCATCTAAATCTGCTCATCATGAAAGGGAACAATTTCTGTCTTTTGGAAAACTTTTAGGTAGTGATTTTGTTGAAATACCTAAGTCAACATGTTCCCATGAGGAGCACGGAGTAGTCACTTTTTACCCAAATTGAAATTTGCTCCCACCTTCGAGGTTTTGGCTACCTATATTCCGAACTCCATAGATTATTGCTTTCTTTTGGGGTTTGGGAATGGTGCCATCAAATTATTTGATAGGTATTATACCTATTAATTACATACCACCAGGCTTTTGGCTATGGTATCGTGTTAGGTGTCGTTTTAGAAGTATTTTTGGACATTGAATCCACTTTTGGGGGTCCGTGAACAACCCGATTTCACTGTGAGGATCTATAGGGCTTTCATGAGGCTAGAAATGGGATTTTTGAAGGATCCCAGGAGGCCAAATATTTTTCCGAGTGAAAAAAAAATTGAAAAAAAAAATTTCTTTTTATCGAATTCAAAAATTTTGAATAAAAAATTTAATTTTTTATTCAATTCATCAAGTTGACAAAAATACTCGGTTTACCATTCACTGGTGGCAGAAAGGTTTTCAGTCGGATCGCCCAAACCCGTGGGGCTATAAAGGGGCTACGGGAAGGGTTTTAGTTGGGTTTCGGCTATGGGGGTTGAGTTAGGTGTCGTTTTCGAGGTATTTTTGGACGTGCTATACATTTTTGGGTGTCCCAAAACGATCTGATTTCACCAAGGGGATCTATGGGGCTTTCGTGGGGCTAAAAATTGAGCTTTAGAAGGGTCAGAAATGTTCAATGAGGTGTCGTTTTTCGAGTAATTTTGGACGCATAATCCATTTTTGGGGGTCCAACATCTATCCAAACGTTCTTCTGAAAAATTGTTTTAACATCATTTTTAATTGAGAGAATTAATTTTTGCAGAATTCAACCATCAAAAATAACAAACCGTAAAATGTGCAGCTTTTTTCTTTTTTTTTTAATCCCAATTTTTGGATTACCTACCTAATCTATAAGTGTAAAACAGATTTATTTTTGTAGCTACTACATTTTACTTTTTTTTTTTCTTTTTTTTTTAAAGAATTAATTGACTTGAGAAATTGACAAAAGTGGGCCAACACTGCCTGAACTGAAACCCCTGATCACAGAGTAAAGAGACAGAGTTGAGTCATGTATGTAAATACTGGCCAGAGAACACTGTTCTCAGAACAGCCCCTAATAATTTAATATTAGTTTATTAGTATGTTGGGCTTCTCCTGAAGCCTTAGAATTGGTGTAATCGGCGATTTCTTGAATGATTTATTGGAAGTAGCCCTGCCCGTTTTTCTTCACCGTAGATTTTCTACAATGGACTTGTAGAAGAAAACTTTTCCTTGGTTATTCTGCTAAAACTACTTATATCCATGTGATATTATTGTGATTCAATTTTATTCTCCATAGTTACCTACCTACCTAATTTTGGTTTACTATTCTTGGAATAATACACTATGTAATCGCGACGGAGGTCGACGACTCCGATCGGCCTCAAAATGAAAAAAAAAATTTCTTTTTATCGAATTCAAAAATTTTGAATAAAAAATTTAATTTTTTATTCAATTCATCAAGTTGACAAAAATACTCGGTTTACCATTCACTGGTGGCAGAAAGGTTTTCAGTCGGATCGCCCAAACCCGTGGGGCTATAAAGGGGCTACGGGAAGGGTTTTAGTTGGGTTTCGGCTATGGGGGTTGAGTTAGGTGTCGTTTTCGAGGTATTTTTGGACGTGCTATACATTTTTGGGTGTCCCAAAACGATCTGATTTCACCAAGGGGATCTATGGGGCTTTCGTGGGGCTAAAAATTGAGCTTTAGAAGGGTCAGAAATGTTCAATGAGGTGTCGTTTTTCGAGTAATTTTGGACGCATAATCCATTTTTGGGGGTCCAACATCTATCCAAACGTTCTTCTGAAAAATTGTTTTAACATCATTTTTAATTGAGAGAATTAATTTTTGCAGAATTCAACCATCAAAAATAACAAACCGTAAAATGTGCAGCTTTTTTCTTTTTTTTTTTAATCCCAATTTTTGGATTACCTACCTAATCTATAAGTGTAAAACAGATTTATTTTTGTAGCTACTACATTTTACTTTTTTTTTTCTTTTTTTTTTAAAGAATTAATTGACTTGAGAAATTGACAAAAGTGGGCCAACACTGCCTGAACTGAAACCCCTGATCACAGAGTACAGAGACAGAGTTGAGTCATGTATGTAAATACTGGCCAGAGAACACTGTTCTCAGAACAGCCCCTAATAATTTAATATTAGTTTATTAGTATGTTGGGCTTCTCCTGAAGCCTTAGAATTGGTGTAATCGGCGATTTCTTGAATGATTTATTGGAAGTAGCCCTGCCCGTTTTTCTTCACCGTAGATTTTCTACAATGGACTTGTAGAAGAAAACTTTTCCTTGGTTATTCTGCTAATACTACTTATATCCATGTGATATTATTGTGATTCAATTTTATTCTCCATAGTTACCTACCTACCTAATTTTGGTTTACTATTCTTGGAATAATACACTATGTAATCGCGACGGAGGTCGACGACTCCGATCGGCCTCAAAATTTGACATTTGTTAAGTGTCCGACTAATGGCGAAGTAACCCTCGTCTCCTCTTTTTCTTTCTTTTTATCTGTTGAAAATTTTAAGAGTCAGAACATTTCTTTAACCCTGGGAGAACATTGTCGGATGATATTTGGTTGTCGCCTGTAGACTGTTGCCTAAATTCTAACACTTAGACTGGCGTTTTAAACATTTCAAAATTTAATTTGCCGGGCACACCAAGTTTGATGAACAGCGGGGGGCTTTAGACGCTGCCGGGGGATTTTCCCTTTGACGTATGGCAACACTTCCCAAATTTCCAAATTTCCACTCAACGAAATTATTCAATAAATTTTAAATTTTAAAAATATTTAATATTATTATATTATTAATAATATTTAACATCATTAACCGCATTTATGCGGGAAGGTTGTGATCGACATCACCCAGCCCTGTGACGTCATGGGAATAAAGGCGGCAAACGGGTAAAAGTCAGCTGTTGTTGACGTTTGCGGGCCCTTGATTGGACGCTGAAACCCTTCGTGTACGCAACAGTTCCTCCACCCTCCCCTCAGAAGCGAATACGCTTTTTGTTGAGCCTTTCCAATGCATTCAAAATCTTGTCACCGTCTGTGTAGGCAGGTGTTACCTTTGGATTCTGTTGAGCAGTGCGAGTTCTTTTGTTAATCACGTGGTTATATTTCGTGGACAATTTGTGAATTTTTTTGATTTCTCGACCGGCATCATGTGCGAAATCACCATCCCTTCGTCGCCAGGTTGGTATTTGAGTAATATCTTGGCCAGCAACGACGACGGCACTGTTTTGGCGTACGGCGCCAAACATGAAGTGGTCATTTTGAAAACGACGACGACGGCTGCCGGTGTCGACGTTCAACCGTCTTTTATCCCTTTGGCTCACAAAGATCGTATCGTTGCTTTGGCTTTCGCCCCGTCAAATGCGGAAGGCTTTTCGGACCATTTGGTGTCCGGGAGTGACGACGGGAGCGTTCACGTGTTCTCTTGGAGGACCGAAACTTTGATGATGTCCCACGCGGGACACGGCGACTCACACAAAGTCGTGTGCGTCGACTGGTCGCGTAGCGACCCGAATTTGGTCGTGTCGGTGTCTGATCAAGCGACAATCGTAGCTTGGGATTTGCAAAGCAACACCATCCGGCGGCTGTTTCTCGGCAACAAAACGTACCCGATCGTGTTGAGCTGCTGCCCTCACAACAAAGACGTCGTCGCTGTCGGGTGCAAAACGGGACTCGTCGTCGTTTACTCGATCAAAAAAGACGGCAACGTTATGTTCCGGCTGAGAGGTCACGAAACCGATGTCGTTTCTTTGTCGTGGTGCCCCAAACCACACAACATTTTTAAAGAGTCGGACGACAAAGTGCACTTTTTGGCAACCGGCGCCAAAGATCGTACAGTGTATTTGTGGCGAGCGGGTACTGATGGGAGATACGAGTGTTTTTTGAATTTGCCGCAACAGCCGATAACGACTTCGACTTACAGGACTAAAACTGGCGTTGGTGGCGCTGGCGCCAACTGGATTTGCGTCCGTTGGATCGACGAGCACGTCCTCCTCGCCAGCTCCTTGTTCGGTGAACTGGTCGCTTTTGACTTGAAAAAAGACAAAGACGGCAAATTGAAGTTCAAACCTCCCCGCCTTCTGCACGGGCTACACACCAAAGGTTTGTTCTCTATAGCGGCCCCAAATCGCTCACCGAACCCGCAAAACAGCATCGTCTGGACGTACGCTTTAGACAAACATCTCGTGGCGACGAAATTTGACTCGGGGAAAGTTCTCGCTGACATCACGACGATCGGCGGGATCGTCTACTGCTTGGCAGCCTCGCCTTTGGACCCGAACCGCATCGCCATCGGGACAGGAGATAATAAAATTCTCGTATGGAACTCCGCCAACGACAACTGCGACAACATCTCCACTTTCTGGAACAAAGTCAACTCCAAAGTGATGGCGTTAGCGTGGCACCCGATGCAAGAATCTCTCCTGGCGTACGGCACCGGCGACGGCCGCATCGGCATTATCGACGTCACCAAATCGTCCGTCCCTCCCAAGCTGTTCAGGCAGTACCACAGACGATCCGTTTACTCGCTGATTTGGGCGCCGCCGATTGTAAAAATCTCCGATAATAAAATGCCTTTCGCGTTGTTCTCCGTAGGCGACGGCGACATCCTCCAGCACAACCCCGACACGCCGGACAAAGAGCCCATCAATTTGTCAAGCTATTTCAAACAGTGTGATGCTTCAACCATGGTCAGCAAGTCTCTTGGGCGGACGGATTTGGCGTGGAATCATGACAGATCGTTGGCATCTGTCGGCAATGATAATGGTGTGTTGTATGTTGTGGACGGCCGCACTTTCAACCACGTACATACGATATTTGCTCATAAAAAGCTTGTTCAGTGCACCGTATGGCACCCAGCGACTGTCACCTCTGAAGACAGCTTGTCGCCTTTTTCTACCTGGTTGGCCAGCGCTTCGGACAACATCCAGGTCATCAACGTGACTCAAGGCGGCGTCGACGTGGTCGCATCTTTGAACACCCACAGCGAAAAAGTCGTCAGTCTGGCGTGGAGCCCTCACTTCAACGGGCGGCTCATCTCCGCTTCGTACGACTACACCAGTCAAGTTTGGGATGTCGCTTCGGGCAGCGTCTTGGCGTGTTTTGACGGTCACCACAGCGCCGTCGTCTGCTGCCTTCCGAGCGCTTTGCATCAAGACTGGGTCATCACCGGGTCGGCAGACAACACTGTCCGCGTTTGGAACATCAACAACTTCCGCCTCACGAAGACAAAAACCAAGAAGCAGCGGTTGACCGGAGCCCTCAAGAAGTTCGCTGGTGCCCGGGAAGCTACCGAACTCAGCACAAGCTCTTCTGAACGGTACGAACCCAAACATGTCAATGGTGATCATGTTGCTAAACATGTTGAATTCAACCTGAACAACGACTACAAGCGCAAGCCGAAATCAATGTTCCCTGTGACCAGCACTGGGCTGACCCAAGCCAAACACATTGGACTACTTTGGGCCCAAGTCAATGGCAGCAAAGCTCCCAAAAATATCCCCACAGGTAACAGTGGATATTTGGACTTCTTCGGAGACGTCCAAAGCATGAGACGCCTTGCCGTCGTTGAAGAGTGTCACCATCGCGAGCAGAACAACCTCTACCACGCTGACAATTTCTCTTTGTGGTCAGGAGACATTGCTGAAGCGATAAAAGACGCGTGCAAGAAAAGACAACTGAACGATTGGCTGGTCAGCATTGCTCCTATGGTGTCGCACAAACTGTGGACCGATTGCTGCAAAAGTTACGCCGTACAGTTGGCAACAACTGGGGACACCATGAAAGCTGTGGGTTACATGTTGTCGGTGCATCTCGTCGAAGAAGCCATCGAGATGCTGTTGGAAGCGAAGTTGTTCCGCGAGGCGGTCTGCCTGGCTAAGCTCCGCCTCCCTCGTAACGACCCTACAGTGAAGAGAGCCATGACGCAGTGGGCCAACCACGCACTCGCCACTGGAGCACTCACACTCGGCGCCCACTGCATGCTCAGCGTTGGAGCCAACATCGAATCTGTGGAAATTCTCGCTAAAACCAAAGACCCAGAACTGCTTGCTTTGGCAGCTGACATCGCCGTGAAGGCCGAAGCGAACGAAATGGGACTCAGTCTGGCAATGCGTGCCATCAACACCGCTCTTGAGAACAAAAACTACGAAATAGCTAAAGAAACCGTCTCTTCTCACCCAGACCTAGAAGATTTGTTGCTTTGGGTGGAAATGTGCGAGTTGAAGAACGATTGGAAGCCAAAAGAGAACCGCACCATTCTCGACTGGATCACTGGACAAGTTTCAGAAAAGGAGAAATGGCTTGGACTGTACGAGGAAGCGTTTGAATCTTGCAAGAAGCAAGTCACGTCGTACTCTGTGCTGCTCAAGTTTTTGCCGAACAAACCAACTCCCGAATCTGAGCAGAAAGTTTGGGTTTACGTCGCAGGGCAGATCAGTCTGGCGGCAGCGGCTCAGCTTCAGGCTAACAACACCAAGTGCGTTCTGAGGCATCTGATTTTGGCGATGGAAGCCGGTTATAACTACCACGTACACAACCCGTCAAACCATCAGTTCTTCTTGCAGTTGTGCGTGTGGATATCACCCTGGGGACCACTTGGAACGCTCGCTCATATGAACTATAAGGAAATAACCCTCATCGAGAGTTTCTGCTCGTTTTTGGCCTGCGGCGTCGTCTACTGGTTAGATTTGCTCCAAACTAAAGACGAACTCCCTTCGGACAAACTCGCCGAATTGAACACAGTGGTGACCAACTGCGCCAAACTCCTCTTCCACAAAGACGTCATGAACTACCACAAAGTCGACGTTGAAATCAAACGCCTCGAAAACGCCATCGCCCAAACCAAACTCAAAGCCCTCAAAGCCATGAAATACTGCAAAGACATCGAAGCTCAACTCCAATCCGGCGACGACACCAAACCCGAGCCCGACCCCGAATCCGAACTTGATTCGAGGAAACTCGCCCGGCTCAAATCCCTGAAAACGGCTTTCGAAGAAGAACGCATCTTCTCTCCTAACCCTTTCATCACCTTCTGCACCCTCCGCAACGTCTTGGAGACCATCGCCCAGAAACACCCTCAAACGCAGGAAACTCTCGACGCCCTCAAATCCCAATGGGACGCCAACACTGCCGAAGAAAACGGCCACTAAATTTGAACAAAACCAACATTTGACGCCGAAAACGGACAGTACTGATTTTAACCCGTTTTCATTTGTTCTCTTTACCAGTATCTTTCTTTTTGTTAATTTCAATTCAATTGAACTCTCATTTTACGCGAGTGAGCTTTTATGTTTTAAGGAAAATTGTGATGAAAATGTTGATTTGAATTAGTTGTAAATGAGTTCCTTCGTAAATACAACCAGTCGTTAATTTTTATTTTTTATTTTTCAATTCCTGTATAAAATGGGGGGTTCTGACTTGAAAGTAAAATTATGTTTAAATTTTGCAATTTTCATCCCTTCAATATTTGTGGTGTATATTTAGGAAATGAAACATTTTAGCTGTACTTGTCGTGGCTAGTTATTTATTATCAATAAGGGGATGTTTGAGGTTCCTTACAGTCAGTGATGGGAATTATCATTTTTTTCCTTATTCAACATGATTTTTACTATTCCATGATCGCTGAAGGATTATTCCATTGTTTTTTCATCATTGTGCTGCACTCCAGTAACAAAACTTAAGCAAGAAGAAATTTATTCAACAGAACTTGTAAAAAGAAGAGGATTAAAAAGCAAAGGTATGGCCACGATTTAGAACAACTTCAAGATTCAAAGGAAGACTTGGCAAAGGATGACAAAGCAAGATATTAAAAATTTATTTATCTAATTTTGTAACTTGAAGTATATTTTTTAAATTTTAAAGCAAGGTTATAAGCAACAATTTGAGCAAGATTCAAAGGAAGGAGTGGTCACGCAATCAGGAAGATTAAATCTTTTATTAAACCATTTTTCTTGGTTTAACGTTTTTGCAACAGGAAAACATTACCTATTTAAGGGGATTCCCCTGCTATTGATTTGGTAAGTTGGTTCAATTTGACACGATCAAAACATGGCGAACTCAGGGGTGAAAAGGTGTTAATAACTGGAGGATGAAGGGTTGTTTTTCGAGATAGTTTCATTGGCCGAGGGGCGCTCCTTAAAAAAAAAAAATCCGGTATTATATCGAGTGGGGTGTCGTTTTTCGAAGTATTTTTGGACGTAGAATCCATTTTTCGGGGTCCCAGAACCATCAGATTTCACCGAGAGGAATTATGGGGCTTTTGAAGAATGCCAGCAAGTCGAATGAGATGTCGTTTTCCGAGTGCTTTTGGGAGTCTCACATTCGTCCACAAACTTTTCAAGAAAAAAATTGAATTAATTTAATAAAAACAAAAAAGTTCTCATATCATCATTACTTAAGTATTTGAGTATTACAAAAGTATGCGAACACATTGCAAGGGGGTTGGTTGTATTAGGGTGATTCTCAGAAAAAGGGCAATTTTCTGCCCCCAGTAGTTCTGAAAAACTCGAGTGCTAGGATTTTTTGTACTCTCATTTGTTTCTTGGACGAAAATCAACTGCGTAACCCAGTTTTTAAAGGTCAAACGCCATTTTCAAGAAAATTTAATTTTTCATCAGAGGCACGTTACTGACCATCCCCCCGACGAGTCCAAATCGAGGAAATTTGTGGAAAACCCCAGTTTTTGGATGGAGATTCTCAGACCACTGATTCAATTAAGTATTTATTAATTCTTCAAATTGATCACATAGTGGTTCTTATTCATTTTTTATTAGTTGGTCAGTAACGTGGATCAATGATACTTCCACGTTAAGGACTACGATAGTTCCACGCATCTGACAATTCTAACTTTAACCTCTGCCAACGCCCTTCTGTTAATGCCAATGGAAAGGAATGGAATTCAGCACAATGCCTGTAGCATTCAGGAAAACTCGCTTCGCTCGCTCGGGGTGGGATGATACATAATCAGCTTGCAGACTCGTCTGCAACCAAAGGAGACCATTTTCATGTCTTCGTATTATTATTCACCTTATTGTGTTTGTTGATGACCAGCTACTTAGTTACAAATTTCGTGATGCGATATCATAGGTACACTAAAAGTTTACGGGTTGCCACGGGTTTCGGTAACGCTTCAAAAAGTAACGCTTTTAGTTTACGGGTTTCGGTAACGCTTTTTTCGGTTGTGTGCAAAAGTAAAGACATGAAAATGTCAAAAAAAGTTAAATTCAAAATTCATATTATATTATCGAGAGAAACATAGAGGCACGTTACTGACCTGAATAAAAATACGCTACTATTCCTCCCCTCATCATTCCTTCAAATAATCGTCCGTAGGATTCAATTAATTGAATAATCTATTAGGTACCTACTTTGCAACGAATATCAAACTTTTTCTTCAATAAGATTTCGGAGTTCAAGGAACATGCTTTAGCGTTGAGCTGACTGACTGCCAGAAAATGTTACGGTATCGAGGAACGAAAATGCGACCCTAAAGTAGCGCAAAACGGTTGACGGCCAAATCACTTGAAATAATAGTCTTTAAGTGAATTAAGACAGGTTATACGTAAGTTTTTTCGGAAGCTGGCCAAATTCTGATGGAGCAGAGAAACCGGCTGACAGCTATTTCATCACTCTATAAAAAAGTTGTATCTCTCTCTTTGTTGGTCGATACTCATCCCTAGTTTTGGGCTGTAGAAGTGGCTAAGGCCATATAATATATCTCACCATATTATGGTGAGATAAATCCTACCTGTCCTCAGACCTTTCTTTCAAATATTTCCGACCGTTAGAACTACCTTAGAATAAGAGCTTTGATTAGCCACGTCAAAATAAGCTTTGATAATATAGAAAATTGAGTTTCACATTTTTTTACTTTCCGGCGATAATCAAAGGAAAATATTGATTTTGAAACCCGATCAATGGAATATTGATTGCTGCATTTATTTTGTTCCGACTTTAAAAAGGAATTTACCAAAAACTATCATTTCCTTCTTTCTATTTTTAACAGTTATCCTCACACGAACAGCTTCCCCCGGGTGACTCTTCAACAGTCACCCGGGGTTCCTCAAAAGCAAATCCCAGTCCATTTTGGAAACAGAAAATTATTAGGGGAAATGGAAGCTCACAAATCAACTCGGGTTTAAAACCTTCAATTTATTGACAAATTCAACGACACAAAAACTCAACAGATCTTTCAACACAAGATCTCAGCGGACTATTGCAATCGTCAAGAAGAAGCTCTAATGGGAACGAAGCTCACTCAGGTTGCGTTATGAATTACAAAAATAGAACGAGTTTTAACATTCTAACGCAATAAATATTCAAATTTCAGTAAATAAATCACAATAAACACCGCGACTTTTTAACGTCAAGAAAAATATAGTTTTTTGAAATATTGCTCGCTTGTTGAGAAAGAATTTTGTACAAATATTCTGCTGCTGGCAGAGCCACCTGAATCGTAGAGATTTTTTGTGTTTGGCCACAAAGCGAGAGAACACTGGAAGGTTATGACACAATGTGTAAATGCTTATGATAGGTATAACGATTTAGTGGGCTGGAAGGGGTTCGAACGGAGTGGCTGGAAAACGGGGACTGAATTCCGTCGTGTCGTGTCCTGACGCGCTCCGAAGACTCGGCCCGTCGACGGAGCTCGTCCTGACACGACAGGCGGTCATAGACGTGAAATACGAGATCTAGGCGGGTCGCTTCCTAGATCTCTTCTTATGCTAAATGGTTTCAACTTGGCCTTTCCGCCGGGAAGAAGACTCCGGGGTCGAGTGGGTGAAGGAGGTCTCGTTGCTGGCGGAGGCGGCGGCGAGTCGGGAGCTGCTGGCGGTCGGGCTGCCCTCTTCGGGGAGCGGCGAGACTCCTCCGGTTCGAAGAAAAGTTTTCTGCAAAACGAAAATTTCAGGTTTGATGGGGTTTACAAGTTATTTCGGTCTTGGAATTTGCGAATTTCCCTACTGTGGGAGTCCAGGTTTGCTCATATACAATGCAAGTATATAATGTAGGGATACGAAGAAAAACTTGGCCCCCACAAGCCGAGAAAATGTGAGTAAACCTTTGCCATTGTACGAAGGATTCTCAACTCGACTACATTCAATATTAGCTTGGTGGTTAGTAGGAAATTACCAAACATGGTACCTAATGTGAAATTGATAGTGATGAATTATGCGTATGGAAGGCCATTCCATTCAACCTCCCCCTTTACCAGCTGTTTCTAATACAAGCTAACTGAGCATTCATTAAATATTACTCTTATGAGCAAACTCGCTTATACGGTTGCAAAAGCATTTTAGGTTATTGTATAATACTGCGGATGTGTATATAGTCCAGTGATTGCGTAGACAGACGTGGAAAAAACTCGGCTCTTTGGGCCTCGACATGGGGCCCCGGATGCTTTTTGCTTAGAGCCTTCGGTTGAAATTCAAGAAACATGGATCATGCTTTAACCGTGGGATTGAAACCCGTCTTGCGCGTTGGGAAAGTAACTGTCCAACGCCGAACTAGTGGCCTAACGTACGACAGGTGAGGACGCCGAACTAGTGGCCTAACGTGTATTTATATATTACGTAATATATAAACGTCACGGCTAAATGTACAAGGCGCTAGGCGTTTTCAACGAAAAATCCATCCTTTGAAGCTTTGATCGTTTTCAGTCCAGAAGGTCGACTTCAATGATATTGTTAGGAGAAGGCTAACGTGTAAGATAGCACGTTCTGAGTGTAAGATAGCGAAAGCGAAACGACGAGGCATTTAAAAATAGATAAGTCGGTATAAGTAAACATACGTATCTGGTATTGGAACAATATAATTTGACTAACATTCTATTGGATTATTGTTCTTGGAATAATACACCTATGTAATCGCGATGGAGGTCGACAATTCTGATCGGCCTCAAAATTTGACATTATACGTTTCAATACACGAAGATTCCATGTTAGTCCGCCGTCCGAGCCGTTTGGGGCAGTAGGAATTTTTTTTTAACTGAAATTTTGACGAAATTCTCGGTTTACCATCCAATTGTGCCTGCAAGATTTTCAGCCCGATCGCCCCAATTATTGGACGTGGAATCCGTTTTTTGGGGGTTTCAGAAAGAGATCCGATTTCACCGTGGGGATCTATGGGGCTTTCATGAGATTTTTGAAAGATCCCAGGAGATCAAATAAGGTGTTAAAAAGTGGCGGTTGATCCCGATGGAACGGGCGATTGCAGAGTGGGTCTCGGCGATTGCTCCTCCTCCCGTTGTTATTTCCTGATCAGTATTTGGCCAGTTTTGGGTCCCCATCAAATGGAGTTTACGTCCAATATAACTTGGAAAACGAAACCACTTCTACCTTTAGGCGTCCTTCAAAAGCTCCATTGATCCCCAACGATAAAGGGTAGGAGCCTGGGGAATCTAAGAGATCACTGCCGCCAGGACCCTTGGCGTGATCTGAGGGATGGTGGCATCAATGCAGGGGCAAAATGAGTATTCTACCTGGACTGCCTAAACCGTCAGAACCTGCATAGCAGACCCGGAGGGTCTCAACAGATCAATAACAGACGAGTGTTAGATGGGAGTGTTGAAGGGTTTTGCCCACCAGTACCTTCATGCTTTCCAACTGAATCTCTTCACTCCTGGGCCGAGGTAGTTTGGGCGACCCGTCTCTCGACCGGTTGGGAGAACTGCTGGCTTCACTGCCGTCTTCGGCTGCACATAAAATTCAATTGAACAACTTCCTCAAACAACATCATCAAAGCGTCAACCACGCCAACTTACAAGGTTTGGGGCTGACGGATACGCGAATCTGAGCGGCAAACCCCGGCATCCGATGGGGGTAGAGATTTCGGCTGGCTGAAGACCCTACGACAATAAAAGGAACACTCAAACATTGTATCTCAGTAAAAGTATAACATTGCTAGTGGCAAACTTACTGTGCGAGTGTCTCATTTGTTGTATGTTGTACTGTGGAGATTCCGAAGGCGGTATGTCCAACAGTTTCTCCATTTGACGCATTTTGGCTTCCCTCCCCCGCTGACGCCCCCTGGACAACCTGCACAACCCGTCAGTGTTACCAACCTTGGACCTCAAACGTCCCGCCTTGGATCCCGACAGTCTTACCTTTGTTGTGCCGCCATGCACCGAATGGAATCGTCGAATATGAATTTGGTGTTAACCATAGGGCCGCAGGTGGTGTATTTGGCGGACAAAAAGAGCGACCGAGCGTCTTGCTTGTCTGGTGAAACATCCAAATCGTGAAGCATCGCGGCAAGTTTGGGCCGACCAAAACCTAAAATTGAAAAACATTACGTTTACGCTACGTTTGAATAGCTATTAGACAGCGAACTGATCAATCTTCTTCTAATTACATTTAATTTTCATTAAGGCACACCGGGGTAAGTGTAAATAGGGGGAAGTGTAACCCATGGCTGTGAGAGAAAAGTGAAGCAATCCAGTCTGACATGGTCAAAGCTCATCTAAGCATTGCCACCGTCAATTTCCAAGTTTCCCGTGGGAGGGGTGTTTCATGTGGACGTTTGGATTCTACTATGTAAACTAGCTCATCTGTTTTGAGATCAGCCCTTTTTTTGTGGGAAGTACTTCTTCACATGATATTTACTGTGATGTAGAAGTTACATTGTAAAATTTGCTTGTGGGGGGAATGGAAAAGTGCTGGGTTACCCTTACCTCAGTTTTTTTGGGACCTGAGGCAAGTGAAACCCTTAGGAAAGGTGGGTTGCTTTAAGATATTTTATACCTCCTATTTTGACTTGGAACTGATAAAAAATTAAAATATAAGGTTTCTGACCATTCTTTTAATGCTGTTTTTGTTTACACTTGCCCCATACAAATTGCACTAAATTATACATGAAAAAGGCCAGATTTACACTTGCCTCTCACATAGTGGGGCAAGTGTAACTTTGGACCCAATTTTTATATTGTTCATTACTAAGAAGTTAATCGAGCTTTTGACTTCAACGGTTGACCAATATGAATGATAGTTTGATAACCTATGGTCAAATTTTCAAAAAGATTAGATGGGAATTGCAGGTGTGATGAGCGTTCAAAGTTACACTAACCCTGGTGTACCTTATGTACTAACTCTGTCAAAAACATGGCCATATATCCATAGAACGATATGTGACGCTGTTTTAGGGCAGACACTTGGTCAGCTCTGGTAGTTGGTGGTGCCCCAAAGTGGCTCTGATTTGGACTCACCTAGTTTTCCAGGGACAGGAACCACAAGAATGATCTGGTTGTTTTCAATGACGAGGAACCGGTGATTTCTGATGCCGTCCGGGCCAATAACGTGACATGCTAGAAGATCGCTGTTGGCTGAAAATAACAAAAGGACGTCGGTACAGTCGCATTGTGCAGCATGAAGATGTGTTGTAAGTGGAAGACTTACTCAAATCGAGATCAGTGTCGCTCTGCACGCATTCAGCCCTGTTGGTCAAGGGAAGTTGAGTTTCCTGTAAGCCGGACAGTTTGAGCCACAAGGATCTCACCAACAGGAAAGCTCTGATGGCTCTGCGGGCTCGCTCAACCTGCAATAACTATGAAGTCACTTTTCAACTAAAGACAGCCAAACCTATGTCAGAACGTGCACTAACCTCTCCGCAGGGGAGACGTTTGCTAAATTCGATGCCCGTCATGGGGGTCCCCGTTGGAGGCAATAAAATGTTGGAGTCTTCCATTAACCACCCAACGTTCAAAGGTTTCTTTCGCATATCTTCGTCTTCACTTTCGAACATTTCGCCAAACATGTCCTCCCTCTGAAAATAATACAAATTTAACCATCAAGTTGTGATAACTTCTGGTAACTCACAACTGAAATGGAGCCTATTGAGGGCTTTCAATGAGTTTGGCTTGTCATTGTGCATAGGGGTGTGTCAGTACAGCAGTAGCATTACTGTGTAGCTGAGTCTCACATTGGAACTAAAAGTGAATGCGGCGAAAGATTCTCCAATGGAGCTTCAATATAGTAAACTAGGGGGCCACCCCCTGCTGGCCAAAGCCAGCCAACCCGCAACCAAATCCCACCTCGCCTCAGAACTCGCTTTTCGATATGGCTATTCGAGTTCTTATTGCGCCCACTAGTGGGTTGGCCCACTTTACCCTGGCGGGTGAGAACGAACTTAGCTCTCCTTACATAGTGGGAAGGTGTTTTCGTTAATTGATTAGGTCACTTTACGTAAAAGGGTGACTGGCGAGGGTCAGATTGGCCCACCTTACAATCGCCTGAATGGCTCCAAGCACTGACAAAACCCCTGCCCGGTACTGGTACTGTTACATTTGACTTGTGCCACCACCACTCAGCTACTAGGGAGTTGGAACGCTCGGCCGCACAGGGTGACTTGATCTCCCCAATTCTCTTCCTCATCCTTGTCAACGACTTACCCTCCATCCTCGAGGGCCCTGACACTCGAGCGATAAACTTTGCAGACGACTCAAATTTTCTGGTTAGAGATGCCTCGGATGATCCCTGCATCGAGGGGGTTAGAGAGGGCTTTGACTGGCTGAGAACCAGGACTAAGTCAAACGGGCTGATGTTAAATGAAGCCAAAACTAACTGCCTACAATTCAGACCGAGAGGCGCCACCCGGGATGCTAGCGTCGCACTCGGAAGCGAGGAAATAAAGATTGCAAACACCACAAAGTTTCTTGGGGTCATTATCGAAACAAACCTCTCGTTCAAGCAACACGTTGAGCATCTAAATTGTAAGGTGCTGCATAATATACAACAGAAATAAGGTTGACCCCAACACGCTTCCCCGTTTGACACCACAAGGGATCGGGGCAGGTGTTGATGATATGTATATTATACATAAACGATTTGGCTTCAACTTTGACAAAAGAGGTAATAATATCTTTTTATTCAACGACGACATGACAATCCTTTCGAACGGACCAACGTCGGTTGATGTAGAAGAAAAACTAACTTCCTCCAGTCACCTTATTAAGGAGTGGTGTGCGTTCCTGGGAATTACCTGGATCAACACACCCGTAGTCTTGCTTAAATCAAAAAGGACAAAATAACCTCATTCGAGAACCCTTCAAAACTCCCATCTCGAAACCAAACTTTCCCAGGGCAACATCTCACTTTGTAATAGGTCGTCAACAGCGAAGCGCTGTCTTCTTTGGCCCCGACAACAGCGGCAAAGTGAGCATCGCTAAGAAGGCTTTTGTCTCCTTCGAGCGCCAGCTTTTCCAACAGCAGGATGGCCAACTCCAGCGTCACCAGCCTTATTTTACACACTGAAAATGAGAAAGTGAACACCTCAAATGTACAGACTGGTCTCGTGACAAAACCAGAGTCACCACAAACGGTTCATACCAGCTTGACAGCTTTGAGTGATGATGCTGATCAATTTTTGCACGATCCACACGCAGTAGCGCTGTTTCATGTCGGGGTTTTTAATGGGCCCAAGTACCCCATCTAGCAGATTTTCATCAACTCCTAAAGCAGAAAAAGAGCAGTCAGTGAGGTGAAATGTCAAATAAGCTCAATACAACACACAAGTACGCACCAGTATTTTGAGATATGGCGTAGAGCAAACAGAGAGAGAACAAGGCTGAGTAGTCGTTTTCCACGCAATCTAAACTGTTGACGACAACTTCAAGAAACACTTTCTGAGACTCTGAAAAAAGAATAAGTAATTGGCACACGATGAGAAATGAGTTGTACGGGAATCTGGCCCAAGCAGTGTAAACTTAGTGATAAATTTTAAGGGGGGGGGGGGTGTCGCCCGAAACCATCTGCCCATCCACCTGAGGAAGGAGTGAGCCCCCTCACTGTCAACTCGGTTGTCCCAAGAGGACGTCATCTGTCGGCCTGTTAATAATGTAAGGTGGATGCGGCGAGATAGTGGGAATCCATCTTAAAAAAGACGATTTAAGACGAAATAGTCTATTTCCACGATAAAAATATATAAACTTGTAGACGCGTTTCGGTTGATTAGACCATCATTGTACTGATGATGGTCTAATCAACCGATGATGGTCTGTATTGTACTGATGATGGTCTAATCAACCGAAACGCGTCTACAAGTTTATATATTTTTATCGTGGAAATAGACTATTTCGTCTTAAATCGTCTTTTTTTGTCGGCCTGTTGTTGAATTCCGAACAGCTGGGTTATTTTATCCGCAATCCATAATTTGTACAAAGCAAGTGCCACCTACCTTGAGCGAGTCTTTGCTCTTTCTCCTCATCAGTTATGTTTGAATTCCCAGCAGGTTCTAAGACTTCTTCGACTCCCATTTCTACAATGAGAAAACCGACTCATGGGTTTGCTAACCAGTGATTTAGACAACAGCAACAGACATATTTACCGAGTGATGTGGTGGAAGTTTCCAAAGACTCTTCTAGCGGTCGAGATGGAGCAATGAAGACCGGTCGTGACTGAAACAGTCGATAATAAGGATACCAAAAGATTTCAGGTTTGTAATTCAGTACCTATATATACAAACGAAAATATTTTGGGGTTTCCGGGAGCTGCATCAATCGGTGGAGGCGCGCGTTATTATGAAATATATCCCAAATAAGCAAAAAGCCTAATCGGGTGGGGAAGGACTGTGAGCAACCGGCCATAAGTGTAGTTCCCAGACAAACCCGTCTGCAATCTGTACCTGAGTGACGTAGGAGCCGTTGTCCCAATAAGCCGCGGTGCTTTTCAGTACAACTTGCGCCAATTCGTTAACGAGCGGTTCTTGGCGGCTGACGAGAAACACCAGAGACAGGAGGTACAACGCCACGACGCTGCTCACACGGAGTTTGGGTTCCTGTTAAACACATTGAAACTTCCGATGTGAGGCTGCTGACTCAACGGACTTGCAACACCGTGACATTTACCTGCAACGCGACCGAGGGGGACTGATTGGCAGGAAGTAACGAGAAAATGTACAACGGGATGAAAAGCCGGTTGAGCAAGTGGTCGATCAACACGTCGTTCAGTTCGTCGATGTTCAACCTGAGGATGTCATTCAGATATTGCAGGTGGTTGAGATGTTCTGCGACGAGGTCGGCCAAGCGTGACTGACTCGAGTGGCTGAAAACAAGAGTCGAATCAGAATTGGTAGGTTCAGGGCGGCCATGATACACAACGAAATCTTACTCGGCATCGTTGCGAACGCAGGCGTCCAATTCCAACACGTGATTACCGATGAACCACACCAAGTTGGAAAAGTATGGAGCAGCCGTTTTGTTCCTGATAAACCGGAGCATCGAATGGTCCTGAACTCGGTATACGTTGAGGGTCAAAGTCCTAACGGCGATGCGCACCATAGGCTCTGAATGCTTGAAAAACTTGATGGCCTCCGTGTACAAAGGGAAGTCATTCGTATGCTGGAACCGAATTTAAAGATGAATGTACGCGATCAATTACCCTTAACAATAAACACAGCAACAACTTACGTCATTGTAGAAGAAATGAATCGTGTGGCAGTTCAGTTTTAGCGAAAGAGTTTTCAAAAATGATATGTAGTACGCCATAACGTCTTCGTCGGAAAAATCAAACTTGTGAACGATAATAGAATTGACATGATTGTTACTCAGTAAGTAATCTGGAACAGGAACAGTACACATCGATACAGGATGGTGCAGCAGGATCAGGCACATTTAGAATTGTTCTGGTATGAAATAAAGCTTACAGTCGAGTCATAAAGGGAGTTTACTGTAACAGGTTAGCATCTTAATTATGAAAAATGATATCCATCAAATGCCTTCCTTCCTGAGCGATGGATTCTTGCAGTTGGTTGCTGTAGATCTCATCAAACATATCTGTATCGACCAAGGCGATTTCATACTGTATAGGGCCGTCCACACGCTAAGTTAAACTGCCCAAACTGGCTTGCACAGTTCAGTTTGAGCAATCTGAACTGCACAGATGGTTGCCGTCCATAGCTTTCTTTGCAAGCCTTGGATAGCTCTGGACAGCTAGGGACCATCTTGGCAAGCCTTGGAGACCCTTAGCCAGCTTGGGACCAACTTAGTAAACCTTGGATGACTCTCTAAAGCTCAAGACCATCTTGGCATGCCTTTAACACCCTTAGCCAGCTTCGCACCAACATTGCAATCCTTGGACAGGTCTGGAAACCTGGGGACTATCTCGGCAAGCCTTGGAAACTCTTGGCCAGCTTGGGACCAGCTTTGCAAGCCTTGGACAGCTCTGGAACTGCGCCTGGGGTCGGAGGTGCAGTTCCATTTTCGGTAATTAATGGATCGCACTGACATGCCCCGTATGACATGCACTGTGTCTCCAGCTTCAGATTGCAGAGTTTTATTTACCCAACTCAAAAATTTTGAGAACACGATCTAATCGTATTTCACCGCGATTAGGAATGTTGAATGTTACCGGCAATTGATCTAATCCTCTACACAACCTCTCAAGCATGCGATGTTCAACTGGCTATATATTGTATACAATAAGACAGTCGGTTACCCCCTGACACCAACCATTCGGCGACACCCTCCCTTGCTAGAGTACATCTGACTGGTGGCAACTACAGGAAGCTTTAAAAGTGACTTACACAGTGAAGTTTCGTTGCGGATGTTCTCAAACAAAATGTTCAACGTTTGGAGCAGCTGGACGCAAACGTAGCTTCCGCATTTTTGTTTCAGGATGTTCAGAAAAAATGACAACATGTTCTTCTCCAAGAAAAAACTGAAAAACAAAGTCAATATTAGGAAATTAATTGACAAATGAAGACTCAATTGGCAGTGAAGGGTTTCAACTCACTCGAAAACGCTGCTGTCGTTTTGATCGCCCCAAATTAGGATTTCAGCGATCGACCGCAATGTTTCAACCAGGAGACTTCGGTTGCTTTCGGAAACCACTTGGTTTTTGGATAGGACCGTGTGAAGGTACCTGATGACAAAAAGCGGTCATTAGGAGCGAACAGAAGTGGGGTGAAAATTATTGGAAAACCCAGCCTGGGAAAGATTGTGTTGCCGGTGTGGTCGGACAAGTTTGGGAACCCCCCATATGGCCCCAATATGACGCACAGTGGGGCCAAACACTTCAAAATTTTGAAATTGCATCTGGTCGTTCAAAATTGCAACACTCTAAATAAATATGAGCACACTGAATATAAATTAAATTAAAAAAAAAACACCCAAATAAAATAAGCTTAAATAAATAAATAGGTAATAAAAAAAACACTCTTAAAAAATATAAACACAATGCGCAGAGAGTATCGCTGATGATGAGCAGGGACGCCGCGTTTATGACTTTCATTTCCCTGTTTCATGAAGCTTATTTAATAAAATTTGCTCATTTCATGACGTTTTACAAAAAGACTATTACCCATATGACGTTGATGTTACCAATTGGTAATTTATTAATATACCAATTTGATATACCTACCAATTTATTAATAAAACTCGACCTCAACAGATTCTAGCCCAGAAGCACCTCAAATTGAAGTGTAATCGCCTCTTCAAATTTGCAGATAGGTAGGTAGTATTATTGTAATAATTTCGAGGAATTTTGGTGTCTTACAAATTTTGTAAAAGACACCAAAAATCCTCGAAAAACCTCGATCGGGCTGAAAAGTTTGGATCTGCTGGAAATTGGATTAAGTACAGAAGGGTTTATTATTACTTTTGATTTAACTAAGGTAAAGTGTCATATTTTGAGGACGATCAATTCAGATCGATTCACAGAATAATAAACCAAAATCTTGAATATCGCTCAAGGACATCAAAATTTGATTCAATCTAGAGCATCGGTATATTCAAATCGAACGAAAATGTACGTTTCTTGACCTTTTTAACTGCAAAACTGCAACATTAAAGGTTCTTTTCTGACTATTTAAACTTGAGAAATTTTTTCGTCGGAAAAGAACCAATCAGCAAACACTTTCTCCCAGTGGAAAATTAACCCTTAATGGCTTTCTCAACAAGAAGAACAAAACCAACGAACGTCCCACAGACAAATCACAAGCACCCCAGCAAATCAAAAATTCACTCAACAAACAAAATATTTACTTCAAATGTTCAAGAGAATGTGGATTTTTAGTCCGCCACAAAGAACCCCCGAACCAGCTTCGACTCCGGAACATTTTGCCAGATTGGAGCTCTCTGAAGTTTCACTTGGCCATGACGGGATCTCCCGAGTATTTGACACCACACCACTCGAAATTCGAACCACTGTGAAAATTTACTTTAGATCATTCTAACGGGTCAGTTTAGTGTGCGAAATGAGATCGTGGAGAATGTAAACAAGAAAAAGGTCGGGAGTGGACAAATCTGCTGAGTACCAAGACCTTGTCGTTATCACTGTTGTCAACGACTTATCTAACAGTGTTGCCAGACAGTGACCTTGATAGGAAAAACCAATAATCGGTAAACCTTAGTTAGTGCATACTCGTCATGACGAAACTGATTTGAAGTTTATGTTTACGATGTATATAAAAATAAATATCAAAACTGATATCACAACGCCCACCTCTATTTATTATTTCAAACACTAGTTCCAAAACAGTGTGTCCATAAAGGGAAAATTTTCTCTTTTTAGGGGAAAACAGCCTTGCTCGGGGGAAAAAGGGGGGAAGGGGGAAATATAGAAATAGGTATACAGAATAGGGGAAATAAATCAATTTATCGAGACCCACATCATGTGAATGATTTGAAAATCTCCAAAAGTTGGTAAAGATTACCCCAACCCCATAGGTAACAAGTGGAAGTTTTCGGGGAAGTGTGCCGAGAAAAGGGAGAAAAGGAAAAATTTAGGTGGTCGAAAGGGGAACTCTGTGAGGAGCATGTGGAAACACTGTTCCTGGAATCACTTCATTTCACAGAGTAACAGAGATGCAAAAGTTTTGATTGTATATCGTAGGTTTCTCTGAAGCGCTCTACATTTGAATAATATTGGTAGAATTATATAGAATATTATTCTACCAATAATTGAAGAAAATTGAATGTTCCATCTCTCACTCAAAGACGTACGTAAAATTATCCACGTTCTCTCAATGGGGGCCGTAGAATTTGACGAATTTGAACCAACCAAAAAATAGGGCATTTCAAATTTTGAAATGAGAGTTCGGTAGTAAGCAGAGTAAGCGTGTGATTTAAATCTTGTAACTCATCCATCATCCGTGTTTTCAGATGTTACCTATGTGAAATCCGAAATGTGCTCTTCGTGAAACTATGCAATCTCCAATCAATGAGGTACAGTTGAACAGTGTCACCTCCGTTGAGAAAGGGTTTACTTGTCATTCTTGTGAGTGTTGGCCGGCAGTGGATTGAGGTGTCATTATAGAAGTTACTTGAAGGTAGAATCGGTTTATAGAGTCCTGAACTTCCGAGTCCATCTTGGGGCGTCTGGTGGGATGTTTGTTGGATTTGTGGGGGGGTCACGTTAGGCCACCGAGGAATGCAAACTCAACACGTTTGGCAACCAATACGGCCGGGTTTAGCCATTGCTTTCCCGGGCCTAGAGAAAGTGGCCACTGCACTTGCTCTCAGTTACTCTGTAACTCCCCACATGGAAACCAACCGATGCCAAGCCAAAAGTGAAAGTCCGACCATCCGGGAGTGCTATGGATAGTCCCCCCAAGCCGGATAAGTGTTTCCAAGGCTTGCCAAGATGATCCCAAGTTTTCGAGAGTTGATCCTAGGTGGTTCCAAGACCTGCCTTCCTGCAGGATGGCCTCCACGTTTTCCAGACCTGACCAGGCTGTTTCCAAAATAGAGAGTCGATCGCCGTTTTAACGTTGTCCGAAACGGGAATCGATTGCCGGGAGTAGATCGCATCAGGAGTGAATCGCAATGCTCCGGTGACCAGTCGTTCTTCTTGTGGCCGACCTTGTTGCCTCACCAGACCTCCTTCAGAGGTTCTCCCAAACGTGTTTCCCTGATTTGGGGCAGAGGGGTCGAATTAGTTGTCGATTTTCCAATCCCAGGCCATTCTACCACAGCGTAATTTCACGTAGTACCTACTAAACGTATTTGTAAAGAACTTTGTAGCATTTTTTCGTTCGTTTGCAGAACTTGAATTTGGCAATTATCGCGTACGTCAAATCCCGACCTCAGATCTGGACCAACTCTAATAACGAAAACCAGCAAGAACAAGATGAAGCTTGGAAGTCCCTCTCAGAAGGGTTCGCTCTCCCTGGTAAGTTGAACCCAAAATTGGTAATTCCAATCCGTGTTGTGTTGTCCATGAAAGACGACAAAATAGAACAGTTCTATGGTTACTATAATATAGTAATTTACGGTATAATATACCGTCGAGGGGGCGATCCAACTCCGCCATTGTCCCTTTAATTGCTAGTGAAAACAGCCCAACACGACCAGCAATGCGTTATTGGGTCAAGGTGGGGACTACCAGCTCAGTTCCTGTGATCGGTATGCGCTTGACATCAACACCTCGACTGGGGTTAGCAAGAGAATACAAGGAGAAGGAGATCGAAATAGGTGAATGGCTTCACTGGACCTTTGGCACAGCAATTCAGTGAAGATCCAGAGATCCAAAAAATCCTGAGATGCAGAAAATCCGGAAATTCAGAGATGTCGAGATCCACAGAACCACAAGTCCTGGGATCCCGTGGCACAAACAATGTTATGTGTTAAGCTCATGTCATGTGTTAAGCTCCTTTCACTGGCAGAGTTTTACCCATTCCTTCTATTGGTGGAGTTGATCACTGGCGGAGTAGGAGGGTCCCCACCGTAGAACGGGGTAAGTATAAACACCTGGGGTAACCTGACGACTTAACTTTTTTTTTTTTTTACTTTTTTTTCATTTCACGGTAATTAATTTGTATCATTTATCGATTCCAGTGTCTGAACTCAGAGCGAGGTGGGAAGGACTCCGCCAGACTTATTGTGAAACTCTAATGGGCTCCCTCGCTTTGGGGGTTCAACCTACGTGGCCTTTTTTTCCCAAGTTAGACAAGTTTTTACGGGACGTATACACAAAGAAAGGGACCCAGCTCAAGTGCACGGTACTGATCTTGTGATGTATTAGCCCATAAATGATGTGCTGATGACCACTGAACGTGTTTTATGTGCTTAGGAGAGTTCACCGACGGACGACAGCACCATGAAGAACCATAAGGACATCGAATGCATTGCCCTGTCATCGGATAGTGACGGAGAGACAAACATTCCTTCAATAGCGAAGCAGGTCTGAGGGAGTTGACACATATATGCGTCATATATGATAGTTGTTTATTAAGTTGGCAGCACTACGTAAAACGCATTGTTTCAGGTTAACTCTTCCAAAACAACCACCGACAAGACGCCTGGAATATTGCGAACTGATGGGCTCAAAGAGATGAGAAAAGCCTCAGCAGCTTATGCCGTGTCCCATAAAGGACCGAGCAGTTCGGGGCTAAGTCAGAAGAATAATGATCATCCACAGCCAGGTGTTGGGCCTGTCAAGATGAGGTAGGCACTGCAGTGTTAATTTTAACTGATTGCCCTAGTTTATTTGAGGTTTGTAGTAATATAGGAACCTGTACTGAGCCTATACTGCAGTTAACATCATTTGCCTTCCAGAAAGGCGGTTCCATCGATAAATGAAGTTAAAACGCGGTAGGTCGAGTAATGTTTTTCATTTCCTTCTTCATGCCAAGCGAAGCCTCCGCCATTACATTTTTCGTTTCCAGGCTGTTACAAAATTGGAGTAATTACATCGCTTTAAAGAGATCTGACTCTAATGAAAATTCACCCAGAACTTCAGGAAATCCCCACACAAATTCGTCTGTTCCCCAAATGTTTGGTTCTGCTCCCAACGTCGCTCCGAGTTATAAACCGCCGTCTTCAGGAACCTCAATTCTGAAGAAAATGAAAAGACGTTTCGAGAAAACCGAGAGAGTGCCGAAGAAGAGGAAGTCCGAGCCTGTGCCGGTTGTGAAACCAGTTGAGCGCAAGTTGCCGCCTGGCACTGATTTGGCTGTTCTGACTTTGGACCGACTTAATAAGAGCGAAAATTCGACGTCAGCTCTTTTAGACTCGAAAGTGACAATCTCCGAAGAAAAGGCCCCAAAAAAGCACAAAAAATCACCCCATAAAAAATCCAAAAAGGAGAAACGCAAAAAAACGGTAACGCAAAAAATCAGTCGAATGGATCTTACTGAAATTGCACCTGTCCCTCAAATGATTTCCGAAGAACCGCCAAAAGTCACAGAACCACCCGTCCCACCTGACGAGGACATTTGGAAAAAGTGGGAAGCGGAAGCGTCAGAGTTGTGCAAAACTGAAGGAGAAGAAGCTGAAGAAGGAGACCCCGAAGCCGAACGAGAAGTCCGCAAAAACTTCCTTTTGTCGTTGCTGCCGGACATGGCTGAAGTAAGATCATCACAAAACTGAACCTCTCCAGCTGTTTAAACTATCCGCTTTAAGTTCAGTTTTAATATTTCAGATGACGATGGAGCAAAGAAGATTCTTCAAATCCAAATTGATGTACATAGTCTGCCACATCGACCAGTTTACGTAAATGGAGAATGACATTCTACTTCTGACAATCTCAATGATTCGTTATGCTAATTTGGATTTTGTTTAAGGATCACACAATGATTATGTCATTACTAATTTAGAGGATAAATTATTAAGGGTGGTTACCCCTTGAAGTTGTTTAACGTCGGTTTTTTTTTTCTTTCTTGAATTAAGGTAGGTCAATACAAGTTGAACTTGAAAAATACCTTCCTTATCTATATTATTTAATGTTTATGTAAAGTTTAATGAATACAATTTATTAAGTTTTTTGGTATAAAGTATAAAATTATCTCCTACACATTTAGTTTTCTATTTTGTGATGAACACGGTAAATTATTCTACTATACTGGAGCTAACTAAATCTATTCTACTATACTGGAACTCCACCCCAAGGTGGACGAGGAGAGCGCCAACCACCTTTATTTTAGGGTAAGTACGTCTAACACTCGGAAAAATTCGAAATTTGTCTTGAACAATTTAACTTGGCGGGTAGGTAACGGGAAAAGTCTGAAAACGCCGAAAAGTTGGCTCAATGTGATCCATTTGAACCAAAAAGCGGAACAAGGCGCGTTTTTGTTCATTCAAAACAGCAAGAGTCGCACCAGCAAAATCATTTTCCAGTTTTTCTGGAAACTTGAAACCAGTTGCTGCCAACTCTAGACGGTATTCCAACGCTGGCAGGAAGTCGGTGATAAGGCAAACTGGAAAGCCAACACTGTTGCGTGCCAGTCTCATTGAACGACGTCGTGAGGGTTGTTTCATCATGCAAGAGATACTTCATGGTATGATCTTCAAAACCTTAAATTTCTCTTTAAACTTCTTGATCCAGAGGCCTCAGAGAGACGGGCGGAAGCCATCTTTGACGACTTCGGACGAATGCAGGGATGGGCCTTTCATTGGACTTGTGGAATCTCACGTTGTAGGAAGCGCAAGATCAGTTCCAGTAGGTAGGGACTAGACGGCGAGCTGAGAAGGAGGTTTCTCTCCCGTCTGGATATCAAATAAATGTGTGGTCGTGGTTTCCCTCGAGGAGTTCCACCTCCTCGACTTGCGGTTGGAATTTGGAGCTTCGGTTGAATTTCTTCCCAGTGCGAGGCAGGAAGTCCTTTGTTCTTAAGCACCAGCTCAACAGTCTTCCAAATTTCTTCATTATACCTCTCCACCTGCCCATTTCCATGTGGGTTGTAGGCAGTTCGGGTTCCAGCAACACCGTAGGGCATCAGAAATTCTTTCAGCTGTTGGCTCATGAAAGATGACCCCCGATCCGAACGAATCTATGAAGAGGCACTGAAAATACAGAAAAATCATTCAAGCAAGTGATCACTGTGGTGGCGCTTAGGTTTGAACAAGGAAATGCGATTGGGAAGAAGGAAGAATATAAATCACCTTCCAAATGAATCCTTCAACTCTCATCATGTATTTCTTTAAGAAAAAAGAACTATTCATAGTCGAAAGGCGAGTAGAAGGGGTCTGAAGCCAGGTAGGAGAGGTCAGGGGTTGGCTGGCTTTAGTTCTACTATACTGGAGCCCCAGCTCGAGAAGGAGGAGAATCAACTTTATTCTAGGGTACTTCTAAAAGAAAAATTTAACGAAAAGTTGACTCCATTTGAACCAAAACGTATTAAAAACGCTGCATATTTTACGCAAGGGTTTATTATTATTTTATATAGGTTATTTGTGCATAAATTAATTTAACCAGTAAATTCTTTTTTTCGAAATTGTTTTTCACTCAGAAAATATTTGAACTCCTGGGATCCTTAAAAAATCCCATTTGTAGCCCCACGATTCGTGGGCCACGAAAGCTCAATAGATCTACACAGTGAACTCGGATCGTTCTGGGACCCCCAAAAATGGATTCTACGTCGAAAATTACTTCTAAACTAACTCGATGCCATAGTCAAAACCCTTAAAAAAACGCCTCCCATAGCGCCCCACGGCCCCGGGCGATCGGGCTGAAAACCTTGCGGTCGCAACTAGATGCTAGCCAAGTATTTTGAAAAAATTTCAGATTTTTAAAAGAATTCCTACTGCACAAAACGGCCCGGACGGCGGACACTTCGGTTTTGGAATCTAGACCTCTTGAAACGGATAATGTCAATTTTGAGGCCGATCCAAGAATAATAAACCAAAGGAGGAACAAGACCAGTTTTAATGGGTGTGGGACCCACACTGTGGGTATGGGACCCACACTGTGGGTATGGGGCAGGCGAAAGAGCTCCACGGAGTGCGCTAGGGGGGGGGGGGGGGGTGTGAATCCGTCATCGTCCCTCCATCAGTAGTTTAATGTGTGTGTCGATGATCACCACCGAGGCGAAGCTCAGAGGACATAAACCCCATATGATAAAATATTCACAAACGGAGGGTGCAAATTTTAATACATAAAATATCACCGTCAGAAAACAAACTCCCCCCCCCCCCCCCCCGTAGGATGCTGATTCCACTGGCGACAACTTACTCAGCAAAAATCTCCCCGAGAGAGAAAAAAAAAAATTCGTGGAAACACCGACGATCTCCCCCTCTCGGGAGAAAAGTCCATCAGCAGATGCGGGTGGCGACAGCTCATTGGACTAGCTCGTCCAATGGCTGAAATTTTTCTTCCCTCTCTCCTGGAGAAACAAGAATCAAAACTCATGGAGACAGGCAAAACCACAGAGTAAGGTACCTACCTAGTGAAGACGGCAAATCGGTGTTCTGACCGAAACGTCAGTCACTGAGTGAGTATCAGTCATTTACGTTGAACTTAAATTTGCGAAGCTAGTGTTCAAAATTCCGCCATGTCCGGACCCCACCGCAGGCAAACCAGCTCGGAGTCTTCAACTATCCCGAAGGAATACTAACTGCAGGTATGTACGCCAACGCCAGCGACCTTCTCCCCTTGTCAACTGACAAGCAAAATTTAAGAAAAGATTTCACAACCGTCTGTATTAATTAATATTACTGACAAAGATATTAGTAAAGGTTAAAAGTAGGTATATTGCACTAAACATTCTGTTTCCTGATTGCCTGATTCCTTGGGGATTGAAAACAGTGATACCCAGCGCAGAATTTTAAAATAGAAAACGTTGCTAGATAATATCAAACAAGTGTCAAAATGTGCTGAAAGGAGAAACGGAATCGTACGTAGGTATGCGTGATCAATTACCACATCAACCCCGACTTGTTTAACCGATCCGATCGCATTGAAAAGTCAGGCGTTCGGGTTGACAAGGAAGGGGTTTGATGAAACTTTCAAGTTGATTTTCCTTTTGGGATACCTAGGTAGTTAGTTGCTGGGGAAGTTTCAATTTGTGAGAGTCGTGGTTGGTCTCATTCCGTTTTTCAAGGTTTCGGCGAAGGGGTCGAGTTAATATTGTTTTCGAGGTATTTTTTTAGAATCAATTTTTGTGGGTCCCAGAACGATCCGATTTCACTGAAAATATAATATATATTATACACACAATTTGTAGCCATCATTCAATGGTATTTTTAAGAATGCCAGGAGGTCAATACAGGTGTCGTTTTCCGAGTAATTTTGGAAGAAACCCCGGTTTTCGAGGTCTCACGTCTGTCCAAACATCGTACAGAAAATAAATTTTCATTTTTTCAAAAATATTTCGTCGCTTAAGCGGCAACACCAGCTATCTCACTTTTTTACGATTTTTGGGTTTTGATGGTTCCTGAATCGATTTTTCAAGGCGAATAGACTGGTGAAGCCCGATTTTCGATATATCGAACGGTGCCACCGCAAATCGCCGATTTGATAACAGCAGCTATCTCATCACTTAATCCAACACCAGCTATTTCAAGCTCCTAAGGATTGGTCAGGTTGATTCTGCCAATTTTTTGTGATTTGAATGATTTTAGTAAATTTGGTTAGTTTGAAACAGTCTAACGTAGCTAGGAGACCATGGAAGGAATCAAAACACTCGGACGAACCACTAGAGTGGACAATGAACCGGTTTTTTGACTCCCCTGAAAAGTAGTCAAAACTGAGATAGCTGGTGTTGCCGCTTAAGCGACGATTTTCTAAATGATACAGAATTAATTTTTGCGCAATTAACCTGTATCAAAGAATACTAAACCCTTGTGTAAAATTTCGTCACCGAAATCCCAACATGACATAATTGATTTTGGCAGCTTTTCAGGAGAGCAAAAAAACTGTTTCATTTCCTGTCTATTCAACTTGGCATAACTACATGTTCCCACATTACCTACAACATAGCACCATTGCATGTGCACTCTTTCTGGGTGTACTGCGTTGATTCTGGCATTCCAGGCCAAAGAGAAATAAGGGATCATCATTCAGAAAGTATCTAATTAGGTGGTTAAAAAAGAAGTTTGAATATTCATCACCAAATAATAGCTTGAAAAGATGAAAACTTACCAAGCCTCCGTCAGAGCCGCCATGCTTCTTCTGACCTGTTGTGTCATGTTGGATTTCAAAACACTTTATGTCATGTTGGTCAACCTTTCGATTCCGGTGAAACTAGCGCACCCAGTGGAAAACTGACGCCGCCATTCGATTTGGCGCGTAATTTAACTTTCAGAAACGCAATAAAATTTTTTTCGAGAAATGCAGTTATGTCATGTTGGGATTTCGGTGACGATTTAAATCGTCACCGAAATCCCAACTGCAATTGCAGTTTTTTAAGGTTTTGTTGGTTTAAAAAGTTTTTATACTAAAGGTGATCCATTTTTGTTGGTCCCGAAACGATCCGATTTCACCTTGGGGATCTATTGGGCTTTCAATTGGCTACAAAATTTGTAGGCAATTTTTAATGGGATTTTCGAAGGATCTCAGGAGGTCAAAATTTTAACCTTGATTTAATAAGGTGACGCTTTCCGAGTAATTTCGGTCGCATAATCCATTTTTCAACATCTGTTCAAACATTGAACATAAAAAGTGTTTCTTGTTTGTTCAAAATATTTTATTATTTAATAATGATTAATAGGACGTTTTCATTTTTTTCCCGTCACGACACAAAAAAGCGTTACGCAACATAATCGCGAAAACTATAATCACATGATTGGTCGGTTGGTTACAAGAAACTGTTTCTACTCGACAAGACTTAGGTCGACAAACATTTTTTGGGTGGAAAAATTGCGTAAAATTAATCATTATTAAATGATCTGACTGTAGAACCATGGGTCTACCGTCCGTTTTTTCCCCCCGTCACTAGGTACATAAAAAAGCGTTACGCAACATAATCGCGAAAACTATAATCACATGAAGGAAGTTTGACTGTAGGATTGCATACAATTTCTGTACTGTAGGCCAAAAATAGATGTACCCACGATGATATATCGTCTATATAAGTCTTATAATATAAGTACCTTCACTATATACCTATTATATAAGTACACCAATATTTAATTTGCATTTGTTGGAACCGTTCTGGTCAGTAATGGGCTCTCTTAATCTCACAAGATCGAAGTCGAGATCAAAAAATGCGGTCCGCGTAGCTGAACACTGCTAGGTACTTCTGCAGAACACAATTTATTCAGTTGGCTCGTCAGTAGCTGTTACGGGTACAGTAGCTATTACAATCACACAAAAAAACAAGCTCAAGTAGCTGCTACTGCGATGGAACAGGTTAAACATTATTCTGCGCAGTCGCTGACCGGCATGCGAATACCTTCTTCCGAGGATTTTGGGAAATCCGTTAGTTTGAATTCGCTCGGGCCAGACCGGGACAGATCCGGCTGAAATCCGCAGAAATGGTGGTGGGGGAAACCCGCCGACCCAATCCTTACGTGAGTGGGGAAATCGAATTTCCCCGACAACGTGATCGGCCGATCCCGGTCTGTCAGTTCAGTACATACACGAGCGGATTTCAAGTGCGGGATAGGATTTCGCGGGTAGAGGTTGTAGAGTTCTTTGTCTTCATTTTGATGTTGCGTGATTGTTGTAAAATAATGTCAGATAAGGTTGAGTGGAGTAATGCAAGTTTGGAGAGACTAATTGAAATGTACCGGAACCGACCATGCTTGTGGAAATTGAACCATGAGCACTACACAAATAAGAATATTAAAACAAACATGTTTGACGAAATTGTGGAAGCATTGCGCGCTGACGTTCCTGGAGTCAATGTCAACAAGGTGAAAACAAGAATCCAGAATATGAGATCTGTGTGCAGAAAAGAATATAAGAAGGTGCTGCAATCGGAGAAAAGTGGAGCATCAGAGGAAGAAGTATACAAACCAACATTATGGTAAGTAGGTATCTGTTTCTCTCAATCTCGTTCTATACAATGTATACTGTACATAGTATGTCATACTTACTACATCACTCACGTTCTTTTGTGTGATGTGACCATATCGATACATCGATATGGTCAGAATCTCTAGATGAAACTATGGAATATAGTCGATCGAACCACATTTGCGATAATTATTGGGAAACGTACTCGATGTTTGACTGTGATTTCATGTGTTTTTCGAGCATGCCTACCGATTATTATGAAATTACTCAGATTCCTTCAAAACGTGTACTACTTGAGACCAGCATGCGTTATTTCGTTCCTAAAAGAATGTGTAATTACATAGGTACAAATCCTAGGCCCTATTATGTAATAGGTAGTTATTCATTTTTTTAAAGTTATTTAAAAGTATATTGTTCTGGGTTTGTTGTCAAATTGCAGGTACTACCCGTTATTTGATTTTACTCGAGATCAGGACCTTCCTGTTGTCAGCGTTTCGAATTTGTACAGACCAAGCACCTTGGATGCTTCAGAGGTAAGAAGTATGAGTCCAACAGCAGAGGAAGAGTATGCTGAAGGTGGGGAAGGTGAAAACCAACAGGTGGTCCCACGTGACGAAGAAGGAGGTTCACAACAAAGCGAAGGGCAGGTAATTTTACGAACGCCATTGTTTATTGTTGCATGGTATTATATGTAGGATAGTTAGAAGAAATCATATTATAGGTACATTATAGCTAGATAGGTACGTAGGGAAACGAAAAATAACATCGAATTTCCTCATTACAACCACCTAATGCAGACATTTTATAGTATGACATACATAGTACATTGTACTACCTTAACTAAGTAGGTATGTACACCTACACCTTATCAGAAAAGTATGATCTACCTACCCTTAATACAAAACTAAATCGTGTCTTCATGCCTTGCCTTTTTCTATCGTTTCGTGTTGCCAAGAAACTTTGCCCTTGTTTGCAATAGGTAATTGCAAACAAAAGGAAGAGGAGAAAAGTACCTTTCTTTTTTTAACAATTATTGTTAAAAAAAGAAAGGTACTTTTCTCTGTTGTTGGAGGCATTCAGAGTCGGAAACCTAGGAGTGGGAGGAGACTAGAAAGGCACCAACTCTAAGTTATCGCTTTCATTTTTCCAGAAACTAGGTTCTAGTGCATGGGTAACTGGGTTTTCTCTGTCAACAACGTGACTATTACAGTAGGTGCGAACTTGACGAACGCATTTAGAAATTATGCAAAGTGCACACAGCTAGCACAATAGAAACAACCGTTGACGGTTCCAAATTAATGGCTGTATGTAAAAATACGAAACCTCAGCGTTATTAACCCGAAAGCATTTTCAACTACATTTCTACATCTGGAGATTCTGTAGTAACTACAACTGTTGTAAATACGACGCTTGTAGTTCAGAGTACGTTGAGCATATTATGGTTTCAAGATATTGTCCTTTAAAGCAAAAGAACATTTAATGCTTCATCACCCACGAAAACGAAATTTAAATTCTCATCCGTCTCTTCATTAGTAGGTAGGTAGGCTCAGCGACCCCGTCATGAAAAGATGTTGCCTCAATAACACCTCCATCTGACTATCGACCCTGTTTGCCTACATCCACATACACAAATTCGTAATCAGCGTTTACAACAGCGTTATCAATACGATGCTATAAAACTTTTTGTAATTGTAGTAGAGAGTTCCACTGCATTAAATTTTGGGTTTCACGATTCTTATAATATAAGAACATATTATGTTTACCGTCTATGCAACCTCGACATCATTTGCCACTTTCTCTTGAAGCCATCTGCCACTTGCTTCCATTCTTCCTTGCTTTGGGGCATCTGGAAAGGAGCAAAGAAACATGCCAATAAATCATTGTTTTCCCCTTCAAAGTAAATATTGGTGTGCTCGTTTTTACATTGCAGGTTTTCAAAGACCCCCCACCCAAACGTCAGAAGAAAGATTCCAAGGAAGTTTCAGTATTCTTGAAAACATGCACGGCTGCCCTATCCACACCTTCTGAACCCTTAGACGACTGTGGGGCACTGGGGGCATTTGTTGCACACAAACTACGTAAAATGGACGGAAATCAGCAGTCACTGGCAGAAATGTTAATTACTAAGGTCGTCACAAAGGGTTTGAGAAAGCAGTTGACTGAAAACAGTGATGTCGTCGAAAGTACTTCGTTCCACGACCAGGCTTTTCCCACTTCCCGTAAACCTCAGAACGACAACGACGATTAGAAGATAGAACGACTCACCTCCTTCGTTTAAACGTAGGAAAATGATTCGTACCTAATCACCCTAACCCACTTTATTAATAATTGATGGAAATTATTTAAGTATTTATGTATAATATACATTATAAAGTATTTATATTATAAATATTAGTATTTATATTATAAAGGAGCAACGACTGCCATTACTTCAAAATTTCAATAAAAAATTGCGTATTATTAGTATCTTGTTAGATAGGTATATTTTTTTACCTTCTTGAATTTGTCCTTCAGTGTTTCAAAAACGATTTGGCAGGTTTTAGGAATTATTCGCCCCAGTGTTTGAGCTACGATCAGAATTGAGAATTTCAAATCTTCATAACTTCTGCCAGTACCTACCTAGCGAAAAATCTCAGGGTGTCGGGTGATCAACAGATAAAAACAAAATTTATACATTTGCATCTAAACACTGTATCAATAAACTAAAACAAAAACCTAAATAAAATTTCTAACAAATGGTGCTTTGCGAACTACTAACAACAAACATACGTATTCAAAACTCAGTTATACTTTGTCCCAAACGTACGAGTGAGTGTTCTTTCTCTGACTTGGCAAGTTGATACACATGATCATGTGTATTCTTATCGATAAGAAACTTAGCCAAAAAGTTCTTTCTCTGACTTGGCAAGTTGATATACACATGATCATGTGTATTCTTAT
The DNA here is from genome assembly GCA_955831195.1 of Pilophorus perplexus. Lineage (NCBI taxonomy): Eukaryota > Metazoa > Arthropoda > Insecta > Hemiptera > Miridae > Pilophorus > Pilophorus perplexus. The sequence continues at coordinate 9,726,930 of OY037009.1, forward strand.
CGATAAGAAACTTAGCCAAAAAGTAATGATAAATTGAAATGCTTACCTAGCAGCGCATCAAAATTACTTTGACATCCTCAAATAGATTCTCAGGTGGTCAGGTTCATGTATACTTAAATGCCGAATGAGGGCCATGTTACTTTTCTACCTTCTTTCCCTAATCCATGATTTCTTCACCCATTTTGACCTCTTCTTTTTTTTAAAGTGAGATACAGGCTACTACCATTGCGTACAGCCCACTACCAGCTGCCACAACTTTCCTTTTACGGTCCATCTTCGCTGTATCGTCAGAAAAATGTAAAATACAAGGAAATAGTTAACAATATATCAAACATCCTAACTGCAGTTAGGTGCATGCACACAACCAACCGTACTTACGAAAAGGTTCTTTTCAAGACGCCACTGAGTGATAAATCCGCCGTCTGGCCCCCGGATCGTCCGACATGCTCGACAGATCGAGATCTGCGGATTTGACGTGGGAACAAAATTAAATTTTGTTGAGCAAATCTGCCGACGGATTAGTTGACGGGTATTCTCACGGATCGATCCGCTCGTGGGTGTGCGACGACAAACCTGAGATCGGCGGATGGGGTCCGTGGGAATTTCGGCGGATCTGATCTGAATTATAGTGTACGGCTAGCTAATGATGATTTTGTTATAGGTAACTTACCGGCATTAATTTCTTTGCTTTTGGTTTATTATTCTTCAAATGGTGAAGTTATTGAATGTAGGTAACTTATTGCCGAGCTTTCGAAGAAAGCATCGTCATCATCAAGGTGGTGTAATGATCCTTCCTCTGTGGAAAACAATATGAGGAAAACTGAGGGAAAGCACCACAAGGTACAAACCTACTGGTCCATCTGAATTTTTGAAAATAGTTTTAACCGCGATCCTCTTGGAGTATCAATGAATGAAACAAAACAATTTTGTAATTTGTAAGTTAATTTGGACGTAGATTAAACTTTTTTAGGGCTGTTCGGTGGCTTTCAGAAGCTACCAAGTTTCGTTCTCTTTTCTGGCTCCAACAGGACACGCTGTTGTTACATGTGTATAGCAACATGATGTAGTGATGTGCCTCTTTAAGGTTTTCATATAATAATTATATTATAATATTATAATTATATAATTATTATATACACAGTTTGGTACTTTACTTTACCACTTCATTTTGTAGCCACGTATTTTGACCATTGTCTCTGCACTTCGTGTTTTCGATGTCGATGTATACTGTCCAGTACCTACCTATACAGATATTTGAGTGGCCGATGGTGACAAGTGTAGGAAGAGTGATCGAAGGTTACTACTAGACTATGGCGGATTTAGGTATGTGGATATAGTAGGTATTTCAAGTCCGTATTGTAAACTCGGTCAGTCAAGGGGCGAAGAGCTTCTCACTGCCACATTCCCTAATCTGTTAAATTTCACAGATTAGGGAATGTGGCAGTGAGAAGCTCTCCGCCCCTTGACTGACCGAGTTTATATATTTAGTGATAACTATATATAGTGATGGCAACAAAAGATCTAATTATTGCAAATATCAATATTGTGCTTCCGATATTTCGTCATCGATATTTGTTCCGATGTATCGGTACAAAACCTTTTTAGTTAAATATTCCGGGATCGCGAGGTTCAGAAAAAAATTTCAGGAATCTTCTACGCCAACGTGTCGGTTTATTAAATAAATTTTACAAACCATCATCAGGGCTACAAAACGGAACCACAGCTCAGAATCAAATACGTAATCTTTGAGTGAGAACGAAAATTCCCTAATAGACACGATTTTTTTTTTAAATAGGTACTAGAAACCATGTAAATACGTACGATAGTTACAGTTATGTATATAACTGATTAAGAAGAATAATCACCACCAGAAGGTATCTAATTGGATTTGAAATTGATGGTACAAATATGAAGGTGCGGGAATTTCAGATGTAGAACAACAATGTGAGTAGGTTTCAAAGAGTTTAACAAAACTTCGTGAATAATAATTTTCATTCTCGTTCTCCCTCAAAGATTGTTTGTCTCAGAGCTGTGGTTCTGTTGTAGTAGTGTTCTGTTGTATTGAGATGGTTAATGTGCTGATCTGCGACCACATCAGCAGAGAAGTCGCTTTCTCTCCCTAACCACCTGTGTTTCTGTTTGGTAGCCCTGAAGATCGTTCATAATACATCGAAACGTTGGCGTAGAAGATCCCTGTTGTTTTTTTAACTAAACTTTGCGACCCTCGATTATTTAATTTGAGCAGTTGAGACACACACCTTGGTTACCTACTTTAATAATTAAATTAATTAACTTGAAAAATTAATTCATTATTAATGTCTCAACATCCAATAAAAATGTAATTATATTGAATTAAGTTGAATTTACAGGGCAGCTCACATACAATGGAGGTTATTTTGGTCGGTACACATTCATTGTTGCGCCAGCACCATCCAGGAACAGGATCCAGTAAAAATTAATTACATCAATAGCCGATACATCGAAATCTCGATTTATCGATATTTTATCTCCGATTTATTGGTGACATCGATATGCTGCTAACAAAAACCGATAGGTATATCGATATCTTCAAAAATTTTGCCATCACTGATTAAATATGCTTACTTTTCATGTTTAAAATTATTATAATTATTATAAGTGAAGTGTAATTGTATAGGCGTTTAAATACTGATTATCTTTGTATTATCTGAATGTGTATTTCCTCATTTAGTGACATTGTGAATTATGTAATTTAGATGTATAGGATTTCATCTAATAGGTTGTATTCTCAATCAAAAACACTTATTTTTAGTTATTATGTTTGCTAGAAAGAGTGTCATGAGAGCCTGTTAGCACCACCAGGTTGCAGGTCATTAGAGGGGGAGTTCCCCCACCACAACCACCTCCCACCGCCCCTCCAGTTCACGTTCCGAGTTCAGTTGTCCTGGCGACGTCGTGGTCGCTCATCCAATTTACGATAGGGTTGTGCTCTTGCTGACGATATCTTCTCGCGTTTTCCGCCAATTTTGACGTCCCAGCTCGAACTCCGCACCCTCCGCGTCTTCGGCCGGTGGTTTTTCATAGAGTTATGACGATGGACGACTTCGAGGGGATTTTAAACGGGGATGAGGATGTCGATTTGGACGAGGGGGTGATGCGGGCGGATTCCGACGACGATAAAGTCGGCCCGGTTGATTTCAACATTGCCCACGCGAACACTCAAACGCTGAAGGAACAGGCACGTCAGCTGGTCATCAACGTCAGAGACTATTTCTTACGTGAAAGGAACAACAAAGGTAAACTTCTTTTCAATAACGCGATACTTGTATTATTAATTAATCAATCTACTTCAACAAGCCTTCTCAGGATACTGTTCCGTGTTCTCTAGTTCCATTTTATTCCGTGTCTCCCACTCTGATATTTGAGCCACTGTACACCTGCCATCTTTCAACATGGCCGACAGTGACGTCACTTTTTTGTCATTCTATTCTGGAGCAATAATTGTTTTTAGTTTTGTTTGTTCTTGGGGTTTTAAATTATTGTGATGTCATGATAACGTATTGATTACTATCAATTAACTCTCGCTGTAGATTTGTATTACCTATGGAAAATTCTTAAATTAATTTTAATTAACTATAATAATTATAGTTATTACTTAATAAACTATAATTAATACTCATTAACAATAATACATTATTTTCATTATTTGGATCAGGTATTAAGTAGAAAGTTGATTAATAATTAATAGGTGAACTTTAACCCGCCGAGGATTAACTGTTAATAGGTGTAGTATATTATTAATAGGTATAGTATATTGTTAATAGGTATAGTATATAGTAATTACTTTAATAGTCAGCTCTAAAATTGCAACTTCTTTTTTTTAAATTGCCTTGGCTTTTTAATTTTATTTTAATTTTATTTTAATAAAATCATAATATGTTTCTAATCGGTCTATTAGGATTCCAATAAGAAGAACCCAGGGTTTCCCAACAAAATTTTTAGATGGGACAACTCTGGGTAGCTAAGTGAGCTAAAATCGAAGGCTTGAGGATCTTTGAGTAACTTCTGAACGGGTTATCGCCCAGAAATTGTTTTGTACTGATTGAAATAAGCATAAAATTGGTTACCCTTGGTCGTTGAAATTTTACTGGGAGCACAAGAGGCGATTCTAACGACGGGAATTCTCCTGATTAGCTGAGTGAGCTGAAATCTCTCCGGTTCAACCTTTGTTCGTTGAAATTTTACAGGGAGCCCTTCTGGGAGTACAAGAGTGAGCTAAAATCTCTCCCGTTTACCCTTGGACATTGAAATTCGAGAAGGAGCCCTTCTGGGAGTACAAGAGAAGATTCAAATGCCGGGAACTGTTAAAAATCCGTATACTGCTAAAACCTCACCTGTTGAAACATTCAGTTTTGTTTCGTGTTCACAATAGACCTGGTGCCCCAGCTAGTTTCTGTAATAAAAAAGGTTGTCTAAAAATGACTTGAGTTGACCCACTAAATCTCCCTTGCAAAGGGAGGAAACAATAATTGAATTCATTGAATTTCAACTATTGAAAGTATAAATTTGAAACTTGTATTTAATACAAATTACAGTTGTTCGTCTTGATAACATACGTATATAACATACGTCTATACATATGACTTCAATAAACACGTTGGAGGCTTCACAGTGAAAGAAAAATGAAGATCGACTTTCTCAATTTTTGAAAAAGTTGGAAAAGATCGTCAAATTTCAACGAGCTCTATATATAGAGCAATCTATTGCTTGCTGTTGTTTTTTAAAACAACTGTAGCCCCCTGGGGTGTTAATAATTAGCCAATAATTGTTGGAGATTTCCTGAACTTTAAAACCTTTCCGGTAAACAATATCGCTTGGATCACGAGTATTAAACAATATTCGAAATTAATTATTACTACGAGAACTATTATAGTTCTCGAGTAATATTGAAAAATCGTGGTTTTTACGCTGCCCAGAATTGTCAAAAATTTTGTTGGGAAACCCAGTATTCCTCTGGATCGTAATTGACCGATTAGAAACATAAAATCTTAAGCATATTTCATGTAAGTAAGCATAATAATATAAAATAATAATAAGCATAATCATATTATTATATTATATTATTTTTTTATAAGCATAATCATATTATTATATTATATTATTATATACTCATTTTAGTGAACTACTGACTGAACTACAGCGGCGGACGGACATTTCGTTTTCTGAATCAAGTCATCTTGAAACGTATAATGTCAAATTTTGAGGCCGATCAGAGTTGTATTACATGGGTGTATTATTCCAATTATAAAGGTCGAGCCACACATCTCAGTGATATATCACTGATCAATTGATTGGTTGTTGTTTTATGCGGAAATTGTGAGATTGCGATTGGATTGAATTTATCTGAGCTGTATCGTCGAGGCGCTAAGGTGGTTTTATTATAAATTAAATTACCATTCTACGATCAGGACCAAACGAAGACCACTCGCTATAATTATGGTAGTAATAATGGTAGTTAAGACCTTCCGATAAGACACAGGTTGGAGTTTCTTGAACAAAATTCTCTCTTACGGAGTATACTACCTTATAAGGAAGCCGATTGAATTTGTAATCTTTCAAGTCAAGCTGAAAGTTTTAAGGCCCCGTTGTTGGTCTAGTTAGAGAAGAGAATTGCAAGACGGCTGGATGATCTATTTCGATCTATTTTAGAAAGGGTTTATGGGTCCGCCAGTTAGTGATTTCTTACCTACATGAAGGTTATGTATACCTGTTGGTTGAGTTCGTTATCACTGGCTGTTTTGGTGCTGGTGGCGAGCGGTTGCGAATGGAATAACCTTCTAGTGTTTAGGAAAAAAAAGCTATTTCATAGTTCTGGACACTGGAACCGAATGTTCGATGGGAGAATACATGTCTCAGTCAACTTGGAGCTAAAAATTGAATGCTAAAAAGATTTTTCGCTTTTGATGCGCGCCATACACCGGCAAACATGTTGGTAGCCTCAGATACAAAACCTCAAGTGATTGGAAGTAGGGGTCGCAATCCCGCAATGCGTGATCCCGCGGGATCCCGCGGCGTTTTTCCAATCTTGCAAATGCGGGATCCCGCGGGATTTTGCGGGATTCCTCTTGTTTAAAAAAGCCGCGTTTTCTGTGGTGTGAATCGCGTCCTACAGACTGTAAATCACATTCTCATTGCCTGTGATTCATATATGAATGAGGAGGACTTATATATAAGTCCTCCTCAAGCCTGTTGTGCTGTAGTTCACAATATTTTTGCGATTATTGTGGTATCTACGATCCTGTTCAAGATCCAGATACTATAGTATCTGGATCTTAGATATAATATCCTCTTTCGTTAGATAATATCTAACCAATCTGAGGGGAAAGAGGAGGCGCTGTCTCCAGTTTGCATAAGATGCAGTTATAAGTACCTACTCTACTGCATATTATTATACATTCTGTTTGACGATTCCGATACATTCAGAGAGAGCATTCTCTACTGCTGGGTACCTATTTCTGCAATCAGTGCCGATCAAATTTGGGTGAGAGAAACTATTAACTCACTGACATTCTCTGGTGGTCTTTCTTTCAGCAAGTTGGCTATTTCCCTGCTGCAGAGGGGATAATATCCTGTGGATGGTAGTGAGGGAGTGAGATGGTAATATTATTACCATCTCACTCCCTTCAATGCATTTATTTCCTTATATTTGTTCAAAATGTATTTTTAAATACATTTTGGTTTATTATTCTTGGAATAATACACCTATTCAATAACGACGGAGTCGAAAATTCTGTTCGGCCTCAAAATTTGACATTATTCGTTTCAGGATGTCTTGATTCCAAAAACAGAATGTCCGTCCGCCGTCCGAGCCGTTTTGGGTAGTAGGAATTTTTTTTAATCAGAAATTTTGACCCGTAGGGCTTTCATGAGGCTGAAAATGGGATTTTTGAAGGAACCCAGGAGGTAAAATAAGGTGTGGTTTTCCGAGTAATCCGTTTTTCGAGGTCCCACATCTGTCCAAAAATCTCACAGAAAATAAATTTTATTTATTCATTATTTTTCAAAAGTATTTTCTTAATGGCACAGTATTAATTTTGGCGCAATTAACCTTTATCAAAGAATTGTAAACGCTTGTGCAAAATTTGCAGCGTTTTTGTAAAGAAATTGCGTTTTTTAACCATATTATGTTAGTAATTACAAAATTCTGCGGGATCCCGCGGGATTGGCATGAATCCCGCGCGGGATCCCGCGGGATTGAAAATTGTGCGGGATTGCGACCCCTAATTGGAAGGTTCGGTAAACCTGAGTTAGAGCGACGAAAGTTGATTTTTACGACATACTTTATTATTACGACATACATATTACGATATACTTCAACTCACTAATAAAGATGTCAATTAGGAGCGCGGAACATACAAGTAAGAGAAATAGTACCTACGAACAATAAGACTTATTAAATAAGTCTTATAAATTTTATAAGTCTTATTGTTCGTTGGTACTACTTCTCTTTAATAGAGAGGTTAGTTAGGTACAATTCAATTATTTTACAGTGATTTTTAGTTGCTTTGAATCTGAATTAGTGTGACTTGAGTAATAAGGTAATTACTTTACACTTAACAAGGTTACACCTTATTTTGAATTTTTTTTTTTTTTTCTCGTGAAGTTCAAAACTACCTAGAAGACGGAAGATGCTTCTAAGTTCAGGAAGGGCACACATTTATATTAAATATAAATTTTATATTGTGTAAATATAAATTAAATGTATAATACATTCAAATATTTTCTGAAATTATTTACATTATTAATAATAAATTTATTATTTCATAAGAAAAATTATTTCAGGAACATCAAATGTAGACTCGGAAGCAATAAATTTTATTGCTTCCGAGTCTACCAAACGTAGTGGAACCATTGTTTTCAATTTGGATTTCGAAAAACGTTTGGCCTCCAAAATGATTTTATTGTTTATTTAATTTCTATTAAAATTTCCACTTGCATTTTACGTTTCAGAGCGTCCATGTGTCAGTCCTCATTTCCTTGTTAAAGCCATAACTTCCACAATGTTGATCCGATTTCGGTCAAATTTTCAGGGATTATGCGGGCACGGCTACTTGAGGTTCCATATCATATATTTATTTCATGATGATTGAAATTCAATATATAAAATATAATTTATTTCATGACGATTGAATCGCCGGAACGCTTTGCGCAGGCGCAAACGTTTGATTCCTTCATTGAATAGCCATAACTTCCGGGCGGTTCAATGTGCCATCTCCCACTTGGCAGTGTATTTTTATTTATATAAATATTTTCTTAAGTATTATTAAGTAATTAAGTATTATTATTAAGTAATTTTATCATTTTATTTAAAAAAATGTTTTTCATAAAATTTATGAAAAACGCTTTTTAAATTTTTAAACAAAATATTTAATATTGTATTAAATACAAATTGCTAAATTTTAGCAATGAAATTAAATTAAAAAATATATATACAATTAAATTTATTTTAATGTACCGATAGGATATGTTTTCGGATATAGGTACTTTTAGAATATAGGATAATATCCTATATTCTAAACATATTATGTTCTGCGCCTAAATTGACGTCTTTTTTTATTGTACATAATATGTACAATATTATTGTACCTACCTACCTTGTTAAAGTAGGTACCTACATTGTAAACATTAACTTTAAAGCAGATTCGTCTTACGTGGCACTAACTCAGATTTACCCCCACTTCCTAAGAGTTTCAATGCAAGTCACATTTTAGATTTTGATTTCAAGGTTATAAATTGAATTACACAATATCCACTGACATCTGTTTTAATGGAATGTTGAATTTCCGATTTTTCCCGGGGAATTGATAAGTTTGGGGAGTGTTTCCGATAAAATGCCCATCACTGCTTTTGGCACGCATCTCTCGGCCGCCAGATCGTCCTGAAGTCGGAAAGGCTCCCTATCGATCCCGAAACAGCGCTTGTGCTGCCGCACACGTCACGATTGAAACTTTTTGAACTGAAGTTTTTGACTTGTTTTGAAATTTTAAAAGACGAACGCAAAGTTGACAAAATCTACGTTAATAACAAAACAGTTGGTGGAATTTTGCCCTATAAATTGAATTATTGAACACAAGAAAAGTGAAGATTAAGTACAAACATTCATGTTGTACCTACTTGTCAAGTCCAAGACTTACTAACTTGAATTAACTGATGGAATTTTAAACTTTTTTGTGAATTGAAGAATACTCGTGAAGAAAGGTGCCACAGTGCTGTAAGCAGAGGGGGGGAAGTGGTCGCCGGGATGATGCGCATGCGCAAAAACCTCTTGTTTGTGAAGCCAGCTTGGTTACTGATATAAGGACGTTGTAAAGACGGACTCGAAGTCTGCCGATTCAAATAAACCAAGTTTGGAAATTTGGAAGACGGACTTTGAGTGGGGTGCAGTTTGAGGAGTTGAAAACCGTTGCGTGCGGATCGTGTTTGGTTATTAGTTATGATAGTCTTGGGCATTTTACGTTTGAGTTCGGGTCTGTCAGTTGTAAATATTCCACAATCTAGGTTTTACATTAAATAAAAATAAATAAAAAATTAATTAAACCCCTCAAACCGCAAACGGGCGTATAAGGGGCCTACAAGTGTAATTTTTGACAGCTTGGGCTAGTTAGTCGTGTGATGTATAGTTTTCGAGACAGTTTCGGGTGTAGATCGATTTATGGGGTCCCTTGCTTACACCGTAGGGCATTTAAGGGGCCATAGGCGGGTTCTTATCTGGGCATATTAAATATGCCAATTTTGACGTAACGTAGTTTGCACGTATTTTCAAACATCAGGCCAACTTCCCCTTTTTTGCCATTTATTGGAATTTACTTTCTTCGGCCCTTGTGCGAATTTACGTGAAACAGCTAGTCAAAGGAGCCGCCTTACTGCGGGGCTCGATCACTCATTTTCCGTTCCCAACACAACAATTCAGGTCCGCCATCCACATCGACCTTCGGAGTCGTCCACGTCATGTGGTGGGGGAGACTCCCAACGATAAACCTCCTGCGCTGCCGCGAGTGCACTCTGTTGACTGCACTCTCAACTACTCGACTCGAACTTCTGTTCGATAAAACGTAAATAAACTGATCGACGAAGGGTTTTGTGCGTAGTTGACAATTTCCGTTTTCGTTGATTTGGAACTGACTGCAACTTCGAAAAAGAAAGAGAGATTCAAAGTTTATTGATAGCTTCCCTTGCTGTCTCCTCCAAACTCAAAAGTTTATTTAATAAAGTTCACTTGCAAAGAGGATAGAAAATAATGTCTTTACAATTAAAGCGATTTTCAAAAATTGCGAAAAAGAAAAAAGTGCTGAAAAAAATTACCTAAGCCTTATTTTTCAAATTTGTTTGTGTCTCTAATGAAAAGATTAACTGAGAAATGTGTGTGCAATTAACGTTGTGAAACCTTGTATTTATTAATTGTTACTCTAAAAATTAAATATTAACTCTTAATGCGGCAATAATGTATCAAAACCCATCTACAACTGATCCGGTTGTGACGCTCTTTGCTTAAAATTGTGGAGCGAATTAGGGTTGGTATTTACTAGCTATTTACCAGAGTTTGTTCCTGATTGTTTTGTTTTTTTTTACTAAGAATTGTTCACCCTAACTGCCGCAAAACAGTGAGAAATGTACATATTCGAAAAGTCTCGCTCCCCTTTAATTATTAAAAAAAGATTGAAAAAAACCTCTTGTTCACATCAAACCTGACTTGCTTACCACCAAATTTCATTGAAATCGTACCATCGACCCAACAGTTGGATTACGAAAGCGCCGATCCCCTCCGTAATGCGTTACGAAAACGTCAAATTTTTAGAAACGATGGCGCCAGTTTTTAGATAAAACGCTGCCAATTTTACTCAAAGGTTTATTATTCCTTCATATAGTTTACTTGAAATTCTGTGTTGATATACAATATTTTTGAAAAAAAAAAAAAAAGATGTAGGAAAAACCTACATTGTTTGGACAGAATCTGTTGTGGGACCTCGAAAAATGGATTATGCGTACCTACCAAGTAACGCGGAAAGTATTTAACCTCCTGGGATTCTTCAAAAAACCCATTTGTAGCCTCATGAGAGCCCAATAGATCCCCAAGGTGAAATCGAATCGGTCTGGAACCCCCAAAAATGGATTCTACGTTCAAAAAATACGTCTAAAACGACACCTAACTCGACCCCATAGCCGAAACCATTCAAAAAATCCCTCCAGTAGCCCTTTTTGGCCCCACGGGTTTGGGCGATAGGGCTGTAAACCTTGCGGGTATCTAGTTACGAGTTACCGACTATTTTGACCAGATTTAAAATAAAATAAAAATTCCTACTGCCCAAAACGGCTCGGACAGCAGACGGACATTTCGTTTTTGGAATTTACACCTCATGAAACGATTAATGTCAAATTTTGAGGCCGATCAGAATTTTCGACCTCCGTCGCGATTACATAGGTGAATTATTTCAAGAATAATAAACCAATATTATTCCAAGAATAATAAACCAAAGTCATATCGAAAGTGGCGAGAACGTTCTTTCGCTCTGTTGTACAACATCCACGTGGATGCACGGTTGTCAATCTTCTGCCGTTATCTCAACTGTGCATGTCTCCGTCGATTTGGTTAACAGTCCGGCAAACCTGGAACAAACCTGTATTACGTCAATTATTCATTAATCACTAGCTTAATAAGCTAGTTTTAATAATATTAAATGGCGTCTTCGTTGTGCAAAGAAAAAATAATAAGCGTAGATATTCCCTGTGGTCTGCTAAAATTCACCCCCAAGTTTATTCCCATTTCACCTTTTCTTAGTCGCTGTCATCTTTGTAATCACTGTTTCCTTCATTAGTCATTAGTAGTAGGTAAGTGAATTATTCATTAGTAGGTCGTCTTATTAAATGATCTTACACCTAAAACTAATTGATCCGTCAGCCATTGTCCAGCATTCCGTAAATTTAAAATTGTTAACCATAACCATGACACAGTGGTGTTTATGGTTAAGGTTATGCATAACCTTAACCATACCCAAGAGTCAAGTTAGTTAGAAGTCTTCAAGTCTGAGGCCCTGGAGCGCAAAAGGGTGGACTAGGGAGAGATACTGGCGCAACAGGACCTGGTAGGAGGGCTATTGAACCTCTTCAAGGGCACAGACCTCATAACCACCATAACTTGCCCGCAACGGCAACATTTATTTTCAATGGAGACATCCATGATTGAACGGGATTGCACACTCAACTAACTCAAACTGTCGCTCAATAACAGATAACACAGATAACTCGCCCAATATCATTACCAAACGCTCTCATTGTTGGAGACTCGACATTGCGCTGTCTATCAGAATCTCCTTGCAGACTCTTAACTCCAGTCTGCTCAAAACGTAGAATTCTCTCGGCATTGGAAAGGCTCTACAACCCATTTTGTAAGGATGTAGTAATTTTTCCCGAAGTTCGCCGCGGACCACAGTTTGGGAAGCCCTGGTACCTGTACATCCTATCTACATGCCTAAGCATTTTAGTATGCCTTATGTATTTTTATGCCTAATCTATGTATACATAGATTGGGTCTAAAGATCAACTTAATACATTTTTTCATGTTTTAAAAATATTGGCTATCTTCATTCATTTTGTTTTTCAATTTTTATTTATTTTTGATTTCTTATAAGCTTGATTAAAAATTGACGTTTACTGGGCGATTTAAATCAAGCAACTCTGATCGAAAGTGGGAGAGTGACGACTCCGATTTTTACGGGAAATATTGAAGATAAATTCCCACTTTTCCAAGAATGGTGGGCACTCATCACATCATTCGAGTCTGACCAAAATCCTCCACGAGCCCCATGGGGTCCCAATGGTCAGCGGATTGGTGTAAACTTAGAAAGCGGCACCCCACTGATCCTGGTGTAAAGCGTTCGACACCACTCCGGCAACCCCGATGATGCCCCATAGGACCTCTCTCGGCCGTAGATTCCACCGCCGACGTCGGAAGACGACTGACCAAAACAATCCACTGGGTGGGGGGCCCACACTGGGGGCGGAAACGAAACAGGAACAGCCTGCGACAGTAACTAGTACTATTTACCTGTTACCGCGAGTAGCTGCTACACGGTAGCTGGTAGATCTGAAGACTGTTCCAACAGCTAGGCGTACACCAACGGATTTTTTCGGCGGATCAGACCCGCCGATCAGGTTTGTCGTCGCCCACCCACGAGCGGATCGATCCGTGAGAATCCCCGTCGGCTAATCCGTCGGCAGATTTGATTAAATCAAATTTTGTTCGTGTATGGGGGAAACGAACGGATATCCCACGTCAAATCCGCAGATCCCGATCTGTCGAGCATGTCGGACGGATCTGGGGTCGATCGGCGGATTTATCACTCAGTGGCGTCTTGAAAAGAACGTAAGTAGGGTTGGTTGTGTGCAGGTAGGATGTTTTATATTTTGTTAACAATTGCCTTGTATTTTACATTTTTCTGATGATAAATAAAAAATTCTAAATTCTTTTTAAAAAATAATCGATTCTTTTACATTCTTTATTTATTTAAAGAATCAGCCCGATTTGATTCTAAATTTCCAGAATCGAAAACCGATTCTTTTCTGCTCTTAATAAGCATTTTTGTATAACACGTAGGTAGGTATTCAGCTGCTCTTCGCAAGTAGGTATTCAGTTGCTCTGTAAACCAGATCCATGTTTAAAAGAAGCAATAATATTTTTAAATTGAGTCACTACAACGACCCTAGGTAACAGCTGAACACTTGCTAACAATATTTTTTTATTGCGGTGTGGTTTTTGTCGACGGTGCAGAGGTGCAGAGGTCTAACCACCTCATTTCATATTTTTTATTCTTTCCTACCTACCTTTTCCTACTTAATAGTGCTGGTTAGCAGTTGGATGTATTAGTAATAATTGGTTTAATAATTTAATAATTATTACATAATAATTAATGCTTCATAATGTAATAATGCTTCTTCTTCTGATTAATTTGAAATTTAGTAAAGAATCGATTCTTTTAAAAAAATAATCGCGATTATTCTTTTCTAAATAATCTATTTAAATCGATTCATTTTTGAGAATCTGACAACCCTACTCTACAACCTCTACCGGGTAGAGGTAGAGTCTACCCACGAAATCCGATCCCGCACTTAAAATCCGCTCGTGTATGAACTTACTGAACTGACAGACCGGGATCGGCCGATCACGTTGTCGGCGAATCCCCACTCACGTAAGGATTGGGTCTGGCCCTTGCCACTAACGAGCGGATCAAACTAACGGATCTCCCAAAATTCTGGGAAAAATCCGCTGGTGTATGCGTAGCTAAAGAGACCTCTGTTCCTACTAAGAGTCCTAAGAGAACAGTTCGTATGTGGGACCTGGATGATGAGGGAGTCTGCTGACCAGATGCCTGAACTCGCCCTTTTTTGCGTCATCATCATTCCAATCATCATTCCAAGTTTGATCAACTACTGGTTGAGGATCGTGGGCCACCTAAAGAAATCAACTTCTGTCAAATCGAGGGTCCAACAGCAAGACCAAGCAGGCACCTACCTACTGCGTTTTTTGCTACATTTAAGGACGGACAAGAGTGGTAGGTAATCAAAATTTATTTTAAAACTCGTCTCCTGCGATAATTCCCAACATGCCTTGCACTTAGTAGGTACCTATCTATAGAACAAAAGTAAAACCAAAAACATTTTTGCAAATGAAAATAGGGACGGTAAGTGGTGGTGTTTCGTCATCACACGACGTTCAGAAAGCGGAGCCTTGCGAGCGCACCACATGACATTTTGCACATTGTGCAAAATACATGCTCAGCGGACTATAGTTCGGCGTTATAGAAACGGCACTCCTCGGTGTCCAATAATCCTAACTTATGGAGAGGATACCGGAGCCTGCAGGCACTGCATGCAGTGGCCCGTGAATAGGCCAACAAGCATCCGCATATCGCCTCTGTCCAGCTGAAGCATTTCTCTTGCTCTTGACTTGGTGAATCCAATAAACAGCCTCGCTTGCCTCTGACTAGGGAGTCTTTGCCAGTGCAGAGCTCTCGCCTTTGCCTCCCACTTAGAGATCTCATAGCAGAAAGCTCTTTGTTGTCCTCAAGAATGGTTCAGAACCTATTGGGAGACATGCTGAGCCCTCTTTTCCAATGATGTCAGCAGCCCTCAATGCCCCTCAATCCTCAATGCCCTGGTGGCCAGGGCTCCACGCCAGGGCCACTGTTGTCCCTTGCGAGGGACAACAGAACTTAAGTTTGTTCAGGCAGTCCCAGACCAGCTTTGATGTAATAGAAAATGAGGCCAAGGCCTTCAGTGCAGCCTGACTGTCTGTAGACTTTGGCCCCTTTAATGTGCCAACATCGCAGCCAGTGCACACATGTGCCAACGGCGCTAACTTCCGCCTGAATGATGGTAGCCCTGAAACCCTGGTTCTTGGTCCAAAACCCGAACCAGAAGTTAGGGCACTAGACTGCAATTTAATAATCTTGTTAAGGACCCTGTGACACTGAAACCTCGCCAGCACGATCTGCGGAAGTAATCAAACTTTCACCATATCTTTACACATCTTACTTTAGCTATGTATCATTTATCTGTGACGTGTGTTGCAGGGCCGCTGGTGAGCCCCGAAATGGTTCTGGAGCGGACGAGCGCCGCGCTGAGGTTGAGGTCCTCAATCGTAGCCCGAATCTGCCAACGGTGGGGAAACCAAATCACCGCCAATGGCAAAGCCAACGGAAACCACTGGAGTAGCGCGACGCACACCCGGTACCACCCGTTGCGGATTGACGCTATCAAAAAGTGAGCCTCCAAGCTTCAAGATTTTTCTCACGACTATCAACGGCCACAGTTCACACATTCTTCATCTGTTCTAGTTTTGTCAATATGTATTACCGCACTGACTCAACAGCATCGATGACAAAAGCTCACGACAAACTCATTAGAAGCGGCTTGTTCCGAGGTTCACAAACCACACTCAGAAGGATGCTCCAAAAAGAAGGGTTTGACTTCGTCAGGACTGGTAAGTTTGAGAGATAAATCAGCCCAATAATTGTTATGTAAGGACACATAATTATTATGTAAGGATGTGCCAACTGTTTGGCTCCTACAACGCAGTTTAAGACTACCTACGTAGGTATCTCAGGAGTTCATACCGTACCGTGTTGTAAGTAAAATAACATTCCATTACGACTGAGTCCCATTGAATTTTTTGTGTTCAGGGTCGAGGTGTGACACGTTTAAAAGAGTTACTCCGGAATTCATATTTGAAGAATATTCCAAACCTGATAAAGAGGAAGAAGAAGTGGAAGCACTTGAGAAGAAGTTGAAACTTGAGCCTCTTGCCCCAGTAAGTTTTTTCCTAACACTTTCTCAGTGTCCGTGGTCAACAATATATTGACCACCTTATAAGGTAAAAATATCGTAAAATATCAAACAAACAAATAAAAAATAAATAAATAAAATGAAAATTGATCGTTTCTGTGCAGTCTTTCATATAAATATGAAGGGCTGCAGAGAAACGATCAATTTTTTAGGGCTTTCAGTTTTACTTTGTGTTTGGGAAACACATTTTTTTCACCTTCAAGTTGAGGACTTGAACTACAATGTAGGTGTTTCTCAAGGTTTAAAAATTGGTATTCTTGGTCTTATGGCATGACAATAATTGTTAATTATTGAGGAGCTTAGTATCAAAGATGGACAAGTCCACTTTTGGCTTGTTATTCTTGGTATAGCGCACCAATGTACCTATTCGTGTCGTGGGAGAATTTATAAATATAAATGTGGTGCCCCGGGGGGCACTGCCCCCACATAATTATTATAAATAACTAAAGCCTAATAAACCGAATAAGCAAGTGGAAAGGAGCAGACATAGGTACAAAGCTAGGACCCATGAAGCGGGTGGAAACTGTGAGGGTTTCCCCATGGATCCTCCACTGACGAGAGGCAACCCTCACTATGGGTGAGAACCCAGAGAGGGGTGAGCCCCGCAGTGGGAACTGACTGGCTATATAAAGGCCTGTCCCTGGCCAGCTCGTTCAGTACCAATCGAATTTCGAAAAACTGTACCTCAGCACGACTTAGGTTGGTACTGCTACGGCTTGAATTTCTTTCTCGTTCTTTAGTGCTCCCAAATTACAAAACAATATTGATCGTCTGATTGCTTTGAAAAGTGGGCTTTGCCGACGAAACTGAAAAGGGTAGCTTTATTAATAATCCATCAAAACGAGACGAATTTGTTGAGGGAAATTGATTTGTAGCAGAATGCTGATTGCAAGGAGGTTTCTAGGTTCTGATTACCTGTGATGCCTTGCTATGGGCGAATGCGACGCTCTGATTGGCTCTTAAGCTAGATTCACATGGGGCGGAAAGTGGAAGGACGGAACGATGGAAAAACTAGTGGAGGGGGTGGCGGAACATTTTGAAGAGCGTTCACATGGTGGATGGAATCATAACCTTCTTCCTGATCTGATCTTCAAAGCTCCTCCTGGCACTTCACAAGATTAAATTTTCGTTGAAATTCATTCAATGAATGATTACAATTTGTAATCTTCATAGACCTAGATAAAATTCATCAAATGTAGGGATGAATGCAAAAATAAAAATCGACGCGAAAATATTGCAACCTCTTCTAGCTGTTTCAAACAGAATATCCATTGCGCATGCGCAGGGCTCAACAGAAAGACGGAACGTCAGGAACGGTATAGAAATTTCTTCTGCCGACCACTGTCCGCCCGCTCCGACAACATGGCGACCACCATTCTCCACTGTGGTCCAAACATCCAATCAGATTGCGTTTCATCCTTCCGCTTTCCGCCCTTGTTCCGCCCCATGTGAATTCATCTTTAAGGACTTGGCCGTCTTTGAAACCCATCTCGGTTCGAGTTGTCCATTTTTTTTAATAAAACTACTTCAGATTCGATTTCCCCGCAAAAAATCCTACAACACTCCCTTCAGAACAATAAAAAAATACTTGTCTGTGTAAGCTCCTCAATTTTATTGTCTAAAAGAGAAGGCCTGGGTGGGACTCCTGGTGGCGGATCATCGAATATAATATATTATTATGTTACATATTATGTAACATTATTCAATGAGCAACCACCAGGTGCGCCACAGACATTCCTAATGGACGTCTATGATGATCTACCTCCATTTTCCAGCTGGCCTGCGAAAAAGAAGACCTTGAATTCTTCCGGTCCGTCCTCCCGTCCGTAGCCAAACTCAACGACTCGGACAAACTCAATTTCCGGCTCGCTGTCATGAATAAGGTCCACCACATACTCTGCGAACCGCCTGAAGGGCCCAAACCCGTTGAGACTGCTATGGAAGTGACGCCCACAGTGACACCCAAAGACGTCGAAGTGATGCCCACAGATACACCCAAAGACGTCGAAGTGATGCCCACAGATACACCCAAAGACGTCGAAGTGATGCCCACAGATACACCCAAAGACGGCGAAGTGATGCCCACAGATACACCCAAAGACGGCGAAGTGATGCCCACAGATACACCCAAAGACGTCGAAGTGATGCCCACAGAGACGCCCAATGTCGTTGAAACGACGTCCACAATGAAGCCCGATGATGTCGAAGTGATGCCCAAAGACGACGTAGTGCCTGATCCCATTGCCAGCGACCAGTGACTGCACCAACCTTACACCACCAATTTCCACTTGTATTTATATATGAAATTACTAGTATTACTAGTATTTATATAGTAAATTTATATGAAATGTTCAAATAATATTTATATTGTAAATAGTTGCTAAATAATACGTACACATACGAATGAAAGTTAAGAAAACTAAGGCAACTTCGGGAAAGTGAAGGACTTCGAGTTCGCCTTGTGGAGTCATCTATTTGGGGCGAATTGTGCTGCCGCTTGTAAAGTGTGTTCATCATGGTACATATTTTGTATAATGACTGCTGGGGGCACCCCCAGACTCCCGGATGATGTCACCTTGAACATAACGGCTAAACATTGGACGAACATGGAACACGCTTCTTTGAATTTTACTTGAAATAGATAACTACTTACATACGAACCAAACGCCAGTGTTTTTTTAAACCTGGAAAAAGGTTAAAAACCGGATACACCCCTCCCCCCTTTAAAATTTAGACGAAAAAGTGAGATGATTTTTTGTACAACTTACTAGCCCATAGCAATGTTTCTGGGGTTACAAATTGAGCTCCTTTGGCGTCAGATTTTCGTTCCTGGATATATGTGAGATTTTTTGGCAGTTAATTCCACCTAATTCCCCATAAACCCCACAGGGGTAGAAAGATGGATTACGGTTGGAATTACAAAGCTTCAGGTTTGACTATTGCTTTATCTCTACGGGGGGGGGGGGGGGGGGGGCTATGTGTGCTGCAAGATATTCCAGAGCGAGACTATGGGGAGTTGGTTGACCTGCTGGGAGTTTTAAGATGCAGTTCCGGGAGCGAGTGCAAGGGACCCGAAGAAGCCAGCCTATGCCAGAGCTTTCACGAATGGCCTTCCTTGGTGCATAGCCTCACTTGGAAAATTTCAAGAGGGGCTGCGAAGTCAGCGGTGCGAGAAATGTTATTTTTTGGGGAACCTGGCAGACGAACCTGAGTGTCCTTGGATCGAGCACAAGCCAGTGCCCTGTCTCCAGCAGCCACCATTCATTGCGCAATGCCTCCCTCAGGCAACGACCGAGGCTCAACCAACACCAGGTACTGGTAACCGGTACCTTGTGTGTGTTACCGGTGTAATTGATTTATAACACGCACGAAAAGTTAACAAGCGGAATTGTAAGGTCGAATTACGACCAATGAGCCCCCTCCGGTGGAATTGCAAACAACCCGCCACGATGTCCTTTTTTTTGCTTCCGAGTCTGCAAGGCAGAGGAAGCATTGTTGTCACTTTCGAAATGAAAAACATTTTGGTCTGCAAAATCAAAATTTCCACTCACGTTTTGCGTTTCAGAGGCTCCTGAACAAATTTGGCCACACCCATTTTGATCGGATTTCAATCAAATTTTCAGGCCTAAATGGCTATGCCCACACAATGGCTATGCGCGAACGTAATTTCCTTGCCACAGCAATAACTGCCACAATTTTGATTTGATTTCAATCAAATTTTCAGGAATTTGTGGGTACTAGCAGTCAGACATAATGCCTCGCTTCGCTCGGCCGACCACTTTATCGGGCATCGCCCTTTCTCAGTCAGAGGGGCCTCGCTTCGCTCGGCCAAGTGACAGTCGCTCAATGCGCTAAACTTAACGTGCGTAAAACTGGCCGGGGAATAGAGAGAGAAATCGTCTTCCCACACACCAGAATATATCCGAAATTAGCGTAGAATGAAACGTTTCTCAAAACTGCCCCCCCCCCCCCCCCCCCACCACAAGTTTCCCGCCTCCACCACCTTTCTAAGGTCCCCGGTACCGTCCTAAAACCACCCTTCTAAGACGCGCGCGCCTGATCTCTTGAAATCGTTCAAATTAAACTCGCCATCCAAATTCGCTCATCGGAATGAGTTTTTTTCGGGATTTCGTATATAATTCAGATCTCTAGGTAGGATAAGGTGAAAACGCCAAGTCAATTGGACCATTAACGACCGAAGAATTAGAAAGAAATTAGTTTCACTAACTCGTAACCCGCTTATCGGACATAAAATTGGCCTAGGAATCCAAATTCGGGGTTCCCATTTAAAATAAGAAAGTTGGGCGCAAATTCGCCTACTCATGCGCATCTAAGAGGGGGGGGGGGGCTCAACCCCCCTACTGGTAGTTAAACGGTCCGCAGAGACGGTAGAAAAAATCGCCGTATTTTTATCGCTTACCGTTTCGGTGGAGTAGGCTTGTGACATACCCAGCCACAGAGACGGTGAGAATTAGTGGAATAGATTAGTGATCTCACTAGATAGCCCTAGATGGTCCCCTATCAGTTTCATCACGATTGAATCAGCAGTACGCTCAGCGCATGCGCGAACGTAATTTTCTTGTTACAGTCATGACATACATAATGACGACATACTGTGAGCGCCACGAGGAAGCTTCTGTGCCATGTCCTTGGCAGTATTTTATTTTTTATTATTATTTTTTTTTTTCAATCATCAAACGTAGCGAGACATGGTTGTGTATTTCTCGATAAGGCGCGTCTTTTGAATCAAGTCTCATCTTCATAAGAAAGGAACGCCCTCATATAACTATCACATCCCAAACCTAGTTAGTGTATATAGTGTATAATACTGTTTTATCATCGTCCCTATTTGATACACTTTGTGTGATTTTAAAAGTTTAAAAAGAACGAACCAATAAAGAACGTATTCACCGAAGGTAGTTTTTTATTTTAGCCCATTAGAGACAAAGACTCAAGTTGTCGAGTTGCTAAGAATAAAAATGAGATAAATGCTCGTATAGTTTATTAATGACAACAAAAGGAACAATTTTTTAAGCCGGTTTCGAAAAAATGCGCAGTGCAGAACTCAGCAAAATAACGTGAACGTAAACGAGCAGGGAAGAAGCGAACGTCGAAGAGGTTTATCACAAGTCCAAATGCAATGTGTTCCACAGGTTAGTTTTAGAGCTGGCCAAGCGGGTAGAAATTCTTGTAGGGGGTTTTCAATCCGCGGCGGTGAGAGCGCAGACTGTGAAGCGGAGCTCGTCTGGGTTTTTCTTCATGACTTCCGTCATGACTCTAGCGGCGTCCTGAAACGTTGTGAAGGTTTAGAATGACTTGTAATGGTGTACGTTTTAGAACAGATAGGAAACGTAGAGGACTTTTCAGGGGGCGAAAATGTGATTTTGAGTAAGTGACAAAACAAAAATTATGGAAACGCTAATTTCACGTACCTCGACAAATGTATCAGGAGTGGTAGGCCCGTGGTTGATGGGTGATGCTTTCCTTCCATCTGAAATTAACCAATTTAAATTTTAAAAAAACTATTTAAAGAGGGGAATAAGCTAGCTATAATTTAATATTATAAGCTAGCTACGCCATCGTTTTGCGCTTGAGAGTGCTGCAAGTATTCGGACCAACCCGGATGGAACAATCTTCAACCGACTGATGCAGCTCCTCGTCTATGCAGATGATGTCGACATGTCGCCCTCTCGGGAGCAGTGGAAGAATTCTAGCGAGCAGCCAAAACACGTGCTTGCAGATGAACGAGGAAACGATGAAGTAGGGGAAGGTTTTTTTTTTTTTCAAAATCAAGTTTGGGTGCCCCCAAAATATTTTTCTGCCGAAATTGGGTAGTTTTTGACAACAGTAACTAATTAGTAAGTAATTAACTAGTTAAATGAGTACTTAATTAGTTAACTGCGAAAGAAAATTTTCAAAAAACCGAATACGCCATCTACACCACCAATTTGAAAAAAACATTACAAACTGGCCTGAGGTGCAACCAGGGTATGTACCTCAGGCCGAGCATGGATGTGCCTTCCGCCACACCTTGTCTTAAACAGGACCTCAAAAAATGCAAGAAAATATCAAAACATGATCTACAATTTAATTAAAAAATTGATAAGTAATGGTGGACAGAGGTCTTGCTTTCAGAAACCACCAAATTCCTTTTGCGTTTCAGTGGATTCCCAATGTACAATTAGAAACAAGAAAAACTAAAATAAGTAGCTTAGTGAGTTTGGTTAGGGAGAGAGAACGACTCCTCTGCTGAATACTAAATTGTTTATTCAGGTAAACAATTATAGCGTGGGGACCGGTTTCGAGCAACTAAGCTCATCTACAGCCCAGAGTGACTTGAGGTGGTTGAACGTACAATTAGTTCTGAACCAAAAAAAGACGATTTAAGACGAAATAGTCTATTTCCACGATAAAAATATATAAACTTGTAGACGCGTTTCGGTTGATTAGACCATCATCAGTACAATACAGAGTGAGGAAGATGTGAGAAGTTACTTATATACAAAAGTGAAATGTGCCTTCTAATGGGCGTGGCATTAGAAAGGTGGCATAAAAGGAGAAAGGTGAAAGGTAATGTGAAAGGCAAATAAGTGAGAGGAAGACTCACAAGAAAATGTCAATTAACGGGGAACGCCTAATTACATCCAGGTCATTAACAGATATTCCTAAATTGTGAATTTTCTGAATTTCCAAAGATTCTAAAGCATCTAATTTTGGACCTTTTTGGCAAACATGAGCTATCCCAATGGCTGGATTATTACTGCCTATCTCATAACTAATTCTATGGTTTTCTTCTGACAAATGTTTTTCAAAAGCTTCCCTACCCCTTCCCAACCTAAGATCATCACTATGTTCTTTCATTCTAATTTTAAATTTTCGGCCGGTTTGTCCTACGTATTGAATCCCACAATCACATTTTAATATATACACACCCCCTTTATCCTCTAAGGGAATCTTATCTTTCACACTCCCTAATAATTTCTTCGTAGAATTTTGTGAATAGAAACCTACTCTGAAACCCCTATTTTCTAATATACGACCCACTTTCTGAGTTATATTCCCATAAAACGGTAAACTAACCCACTTCCTATTATCTGGTTCTTTATCCTCCCTTTCCAAATTTGTGATTGCTAACTGAAATTTCTTCCTACTAATCTTTCCCCAAATTCTATCTATTGTAACCCTAGGATAACCATTACTCTCCGCTATAGAGTAAATTATTTCTTTTTCTTTCCGAAAAGCTAATTGATTCATTGGGACCGATAAAGCCCTATTAATCATACTATAAAAGGCCGCAAATTTATGAGATGCTGGATGGTTGGAACTATTATGAATAACCACGTCCGTATAGGTTGGTTTCCTAAACACTGTAAATTCATGCTTACCCCCCTCTAATTTTATAGTTAAATCCAGAAAATTCAGCTCACTTCCTTAGTAAACTGAATATGCTGATCTACAGAATTGAGTTGATTAAAGAAATTAGCTAGTTGCCTATCAGTCCCATTGAAGAGGACTATAACATCATCAACGTATCGATACCAATAAACAACATTATTTTTGAATTTTGTTTCAATGATCCCTTCTAAATGGTTCATATAAACATCTGCTAATAGCGGAGACAATGGCGATCCCATAGCTACCCCTGGTTGAGTATAACAATCCCCATTAAATTTAAAATAATTTTGATCTATACATAAATTCATCATTTGGGATAGCTCATCTTTCCTTACAAAATCAAGTTGAGAATTTAAAATTAATCGGTTAATTACATCTTTACATTGTTGAACTGGAATGTTAGTAAATAAACTAGTAACATCGAAAGACACTAATTTTGAATTACGGGGTACCTGAATATCTTTAATCTTATTTATAAGGTCCAAAGAATTTTTAACGGTGAATTTTGGATTAAAAACAATAGAATTCTTAAAAATGGTATTAAGTTTTTTAGCTAATTTATAGGCAGGTGCATTTATATAAGATACAACTGGTCGCATAGGCATTCCTTCTTTATGGATTTTAGGGAGACAAGTTAGGAGAGGAGGTCTAGGGTTCATTTCAAATATGCCACGTTTCCAAGCCCCTTGAAAAATACTACTGGAATTACTCACCATTCTTCTCACATCAGCCTGAAATTTACTTGTTGGGTCACTGCTCAACTTTTTACAATCATTTTTACTTATAAACTCCATTGTTTTTTCCACATATACATTCTTATTGATTAATACAGTAGTATTTCCTTTGTCAGCTTTCAACACAGTCACATTTTCATTCTTCAACTTTTTCTTTAAACTCCTCAGACACCGTTCCTCATCAGTTGGCACACTTGTAGGTTGTTCCCTCCTAAGAAATTCTGCACAGAGGAATTTAGTGGCTTTACCCTCTTCATTGTTGACTATCACTGCTTCAGTGCTCATAGCGAGATCCAAGATGTCTTTTTGGTCAATTTTGGTTATTGGATTATGCTTCAATCCTTTTGAGAGAAGTTGTTCTTCTTTGGATGAAAGAGTGAAACCCGCCAAATTATCCACTTTCTTATAAAATGGCGTTGCTTCTGCTGGCGTAAGCATTGGTGGTAGTTGGCGTTGCTTTAACCACCAGAGCTTCCTCTCCATCGTCCTCTTCTTCTCCTGACCGAACGACCACACCTTCTCGACTATTTCTGCGATAATAGCTTCTGTAGCATGCGGATATCTTGCAGTAATTTCTTGGTAAACGAAGTATGCCTTCTCACTTAGTCTATCCCTTTCGAAGTAAAATCTTCTTACCTCGCCGTTGATCATTTTCTTCTGCGCCTCCTGGACGTACTTCGCCCCATTACGGCATGGCCCGTTGTAATGGACCGTAGTGTATGAAGGGAAGATATTTAATTTCCGGCACTGGGTGTTGAACCAAATGTTCCATTCCACTTTGCATAATTCCTTCTTCAAACTGTAGTAGGTTGCCGCGACGTCCGCTCGACTAGCGCCCCGAACATAATGTAAGGTGGATTCTCTTGCCCTGGAAATTTGTATTACACCGTAGGAGCCCAAAACTCACTGCTATGCCTTCAAATTATGAAGTTCTTTCAGAAAAAAGTATTATTCGACAGTCGGTTCCGGGGCCCATTGCTTTATTGTTCTTGGTTTTAAATTTCACCAAGGTGGACACGGGTCTTAAACTAACAAGTCCAGTGTCCAGAGGTCCAAATGAGCATGTGGCCGTAGATACACCACTTTCCCCTACATGCGAACATAGAGGAAGCCACTGACACCAAATTTGTCACCAGTTTGTCATGACTTAAAGTACCTACCTGAGCACGCGCATCACAGAAGACAATGAGGTGATAACTGAAATCAAAGCACGCATAGCAGCTGGGCGTTTGTACTTCTGGTCTGTACAAAACACTGAAATTTCGTGGACTCTCACTTCGGGGAGTGCAAGATTTTGAAAAGTCTTTGGTCCCTTATGCGAGAATGCGGTGAAAGGAGGATATGAAGGAATGCTGAGCTGAGACGACTCCAACCAATGATGACGTTAAAACGACATCGTTTCCGGGCCGAAGCAGCAAGCTCTTCCTGCTCCCCAGACAAGAACAGCCTGCCAGCTACAACAAGGACAGCGGAGAACGCTCCACGGCCAATAGGTAGGTCTTGGCTAGGTCTCTGAGGGCCACGTTCACCAACTCACTTACCGGACGTTTAAGGATAACGGGCAGAGTTACCGAGAGTTTAGAGCGATTTGCCTTTCACGACGGTGGACTTACCTGTCCGGTACCTCAAACCCTCGGTATCTCACGCTTTAAGGTTAACTGGTCGAGGCTCCACCGATTAACGAGCTAACGGGACGGTAAGTCCTATTTTTTAATGGCCGCCGCGGATGCAGATTGGCAAAAGACGTGATGTTTGTGGTCACAGACGTAAGGTGAGACGGCTGCGAGGCATTAGAGGAAAATTTCTCACAATTTGGGTGTACAATGAAATTGACGAGGGATTTGTAGCCGACTTGGGAAATAATTGCCAAATGCTGTGAAAGCATGAGAAGAAAGACAACTTACCGCCGTATTTTTTTGTTTGGTTCACCAGTAATTTTTGTTGGAAAATTCCATAAAATTGGCCAAAATTCTGGGTGGGACCTGATCAGCAAACTCATCCCACTTTTGCCGACACTTTATGAGGGCTTGTACCCCTGATGAGGTAAACTATACTCATCATCCAGGAGGTTGAAATGATGACGGCAACGAAATTCGTAGTATTTAATCATACTTTCGTGATTTAATCATACTTTCAGTAAGTAATAGGAATTTACACAAAAAATATTGTATTTCCCCTCGCTTGTCGGCGAACGAACGGCAAAGTTAGATCCATAACACCTAAGAAAATGTCATATGTAAACAAATCAATACTGGGAGATCACAAGTCAATTTCAAGGTTACCGTTGTTGTTGTCCCCTGCGTTTCTCTTCTCCGGGGACCAAAATGTGGACACAAATGGCTCTTTTGGGCAACACTACACGTTAAGTTACCGAAACGGTAACCGACAGCCTCTGCGTTAAAGTTAACGTCGGAAATGAAGTGGTGAAACGTAATTTTCTAACGTCTCGGTAAGTTGGCAGGTTAAGGTTAAGATTTCTGTAAGTTAAACCCACGGTACGGCTTTTTGGTGAAAGTGGCCCTGAGTGAGTCCCTATTTGTTGTGCTCACTTGCCCCAAGAAACCTCGGAAAGGCGGGAGGATAATACAGTAGATTCGGTATTTCAAACTCTCGGTATATAGAAACTCTCGATATTTCGAAGTTTTCCAATGCATATTGGTACACTCGAAGTGTACACACGAAGTACATGTATGTACAAGTATGTACGAAGTACAAGTTTTCCAGTGCATATTGGTACACTGTAGTATCGAAGTTTAGAACTCCCCCACCTAATCGAAGTTGTGGATTCACGTTGGTCGTTGGACTCACGATGACACAGAGCCACAACTTATAACGCTGAAGGAAGCTTGTATATCCATAGAAAAGCTCCACCAATTTTCTTTTAGGCAATTTTGCTGACAACTCTCAGTAGGTATTTCAAACTTTTCCCTCACGCTTCTCAATATTTTGAAATATTTCGAACCTCTTGGTATATCATTGTGCTCCAGCCCCTAATTTTTGACCACTTTTGGAGCAGCTGATACGTCACATGGAGTCATCTTTTGATGGTTTCCGACCGCTAGAATAAAGATGACCAAAATTGTCTCACTCCCCTCCTTCTCGGGCATGGGGTTTAATACAGTAGACTAGCTGTCCTGACTGGGGGGACTAGCTTCACCCGGCCAACCATTTTATCCTGACTTGTGGGCCTTGCTTCGCTCGCCCAGGGGATTACGTATTATAATTTTGATCTCCAGGTAAGATACAGAGCAAACGCCGACTAAATCGGACTGTAAACAACGCAGATAGGAAGAGTTGCGCACGTTTTGCTTGGCGGGGGAACGCGTGACGGGTGTTTCGGACGTCGAATCCGAATCCGCGATTTAAAAAAAATCGGGTTTATCAATTTTAATAAACCAGGTGGAGCGCGTTGCGCGGGATTTTAATATAGCCTATGTTGTGCGCAATCGTACTCGGGATCGTTAAAAAAAAAATCGTAGAAATCCGTTCAGCCGTTTAGGCACCTTTAAGGCACGACACACAGACAGACAGAAACCCGATTATTTGACAGGTAGGATATTATTTGACTCGCAGAAGTCAGCCAGAGACGCCGTCACTGTATAGAATCCTACATGCAGTGGAGGCGTAGCTAGCTTATAATATAAGCTATACATACACATATCGGAATGCTCTTGAGATATTATCTCAAGAGCATTCTGATAGATGGGACCACAAGCTTTTAAGCGATTAAAATCTCATCGACCTACTTGAACACTCATTAACTTTCCAAACTCACCAAGTTCATACAGATCCCCATCTTTGTGTACAAAAGCGACAAAATGGTGAATGACGTCATTGGTAGGAACCTGCAACAAAAATCAATTAGCAACGCCGTCAAAAGTGAAGCAGCATCGCAGCGGGTAATTGCTTACTTCAGTCTGACCCTCGGAAGCGATCAAAGCGTGAGCATCAGCAACAGACTGGTCTTTCTGCAGCTCGTTTCCACGTTCTTCGGGTGTCAAGTCTTTGGTATTGTCTAGGAACTGTTTGAGAGAGCTGCCGTCTTTCAATTCAACGCTGCAAAAAAAAGGGGATACTCTCAGCCAGTGTGACGTGTGGAAATGAAGTAACAATTGGCTCGACCTGAAGTAACAATTACCTGTCCAAGGAATTGGCAACACTGTGAATGAGGGCGATGGTTCCGCAAGCGTTGTGAATGTACTGCTTCAGAAAATATACACCTTTCGATACTTTCTGGTCGGATTCTTGAGTCGATGACTGAAAACAAAATTTGTTTTCAGTCAAATTCAAATTTAATTTGAGTGGTCATTCGATCGACATTTCCAGTATGTATAAAATTGTGATCTTTAAATTAACGATCTAAAAATTACAAACCATGTCACATAATAATATTACGTTCCTAATATCCAAAGGTAGGAAAAACGACAATGGATTTGTATATAACCGCATTCGTTAAATTTACTAATAATTTAAATTAAAAACGCTGCAAGTTGTTACAATGGTTTATTATTCTATGATAAGTACAGGTTAATCGTGCACAAATTAATTCTGAATCACTAAGAAAAATATTTTTAAAATATCAATACAATGTTTGGACAGAAGTGGGACCACGAAAAATGGATTATGCGTTCAAAATTACCCGGAAAACGACACCTCATTTGATCTCCTGTGGTCCTTCAAGTCTCATTTGGAGCCCCATGTAAGCACCATAATATGGTGGATCTACATTATAGATCTCCACGGTGAAATGATGGTTCTGGGACCCCCAAAAATGGGTTCTAAGTCCAAAAATACTTCGAAAACGACACCTTCCTAGCTAAAACCCTTTAAAAAAAACCTCCCGTAGCCCCACAGAACCCCACGCGTTTGGACGATCGGACTGAAAACCCTGCGGGCACAACTAGACGGTAAACTGAGTATTTTGTCAACATTTCAGATTTTTAAAAATGTCACTGACCAAAACGGCTCGGGCGGTGTACGGACAATTTGTTTTTGGAATCTAAACATCTTGAAATGTATAATTTCAAATTTTGATTCCCTGAATAATAAACCAAAAATGCTACAATTTTTCATCATTTAATAATGATTAACAGGACGTTTCCATTAAATGGAAACGTCCTGTTGAAACAAATTTTGTTTTCGTCACCTCACGAGCGGCACGTCACGTGGGATTTTGAGCGCAACATGATCGCGAAAACTATAATCACATGAATGGTCTCTAAGGAAGTTTAGCGGTTGGTTACAAGTAGAGGGTTGGTGTAAATTAATCATTATTAAATGATCTGACTGTAGACCCATAGGTCCCATAGGTCCGGTTTTTTTTACTTAAGTGGACAAAATTTGTGTCACATTTATTGTGATCGGTTTTCAACGCCAGTTCCAGTTCTACTTAAAATCTAAGTTGGTCAATGAATTTTATAGTCAAATTTACAGTTAACATTTAATAATTAAATGTTAACTGTAAATTTTACTATAAAATTATTAATAATTAATTAATATTTACATTTAATGTAAAGCTCTTTCACTTTCATAATAGGTAGTGACTTTTGCCGCAGGACGCATAGTTTCGGAGTTATACTAAAAAAACTGAAAAAAGTGCCGAAATGTTACCAAAAACGCACATTTTCTTGTCCTGCGTCCCTAAGTGATGGAAACCTTCATCTAAACGTCACATAATAGGCTTATAGGACAGTTAATAAGCTTTCACGTGAAAAAAAAAAAACTAAATTTGAATCGGACCATTAGTTTCCGAGCTACAGCCAAAAATATACTGAAAACGCTGCACATTTTACACAAGGGATTATTATTTTTTGATATAGGTTACTTGTGCGAAACTTAATTCAGTCAATAAAAACATTTTTAATTTTTTTTTTTTTCGACATTTTTTGTTTTTAATTTTTTTTTACTCGGAAAATATTTGATCTCCTGGGAGCCTTCAAAAATCCCATTTGTAGCCCCAGGAAAGCCCTATAGATCCCCACAGTGAAATAGGATCGTTCCGGGTCCCCCAAAAATGGATTCTACGTCCAAAAATACTTCGAAAACGACACCTAACTCGCACCCATAGCCAAAAGCCTTCAAAAAACCCTCCCGTAGCCCCTTTTTAGCCCCACGGGTTTGAGCGATCGGGCCCCCTCGGGATGTTAAACCGAGTATTTTGGCAAAATTACAGATTTTTAAAAACATTCCTGCTGCCCAAGACGGCGTACGGACATCCCGTTTTTTTTTTAATCTAGACCTCTAGAAACGGATAATGTCAAATTTTGAGGCCGATCGGAGTCGTCGACCTCCGTCAAGATTACATTGGTGTATTATTCCAAGCAAAGCGAGGCCCCCCTGTACAAAAAAGCGGTTGGCCGTTCGAAGAGAGGCCTTCTGTCTGCTAGTTCCAAGAATAATAAACCAAAACGTGGTGTTTTTCGTGCGTTTTCGTATCACAACATTGTGACAACTCTGCCCGCCATTCGAACGGTAGGCACTTTTCGACAAACTTTGGGTGCCTATCCTATAGGGGAAATTTAACGCTCAACAACTTTCAATATATTGAAAGTTGCAAGATTTCTCGATAGGACCGGTCTTTTTTAAGTGTTTGAACAGCAGTTTTTCGAAAAACGTGTAAAAAATCGCCCCTTTTCAAATCGCTCCATCTCCTAAACTATTGGGCCTACAATCAACTTTGACGAGCGAATTTTATAGGACATTTTACGCTCTATCACTTTGATAATAGTGACTTTTGCCGTAGAACACAGCTTCGGAGTAAAAGTGCAAATATTTTGACCAAAAGTAATTAAATAAAAATGTACATCAATAATTATTGATAATTTTTAATAATTAATAATTATCAATAATTATTGATGTAGGTACATTTTTATAATTATTATAATTCAATTAAGACCCCGTTCGGTAAAAACAACCGGACGAAATAAGTATCGTTTTTGAAAACGATTCCCCTTTTGAAGACCCACTTTAACATGTTATTCCATATTCCAATACGTAGATAAAAAAACAAAATAAACAGTCTTAGGCTAACAGGAAAGTTAACCGTAACCGTAATTACGATTGGTTCAATTTGACCGACTGAAGAATTTGCACAAGTGATACGGCAACATCTCTTCCGATTGCCGGCAAAGTGAATAAGGCCCGGCAAAGGAGAATCGGATCGATATCAACTCCTCGTCGGTGAGTCACCCGGCCAGACACCGATTCAACCCCAAACAAGTGGGCTGATCACGAGGAAGTGTTTAAAGGTTTTCATACGATGTGAAACACGAGGTGAATTGGAACGATCGATTGGAAGCTAGAAAATGGGATTTATCTCCAACAGGGTCACTCGAGTTCAAATCTTATTCAACACGTTATGCATTCTGAGGAAAGTCACTCAGTAAGAATGTACGTGAACCAGCGAGACACGTTCAGCCTTAGGCTGACGAGTGGCTTCGTTTCCCTTTCGAGGGCCCAACGTTTGTGTCCACAGAAATCACATGTAGGCCAGTCGATGTACCTACCCCGAAAAAAGGGCAAACCTCACACAGTTGTATGTAACTGCGGATTTTTTATATGTTGTTTGGGTCCCTTAGAGAGGTTCATACTTGTGCTAACTTTTTAGGAGTCAAAAAACGGCGAAAGTTTTGGAATTTTTCAGTTTTTTCCAAAAAAAAAAAAAAACAATAAGGAAGCGTATTTCGACGAACATCACCCCCCTATACAGCCCTCAAGTGGATAAACAACTCGAGCTCTGTACGACTAACGGCCGTCAAGATACAGCCTTTTGAAAATAGGCTATTTTTCCATACAAAAAAGAATTGGTCGACTTCAGACTCAAATTACGTGCGAAATACTTATTCTACGAGGATTTGTTGTTTGTTTCGAGTGAAGTTGTAGAAAATCTAATTAGCTTTCATTTGAGCACTAGTCTCTACTAAGTCAAATAGGAACCGAGAAAACGAATTTAAACCAAAAAAGGAAACGCCCTATCTGACTCCGCTCGGTAAGCGGAAATCCACGGTTTTTATTAGAACGTTTTCGGCTTTAGCTCGGAAACTATTGGCCCGATTCCATTTTTTTTTTCTCTCTCTCTCTCTCTCTCTCGTGAAAGCTGATTAAATTTCCTATTGCAGTTATTCTGTGAGAAATTTTGATTTGTGAGCTTCGATAAGAAAGGGGCAGGCATGACAAAAAAAATGCACATTTTGGCACAAACTTTTTTTCCCCAAACGCGGTGAGTCCGATCTTAATTACGAAAAAAAGAGAATTCTCCGGCTTTCACCAGAAAAAAGAGAGTTCTCGTTTTTTCTCGTGAAAGCTGATTGCATTTTATAAAAGGGACCTACATTGCGGTACACTGTTGAGACAGCAAAAGTGCCATTACGACGCTTAAGCGGCAACATATCCTATCTCCTACTTTAATACGTTGAGTTAGGATATGTTGCCGCTTAAGCGTCAATACTAATAATTATTATTACTGAATTATTTAATATTCGTCGGTAAAGGTGGAAACCATGGAATAAGGAAGAGGAATTGTCAGTTGATAGGATGAGGTGGGCTTCCCGCCCTATTTCTTCCATGGGTGGAAACTAGAAATTACACCCTCCCTTTCATTTGTCTGGACGTACGCAACTTCTTGTTTCAACAGTAAAAGCCACAACGACGATTAAATTGACGTTAACCTTTCGGTTAAATACTTGTCTCTCAAGACTGACGTTTGAGATGATTTTCTTGGGGAAAAAAAAAACGGATAACTTACCCCTCCTTTGGGCTCAGTCTGACTCTCCCATTCGGCACCCGTCGGGAACAGGAGGATGAGAGACAGCGCCGGTCGGGGTATAAGTCCCAACATCTCTGGATCCAAACTCAACACGTCCACCACGTTCCATTTTTCCGGGACGCCCAATTTCCAGATGAACTACAAACGAAGAAGAATCAGCGGTTTTGGGCTAATGAGGAACCGCGAGGATATGCTTAAATATGGGCCACCAAAAACAACACGGAGCTAGTTTCCGGGAAAAATAAACAAATTACATACAACCTGGCTGATGAGGAAAAAGACCTCTATTTACCTTGTTCATCACCTGAAAAAAAACAAAAAAACAATGAAATATATTAGAACTGAAGCAACTGCTGCATTCAAAAAATCATATCAAACGCACTAAGTGAGTATGTCACACTTTCACACTCAACATCAATTCATCAAGAAAACGCTGCACATTTTACGTAAGGGTTTATTATTCTTGGGAATTAATTCTGTTTCATTAAAGAAATATTTTTGAAAAAAAAAAAAAAAAAAAATTGTACAATTGTACAAAATTGTCCAAAACTCGGAAAACGACACCTTATTTGACTTCCCTGGATCCTTCAAAAATCCTATTCGCAGTCCCTTTAACGCCCCATAAATCTCCCAAGGTGAAATCGAATCGTTCTGATACCACCAAAAATTGATTCTGGGTTCAAAAATACGAAAACGACACCCCACTAGATATCATACCCGAAAACCTGCTGAAACCCCTCCCGGAGCCCCAGAGTGTTGGTCGATCGAGCTGAAAACCTTGCGAGCAGAACTATAGTTCTGTAAACCGACCGTATCTATAGATGGTAAACCTTGTCAAAATCTTGGTCGATCGAGCTGAAAACCTTGCGAGCAGAACTATAGTTCTGTAAACCGACCGTATCTATAGATGGTAAACCTTGTCAAAATCTTGGTCGATCGAGCTGAAAACCTTGCGAGCAGAACTATAGTTCTGTAAACCGACCGTATCTATAGATGGTAAACCTTGTCAAAATCTTGTCAAAATCTGTATCTTGTCAAAATTTCAGATTTTCAAAAATTCCTACTGCCCAAAACGGCTCAGACGGCGCGCCGACGGACATTTCGTTTTTTGAATCTACGTGTCTTGAAACGTATAATGTCAATTTTGAGGCAGATCAGAATTTTCGACCTCCGAGGCAATTTGACTTCCCTGGATCCTTCAAAAATCCTATTCGCAGACATAGGTGTATTAACCAAGAATAATAAACCAAAATTCATCATAACTTACATCAGGATTGGATTCCAGTGGGGTCCACGTAACGTCAAATTGAGACATCTTCGAATAGAGCTGGAGCACTGAAATTTTTAGTTGCAGTTAGAAATCGTAGGTATAATGAACAAATCCGGTACTTTTCCGTTATCCCCCCCCCCCCCCCCCCCACGCGATTTCGTGTTTCATACACACCCCTCCTGATGGCTTTAAGGCATCCAAATTCGAGTACTTTTCCGTTATAACACCCCCCACCCCCTCCCAGTCGATTTCGAGTTTCATACACACCCCTCCCGATTGCTATTATAGCCTATAATAGGGCACCCAAAGCCAAACAAAATCGCGGGGGGGTATAACGGAAAAGTACCCGAAATCCTATTCTGGATACGTATACGTTGTGATAGATGAGTAATAGATCATATTTCAAGAGGAGCGCTGTGGTGTTGCATCACCATATAATAATTATATATTTTTTTTAAATTATTTAAAAAAAAAAAAAAGTAAAGTGGGATTTTTTGTGTTAAACCATTTTTTCGGTTCTCACAATTGGGGCAGGAGCCGACCCCGCACTTGTACTTAGAAACGCTTTAGAAAATCTTGCTCCAGGAAAGGATTCACATGAACATGAGTTCAGAGGTGAATTGTCTGCCGACAAGTCAGGTATTACAACACGTGAATGACTTTTGGTCAAACATTGGTGTTCGGCCCGGATTTGAACCAGGTTGATCAGCGCTCCGACTGATTTATAAACAGACGAAGCTCTGTCGCCTTAGCTCACTGGGCCACCCTGACCCCCATCTCCATATAATTATATTTCCCTGAAAATATGTTAACAAAATAACTGTTTTTAAACGAGTAACACGCAAAAACATAAACAAGGAGCAAGACCGCCGGCATTCCTTTGCTCTTCCCCTGAAAATATTAATTTGATATTATGATGCGTGCTGGAGCTCTCTGCAGGCAGGTGCATCGCGTCCCACCTCCTCCAGTTTATCCAGCTCAGCTTCTGTGGATGAGGATCAGACGAAGGTCTGCTAATGTGCTGATAATCAGTTCAACCCGGTGTAAATCCGGTGCTGGGAGGTTTTGAAATGAGCTCATACTATGAAGTCAGGGTGTTGTCGAGGGCGAAGTGAGGCGAAGAGTCGGCGTGCCCGCAAAAAGCTCCAGTGACTCAAAACCCCAGCAAAGTTGGCCTACTTCCTCCACCCGAAAAAATCACGACGCCCCTTAGCTACATCGTGGAGCGCTCCCCCTATTTAAGGCGATGAATTTTTACTCCCCAGGAGTACTAAAATGCATCGGAATACCTACTACCTGAAAATGATCCATCACGCAGTACAATAACTGTACAATTATTGTACATTGATCATCAGCATAAAACGTACAAAAGAGGACAACATTTAATAAGATCCTTGTACGGTCAGTGTTTTCATTATAGATGCACTGGTTGTACATAAGATCCTTGTAGGGTCAGTGTTTTCATTATAGATGCACATGTAAAAAATAATTTTGTATATACAATTATTGTATATATACACACAACGCAGTAGATAAAACTGCGAATACATACGCAAAAACTACACTTAGCTGAACTTTCCACAGTATAGAGCCGGTAAAATCAACCTTGATTCAAAAAGAGAGAACAAAGCTAGATCGTAAAGATGAAAAGAAAATAAACTCACCACAATAAAAATACAGAACTCACAATAGCCGGACTCGGGAAACTTTCTGAACCGGAAGGAGAACCACAAGTTTTGAGGATGACGACGCCGTGACGAATGCTTGGTAACGGACCAGTGATGTTTTTTCCCTTTTTGTGGTGCGAATGTCCCCTTTTCTCCGAGTACGCATACGCGCAGACGTACGCAGGTGTGATGGGTTTTCCCTTTGAGAGGGAATTTCTTGTGAACTATCATCGCCGACTCATTAGTGGGCGATCGCTTTAGTCGGGGTGGGTCCATTCAACTGTAGCTGTTACTTGGAAATCACAGACCGCCGTTCTAGGTAGGTAAACGAAAACTCTGCAAATTTTACACAATTATTTCTGTGTCAAAAGAAAATAATTTGGAAAAAAAAATTTTTTGGATTTTTTTTTTTTCAAAAACATTTTTTTGGATTTTTTTTCAGAAAATTGTTTTTTCAAACATTCTTTATTCTTTACTCGAAAAATATTTAACCTCCTGGGATCCTTCAAAAATCCCATTTTTAGCCCCATGAAAGCCGTAGAGATCGCAACAATGAAATCGGATCGTTCCAGGAGTCCTGGAACCCAGGACCCCAAAAAATGGATTCTACGTCCAAAAATACCTCGAAAACGACACCTAACTCGATCCCATAACCAAAAGCCTTAAAAAAACTCCTCCCGTAGCCCCATTTTAGCCCCATAGATCGGACTGAAAACCTTGCGGGCACAAATAGATGGTAAACCAAGTATTTTGTCAAAATTTCAGATTTTTAAAAAATTCCTACTGCCCAAAACGGCTCGGACGGCGGACGGACATTTCGGATTTTGAATGTAGACCTCTTGAAACGGATAATGTCAAATTTTGAGGCCGATCGGAGTCGTCGACCCCGGTCGCGAAAACATAGGTGTATTATTCCAAGAATAATAAACCAAAAATGGTAGGTAGAAAGATTTAAAAAAAATGTCTGTAGGTACAACGATTTTTTTTTTAAATGGCATAATTTTATGAACAATTTTTACAATCACGTATTCGCACAAGAGTAGCGGACCCCGAAAAACAAAGTGTAGGTAGCCTCTCCATACAGGATTCTGGTACCTACGCCTCCAGAGGGGACGAATTATAATGACATTATATTACATTGTAATAACCCCTCTTCCTCCTTCAATAACCCCTCCCGTACCCCTTGTTAGCCTAATAGGCTATGTACTAAGCCCAATTTTCGACCCCCGTTGCGAATACAAAGGCGTATCATACCTACAAAGCATAATGATTAGGTTTGATCCAAGTCTAACCCAGGGTAGTACCCACAGATTAAACTACTGTAGGTAGTACCTACCTACCGGAGGCGTTCGTAAGTGGAAAATCATTGTTGCTACCTCTTCCATGGTCAAAAGGTAGGTAAAAGAGATTGTAATTGATAAGACTCTTATCATAAGAGTGATAATATCCGAACTAGTAGTAGTTCGGAACTACACAGATAGCCGCGTATTTTTTTCTGGTCGAGCATTTTTTCACATGATTTTCAAGTCTGAATTTATTCCCTTCTTCTAAATTTTTGAATTTTAATATTATTTTAAATTACAGAATCATTATTACGAATAGTACACAACATGTTGTCACGCGGTGTGTTCATGTCGGTGATGTGTGTGTCCCGTCATTTGAGACAAGATTGTCTGAGATGTATCCATCCGATGAGGTGCCTTCCAGTATACACGATGAAGTCACCAGACGTTCTGACGGTGCCGACGAGGAACTACGCCAAAGGGAAGGACAGAAAGAAAGAAGGTGAGGAGCGGCAATCTCAAGTAGGTATTTATTGAAGAAGTATTCTCCTACCTAAGTAGGTACCTAGTGAAGGAAGAGGTAAACTTACTGGGTCGAAATATTGACAAAATGTGCGATAGGTAGGTCGAAGGTTAATTGTGAAACTACTGGTGGGTGCTCTGAGCGGAGTCTCATCTTCTAAATACTTCTGTGTCATCTGAGATATGAACGGAGCGTAATGTACATAATATGTACATTATGCTATATTATAGCGACATCGCAAAACATGTCAAATTGGCCTAAAGCAAGATGAGACATTTAGCATCTCGGCACTAACTCGATGGCAGGTAGCAACACGAATTGACGTTTTCAAAGGAATTTTGGTACATAGCGATAGTGTTAAACGCCAATGCCCAATGCATTGTCTTCGAAATGGCTTATAGGTATTGACTATGTGAAACATAAGCAGCTTGTTCAGATCATGGAGTAGGGCTTAAATGATCCCAGCCACATTCTGCCGTCTCTACCCTGTAACACGACACATGGGGGTCGTTCGTAATTTACGTACCACACGTAATTTTCAAATTGTCGTAGTCCCATTGCTTTTCTGGCCATGGGCGGACAGATCACTCAATCTTGAGGCTGATCATGCGAATTGCCCTGCCTCCACTCCACTTCGCATTCCCTACCCCCTTCTGCCGATGTCCAAGTCAGTCGAAAGTTTCCGTACGCTCAAGGCGGATTGGAGTTGTTAAACTTGTGGAACACACTTGTTGGACCACCACGTGTAAACCTTTCGACACATGGGACTACGACAATTTGAAAATTAGAGTATTGTTCTGGGGTTGTGCTACGAACCTTCGACAGTTTCCTCGAGGTATGTCTCCACTGGATTATTAAGGAATTGGTACGGGAATGGTCGTTTGGGTGTTGGAGGCTGATCCCCACTTTTCTGCCCCTCAACAGGATTGGAAGCCAGCTCCCTCTTTTCTTTGTACAATTTGTACTCTCGACGGAACATTCAGCCGCCAGAGGATCATCCTGGGGTCGTGTTGCAAGGTCCCAGCCCTCACCCTAGTAGGACATCCTGTACGTTTGGCAGGTGCCTCTTTTTCGCCGAGAAAATCACCCAATCTTCGAGGTATTCAGTTTATTAAAATAAAATTAAGTAAAAGGACCTATACATGGTTATTTCCTAATATTGGCTCGCGTGTAGTCCCGTTGTTTATCTCCTGGATGGTCTGTTACAGCCTCCCGGAGTACACCATTTGGAGGCAACAAGTCCCTACTGGTCAACACCCACGCCTAAAGAATTCATGTTCTTTTTTTTTTACTTGGATTAATGTAGAAATTCCTAGACTTAAATTGTGAGAGTGGCCACTCAAGAGCGCCTTGGCAAACACCTCGTTTGTCCGGGCAAGATTTTATTATTTAATTGATTCTTTTGACTCACATACATTTTCTCTCCTCCAAATTGAGGCATTCATTATTTTTGCTGTCCCTACAGGCAGTGGTAGTTATTTTTCTCTTAATATAAATATTTGCGACCAGTGTCAGGCTCTTTCCCTCTCTGGGTACCTCCCCCTTCCTCCTGCCGAGCTAGCAGAAGACATCAAATTTATATTGAGCGGAATAATTCCGCTACAATATTGGCGCCCTCAACGTCGGGGCCCGAGAAGAAGAGCCTGACCGTATATGACATAAATACATTGAACATATCAATTAAATTTTGACACGTGCCATTTCCTGTTGAATGTGAACTATATGACGTAGGATTGTTCTCGCATCAGCACACCGTCTCTTGAGACCAAAGGTGGTGAGGTGGTAAAACGTGCGACTCGAAAGAGATAAGCCGCACGGGTCAACCCAATTAACGGCCTTATCTCCCCTTAGTTTACGGACCCATCCTTATCTGATGAATTTCGGTACCTTTGGGTCGAAGGAGCTCGGGTGATCTAATAATAGACACCCACGACAAATAGTTGCGTAGGTAAATTCGTGTTGAGTCATCGACCTTTTTTTTTTTTAAATTCTTTTTAATCGGCAATCCTTTAGGCCCACCTTTGAGAGGTGCAATTCCGGCTCGCGGGTTTGTGAGTCAATAGATAATTATGTCACGCCTGGAAAAACGGTTCGTGAATCGTCTTGATAAGGACGAACTCGCGGCCGAGTTGGAGCATCGCGGCCTGGAAATCGCAGAGTCAACTGGTATTGACGCTCTGCGGAAACAATTGCGAAAATGCTTAAATTTAGAAGATCAGGGCGCCGCGTTCTCGCCAAAGAAATCCAAGCGGACGGATGAAGAGGAGATTGGTATCTGCAAAAATAAGCTGGATCGGGTCAGCAAGAAGATGGAAGGCTGTAATGAAGTGGAACTTAAAGCGTATGGGCCTAAGGCTGAGGCTCAGCTGGTACATGTACTTTTGCGGTTGTCCCGCCTTCAAACCTCCCCAGATACTACCCCTTCCACCAGGATTATGGACCTTATCACAGAGGGAGATGCGTTGCTGGCCATTATAAAAGGTTCGAGAGAGGCCAACCAAGGGCTTCAAGGGGAAATTGGAGAGGCCATCAAACCGGAAGTCGGGGCAAGGGTAGATTCAGATTCCGACGATTACTCCTATGACTCTAATGCCTGCACAGCGTTGGAATCATCATCTGACCTCTCATCAGTTGAGAGCAATCCGAGGGGAAAACCCCCCCCAACCCGTACTACAATACCAAGGTCTAAACATAGGATTATAAAGGAGACCTTGGCCTCCGATACTGATAGCGAATATCCTGTCAGGCGCCGCCTAGACAATCGATCAGGCCACTCCTATTTCCGCAGACTGCCGGTCTCTCAATGGAGTCTGAAGTTTTCTGGGGAAAGTGGCGAAATGAGCGTTCGCCGATTTTTCGACGAAGTACATGACTTTCGAAAAGCAAACCGTATGTCCAAACCTGATCTGCTACGGGAAGCCAAATTTCTGTTTGGCGGCGCTGCGCTAGAGGTTTTTAGGTCCTGCCGCCGTTGTCTTAGAGACTGGAATGAACTCGAGAAACGTATGACCCTCGCCTTCACAGATCCTACCTATGACAAAAGGCTGAAGCGGGAAATCCTGGACCGAAAACAGGGTGACGAGGAGTCAGTTATCGTTTATCTTTCAAAAATGGACAACCTCTTCAACCTGTTAGAGCGTCCCTTCTCTGAAAAGGAGAAATTGGAAATCTTGGAAGACAATATTCTTCCCGAATACCAAATGTCGCTAAGTCTACAGAGGTACAGAACACTGAGCGATCTCGAAGCCCTTCTCATCAGACTAGAGAAAGGAAGAGCTAAGGCTCGGTCAGGCCACTCTCAAGTTTCAAAGGGGAGCCTAGAGCCGAGTTTGCAGTGTATCCCTCGGGGCATGAAGAGCGCCGTTGTGCTGGAGAAAGGAAAAGCATCCCCCCACAATCAAGTGCATGCAGTCAGCTCTCCACAGGACCTCTCTTCACCAGCTGTACCTACATCAAGTGAAGAGAAACGCAAGCGTAAGAAACCCGTTTATTGTTACGGCTGTAAGAAGCCGGGGACCACCCGTCCCAACTGCCCTAACTGTTCTCCACGGGCGGGAAACGGAGATGCGGAGCTGAATCAACCGGGCGGCCCCTCCGAACCCACAGCCCGGACTACGAACGAATAAATCACAGGAATGGACTCATCATCAACATGATTCTGGATAGGACGCCTGGGGATGCTAGACCGTACCTTGTTGTTGATGTTTTGGGGGTAAAGATCCCAGGGTTACTGGATTCAGGCTCCAACCGCACTATTCTTGGAACTAAGGGTTGGGAACTACTACAATGCCTGGGCCTCCAGCTTCTACCCTCAGCATCAACATCAGTATCCACTGCCAGCGGTCAACCGTGTCAAGTTGAGGGAATATTAAACCTATACCTGTCTTTAGAAAATAAGTCGAAACTATTAGAAGTCCTCTACGTGCCATCAGTTCAGTCAGCTTTGATCCTGGGACTCGATTTCTGGCGGGAGATGGGTATCATCCCGAACCTCTCCAGAGGTACTTGGATTTTCGCCTCGGATTCTGAAGCCCAGGTTGCAGCTTTAGAGTTGAAGCCAGTCGTCCAATCTCGGGATCACCTCCCACCAGAACACCTAGAACGTCTCAACAAACTTGTATATAAGTACTTTGATGCTTTCGCCAAGTCGCCTGCCTGTACGGATGTTGTAGAACATCATATTGATACTGGGGACGCACCGCCAATAAAGCAGCGCTACTATCCTGTTTCCCCCTCAGTCCAGAAGATCATCAATGGAGAGTTGGATAACATGCTTAGGGACGGCATCGTCGAACCCTCATCTAGTCCCTGGTCATCACCCATCTTACTTGTCAAGAAACCTGATGGGGCACATCGGTTTTGCGTTGACTACCGGCGCCTAAATGCAGTCACAAAGAAGGACGCTTACCCTCTCCCTTACATCAGCAGCATCCTCGACCGACTGCGAGATGCTAGGTATCTCAGCTCAGTTGATATCAAAGCAGCTTTTTGGCAAGTAAAAGTCGCAGCAAAAGATCGGGAGAAAACAGCTTTTACCGTACCAGGAAGGGGCCTGTTCCACTTTCTACGGATGCCCTTTGGCCTCCATGGAAGTCCAGCTACGTGGCAGCGACTGGTGGACCGTGTTCTTGGCATGGACCTGGAACCATACGTGTTTGTGTATCTGGACGATGTTGTTATTTGTACCCCAGACTTTGAGACACATTTGACAATCTTGGAGAAAGTCTTTCAACGACTCCTTGCCGCTGGTCTAGCCCTCAACCAAGAAAAATGCCACTTTTGTCGCCCCGAACTAAAGTACCTTGGATACGTGGTGGATCAATTTGGCCTTCGTTGCGATCCTGAGAAAGTATCAGCCATTCTAAATCTTCCTCGTCCAAGTTCCCCCAAAGAAGTCCGCCAATTTATTGGTACCTGTTCTTGGTATCGGCGTTTTATAGAGAATTTTTCCTCTCGGATAGCCCCAGTGACTGCGCTTCTTAAGAAGGGCCGGAAATTCAAGTGGACTGAAGAAACTGAAGCTGCATTTCAGGATATCCGAACAGCACTAGTTGAGTCACCTGTCCTTTGCTGTCCAGATTTCGAGGAGCCTTTCGAAATCCATGCTGATGCATCGGCATATGGTATAGGAGCGGTATTAATGCAAGTTCTCGACGGAGAGCTGCGCGCCATTGCCTATGCTAGTAAGACACTCACCAAGCCCCAGCAAAATTACTCGGCGACTGAGCGAGAGTGTCTGGCGGTGGTGTGGGGGATCGAAAAGTTCAGGGCATATGTTGAGGGTACGCACTTCAAGGTTTACACAGACCACCACAGTCTCAAGTGGCTGTGCAATCTTAAGGACCCTCAGGGTCGGCTGGCCAGATGGGCCATCCGCCTTCAGCCATATGACTACGAGGTGGTTCACAAGAAGGGGAAAGAAAACGTACTCCCTGATGCTCTGTCCAGAGCTCCTCTGACAAGCGAGGTCTCGGCAATCCAAACGTCGCAGGTTGCTCTTGATACATCGGATCCATGGTACAGTGGTATGATCGCTAAGGTACAGGATTGCTCAGAGAGTTATCCAGATTGGATGGTCAGGGGAAATCAGCTCTATAAACACCTGATTTCCGATTTTGACACCAATCGAGTGTGGAAGCTCGTAGTACCTAGGGACAGACGCCCAGAAATTCTCCACCATTGTCATGATGACCTCACTTCGGGTCACCAAGGTGAGGCTCGCACCTACCACAGGATTAATGAGCGATACTACTGGCCTAAAATGAGAGCAGATATCCGACAATATGTCAAGCGCTGCAGGATTTGCCAGCAGTCAAAGACCTCCCCAACCAAGCCATCAGGCATGATGGGAGTCCGTCATCTCCCTAGACGACCATTTGACATAGTGGCCACAGACCTGATAGGACCTCTGCCTAGGTCCACCAAAGGATTCCGGTACGTGTGCGTGGTGACTGATGTCTTCTCCAAGTACGTTATCATCAAACCAATCCGGGATGCCAAGTCCAAGACGGTGGCATTGGTCCTTGAACTTGACGTCTTTCTCACCTACGGAGTTCCCTCCAAGATCCTTTGCGACAATGGTCCCGAGTACCGTGGCACTCCCTTCCAGGCTCTGGCTGAAGAGTATGGAGTAAAAATTTTTTACAACGCCCGCCGGCACCCTCAGGCCAACCCTGCTGAGCGTTACAATAGGAGTCTGATCACCATGCTGCGCTCCTATCTAAAAGAGGACCAGAGGAAATGGGATACCCTTTTACCCAAACTTGCTGTAGCTTTGAGAACAGCCGTCAGTCATACCACGGGGTTTGCTCCTTCATCCTTGGTGTTCTTGTTTGGGTACGAGAT
The DNA here is from genome assembly GCA_955831195.1 of Pilophorus perplexus. NCBI lineage: Eukaryota > Metazoa > Arthropoda > Insecta > Hemiptera > Miridae > Pilophorus > Pilophorus perplexus. The sequence continues at coordinate 9,771,288 of OY037009.1, forward strand.
GTCCCCCAACCAGCCTATACCTTCGGATGAGGAATCAGATCGCCCAGAGCACGCCCTTCAGAAGGTTGTTGCAAGGAAATCAGCCCTTGCGGTTCTCATCCAAAAGGTCCATACGAAGATCACCGAAGCAGCTGATAGGAACAAGTCTTCCTACGATCTTAGGAGGAAACAAGAAGAGTTTCAGGTGGGCGACTGGGTGTGGAAAAAGAATTTTACCCAGTCTAGCGCAGTTGACCATATAGCGGGGAAGCTCTGTAAACGCTACGTCGGACCATTCCGCGTCACACGGAAGGCTTCACCCATCATATACCAGCTCAGCAACGAGGGTGGTGAAGACGTTGGGGTGTGGCATGTCTCTGACCTCAAGCCCTATTTCGAAACAGACCTCGTCTAAAGAGTTTTGCCCTGGACGGTCCAAAACTCTCCGGAAGGGAGGGGGTGATTGTAACACCATTGCTTTTCTGGCCATGGGCGGACAGATCACTCAATCTTGAGGCTGATCATGCGAATTGCCCTGCCTCCACTCCACTTCGCATTCCCTACCCCCTTCTGCCGATGTCCAAGTCAGTCGAAAGTTTCCGTACGCTCAAGGCGGCGGATTGGAGTTGTTAAACTTGTGGAACACACTTGTTGGACCACCACGTGTAAACCTTTCGACACATGGGACTACGACAATTTGAAAATTAGAGTATTGTTCTGGGGTTGTGCTACGAACCTTCGACAGTTTCCTCGAGGTATGTCTCCACTGGATTATTAAGGAATTGGTACGGGAATGGTCGTTTGGGTGTTGGAGGCTGATCCCCACTTTTCTGCCCCTCAACAGGATTGGAAGCCAGCTCCCTCTTTTCTTTGTACAATTTGTACTCTCGACGGAACATTCAGCCGCCAGAGGATCATCCTGGGGTCGTGTTGCAAGGTCCCAGCCCTCACCCTAGTAGGACATCCTGTACGTTTGGCAGGTGCCTCTTTTTCGCCGAGAAAATCACCCAATCTTCGAGGTATTCAGTTTATTAAAATAAAATTAAGTAAAAGGACCTATACATGGTTATTTCCTAATATTGGCTCGCGTGTAGTCCCGTTGTTTATCTCCTGGATGGTCTGTTACAGCCTCCCGGAGTACACCATTTGGAGGCAACAAGTCCCTACTGGTCAACACCCACGCCTAAAGAATTCATGTTCTTTTTTTTTTACTTGGATTAATGTAGAAATTCCTAGACTTAAATTGTGAGAGTGGCCACTCAAGAGCGCCTTGGCAAACACCTCGTTTGTCCGGGCAAGATTTTATTATTTAATTGATTCTTTTGACTCACATACATTTTCTCTCCTCCAAATTGAGGCATTCATTATTTTTGCTGTCCCTACAGGCAGTGGTAGTTATTTTTCTCTTAATATAAATATTTGCGACCAGTGTCAGGCTCTTTCCCTCTCTGGGTACCTCCCCCTTCCTCCTGCCGAGCTAGCAGAAGACATCAAATTTATATTGAGCGGAATAATTCCGCTACAACCCACCCGAGAATACACAAAATAACCTCACATTATTCTTGGGATAATACACCTACGTAATCGCAACGGAGGTCGACGACTCCGATCGGCTTCAAAATTTGACATTATCCGTTTCAAGAGGTCCAGATTCCAAAACCGAAATGTCCGTCCGCCGTCTGAGCCGTTTTGGGCAGTAGGATTTTTTTTTTTTTTTAATCTGAAATTTGGACAAAATACTTGGTTTACCATCTAGTTGTGCCCGCAAGGGTTTCAGCCCGATCGCCCAAACCCGTGGGGCGCTATGGGGCTACGGGAGGGTTTGTTTTTAAAGGCTTTTGGCTATGGGATCGAGTTAGGTGTCATTTTCGAAGTATTTTTCGACGTAGAATCCATTTTTGGGGTCCCGGAAGGATCCGATTTCACTGTGGGGATCTATGGCGCTTTCATGGGGCTACAAATTGGATTTTTTAAGGATCCCAGGAGGTCAAATATTTTTCGAGTAAAAAACAAAAAGATTTTTTTTTTTAATGTTTTGTTGACACAGAATTAATATTTGGCACAAGTAATCTATATCAAAGAATAATAAAACCTTGTGTAAAATTTGCAGCGTTTTTAGCATGGAACTAACTGTCAGTAGGTAAACGTTACGGTAACCTTATCGAGGAACGGAAATGTAAAGGCTCTCTTGGATTAAGCCACGGTAGGTAGAAGAACCGTAGAACTTCTACCTACCGTGGATTAAGCGGCACTGGCCTGCAGGAACTGTGGGTTGACTCGACGTCGATGGTAATTTCAGCAGCAAACGAGGGCTTAAGGTTGAAAGTGGAGGGGCTAGTTTTTTGATTTACAAATTTTGGGAAACGCTTTCTACGACCCAAGTCGTGTCAGAGGAGTTTCAAAATTTAAAATCATCAAAACAAGGCTCTGATTGACACCAATCTGGAGTATCTCATGTTGATCGCTTGCGAGCCAGAGCGTCTGGCTGGAGAAGTGAGCTGAAGGGCTTCAGTCGTTTTCTTTCCTCCTCACCATCGCCTACCGCTTGTTCCCTTCTCTCACAGCAGCGAGCCTTCTTGTGTGAGAGCGATATGTGATCTCGTTTTGGTTAAATATTTTTGGAATGATACACTTTGGTATTTGCAACGGTGGTCAAAAATGTTGATTGCCCTCAAAATTTGTCATTATATTTACGTTTCAAGATGAGTTGATTGCAAAACTGAAATGTACGTCCGCCGTCCACGACGTTTAGGATTGTAGGGATTTGTTTAAAAATCTGAAATTGTTGACAAAATACTTGGTTCTCCTTTTAGTTGTGCCCGCAAGGTGTTCAGCCCGAGCACAAACCCGTGGGGCTCAGCGGATCAAAAAAGGGGCTACAGGAAGGGTTTTTGAAGAGTAAGGTTTCGTTTTCGAAGTATTTTTGGACGTAACATTTTTTTAGCCATGTGGCATGTGAAGGATGCCAGGAGTTCGAATGACGACTCGTTTTCCGAGTACATAATCTTGATAATTATTCGGGGTCCAAACACAACATGAAAATTTAAAACCCTCTATTTTTTCAATAAATTAAAACTTTCAATTTAATTTAAACAGACATAAGAGATAAATTTACCATAGTCCTGAGGTGGAACCTTGAATTCGAAAGAAATGAACAAGTGGGGGAAATAACGTGTGAAGGGGTGGAGGGGAAATGGCAAGGAGGGATGGAAACGCCCAAAGCCTCTCGGCTGAGTGCTCCAGCCAGATCATCTGGAGCATCTGGCCCAGATGCTCCTCTAGCGAGCCTTATTTTGGTTTATTATGTAATCGCGACGGAGGTAGAAAATTCTGATCAGGAGTCAAATTGAATCGCCCGGGTCGGTCAAAATCCGCCCCTGAACGAAAATGCTCCTCAGACTGACAATGACCTTCTTCACCTGTACCCTTCTTAATATTAGTCTCAATGCAGATTGAGTAGAGTATAAACCAAACACCTCGACTTGAATGCGTCCTTATTAGCCGAGCGGTTCTTGCGTTAGTCACTTCGCACTGCATTCTGATAGGCCACGGATTCGAATCCCGTTGAAAACCTTGGAAATGCTGGGAATAAACGTGGAGCTGGGTTAAAGTAAATAACCAACTAATTAGCGCCCCTTCGTGTTAAGCCGATTAGGTAAAAAATCTTTACGTTACCTTTACCTTTGCCCTGAATAATAAAATGATATCATTGTTCGTTCCAGCTAAAGGTAAAAAGAAAGTCGATGTGAACGAGAATCTACTGAGTGAAGTAGTGGACATAAACAAAATTAAGCAAGATATGGAAAGAAACATCGAAAAGATGAATGAAATGTTTGTCAAACATCTCTCGATAAGATCCAACGTTGGTAAGATACCATTAAGTCAAATTTTGCCTTTTTGAAGTTCGCAATCGTGCAGTCTTCCTGAGAGAGTCTCCCCTGTTATAGTTTGTTAAGTTATTCTATACACATTTGACAGGATCTATCGAGCTGTTGACGATAAACATCGACGGGAAGAAATATCCTCTGATGGAAGTGGGCCAAATCATACGGAACAACCCTAAAACTATAATCATAAACCTATCAGCGTTCCCACAAGTGATTCCCGCCGTGCTGAAAGCCCTCGCGGACTCGGGAATGAACCTGAACCCTCAACAAGATGGAACCACTTTGTACGTCCCGGTTCCTAAGTGAGTGCACATTCAGAGAGTGTTGCGTGATGATTATTTACTGCTTAACATTAATAGCTAAACATTTAAACAATTGCAGAGTGACTAAAGAGCATCGGGAAACTATGGCCAAAAACGCTAAAACCCACTTCGTCAAATGCCGGGACGGAATACGAGACGTACAAAACAATTGTGCCAGATCTCTCAAAAACAAAGAAAAAAACGGTCTGGCATCGGATTTATCTCACCAGGTTTTAGAGCAGGTAGGCGACGGTAACTTCCACTGAAGCCTGAGTTGAAAAGTTCATACACATAGTAATCATGTATTGTTTTTCAGATTAAATGTGTGGCTGACGACTACATAGCTCAAGCTGAAAGAATGTTAACTGCGAAACAAAGTGAACTACTTGGAAGTTAACTTTGAACTTTTTGCTGTCGCCGTGTTCACCTCATTAGCATACATTGTAAATAATAAATTTTGTAAATATCGTTAAACGCGTTTTGTTTTTCCTCAGCCGGGAAGCGTACATTACAGCGTATATGGTTGAAGCAGAAGTTATACATATTTCCCATGAAAATGGTTGTTGGTTTTCAGCTCTGAGGCTATCAGGAGCTTCGGGACAGTCAAAACGATTTTTGATTCTCCACCCGAAAATCCCTGAATAGGATGAGTAAAAAATGAAATAAATACGTCATATTTATTCATCAGAATGAGAGCCGTTCCCGTTGATAGTCATTAGGACCTGGAAAACAATTTTTACCCTGTTGAAAAATGATGGCTGGGAGGCACAGCCCTGGAAGGGGGCAAGCCCTCCTTAACATGGCAATAACAACAACATGTACATAAAATAGGATTTTCCTCATTGAGAAGGGGGTCTCTCCAAGGGGATCGACTTGGGGCGTGGGGTGGGGTAAGGAGTCGCGGTTCTTGGCGAGGGTGGTGGTGGGGGGGGGGGGGGGGGGTATCATCGAGGCATTGTGTCGGTGGGCGGCAGGTGGGATATTTCTTATTTCTGACTTACCTACGCCCAACATCTTCAAACCAAATAACCTCCTTAAAACCCCATTCTGTTAAAAAACAAAAAAAAAAAACAAAAAAAACAGCTACGATGAGGCAATCTTTTTAATCCACAACGAGACGGAACAATTGGTTGAATTGGTGGTTTGTATACTGGCCCCGGTCCTCCATATCCAAAGTTCTCTCCGCAATAGGAGGGTGTCCAGCACTGGATAATAGAAGGTTTCATCTCTAGGTATGCCTAATACGTCGAGATGAAACCTTCTACTATCTCTCTATCTCCTCGGTATACCGACACTTATAATTTGTCATCGCCCATGAGAGAGCTGAATATTGCAAGGGTAGGTGTTCGTAATGGATACTTGAGGGATATATAGAAACCATCAATAACCAGGTGTATTGGACTGGTAAAAAGAATTGGTAGGGCGTAATGCTTAGGTTTGCGGGAGATTAAATATTTAAAATCAGCTATTTCCTGTCTCTATGCTGAAGTATAATATTACGGTTGGCCATGCTCGTATTGAATGAAAGCAACTCAAGGTTCATTCAAGGTGTTTACCATGAGATATTGGTTTTATTAGCTATTAAGTTGGTAAGGATGATTGCTAAGAATTGGTTTAGATTAGCTATTAAGTAGGCACTTGAAATACTGCACGACTTCAGGACGCCATATAATTTGTAATAATGTTTTTGGACACATTGGAGCCCCCAATAAATGACGGGCGAACCCTTCAAGTATGATAACGAAAAGCACATGGAAATTACAGTATGGATTTTAAATTTCCGTATTTATCCATAGTATAGTTTGTAAGGGATCTGAGGATTCCTGAGGCATGGGATTTCGTAGCGAATCGTCTGGATGGAGCTGTGGGGAATTTGGTGTTGTTGGCTCGAGGTTTTCAATGCCGAGTTGAGTTCTAGAGGAGGAGCAGGTCACTGTGAAAACTCAATCGGGTCTTCTACCCACTCATGAAGCAACCTGGATATCAACTATTATAGCAGTAACTCTTGCCAATGACAAAATGAACTTTCAATCGTGTGATCTTTGGACAAAAATCAATAGACGAAAATGTTCAACTACGAGTATATTGGAGCTGCAGCCCGAGGAGTGGGACAGTGTCTGGGCCTACCAACTAAAACCACCATTTCGTCTTATAGAGAACTACCTGTTCAGTACCCCTACCAGTTCTGGTACCCCGGAACCACCTGCTCAGTATTACTTCGGGGTAGTTCCCTTTTTTTTGGCCATTCCGGCTCTTCGTCTCCTTACTTACTTAACTCTTTTTTTTATGTTTTAATTTTATTTTCTTCATTTTATTTATTTATTTTTTCATCCCATGATCTGTTTTGCTCCTTGTTTTTAGGACTGCAAAAACGAATGTCGCCCCCGCATTCCAATTCTTCTTTTCAGCCAACGTGCTGGTCTCCACAGGATGGTCTCCTGTGTGATTTCTCCTATTTCTTCTTCGAGGACTTGGCGAGAACCCTCCCATTTCAGACACACTTTTGGTGAGTTCGCAGAGTAATTCTGGTAATTCCGAATCGTTCAGCGCATGCGCAGTAGGGCCTTTTGCTAGGGCATCTAGGAATTAAACACTCAAGTTCTGATGCTTTGCGAACTTGAAACTCGTTCAGAATCGATTCTGGCGGTTCTGCTGTTTTTTTTGTTTTTTTTAGAACTTCCAGAACTGATTCCGACTGCCTCCTCGATTGTGGAAAGTCACGCATGCGCGATTCATTTTCTTCTATGATCTTGTGGAGGTAACTTAGTAGGGACTACTTTTTCGTTTGCGGAGGCGTGAAGTTCTTGCCGTTCTAAAAGTGGAGGGGGAGAGTTTAAGTCCTGGAAGCGTTGGAGTTTTGATTCGATTCCGAACGGCAAGAACTTACTTTGCGAACTCACCTAAAGAATGCCGTTGCTCTTCTGTCTTCCCAATCTTGGCAGGAATGAACAGAAGTACCCATGGCTAGGTAATTCACCCGTTTTAATGGATGTTGGGAATGCGGGATAGACGGAGCTTGCTGGGTGACTCCGCCGAGTCCGAGTGGTGGTGGGGGGGGGGGGGGGGTAAAGGAACAATCCCCCACCCCCATGGTGGATCGTTTGCACCATCATATGTGAGCTCAGAGGTCATAAAAAAAACACGTAATGATTTCACCAACAACAATAAAAAGGTGCTCTGATGATGGGCTTTTACTTTCATCCAATGTGAGTAGAAGGGGTCTGAGGCCAGGTGGGAGAAGTCGGTAGTTGGCTGGCTTTTGCCTGGGGATGACGCCTTAATAGGCGTCACCTACCTAGTACCTAGTAGGCCTACCTAGTACATTGAAGCAGATTGGCAACATTATCTCCTTGCAGGAGGTCATGTCGCTCCAAGGGTACCATGCCGTGAACAACCATCGTGTGAGCAGTGCAAGTCCTTGCCTATCCGAGCCAGGGAAGCGCACCAGGGAGTTCAGGTCTGGCCAAGTATTTTTGTAGGATATAGATATCCCAGCTGTGGTGTTTCCAAACTTTTGGCGGCATCCAAGCCATCGTTGTCTGCCATTTGTTTCCAGAAGTCATTACCGAGGGTCGCTCTCGTTTCAAAGCCTTCGACGATAGTTAGTAGGTACTTCAGAGGAGCTAAAACCCGTTCCAGTTTTCTTCCCCCGGCAGTGGGAATTTCTCTCTGGGAAATTGCTCAGCATTTGTTTCAGGTTCTGGCGACTGTCTGTTGTCCATTCAATTTCCGCGGCCTCTTCATATTCGTCGTCTTCTGAATGGCTTGCTGGTGACTACTCACCTCTTCCTCCAATTCGGTAACTTGAATGGAACTTAGCTCTCTCATATAATCTTCACCAATGTGCCCTGAAGATCAACTGACCCCCTAGCGATTTGACTTCACTTTTATGATTAGTTGATAAACTAGAAATTTAAATACCTATTCTACGGGGAATATATCAGGATCGTGAAACTAAAGCAGTATATTTGCCAGTTTTATTGAACAAATCACTGAATATCATACCTGTGCACTATTTGTGTTAAATTATCTGCTATCTAGCAATATTTGCCGGTGCCTTGAGTGCTTATCTTGTTCAACATTACCATTTCATGTACTCCGGCGTGATTAAAAAGCACTGTCAAAAATCATACCAAAAATCAAGTAGGCGCAAGTACCATTTAGTAACTGGGAAACAAAAACGATGTCAAAACAGAGGATTTCCCGATTTATTAAGCAATTGGGGCATTCCACGACAATCTGTGTACACTGTATGACCACAGCACGAGGCTAAGAGGGGCAGATGGATATTTTAAAGGGCGTTGTCCAGATAGTCGAGTGAGTGTCGTTTTGGCAGTAATTTTTGTTGAGAATTTTGCATAGACTACAGTAACGTAACGTCCCTTGCAAATCCACTCGATGGGTCGATGGGTTCATATCTGATTTGGAGGGGGCCGCCGACGGTGTAGTGGTTATAGTGCTGGGTCCACTACTGAAGGGTCTGGAGTTCAATGATGTCTTGCGTCAAGGTTTATGGCGTACGGCGGACGGACATTTCGGATTTAGAATGTAGACCTCTTGGAATGCCAAATTTTGAGGCCGATCCGAGTCGTCGACCCCCGTCGCGAAAACATAGGTGTATTATTCCAAGAATATAAACCAAAATTGACAAGTTGTCAAATTTTGACAGCCTGTAGAGCTGCGAGAAGGCGGTGAATCGGGATCAAATTTGGTAGGACAGTTTTTGAAGCCAAGGCTTACAAACCCCCCACCCACCCAAAATTTCAATTTCTAAGAACCCTTTTGGTTTATTATTCTTGGAATAATACACCTATGTTTTCGCGACGGGGGTCGACGACTCCGATCGGCCTCAAAATTTGACATTATCCGTTTCACGAGGTCTACATTCTAAATCCGATATGTCCGTCCGCCGTCCAGGCCGTTTTGGGCAGTAGGAATTTTTTTTTAAATCTGAAATTTTGACAAAATACTTGGTTTACCATCTAGTTGTGCCCGCAAGGTTTTCAGTCCGATCGCCCAAACCCGTGGGGCGCTATGGGGCTATAATGGGGCTACGGGAGGGTTTTTTTGAAGGCTTTTAGCTATGGGATCGAGTTAGGTGTCGTTTTCGAAGTATTTTTGGACGTAGAATCCATTTTTTGGGGTCCCGGAACGATCCGATTTCACTGGGGCGATCTTTAGGGCTTTCATGGGGCTAAAAATGGGATTTTTGAAGGATCCCAGGATGTTAAATATTTTTCGAGTAACAAATGCAGAATTTTTGAAAAAACACATTTTTGAACAAAAAAATCCAAAAAAAAAAATTTTTTTGAGATAAAAATCGAAAAGAAATGTTTTTAAAAAAAATTTTTCATTGACAGAATTAAATTTCTGCACAATAACGTATATCAAAGAATAATAAACCCTTGTGTAAAATTTGCAGCGTTTTTGAGTTAGCAGTTAGGTGAGGAATGCCCCCGTGAGTAATGCCAACATAACATTCACCTTGTAAAACGTATCAAGATTGGCTGGTCCTCCTCCTCTGTACAGTATGACATGAGGGCGTCTTTCAGTCCTCTCCATCATGAGGCGTAAAGATGCAATTACCGGGCGGGGCATCTGCAGCCAATCAGCAGAGTAAATGGCGTTTTTCAAGTAGTCGTTCTAAACATTGGAATACACATTTTACGATATTTTTAGTGATGCAGACTTCAGTTGCAGCGGGAAAGAAATTTAAAAAAAAAAGAAGAAAAAACAATTAGATCAGTGAAACAAAATATACTGTAAGCACCTTCCTTGGTAGCGTAATTTGGTGCACTGTCAAATTTACCAGCTAGACTAAAGCTAGCTGCTTGTTCTGTTGGGCACGGGTACACGGACACAAGACAAGTTACTAATAAAAAGATATATTCAAGAAAATAAAAATATTTACTTACAAGGAATATAAAAATATAGAATGCGTACAAAAGAATTTGAGAGAATATGTACAAAGGATGGGGAATGTCTATACATGGGAGTTTGGGAGGAAAAGTAGTAACTGGGGTGGGGTGTACCCCAATTAAGTACACGAATAAAGGTGGGTCGTGCGGGCGCTGCACCCAACTTAAAACAACATTCCTACAAGTCCCATTCGTGTAGGGGATAGAGGTGGGGGTGGTGGTGCAATGCATACCTAATCTAAGTAAGGCAATTTGAGGCAATACCCTGGGCGGCTGCAGGTCCTCGAAGGAGTTGTCCCAGCGATGGATATGGGCATATCCGGCAGTGACGCCTGAGTCCTGGGACTCCTGGGTTCAATCGATCAACGGGATGGGGCCGTGAGCCCGAAGGTAGCCATGGCGAGCTGCTTTTATGCCTCGGAAGGCTGGGCGTACCAGTTGAGCGTGCTGGCAGTTGTGTACACTCGCAGAGGATCTCAGAAGGCAGGACGTACCGTTGAAGCATGCCGGTAGTTGGAACAGTGCAAAGAGCGCCTTTGAAGGCAGGACGGGTCGGTGGAATGTGCCAACAGTCGATGACAATTGCTGCGGGCCTTGGAAGGCTATACTTTGGAAGATCGGGAGCATGCTGATACGCCTCAAGGGCACGAAGAAACAGGGGAGATCGTTCCAAAAGTACGTTGGTTAGCTCTGAAAAGAGCTGATGACATCCCCAAAGACAACGGTGGGCAGAGAGACAAAGGCCGGGCACGTCTAATAACTTTGACAGTCAAACGAGAACTAGGCGGAGGCGATGGTGGTGCTCACCTGCGTGAAGGGGTTCACTCCCCCGAGCAGTCAGGTGGCTATTTTCCGACGCTCTTTGCGGCGTTCGCGCTTGGCGGGTAAGCTGCCCACTTACAATACCTACCTTTTCTTCAAGTTCATTAAGAATGTAGCAGAAGAATCCAATGTAAGACAGCTCAGCGCAGATGTGTGGTATGGTACCCAGATCAGGATCATCCTGAGGAATTAAAATACCCGACGAGAAATTCCACACTAAGATTGATCTCATTTGACGTTTTATTAATTTGTATTAATATTCCTGAATTTTATCAATAACTTTCAGTGACAGGAACAATAATTGTTCAATAATGGAATTATTATTCAACAATAATGGAATTATTCCATGGAACTCACTCCGGACAGAAGAGATCTGGAAAGTGTTGTTGCTCCCAAGAGACCGACGTAGCTGAATCGGAAACCGTAGGAGCATATTTCACGGAAATCATCAAAAATTCTGAATCCAAGAAAAACAATTACCTAATGCCACAAAATGGGCACAATTCAAGGTTGAAGGCGTCCCTACCGTAGAATGTGATGGTGACTTTGAGCACATTTTTGTATAGTTTTATAGAGCTCCGTTTTATAAACATCCTCGTTGTTCATCATTTTCATATTTAACTGACTAAGAACGTGAGAAACTATGTCGTATTTAGTCATCAGAATGAGAGCCGTCCCCATTTGAGTGTGGAATATCACAATGCACGTATAAGCCATGATGGCCATCAGAGAACACTGCCAGCAAAAAAATGTTAGCGATGCGGTAACGTGCTAATGTACTAAAAACGTACGGTTACGTACCTGCATGAGGTATATTGCGACGAATATTAGGAGGTTGTCGTTAGTACCAGTAAAAGGGAATTCAAGCTCTTTGTGTCCTGCCCAAGCTTTTAGAAAAGGCTCCACGCAAGTGAACGAACAAATGAAAACAGCAATGATTGAAATGATTCGTACAGCACTAGCAGTAGTTGAAAGCCTCATTTCTTCAGTAAACACATCGTAAAGCTGCGAAAATTTAAATAATTTAAGACCAATTAGACTTAAAAAATATGTATTTTGGGATTCCATAATTGGGAAGAAACCTGTCTAATTTCGTAACTGTCCAAACCAACGATGTTGTTCAGCTCTTCCGCAACTTGCAGCATTTGCCTGCTTTTATACACAATCGTCCAAAGGGTACCAACGTAGAAATATTGCAGGATCATGAAGTGGGTCACTTTCGTCATGTTGCAATCAGTGAACAACATGACATAAGCGAGATAGGTCATGTTCATGAAACCTGGAAAAATACTCGATGATTTTAATAACTGTTTTGAGTATTAAACTGCTTAATTGACATTAGGACCTGAAAAGAAATAAAGACAGCTATGAAGAGTCATCCTTTTGCCATCGTAAACGCCAACGAGGCGGTACAGTTTGTTGAATCGGCGGTATACTGGCCCTGGTGCTGGTGGCTCCATATCTGAAGTTCTTTGAGTTTCCCTTACTCTCCAACTAAGAACTAATAATGGATGAGTAGTTACAAGAAAGGGTGTCCAGCACCGGATAATGGATGGTTTCATCTCGACGTATTACCGACACTTATAATTTGTCATCGCTCATGGGAGAGCTGAATATTGCAAGGGTAGGTGTCTGTAATGGATACTTGAGGGATATATCCCTCTACATATAAATGTGGGTTTTATTGTGTTTAACCATTTGATTCTCACAAGTGGGGCAGGAGCCGACCCCACAATGCGCCCAGATAATCACGGATAAAGTTAGAGAGTCTTAGATAGTCTTGCTCCAGAGAAAGGATTCACATAAACTTGCGTTCAGAGGTGAATTGTCTGACGACAAGCCAGGTATTACAACACTTGATTGATTTTTGGTCAAACATTGGTGTTCGGCCCGGATTCGAACCAGGCTGATCAGCGCTCCGACTGTCCCTCTACATATATGTAGAAACTATCAGCAACCACATGTATTGTACCTACTGGGGAAAAACAGTAGGGATTAATACATAGGTTGTGGGATATTGAATATTTAAAATCAGCTATTTCCAGTCTGTGCCCTAGTATCCTATTAGAATTGGCTAAATTTGTAAAAAGATTGTAATAGGCAGGTAGGTACATTTAAGCTGTTTCTACTATTCGTTTGGAACTAGTTGTTAAGTTTAGATCATAGCTTTTAAGAATTTAGCTTCGTTTAGAACATAGCTGTTAAGTTCTTACATGAAATGGTGTAGCTACCTCTTTTACGTTTTCAGGGCGCCAAAGAGAAGTAAGTGTATGTTTTCAGCTGAGAGTGTGTGTTTCTTTGGCTATGAGTTTTCTAAGGATGCTCTAAGGGCGGATCCTCATATATTGGAAGCCATAAAGAATCAACCTATCCCCACTACAGTCTCAGAGGTTTGCAGCTTTCTGGGAATAGTTTCTTACTGTGGCAGGTTCCTGCCTCACCTTTCTGACCTGTCAGCGCCATTGCGGAATTTGACAAGAAAATCTGCTCGCTGACAGACTGCATTTGATTTGCTCATGAAGCACTTGAGCCGGAACCTGGCCAACTGCTATTTTGATCCAAAGTTCAAGTGTGTACTGGTTGTTGATGCTGGACCCGAGGGCCTAGGTTTTATTCTGGCTCAGCCTCGGGATCGTTCCCGGGTGTGATTGCATAATATCTGATATAATATATTATATAGATTGCATAATATATAATATATTATATTATACCAGTAGGTCTCTGACGGTCTGCGCTGGTTGACAAATGCCTCAACAGCTTGGTATGTTGGTTGGGCTCATATTTTTCGGAACTTAGTCAGCCAGTCTGGCTCGGCCTGTTCGTCAGTCAGGCTTAGGTAGTTGGGCTCATGGCTCAACGCATTGATCTGTTGGTTGGTTTGGCTCTGTCCGGTCCTTCAGTGACAGGGCCGCCGAGAGAAAAAGCGGGCCCGGGGCAAAAGAGAGCATAAGGACCCCCATGTAAGGAGGAGGTAGGGGGTAGTTCCCAATAACGAACGTTCAATTTTCATTTTCAATTTTCATTCTGCACAAGTTACCTATATCAAAGAATAATAAACCCTTGTGTAAAATTTGCAGCGTTCTTCAAATGATTTGTCTTCATCAGTACCTCATCCTGAAGGGGTATTTAAAGACTTGAATAATACTTGGTGTCAGTGTGGTGTTTGCCGACGGTGCAGAGGTCTAATCCAATGAGGTGGTTAGGGTGAGAAATGACTCCTCTGCTGAGTACTCCGGTTTCGAGCAACTAAGCTCATCTACAGCCCTGACAAGAAAACCATTTGTCATTAGCACCAGAGAAAAACCATAAAATTATATTAACAAAGTAACAAAGTTATATTATACTGAAGGTATATGACAATGGTATAAATAGTGGAAATTATAATTGATGAAAACGGTCCAGAATGGTGGTAACTTGACAATAGTAGTTATGGAATATGGACCCACTGTTAAAATTGGCTCCATGACTGATGGCCAGTGAACCATTTGAAAAACCAGTTAGGCTACACTGTACTGGTTTACTCTGCTGAGTACTGAGTATTGGTTTATTACAGCTATGTTTTCGCGACAGAGGTCGACGACTCCGATCGGCCTCAAAATTTGACCTTATCCGTTTCAAGAGGTCTAGATTCCAAAACCGAAATGTCCGTCCGCCGTCCGAGCCGTTTTGGGAAGTAGGTAGGATTTTTTTTAAATCTGAAATTTTGACAAAATACTCGGTTTACCATCTAGTTGGGCCCGTAAGGTTTTCACCCCGATCGCTTTCGAAGTATTTTTGAACGTAGAATCCCTTTTTAGGGGTCCCGTAACGATCCGATTTCACTGTTGCGATCTATAGGGCTTTCATGGGGCTACAAATGAGATTTTTTATGGATCCCAGGAGGTCAAATATTTTTCAAGTAAAAAAACAAACAAACAAACAAATGTGTAAAAAAAATTTTAAAATTTTTTTTCTGAAATAAAAAAACATTTTTAATTTTTTAATTTTTCTAGGATCCGCTGGGGCCCCTTGCAAAAGTCCGGGCCCGGGGCAAAATGTCCCCTTTGCCCCCCCCCTCTCGGTGGACTTCTGTCCTCCCGTCTCAACCTGGAGTGGACGTTGGACGTCCAAGGTGTCGGTTGGACGTTGTAAATGGATGGTGTGGAACTCTAATTTCTAAGCCGGTCTGAGCTCATAAAGAGGGTCTGTGGTGGAATTCGTAGCAGCCCAAGTGTACAGTAGGTACTTAGAAAAAACCTAGCGTGTAATGAAACCCTCTGTGAATGGCCTACAATCGAGAACATGTCATTTGGCAAAAGTTCCTTTTGATCGCTACATCACACGTGTCGCCAAGGGCTACCTATGCCGAATCGTAAGATACCGAATAAACTCGGTGATTGCTATTGTGACACACAGAAACAAGATAAATTCTTTAATCATTTCTAACCAAGAGCATATTTTACTTCAGTGGTTTAATTGAAGAGTATTCGCCATGGTTGTGACCGGCAAGCCTCCAAACCCGTATGGTCCACCACTGGGTCAATGGTTCACACCCACCGAGAAAGACATGAGTATGATGGGTGTGTGGGCCAGGCTGACTAAGGAAGAATTCGATTTCGAGGTTAGATGATAGCTTGCACTTATGACATACCGGTACTCGGTGTCAAACCTGAGCCTCACCGGCTTCTCACATTTTTTCAGGAAATCCTAATAACGCCCAGCATGACGTATTACAACCGGCCGTTCGCCGTACCGGAAGTCAGATGCGAATACGACCAAAGGTTCCACATCAGTCACACGGTCGACGTCAAATCGAGGAGGGAGGACCGTCACAATCTGGACATCGTCAGGGACCACATTCACGACGAAGTCAGCTCCCAGAATACAACTTGCGTCACTTAGTCAGCCTGCTGGACAATTAACAACATTTTTGTCTAAGGAAGCAGAGCGGGTGGTACCACTGTGCACGTCGCAGAACTACGGCCACAGGAAATACAACATCGAAGGCTACCCAATTGCTAACCATAAAAAGCAAGCCGTCATGAAAGAACTGTTGAGACGTAACAAAGCCAATATGAAGCCTTTGAAGAAATTCCCACCCGTAGATGGTGTTGAACAACTCTGAGATTTTTATAAATTGCATATAACGAGCTTGATTTTTGCTAGAAAACGCGGCAAGGGTTTATTATTCATCGATATAGGTTAATTGTGCAAAAATTAATTCTGTGTCAGTAAGAAAATACATATGAAAAAAAAGCTATACAAAGTTAGGACTGATGTGGGATCTCGATAAATCACGACTCTTTGTAGCCTAACATTGGAGGGCTGAATTGTTTTTATTATTATGATTATTTTTAAATTATGATCGACACAGCCGACACCAGTACCTACCTAACGTTTTTCCAAAATCTATGCCGAGTGGCCCCGCTCTGTGGCTCTTTTTCGGCGAAACACGAGAAACTCGGATTCGTGGAAAAAAGTTGGGACCCCTCACTCGACCCGATAGCCGAAACCCTTCTAAAAAGCCCTCATGTAGCCCCACGGGGTTGGGCGATCGGGCTGAAAACCTTGCGGGCACAACTAAATGGTAAACCAAGTATATTGTAAAAATTTCAGATTTAAAAATAAATTCCTACTGCCCAAAACTGCTCGGACGGCGGACGGTCATTTCGTTTTTGGAATCGAGACATCCTGAATGTGAATGTCAAATTTTGAGGCCAATCAGGTCGACCCCCGTCACGATTACATAGGTAGGTGTATTATTCCAAGAATAATAAACCAAAATGTAAACGGACGTGGCAATAACGGAAAAAATTTATTATTCTTTACGCACGATTATCAACAGACTGTAAAGAATTATTCTTTACTTATAAAATCCTAATTTTGGCGAAAACGATAACGTTGAACGATAAAGTTGAATTTTTTTCCCCCGCCCTCAGACCACTGTACGGCGGACGGACATTCGTTTTTGGAACCTACGTGTCATAAAACGGATGTCAAATTTTCAGGCCGATCAAAATTGTCGGCCTCCGACACGAATAGGTGTATTATTCCAAGAAAAATAAACCAAAATGAGTCAACCAAAATTTCCAGGTCGCTGGCCACTTTGAAAATCAAACAGTATTTTCGAGTTTTAGAAAAATGTTTATTATAGAAATTGTACATAATTATAAACCTCCACTATTTGCACATCAACCGGTCAACACGAACCTACGAGTGGGTACAAGTGGATGGAAAACCAAGGAAGTTATCCTCGACGGTTTATTCACTGGGACCTTGTGGTTGTTGTTTTTGTTATTTTCACAATCTGCACGTGCTGAGTCTACGGGGCCTCATGCGGCAAACAGAAAGTCGAAATACCGATACGATTTGTGGCTTTTTTTTACATCCAACTTATTAGAAGGAGTTGATCACAGGGGTTTTAAAAAAATGGTGATATGCGACTGCTGCTTGAAATAGTGCTGGGTATCAAACTGGGTCCGGCGGGGCGGTTTTCGTGCTGCCTTCGGTCACGGCGGTTTGAGAAGTGCTGAAACATCGATTGAATGTCATCACAATTTGATAGGTTTTAAGCTACGATGAATCCTAATCGGAAAACTGAAGTTTGAACCCGAAGACAAAATCAGGGTAATTTTAACATTACCCTCATGTTTCATGAACCTTTACGATAGTTATTAGTGCTATGAAACTTACCTATCACTAGTACTATTTACTATTGGAGTATACTCTAGAGATTTAGGAACATCGTCAATTTTTTCATTCGCTTTATTCTTTGCTGAACAAATCCTGAAACACAACAAATCACCAAATTCAATAAAGGCTCAACTATCAAGTTGAACGTCTACAAGTTAAAGCTATATATGGGGAGCTCACCTAGAGTAAAGTTCCTTATTTGGCGAAGAACTGTCTGTAAGGCTTTTCAGGTTAGCGTTATTGTCACTTTGAGGCTCCACTGTCGCAGACTCGTCGCCTCCTGCGTTGATTGTCGACGAAGACTCTTCTTTCGTGGAGTCGCCCCCGGCGGTGACGACAGGCGCAGTGTCGGAGGTTGGTGGAGCGTCCGGAACGGCAGAGTCAAGTTCGATGGAGCGCGTTTCACCGGAGGGGTCCTTTGCGGGGGATGAGTCGGAATCGCCTGAGGAAACAAAAAGCGTAAATTACCTACCGTGAAATTATCCTGATGAATATGCATAATAAGCAAGCACATAACTAAGCTCCTAACTCTCAGGCCTACCCGACGTTTACCCTGGGGTAAGTGGGGCTTTGAACGGGCTACAGGCACGAAACTCATAAGAATCGATACTTCAATATATCGGCAAAAAGGATCGATAACACCGATATTACCCTTAATTGAATAAAACCATAGAAAAACGATACCGGAAAAAAATATTGTGGAATGATTCTTCAACTACAAAGGAAAAGACTCAAGTAATAAACGAGGTATTTTACTTATATTTATAATGATATTTCACTCTATTTTAGTTTTTTTTTTTTTTAGGTACGACGCAGATGGGGTCATAAGATTCTGATGAAGTCGTATAGTAGATGAATGAGTCGTAGTAGATGAATGAGGTTGGCAGTCTGCTGATATGTGAGATGAGTGAGGACTTGTTGTCTTTCCTGAGGCAGTATCGTCGGATTTTCGTTTTTGGGGAGCTTGCTTTTTTTGTTCCATTTCCAAATAGAACGTGATGGTTCACAGGGGAGGGCATATGAGCGCTTACTCCCATGCCCGAAAAACTGGTACTGTTAACTCCCACAATTTCACCAGGGCGGCTTCACGTGGAGGGGAGGGTTGCAGTTTACTCCGCACACATTTCCTTTCCAGGCACATTTGATAATAATAATTTGGAGGCATGTCTCCTACATGTATCTGATACACTTTTGCCCTTAATTATTTTTCGAACCTGTCAGATCGGGGACAAGGGCTTAGGGTAAATGGGAAAGGAGGAGTCGTAACTTAAGGTAGTTGCGGCGACATAGTGGGAATCCCATCTTATAAAAAGACGATTTCAGACGAAGTCGTCTATTTCCACGATAAAATGATAAATACACTAGTAGACGCGTTTCGGTTGATTAGACCATCATCAGTACAATAATTGTCTTGGTCTAAACAAGTTCAGTTGATCAGTACAATAATTATTATTGTACCTACTGATCAACTGAAACGCGTCTACAAGTGTATTTAGGTATTATCGGGTCGTTGAAATCGCGATATGTTAGGGCAAAATGTTTTTTTAAACGTTCCTACTGCCCAAAGCGGCAGTTTTTGGAATCTACTTGTCATTTTATCGGATAATGTCACATTTTGAGGCCGATCAGAATTTTAGACCTCCGACATGAATACATAGGCGTATTATTCCAAGAATTATCACTACCTAAAATAGCATTGAATTTCACAGAAGCATTCGGATCTGTGTCCATACTTAGTCTCACTCTATGAGAGGATGTAAGTATTTCTAGTCTTTGAAACAGTATCACAATTGCTTGAAAATATGTCTCTACTCTATGCAAAGGAGTACGGAATTTAACGCTATTCGAGCATGTGCCACTCACTACGATACACCAACTTTCTTTTAAAATTTACTTTTGTATAATATAACGCTATTCACGCTTGCATCACTTTTCAATAATTAAGAATTATTCTTAATTTAACAAAAGACTTTAAATTGGTATCCCTTATCGATGAAAACATTTACGTTACTTAAGCTGATATCAGATATCAGCAGTAGATTCTACTCTATGCCAAATTTCTCGAAAACCCTTGAATTTAAGTTCCTTTTCAATGAAAAATTTACTTTTAGCACATCACTACCGCAAGCTAAATTGTCCTTGAGGCGTTTAAATGAGACGTAAAAAAGAGGCACTTTTTAGCTATTATCACTGGCGAATGAAATTTCTCAGAAGCATTCGGATCGTGTCTGAACACTATGTGAGGATTTATCTCTACTCTTTAAAACTCCTTGAAAATTCATGTCTCTACTCTACGCAAAGGTGTATGAACGCTATTCGAGCTTGTGTCACTGCTTTACGCCAAAAGTCATTAAATTGTATTCCTACTCGATTAGTGTACCTAACCGCACTAAGATGTTTTACAGTTGAGTTCCTACTCCATGGACAAACTAAACGCTACTCGAGCTTGCACCACTTCTGAATGCTTAATTCTACAAATGTGTTTAAATTGGTATCCTTTCTCGATGAAAACATTTACATTACTAGGTTAAGAAATTCTTAAATTTGTGTTCCTACTCATTGTGTGAGTGGATCGAAACTCCCTAGTCTTATCATTGATAAGTTATCAGGAAGCGTGTTTATTTATATACCTATTTGGCTTTGAGCGGTCGCTTTTCATTCTTTATTTTATTTTATTTTTTTTATAGCTTTTTTCGTTTTTTCTTCGAAATGGTTGTTTCCTAAGAGAATTACTAAGTAATTTGCCAAGTCTTGGCAAAATCATCCCGTTCTCTCTGTTAAGATGTGTACTCCGTGTCGGCAATGGCTGACAGATCATTTCAAGAAGCTGCTAAAGCAGTTCATATGAACAGGCAGTGCAGTGGAAGATGAATATGATGCGGGGAAGGTAGATGAGCCTCGTGCAATTCTGAGGTATTGATTTTACCATTTTATTCGAAACGGGTCTGTGCGTCAGAATGTCGGATAGCTTAAAATGATCCAAGCATAGTTGAGATATTCCGCCAAAATGTCTGCTCAGCAGATTCGGGTAGTAACAACAAACGGCAGTATCATGCGTCTACTTCGGAAGGGCTTTTAGAAGGTATTAGTCGAGTTAAAAGTGCAGCCATTTAGATTACTATCTGTGTCACGCAAATGAAACCGTCGGCTCACCAGGGGGCACCGGGGGCTCGGACTGGGAACTGGCGAAAGTCGGGTTGAAATCAGCACCGTCGAAATTGGCCCAACCGTCGTTGTTCGAACCGTCGCCGTCGTTCCCGTCGTTCCCCCAAGGGTCGGCGGGGTCGGCGATCGGACCGCTCCATACTGTACAGACGAAAACGGCGGGTTGAGGGCAAGTTAAAGGCAGAACAACAAGGGGAGAGGGGAGGACTGGCAGATTCACACGCTGGAGACCGTATCACCAGATGTTCGGATCGGAATTAGTAAAGAAGGCGGTTGTGAGTCGTGCAAGATACCGTTTAATGTTAGTTTAGAGTGCATGACGAAGTGTGAATCCACCTTTTACCAAGTACAATAAGTTTGCTTACTGTTCTCCATTTTCTCTTGAACTGGCCGCTCCTCTTCGTCTTCGGAACTGCTTCGGGTGTCTTCGTTGTTCCAGACGCTGTTAAGAAAAAACCAAGAGTATTGAAAATGAAGCAGGATGACTGGCTTTAATGTCAAAGTTTCCAACAACTGTAAACAAACCTGACTGGCAGATCTTCCCAAACTTCTTCGTCATCCATGTAAAAGTCCAAGTCCCGGCTGGCTTTTGTCGTGTCCTGCTTGACGCCATCTTCTGACTCCCAGTTCTCCTTTGCTTCCTCCATGTCCGCAGACAGCCGCCTGTTGGAGCACATTTGCTCGAACATCAGTTTCCGAGCCTGGTACTCCGGGGAATTGCTGCGAAAATGGAAGCAACCGTGAATAAGACTGATATTTTCCTCTCAGAGGAGAGAATACTCCCCTGAGTTTCCACAGTTTGGATGCACTAACCTGTCTTCTTCACGTTCTTCCCGGTCACCCATGAACAGCCCGGCGAAGTTCTCGACGACGTTCTTCCACCCGCTACCTTGTGCAGTCAACTGAGAAGATCCCCGAGATCGGTTCCAACGGTCGCCCGAGTTCGAGTCCAGTGCCGAAAACTCCATTTCGTCTTTGACGGCCACTTGAGACGGATGGCTTCCTCCCTGCGAAATGCCCCCAATATAAACAGTTTATGAATTCAGACGGTATCTGAGGATGGGCACTAGGGATGTGTATGGTCAGGTGGGGTAAATGGAAACAAGAGCCATTACCGCACCTGTAGTAGATTGTGGCACTAAATGTTGTTATTTTGCCATTTAATGGTCACTTTGTATCGAACATACTACATTTATTTGTTTCAGATGCCTGGAAAATTTAATTTGATTTCAAATAGGGTGAAAAACAGCTTGGGTAAAGTAGGATGAAAAACAGTCTGTCGTTGGGGTAAAAACATGCTTTTGTCACGAGAATAATTGAAAGTGATTGCCAACCAGATAAATGCAACTAAACTGACTGATCCGCCGAGATCAGCTGAGAGAGATTGGGAGCTAGAGGCAGTTGGAGATAGGGTGCTAGGGAGGCATTATTACATCAATTTAATTTATATTTTACTTGGGAGGCTATTGGCTGGGGGTCATTGAAACTTTTGCGACAGGAAACCATGTGATGCGACCAGCTGAGTGAACCTCACAGGCTTTTAACACCTTTGTCCCTACTGGGACATGCCAGTCAAGTGCGCTCACCGTTCAGTAAACTTCATCTCCAATAATAGTCCACTAGTAAGACAAAATCGTTCATAACAACTCACCAAAAATCGCCCCTGCACTTCGTTAACGGGCTTCAACCGGTTTTCGACGTGTTGCTCCCACCTCGTGATTGTATCCGGGTCCACATGCTCTTTGAGGAAGTTCGCCAAATTGCCATCCACTTGTTTCAATACTGAATTAGTGATATTGATAAGATGACCCATGTAACCTTTCCGCTTTCCGCCTTTACCCCTGCAACACGATGTCGACAGTTGGCAATGGCAGTCGCCCTTATGAAGCCGACACAACTACGTTTGTGGATGAACCAACTACGAGAAAATACAATACAAAAAACTCACTGTTCGTCCTCATTTTCCTCCCAAGCGTCCAGTATCCTCTGTAGCAATCGGCACTTGATAAATATCTGCGGAGGAAGCAGTTATTTTAGATATTTTTGCAATGTTATCGAGGTCATTCTCAAATATGCTGATTCAGGGGCATATTTGCACTCCCCCCACCCCCCCTGTAAACAGAAAAACTACTATACATAGTAAGCATTGAAAGAAGCTTTTTGGTAGTATTTTCACCTCCCTGGGACCAACAGAATTTAAATTTATCGAAAATATAAATGCTTATAACCGCAGTCTTCAGAATAAACGCATGTAATTGCATAGTCCAGCGGATTTCGTCGTGGGTCATTGAGGGTTATTTCCTGAAAAAGGTGGAGGGAAATTCGGGTTTTATTCAAGCTGCATTAAGACCAAAAAGCTGCCCCCCCCCCCCCCCCCCTGGACTTGAGTGCAAGGAAATGCGGACTGTGGACTCTAGTAATTTTCGTGCACATTTTTCAAGGCCCAGGACCTTCAAAAACATCATTATGATATAAATTATAAAGCCCCATAAGTTGTCGATTAAATTAAACAATTAGATTAAAAACGCTGCAAATTTTACACAAGGGTTTATTATTCTTTGATATAGGTTACTTGTACAGACATTTAATTCTGTCAATAAAAAAAAATTTAAAAATTTTTTTTGGGGGATTTTTATATTTAAAAAAAAAATTTTTGGGGGGATTTTTTTTCTAAAATGTGTTTTTTCAAAATTTCTTTCATTTTTACTCGAAAAATATTTAACTTCTTGGGATCCTTCAAAAATCCCATTTTTAGCCCCATGAAAGCCCTATAGATCGCCACAGTGAAATCGGATCGTTCCGGGACCCCAAAAAATGGATTCTACGTCCAAAAATACTTCGAAAACGACACCTAACTCGATCCCATAGCTAAAAGCCATCAAAAAACCCCTCCCGTAGCCCCATTTTAGCCCCATAGCGCCCCACGGGTTTGGGCGATCGGACTGAAAACCTTGCGGGCACAACTAGATGGTAAACCAAGTATTTTGCCAAAATTTCAGATTTTTTAAAAAATTCCTACTGCCCAAAACGGCCCGGACGGCGGACGGCGTACGGCGTACTGCGGAGGGCGGACGGACATTTCGGATTTTGAATGTAGACCTCTTGAAACGGATAATGTCAAATTTTGAGGCCGATCGGAGTCGTCGACCCGCGTCGCGAAAACATAGGTGTATTATTCCATATAATAATACTATAATAATAATATAATAATACTATAAGAATAATAAACCAAAAGGAAAGAACGACAAAATTTTCCTTTATATAGATATAGAGCATAATTTGAGCAATTTAGGTGAAGAAAAATCTAAAAAATTCATTTAATGAAAGTTGCAATAAAATATATCGGACCCAATGTGTACATGGATACCGACATAGGTATGCATAGGTATGTATACAAGGACGACCAAGAAGAATGGTGCACTTGTCCAAACGTCACGATTGAAAACCTGATTCTTTGAGAATAAATTTTCCAGGTCCGATTTAAAATCGAGTCAAAAATCGATTTTATTATACTGGTACCCATCCCTATACCCAACGATCGATAATCTCGAGACAAGGGTGTTCAATCGACGCCAAATTTATTGCTCTACAACTTTTATTCAAACTTCGTGAGAATCCTTACTTGGCTCCCACACAGGAAAATATACTGAAAAACATGGTTTTTTGAGGTCTTTTGGGAAAAAATAAGGCTAAGAAGCCATTTTAGGGTACATTCGTGATCAGCGTCAAATGTCCCATAAGTATGGTGTCTTCCTAGGTTTTTTCCAAAATATGGATGTTTTGCACCACTGTGCAAATCATGCGAGGCTTTGCTGAGCTTCATGAGATCAGGCTTTTTGTAATAAGGCAATAATAAGGCTAGGCTTATTACAAAATGGCTAATTTCACAAAAAGGCGGCGACAAAATTTGTCTATGAACACTAAATCAGTTGGGCTCGGATTAAAATTTAATATTAATCCGAGCCCAACAGATTAGTGTCAAACGTATTATATTTATACGCAGATGTCAACAATTCATATTGCAAAAATTTCATTTTAAAATGGCGATTCTAATAATAATTATTAGAAGAATTATTAGAAGAATTATTCTTCGAGAAGAATCAAAAATCAAGAATTCATTTCTTGATGAAGCCACAATGATGATTAGGCATGTAATATACTTACATTGGAAATTAGAGGATTCTGATCCTTCGAATCGGCAATCGATGAGTTGAGGGCAAACGCTAGGCATTTGTCTACTTGAGAATGCAAAAAATTATTCCATGTATAACGAAAAAAGAGATCCTGAAAAAATAAAAAAAACAATTAATTCAGAGGCTGCCACTAGGAGCGTTACAGTATCAACGGGAAGATTGCGTACCAAGAGCACTTGTACGGTGTTGAGTTCATCCAACTTTTCGTTGACCTCGGGAGTTTTGGTAGCAATTAAAGCCGCTATCAACTTGATCACAGTCAGCCGAGTATTACCCAAAGGAGGGTCGATAACGCCGCAAGCTAATCTAATTGGGGGTTTCTGGAAAAGATGACGCGCTGTTAATATTTTTGTGAAAAGCGGGTGGATTGAGATTCTAGGTGGGGCTTACCTTTGGTGGGTTGATGAGCAAATCGTGAAGCTTAGGCAAGAAAGGTATGATAGCTAAAACAATAGAAGACAGCGCAGGATTTGCTGGTTTGTTAGTTTCGGCAGCTGAGGTGGTGGAGTATTCGCTCGCGTACGGGTCCCTCCTACCAGGCGTTTCGCTAGAAATCAATTGTTTATCAAAAACATCGTCTGGCTTCTTTGATTTAAAATATCAATGTTGTTAACTTACGGGGCTGGAGGTTCGAGCAAGGTGAGCAACACTGAGATCCCTCCAGCTATGCTGCTCTCGCACACTTCCCCGTTGTGCAGCATGGTGTTCATTAATTTCGTAATCGTCTCCGGCCTGAAACGAATCGTCGCTGTTGAACATTTCAAAAGCCAGTATCACCAGTAATCTACTATACTATATATAGTATAGCTCCAACACGAAGCGGAGGAGGAGAATCATATAAATTATAAGGCAATTTTACAAGTCGGAAAAATCTGAAATTGGTCTTAAAAAATCCAGATTGGCGAGCATTAGATTAGATTAGATTAGATTAATACCAGAGAGGGTATAGAAGTGGGTTCCTGAGGGGCGCCCCACTTCTCGCACTTAGGCCTATAGACCCATTGTGCTACCTCTCGGAGTTACTATGGTAGGAGTTCTGTGCCCTTGAAGAGGTTCAATAGTCCTCCTACCAGGTCCTTTCGCGCCAGTATCTCTACCCGGTCTACAGAGCCCAGAGCAAGATACCTTCTGCGCTCCAGGGCCTCACATTCAAAGATGAGGTGGTCTGCTGTCTCCTCCTCATCTTTGCAGAACCTACAGGTGGGTTCATCATATTGGCGAGCATAGTACGGGAAAAGTCTGAAACTACGAAAAAGTTGCTCCATGTGGCGCATCTAAGCTCCAAAAGTGGAGAAAAACAGGATTTTGAACTTTTTTAAACAATTTGAAAAAATAACCAAAAATTAGTTTTGGCGAGTAGACGAGAAAAATCTGAAACGACCAAAAAGTTGCTCCAAATGGCGTATCAGTTGTTCCAAAAGTGGTTCAATAAGGGCTGGAGCAGTTGACAGGATGTTCGGATGGCCGTGGGCCAAGGGGTGTCTGAAGGCGACGCGCCAGCCTCCTTCTCCCCTCAACCCCCCCCCCCCCAAGAAACTAATTATTAAGAAGAAAAAAAAAACGACTTGAAAACGAGTTGTTGAGTCTGAGGTCAGGTGGGTACGAACGGGGGTTGGCTGGTTTTAGCCAGCAGGGGATGGCCCCCTAGTTACTGTTTGTACTCACGATTGTATGATGTCCAACATGGGGTCAGGCTTGCTGTTCTCTTTCACGTTCACCTCCCGCTCCCGGAATTTCCTAATACTATCACATAACAACTGAGCAGCGTTACTGTGCCGGTCAGATTCGACGGTAGGATGAAACAAGCCGATAATACTTTCAATCAGCATTTCCCCCTCCAACCACTGAAACATGATGAGACACGTCACAACCTGCAGAGATTACCTGACGGGGACGGAGTAAAGATCACTTACGTCAACAAGGTTCTGCTGCATGGCCTCTCCTTCAACTTGAGTGATCAGTTTGAGAGTAAGATCCATGATGGCCGACGTGCCCAAATGCTTCAAAAGTAGTTTCAAGCTGTCCACGCGCGACTTCAAGAAGTCCAGGACGGTCAAGCACGTAAATTGGTAGGAATACCAATTCTGAAAACATCAAAATATTAAACGTGCTGAAATTCGAAACCAAATTAACAGCACAAATGGGCAATTACTTACCTGATCACTTTTTCTGCAGATAAGCAAGCTGAGAGTGCGGCTGAAGAAGGAAGCTAGAAGCGGGTTCAGTGGAGGATCTTTTTCTAAAAAGGAGTACAATTTGGTCAACAGCGAGATGTCCGAGAG
This sequence comes from Pilophorus perplexus, assembly GCA_955831195.1. NCBI lineage: Eukaryota > Metazoa > Arthropoda > Insecta > Hemiptera > Miridae > Pilophorus > Pilophorus perplexus. The sequence goes on from OY037009.1 coordinate 9,798,508, forward strand.
GCTCTCGTTCAACCGCGGAATGTCCGTCGTCAAAACCTGCAACAACACGGCAAAATCAAGCAACCTTTGAGGAGAGTAGTGATGCCCAATTACGAAATCTCACCTCGCAAGCGAGATTGGGGAGCCTGTAACGGTCCTGCACGTCCACCTCATTACTGGGTTCTTCTATGATGAGTGTGATCAGCTCGTCGAGAATGTCATTGCGAGTAATGCTGTAAATGTAAGACATTTTGGGGTTATACAGACAATGAGAGAAGGTGATCGGTGCGAGCGTTTTACGTACAATTCAATAAGTTTGGTGTTCGGGCTCTTCAACTCCTGCAGGATGTTCTCTTGATCGAGCACTTCACTGAGAGTTAAATCCTGCGAAAAAAAAAACAACGATTCTTCAGAGGTGGAATTTCATTAAAACTAGTTGACATGTTGCACAACTGCGTCAACGCCGATCCTTCAGCAAGTTGCACGTCATACCGGCAAAGATAATCAAATAAGACACCAGCAAAGCCACTCAATAGACAGCCCCACCAGAAGCCGGAAGTGCCCCCTTAATCGTGAAATTGAAGATTAGCGCCATTTCTGAATGCAATCGCGTTTCCAAAACTGAATGATCTGAGTGCCTCACAACAGTTGTTATTAAGGAAACTGCATCGTAGGTCGTGACTGCAAGCTCCCCCAAAGGGAAGGCCCCCACTAGATGGGACCCTTCAAGTCTGGCTCAACTCTACAGCGACCACGACCTGAGATCGGGCATTCTCCAAGTAAAATTTCCCAAAAAATCTCTCATCTTTCCGTCTTGAACACCTTAATAATAAGTTACCTTTAGATTCGGAATAATGGAAGTGAATTTAATAAATTCAAATGAAGCACTTCCAATATTCTAAATCTATGCATACCTAATATGCATTCAAATAAAACAATCTACAGACAGAATAAATTTTCTGGCTGTTTTAAGAACAGTTTTGCAGAACAACTGGAACCTTTTGTTAACTTAATGCATTAACTTACATAAGATAGACTTAGATATAAGTTAATGCATCTGTAGATCTACGATTGGATTAAAAGATGTGAATATACTTTTATTGAGAATAAGAGAGTTCAGATCTAAAAGTAATACTTTTAATACTTAATTTAAAAGCAATAAATGGAGAACAGAGGTGAAGCTGATGTAGTGAAAAAATTTGCTGATTTCAAAGGGAGTTTATGACAAACAAAAAAAACTAATCGAAGGCTCGCAAAAAATACTCGTACCCACCTACCGACGATCTTCGAATAACTTTCGAACGGGTTATCGCACAGAAATCGTTTTGTGCTCGTTGAAATCAGCGTGAAAAGTTCGTTTTAACAGATGTAGTTTCGTTCAAAACCGACGCCAAAAGTTTTCTGTCATTGTTGTTAAGATGGTTACCGCTATTTTCATATTAATTATTGGACTGAAACTACCCTCAAACTACCCTTAATAGTGGCCCTATCTCAAAATGATGGATTCTCAGCCAACTAGATTCCCAACGGAGCCTTCATTCCAAATTTCAAGTCTCTACCACCACGGGAAGTGTATCAAAACGCGTGACTTTTTTTTTAATACCCCAGATTCTGGACTGACCTCCTCCCCTAAAGACATATCTATTTTTTTTAAAAAAGCATTTTTTAAATTGAAATTGAACGTTTTGGTTCATTATTCGTGGAATAATACACCTATGTATTCGCGACGGGGCCAAAACATTTGACACTATCCGTTTCATGAGTTTCATCCATTTCATTTCCAAAGTCAAATGTCCGTCGGCCGTCCGGGGCGGATTTGGGAAGTAGGGAAGTAGCATTTTGACAAAATGCTCGGTTTAGCCCCTACCATTTAGTTGGGCCCGAAAGGTAGTCAGCCCGATCGCCCAAACCCGAGGGGCTACCAGCTAGCTACGAGAGCTACCATTGCAGTTAGTACCTAATTGGCGTTGATGTGGCTGCTCCTGTTACTATCAGGAGGGCCTGGTTCTGCACCTTATCCAAATTATCAGTCACGTTTTTCGTTGCTGTGGACAGGAGTCCTATGTACGCCCGAGATTGGAGTATGGTTGCGAGCTCCTGTCCACAGCAATGAAAAAACGTCTACAGTCGACAAAACATCCTGACTTGCTCCCCACGTCACTCCGGTGAGTCTTTTCTTCAACTTTGGCTTCCCTTGGCTGCAGCCTCATCAGCATGCGCTTTCCATGCGAGCTTAGTGTCAAGGTTTACCCCAAGATACGTAGCTACTTTTTCTCTCTGAGAATGGACCCATTGTAGGTCAAGGAGAAGTCATGTTCCCTTGTTGACATTGAGAAGAGCTGACAGAACTTCTTTTCTGTATTGCTGTATATGCCGCCGCTGTATCATACCCGTTACTTTTCTTCCGAGGATTTTCCTTTCTACAAAATTCAATAATAAGTTTTGTCGAAAATTATTAACATAATCATCCACGAGGTCGACTGTGAAAAGTGAAAATAAGCGATCCTAGAACACTGCGTGAGTCCTGGGTCGCTATCGCCAGTAAAAACTCCCTGGTCATAATATTAAGTTCAGGCCGATACTTTTTGAAAATATCGACTCGATACTTTTTTAAATATCGATATGATACGTATCGATACATTTCGAAGTATCATACATCCCTAAGAGGAACCCCATGACCGACCAAAGAACTGATCTAACGCATTCAATAAGTTTTCTAAAGCTCTGCCTACAATAATAATTGTTGTACACGATATTAGAATAATTCTACAATTATTGTAGAATTATTCTAATATCGTGTACTCCAGTTCTCAGGGCCGCTGCTAGGAATATCCACGGCCTCCAGGACCGACACTCTCTTGCAAAAGAGAGACACGTGTCGGAGTGCATGTTTAGAGGAGCATAGGGGATCCCCATAGAGGAAAGAAAAGGAGATTCCTCTTCTATGTTAACTTGCAAAACCACTGAGGAGAACCTCAGGAGGAAAAATAGGTCGCACCGTCAGGTTTTCCAAGTCAGTAAACAAACAGTGGCTCACCCTAGCGAAATAAGTGCGAACTGATAAAAAAAAAAGGCCACCTCCAAAATGAGATCCAGCAGAATCCTATCTGATAGCGTTGCGGGCGCAGGCATGAAGGGACGCGATTTCCTATGAAGACTCTTCATTGAAGAGGAATCTGCTTTTCTTTCCATGGGGGATCCCCAAACAACCAGGCCTGTCAGCAGGGAACTCCCCATGACTACACAGAACAGTTACCCTATGCACAGTTATTACCTAGCTAAAACATCTCCACTTTCCTGATGCCTTAGCAAGAAGCACCATCAAACCCCGTACGAAAGGATTCCGAGAAAAATACCTTTGTACCTCACAAAAGCTGACTGATCTGACAAGTTTCGTACGATTATAAGTCTGGATTTTTTTACAATCGAGTTTCCGGGACCTATAATGCACTAGTCTCGATATCGGCGTTGGCTTTACAAAAGACAAACAACATGCATCGGTTAGGACGCCGTAGGACTAACGAACAGCAGTCAAAATGCGTTTGTTCGATTTTACTCCTCTTAGTATTGAATGCGAATGGTCAAAAATGAGGAATTCAGATCTATTGAAGCGAAAGCAACGACGAATATGCCAGCATGACTCCCTGCCGTCAATGTTGACCCTACCGGCTAGAAAATTGGAACGTACATTCCTCGGCCCAATGAAACTTGCTAGTGACAGTCAAAACTCAACTTTGACTGTCGAACTTTCAACGTGACAACACAGTACTAGTTATCATCATGGTTTCTGTAATTCATGAACGAATGAAACCATTCAGCGTCACGCAGCTGCAATCGAATGTCAACATCCAAGGGTTTGCCCAGCGGGCCCACTAGTTACATCATTGTGAAAAAATAGGCGTAGCTCACCTCCTTCGCCAAAACAGTCTCTATCTGAGGGGACGACTGGTGATTGAACTGCCAATACATCTTGGAGTCTTGTATCCCTGTAAAAACAAAATCACGTTTTACTCGCAGTCGATGAAATGCAGTAAATACATAATAAGAGCTACAATCGAAAATTGAGCACAATGACAACCCCCACCCTAAGAGATCATGCAAGGTCACTACGAAAAATGGAGGAAACTGGATTTGAAGTCGATAAAAAAGGGGGAAAACCCCTTCATAGTAGAAACTCGTCAAAAATTGTACAGTTGACTTTAAATATGTAAATACACCCAGCTAGAGAAAGGTCGCTAGACGAGAAACTTTCGCAAGGGGAAGAAGGGGAAGGGGATCTGAATATAGAACTGAAAAACTAGCCCGTTTTATTCGGAACGCGGGATTTTTGACGGGAGGCAAACGTTCTCACAGTCTCGACGCCAGTTCTCGACGAATTACTTACGAGCAGTTTCAATCAATTTACCTCAATCATATGCAGCAGCAACTCGGAAAATCAGAGCCCCGAGTCGGAAGAAAAAAAGCGAAGGCCTTTTGACAATCAAATCCCACCGCGGAGGGGAGGAACTCAATTAGTGAAACAATTCTGTGGAACCGGATTTTATATCATCGTGGGCGCGATAAGACGGAGATTTAATGAGAAACACAATTTCACAAAAACACATTATCTTATGGCGTTTGAGTTCTCAGCTACCGATTAGCCACAGACCATAACAGCGCGAACCGTGAAGAATCGAACACGAACACTTCGGCGGAAGAACTGAACCAACAACCGTTAAAAACACGATATAATTAAACTATCAACTAAGTCGATGGTGCAAAACAAACAAGTTTATAAATCTAAGTAAACCGCTGAATAAAACGGAATTTAATTAGGTATGAAAGACGACTGTACAAGAGGTTCCATCAGCGAGCAATGAACACAAAGCCTCTTCGATCCGGTACATGTTTAACATTCTGGGATGAGTTGGCATTAGAAAAAAAATACCTCGAAAATCTGTTCAGGACTCGATAGATGTTATCCAGTATTTTACTATTTGAGCTGGTTGAAATAAATAAATATGAACAGATCAAAATTGGAAAGAATCAACAAAATTCTGCTGGTTGAAGTAGTGGTGGGCAGTAATTGGGAGCTGTTAACGTAGTTATGTTGTAACAGTTTTTTAAGTTGAATGTCGCAGTGACAGTGAAAAAATTATTTTCGATGGTAATGAACAATAATAGTTATAATAATAATAATAATTATTATTATTATTGTTCATTGCCATCGAAAATATTTTTTTCACTAAAATACAATAATTATTATTGTCTAATTATTAGACATTTTATTATGGAAATGAAAAAAAAATCAAACAAGGGAATTTCAACTTTGAATTTTCGTCAACTGGCTGTCGCCGTCGTCAACTGTAGGTACGTCTTTGTACTTTGGATTGGATTTTTTCCGACGATTGCTCTCATGATCAAATGAATGGCTGCACATTACCTCGTCGCCCTGGGTTGAGAAGAGCTCTGGAATTCTGTTGAAAAACTGAAATTTATTCTCGAATCGAATAATTCTAGGTTAGAGGAGCCAAACCTTGAAAGCTTCAAACCCAACAACTCACTTTTCGATACTATATACCTATATAAATATAGGTTTTCGATTATATATATTTGTATAACACCTATATATAACCTTTTTTTATGAAGAAATTCAGGATGAAAGTGATAGGATTCGTTTGGAAGGCGAAATCTATTTTTTGCACTATTTAGCTCGCCATTTGGAGCTTTGATACGCCACATCGAGCAATATTTTGGTGATTTCACACGGTTCTCAAAATTTGAATTTGGAATCATTTAATGATTCTTCAGAATGATTTTTTTTAAAATTATTTTTAAAATCAAATTTTGGTTTAATACTCAACGAATAATACCTACACCTATGTAATCGCGACAAATTAGGCCTCAAAATTTGACTATCCGTTTCAAGACTCGTAGAATCTGATTCCGAAAACGAAATGTCCTTCCCCCGTCTGAGCCGATTTGGGCAGTTGGCTTTTTTTATTTATTTTTAAATCAAAATTTTGACAAAATACTCGGTTTACCATCTAGTTGTGCCTGATCGCCCAAACCCGTGGGGCTCTGTAGGACTGAAAAGGAGCTACGTGAGGGGGTTTTGAAGGATACCAGAAGTTAAAATAAGGTTTGCTAGTAATTTTGGACGCATAATCCGTTTTTTTCGAGGCCCCACGTCTGTCTAAGCATTGTACAATATAAAATGTTTTTTAATTTTTCCTAAACGTTTCTTAATGACACAGAATTGACTTATATCAAAGAATAATAAACCCATGGGTAAAATTTGCAGCGTTTTTTTAACACTTCTTTGGCCAACTTCCAAAACTAAGATACGCCACATAGAGCAGCTTTTTGCTGGTTTTAAACTTTCCTCGTAGTACGATGATCGCCAAACTTAATTTTAAAAGAATTTTATCAAAATTTTCTGACGAATAAAGAAGGTACAAAGGTTACACGATCTGTGTCATACAGACATCGATGTATACATCGATCTATAGATCTATGTTAGTTTACTACATCGATGCATACAGATGATTTAATGCGATTTACTGCTATTGATTTAATTGATGTTTTATTTATTTTATTTTTTTAAATTGATTTTTCTATTTTGACTTTTTTAAGTTTTTTAAAAATTTATTGTTATTCATACTTTACCGCTTACCGCCATGGCTAATGTTAGAACAATAAATTGCTTACAACTGTTTGACGACATTTAATCGATTATTTGAAGTTCGATGTTTTCTCAAATTTTTCTGGTTTATTATTTAGTTCGCTGTAGTATGGGATTGGAAATAAATACAGTAATTATTTAAACAGAAGGTCAGTGTAAATATTAGAGTACCTATTTGCCAGTAAGTGAGCTTTTACGAAATTCGATTTTACTGTCTCCATTCGATAGTAGTCATAATCGATTGTGGATTTCACACGTGCTGCCATCTGTTCCGGCCATAAATGGATTTTTCTCGTTTGGGAACAATTTTCCGGGAATATTGGAGTTTCTAAAAGGAAAAGTTGGAGTTTGGTTGTTTCAAAATGATATCCGTTTGTTTTATGGCGTAGCGTAGCGGGAATTTTACCTATGAGGTTTTGAAAAAAGGGAATTTTCGATCCAATGAAAAACGTGGGATTTGAATTTGGCGCCCGTTTTTGCGAGGTGTTCCTAGAACTGGGTTCCTGCGGCCCTTGAAGTGACATGGCGTCCGGGAAGAAAGTTTGTCAGTAAATAATATACTTTTATGTTGTTTTCATGATATTTCTTTGACGCGAGGGCTTCTTTCCAAGCCGCTCACCTATCTTAGAGACTTGCATTGATGGTAATGCATGCAAGGAAACCTCAACGGATCGGCGATGGGTAGGTGTAAAGATTTTGAATCCGTTTTTTTACGGTGAGCAGGTTCTAGGGGTCTGGTCGAGATGCTCCCGAGTCCTGCTTATCGCCATATTAAGAAAAAAATCCATTTCCTTCCGAGATTTTCGTGTCGAATTAACGCCCGTTTTTGTTTTCTGCTGTTTTTTCAGGTACTTCGACAAACACCAAACCCACCCGTATCAGGTGAATATGAGATGTGGGGCGAAGTTGATTCCGCAAACGCCGTAATAGCCTTCGGGCCATTGGCTTCCAGTCGAATTATTATTCCCGATTTTCTTTCCCCGATGACGTTTTCCGCCTTCTACAGTGTTCATTTCCGCCCGTGATTTCGTCAAGTAGTGAAATTCCAACAAAAATGGGGCTCGGAAGTGCAAATATTCGCCTGGGAAACTCGCCTCAGTCAAGCGAGCAAGCCCATCTATTATCCATGTCATCGGATGTTGATAAGTTCAATTCAGCTTGTTTGTTGCTCCGGTTTGCCCAATTTAACTGCGAAAAACTCATTTGAGGTTTTTTTTGCCGTTTTAAGAGTTAGTTATGAGTGTTTACTATGACGAGACGAGATGATGGTCAGAAAAAAATCGATATTTCGCAACTTGAGATGGTTGGAGTGTTGAATAACTGATTTTTTGTTTGGGAGGTTATTTGAATTAGTATAGTTTGAAGTTATTTAATTGTATCGTAGAGATAACGTAATTTGTCGGGTCTATTTGTTATTATAACCTCAACTTCATGGTGATTATTGTAAACATATGTTGTAAACTTCACGGCGGAAATTTTGGCGATAAATTCATTCTATGTACAATGGAGCGCGGTCACATATTATCTTGTGTGAACCCTCACTCCAACTATTTCAACTGCGGTCCCAGGAGGGACAGGCCGCACCGGCCGAAGGTGATGAGGTACGTTGTAAAAAGGAGGTCCTACTATTTTCAGAACTCCAATTCAAAGTATAGCTCGAAAGGCTATGAGAGGGATCGAATGCGGGAAAGGGAGTCGCCCAACGGGAACTCCTACAGGTCCGAAAGCCCCGAATGCGACAGCCCGAGGGACCGAAGTGGGTATCACAAGTCGGTGTACATGTCGAAATCCAGGGACTACAAACGTGACAAATACTCAGGTATGGAAATGTTGGAGAGCATAGTGTTTTGCAACAGTGGTGTAACCTTCTCATGTGTTTTGTTTTGTTCGTGTCCTTTCAGATTGTCTTATGCCGTCTAAGGACAAGAGGATACGGGAATCTGAACACCGGACGAACCACGACAGGAATAGTAGCGAGGTGAGAACAGTGTTAGTTGATGCAGGCAGCTGCTGTCCTCTTGGTTATCTCAGGTGCTAACGTCCAACCTCCCCACAAGGTCCTCGTACTCATAACTTTTGAATGCGGCCTTCCCAACATCTGTTTTTATCTGGTAGTGGAACTGATTTTTTTCATTGGCTATTCTAGTAAAGCCACTCTCTGGCTGGTTTGTGTTCCATGCTAGCAGACTGGTGGACGTTTCAGAGAAGTGGCAGGAAAGTTGTGAAGGACTTTTTATCTTCTTTCATGTTTATTGGCCAATGCTAAGCCTATTGGCTAAGTTTATTGGCTTATTCACTTTGGAGACTGCTAATTCTATAAACTTCAATTAAAGACGAATGTTGGATGGAGATCATTTGAAGCAGTGCAGACTGCACCTGAAGTCATACTTTTGTACTGTACAAGGTGGTATCACGTTTGGCCACCGAGGGCTGAAAACGGAACACCAATACAGCGAGCGTGGGGATCGTTTGGCCACAAGATGAACGGCGCTTTTGCCCACGAACTTACTGCTGTCATCAGAGAATAACTTACCAATGGGTTTCCAAGGCTTGCCAAGATGGTCCGAAGCTTTCCTTCTTCCTAGGCTAGCAAAGGTGGTCTGACGCTGGCCACGGACGGGTTTTAATGCTTGCCAAGACGGTCCCAACCTTTCCAAAGCTGTCCAGGACTTGCAGAGCTGGTCCCAAGCTGTCTAACGATTTCCAAGGCTGCCAAGATGGTCCCAAGCTGGCTAGGATGTTCCAAGGCTTGCCAAGGCCTGTCCAGGCTGTTTCTAATAAAGGGAGTCGATCGGACTTTCTGGAGTTGACGGGAATCGATCGTTGGGAGCGGATTGCAATGACCCGGTGGCCAGACTGGTCGTTCTTTGTGTGGCCAATCGTGTTGCCTCTCCTGACTCCCTTCAGAAGTCTTCGTAGCCAAACGAGTTTCCCCGGAGAAGGTGGTTGTTGGGTTTTCTGAAGTGGTGCTAATCATACCTCCTTCCAATATGGATAGTCCGTGAACTGGTAAAAGAGGTCCAGAATAAGGTTTGAATGAGTCCTTCCCAATGTCTGTTTTTATCTGGTAGTGGATCTGTCATTGGCTATTCGAATCAAGGCACTTGCTGGCTGGTTTGTATTCCATGCTAGCAGACTCTGGTGGATGTTTCAGAGAAGTGGCAGGAAAGTTTTGCCGGCCATTTTAGCTCCTTAGACATTTATTAGCGAATACTATTCACTTTGGTGACTATTCTATAAACTTCAATTAAAGACGGCTTTTGGAAGGAGATCATTTCATGCAGTGTAGACTTCACCTGAAGTCTTATTTTCGTACTGGACTAGACTGGTGTTGCGGTTTTTCTGGAGTGGTGCCAATCATACCTCCTTGCAATATGGATGGTCGGCGTTCGTGCAAAAGGATACGTTAGCATTTTGTTGGCTCTTGTCACTTGGAAAGTTATCCGCCACAGCGTTGTTTATTCCTTTTGCCGTAAAGATATACAATTTATATCTTTGGTGCAATATTTATATTTAATGTTGGTGCTGGTGTTGACTGGTTGAATTATCTCCACCCAGATTATGTACTAGCTCCTGAGCCCTCTAATTAGAAGTCAGAAGCAAACCTCCCATTCCTTGCTATAAATTGTCCAGCTTTCTCATGCCTGGCTGTTCCGGATGTATGTATTTTAGATTTCGAATTGTAGCCTGCCATTCTAATAGGTATATTGCTAAAACGTACCGTGCACAGCCCCCAATACCAACGGGGAAAAAAATCATTGGAGGAGATATTAAGAAAAAACGAAACGCGCAGTTTGAATCTGCAGGGAATCACAGTTCCAGTGAATCTCTCAGCAACACTGGGCGGAACAATTCCTCAGTCACTTTCACGCTTTATGGTTTTGGCGTTTTTTACTTATGTGCATTTATATTCTATTTTTAATCTAAATTCCGCGAGTTTCCCCACATGAAAACACCATCGCCGACGCTCTTCAGCTCTGCTCGGTTGGCAGCACTCTCCGCCATATGTTGTGAAGTCACGCTCCCTCCATGGCCGTGCACCCTCGTTTTTCAAACTCCGTAATTTTCGTTAAATTATCTACATTTTCTGGAAGCGATTTCATGCGGCTGACTATTGTTTGACTTCTTTTCTCAGGATGTACTTTCAGAAAAGTAAAAGAAAAAACAATGCTTCCGCTTTTGGTAGACTTGGAAGCAAAGCCGTGCGAATTGCCCATTATAGCAGAAGGAACATGATTCAACAGTTATCACTCAAACAAGAGTTATCGCTCCTTCGAAAAGCCGCCAATGCGATCCTAGTGCTGCTTTCCTACGACCTATTATTCCCTCCAGAGCTCGGATGCTAAGATTGTGCCCAATTTTTGACGTTTTGATTCATTACAGAAGAACGACCTTCATTCTCTAAAGCTGAGTTCTCAGAATTCATCTAGAGATTCGTCGCAACGAAAACTCGGTTCCAGCTGTCAGGTGAGTTTTGCAAAAGCTAAGCTCTTTATTACTCTATGTACCACAAAGCTTGGCATATTATTGGTTTTGAATCTCACTAAGACTTATGTGAGACGAAGTAAATTTCTCAGGGGTTCCCAAATTTAATACTTACTAATAGTAATTAGTAATAATATTACTAATTGAAGGAGTCACGGCCTTTATTGAGTTGGATATAAGCCCGTTTGTTGCAAAACAATGGATTTACGGTGTGGTTTTTGCCGACGGTGCAGAGGTCTAATCCAATGAGGTGGTTAGGGTGAGAAATGACTCCTCTGATGAGTACTAAATTGTTTATTTAAATAAACAATTGTAGCGTGGGGACCGGTTTCGAGGAGTTATACTCATCTACAAGAAAAACATTAGTCATTAACATCACAGAGAACAACCATAAGGGTATATTATACTGAAGGTATAGGAAAGGTAATTGAGTAAAGTAAAAATGATGAAACCGGTGCAGAATGTTGGTGGGGTTTGACAATAGTAATTTTTGGAGTATGGTCCCCTCTTTTAACATAATAATTTTATAAGTAGAGGCTCACTATCCGTGTGAAGCCCGCTGCAACCTACTGTTATTCCTTCTTTTCCTCCTTTTCCTATAATAACCAACCAATCTTTTCGCAGGATAAAAGGGACGATCGAGAGCGAGTCGTAAGAGTCGGGGACTGGTCTGAGCATTTGAGCTCGTCCGGGAAAAAGTACTATTATAATTGTAAAACGGAAGTCTCACAATGGGAGAAGCCGAGAGAATGGTGTGACCCTCGGCAGAACCAGGCGAGACATAACTATCCTTCGCACGCGAATAGAACAGGTGAAAATATATTTCTTAGTGGAATGTGTTACAAACGTGTACACTCAGGTTGTTTGATATGTTAGTCAGATTGGCAACATTGTTCTCTTTATTACGGTCCCTAACAACGTCGTTTTTGATTCAGTTACAGTATTGGACAAACATTCCAGCAATAGCCGATCATTAGGGAACAATGGGAAACCGAGCGGAACGAGCGGTTCAGCGAGCAGTGCCAGAAACGACAAGTCGGCAGGGGCGTCTGGTTATTGGCCGCAGCATCATGACCCGACCCCGGACCCGAGGAAACACCCGGATGTCAATAGTGGAGGTTTGTATAGGGAGATAATGAACGGGTTGTCTTTTTTTTTAACTCTCTTTTAACGGTGGTGTACTCGTAAGTAGCTTTGGATGGCCAAGCGACGGACATGGACATCTGCTCGGGCGACAGCACCCCGACGTCGGAGTGCAGCAGCAACCCGGTGGTACCGACCGGCTCTGGGGCCGCTTCCGGCCTTTCGAGCGTCCCCAACGTGTCGGCTCTCGGAGGCGGGAGCGGCGTCGACGTGGCGAACGCACCTGGACCTCCTCCATCAGCGGCGGCGGCCCTCCATATCGTCACGCCAATACACGTCGACACTTCATGTTCGGCTGTGGCAATTCAGGACCCTGGGCCTCCCACTCCAACCCACTCAGAGACTGAAGACTGCCCTGCTGTCAGAAAACGTCAGTACACGGGTTTTCTCCTTCCAACCTTCCATATTATGTATGCTCTGCAACGTCTGAACTAGTTTTTGCTCTTTCAGTGGTTAGCCCACCGAGCAGCACTCTAAGTTCCCTCCAGACGCTCTCCGCTGGTTCAACTCTGGCTGCGATACGGCCCCAAGCACCAAATCTTACACCCTCACTAGCCAACTTTTATAGAGACGATCTCGTTAATCACGTCCGTGGTTGGCAAGCAGACCTTCTTGAAAAACAGGTTGGTGCCTTTATTTCTCTCTCACTTTCAATATTCCCGACGTCCACAAAGTTGATTGAAACTTATCTTTTCAATTCAGGCACAAAAGCATTCGGAAGAAGCTCATGCGCTCGGAGCGATGTGCACTCGTGTTTCGGCGGAGTTGAAATGCGCGCGTTCCATCGTCCGGCTGACGGAAATCCAAGCGACTCTCCAGGAACAAAGGTGAGTCATTACCTGGAACTTACTGCAATTTTTAAACAAGATCCTTCTTTTTGGAGGGTCGATGCTTTTGTTTTCGAAAAGCCCTAGTGACTGCTAACTTGATGTCATCCTGCCTCCCTGGCCTGTGATTGGATGTTTCAAAATCACGCATCCTTCTACTTAATCTTTCACTCCCTCCCACCCTACCCAGAATTTTCTGCTTGTTAATTACGTTGACCTCTTTGTCCTGGTGGATGAGCCAGGAGGGTTACTTGTCATTTACCTCCCAGAGCAACCTTTGCTCTCCTGCCAAGGCCGCAGTGTTCTGTGTTTCACCTCGTGTGCTTACTTGTCGTTCAGTGGGTGTTTGCCAACTGGGCCGGGATTTACCACAAAATTTCCAACTGGGCGAGCTACCATTCCAACCTCTGTTATCAGACATGTTAACTGGGCCGGCACCTAACTTCTGGGGGTACCTAATATTTCTCACCGTTCCATGGTGAGCGATATCGTTACCCAGGGAACACCAAGAGGAGGTTACTCGATTTAAATCGAAGAATCTCCACAAGGCACCGGTCATGTTGAGGATTCATCAGATGACAGATTCTGTCTTCATGACTTGGAAAAGGATGCGAAGGGATTGCGGAGAGCTCATTGCTCGTGCGATGCACTCAGAGATGGGATGGGTAACGCAGTGTATCCTGCGAACGATAATATTATGCTTAATATTAAAAGGATCATATTATGCTTTCCAATCAGCATTCACCATTGGCAGGTGAAGATGCCATTGAACTGGTTCCATCCAAACCATGGACTTCCTGCCACCCATGACTTTTCCAAGTTATGAAGAGAAATGAAAACTATTATGAACAATACCTCCTGGTGATTCTTTAAATAACTTTATGGTATCTTCGACGATAAATCTCTACGCTTGTTGAACAGCGCCCTTTGAAGGAGATTTTGAAAGAGGGGGATTCGATGTACTCGTTTCTCGTGGCTGGAGTTGAAATTGGTCTCGACTCACACACGTTGGTTGTCATCCCCGAATCGTCACCTTCGCAGGCCCGGGAGAGACGACAAAGTTGAGATGTTTAATAAACGTAATTTTTGTCCTTTACATCGTAGGGTCATGAAACTTTCTGGAGTTTAAAACCTGCCTTCGACATAGGGGAAAGTGGGGAGGTTCGGGACAGCATTTAAATAATTAGGAATGGAAAAGCACCCGAATTTCGGGTTAAATCATCCTGTACCATGTTGTTAGAAGTCAAAAAGGGAAAAATACATAATTTTTGTGACAATAAGTCTTTCACGTACTTTATAATCATCTTAAGTTGTTCTGGCCTATTCAAAAACCGGTGTAGGTGACGGTTCCAGTTTCCAATCAAAGACACTGGAGTTCAGGTCGATTTTCATAATAAGTTTCCATGTTTTCTTGGGTTTGGCACTAGTCACACTGGAGTACCGCGAAAATGGCCGTGTTCGCTTCGTTGTGAATGTGATCGTGCGTATTGACTCAACTTGATAATTTATATTATAATTTATCTTATTCGACCGATCCTTCAGTTTTTAGTTTTTTAATGGTGGCCAACTCGTCGACCAATAGGAGCTGACTTCGGGTTCCCGCCAAAATTCAAATTTCAATTTTTCCATAAATTTTATAAAATCGTACGAACTTGCAGTTTGTGTTTTAACCCCATTTTCAGTATTATTCGGACGCCTTCTATCGATAAAAAAATAATCCAGACACGTTTCCATTCGTAATTGGCTGTAACTCCCCCAAACAGCAATGTTTCCCATTTTTTCACAGTCCTGCAGGTAGCACACACACCTCCCTGATCTTTCCTTACATTTTCAGATTTTTAAAAGGTTGATATATTTACAAGTGAAACAACAAATTTTGTCCCAAACCTCCCCGTGAACGATTGGAATGACACAAAGTGATTGAACAACGGGTTCATTCGCCTCTCTCACAGCTTCAAACAGTCTTGCTGACGTATAAGCACAAACGATAAAAAGAAAACTGCTTTTCTTAATAATATTAAGAAAAGCTATATAACATATTATGTTATATAGCTTTGAGGAGGTTCAGGACACAAATTTTAGTTCTAGCCTTGTCCCTAACCTCTAAAAAGCTAAAAAGCTATGAAATGAAAATGAAAATGATGGATGGAGGGATGAGTTGCCATAAAAATATAACCTTCCAGAAACGGCAGGAACTGGCATGGTGTTTTGTCTACCTCCAAGATATTGTGATGTAGCCTATTTTCAGTGGATCTAGGCATCTGGTTTGGTACATACAATGGGTGTCCCGACCCTCCCCACTTTCCCCTTGAACAGAAAAAAAAAAAAATAGAAATGCTGTGGAGAGTTTTCTCCCTTAGTTGGTTCTCCACAATTAGGAATGGAAGCGTTTCTGGATTATTTTTTTTATCGATAGAAGGCCTCCAAATAATACTAAAAATGGGATTAAAACACAAACTGCAAGCTCGTATGAATTTATAAAATTTATGGAAAAATTGCTATTTGAATTTCGGCGGAAACCCGAGGTCTCACCTCCTATTGGTCGACACGTTGGCCACCATTACAGAAAAACAAACTGAAGAATCGGTCATTGGAATAAGTTAATAAATATCACAAATAAATTGAGTAAATTAGCATGATCACATTCAAAACAAAGCGAACACGGCCATTTTCGCGATACTCCAGTGTCACTAGAGCCAAACACCAAGAAAAAATCGAAAATATAAGAAACAATCGACCTGCACTCTGGTGTCTTTTGAATGGAAACTGGAACACCTGTAGGTGACGTCACCTACAGTGGTTTTTGAATCGGCCTGAATTACTTAAGATGATTGTAAACTACGTGAAAGACTTTTTGTCACAAAAATGATGTATTTTTCCCTTTTTGACTTCTAACAACACGGTACAGGATGATTTAACCCGAAATTTGGGAGCACTTCCATTCCTAATTAACTTGAATTAAATTTACTCAACCAGTGATTTCTCCCTGCATGTTTTGCCTGTTTACACCCCCGCCCCACTTTCATTCTTGTCTTCATTAATCTTTTCTACTGGTACGAATCACTGTCACTTGTTTTTTGTTACCTGGTCAGCGGGCTCCCGCTTGTTGTACCTGAGTTTGAATGCGAGCGTGTGCCGTCAAATTTGACCGTCTTCTTCCCATTACAGGGTTCTGTTTTTGCGCCAGCAGATCAAAAACCTGGAAGAACTGAAGTCCCAGAATTCCTTCATGGCCGACGACGCCTAAGTTGAATAACCGCCGGATTACAATAAATGGTTTTTTAAACTCGCGGGATAGATGAAACAAAATCGGTTTTTATTGTTCGATCCCGCCGGGCTCTCCCCCCCCCCCCCCCCCTCCCAAATAAAAAAAGGACTGAGGGGGATCTCATTGGTCTCAACGCTGTCTCACTGTGGTCCATGGCGGACTCACCCCCCTTTAGCGCTGACCCCCTCTACCCTTACATCCTGTGTCTGCCGCGACAGCTTATGTATATATATAGGTATTTATGTAATAGTTGGAACGGTATTCAAAACGAGCCCGTTGTGTCACATGCCCTCGAAATTCGGAACTAGGTGTGAATTTTACTAAACGAGGAGGTAACAATGCGTTCGGTATGGGAAGTAAACTTTTAAGGGACTAGCTATAAATATTTCTCTAGGGTCAGGATTTATCTCTTTTGACGACTGTAAATAATTTTTTTGTCGCTTGACAATTTCTTTTACAAAGAACTTGTCTTGAAAACTGTTTATATTTACAAAATACACCTTCGTTCTTATTTAATTTGTTGATAGAGTGCATTTACATTTATATAATAAATACCTAATGTGTTAATTTGTAAATGTAGAACATAAGTTGTAAACAAGAAATTTCAATTTCTTATTTTTCGGTTTAAATTATATTTCCCTCGTGTTTTTTGTTTATTTATTTTGAGTTTTTTGGAATTTCAAAATTTGGTGTAGCCTCACAGTATCCCGGTGTTTTATCCCAACAGTGCGCGAGTGGACTGGTGAGTGGATCGAACTATTTATCGGTGCGTGTGTTTGCCTTCGAAAAAAAAAGAACTCTTGGTGTAAAATTTTGTTTGTGAAGGGATTTTCGAGTGAGTGAACAAAAAAAAAGAAAAAGAAAAAAAAGAGATCAAGGTGTTGGCGAAACAAACCGACGCTCGGGTGATTTTTCTCTGACGAGCATTGAGTGCCTGTGGACAAATTTTCTGCCCTCGGGGACCCACGTTCCCATTTGTACCCCTAATGTCGCAGGGCAATTGACGAAGCGTTTTCGTGCTGTAAGAGCACTAATCGTTTTGGTTATGAGTCAACCATGGGTGTGGGAGAGAAATCATGAACTTTTCCCATCGTGAGCCGTTTAATTAGGACAGTTTTTTCCAGACTTGCCTACTTTTGCAGGCATCGGTTTCAGATTAAGATTGAGCTGCAGACGGTTTAAGATGTGAAGTTTCCCACAAAGCTATTTTTTCCGTTTTGCACCACGCGATTGCCACCAGCGTTATTTCAAGCACAATAGTAGTAGACAGCTGTTGTAACGTTACGTCCGAGGTGGGGGCAAAATGTCCCTTTTTATTAACCTGCTGGTAACCAACTGAAGGTTGCAACGAAGGCCAAACATCAATTCATCATTCATGGAACATTTAGTTGTGAATGTGTCAAACTTTACGAATTTGGCAATTGTGTGCTATTCGTCATTCACCTGCAATTATTGTTATGTAATTGAAATACCTTACTCTGACGTAGTTGGAATGATACAAATCGAGAATAATAATAAACCAAAACCTTAGAATTCTTCGTCCAAAGTCTGGTTGTTGAGGACTGAAGTTAAGAATAAGGAGTTTGTTGCATTGCTTGGGTCATGTAACTGGCCAGGTTACGGCCAAGCAACGAAAAGGTTATGCATTCGTTGTTTGTTGACCTGCACAGGACGTAGTCATCTTAACACTGGCAGCGAGCGTGGCTGGCTGGTCTGAGGTGGCCTCATAAGCGGGCTTTGACTGTAAGAAACTGATGTTAATCTTCACTATTCTGGCTCTTGTTTCCATATTATTGTAACTACCTAAACAATGACTGGTGCTCAAAAGATTTCAACACACCATGAGAAATATTTCAATCTGTTTGCCTTTCCACATTTTATTTCATATATTTTATCATTCCATCTACCGTCAGAGTAAGATATTTCAATTAGGTACATAAAAATTGCAGGTGGATGACGAATAGCACACAATTTCAAACTCTAGTGGCGGCTGAGTGGTGAGAATTTAAAACCAATGACCTTGAAGGAAAATTTCACTCACTATTTAATTTTGAGTGAACTTTACATGAACTGTTTCCATTCGTAAGAGCCAGTTTGGGATATTTAGATATTGGAGAATCAAATATCGATGTTTGATTCTATATGAATACCTATCGAAAGAAATATTTTCTTATATTTAATATCGGTATACCGATATTAATGGAAGAAAATTATATTTTCTAATATTATTATCTTTCTAAAATAATATCAATATTTCCGATTATCGACATCTTATAAAAAAAAAATTTATTCTAGTTTCTTATCCCTCCATATTGATTTTAAAAAAATTGTTTCTTATCCCGCTCTAACGATTTCATTTTATTTTCGAATTATATTTAATCTAGGTACATTTCCACGAAATAAGTACCATAAAATTTACTACAGATAAGAGCAAATTGAAATTTATTTTATAAAATAAAGTATAAATACAAAGTTAGAAATAAAAGCTTTTGCAAATTAGAACCATTCTGATTCGGATAAGCTGCTTAAAAACTGGAGCTTATTCACATACTTCGCCGTTAAACGGTGGCTCAGATTGGTGACAGTAGCACCGCTTTGGAAAAAAGGAGAGATAGAAAAAGAACGGATATTTTTACCAATATCGACATTTCGTCTTTGCCACAGTAATTAGGCATATCTTATATAATATATAAGGCATCTCTGTAATATATTAGGTATGTCTCTATATTATAGAGATATGCCTAATTACTGTGGTAACGACGAAATGTCGATATTCCCGATTATTGATCATATTAAAACGTATCTAGAGCCAGTCCCCCCCCTCCCCCTCGATCCCGCCAATCTATTTTATAGGTTTGACATCGTGATAAAAGTACTGTAGTGACGACCATAATACGGTTGTCAATGCATATTATGGACAATTTTTCAGTAGTTTTGACAACTTCCAAAAAGCTAACAAAAATAAATAACGTGTGAAGAAGTAAAAAAGGCCACATTTAGACGGTTTTGGTTTATTATTTTGTTAGTAGTGTTGTAGCTAGTTATTAACCACCGCATAATTTTTTTGTGGTGAAAGTTTAAATTTAGCAGGTTTTTGCGTATTTCACAAGTAATTTGTTGTCCACACAAGACATCACATCAAAGGTTAGAGAGAGACTGACAAAAAAGTGAAATGTTGACTGTTGGGAAGAGTGAGCCACATGTTCGAGACATTGACTCTACTCAGTAGGTCTTGTAGAGTCTACTGTACGAAGTCAACCTACAACAGCAAGAATCAATCCCCTCAAGCGGCAAATTCACACGGTTACACCTGGGTTGGCTAAATTTCGATACGAAACGGCAGGTAAAAACTTACCAGGAAACACCTTTTGACGATTGTCCTGCGACACCCAAATCAACTAGTCTTGTTTTGTTAAATTTTGTTGAACTATAGAGAATATGAAGGACCCTGATGATGTTGATTTTCATCACTCCCTCTCCCAATCTTTGGAAATGAAAGAACTACATACTTATTTTAGGTGAGTTATTTTTTTAGTTTGATACCTAAATTAAGTGGTAAATATAGGACTTATTAACATAAAATGTTACTGTAAACATTCTCTAAACAAAATACTTATTTCCGTAAATAATTTTGTAATGATTTCGTTTAAAAAGAAAATTATTGCGAAAAAAAGTGTTTGCCAAAAAGTTTGAAAGTAGAAAAAGTCTAGGATTGCTAATTTGGCAGACTTGGAACCAAACTCTTTATTTGGGTAAACCAAAATCCTATTAGACAAAAGGACAAATTATTATGTAATGATGTTTACTTAGGGTTTTTAATTCCCTGTTTAAATTTAACCTTGAATAAATTATCGATCCACTTTAAGTAAAATGAATTGTTTATTCATCCTTACCTTCTGTATGAAATAGTAGAGGGTAGCGAGGTTCAGTCATACAAAGCTTCCAGTTCTTCTACGCTAACGTTTCGGTATATTATTACACAATCTTCAGGGCTACAAAATACATACAGCTCAGAAACATAGAGAACAGCACAGACAATCAATCCACTAATTGACTCTAAATTGTTTGTTAATTTGACTCTAAAAACTGAAACGTTGGCGTAGAAGGACTGGAAGCTTTCTATGACTGAACCTCGCTACCCTCAACTCTTTGATTACAGCTGTCGAGACACACACCTTGGCTTCTATATAAAGTCACATGTTTCAATGTTGTCGATAACGTGAGGGTTCTTTTTCATTAGGTTTGGGCCCCTACTAGGCCCATAATCACCGATGTTCTGTGGGAACCAGCATCTCGAGGTGACAAGTAGGGCACGTCAGCAAGTAGGTTCATCACTTCTCAATGTTTGAATACCTCCGGCGAGCCGAACCGTTCCGTGGATGTCTTCTCTATGGACAATAGAAACAATATGAACTTTCTCCGGCCTCCCCGCCGAACGAACTAATTAGGTACTCCATTTGTAATTAACCTTTTTGATCGTCTGGAGGGTCTTCCTAGGACATTGTTTTGAGTATATAAATTCAGGTTGGGTCGCGGGACTCTTGCTCAGTTATCAGGGGTGACTGACGGCGACACGTTCGACCTCTACACACACAAGTAAGTTCTTTTTTTTCTTTTTGTGTAATTGAATCACTATGGGCTCATTTACGTTTTTGAATTTCATCAAGAAACGTCGTCGTTAGAAGGTTTCAGATACGGATTAATCAGAAAAACGCTGCAAATTTTACACGAGGGTTTATCATTCTTTGATACCTATATAGGTACCTAGTAGGTTAATCCTGATTCTGTCATTAAAAAATATTGAAAAGAAATAAAATATTTGGACAGATGTGGGACCTCGAAAAATGGATTATGCGTCCAACACCTATTACCCGGAAAACGACACCTCATTTGACCTCCTATGATAATTCAAAAGTCTCGTTTTGTCGCTTAAGAAGCAACACCACAAAGTTAGATAATGAGGTGGTGTGGATGTTAATATGTCATAATAACATCCACACCACCACATTATCTGACTTTTTGACAAAAAAAAAAAAAAAGTTTTTTATATCACTGGATGCAGAATTTTGTTCCTCATACCTACGGGGTGTTTCGATAAAACGTCGCCAAAAGCTCTAAAATCGCTTAAATGTTAACACTGCGAATACGATTAGATACTTCTAATTTGAAGAGGCAGTACCACGTATCCTCCTGCTCGTGCCTTGTTATGATAGGTAACAATGTTATCTTTATGCGATTAGATACATTGGTACACGTGCAATACCTACGCTATCTATCACACTCGCGTCAGTGCAGTACGCTATCAATCCTACCTACACCAAGACTAGCGGTTATCGACCGATTTCACCTTTCACCTGTTGATCCAATAATTTTAAATGAGAAAAATTTCTAGGTACATAAAAAAAATGTAGGTACATAATAGAAATGGGCCTACTAAGTACCTTATCTACAACATGTGAAAAAGTGAACTGAAGAAGAATTCGAAGAAAAGTTGAAAACGGGACGCCTGCGGAAAAATAATCAAAAATGTGTTCGAATAATCAAATTTGCGCTGTTCGAAAGAAGGATGCCAAACCTTTCATTCCGTCCGGATACATTTTTTACCAATAAATTATCTTCGAACTAGTCTCTACGTGGTGAAATGTGGTTAGTATGGGACTGAACTCCCAGAAATGGTGCCTGACGCTCTTCACATCAGAGGAAAGTACCCTCTACAATCAGAAGAGAAATTGAAAAAGTAATTTCAAAGAGCAGTATAACTCATACTGGTCTCATACTCTTTGACTAGTATAATTTCATGATTTTCAAATCTTTTAATTTGGTACATAGGTAGCGTACTGCAACGATACTCGGCAGATAACCGGATTCGGGTAGATGGCATATTGCACGTGTTCTGATACATCTAATCTAATCGTATACCTACGTGGTGCCAAGGATTTGGATACTTCCTCCTGCTCCTGCCTTAATAACAATAATTGTTACAATTATTGTTATTGGTGTCGACCCGGTCCACAGATTAAACTACTGACCCGGTCTCTCCGCTGGTATTTCAACGAAACAGGCGAGTTTATCGCATGAAACTCTATAATTTATTAATTATTAAACTATAATTTTTATTTATTTCTAACAAGGATTGTTTCTATTAGTATTATTTCTAGTGAATTATAGGTAGCGTTTCATGCAATAAACTCACCAGTGTCGGGGGTAATATCGGTGGAAACCTGAAGAAACCGGAACGATGCCAACAACGAGGCTTTAGTTTCAGACTATTGTTATAATCTGATTATTCTAATTACAGATTCTGTATAAAGATTGCAGTTTACAGATTCTGTTATTCTGAAAATCAAGAGCAGCGAAACACTACCTAGTCATCACAATTTGCCTGGTCCGTTGCGATGTTCTGGTGGGATGCATGTGAGTTAGTTCTTAAGCGACGATTTGTAGCCCCATACATCCCCACGGTGAAATCGGATTGTTCTAGGACCCCCAAAAAAGAATTCTACGTCCAAAAATACTTCGAAAAGACATCTAACTCGACCCGTAGCCCCATTTTAGCCCCACGGGTTAGGGGGATCGGGCAGAAAACATTGCGGGCACAACTAGATGGCAAACCGAGCACCTATTTTGTCAAAATTTCAGATTATAAAATAACGTAAAATTTTCTTGCAATGTTGCAAGCTTTTTTGTTTTAAATTGTTGTTCTGGGTCTCAACAACATAATATAAAAAATGGTAGCAAAATTGCCGGGAGAAGTTTTAGCGGCCAAAAAACCTCGATTTTTCGGACTTCTTCCTGTTTTTCGCCTATAACTCGAACACTGAGCATCGTAAACAAAACCTCACTCAGTTGAACAAAACCTTCCAAAGTTGAAGAGTATAAAATTCTGCGTCGAATGAGCTCCTTAAACATTATTGGACACAACATTATTAACATTGGAAACCTTTCGTCAGCTAGGAACCCAGCAAGCCTAGGGCAGGTCTGGAAAGTTTGGGACCATCTTGGCAAGCCTGGAAACCCTTAGCCAGCATGGCACAACATTGGGCTGTATTGGAAACCTTTAATCAGCGTGGGACGAGCTTAGCAATCCTTGGACAGGTCCAGAAAGCTTGGGACAATTTTGGCAAGCCTTGGAAACCCTTATTCAGCTTGGAACCGTATTTGCATGCCTTGGAATTTCTTAGTCAGCTTGGGACGAGCTTTGCCTACCTTGGACAGCTCTGGAAAGCTCGGAGAATCTTCACCACTTCGTCAATTTACCTACGCGGTGAGCGAAACGCCGCCTGGGATCGAGGCGCTGTTCCATTTTCAGGAGCAGATCGCTCTGACCTTTTAGCGGCGATTGAATTCCCTTCACTTTTATTGTCCGACGGGAGTCGATCGCACTGACCACCTTACTTTAGGTAAAAGGACAGGAATAAATTGTAATTAATTAATTCGATCATTATTCAATCAATTTTTTTCGGCACTTAAGCCCTTCGTAGCCAACTGGTAAAAACCATCAACTCGATTTGGCTAGATGTGGAGCTAAGGACTGCATGAAGCAATTCATTGTGCTACGCATCAACACGAGCAATGATTTTATCACCCTCAATTCATGCTAATTAGGGTCATGCACGTCGTGCACCATCACACTTTTCCTAGTAGTTCAAGGGGAAACAGAAATTTCTTTTGATATGTAATGTTCGTCTTTTCAGTTTATTTCTGGCCATGCATTGAATTCATTTTCATACTCTTTCTTTCTCAGGAGCAGGGCAGTGAAATATGGACCCTGAGGAATTCAGAATTCACGCTAAACAAGCCATCGACTACATCATTCACTATAACGAAAATGTCAGAGAAAGGTAAAAATTTGTACCCAACCAGGCGTGTGTGCTGTACTGGCTGTGCATCACATGGTTGCCACCTGAACGGGGTCTGTTTTTTGTTTTTCGTGCCAGGCAAGTGTTACCGAGCGTGGAACCGGGATACCTTCACCGCCTGATCC
Source organism: Pilophorus perplexus (assembly GCA_955831195.1). Classification (NCBI taxonomy): domain Eukaryota; kingdom Metazoa; phylum Arthropoda; class Insecta; order Hemiptera; family Miridae; genus Pilophorus; species Pilophorus perplexus. The sequence continues at coordinate 9,822,858 of OY037009.1, forward strand.
CTTCCGAAGCTCCTAATGCGCCTGACGACTGGAGCTCCATCCTGCCTGATATCGAAAGACTGATTCAACCTGGCGTAAGCAACGAGATCCCATTTGGATTTGGAGCCAAATTCCATGCTCATCAATTGTTGTAACACTGAATGGCCTTTTGTTGTGTAGCTGACTCATTGGAACTCGCCTACTTTCAACGGCTATTTCCCCACAGGCAATTCATACGCCAGCATGCTCGGAGATCTGCTTTCTTCTGGGCTGAGCTGCGTTGGATTCAACTGGGTACGATCTAGTAATATGTAAAAACGCCGAAAATAGGATTACATGTAGCTATAATTGTTATTAATCGGGTCCCAATGGGACTGATTTACGGTTCACGTATCTGTAGATCCTTCACCGTGAGGTTGAGCAGGTCTGGATCCCAGTGAAGCCAAGCCCCACAAGAAGAAAAAAAACCACACCTAGCTGACAAACCCCCACATAGAAAAATTTACTGCTTAAAAAAAAACCCTAGAGTGGAATCAAACAGGCCTGGAATCGACGGCGTTACAAACTCTTGAGTTCAGTAACTTAATGTGTACAATGTTTGTTCCAAGCGTGCCGATTTCTTTTCCAGATGCTGAGCCCTGCTAGTACTGAGCTAGAAGTGATAGTTTTGGACTGGTTGGCAAAACTGATGGGCCTCCCGTCACATTTTTTGGCCGAAACGACAGGACCTGGCGGAGGGATTATTCAGGTTGGCTACCCTGTCGATTGTCGAACCTCCAAGAGCACCTTGAGCACCCATCAAACAACACTAATTCATTTGTTTCATTTTTACGTTTTAGGGATCTGGAAGTGAAGGCATTCTCGTTGCATTGTTGACAGCTAAAGAGAAGTCTGTCCGTCAAGTTAAACAGATCCACCCGGAAATGGACGAAGGGCTCATCAAAGCCAGATTGATAGCGTATTCATCAGGTTAGTCTGCTGCGACATGCCACAGCAGTGTTGTGGCGGGTTTCTCTAAAACAGAGAAACATTTCATTGTTTGCAGACCAGTCCAATTCAGCCGTAGAAAAAGCAGGGATGCTCGGCTCCATGAAAATAAGGCTGATCAAGTCGAATCCGGACGGAACTTTACACCCTCCCAGTTTGCAAGAAGCGATAGACGACGACCGAAAGAACAATAAAATCCCGTGTTTCGTGAGTTTCTTGAAGTCATTCAAACGTTGAATGTCGAACTCGTAAATCAACTTCATATTTTCCAGGTGGTGGCGACACTAGGCACGACAGCAACGTGCGCTTTTGATGATCTCACGCAGCTAGGGCAGTTGTGCAACAACGAGGGGGTTTGGCTACATGTGGACGCTGCTTACGCCGGTACGTTTAATTGTTGTTGTACCTAGTTAAAATAGTTTACACATTTACGAGTCTTAAGCTCATTTACATTTTCAGGAGCGGCATTTGTCTGCCCCGAATACAGACATTTGGCTGCCGGATGGGAGTTCTGTGACAGTCTCAACATGAACCCACACAAATGGCTTCTCGTCCACTTTGACTGTTCATGTTTCTGGTAAGCAGATATCTAGTTCCTTTTATAGGCGTGTTAGTATTGGAATCACAATCGGAAATGCAAATTTTTGCAGGATCAAAGACAGATCTCATCTGTTGAATGCGTTCACTGTCGACAGAGACTACCTCAGAGATCACTACACTGAAATCATGCAGCAGAACTGGTCGCCTAATTTCAGAGTGAGTTTTGGATTTGCGTCGGCCGTTCCGTACACTTTCCCGGATCACCATTTGGACCATTTTATTTTGCAGAATTGGGAAATCCCTCTCGGGCGAAGGTTTCGAGCACTGAAACTTTGGTTAACGCTGCGGCTGTTCGGCCGGTCTCACCTGCAATCCTTCATTAGGAAACAAATCGCCTTGGCTAAATCCTTTGAAGAGAAGATTGCCAAAGATGACCGGTTTGAGCTGTGCGCCCCAGTCAGCATGGGGCTCGTCTGTTTTAGGGTTATTGTAAGTAGCAAAGTGAATTTCTTGGAACTCGAAACTGAAAGTAGAAACAAGAGGATTCGACCATTGAACCCAAAATATTGTTTACGATTTCAGGGTGATGAAAAGCTTACGAGAGAACTCCTGACGAAGATTCTCAACTCGAAGCAACTCTTCCTCAACGCTGCCACCCTCCACGGCAAATATTTCCTCCGGTACGCCATCTGCAGCGTCAATATGGAATCGTCGGACGTGGAAAAAGGGTGGCAAATCATTTCCAACGCCGCCAACGCTGTCATGTCGGTTCAACCGAAGACCGGCGAAGGTCTGCTCGAATCTTTGGCGACGCCGGCCGTCAACGGAATAAAAATGGAGATTTCCCGTTGAATTTCAAGCGCATTTCGGTCAAATTGCTGCCAGCAGGATTCGGTGATGAAGAAGGGATTGTTGACCGAAATAACCTGATGAGCGTGGTTGTTCGCTATATTTTTATTTACGAATTTAAGAATTATTTATTCTACGGACGTAGCGTAGTGACTGTCATTAGTTTGTGTACCTATCATGAATGTAAATAAGTGAATGTAACGTCAAGATTTTTGACCTAATTTTCCTGACATGTTGGGGCACCAAATTGTAATCACAGTAGAAGAAGTCTTCTGAAACATTAAACGACGGTCTACATCACACTGGTAGGTTCTTGATTATCATGTACATGATGGCACGTGCCAACGAATTAATTACACCTTCGAATTCAATGACAAAACCAAAGTTTTATCATGCGAGCCGGAAATCTTGACTGTAGAGATGGGCCAAAGTCACATGAGATGGACTGAATGGTTTGGCAGAGAGATTGACTGAAGTCCGCATCTCGTCTGGTAGAGATGAACTGATGACCACATCCTGCCTGTTAGAGACGGAATGATCACACCACATTTCGTTTGTTAGATATGGACCAATGACCTCATCCTGTCTGGTAGGCCACCGACTGGGGTTGGGAATTGAGCTCTGCTGGACTAATATTCCCATTAACAAGCCCCTTTGGCAAGCCCTAGCCGGCAAGCCCGGGACGAGCTCCTGAAACTTATTTCTTGCATAAGCAAGAAGAGATAACAGAGGTGGCTGAACCTGCCTGAAAGCAGGGCTCAAATGTTCCGTAAGGTGTGCTACCTGCTCTGGGGTAGACTTGACAGAACGCTGCGCATATCGTCCCTCGCCCAGCAGAAGGGCGAATATTACAAAATGCCCTTTTTGGGTTAGATATGAATTTTATTGATTTTTTCCCTGAGGAATTCAAATTCAACAAGAGCTGGAACCCTTTCTGAAAAACGCGATTTCCCAAAACCAGCGTTTTTCACATTCGCCCTTCTGACGGAAGAGCTATTCGCTAGGGACGATATCATCATTGAGGATATCTATGACGAGCCTCAAGACAACCCTGAGGATCCACCAATACTGGAGTACCTACCTATAGACGATGACTACGATGATCCACCCATTATTATAATCCTATAATAGTGGAAGGCATTGTGGAGTACATCAAAAGTGACGGCCTGCGGCCTTAAAAAACAAGGCGACGAGTTTGACTTGGAACCAATGTTTGATTTGGAATATAATATTATTTGATTGAGTGATTGATGAGGTACCTACTATAATTTTTATGACTTAGTCATAAAAATAATGATGTTTATATTAAAATACATTTCACCGTTTATTAAATGATTGCATCCCTTCTTTTTAGCGCAACCTTTTTCCAAAGAATGGAAAGGTGCGCTCACCTCTTCGACATGTATGTTTTTAGCGCAACCTTTTTCCAAAAATGGAAAGGTGCGCTCACCTCTTCGACATGTATGTTTTTTTTTTTTTTGTTTTTTTTTTTTTTTTTGTGTACAGAGCATCACGCCCGAGCGGTTCAACAGATTTTCATGAGGGTGGTCTCATCGTCATCAGCGAGCATAAAGTAAGGTAGGTGCGGCGAAATAGTGGGAATCCATCCTATAAAAAGACGATTTCAGACGAAGTAGTCTATTTCCACGATTAATAAAGTAACAACTTGTAGACGCGTTTCGGTTTACTAAACCATCATCAGTACAATACAGAATGAGGAAGTTGTGAGAAGTTCCTTATATACAAAAGTGAATGTGCCTTCTTATGGGCGTGGCATTAGAAAGGTGGCATGAAAAGAGAATGTGAAAGGCAAATAGGTGAAAGGAGAATTCACAGGAAAATATCGATTAGAGGGGAACGCCTAATTACATCCAGGTCATTAACTGATATTCCTAAATTGTAAACTTTCTGAATTTCCAAAGATTCTAAAGCATCTAGTTTTGGACCTTTTTGGCAAACATGAGCTATCCCAATGGCTGGATTATTATTACCTATCTCATAACTGATTCTATGGTTTTCTTCTGACAAGGGGTAGGGAAGCTTTTGAAAACCATTTAAATGGTTTTCAAAAGCTTCCCTACCCCTTCCCAACCTATGATCATCACTATGTTCCTTCAATCTAATTTTAAATTTTCTTCCAGTTTGTCCTACATATTGAATCCCACAATCACATTTTAATATATACACACCCCCCATGGAAGAAATATATTCCTTATTCCATGCACACCCCCTTTATCCTCTAAAGGAATTTTATCTTTCACACCTCCTAGTAATTTCTTTGTAGAATTTTGTGAATAGAAACCTACTCTGAAACCCCTATTTTCTAAAATTCGACCCACTTTCTGAGTTACATTCCCATAAAACGGTAAACTAACCCACTTCCTATTATCTGGTTCCCTATCTTCCCTTTCCAAATTTGTGACTGCTAATTGAAATTTCTTCATACTAATCTTTCCCCAAATTCTATCTATAGTAGCCCTATGATAACCATTACTCTCCGCTATAGAGTAAATTACTTCTTTTTCTTTTTGAAAAGCTACTTGATTCATTGGGACCGATAATGTCCTATTAATCATACTGTAAAAGGCCGCAAATTTATGAGATGTTGGGTGATTGGAACTATTATGGATAACCACATCCGTATAGGTTGGTTTCCTGAACACAGCAAATTTATGCTTACCCCCCTCCAATTTTATAGTTAAATCTAGAAAATTCAGCTCATTCCCCCCCACTTCCTTAGTAAATTGAATATGCGGATCTACAGAGTTGAGCTTATTAAAGAAATTAGCTAGTTGCCTATCGGTCCCATTGAAGAGGACAATTACATCATCAACGTATCGATACCAATAAAGTACATTATTTTTGAATTTAGTTTCAATGATCCCTTCTAAGTAGTTCATATAAATATCTGCTAATAGCGGAGACAACGGCGATCCCATAGCTATCCCTGGTTGAGTATAACAATCCCCATTAAATTTAAAATAATTTTGATCTATACATAAATTCATCATTTGGGATAACTCATCTTTCCTTACAAAATCAAGTTGAGAATTTAAAATTAATCTATTAACTACTTCTTTACAATATTGAACTGGAATGTTGGTAAATAAACTTGTAACATCAAAAGAAACTAATTTTGAATTATGTGGCACATGAACATCTTTAATTTTACTTATAAGGTCCAAAGAATTTTTAACGGTAAATTTTGGAGTGAAATCAACAGAATTTTAAAAAATAGTATTCAGTTTTTTAGCTAACTTATAGGCAGGCGCATTTATATATGATAAAACAGGTCGCATAGGTATTCCTTCTTTGTGGATCTTAGGGAGACAAGTTAGGAGAGGAGGTCTAGGGTTCATTTCAAATATGCCACGTTTCCAAACCCCTTGAAAAATACTACTGGAATTATTAACTATCCTTCTCACATCAGCCTGGAATTTACTAGTTGGGTCACATCTTAACTTTTTACAATCATTTTTGCGTATAAACTCCAATGTTTTCTCCACATACACCTCCTTCTTCATCAAAACAGTAGTATTTCCTTTATCAGCTTTCAGTACAGTCACCTTCTCATCCTTTAACTTTCTCCGTAGATTCCTTAGACATTTTTCGTCTTCTGTTGATTTCATTGTAGGTTGCTCTCCTTGAAGCAATTGGGCACAGAGGGACTTAGTAACTTTACCTTCATCATCATTGGCTATGGCCGCTTCTGTACTCATCGCGAGATCCAAGATGTCGTTTCGGTCGATTTTGGTGATAGGGTTATGTTTCAACCCTCTTGACAAGTATGCAACAACAGTAACGCTCAGAGTAAAATACAGGGTTTCCCTTGCAGTTTTCGAGTTGAGTGTTTTTTGCATCCTATTAAAACAATATCATTTGAGCTATCTCAAAAAATGTTGGTGATTCTGAAACCTGGGGTTGTCTAGTTTCAGAATCAGGTTTTGTCACAGTTTGTCACTGGTTTCCATAATGAGCTTGATTTACTCGGTAAACGAGGCCTAAGGCAGGACTTGTTGCGACACCCACTTTTTTGCTTTCGTCCATAGCGTGTTTACATTTATTCACCCATACAAGCAAACTTTTGGATTTACTTATGCCCTCATTCCATAGTCGACTCTTCATAAACAAATTTTTTTCCTTGTTTAACTTCATCTGATTCAGGATCACCCAATTCGGTCTAAGTCACTTTTATAAGTCGTTATTTTGGGAAATTGCTAATTGAGCCCAGCTCAGGACCTCAAGGTTACCTATGTGTGAATTGAGCCCACAGTGTTTCATCCAAAAGAGCCCAAAAGTTTGACTTGCCAAATGAGCCCTTGGGGTAGGTTCCACAATGAAAAACGTTGACTTTTCAAATTTTTACGTACCTATTCCTAAATCCTTAAAATTGCACTTTGACGATTTCATTTCAGCCCGAAACGCTTTCCGCGTCGTTTTAGAACTCTTCCAAAATTGTTTCATAATCTTTAATCCTTAAAATCGAACATTGCCTACCTATTTCATTTTATCATGCAGAGCAGAACTGGCGGGAAAATCGAAATACCTACTCAAAGGCAATATCTTGAAATATTTGCAAACAAAATTATTTATTTGCCATGTTGCCAGAAATTGTAAGTTTGTTTCTTTCTCAAGTGATTGACATTTCAAACATTGCTTACGAATCACGAAACTATGAAAATTAAATTCAGTACCTATTAAATTCATTTAAAGATTTAAATTAAATTCACATTCGTCCTTGTTTTTGCAGTGCCTTCCAACACCGTTTGTTTATCAACAAAAAATGACATGGTTAACTACTGAATTGATTAATTATTAATATTTATTCTTGTATTTTTACCTAAAGTAAGGGGGCTGTGCGATAGAATCCAGTCGAACAAGAAAAGTGGTAGGATTGTCACTGTGACAAGTGTGACAAATGTCAGCCAGCATTTTGAACCATGGTGGTATCTGGTCACACTGACCTATTTTTCACAAGGTGTGCTGGCAACTCTGACTGCCAAGATTCTCAACGTGTTGTTTTTCGAAGGTTATATTATTTTGTTCTCTGTTACTCTGTGGTTATATTCCTTGCCTGTTGCCTCCGATTTGTTGTTTTCTTCGAGTGTTGGGATAAATTCCGTACATTATTGAAGTTTATTAATTAATTATTTTAAATGGCTATCAAACGCCAATCTTCTGAAGGGCCCAACGTTCCTGCCAAGAAACCGAAGAAAACCAAAGTCACGCCTGAAAATGATGAAGTCAAGAAACAGTCTAAATCCAAAGGGAAGAATAAAGGAAGCGAGAAAGCCCAGAAACCACTCAGTATAACGTTTCCAGAAGAAGGTGAGTCCCGTCAATACCTTCCTTGATATCTGCATGTGAATCACCAACAAATAGTTGACGCTAAAAGATTATTTTATTACCATGAGGTGACTTCACTATCGGCGTGGCGTAGAGTGTCATTTCACGCTGACTTTCCCAAAGCTAATTGATCTAGTATAAGTTGCCATCTTGAAAATACTGTCACAGTACCTTCTCAATCATGACTAGAGAATGTCATTCTTTCCTTTTCTCCGGTTTCGGTGGTTGCGATAAATTTCAACTGCGTAGCGGGCCAATTTGTTCGAAGAGAGTGGTGAAATGGTCATTTAGAACCGTCAAATTCGTGACGTTTGTACATGTATTCGACAGATGAACGACTGAAGCTCCTGTTATATTAACAGATATCACTGACCACGCAACGGAAGTTGCGATGGTGCACTGGCTTACGTATAATCCGACGATACAAAGTTGAAACTCTTTCCGACTTTCTGTTTCAGGTAAAGTTGAATGGAATACAATCAGAAAGCAAAGCAAACAACTCACAGAAGCCCGCAAACACAAGAAACTGAAGAACAGTTACGATTTACTTCAAAAGGCCAAGCAGAAATTCGAAATCTTCCGGGACCACAAATGCCAGGGAGCGGAAAGAGCGGCTTTGGTCATGGAGTGTGCCAAAATGCTGAAAGGTAGCTATATCAATGCCACAGTTTAATCCCAGTAAATGTTAGGATTTACCAGAAAATCTGTAAGGCTGAAAAATTGGGTAAAGCTTTTGGGGTTTTCAACAATAACAAAAAAATACGACATTTTCTTCTTTCTTTCAACAGTACTCATTAAAATAGTCAGTGAAGGATGTTGCTCTCGAATTTTGGAAAACTCGATTAGTGTTGAATGGGGAGTTCGCATTGATTTTAGATTTGGAAATCTTCCCTACCATTCAATAATATCGCTAAAAAGTAACGTGCACAGACTCCAATACCAACGAAAAAAAAATCATTGTAGGAGATATAACGAAAAAACGAAACGCACAGTTTGAATCGGCCGGCGTTTCCCACCAGTCACTGTTTGAGGACATTACGTCACAGTTCCAGTGAATCTCTCACCATGAGCGCTAGTGTCGTCAGCTTATAAGATGAATTTATAGCAATTATAACTTGATACGACGGAAAACATAATTAACTTTTAATTATAATACATGATACTTGAAGTTTAAAGCCTTATCAGAAGGATTTACGGCTCACTTGAATTTTATTAAGTGATGAGCAGTGGAATAGCAACACTGGGCGGAACAATCCCCTCACCTGTCAAGAACAAAACACTATCGACGACGCTCTTCAGCTGTATTGAGGACGTGACGTCCCGCTCCCTCCATGGCCCCGGTTTTTCAAACGCCGTAATTTTCGTTAAATTATTTGAATTTTCTGGAAACGATTTCAGGCGGCTGACTACTGTTTTCCCTACAATCTCAGGGAGTACTTTCAGAAAAAAAATAGAAAAAAAAAAAACAATGCCAACTCCCCATTACGATATTTATTACGTGCCAACCTTCAAAGTTCTATTATGAACTGATCCCTAGGGATGTCAACGATGTATTGATATTTCTGGGAAAAGAGCGAATGTCGCAATCTCAAAAAAAAAAAAAAAAAAAAATCAGAAATTTCTATAGCAACACAACTGTGTCACACGTTGGGCTGCGAACCCGATCCTAGCAGTCGACGAGAGAGAACCAAAAAAACGTGGAATTCTCCTGATTTGAGATATTTTTCGTGTGATTTTGGTTTATTATTCTTGGAATAATACACCTATGTTTTCGCGACGGAGGTCGACGACTCCGAACGGCCTCAAAATTTGACATTATCCGTTTCAAGAGTTCTAGATTCCAAATCCGAAATGTACGTCCGCTGTTTTGGGCGATTTTTTTAAAATCTGAAAATTTTTGACAAATGCACGGTTTACCTTCTAGTAGTGCCCGCAAGGTTTTCAGCCCGATCGCCCAAAGCCGTGGGGCGCTACGGTGCTACGGGAGGTTTTTTTTAAACGCTTTTGCCTATGGCATTGAATTAGGTGTCTTTTTCGAAGTAATTTTTAGGAGGTTGAGCGGGTGAATAAAACCGGCCGAACAGCCAAGGAGGATGAACATATTAACCATTTTGAAGTATTTTTGGACGTAGAATCAAGAACTGGAAATTGAATTTAAGGAGCGTTTACGCGAAGTACTCATTACTAATCAGACTAAGGTCCAATGCGAGTTGGCCACCAATTCGTAAAAACCTAGGTAATAATTTCATTAAGTTTAACAGCCAGCACTTATACAAGTACCTACAACACAATCGCAGGTGAAGAAGGCCGCTACTCCGTGTGATCGTTTCCCACCTATCTCCAATCTCTTCTCTATGGGGGTCCTCTAATCTCTTCCCAATGATGGAGGATGAAGAAAAAACCACGATTTTCATTCATTCGCCTATTTCTCCCCCGTGAGATCTCCAATATCTTCCCTGTGAAGATTTGAATAGACATAACTGCGCTTTGATGATTTAGCATGTAATTTTGGAAATGTTGAATGAAACTCGCGCGGAAAACATCGATCAAGCATTATTAAACCTAATAATAAATAATCCTACATTTTAGCAGTTGCGTTCAAAACTACATTCATTAAATCCATGGGTGTTCGTGTTTCCACCGCTTTTCTGAAGGGATGGGTTGTGAGGGAAGACATATCGATAGATTTTATCAATATTCTATCAATACTATTTGGATTGGGAATGCAAAGTCGGCAGCCAACAATCGATTTTCAATCGAAGCCTCACAATCGATTGCACGAATTGGACTTGAAAAATCGATTTTTCAAGTCCAATTAATTCGTGCAATCGAAAATAACAGACTGTATTAATACTTACTGGGCCCGGGAACCGATTGTCGACTAATACTGTTTTCTGAAAGAACTTCATAATTTGAAGCCATAGCAGTGAGTTTTGGGCTCCTAATACAAATTTACAGGGCACTTTCGAAAATTTCAACTTTGAATCTGGAGGGAAGAGTGGCGCTCCCAAGAAGTGCTCTCTGGTGGTCAGCCAATGAACTAAAAGCACGATTTCAGAGAGATTCACGAGGTGAAATCGCAAGGAGAATAGTCGTTCGGATTTGTTCTGACGCTAGAGTGACGGGACAGACCATAATATGGAATATTATTCATGTTCACCAACATCACATGCACTCTGGCGGATTAGTTTAAGTGCCAAGGCGGGAAAATTCAAAACGCCAAATATTCACTAGTGATTTCCTCTGCTCAGACACCTAATTTCTCAGTGCTAACTGTACTGAGTACTTTGTTCATTATTAGTTCAACTATGTTCGGCCGAATTTTCCCATTTCTCTGACCTTGTTCCCTAGCCCATGAATGTGGGTGGAAAGTTGTTGAGGGTCGGTCTGACCCACATTCATTGAAACGGTCAACATCACGGTAGTATAGTATTCAACCAGCCATGGTCAACATCATCATCACCGATTGGTGAATTTATTTTCTTATTAAGACAGAAGATTATATCTGTACTTTTTTTTTTTTAATGTAAAAAACCAATTTAAATCGGTTTTATTAAAAACCGATTCTGCATTAAAAATTTTTTTTTAAATGAATTCGCTCTTCTTCTTGTGGTGCCGTCTCCGCTAGCGAAGGTTGGCGATCACTTCACCGAATCTGTCCCTATCTCTGGCCAACCGGAACAGATCTGCTGCTCGTGGAACCCCAGTCCACTGGCGAATGTTGAGGAGCCAGGAAGCTCGTTTTCGTCCCACGCCTCTTCTTCCGGAAATCTTCCCCATCATGATGGATTGCAGCAGCTGGTACTTCGGGTGAATTCGCTACAATCAATCAATTGCAAATAATCGGAAAATGGAGATTAATAAAAATCGATTTTTTCCATTTAATCGAAAATCGATTTGCCACCCCCTAATCAATGGCAAACTAGACTGAAAAAGGCTGATCCCCCTGCCCTAATGTATATCTTTCCGATGCTCTTATAGATTATTCGCTCCATTTCTGGTCAAAGACTGGCACCGTTATAGGACCCACGAATAGCTGGATTTTGGAATGAAGTAGTGGTGCGGAAAAGAAGTCCTGGAACAAGTTACTTACGTCCTTCGATTTTTAATTTAGGCCTTGAAGACTTTGGAGAAGATAATACTATATTGTAGTATTTAGGCCAAGAATTTTCAAACGGATTTCTCAATTGCATCTGAATGCACGGCCAAGCCAATGCGATCTTGGGGTGATTTATGCTCGAAATGATATTTACGTCTATTTTCAGGTTTGTTGTCGGCCAAAGCGAGAAGTCACGACGTCTCCCGTTTGGTCCAGTGGCTCCTCAAACTGGGAACCCCGGAAGTGAGGCAGATGGTCGTCAGCGAGATCTCCAACGACATCGTCACTCTGGCCAAATGTAAATACTCGTCCCACATCGTCAAAAACGTCGTCAACTGCTGCGACTCGGCCGCCCGCCGTCAGCTGATTGGCAAATTCAACGGTCACGTTTTGAAGCTCCTTTTGAACAAAATTTCCGCTCCGATTTTGGAAGATGTGTACCTCAATTTTGCCAGCTCCAACGAGAAAAACGCGATACGGCGGGAACTGTACGGTGACTTGTGTAAACCTCTCATTCCGACGGACAAGGCGTTCAAACTGTCGGATGTACTGGAACAGAACAAACCTTTGGCGCCGTCGATATTGTCCGCTCTCAAAGCCACGTTGTCAAAATGTGTTGAGAAAAATTGGTTGTTGGGATCTTCGATTGTTTCGGCAGTTTTGAGCGATTATCTGTCAGCTTGTTCGGAGAAGGAGAGAACGGAAATGTTGGAGCAGCTTCGAAGTCACGTGTCGACAATCATCAGAAGCAGGCCGGGTGCCGATGTTGGGTTGATAATTTTGAAAAATTCTTCTGCCAAAGAAAAGAAAGAAATAATCAAAGACATTAAAGGAGATATTGGGAATATTGCTGTCTCTCCATCCGGGTGTTTGTTTCTGTTGCATTTGATCGACTCCATTGACGATACGGTCCTCATGAAAAAAGCGCTTCTCCCGACTGTCATTGACAACGCAGACGAGCTCATCGCCAATGAGAACGGGCGGAAACTCGTGTCGTACCTCGTCGCTCACCGGGACGGCCATTTTTTCCACCCGAGTGACGTCACCAAGTTGAAAACCGCCGACGACTCGGCTTTTGTCAAGAAGAGCTCCGACGTGAGGATGCGGGAGCTTCAAGAGGCGTCTGTGCCGGTGCTTCTGACGAAAATCCGAGACGATCCCAAATTGTGGTTGAAAGACGGGTGTACTTGTCTACTGACGGCGTCGATACTGGCGATCGGATCGGGTGAGTCACTCAGTTTTGGTTTGAACATGATCTTCCCGAAGTGTGTCTTTTATTCTTATTTTCTGAACTCCCATCGCAGGTGATAAGTTGTCCGACGCGTTTCAAGGCATCGCTACGTTCTTGACCGATCCGGACAGTCAGCTTCAACGAGCCAACCAGAAAAACAGCGAACCTCAACTCCTCCACCCCATCGAAGATCCCGCCATCAACAAAATATTGAAAAAACTCATCAAAACGAGGATTGACAACGAGACGACAACATTTGCCGAAACGTTAACTTCCAAATTGAATAAAGAAGTCGTCAAAAAGTGAGTGCCTAGTGTGGATTAAAGATAAAAAATAAAAAATAAAATAATTTTTTGAAAATATTCGGTTTACCATCTAGTTGTGCCCGTAAGGTTTTCAGACCGATCGCCCCTACCTGTGGAGCGATTGGGTTAAAATAAGGCTGCGGGAGAGGTTTTCCGAAGATTTTCGGCTATGGGGTCGAGTTACATGTCGTTTTCCAAGTATTGTAGCAAAAATTGTAATCTCTCTAAGAATGATCGGTGTCTGTGTGTGTGTATGTATGTGTCCCTTTCACGGCCAAACTGTTGGACGGATTTTGATGCGGTTTTTTGCAAAATGATCGGGATAGCACGGGGAAGGTTTTAGGCTATTCAAACGGGTTCGAACGGAGGCCGTTCTGGCTGAAACCTGAGTCCTTCACGACGGAAGTTGCTTACATCCTTGGCGTATCTAAGGGAATTTGATACTTCACTACGAGAAACTAACAAGCGTTGTTACTATGAAAAAGTAAGTTGACGGGTTGCCACGGGTGCATCGTTGATAGGTGATGGACGGGAATTTGATGTTTAGTGCGAAGCACGGGTGTCCCAGCTAGTTGAAAAATATTTTCCTAAGGGTACAGAATTAATTTTTGCACAATTAACCAATATCTTATTGTATTGGTGCTCCAGACCGAGGAGGATGACCTAGGAGGTCCACTGCGACTACCTCCTCCCCTCCCTCCCTCACCAATAATAATTATTAATAAGAAAAAACTACCCTATATGGGAAAGCGAGTAGAAAGGGTCTGAGGCCAGGTGGGTGATGTCAGGATTGGCTGGCTTTAGCCAGCAGGGGGTGTCCCGTAGTCAAAGAATAATAAACCCATGTGTAAAATTTGCAGCTTTGTCACTTTGTTACATAATATTATTATCCATTTTCAGGTGGGTGACGACCAACAGAGGATGTTTCACGTTGGTCTTCTTGCTCGAATCGGGTGTTCAAACAGTCATTGACGATCTCAAGAGTCTCATCACTTCGTCCAAGTGTCTCAAAACCCTGAAAACGTCGAGTTTCAAAGGGGCAGAAATCCTCTTGGGACTTCTCCAATGAAAAATTAGTCTGTATTGATTCTTCTGTTTTGTATTGTTTCTCTTACGAGAACGTTGAACCTACTCAATTTACCAATACGACCAATTGTAGGTCGTACAGTTCTTGTATTGCAAATACAGTACCTATCTTGAAAAGAAAAGATGTTTTCTTTGCGTTATCTCCCACCAAAAACCCAACTTGTAACACCATGGTGAAGTCGGACGGGGCTGGAACTCCGGCGATAAACGACCTCTCATTTGACCATCTAGCTCAATCTCGCCAAGAACGTCTGTAGCGCCTTAGAAACCCCATGGTTAGAAGGCTGTCCGAAATCGGGGTGTGGTTTTGCCGCTGTACGAAATAAAAGAATACTATAGTCCGTCAGATGTTTCTGTGTGCATGGATCTACCCCCTTCTACAGCGCCGGGGAGGCGGCCAGTGACCCCAACTTAACGGAAAAAAGTATCCCTCCAGCCAAAACTCACTCATTGTTATTTTGAACCTGGGTATGCTTTTCAGTGTAGGTAATTTCGCACGCAGAATTTAATTAAACCAGTGCCAGATGATTTAAACTGAATCAAATGGCAAAGAAATCTTGACTTTATTGAAAATTAAACAAAACGAGCCGGAAGGGAAACAATCTCTCGGGGAAATGGGAGAAGAGAAATATCCCTGCACACGGCAACACTGTCATGGAAGGGGCGGCCCAACTTTGAAGGCTCACTTTCACTCATGCACACAGAAATATCTGACGGATTAGCAACTTCCCCCCTAAATCTCCCATCCAAGGTTTTCAGTCTGATCGCCCAAAACCCGTAGGCTCTGTGGGGCTACAGGTGGAGGTTTTGAAGGGTTTCGGCTATCGGGTTGAGATAGGTGTCGTTTTCGAATTATTTTTGGACGTACAATCCGATTTCACCGTGAGGATCTACGGGGCTTTCATGCCCCTTACAAGGTGGACCTGTGGAAAGATGTGACGAGTTAAATGAGGTGTCTTTTTCTGCCCAATTTTGAGCGCACAATTCATTTTTCGGGGCCCCAGGAGAGTGAACATTTCTTAGCTTTTAGAAGTTCAGAGATGGGTAGTGAACTCTAAGCGGAGTCATTACCATTCACTGTCCTGGCACGTAGTAAATCTCAAATCATAAACCTTATTTCGAATTCCGTATATATATATATATATAGTTTTAATGACCCCTTCCAGCTTCTGAAAGAAGGATTTTAGATTCCTGTTTGTTTAAGGGAAAATAATTTTTAAGCGCTTGAATTTTTCGATTGAGGCAGGAGATTGAAATCATGCATGTATCTGACAAGACTAAAATTCAAAGTTTTCATGTAATATGGGATCATTCTAGAGTTTCGAAAGACCTGAAAACTAGATTCCAAAATGAAAGGTCCGTCTGCCGTCCAAGCCGTTTTGGGCAGTTTAGGAATATTTTGTTAAACCTGAAATTTCGACAAAATACTCTGTTACCATCTAGTTATGCCAGCAAGGTTTTCAGCCCGATCGCCCAAACGGGAGGCTTTCGTGGGGCTGCAGATGAGCCCTTTGAATAGGTGTCAGAAGGTGAAGTGAGGTGTCGTTTTCCGAGTATTTTTGAATGCATGATCCATTTTTGGGGTGTCCCACATCTGTCCAAACACTGTACAAGAAATTTTCTCTTCAATTTTTTGACTGCGTTAATTTTTGCACGATTTTTCTACATCAAAGAATCGTAAACCTTTCAAAAGGTTTGCATCGTTTCTTCTCCTAATTTCTTGTGGTATCGATGGTCCAAGTGATCGTTAAAAAATACTATAATAATAATTGTTTAGCTAATACTAATGAAAATCAGTACTATTGCATTATAACCTAGAAAAGACGCTGCAAAATTTAATTTTACACAAGGGTTTATTATTCTTTGACAAAGAATCAAATCCCAGGGGGGAATCAGGGTTTATTATTCTTTGAATCTTTTCTTTCTTTGATTCCTTGAGGTTACTTGTGCAGAAATTTAATTCGGTGTAATTGAAAAAAAAAAAAAAATTAGAATTTAGAAAAAAATTTCAACTTTTTTTAAAATTTTTTGTCTTTACTTGAAAAATGTTTAACCTCCTGGGATCCTTCAAAAATCCCATTTGTAGCCCCATCAAAGCCCTATAGATCGCAACAGAGGAATCGAATCGTTCCGGGACCCCAAAAAAATGGATTCTACGCCCAAAAATACTTAGAAAACGACACCTAACTCGATCCCAGAGCCAAAAGCCTTCAAAAAAACCCTCCCGTAGCCCCATAGCACCCCACGGGTTTGGGCTATCGGGCTGAAAACCTTGCGGGCACAACTAGATTATTTCCAGTTTCTAAACATGAGTTCTAACTCATCTGTGGCTGCCTGCTTCAAAAACACGATTTTCAATTCAGCTGTATCAGGAGTCCCACTAATTTTCGGATCCTTGTAACAAAAAGAAATAATACGATTTGGCTTAGGTCATCAGGGTTTACAGGAAATTACAAAATTGTTCCGCTTAGATTATTAAATAATTTATATGTATTATCATTAACATTAGGGTTTAACAACAAAAAACGGGAAAATGGGGTTTCAGACAATGATAAACAAAAATGCGTATTTTCACAACAAATATACAGGAGTCACCTCTAATCAGCAAAAAGCGACACAAAGTAATCCCGTCGCTCGTTGCTGTAACGTCTCCAGATTTTCCGTCATCAGTGATGATTTTTAAAAAACGCAAAAAGATCGGTTCAACCGATAAATATTGTTTTGATAAGTTTGACGGCGGAACAATTTGGAAACGCTGCAGCGCTTTTGTTTCATACTACCGGTCCAAAAGGGCACTTATGGTGTATCGGGAACTTGCCAGAAGTGATTAGTTTAGTTATATATCAATAGATTGTCCAATTATGGTTATCGCAATTCTTCGAGTTCGAATAAAAAGTTCTATTGTGAGGAGACAGTCGCCCCCGTTGACATCAGCACCAGTCGGCCATGTAGGTGAAGTCGCTGAAGAGCTGCTGTTCGTCCTGTGTGAGGATCCGGGGTTCTTTCGGGGGAGTCAGCGCGGGCTTTTCAGAGGTGAATTCTTCGTCGAAGTTGCTGACGTCTTCGGTTGATGTCTGAAAAAAACAAAATGAAGAAAATTGACAACCATGTGAGGATATGCCAGTGAAGAGTAACGCTAACACGCCATCTTTAACTTAGGATATTTACAGGTCCACTCTGGCCAACTTGTTCGTAGCCGGAAACGTTCTATTCCTTGGCCGAACTCTACTTACTACTTTATTTACAATTTACAGTCCGAGAACGAAATCCAAGGCGGACGCCCGGGATGTTCAATATGGCACAAACAAACGCTTTCATGCAAATTGCTTTGTCTCGTCAAGTCATGGCGGGGCTACTGTCTGTTAAAACTACCCCCCCCCCCCCCCCCCCACCAATCACGAGTGTTAGAGATCAATTGACCTAAAAAAAAGCATTTAGGAGGGTGTTGACGAGACAGAGCTTGCTTGCAGAATGAGATAAGCTCCGCCCACGTTGTCCCCTCACTGCACCCGCTGATGACCCACTAAACCTCCCGACTGCCATCGCCTCATGACTGGGAGGCTGGCAGGGGAGCGTCGACTGGCGCAGTGAGTGAATGGGGAGGGACAAATAGGCGGAGCTTATCTCATTCTGCAAGCGAGATCAGTCTCGTGAACACCCTCCTAAATGTGTTTTCTTAGGGCAATAAAACTCTACCAGTTTGAACTGACAGTAGCTCAATGCTCAGGCCAAATGCACACCACTTCACAAACCAAATCAAAATCGCTTCTTGTTGACAAGCTCCAATAATACCAACAGCCATTAGACTAAGCTTAACAATCGCTCAGCAGGGCAACATTCAACACAGCGCGAAAATCGACTGCTGAGTTTGAAAAAAAAGCTTAAAAAATGCGTCGTTGCTCCCAACTATGTTCAGTATCTGTAAAAGAAAGTGGATTATCTGGGAAAAAACGTTACCCCGTTGATTCCAGTCCTGCTAGCCTGAAAAGACGGCTTGTTATAAAAACGTGTAGGTACGACACAGGACAAAACTATGGTGAGAACATGAGGGACCTCGACGTCGGTGGTTTTCAAACTTAGGGCACTATCACCGTCAAACTGAACTTGAAATGAGGCTTATACGAAGGGTTAAAGCAGATTTAACGCAAAAACAGAGATTGAAGTCAACGCGCTCGTAGGGAAAAATAAGGGCAGAATTCGTAGTCCTCGCTCCAAGATAAGATTTTTCCTCACTATCTTAAGGAAGGCCTCATCTCGAGTAGGAAGGAGGTTATTCATAGTGCGCTCTGGATCGAGTGGAGGCCAACCTCAGTTTGAGATTTGTTCAGGGAAGGACTCAAAATTACAGAGTTGCCAAACACGGAGCTTTTTAGAAAAACGCTGCAAATTTTACACAAGGGTTTATTATTCTTTGATATACCTACATTACTTGTGCAGAAATTTAATTCTGTCAATGAAAAAATTTAAAAAAATTTTTTTTTTTGGATTTTTATCTCAAAAAAAATTTTTTTTGTTCAAAAATGTGTTTTTTTCAAAAATTCCGTATTTTTTACTCGAAAAATATTTAACATCCTGGGATCCTTCAAAAATCCCATTTTTAGCCCCATGAGAGCCCTAT
Source organism: Pilophorus perplexus (assembly GCA_955831195.1). NCBI lineage: Eukaryota > Metazoa > Arthropoda > Insecta > Hemiptera > Miridae > Pilophorus > Pilophorus perplexus. The sequence goes on from OY037009.1 coordinate 9,841,898, forward strand.
AGATCGCGACAGTGAAATCGGATCGTTCCGGGACCCCAAAAAATGGATTCTACGTCCAAAAATACTTCGAAAACGACACCTAACTCGATCCCATAGCTAAAAGCCTTCAAAAAAACCCTCCCGTAGCCCCATTATAGCCCCATAGCGCCCCACGGGTTTGGGCGATCGGACTGAAAACCTTGCGGGCACAACTAGATGGTAAACCAAGTATTTTGTCGAAATTTCAGATTTTTTTAAAAATTCCTACTGCCCAAAACGGCCCGGACGGCGGACGGCGTACGGCGGACGGACATTTCGGATTTAGAATGTAGACCACTTGAAACGGATAATGTCAAATTTTGAGCCCGATCGGAGTCGTCGACCCCCGTCGCGAAAACATAGGTGTATTATTCCAAGAATAATAAACCAAAAAGTGAACAAAATGGACTGTTGTACAAGAAACAGGGAATGTCCCCGCGAAGCTGGGGAATACAAGAATAAACATTCAGTTCCTCATACTGACCGAACCGTACCCTCTGGCCACCGCGGATTGCTGCAATAAACAAGTGAAAACCCTCCATTTCCCTCCGTTCAGAATCAGAATATCAACATCTCTGGTGTAGGTTACACCCGGATGTTCGGGTTACAACCAAAATGTACCATCATAATATGATGTACCATATTATGGTACATTTCGGGTGTAATCTACACCAGATTATTAAATTATTGTGATATATCCGATATATGCTATGTAGGTACGTAAGGTAAATTGGTATTGGATGGGTATCACAGAGGTAGATTTGAAGCAAAAGCGGTAAATATCTACGAGGATGTGTCCCAGTCAAAGAAAATAAACATTTCCTCTCGCTTTTGGATCCCCTGGGGCACCCAAAGTGCGAGGCCAGCCCTGAAACTCACCTCAAGGTAACTTTTCACGTACCTTGATTTTACGTCGCTTTGAGGTTAGTTCCAGCTAGGAAAAAACTCAACTGCCAAATCTGTCTATGAATAATGTCCGAAAAATAAGGCTGAGGTCGACCATGACAATGGCGACCATGAATCAGTCGCTCATACTTCCTCGAGGCCACTTTTGAGGAGATCCTCAAGCTCGAGGAAGGTCTATGAATTCCACCCAAACCCACATCCAAGGTAGTAAGCAAGCCGCCGTCGCTGCGGGCGTGGAACGAGTTGGCGGGAACGCGATGGGCCCTCATTCCTTGAACGGTTCCACTGCTGCGGACAAGGGCCAAGCGTGATCCAGCCAACTAATTAGAATTCTTTATCCACTTACTGCTAGTAAGTCTTGTACACGACGGGCCGCAGAATCCTCACAAACAGGGCCCCGATATCTGACCTAAGACACTTCGAGCATGGATGAGCTCAGAATTGAACCTCGGTCCGCTGACCCTGCATCCTACCGCAACACTTCATGTTGGACATTAGCTGCCCCAGATCTCCCTACCGGAGGCTCAAGACGGACAGAGTATCCAGGCAAGTCTGTCCAATTTGAGCTTTCCATTCCCGCAATGGTGTCGATCTCAGGATCAAATCCAGACAGTTTGTGTTAAGGTCCTGAGGGAGATGATCCTGCAGTCCTTCATCCAGGGCCACCATATTCCAGGCCGAGGAACTAGCCATTCTCATTTGTGCCCATGAGATTCAGAAAAAAGGACTCTTAAGGAGCGAAGATTTGCATATTCTCAGACAGCCAGGCTGCACTGAAGGCTATAGAAGCCTACAACAAGTTCAAGTCCTTGTTGGTTTGAGAATGCCGGCAGGCTGCAGCAGTTCACAACAGGCTCCATGTTGTGTGGATACTGGAGCACAAGGGCTTCGAGGGCAACAGGCTGACAGTCTAGCGAAAGAGGGAGCAATATCCCTCACCATTGGACCAGAGCCCAGGCTCACCATAAGATTCAGCAAGTGACCCGCTGGGAGACACCAAATAGCCGCCCCCTGGAGCAACACAACAGGGCTCAGGCAAGCCAGAAGGTTCATTACATCTGGAGCATTAAACCAATCATTTAAAAAAAGGTGATTATCTCTTGTTCTGGAGCCAGGGCAAACAGAAAAAACTCTAGTCAGACACGATTTCCCAAAAATTGTTTGAGATGTGCCCTTTTCATTCTGCATTGTAATGGGAGAATCACCTAATCGAAACTCATCTGCGAATTCTAAAAATCGTGACTTTCTGGTAAGAACGTCCCTGATTGCAGAGTAACCCACTCTGACACTCCCTGCTGAGCAATAAATAAAAACAGTGCAACGGTCACTTCTTTAGTTCAGTTTGACGAAGATTGACCAACACAGTGCTTATAGAGGCAAACACAGTTTCCGAGTTACTTACGATAGTGGGAACAAAAGGTGGGCGAACTCGGCGCATGAGGAGCTCTTCCCAAGTGATGTTACGGAAAAATGCTTGCTTTTTCACGTCTTCGGCGTCTTTCTCGCTTGAACCTAACCGCCTTTCAGGATTTTTACGTAATAACTGAAAAATAAGAAAAATTAGAAAACTATAATAGGTAGTCTCATAGCCACCGTCTCGTATTATACGAATTCATATTATGTATTTACCCGGCGCATTATAGCGATGGCTTCAAGCGTTAGGAACCTCGGGTATCGGACTTCATCGTTGACGATAGAATCAAACACTTCTTCTTCGTCGTCTCCAGGAAACGGCGACTGTAACGATTGAAAGGTTGGCAGAATTGTGCAATCAAAACGAGTTGTCTAAGCCATTTTTTTCTCACCTCTCCAACTAGCATTTCAAATATGAGGACGCCGAGGCCCCACCAGTCGACCGCCCTGGTGTACGAAGTTTCGGTGAGGACTTCCGGCGCGAGGAATTCCGGCGTCCCGCAGAAGGTGCCCGTCCGGTCGCCGAAGCCCATACCTTCTTTGCAAAGGCCGAAATCCGCGATTTTCACGTAACCTTCCGTGTCGAGGAGCAGGTTGTCAAGCTTCAAATCCCTTCAAACCACATCAGATGATACCGAAAGTTGCCAGCGAATGAAATAAAATCGTCGCTGTAGAAGCAACACCGCCTAACCCACATCCTCCCAACTTTACAGGTTACACCAAAAAATGTTTCATTTTCACCCGAAAGTGGGTTAGGCGGTGTTGCTTCTTTCAGCGACGAAATTTGCACGAGGCACATTGGCCTTACCTATATATTATATTGTTTTCGTGGAGATACTGTAGGCCGAGAACGACACAAGCGGCATAGAAAACAGCCCGAGGCTCAGTGAAAGCGTCGGCGTGTATGTGCATCATCAGGTCGCCACCAGCAGCGTACTCCATAACGAAACACACGTGAGCCTAAAGGAACAAAAGGCGTAAATTAAAACCACCCCAAGTGTGCGGTAAGTAAAATTTGGAGTTCCTGCTGCGAATTACCGTTTGGGGAGGACTTTTGAGCGACATAAAGAGAGTCTTTGTGATGCTTAGATAATTTTGGGATTGTTGCACCATTCACCTCATATAAATCCATTATTTAGGAAAAGTACGCACTGGCTTCAGTTCTATGACTAGTTTTATTTTCTCCTAATTCCTGCGATCGATTTCGGTTCACATCCAAGTGACTATCATCAGGCAGTCTGTTTTTGATTATTATAACATTTTCTTTTAAATGAATAGTGACACAAAAGTATCACAGTCGGTTTCTTGAAAAAATCACATTACAGGAACATAAAAAGAGATTATGTATAGAAAATAAAACTAGTTACAGAACTGAATCCAGTGTGTAGGTACTTTTCCTAAATTACGCTTAGATACTTATCTAAGAATCAATACACAAGCACAATGTGCATGTCATGCTTCACCGAGACCTCTGGGACGCACAACTGGAAGAATTGCCCAGCACTAGCCAGTGTAGATTGGCCGGGAAGTCCACATGATCCACTTAGAGTCGAATAAGAGGTCCCGAGATCAGGGTCTACTAAATCAGGGATTACTTTGCCATCTCTAGCCGCCCAGCAACCGAAACTTGAGATTCCCGGTGGACTCAACAGATCATTCCTCCTACCACCAGCCAACAAGCGCGGCCAGCACATTCAGACACTCCAGGGGTCACTACAGTAAAAGGCTCATGAAAATGAACTAGGGGGCAAACCCCTGCTGTCTAAAACCAGCCAACCCCCGACAACATCCAACCTGGCCTCAGACCCAAAAACTCGCTTTCCCATATTGTAGGTACAGTTTTTTTTTTTTTTTTTTTTTTTCTTAAAAAAATACATGATGAAAATGAAAGGCGAAATCTAATTTTGACTTTTTTTTAAACCAATTTTTGATTCTCGGAGCTCAGATACACCTGGAGCAACTTTTTGGTGGTTTCAAATTTTTTCCATCTTGTACGCGCTGAAAAGAATTTTTGGTATTTTTCAAATTTTTCGACGACTGGAAGTACCCTAGAATAAAGATAGTTCTTTCCCTCCTCCTCGGGGCTGAGGAGTTTTACCAGTGGACTAGGGGGCCACCGCCTACTGGCTAAAACCAGCCAACCCCCGACCGTTCCCTCCTGTCCTACAGGATTATTCATTTGGAAGGTGAAATCTATTTTTACCCCTTCTTTTGGTCAACTTTCGAGATCAACGGTTTTCCCCTTGCTACCCCCCCCCCCCCCCCCCCCCCCAACGACACCTCCGTTTTTTTATTACCTCTGAGTTCTGGTGACACACGATTCTCCTTGGGGGGGGGGGGGGGGGGGGGAAATCACATTTGAACCCCCTGGCCGCCTTCCCGAGCCCACTCCCTCACACCTTTAACATCTTTTAAAACTGGTCTTGTTCCTATTTTTTAACTCTTTCTGGTTCAAATGGTTTTTGGACCACATTAAGCTAACGTTTTGGTATTTTCAAAATTTTCTCGTTATCTCCTCGCTCAGCTGAATTTTCAAGATTTCACCATTTTCCATCTGCTAGAAGAACCCTAGAATAAAGATGGTTCTCCTCCTCCTCAGGCTGCAGCTCCAATATTATATTCACTACTGTATTATTATACTATTGTATTATATTATAGTATATTATCTATAATAGTAGACATATGTAATAAATAATATCTAACTTATGTACAAACAGCCATAGTTTTCACCTCGGTTTGAAAGCAAGCGAACAAATTGACGAGGAACGGGTGCCGCATGGCGTTGGCAACTTCGAAAATCCTCTTTTCCGACAGCAAAGACTCCACTTCGTCCCTCGCAATGATGTCACCTTTTTTGAGCGCTTTGATAGCGAAGTACTCGCCCGTATTTTTGTATTGGGATAGAATAACCTGTTACAAATGACAAAAACAAATTGGACGATTAGTAAGTCACAAATGGCCCGACTGAAAAAGTTTTCAGTAAGTTGGCATCACTGCGTACACTCACCTTCCCAAAATGGCCTCGCCCGAGGACACTCAGCAACCTGAAGTTGTCCATAGTGATACCTGCAAACTGTGACTGCCTTTTTGAGCCGTAGGCACTATCCTGATCAAACCGCTCCACATGTCGAGATGGGAGGCGTTCTATGAATTCGGGCTAGAAATATTCAAAACAAGTTGATGAATTCCTAAAAATAACATTGTACACTGCGCAATTGCTCTGTTCGTATGGGTTTAATACATATTTAACTCGCGAGAGGTGAGACACGGAGCTCTTCGCTCAGGGTCATCCCAAAACTAGGTCGCTGGCTGGAAGGACTCCTTATGTCCTATCTTATGTTATGTACACTACCTACGACAGTAAAATCTAATCCAGGGGAAAACACCCATATTGCAGGGATGTCCACATCAATTGTTTTAGTAATTTGTGCGAAATATACCGTTTTACTATTTCGGTACATCGTAAAAACGTATCTGCATGAAAGAAGGAAAAGGAAGCCCCACTCTGTGTTACAAGATGTGCCCAAAAGCTTCCCTCATTTTCAATGTATCCTACCCATTTGGTCCAGCATTTGACTGCTAGCGACACCTCTGCAAGTGTCCTCGATACTAATAAGGGCCAAGGAATTTGACTTTATGTCCACAGATCCCGCCAGGTTACACCCACTACTGTCTTACGGCTAAATAAAATTTCCTATCCATCTCGGGTGTTGGGAGACGGCGGTTTCAGCAGGCTTTATTCCCCGAATATTCGCCAACCGCAAATGCTGAGAACTTCGAACCAAAAAGCCAGACTCTACCTAGCGGGCAACTGGTAAACTTACTAGTGACAATGGATACGCGCCCAGATTTCGTGCTCTCGGCATTCTTTGGCGGGTAGCCCACCACCCCCTATGAAGTGAAACTTCCTTTTCCTTCTTCCATGGCCGCCCCCGTAACCCCGTCGGCTTCAGTTACATCGAACTTATTAAATCCTATTTATACTGGCTAGTTTTGGATTTAACTCAACTTTACACCCCCTGTTTGTGCCAGTGTTGCCACAACAGCCGTTATCTCGAAATTTCTCTTCCTCAGGTTGGGAGCGTGCATTTCAGAAATATCCTAGGGAGTGATCGTCGTGTGATCACTAGCCCATTCCATCTGAAATTTCTAATCAACGTTATTTCGATACAAGAAAGGATGCTGAGTAAAATGTTGCCCACATCTGGCCTCGCAGTTAGATAGGAAAGTTTTTTGTTTCCTTAAGGACATTTCAATTAATTATTTATTACTCTTGCTATAATTATTGAAGTTTCAATTCAATTTATTGTGAATCGTATACCAGCAAATAGGGGCGTTTATAGACATTTGATCAAATCAATCCCTCTGATAAGCCCAAAATTTGATAGATTCTATCAAATTGACAACTATTGATCAAGACCTCAGCCAAGTTTGAACATGGTTTCATGGCAATATGAAGAGTTAGACATTTGAGAAGCTTGAAAGAGCCCTCGAAGCAATTCACCTCTCGCGGGGTACATTCCGCACGTTCTTAGGCATCTAAGATTCAACAAACCTAATCCTGGAAATGTCTGATTTTTAATCAAATATTCATTTCACGCTCAATCCCCGCACATGCCCAATGATTAACACCCTGTAACCTGAAGAAACCCACACAAAAAAGTACATACAGTCAACAGAACGCCAAATTCCTCTGTCGTGGAAGCAGAACTCACTTCAGTTTTAAAGTAGCATGAGAGATTCATCTTAAAGAAACAGACAAGAAGAAATTTTCAGCGAGTGAAACGTGCCAAAGTGAATCTAAGACAAAATTTCATTTGTGCTTCAAAAAACTCATGTGCGGAAGGCTGAGGAGGAAAGTTGTCAAACGCATACACGATACATAAATGTTGAAGCGACTCTAAACCCAAGACACAACGAGGAATTTGTAACATCAAACAAAAATGGTGAAATAAACAAATATATTCTTTCCTTTGGGTCCCAACTACTCTATTCCGTGCTATCTCGCTCTAGGAGAGAGTTGACGTGCAGAAGTGCGTGTGTGACAACAAAATAACAAAACGAAGATTTCATCATGCTAAAGAACAGAGCCTTCGTAGCCTTGCAATGGGGGCTGTGTGGTCTACGAGGGTATCGAGTGACTGAAATAGTTTGAGGAGCGTAAGTTGCTACCTACAAAGCGCCAAACACGAAGCACCCAAACCTTCAGTTCATAATTGATAACAGAATAAGAACCCTTTTTCACGAGTGTTGAATTTTTTTTTAAACAACAATGCTGTGAACAAGAAGCACAACAATGCTGTGAACAAGAAGCACAACAAATCATTACTGTATCTATTAGTATTCGGACTTGAACACTACAAGGAACTCAACAAAAGGCCTGGTATGGTGTTCTCCTACAAAGGATTAAGATTAACTGATTATAAGAGAGTAAATTTGCATATTTCCACTAATTGCTCCAGAATCCCCATTTCAAGGTAATTTTCAAATTATGTGCCATTTAAAGATGAAATCGCAGAAATTTTATTACCAAGTGAAGGGTGATGACTTTTTTCATGCTCACGCAGCTCATAGTGAGAATGGTTTTGGGTATATTTCAACCCGGCTATCACTACACACTGAAACCGGCACATAATCTGACAACCACCACTTTCAATTAGACATCCCTTCGAGATTTCCGGTTGTACCAGTCGATTCTGTACTGGTGAAAAGCTTTTGGTTGTTAATATTACCGTCGTCAATCTATTAGTTTCATATTTACTTGGTAAGTATCGTTAGTTAAGAGATTATTGAATCAATGTCCCTCTCGAACTCCCGGGACAGCCATCAAGTCACTTCGATTGAATTCAAATAAGAGCGGGCTCAGAATAGAGTGTCGTTCTCAAAGGAAGGAACCAAACAACTGATCACTTTTTTTGTCAATTAACGAGAGAATACCTCGTCCGGTGGGAACTCAATTAAAGGCGAAGCTGTTACGGAAACGGGAGTCGTTATGAGAGTCCTCGGCGCGGGAACAGGCCTCTCCTCCTCCTGAAGGAAATCAAACTCCCTGAGTGCGCTAGCCAACTGCAAAAATGGTATTTTCAACTCACCCAGTGACACCAAAATGGCCTCCTCAGATCCGAGCTATCTCGTTCCGTCAATGAACCCCCTACCAACTTTGAGAGGTTAATTTACTAGTCTAGCACGCATTACAGGGAGTTACAATGAGACGATTCAGAAAAGTTAATTGCAGGGTGTTAATTATTACAATTTGAGCCTGTAGTAATGTGAAACACCTTAAAGCCAACCTAACGACTGAAACGGTATTTTTCGCGTTCATAAGTGCTTCCATGGACAATACAGAGTCAGATCACAACCCTGATAACGTAACGCAGCTTTAATTTTAGCAAAGCCGGATAGTTGAAATATGGTACCATTCGATTGAATAAAAAAAGAACGCCAAACCTGGCATATCAGGTAGCATGCACCTGGTGATGAATGTGCGTGAAGAAATGACAGAAGGAATTAACGGAAAATTAATCTAGTTTAGTCTTAGACTCAATTTTACAAAACGCCTGCATTTTTACGTCTGAATTTTACAAATTGCCTAAATGATCATAACAAACGGTGCGGACGTGGTTTTTCTGTGACGGGATGAAACAGGACTACAAGCGTCTCATGCCAAACAACAGCACTACAGTTTGCTTTCAGGCTCGGAAAAGCGAGGAGGATAAACTATGATATAACAAGACGATAATAAAACAGAATACATTCTGAAATTCAAAATTTCAATAAACGATTCTGCACGTTCAACGAGTACACAAATGGAAACCTTAAAAGCGGCGATTCAATCAATGTTCTTTCATGTCCAAAGCCATTCATGTCGAGTCGGGCTTATTGCTTTGAACCATCTCGTTACGTAACACAACGAATTCTGTGCAAGCATAATCCATGCAAACCCAATGGGGTTGTTAAATGTAATAACTAAACAATTTAAAAAAAGTGACATTAAATTTTATCAAACATGGCACGAGTAGACAGTTTTCTGATGAAAGTCATTGGTATTTCCAGAATTCACCAAACAATAATTTCATGCGAGGGTTTACACAAATACGAAACTTTGTTTGAATTTGAAGTGAGTTCAAATATGCGAAATTTGTGGTGAACTTGCTCATCAACTTGAAGAGTAAAATTTGGGTAAAACCAGTCACAACAGAATGCATTGCATACAAAGCATTTATACAAAGGTATGCCGAAAGAGGCAGAGACAGAACCACCAACAAGACCACATAACCTACACATTGAATTTTCATTCCAGATTCGCAATCAGCAGCCAAAAATACAGAGAAATTCTTGCTGAAACCGCAGTTTTCCGAGTAAAGTTAAAAATCTTACCTCAATGTCGAGCCTCGGGGGTGGGGGCGGCGGTGACGTAGGAATAGGAGGTGTTGGTTTCCTCATTGACGACGGAAGGCGGCTCGTGTCCGGGGGTAAAGGTGGCAAAACTGCTATGCCGAGCGGGCGGGCGCCTCCTAAACCGCAAGAGCTCGGGTCGGGCGATTCTCCGGGGGTTTCCGCTTTTTCGTCTATGGGAGTCGCTACTGGAGCGATGATAAGAGGCCGTTTCCGCTGCGGTATGGCGCAGTCGGCGTTTTCTGTAAAAGCGTCGCGTTTATCATTTTGAACTTGGTTTTCAATAAGTGTTCACAGTAGAAAATGTAGTTGCTCACCTGAAGGCGGACTTTCCGACTGGTTTCTACCGTGTTGTATCGATGGGGACGACCGCTTCAGAAGACGCCCCCAAGTGGCGACGTTAATGTTCATCTGGTTGGCCCTTGGGAAGTTCTTCACTTGCTGTTTGAATATCTTCCTTTGTCGCTGGAGCTTCGGCTTGCGGGATATCATGGGGTTCAGGAACTTGATCTACAATACAAAAAACGGTTGAACAAACATCACCAAAATGTTTACAATTGACAAATCAACATTCACTCTCATACCTCAGCAAACAGCAAGCCTTGGGGTTCCAATTCGAGAGCCATTCCATGCCTAATGTCATCTATGAATTCTTCCAATCTCAGGAACTTGATGGCGCACAGCGACCTCCAGTCCCTCCAGTAAACGCCGATCTCCAACTCTCGAGATTTATCCAGCTCGATTGAGAATCTGTACAAACACAATTATGATAAAATATACCGTGGTATTGTGTTCGTCCCGAAATGAGATAGCGAAATAGCTTAAGATAAAAATACAATCGATCCCGGGCGATGAACAGATACAGGACATACCTTTGGTCCCAAGCCTGTTGCGAGCAGGGTCTCCAACTTGTTTGTGCTACTGTTTGGTTGTCCAATTTAATTACCGCCATTATTTCATCTGAAATGAAGTAATGCATGCAATTTTGTTTCAATAAATGTATCAACAATCGGTAGATTCAGGAACTTATGTATTATGTATAACATCGCAGTTCCTGAATCTACCAATTTTTGGTAGGCATACCTTAACAGCAACAATATAATAACAAGTGCATGAGCCACTAAATACTTCTTGATGTCAGTCATCACTTCTTCGTATCTCTGAATAGTCTTACTTCTTCGAGTATTCCATTACTAAGTAATGAACGCTATAGGTTACTTGTGCAGAAATTTAATTCTGTGTCAATAAAAATTTTAGAATAACATTTTTATTTTTTTTATTTCTTCAAAATGTTTTGTTTTTTTACTTGAAAAATAATTGAATTCCTGGGGTCCTTCAAACATTCGTAGCCCCATGAAAGCCCTATAGATCGCAACAGTGAAATCGGATCGTTCCGGGACCCCAAAAAATGGATTCTACGTTCAAAAATACTACGAAAACGACACCTAACTCGATCTCATAGCCAAAAACCGGACAGTGCGGTTTTGGAATGTAAACCTCTTGAAACGGATAATGTCAAATTTTGAGGCCGATCCGAGTCGTCGACCTCCGTCGCAAAACCATAGTTGTTTTATCCAAGAATAATAAACCAAAAGAGATAAGTCTTAGGTTTGTTCCAGGTGTCACAGCGTTAGAAGGGAATAGAGAAGGCTCTAGCTGTTATCTAGCAGCTTGCTAGAGCACTGATAGCGCCAAGGGACAGTGATTTAGATTTTATCATTGAGCTAAAAATATCGATATACGAGAGTAACTGATATCGATATTTCCAATACACTGATACCAATCCCTACAGATTACCCACTATGAATTTCTTATGCTATTTTTCTAAAAATGATCCAACAACTAATGTACAAACTTACAACTGATTTCATCTTTGACGCTGTAGGATTTACTGGAGCTGCGACTTGTAACGCCTTTGACGAAGGATCTGAGATCACCAGGACTTGAAGAGGAGTCTTTGTCTCTTCGAGAGCGGCCGGGGACTTCTTCTAGAAGATCCTGGCAACCCATTAACCTGAACAAGAATAGTTTAATTAGTCAAGCGTGAGGTTTAGCACCTCCTGAAGTTCGACGAGCGTCTTACCTAACTTCCAATTTCCCAGTGACGGCAGCGGCTCTGGACAATGAGGAGGGATGGCTGGACAAAGGGCGGTTTGTGTTGTCCCTAAAAGGTTGGAGGTTTGTGTAACTGACGGGGACGGGACTAGCCGAGCTGACGATGTCCAGCTCGTGTTTGAGTTGAGCGGCGGCCGAAGAGTCGGGGGGCAATTCTTGTCGTCGCATTTCCAGAGATTTCCTCAGGAGGTCGAGTTTTCTCGATGACTCGCTTAGGCTCACCTGGGCCTGAAACCGACAAAGAATTCTTGAGGAGAGATTTCAGTAGATGTAAGGACAACTTCTAATGGGGCACTCCAGGTGGTAGAGGGTTGGAATCCTTTGCAAGAAGCTAAACTAAAATAGCACCATTTTCAGCGTTACATACAGTCAGTACCTATACAAAAGTGAGACACCAGGTCAGTGGACTCAACAGAAATTAGGTGAGTAGGAATGAAATTCCTCCTTTTTTGTTTTAAACATCAGTCAAATCAATTGAAATTCACTGACGATGATTAAATCATCGTCAAATTTTGACCTCGGCGGACCTCACTACGCCCAGGTACCTCAATGGAATGGACATGCTTTTAGCTTTTTCTTTTTAATCGATAGACGGCTTCCAAATAACACTAATAATGGGATAAAAACTATCATCCAAAGTTCATATTAATTCGTATAGAAAACTATGATTTGTGGCAGGACGAGGAACCAGCTGTTTTGGTTGACCTGACAAGGCTTCCCTATTGGTCAGCACAGCCCCTCCTCGCCAGGCAACTCGGCTCCTCATTGCTCCTGATTGAGTGGTCATGACATCAAGGCCAGCAATAAAAATCGTTTAGAACATCTATCGATAAATACATAATATGGTATTATCCACATGATGAAAGACTTACGGTCTCGAAAATGATTCATTTCCCCACTTTTAGACTTCTAAGAACACGGCCCAGGATGATTTCAACCCAAAATTCAGACGCACGTTCATTCCTTACCTCCAATTTGTACCTGAGTCAGCCACCATTTTGTTATTCCCAATTTACTTTGTAAAATGTAAAATATATATATAAGCTGTGGCCAAACGTGCCATCACGGTTTAATGGAACAGTAAACTCACCACCAGGAGCGCCACATTATGTTTCCCTACGATGCTGGACTTGCAACTAGGTACATTCCGATACCTAATGCTTTCGATACGATATTTAGTGTCGAAACGGTATCGTATCAAAATCGAGAGTATCGAAAGAAAAGTAGCAATATGAGACCTATCGTATGAGTACATGGCATTGAAATAACCAAAAAGAAATAGGCTAGACAATATTAAAATATAATTATGCTTTATTAAACATTAATACGCACATTTTAAGGATCCGTTTTTTAAAGATAAGGAAGCAAACTTAGCATCCTTAATTCTCTAACCATTCCTACATTCCTTCATCACAGTGATGGGAGTAGGGATGTCTTAAAAGAATCGATTTATGTCAAAAAGTAACGATACTTTAAGATTTTTTCCCCGAAGTATAGGAGAATTGATTCAAAATTTCGAGAATTGGCTCGATTGTTTTAACTTCGAAGGAACATTTTTGGCAATCAAGAAAACCAATAATTTTAGTTGGGCTTATACAATAATTGCCCCTAATTAAATTATTTAATTACGGACATTTTTGTAAAGTTATTCGTCATTAGAAGTTCGTGGTAAATACATTGGCGTTTCGAAAGACGAAGAAGTATCGATTCTTAAGAATCAATACAATTTTCTTGAAATAATCGATCAATAAATTACAATTCTTGAAAAAATTGACAATAGAATGAAAAATTGAAACCTACGATTTTCTCATATTAGGATCACTCATTTCAAAATCCGAAAAAACGCCGATTCTTGAAAGAATCGATAGGCACTTTTGTAAACAAATTGCTATGGTTCTTTCCAAAAAGATCTAAACAATTTAAATCGATTCTTTTTCCAGTCCCATCCTTTTCGCCATCCCTTCTTTTCCTCAAGTGCAGTACCTACAGTAGGTATCGATGCTGTTGAAATGATGGATAAGTAAACCGTGTTGGTAGTATTGGAAGGTCCCTACGCATGATCCTACGTTTCCTGTCCCTACATAGCTGTGACTGCAACAAGCCTTTGCTCACAGTAGCACCGAATACACGCATTTGCAGTAGACACTTGTGCAAAATTCGATCTCCCTCTAATTTCAGCAGCAGATCCTGACGCCTACCAACAGGTTCTCAAGCATTCAGCTGAGTTTTAATCTCAAACTTTACCGAATCGTTAATTGGCAACCAAAGTTCAACCGAAATCAAGGCAAACGTTTGCCAGTTGCACTCATTCTATTAAGTGGAATTTATTTCATTTTAAAATAAAAATGTTGTAATACAACCAGTACCAACCTCAAGCATCACAACGCTACGCTCGAGAGCTTCTTCAGTGAATTCTTCTTCTTGTTGTTCCAAATCCAGGACAAAGGTGAACAGTCAACAGCTCAGTAAATTGTTATTACTATTAGTTTAATAAATACAAATATACAATAAGAAGCAGTGCCAGCTTAGGTGATTTCAATTGCGATGAAATCTCACACATTCAGCTGTCACCTAAAGATCGCGTTCTATTTCTGAAACAAACGTGTTCATAGTAATATCGACACGTGTCACAGGAGCAGTCCGGATTTTTGGAAGGGCCAACGTGATGTCCAGGTCTCTTCAGAGGGCCGACAACTGGACCAAATTTCTCGGCTTTGGCCCAGTGTTGAGAAATGACCCGTACGGAGTTGCGTTTCAAGTTGGACGCTTCGGAATCGGACAGGCTGCCGGATTTTCGCAAGGCGGTGGTCACTGGTGTGGGGGAACCCCGGCGGAGACGTAGAGGTTCAGAGACTTTAGCCTGTCGCACGGTGTCCTCCCTTTTGGGGTTGCGTCGCTTTTGGAGTTCTTCGTAACAGCCGAAACTCCACGCCAAACCTTCTTCTTCGTCAGAAGACTCAGAGCTCATTTCCATTTGCGGTCGCTTGAGGAGCCTCTTTGGCTTGTCCTGTCCCCAAATTTTATCTTTTTCTTTAATACGCAATTTGTCGAACGAGTTTTCATAATCAAAACTGTCACTTATGAGCAAACTCTGAGTAGATTCAAGGTCAGTGTCTTTCCACGAGGTGGCAACACTGGACGCGTTATTCGATGAAAAACGAGACGACAAAGTGCTCTCTGACGCCAAACTAAACCCACCAGTGGTGTTCGACACCAGAGAACTTCTCGGTGACGGGTACGAGGTGCTGATCGTCGATCCGCTCGTCTCTTTGGGCAAAACATCCAACTTACTATTACTCAAAACTCTCCGTCTCTGCCTTTGCAAAGCGTGCGGCAACGAATCTCCGGGAACCCTCGTGTGCATCACTTTCATTTGATTCGATTCGAAGACAGTCCTCGGCGTCGAATTCGACTTTGTGTCTTCATCTTCGGAACAAGACGACGAACTCGATTCGGACCCTGTGCAGTATACGTCTATATGGACGGTTCTGGGGTTTTTGTTACCGTCGCTCCCTCCGCTGCTAGCTGGCGACCTGGTGGCGGGACTTCTTGCTCGAGCTGGCGATCTTCGATACTGCCGAATCTAAACAGAAACAAAAAATCAATATCAGTAACATATCCACTATGACATTAAAAATGTTAAGCTCAATGTTGGACGTTCATGCTTCAAATTTGGACAAATTTGGAAGACAGAAGCTTTGTTTGTGACAATTGATCCAATTTGTGGTCGCGGTGACGCAGGGGATGACAACACCCCTTTTTTGCACGTCATAATAATGGGAAGACAAATATACAAAGACACAATTTCAGACCGATCATAAAAATTATTTTTTACCACAGTCGCGAAAAAAGATTGATTTTTTGTGGAGAATAATCTACCTAGAATGATAGTTCATTATGCACACGGAAGTTTTATGAATACTGAAATCAACACGCAGAAGGCGCGGTGAACTTCAATCAATCGAACAAATGGGGATTACGTCATCAGCGGACGGAAAACAATCGATTATTAGGCACACCGGGAAGTAATATAGTACATCACTACTATCTGCACCTGGATCTTGTGCTTCCATTTTGTATCTATCCACCGTCCGTGCTTTCATTTTTTAATAATCTGGAATTCTTACAAATATTTGGGATCAATAAATTTAGGATCTGTGAGGCTTTCATGTGGCTAAAAGTGGGTGGTTTTGAAATGATTATCGTTTGGGGGTCGAATGAGGTGTCCCCCCCCCCCCCCCCCCCCCATTTGTCCGTCATAATAATAGGTAGACAAAAAGACACAATAATTGTGTCAATAATTTTGAAATTATTTCAAACTGATCATAATTTTATCCCCTGTCGCGAAATAAGTTTTTTTTTAGTAATTCACCTAGAATGATCGTTCGTTATGCACACGGAAGTTTTATGAATAATGCAATCATCATGCAAAAGACATTTTATTGGTAAATTAAATAATTAAACAAATTGTTAAAATGGTAACTAAACAAATGAGGATTACGTCACTAGCGAATGGAAAAACAGTCGATTATTAGGTACACCGGGAGTAATATAGTGCATCACTACTATTTGCATCTGGATCTTATGCTTCATTTTTGTGTCTATCCGCCGTCCATGCATTTTACTTCTTTTTTTTTCAAAGTATTCTTCAAAAATACTTGGAATCCACTAATCAAGGCTCTGTGAGGGCTTTCATGGGGTTAAAAACAGGGGTTTCAAAATTATTTTCGTCAGAGGGTCGAGTGAGGTGTCGATTTAGGAGGATCCCACACATGCCAGACAACACGTCGATTTTAAAGAAAAAGTTAAGCGTTTTGATCAGGAAAATGGTTCGACCAGTGAACTATTTAGAAACATAGAAAAAGAAGCCAACAGAAATAAATACTTTTGGTACATACCTTTCGTTTTTTGGGGTTGACATTAGGAACTTGATTGATAGCCGACGTCTGTGAGGCAGCATCCTTGTATACGGGAATAGGGGGTTTCATCTCCTGGAGGGGAGTCGACGGTCCAGTCGGAGAGGATTGGGGTACCGGCGTCCCACCTGGAGGCGGCGTCGGGGGCGGGTGGTAGTGCCTGTAATGGCGGTGAGGTTTGTCCGGAGGCGGATGGTGGCAGAAGTGGACCGTCTGCGGGGACGTCGGAGGTTCCGCTAGTTCGGAACATGTCAGAGTGACGGTGTGTCCTCCTGGGACTGTGACGCTGCAGGTCGCCCGCGCTCCAGTCAACATCCGAGGTCCAGATGGTCGCTCGCTGCTGTAGCCCGAGTCTCTGGACGGTCCCTCGTTCGCCGTCAACACTATGTTTCCCGTCTGTGGTGTGAATGTCAACTGGGCGTGTACCGACCACTCCTCCACTCCGGGCGTCCACTCTTTTCCCGACATTTTTCACATCAAAGTATCTCCGAAATAGCAACACCGTGAGCTCTGAGGACTCGCCTCACCTGAACCATCAATCCATACGCCATCCAGCACATCAGCTACATATCACTGTCATCCGTTACAATCATCACGAGCTGTTCAATTCTCCAACACTTCGCGAGTTCAAAAATTGTCTTATTTAGCTTTCACCACTGTGCTGCCAATTTTCTTGAAAACACTCAACTTCGAAAGAAGTACTTCCGACATAGTTGGACCCCGAATAAACACATTCAACATGCCCACACGTCAATCCAATTGATCCTCCAGACTTTCGTTCGGTCTTCACTGTCCTCTGAAACCGCAATTTTCGAACACGGGACGCAAAAACACGAGCGGAGAAATGAACTCCCGGAGCAATAGTCTGATTTCACTCGAATTCAGTGAGTTTGCCACCCTGGCGAATTTCGGGCCGACTGCCAGGAAAATCCCATCGGGTTATTTTGGATCTCGGCGCACGGGCGAACATTCCTGACGCCTCCCACCCCGCGAAGGAGACGGAATGAGGGGGAAAAGGGATGAAAAATATCCCTAGAATGAGGGGGGAAGATGTGGGAGTGGGGATCGTGCGAATAGAACTGGGTCGAATGTCTCAACTAGGGCTGCATTTATAGGCTAAAATAAGATCGCATTTCACAGCAGGACTCAATGCATTCGGCCCATAGAGGTGTAGGGCCGCTGTCTAGGTTCTTGACGTCTCAAATAATTTCGGAAAAATTTTGAGATAATATTATGCAAGGGGTATCAAGTGCGGGCATAATATGGAATGCCTATTATATTATAATAGGGGTACGTCTCCCTACCATTCATAAACAATGATAAAGGGCATTTTGATGCCCTGACACATTTCAGGTTAGTATGGCAAAAAGGAAATTTAAGGGAAATTTTAACACGCTTTTTTACGATCCTTTTACATACATGAAATTTTAAGATGCTTGGCCTAAGCAGGGTGGCGGCTGGCTACCTACACCAACTGCCAGGACACGCAGTATGTGTACGGCGTAAAATATACTTTCATTTAGCAAGATCGCTAGTTCTATCGCTAGTTCTACATTTACACCCAACAATCAACCCGTGAATCGACGCCTACACCCTCAAATATAATGTGGCAAATGATGAACTTAGAGCGAATCCCACTCATCTCTAGAGTACAGTGTGCATGAACTGCTCAACTCGTTCTCACTCAACAATATTTCAGTTTTCCAGGAACCATGAATAGAACAGAAAACGTCAGCATACCAACTGATTGCATATGAACCCAGAATGTGCCCATATTTATAGATACATTGATTTTATACAATAATAATTATTAGAGACTCTTGGGACCGAAGGGCTTAAATGCCAAAATAAATTTTAATCAATGAATTAATTTCAACCAATAATTAAAAATGATGATAACTTATAAATCAATTAACTTATTATTAATTTTAATTATTATTAATAAATTTAAAAAGGTTAAAAATTCACAACAATAGTGAATACCCACATCCTCGTTATTTATGACTATTCTATCCTGAACAAATTTAAGATTTTATTGAGGGGTGTTAAATAGTGAAGTGCTGAAACCCATGAGCGTTGCATTTTGAGTCAAATTGGCATGTTGCTTTTGCAGTGGTGTTTGGGCTCATTCAAATCCAAGTTGCATTTACTGGCTCATTCAAATGTAAACGGTTGGCCTAATGACTGGATCCTTCAATCCCTGCTTTAATCCAACCAGTATCTCCTACTAGAAATTCACTCAACCTCTACTGCACGCCATTTAATTAGGGTGAAAAGCTTTTGATGCAGACGTTCGAAATTCACGTTCATGATGTCACTAATACCTTTAAATTTTACCAACAGGTTCTCGTGCTTCTCTGTCTTCGACGCAAGTAAAATACAATTTTCTGTGCAATCTAACCTCTTGAAGAGCTTTCTTGTCGGCAACTTTTGAACTTTGTAGCAATCTAATAACGTTTTTGGCTCCTTCGACGACGGCAGCTTCGATCCGCAACCGGTGGCGGAGCTCTTCAATCCGATATTCCAGACCAGGCTGTTCCAAATTCCTACCACCTGAAAGAATTTGGCGATTTAAAAAACTCTCCGCTTTATAAAAACTTCTCAAAAATAGGAACTTACGGGAGCAAAACAAAACGTTAAGTAGAAGTGAGTTCTAAGGCTGCCACGACAGGAAAATAATATTTACTCAGTTTATCCTCGAGAAGCGGTTTGGGTTTACTATAAAAACACTTCACCCTTTATAATCAAAACACCGCTTGTTTCCTCGCCACAGAATAAACGTAGTTTCAGATTTCCTCACCCTTATTGTACTCCTCGCTGTTGTCCATACACTCGTTCCTCGGCGAGCTCCTGTTTTGCCGAACTTTCATTATCCTCATTTTGAGATATTCTATTTTGGCTTTCGAATCTGCCAGCATCTGCTGCGCCTCCCCGATCAGCTTTTTGTCCCTCGAATGTCCGCTGTTGGCCAGAGACTGCAGCATGTTCTCGGCCCCCTGTTTGACCTGTGGAATGAAAATACAATGAATTGTCATCGTGATTAATATCGATCAAGGAATAAGCTGACGTGTAAGATGAAAGAATGCACCATTCCTTGGTTCATCATAGTCGTACTTCGTGAACAGAGATTAGCACTTCTGCTTCTCAGGTCAATCTTTGCTTGAGGCACTTGGCCCCTAGGTTACCGTTACCAGATCGTATCATTTGGGAGGACATGTCCTCCATTTACGATTCCCCCAAGAAGTACAACAACAACTCCACTCTAATCTACAATTATCTTACTGTTGTCATGTAGCGCTTTATTACTGTCTCACTAAAAATTTGAAGCGTGCCAGAACAAAGACTGAGGCAATAATTATAGTAAGTAATTACAGTTCACGATTTCCCAGGTACAGGAGCGGCTGAAAAATTCCTCCTACGTTTCTAGGCCTATATATAGCCACATACGCAAGCATGACATACATTGTATGGTCCATACCGTATGGAAAGCAACATATGTATTATGATTTTTGTTTAATCTTGAAAAATTTGTCCTCCATTCGTGTTTATATCCCCAGGTTACCCTACCCTAGATGATATCCTATTCTACGCCATACGGTAGTGAATATACCTTAAGCTCGATGTTGAGCTGCTTTTCGAGTGACACGAGCCGGAGGTCAGTCGAGAAATTATTCCCCTGCGAGTCCACGTTAAGTCCTGACATGGGAGAGATGAGGCCATCTGCAACAGAATTCATGTACGTGTTCAGTTTGGAAGGATAATCAAAATCGAAAATTTATAGCTTACACTAAAACGCTCAAAAACTACGACCAGCTTATAACGGATGCATGAGGGTTATCTAAGCTCTGAAAGGGGTTAGGGGTTTTTTCCTTTCAAATGAATCCTTTCACAAAATTCAGTTTGGTGAGCATAGTATGAGAAAAGTTTGATACCACCAAAAAGTAGCTCCATGTGGTGTATCTGAGCTCGCAAAGTCAGAAATAGATAGGTTAAGGGTCAAAATTATATTTTACCTTTCAATTTTATTAAGGAAACGATCATAATGAACTTGAGAAAGCAACTAGAAGGGGTCTGAGGCCAAGTGGGATACAGTCGTGGGTGGGCTGGCTTTAGCCATCAGGGAGCAGCCCCCAAGCTGTCTTCTTGTATCTTGCTAACACAAGGGTTTACCTATTATTCTTTGATATCGGTTACTTGTGCAGAAATTCAATTTTGTGTCAAGGAAAAAAATTTAAAAAAAACTGGATTTTTATCTCATTTGTAGCCCCATGAAAGCCCTATAGATCGCAACATTGAAATCCGATCGTTGCGGGACCCCAAGAAATGGATTCTACGTCCAAAAATACTTCGAAAACGACAACTAAATCGATCGCATAGCCAAAAGCCTTTAAAAAAAAACCCTCCCGTAGCCCCATAGCGCCCCATGGGTTTGGGCGATCGGGCTGAAAACCTTGCGGGCACAACTAGATGATAAACCGAGTATTTTCTCAAAATTTCAGATTTTAAAAAAAAATCCTACTGCCCAAAACGGCCCGGACGGCGGACGGACATTTCGAATTTAGAATGAAGACCTTTTGAAACGGATACCAATTTCAAATTTTTAGGCCGATCGGAGTCGTCGACCTCCGTCGCGAAAACATAGGTGTATTATTATTATTCGAAGAAATATAAACCAAAAGGCCGATATCGAGACAAAAAAAATCGATATACGATATCGAGGGTAAAGAGGCAACTTGACTTGTCTCATTTTTTCGTACTATACAAATTGGCTAGTTTACAAAATAATTTAACACTGCCATGTTGTTGCAACAATGGAGATAGGCAGTGTTACCACAGTTCATTTTTCTAAGTTAAGAAGCGACCCTTAAACGCTAAAACTCAGATTGCCAATCGAAAACAACTTCATCTAGAACCACTTTCATCTCAAAATGGCCAAAACGTGAGTTAGGTCTTGTCACATCACCCTCGATATATCAAACGTAACGGATATAAATATTTTCGATACATCGATACCCATCCCTAAAACAATTCCTGGATAGGCCCATTTCTGACCCAATATCAAACAGTTAGGTAAACTACAACTAAATTTGTCCAAGTTGCAGGCTACGTGAATAAATTCTATTGCCAACAAGACTTGCATCTCCATTCTGTTCCCACTAAGTCAATATGTAGAAGCCAACGTCTATTTTCATGAAAATGAAATTTTTGCTTGAAATGGGTTTCTCTGATAACTTATCACAGTGTCAATAGGTTGGCAATGCAGTTGTGTGTCAACATGATAATTGGATTTGTTTTCTCCAGACCAGATTCATGAACTACAACCGTTCGCAACGGACCACACAATTCGTTGTAATCAGTTATAGCACCACCGACAGTCCTTTGAAGTTTGGTGAAACTTTTAAGAAACAATCGCACTGAGAGAAAACGGTTTGGAAGGCACAACCGGTAGTTTTGGACGGGTTTAATTGAAATCCGACTCCACGTCGAGAGTGCAGAACGCGATTTAGAAAACCGTTCAAAGGGTAGTAAATTAGAATTACGGGACCTGGTGCATCGGGTGATGTATTAAATTTTTCCCTTTGATTTCATTGTAGGGAGCCAAAACTTATTTCTCTTATACAAATTTATGAACCCGTTTAAGATCCCTCATTGGGGTTATGTCTGTCTACGCCCACTACTACTAATCAGAGACCCCTTGGTAGGTAGTTATTTTTGTTAAAGCCCACGAATCAGGCGGAACAAGAAACAAACGTTAACTGAAGTAGAGTTGAGTTTGTTATTACACCTTAATTTGATTATGTACCTACTTGCCTCTCAAACACGGGGAAGCGAAGACTATCCCTTGAAAATGTATTTTTACTTGATAAGACCTTATTAGGCGCAATCAAGTTTCCTCGTCTGGTTCGTATCTTTCATGTTGGCAATTACGAGGCTGGTGATTTTTTTGTGTTTGGCGGATGTTTGGGTCTGAGAACTTCCCCGCGTATAGAAAGCAGAATAAAACTCGATGGGAATGGCGGGTGGAGGGGGTGAAGGGGAGGAGTGAAACTTGAAGCTCAGAGCGGGAGTCTGCACCTCCCAGTGAAAGTTAAGTCCATTACTTCCTCCATCCGCGTCGAACACATCGAACTCGTTCCGTCCCCCGACGTGGGGAACCCGGCAGACCGGCGAAAAATGAGATGACACAAGCTGAACCGCCAGATCAATGGATTTACGTTTATTATTCTCGGAATAATACAACTATGGCCCTGTTTCACATACCTACCTAGTGGGACGCTTTGGGCTGGTGAACTTTTAAAAATCAATTTGTTCCAATGAAGAATTTTGACTTTCATCACCCATTTAAATGTATTTGAGAGTTAGAATTTGGAACAGCAGTAATAAGAATTCAATTTAGACGAATTTATCGCTAAAAAAACGAATTTTAGGTCATTTTGGTCACAGCATTTTAAACTCTTCAAAATTTCCGAAAATGAATTCTCCTTGTGTTGTACGGAAGGAAATGCGGTCCCGAGGTCCATGCAAGAATGATTCATGCGAATTTTGAAATATTGACTGTGTTTTTCAAAATGCACCACAAACTTGAGAGATGTCACTCCGAATTCTGCCACAGATCAAGGGAAAATGCGTTTCAATCCAGGTTCTTGCTACGGGTGATAAGAGCCTAAGTTTGTGAATCATGTTTTCATTTTCTATTTGTGTTTATAATGATTATTATTGAAATCTGTGCCGAATACAACGTGAGACCAAAATTATAATTTTGGTCACACGTTGTATACCCATGCATGACCAAAATGACTAAAACCCAGCTATCCGCTAGTTCATGAAGCAATATGTACCTACCAAAAACATGAATAGTCTGCCGCGATGCCGGACGTTTTCTGGGTTTCCAATCGGGATTACGAAAATCACACTAGAATCTTCAAACCCTGAGCCCCAAGAATTGAGTACCTATCTAATCTCAATTCTCACAATCCTCATCTTGAATGCGAGCGCACGACTTGATGTTACATTAGGTTGGAATTTTTTATTCAAATGTCCCTGGTGTGACCAAAATGATGATTTTTTGTTTGCGACGACATGTTGGGAATAGGGAAGGGAAGACTGATAAACTGACTTGGCCTCTCACCACTATGCTAGAGAAACAATCACCTCAGCTAGTTAAAACGGCTTAAATTCACTCACTCTAATGAAGAGAAGTGTGAAAAATGATGGACAGAAAAAACACGCAGTAGTTATTCACCAAATGATCGAAAATGACAAGAAAGACAATAGTTTAACTTCAATTTCAACCGTCCACGCCCATTCCGACGATGTAACTGAAGCTGAAGATGGGGGTAGAAGTGCTTTCAGGTGGCTCGTCAAATAACTAGCGTGCTCAGCACTTATGGTCCCCAAACTGACGCTAGACTTCGAGACACGTCTTTTCTTCACTTAACCGAAATTCAACTACTCCATTCACTCAGAATGGATTTTTGCAATACACTGTTAAGATTAGGTAGGTACCATACAAGTATGGTAAGGTTTATCTGAACTCCACGATGTCAAAGACATTGCATTAATTTTCAAAATTAAGTATCAGTACAGGAGTGAAGTTTTAGGGTGTGACCAAGGGATAGTGACCAAAATGACGAATTTCAACTTCGGAGCTAAATTGCTACCTATAAGAATGGATATTATCCCCTAAAAAGAATTGTACAATGTGGACATCATTGGACACAGCATAAACATTAAATGTATGATTATGAGAAACTCGGATCAAAATTGTTTACCATCTGTTTACCTACCACATCCGTCCACAAACCTTACAAGAAAATTTTTTTAAATAATAATTATAAAATTATTATTATAATCAGGTATTAAAAAAAATACTATTTTTAAATACTAGCCTAGTTTTCGCTCGCCCGGGGTAGGATGTAGGTATACATTATATATACATATACATACAGTATACACCTATACATAGATTCGACATCGGTAGACTAATTGGGAACGGGAGATCAAGTGCTCGTCCCACGAAAATCGTTTTTGTAGCGTTGGAATCGCGGCGAAATCTATTTTCCGGCAAAAACCGAGAAACTGGCCGATAAGGAGAATACCCGTCATTTGAATCGTTTCTCGCAGGCCCAGAAGGGTTCCCTCTCAAATTTCAACGTCCAAGGGTGAACAGGAGAGATTTTAGCTCACTCAGCTGAGCAGGATAATGCCCGTCATTTCAATCGTCTCTTGTACTCTCAGAAGAGCTCCATCTCAAATTTCAATGTCTAAGGGTGAACAGGAGAGATTTTAGCTCACTCAGCTGATCAGGATGTCCTTCATTTCAATCATCCCTTGTACACCCAGAAGAGCTCTTTTTTTACTCGGAAAAAAATCCCATTAAATTTTGTAGCTCCGTGAAAGCCCTATTGATCCCCACAGTGAAATCGGATCGTTCCGGGACCCAAAAAAATTCAAAAAGATTCTACGTTCAAAAATACTTCAAAAACGACACCTAACTCGATCCCATAACCAAAAGCCTTTAAAAAAAAAAAGCTCCATTTTAGCCCCATAGCGCCCCACGGGTTTGGGCGATCGGGCTAAAAACCTTGTGGTCACAACTAGATAATAAACCAAGAATTCTATCAAAATTTCAGATTTTGGTTTATTATTCTTGGAATAATACACCTATGTTTTCGCGACGGAGGTCGACGACTCAGATCGGCCTCAAGATTTGACATTATCCGTTTCAAGAGGTCTACATTCAAAATCCGAAATGTCCGTCCGCCGTCCAGGCCGTTTTGGGCAGTAGGAATTTTTTTTTAAATCTGAAATTTTGACAAAATACTTGGTTTGCCATCTAGTTGTGCCCGCAAGGTTTTCAGTCCGATCGCCCAAACCCGTGGGGCGCTATGGGGCTATAATGGGGCTACGGGAGGGTTTTTTTGAAGGCTTTGGGGTATGGGATCGAGTTAGGTGTCGTTTTCGAAGTATTTTTGGACGTAGAATCCATTTTTGGGGGTCCCGGAACGATCCGATTTCACTGTCGCGATCTATAGGGCTTTCATGGGGCTAAAAATGGGATTTTTGAAGAATCCCAGGAGGTTAAATGTTTTTCGAGTAAAAAATACCTACATAATTTTTGAAAAAAACATTTTTGAAAAACAATCCCCCCCAAAAAATTTTTTTTTGAAATATAAAAATCCCAAAAAAAAAAAATTTTAATTTTTTTTTCATCGACAGAATTAAATTTCTGTACAAGTAACCTATATCAAATGAATAATAAACCCTTGTGTGAAATTTTCAGCGTTTTTTAAAACATTCCTGCTGCCCAAAACGGCTCGGACGGCGGACGGACATTTCGGTTTTGGAATCTAGACCTTTTGAATCGGATAATGTCAAATTTTGAGGCCGATCGGAGTCGTCGACCTCCGTCGCGATTGCATAGGACCTAATGTAATCGCGACGGTGTATTATTCCAAGAATAATGAACCAAAACGCCGTATTTTTTCGAGCTACCGTTAAGGCGTGAAAAGGAATTTGACAGACAGAGATTTTGAGATTAGGTAGTATATATAGTAGCACTTGGACACAGAGATGTAAAGGGGGTAAATACCCAGTGGGTAGGGTATTTACAAACTGGGTATTTACCCGGTATTTACCCAATCGCCGAATAAATACCTTCCCATTAAATACCCAACCAAAAAAATACGGAATTTTTTTCTTTTTTTTTTTGTTTTGCAAAAAAAAATCAAGTAAAAGGTCAGTTTTACGACCATTTCTGCACACCCCATGGTCGTAAAATACTACCCCATGCCCCCCCCCCCCCCCCTGTTATGGTTCCTCCATGACTGTAACAAGGATACTTAACGTAACCTACAAATTTTGAAGGTTAGAAGTGTAGAAGCCAAGGAGGTTAGAAGAAGAAGTTCTTCTTCTAAACTCCTTGGTAGAAGCCAAGAAGTGTAGTAGGTTAGAAAATAATGTAGCCAAGAAGCGAGAGTTCACGATGAGTCCAGCTCGGATGAGGATGAAGACTCAGATTCAGCTAACAGCGAACTTTCTTTGAGCGAACAAGCGAACAACTCGAACGTTTGAGCAATTTTTGTTTAAATGTGCTTGTTTTTTAAAGCTGGAAATACATAATTTCCAACATTATCATCTTGAATTTACGATTATTTTTACTCCAAAACATGGTTGATGAAAATATTTAATTGCATCTTGGTTTTTGGGCACATAATGACAATGAAAGCAGTCAATTTTACAGCTGTTTAAGTACAGGGGGAAGTGGCATATGATTTTATAGCAGTTTGTTTGTGTGATTTCTATCGAACATGAGTATTTCTTTCATTAGAGGATGATCCTGAACTCGAAAATTGTTGAAACTTTGGTAGAGGCTGGCTCTCGAGTAGTAAGAACGTTTTACATGGTTTTTTTGGCGATCCCGATTCATTGAAGATAAAATACCCTATTAAATACCCAAAATGGGTATTTACCCTGGGTATTTACCCTTAAAAAAGAATACCCGGGTATTTTACATCTCTGCTTGGACAGAGGGGCCTCGCTTCGCTCTGCCGTCCACCCCTGCGGTTTCCCGCCCGCGTCCATTCACGTAGGACGTTCAACGTCCAAGGGTGAACAGGAGAGATTTTAGGTAATTCAGCTGACCAGGAGAATAAGCACCCATCATTTCAATCGTCTCTTGTACTCCCAGTAGCTTCTGGGGGTACAAGGTCCCCCCCGCTCGCTCTCAATTTTCAACGTCCAAGTTTTACTCACCCTAAAAAAAGTGCGGGGCGCAGTTTCCCGTTCGTAAATGATAAATGATTGATATACATATCAAAAAATGATAAACCCTTGCGAAAAATTTGCAGCGCTTTTAAAATATCGATTTTTAAATTCACGATGTGGACATCCCAGGAAACGACCCATCTGTAGGCGCTGATGTATAATAATTACTAGTCAATGTCTTCTCTACGTGTAACTACCTCAAAAGTGAAAATAATTGACGCAGCCAACAATGTGGGTATCGATTCCAATGGGTCCGCAGTTTCCGCCTTTCTGATTTTCCGCACTTATTTTGCATACCATCGGCTGCGAGCCTCATTTTCCAACGCGGCCCGTGTGAGGCCCTTGACGCAAGAACTTCCCTGAGTTTGCATGGCAACTGTAGGAAGAGAAGTTGTATAACCGTCGGAAAACTGTTTAATGGCCACCTCGTTTGCAGTGCAGTAAAACTCGAGACAATCAGTCGGGAGGTTACATGACTCAACCCGAACTCATCTATTCATTCGCAAGTGTTTTGTGAGAGACGGCCGCTTTTTTTACTCTTTTATGAATCACCCCTTGAACTCCACCGCGGTTTTCGAGTATTTTGAGGCTAAATAAACAAATTCACTCCGCATACCCCACTACGCCCCTGAAACCCAGTAACTTTTTATACTTGCAAATTGAATAGGGATCCATTTCAACCGCTGAGTGCCCTCTATGTTGGTACCTCCAAATCACGCGAAAATCGCTCATGATGGAATGAGGTAGGTATTTTCAAACACAATGCATGTTGGTATTTTCAATCAGCTCTTGTTTTCTTTTACATCTACTAGTTGTGTTGTTTTCCCAATCAATTCCGAAATCAAAGGTTGGGTCAGAGGAAGGAAAAATCAGTCCCCTTGGAGTTGATTGAGGACTCTTCATTGAGGAGGTCAGAATGAGCTCGACCGCTCCACTGTTGCCGCATCGCCTTCATGGGTGACTCAGGTTGCCTCATGTGACATGAAACGTGACGGTTTGATCTGAATAGAGAATTTAAATGTTGCTCGTAAATTGTCAGCGTCCATTTTTAAATGGCTTCAAAGATCCGCTAAATAACGAGAAATCACTTTTAGACCTCACGCCAAGATTACCATATTTTAAAATAAATCCTGTGGACGAGAGGGGTGGGGGGAATGGCAGGGGGTTTTCGTGTGACGTCACCATCAACCTGTTACAGAATGGAAAAATTATTTCCGAACAAACGAGCGGCTGGACTAAAAATAGTGATGCTTGGTAGGAGTTCAAGACACCCCCTGTTCCTAATTCACAGACGCTCTACCCCCCACCATCACCCCCAAAAAAACATAACTCTTAACAATTTCCCGTTCGGGGTAACCAATTTCTTCAAGAAGACAAAAACTTCTTATTTTCGATTTGATACGATTTGATAATCGTATTACGATTCAGCACGTTACAACATTTAATGTTCAGCTCGCCACAGTCCGGTACAGCCGTGCGGCCGATTAAATTACGTCAACGTGTGTTTTCCAACTTCTACCCATCAGGGGCAAGCAATCGCCTTCGTTTAGCAATTTTTGGGAAGCGTTTCGTTGTCGTATTGAGTCAGAAAAGTGTTGACTGAAGGATTCTATGGGGAATACAGTGCTAGTAGAAGAAAAACAACCGCGAATTTTACGCAAGGGTTTATTATCCTTTGATATAGGTGCAAAAAGTAATTCTGTTTCATTAAAAATATTTGTTTTAACAGTTTTTTTATATACCTACAATGTTTGGACAGACGTGGGACCTTGAACAATGGACTATGCCTCCAAGATCACCCGGAAAATGACACCTCATTTGATTCCTGTGATTCTTCAAAAATCTCATGAAATGTGGCCCTTCTTTGTAGCCCCATTCATGGGGCTATCGGTGAAATCGGATCGTTCTGGGACCCCCAAAAATGGACTCTTACGTTTAAAAAAAACTTCGAAAACGACACCTAACTCGACCCATAGCCGAAACCCTTCAAAAACCCCTCCCATAGCCCTTTTTAGCCCCACAGGTTTGAGCGATCGGGATGAAAACCTTGCGGGCACAAAACTAGATGTAAAACCGAGTACTTTGTCAAAATTTCAGTTAAAAAAAAATTCAACTGCCCAAAACGGATCAGACGGCAGAAGACCTTTCCGTTTTTGGAACCTATACCTCTTGAAACGTATAATGTCAAATTTTGAGGCCTCGAGAATTGTCGACCTCCTTGACAAATGAGACTTTCTAACGATATATCGTTGTATATATATAAAGTTATATATATAA
Source organism: Pilophorus perplexus (assembly GCA_955831195.1). Lineage (NCBI taxonomy): Eukaryota > Metazoa > Arthropoda > Insecta > Hemiptera > Miridae > Pilophorus > Pilophorus perplexus. Next base: position 9,871,705 of record OY037009.1, read on the forward strand.
ACTTTGTTTATAAAGATATATACAAAGTTTGCCTTACATCTCCTAACACCATTTTTAATACAAAACCTCCTATGCGAGGATGGACAACGTTCTGGCCAGATGATATGCATCAACGACACCAACATGTCGAACGAATTTGTATAGTTGACGTCGACGTTGCGGTCCATTGTCGTCGGGCCCGATTGTTCCCTAACCTGAAACGCGAGCCTTTTGTCGAAGCCATGTCGGGGTGTCAACGGGTTTGACTTTATCTCTCGTTGTACCTCCGCCCCAGTTCCACAAACCGTCAGATACGCGGTGTGATACATCTTGATTTAGAACCGTATTCTCGCAAGGTTGGAGTGTCGACCTTCACTGCACCCAGTAGACACCTGGAGGGGGAAAATCGGGTTCTCCCCAGCCACACCCAAAAAAATTGTGGGATGACACTCACATTTCAACTCAAATTGTTCAATTCGCCCTCTTCTTGGTTGAGTTGGCTTTCGGCAGCGGAAAACGACAATCCACATAGGTACACTAAAAGTTAAAGTTAAATGGTAATATTGGATGATTATTTGAAATGGGCAAGGGTGACTTCTCACACAGAATACTACTTTTCGTGGACGGAAAAAACTGGGAAATATTTAACATAGATAGTGTGTGTGAAAAGTTGGAAATATATTATATACATAGGTAGTTGAGGGTCGGTCAAATAAGACGAGAATGTGCCGACGTTCAGGGCCTAAAGAAATGAACAAAATGACAGCAATTGGAACAGAGTTTAAAACGAATATTGAAACATAATATTATTGAAGTTATTAGGATTAGGATTATTGCGTACGGCATATGGATATTTCGTCTTTGGAATCTAGACCTCTTGAAAAGCATAACGTCAAATTTTGGGGCCGATCAGAATTTTCTACCTCCGTCGCGATAACATAGGTGTATATTATTCCAAGAATAATAAACCAAAATTGATTAAAAAAAACCAAAACGTCGATTTTTTTACTCGATAACGTGCATGTATGTGGTACTTTTCCGTTATACCCCCCCACCCCCTCTTATAACTTACTAGGCTTATAACTTAATGGGCAACGTTTGTTATCCACAATATACAAGGAGGTTTCAGGGTTTTTGAAGTAAAAAGCTCGTCATTTCGCTCAAAAATAACAATGTTATTTTGTCATATTAGGTATTCTCACGTTGACAGGATTTGTTCCTGCTGCTAACTTCTAGGGTAGGCAGGCTAGCTTAGGGTTGCCATACCTTTTTTTTCGAAATACGGACGTTACAGGGTAAAAATACGGACAAATACGGACATACAGGTCAAAAATACAGACGCTCACGTAAAAAAATACGGACACTTCAAATAAACTTTAATAATTTAAGAAAAATCACAGAAAAATGAACTAGGATGCAAAAACCATTAATAATTTGAGAAAAATCACAGAAAAGTGAACTAGGATGCAAAAACCATTAAAAAAAAAATCAATTTTGGTATTTTTCAGCCCCACCTACTTTCTTCAAAAATGCCGTTTCCGTTTTTATGTAATCAAAGAATTCGGGGCAGGAATATTTGAAATTGGTTTTTACTATGGCCAAAACCTTGACCGTTTGTGGATCGAGCAGGTTGCGCTCCTTTGTCCACTGCGCAGAGATTAAGGAGAAAATGCGCTCGACGAAGGCGTTGTGAGTGCTCAATGAGAAAACGAAACTTGTCACCTCGCGGAGCTCAGGGAACTGCTTGTTGTACTTATTGTTCAAGAAAAACGTCGACCACCTTTGCTCCACCGATTTTTTTTTTTTAAATCTTCTTTATCCTTTTGTGAATAGACGAAGGTTTTAATTGCGGTCCAGCAGGTGTCTCGATCTCGTCTTAATTTAGAGGTAGGTAGGTACATTTTTTCAAATTTGAGTGTCAAATTCACCAACTTTTTCTAAGTTCGATGTTTTTCGGGTGATCTTGTGAATTTGAAAAATACGGACACTTATACGGACAAATACAAGCTTAATACGGACAGGACAATACGGACACCTTAAAGATACGGGCATGTCCGTATAAATACAGACGGATGGCAACCCTAGGCTAGCTCACACTCATGAATCGATGTAAATGAAACTTTTGATGAAGCCGACAGCAAGTTCATTGCTACAGCTAAGGAAGCCCTTAAGGATAAGACACTCATTTCAACTCTTGCATACACTAGTTTTATTCCTCGAACCCAACGGAAAGGTACTGACAGAAGTTGTTGATTTAATCAAAGAACCGCTTGCTAAAGCGGAGAATGGCTGGGGCAGACAGGAAAACAGACAGAAAATCCTGCAATTCGTCCTTAGGCAGAATCCTGGTTACAATGATACCCAAGATTTGGCCAAAATGCCAAAAGGAGAACCGCCCAGCGAACACAAGTTACCCCCAGCAGAAGCAGGATCACTGAAATACTCGCCCCTCGTGTCAGCTGACGTAAGGAGGTAATTTTCTGCTTTGAAGTTGCTGGTAACCGACCTCAGAAAATCTTTCAAAAGGAAAACTTGAAAAATATTCATTTAATGCTGGTGATTAAGTACTTTCAGTAATTACCACTTTTCGTAATTAGTAAGTATGATTTTTCATGAATCTACATTACTTTTTCATGTGTTTTAAAAATAATTAATGATACACAATTAATGAATGCGTGCTATCTACAGGTTTTTTGATCGTAAATAAGGTCTTATTTGTGGGTTTTTAATCTTATTATACGGTCTTATTTGCTGGGTTCAATGCGCTTATTTAGAGTTTTATCGATCCTATCAATCCGAGCCCTAGTCATTATATTCATTCTATCCTCCACCAAACTAATCTCAACTAGACTGTGAGGACCCCTATAATAGGTGTATTTTTAGCCGATACATCGTTGATATTCAGACCGTACTAAGTGGTTGCCACAGGGTAGTTTCTGATGGTTCAAGGTGGACGCACTGAGTCCCGGTACCGCTATAGCGACACCCCTGGCGATAATCCTTATAACAAACGGTCAATTAGCTATCATAGCTTTTTCATTACAGTTCTCGCCGCTCACATGCGCTGTGACGCCTGCAGAAAATGAAACGTGTAGTTTCGTCCTGTTTACGCTCACGTCAAGTAGATAAGTCGTGTTATTAGACGGCGACAGCTACGGTTAATACGATTTCTGGACAATAAACTGGATCCGACCGGGACTTGCTCCGGCGCCGCTATAATAGCGAAGAACGTTCATAAGAATAGTAAGACTATTTGATGTTTCTCACTGATGAAACCCATTTACTGACGAGGCCGTAGGCTGTGGAACGGGGGTTTGGGGGCTGGTCATGAAGACTAATAGAAGGTGTATTTTGAAGGGGGGAGTGTGAAAAATTTGATGTCGACCCAACTGCCACACGGGAATGGAAATACTGGTGGATGACTTTCGAAAACTTTGTTACCACTTTTTCTGAGATAGACGAAGCGGATAAGCTCAAACTGCTCGTTAATCGCTCGTCTCCTTCAGTCTACCAACTAGTCGCTGATGAAACTACATTCGCAGAAGCTGTAGAATTATTGAAAACAATCTATGGGAAACCTCAGGAGCCCTCTTCAGCAGAATTCTCGCAGAGCCTAGCAGCAGCTATACGGCCGAATGAAAAGCGTTTCTTCTCCGGGCACTCGCGGCATAGAAATCGTCAGCAGTGCCCGTATCGTAGATGCTCAGTGTGATAAATGCTGAAAAATTGGTCATTGGGCATCGGTCTGTAGATCTAAATCGTCAACCAAGTCAGCGACCCAGTGCTAATTCTTATGATGCTCTCATTTTGCTACTGTTCTCAGATTGTAAGCTTGATAAGAGACAGTGATTCGTGAAGGGATTCAAGAGATTCGAATGAATCCTGTAGAATTGATGCTCGTTTGGCTTGAGATATCTTCTCGGTTTTGAGGTGACTTGGGTTTCTTTCTTTGTTCTTCGTTCCTTCGAAAAAATTATTGTCGTTGAAATAATTCAATCAAAATGCAAATCTCCTAAATATCCTACAGTAAATAACCCACGACAGACCCATCAACTCAGCAAGAACCGGATTTACGGACGCAAAGTTGAACGCAAAAATTGATTAAATTATTTTGTTGTGATTTCATAACATGGAAATATTATTTCCAATCCCAACGGGCAGAGTTACAAGACACGTGTAGTCTGCCTCACCGGTGCAGCAGCAATTATTTTGTAGAAGCAATTATTTTGTAGAGAATTATTGTGTAGAAGCACAATCACTAGGTACCTTTAAGTTGCAAAGAGGTTCATGACTCTTATGAAGTAAGCACATACCCAATGTTTTTCTCCAATGACTACAACTCACCATGGCCGTTTTTCGAAGGTTCTCCTTGTCCCTGGGTGAGGATGATCTGCGACTCGAGCTCCTGCAGTTCGGCATGGAGTTCGGACAACTTGGAATTGGATTTCTTCACTATGTGAGCCACATCAGACAGGGATTTCCGATCTTTGGAGGCCTCGCGCAATTTTTCGGCCCCCTCTTTGATTTTAAGCTCTTTGCGGATTTCGCGGCGGATGAGCTCTTTGAGCTCTTCGAGTTTGTTCGGGAGAGCCGCTTCCGGAACGGACTCCGTTTGCAAACCATATTTGTGACTAAGCTCGTACAACACCGGGTGGCGGATGTATTCACCCTGAAACAAAAATTAAGGCACGATATTAATATATGTACATACATTTTTTGTAATATAAATATAGAGATACGAGAGAATGGAGCAATGTATTGTAGCACATTGTAGCCACCAGATTGTAATAATCTACTTTCTGTCTCATACTGGCTTGAAATCGGCTTCTTTCAGGACCTTGGATAGGTATTATTAAGACCCTACTAAGTCCCATGCGGTGATCGGACCATCAAAATGAGATTCGAGTCCCAAAATCAGAAAACAGGGTAAAAACATCCCCCATGATTTTTTCTCGGGATTTGTTAGACCGAGTTTACTGTCGAATCCTGCGACACACAAACAAACTTCAACAAACTACCTACCTACCATTTTCTAGCAACTTTGAAAAATTCCTCAGTGTTACGTAATTTTTGGTTTATTATTCTTAGAATAATACACCTATGTAATCGCGACGGAAGTGAAAAAAATTCTATTCGGCCTCAAAATTTGACATTACATGTTTCAAGATGTTGTACGTTGCACAATTAACCTATTATAGGTTGATATATCAAAGAATAATAATACCCAGTGTAAAATTTGCAGCTTCTTTATTTGAATTTCATCGGCCTAAAAGCTTCAAAACAATTACAAAAATATGTCATGACATTCATGACATATGGCATGATTCATCATGCCGCATGAAGCATTCGTTCATTCGTTTTCACGCAAATGAATCTAATGTGCCGAAAAAGGCAGTTTTCAGGAGAAGCATTTTTCTGAAAAGGACACAAATGACTCCATAATGTTGTGTCTTACATGAACGTGTTCCTAGCTTAAAAAGGAAATAAGCAGATCAGGATACAAAGAAAGAGAGTGTTGTGAGTGAGTTGTTGTCTCCTCTTTTACAGATTGGTTTCTAGTGGGCCGAGTGGATTGTTGTAGTAGGCATGTTGTGATTGTGCGAGTTCTTTTATAAATAGAAATAGTATGACCAAATTGACGCTTATTTTTAAAAAGTGCCGCAAAATTCCTCCAAACTGCTGATCAGCCACTGTCCCTCCAGAAACCTGGACCATCCAACTAGGGCACGGTGGCTCCTGTACATCCAATTGATGACGAATAACCTTCAAGTATTCGAACAAGACGACATGATAACATGACGAACAACCTTCGGGTATTTGAACATAAAGGCGGTCCAGCCAGGGGGATTTCGAAGCAGGTCCGGAACATGGGTAATCATTTCCTCCCATAAAGAATTTTGTTTTAAACCCAAAATTTTGAATTTTCATGCCTAGGTAATATGCCTAGATTAGATTAATACTTTTTTCCCCGAAAAGTCGATTTTTTGGTCAAACATTTTTTGGGCACCCCTTAAAAATGACATCTCACTACTACATACCTACTAATACTGACTAATGACAGAAACCCTTTCAAAAACGCTACAAATTTTACACGAGGATTTATTATTCTTTGATGTGGGTAGGTAAATTGTGTAAAAATGAATTTCATGTCAATAAAAACGAATTAAAAAATTTAAAAAAAAATCTTATATTAGGACAGAGGTGGGACCCCGAAAAATGAATTGCGTTAAAAATTACTCGGAAAACGACACCTCACTCGACCTCCGGACATCCTTCAAATTTTATGCTCCATTTGTAGCCCCATGGATCCCCACGGTGAAATAGGACTTTTCTGGGAACCCGAAAAATGGATTCTACGTCCTAAAATAATTTGATAACGACACCTATTTCGACCCCTAGGCTGAAAACCTTCAAAAACGCCTCCCGTAGCTTGCCCCGGCTAAAAAGCTTGCGGACACGAGTATTAGATGGCGAACCGACTATTTTGTCAAAAATTCCTTCTGCCCAAAACTACCCGGCCGGCATACGAATCACGAAACGTCGAATATAATGTCTATAATGTCGAATTTTGAGCCAATCCCAATTTTTGACCCCCGTCGCGAATACATAGCTTTCAAAAAATAATAAACCAAGACGACCTGGACATCAACTGGTTCTTCCACTAGGTTGGCAACATTGGTGGAAATCTCATAATCTCTGTAGATAACCTCATCATTTATTAGTTGTATTCGAAGTAGACTGAACACACAAAATACAGTCCTACACAACACTGCATCTGATTGCAGAGCCTAATTGAGGTAACCACCTGCATGAAGATCAACATCGAGGAAATTTGGAAGGGGGAACTTGGGTCACCAAGGGCCAAGTGTATTTTCAATTTGTGCAAAAACAACGGAGGAAATCTAGCAAAAAAGTAGGTAGTCTGCAGCGGGAAGACCGGTTCGAACAGCCTTATACGTGCGGCCTCCAGTGACTTGCTCTGTCCGTTTGTGTCGCATCGGCCGAATCGTGACGGTCTTGCCCGCATTTCGTGCCGACAACTAAGTTCACCGGGATGAATGGAATGTCGACGTTTACGAGGATTTCGTACCGCCAGCAGGGAGTTGGGTGTCGTTTTTCGACTTTTCGGGGTCACCCCCCGAATCTAATGAACGTCGTGACGGAGTTTTTACGGGGTTGAATATCAACGTGTGCGTGACTCTCTTGATAAGCGGGCCTACTGGGCTTCTGCCTACGTTGTCAATTTTTGCATGTAGTAAACGAGTGGTGAACTTAGGTACCAGAAAGGTGCTACATAAGGGGCATCCGATGAGTGGAAGTGAACTAAAACGGGCACCGCACGCCATCATACATGACGTCACGAAAACATAAATTTGAACCCCAACTGAAAATTTGTATATGGAGTTTTTTAAAGGTGGGGAATCCGAATATCACGTCAACAAGAGAAATTACCATTTCCTAGCAGATGCCTATAATGGAAACAATTACATGTATTGTTTCTTGGCAGATGCCAAAAAGAAACAACTATGTATTGTTTATTTTTTCACAGCGCAATGTGAGTTTTTCAATTCGTAATGTGAGGGACCTCAGCAACTGATCGAGTCCGTTGACCTTGTGCCATTATTTTAAATTAAACTCCATATAAAACCAAATCTCCTGATTACGCTCACCACGTAATAGCATATATTTCATATCGTAGGTATATTTCACTCGATAAGAATCGAGGATTCTCATTCGAACCTGACCGCAGGAATTTCTTCGGAACGACACCACACTTAAACGATCAACGCGCGTTTACGTTCAAAATAATATGTTTGAAATCACTAAATTGCAGCCTGGTGAGCGGCACATACGGCGGACACATCCGGTCAACGTACTAACTCACTTCGTTCAATAAAAGAAAATTTCACTGTACCAGAAAAAGGAGCGATTTCATTTTGACGTGTTTATCCAATTTGTGCAGAACCATCACGGGCAGAGAACTGGCCCTCCTGTGAAAGGCAACCAACCAACTGAAGTGAGAAGGATCAAGGCAATTTCTCCTCTGCGAGTGGATCTCCCACCACATTGTTATCAACTCGTATATTCCCAACCTTCTCAAACAATCGCGCCGTTTCCTCAATTTATTATTAACGTTTTTTTACGAAGTTTTCAGGTTCCCACGGGGCCGAGCCTACCTCTAGTTTAATTCAATGTTCTCCGAAGTGAAGGAAAAACTTCAAGGAGGAGATGGCCACAGGGCTCGCTGACCAGATGTCTCATGGAATTGACGCTGAAATGAGGAATCGTCCAGGTGATGGCTTCTTGGAGTGATGTGAAAACTAAGACCCATTGGGGCCGTTGTGTATATTTCAAAATGGCGACTCCTAATGCAGCACTGCATTTTGAACAAAATCAGAAAATGTGGACGCCAACATTTTGAGGAATACAAGTAATGGAAAGCGCAGATCCCAGCGTTGACTCTTGAAATTTGCATCAGTACTCGGATTTCCCGATTCCTTCCAGGGGACCTACCTGTTCTTCAAATACGGTAGAAAAATCCATGTTACGTATAACTACGGGGGCCAGATTTTTTTTCTCCAAAAAAGTAGTAGGTACCTACATTTTTTGCGCGTCGAGAAGGAAATGCAGTTAAAACCATACAAAAATAAATAAATAAATGAACTCAATATCTCTCTGATTATCTAAATCCTAACTAACCTTCAGTTATATATCCATTTACATATCTTCTTCATTAAATGCAATTTATTTAATTGTATTATTTTTTTAAATATAGCTATCGGCGAATCCTTCAACCTACAGCTAAAATTTCAAACGGCTTGCTAAAAAATGTTCGTTCATTCAAAATCACTGAATTTATTATGTATTCATGATAACGCATACATTTTTCCACGTCAAGCATCATTACGTTGAATTTTCTTAAAATTTCTTCCTTAGGGAAAAGGAAAAACATCTGATCATAATATCCATACATATTATGTACGTTTTTATTTTTATCGATATTAATTTAAGATATTGAGCACTGCATGGCGAAGTCTTCGCGAAGCTCTCGCATACGAGGATCTCACTTCATAGCTGTTTCATTCGGATGCCAATAATTCCATTGGTTGTTCTGAATTCAAATGGAGAACAGTAGTTCTGTTTGAAAAATATAAGTACTTGGTTCGTTTCATCCGAACTCTGATGATCATTGGATTACGTAAATCATTCGTTTTGTTCATCACTCTCAACGATAGTGCGATATGACAGACAAGTTGTTCGACGTCCAACGACTGAATTTCCTACTACCCGCACAATTGCCTTATAATTTTTATTTTTAACACAATGTGCTTTTACAGAGGTTTGAAGTTGTTGGGGTAAGGCTCTCTTTGGCGTAAGGTGAGTCAAATAATATTTGACTCACTACGGATATTATCCGTACATACCTTACGGATATTATCCGTCGTCCACCCAACCATGCCCCCTTCCCCCCACAGTGTGGGGCCCACACCGGTGAGAACTGCAACTCCTTCTAACCCCACCCCACGCCCGAGTCGATCCCCTCGAGGGAATTACCGAAAAACACATGTGTGTCATTGGTCTGATCCTCGAGCATAACATTAACCATCAAGGAGGGGTGTCCCCAGTATTAGGTTTGTTCTAGGTTTGACGGAATGTTAACAGAAATCGCCGGAGACATGCGCAGTTTAGAAACTGCTGTTCCAGGTCGATCGTAAGTTGGACGGAAACCGATAGCTCGAGTATGTGCGGTCGGGTTCTGTCGACAGCTGTCCAACTTCAGTCGACAGACGCAGTCAGACCTGGAACAAACCTATTGAAGTAAAAATGTAGTTAACCATACCTACATAGTCACCAACGGCAATACACCCCACAGGCGGCAATATTTTTCTAAACTATTTTATTTTTCGGCTTTTGCCTTCATGTTATGCGATTTCCAGAAAGTAGTACATTCCAGTGTCCTTTCGAGGAAAAAATAGTATGCAGGACTTGGCCTAAAAAGTGGTCCATGCCCTTACAAAAGCAGTACGTCTGGTCACCGTACTTATAACGCTTCTATTATATCTTCACCCATTAGATGCGTTACCAACAATCATTTCCGCGTTATCTCAATGTAAACAATGGGGGAGCACGTTTCCAAAAACCCCCTGCGACTGATGCCTGATTTTGGGCAGAATGTGTCAAAGAAAAGGCAGGTCGTCCATCAGTACGTGTTGAATACTTCCTCTGACTATCGCAAAATTTGTTTACTACATTAACTGAAAATCCTGTCCAGAGACCTTGGAGAGAATCTCACAACTAACTCAGCGTCCATATCATTTGTGGTGCGGCCACTACATTAACAGCCATCAGTTAGTATGAGTTTCTCAGAACCTCGTCATTTCTAATCGTCTGACAAGCCGTCACAAATTTTTCAATGTTCCCTCATCACTACAGATAACACTTTCACGAATTGATCGCTGCCAGAGGAAAGAGGAACAACGTTAGACGAATCTCGACTAATATTTTCTTGAAGAACTTCATAATTTTAAGCAGCAGCAGCAATTAGTTTGGGCTCCTACGATTTAATTCAAATTTCCAGGATACTTTCGTAATTTTCAATTTTGGGAGTGGGGGGAATGGGTAACTCAGGACGGGCTCCCAATGTCATAAAAAAAACAAAACAAAAAACGCTGCTAATTTTGGGTTTAGGCTAATTGTTAATTTAGGTTATCCCTTTCACAACCAGCGAAAAGATATGTCGCAAGAAGAAGGGGACTGCCTGGGTTAGAGTCGAAATATCAAGCGAAAAGAAGTTCGCACAAATGCTCAGTCGCGAAAGGGTTAATTGTGCAAAAATAATTCTGTGTCATTAAAATGTTTTTGAAAAAATGGATTACTCGTCACAAATTACTCGGAAAACGACACCCTATTTGACCTCCTGGGATCCTTCATAAAACCCATTAAATGGGTTTTATGAAGGATCCCAAATACTACAAATACTACAAATTTTGTAGCCCCCAAGGTGAAATCGGATCGTTCTAGGACTCCCAAAAATGGATTCTACGTCCAAAAATAGGACGTAGAATCCACGTAGGTCTACTTCGAAAACGACACCCCACTTGACCCCATTCAAACCCCTTGAAAAAAACCTCCCGTAGCCCCATTTTAGCCCCACGGGTTTGGGCGATCGGGCTGAAAACCTTTCGGGCACAACTAGATGATAAACCGAGTATTTTGTGAACAATTCAAATTTTTTAAAAAGCTCGAAATGGCTCGGACGGCGGATGGACATTTCGTTTTAGGAGTGTAGACATCTTGAAATGTATTGTCAAATTTTGACAGGGCCCGCTGACCAAGTCTTCATTAGCGTTGACAGTGCGATCCAATTCAGCCCTTTTGATGAGATTAAACACCACAAATTGTTCAGGGTTGCACAAAAGATTCTGTGGTTTCCCGCAGTTTCACAACATCGCAGTAATCGTCCCCTTAAATTCGATATTCGAGTAGGACCAGCAGCTCCACAATAGCCGGATTCAGTACGAAGTTCAGAAGTCAGGAGCTCGCTCATCTGATTCACTCTTTCCTCAATCATCCTGTAAAACACCGGTTTTTTCCCCGACTTCAACTAACAGAAAGTTTTCTGAGAACATTCAACTGGTGGGTCAGTGACATCAGATGACTCACCCACCTGACTGACTTTGTCTCGAGTAACGTAAAAGCCTTTTCTCACAATAAAACAACTTTAAAAAAAAAACGCTTTCAGAGTGAGACCAACAAAATGACCAAATCGTCATGGAAATAGGTATTCTAATGAAAATTTTCTACTGAACTGTGCCACATTTTCACGAGCAAAGAATGGAAATTCACCAAACAAACCATTTCGCTGCTTCTAAGCTACCTATCATTCCAGGGTCAAAGACAGCATAATATTATTAATAATACTGCGTCATAAGCCCACCTGCTTTATGCTACTTTTTATCATTATCATGCATTCGCTGTCATTCAGGGAGGAGCTCTGAATGATTTCCAGCCTGATTTGACGTTCATTGATAAAAGTTGAGCGTTCCTGGCTATCGTGAAGGAGGCTGATAGGACAGGCGACCTCCTAATTGAAGAAACGGTACCTACCTACCTTCAGTATGCTGGGAACAATGAAGGCTACCCCGTTACTTGAGGGTGTTGCAACCTTTTGCGCAGCAATCCGGACAATAAAATGGCAAAAAATTATGACAATTGGTATAAAAAGTAGAATGAATCGAAAGAAACCAAGGAAAAAACTTGAGTTGCTTCTATAAGTAGGTGCGTGAGTGAAATTTCAACTTCAATCAGTCTGTGAGAAACAGGAGCCATCCGTAGAGGGTCAAAGCCATCGGATCCAAATCATTTGCGCTTATAGGACTCAAATTAGAAATTTCACCCAATATCTACAGAAATAAAAGGAGAATACTTCGAAAAAAGAAACAGCCGTTCTAACCTGGTAATAACTCGAATCCGCCATCTTATTCAGGATGATAGCTACTGGAGCATAAACTATCGGCTCCACCGGGTCCTCCAACACCGGACGTACAGACGGACACCGTCACTGGGCGAATTCGATCTATGACTCCGGCGAACAAATCACATCACGGAAAGAAACAGTTCGTGTGAGAACAAAATTGAATTTCGGGGTTAAAACTGACACATCACATACCAGAAATCACCCCAACACCCAACAACTCCGCCGACTGGCCTTATGCCATCCAGTGTTTCCAGGCTCTAACGAATTTCCCCACATCGTCTTCACGTTTTTCCCTTTTCCCCCATTGATCCTAGGCAGGTTCCGTGGGTGTTTTTTCCGCAATATAGGTAGTCATCATGGAACAAGGAATTTCCTTGTTCCATGGGCAGTCATGTTAGAATACAATGTATTCTATGTTATGTCATAAACGCTCTATCTTAATTAGCAATCTTAAACCCATTCTTAATTAGCAATCCCGTTAGTTTATCATTATCAGATTGTTTAATAAACAATATTGAATAATATTGATTATCTTCTATAATATGTAATTGAGTTGGATAATATCCATATTTCACATAATATTTTTATTAAACAGATTAGCGTCTACGTGGAAAGCTTCTTCCCGCAGTGAATAAATCCCTTCCCCCTTTTCCCCTCTCCATGTCCGATTATCCCCTAAAAAGGGAAATATTCTCCATATCTGGAAACAATGCCAGTACCGTAAGCGTGACCAACCGTACCGACGAGAAATACCGTACTTTGCTACCTGACGACCGTACACTTCAAGTCCCACCGTACAACCCACGGATCAGCAGACTAGTGCTTCAAGTCAATTTCAGAAGAAGCACTCTACATCTTCACACTTCCAATCTCGAACATATAAATTGATACCTACTCTGTAATCATCACAGAATTACGATATTGTAGAAATGTAACAGTTCTACGACATCATAACAAAAACAGGGCTAAATTTTTGTCTCAATCGTCCGTAACTGTTGTTACAAGCGTACGTACTGGCATCACTGCATCACTGCCATGTTCGGAAAAGACATCGATCATCAAGCTCGATTACTACCTACTCAATGATAATCAAGTCAAGTAATAGCTCGATTTCTACTCAATGATAAAGTCAATGATCAAGTCAATTTAAAGTCGATTTCTGCCCTGAATGGTGAAATTCACCATTTGTTCACCAGTTTGTTTATTTGTATGACCAGCATGAAATAAGACTATAAAATCTGCTGTCACCTTGAGCCTAACGGCTAAACATTGGACGATCATGGAACATGCATCATTTGATTTTAATAGGTAACTAAATACGCACCAAACGCCCAGCGTTGCCTTCTTAAATGGAGACCATAATATGGTATGGTATATCATATTATGATGAAAGTTGGCCGTCAACCGTTTTTCCGCAACTTTTGGGTCGCATTTTCGCTCCTGGATACCGTGACATTTTTCGGCAAGTTAGTTCAAGGCTAAAGCATGTTCCATGCTAATAAAATTCATTGATGACAGTATAATATACGATATTATCGTTATAAAACATCTCGAATGATCTTGTGTAAAATTTTCAGGGTTTTTATTTTACTGTTTACCCCGATTTTGGTTTATTATTCTTGGAGCAATACACGTAATCGCGACGGGGGTCGAAAATTCAGATCGGCCTCAAAATTTGACATTATCCGTTTTAAGATACGAAATGTCCGTCCGCCGTCCGCCGTAGTTACGCCGTCCGGGCCGTTTTGAGCAGGAGTCCACCTTTAGGAGGATTAAGGGGGTTAAACCCCCGGGGTTTAAATACTTTCATCCCTTTGGGTTATATTGGAGGAGGGGGGGGGGGGGGGGGATTAGCCAATGCCTATTATAATAATTATAGGCACATATCTTTTATCTACATACCTACTACATAATATATAGTACCTATGTAGATATTATCTTTTATTTAATAATATTTATTATGGTACCTAATTAAATTATTTTTCTTATATTTAATAAATGAATATTTTATTAAATTATTTTTCTTTTATTTACCTAATTATTATTTTTATTTATTCATTAAATATAATTTTTATAAAATCCAATTTCCATTTTCCCTAAAAATGAAAACTTAACTTTATATTTTTCCCTAATAAAATATACCTAGGTACCTAATTGGATTTTTTATTTTCTATAAATAATTTATTTTTAGGAACCCCAGGACTGGAGACGTAAACTATTGTCCACTCATCTCAATCCTCATTCCTACTTCCCAAAACGGCTAGAACGGCGGACGGTCATTTCGTTTTTGGAATCTAGAAGTCTTGAAACGTAGGTGGATTTAACGTCAAATTTTCAAGCCGATCAGAATTTTCGACCTCCGTCGCGATTACATAGGTAGCTGTATTCCAATAATAACAATCCAAAAAAAAAACAAAAAAAAAAAACGGAACGTTCGTACGCCGACCGGGCCTTTTTGGGCAGTAGGATTTTTTTTTAATCTGAAATTTCGACAAAATACTTGGTTTTCTATCTAGTTGTGCCCACAAGGTTTTCAGCCCGATCGCCCAAACCCGTGGGGCTCTGAGGGGCTAAAGGAGGTTTTTTTTAAGGGTATCGGCTATGGGGTCGGGTTAGGTGTTGTTTTCCAAGTATTTTTGGACGTAGAATTCATTTTCGTGGGTTTCAGAACGATCCAATTTCACCTTGGGTACCTATCTATAGATACCCATATATGGATCTTTCATGGGGCTACAAATGGCATTTCTGAGGGATCCCAGGTGGTAAAATAAGATATTGTTTTCTGAGTAATTTTGGACGCATAATCCATGTTTCTCACATCTGTCCAAGCATTGACCTACACAAATTTTTATTTTGCTTCCGAGTCTGCAAGGCAGAGGAAACATTGTTTTCACTTTCAAAATTAAATTTGTGTTCTCCAAAATCAAAAAGTCTGATTGAGTCGGCGTTTCCTCTGTATCTTACCTGGAGATCCAAATTATAAAACGAAATCCCCTGGGCGAGCGAAGCGATGCTCCCCCATCTGATAAAATGGTTTGCCTTGCGAAGCGAAGCCCCCCGGTGAGGATGAAATGGTTGGCTGAGCGAAGTGAGGCCCACAGACAGGATGAAATGGTCGGCCGAGCGAAGCGAGGCCCCCCAGCCAAGATAAAATGGTCGCCCGGTACAAACTGCAACACAAACGATTTGTCGGCCGAGGACGATTTCATGGGAGGGTGTCAATCCCGTAATAGTTTACGATGAACTTAAAAGTTAACTGTTGGCCGTCTACCGCCCGTAGCTGGTAGCACTGCCCTGGAATGACATCATACGTCAGAGATTAGGGAATCCCTATTTTATCATTATGGGCTGTGCTGTTTGATTTATTTACGATAACATAGTTTTTGTTTAGATAAGTGATAGTTTCAATTGTGTTCTTAAGTGCGTATCAGATTTCTCTGAGCTTCAGTGAAATGTTTTTCGGAAATGGTTGATGTTCGCGAGTTGTTGATGACACATGACCACTATGACTCATCGTCGATCATAATCACAGGGTGAACGACGTCCGCACTAGAATGAATGGTGATACAAAGTCAAGTTGGTGATTTTATGACATGATGTGATAGTAGAAGTGCCTGCGTAAATAACTCTTGTTGTGGCTTTGTGGATGATCCGCGTGACCTCAGAACTGCAGTTGCATTAGGGTGTATGCATTTTTGTCTCAACAATGGAAGATACGGTACCGTCAAATCCCGTTCCGCAGCCCAGAGTCAGGTCGGGCGCAGGAAAAGCCCCAGTGCCCCTCCCGCGAACTATTCGTTCTTGTAACGAGCCCAAATCATCTGCTGACTCGTCCAAAGAAGACTTGGACCCCAACAGGATCGACGAGAGTCATAATAAGAACAGCTTGACTCGAGCAGCTAAAATCAAACTGCGGAGAGTGACGAGTAACGTGACTGAAAGGGGGAATGCCGTGTTGGTGCAGACGAAGAACGTCGGGAACAGGTTGGAGTCCTCTGTGAGGAACATTCTGGCAAAACGTTTGACGACGTTGGGGATCCCGGCAGACCACGCAGAACCCGAAAAGACACCCGAAGACGATTTTTTAAAGTCTCAAAGCCTTCCCGCTGCTGACATTTTCGATTCTATTTCGTTCGGGTCTCCGCTTGCTTCTGACGACATTTACGTCCCAATGGATAACATCTGTGATAACGCCAATTCGCTACCGCCGCCATCCTACCCTCCACCGCCTCTACCGGATGAGAGTATCTACGATGAATTGGTTTCAGCTCGGTCTGGCTCCAGCGTTCACTCCGAGCCACCGCCGATACCTCCTGAACTGCCTCCTAAGGTCAACTTCGAAGCATTTCCCACCAGTTGCGAGGCTTCCGAAACGTCCTCGGTGGCTGGTGCAATGTCTTTGCCCGAACCCCGCTTAGAGCGGACGGACTCCTGCAGGTCCTGGAATTTCTACGATATTGCTCAGGGTGTCAACAGAACCCGAGTTCCTGGCCCTTGTTACGAAAATGTCGCTATTGACGAGAATTTTGTTGAGTCTTCGGAAAACATTTACAGCGGAGAGCCCACTCGTGTACGAGTACTTCCTCTTGTGCCTTCTTCCGAATCGTCTGGCTCTGAATGCTTGGTCCCTACAGTCGTTACAATACCAGAAGCCTCATCGTCAGAATTGTCCGACTCGAGCAGCTCTGCTTCAAACGCATACGAAAACTGGAAACCAGCTCGTGAACCAGAACCGGTTAAAAATCCAAAACCCGCAAAATCAGTTATTTATGAATTCGACCCTTTGTTTGAAGAGAGGCAAAAGCTAAGGTTGAAAATGCAAGCTCGAATTGAAGAAGAAGTTCAAGAAGTTGATTTTTACAACATACCAACACCCCCAGAGCGGATAGACTCTCTTCCAGAATCAGACTCTCCGCCTGCTCCAACGAACGATGAGTACCTCATGTACCACAAAGCCGCCGGAAACAGCACCTTCTTCGGTGAAGAAACTCCTAAGGAGCAGAAAGAGAACAAATTCGGCAGCCTCGTTCGTTGGTCCGGCGTGAAAAAGGCGTTGAAAACGTTAACGGACGGTCCGTGGTCTCCGGTGGCGTCGAGGAAAAATTCTTCCAAAGACGGCCAACCGAAACCCATGCAGAGCCCGCACTCCGGCTACATACTCAAGTCGCTATCGAACGGCGAGAAACCCAAAGATTTCGTCTCCAGGTGGTGCCTGTTGTCCGAGGGGAAGATCCTCCTGGCTCCGGACAAAAGTTCTACCAACAAGGAGATCATACAGTTGGACGACATTCTCAGCGTGAACAACGTCTACGTACCTAAATCTGGGTAAGTTCTGATTGGTGACAGTCTCACCGTTCCAGTCCTCTTCCCATTCTTCATGATGAGAAGTGTCTGGGGAACAGAACCGAGGCCAACGCCAGAGCGCTGTTGCGCTGCTTTGCGAAACTCTCCTCTGGGTTTGAATGATCTATGACTTGGGAGTGCTATTGAATTTTCAACTTTGTTAACATATCAAGGTCTATGGTACTTCTGTGCTACATAAAATGTGCTACATAATATTATTAAATATGAAGAAGACATTTTCTTGCCACTAACACCCACATTCGCAATATCTATTTAATATTAATTTTCTCAACTTTTAGTCAAGTAAAATTAGCCGCAAAAGAAGTGAAGGGGGGGGGGGGGGATGTTACCTTAGCCTGATTCCCGGTTTTAATCCCTTCAGTTAGGCCTGAAAACAAGTAAGGTAGATCGGGGTGTGTCAACATGGGGAAAGTGGTGACTTGAGCGTAGCGTTCCTTGTCGGGGATTTGAATTAACGCTGCCATAACTGCCATTAACTCAAACCGTGCAGTATCATGCATGCGCGTTGGCAACCCTATCCGTTCCTTAGGCACAAAACGGAAAGCCATTCCCATCCTCATTCACCAGTTTGGTCTGGCGAGGACGATCCCCAGAATTCACTTCTGACGGAATCGACGCAATTTCAGTGGTATGTCTCTCTTTTGTGGTGGATTATGTGGAGTGGAAGTTAGGTGTGAAAACTTCCACCTGGAGAGCGGTTTACTCGTGAGATTCCACTTTCCCCCACTTTCCAGCTGCCTGGGGCAAGTGGAAACAAGAATTCTGGGTCAGTAGAGTAGGAGATAAGGGTAGAATAAGAGAGATTTTGAAAGCATTTAAAGTAATAAAATAATTAAATTTCTTAAAAAATTGCAGGAAGCGATTAAGAGAGTTTAGCCGTTCTATTTCTATTTTGCCTTGAGTAATTTAAAAAAATGAGAAATATAATTTATTCACAAAAGTAAAAGAAAACATAGAGTAAAAAAAGGAAAAGAATACCTACCTTGAAATTACATTTGAAAAAAAGTTTTCTAGCACATTTGTTGGTGCTTTCTGCGAATACACTCGCCCTGTTTTCTTCAAAAGTGGTGAAAGCAATTGATTCTAAATTTTAGGCGATTTAATAGATGAAAGAATACTAATTTCAGCGTAGATTCACCCCCTCATATTTAAAATATGACCAATTTATATGGTAGTAATCGTTATGTTATCGACTGAAAACCGACAATTTTTTCCGCTTTCGCTCAAATGTGCTTCCGAACTACTAATCCTATCGAGAAAAATAAAACCAAAATAAAAGTTGTAGAGAATCTAACGGAAATCTTGAAGAGCTCATCAATGTTGAAATTTGGTCAATTTCATGTATTTTTATATTTGATAAATTCCAAAAACTGTCACTGGAGGATATTCTTTAGGTTCTCTAAAAATTTTATTCCGTAGGTTTTTCCACGGGATTAGTAGTTTGGAAGCTTCAACTAGTGGATGTATGGTACATTTGAGCGAAAACGGAAAAAATTGTCGGTTTTCAGCCGACGATTACTATAAACGACGCAGAATCTAATGTTCGTTCATCGACCGAATGGAAGCATTTGTGAAAAAGTAAAATAAGTTCGAAAAGTTCGAAGTTTTCTGGCTGTTATTGCCACTGAAAGGATTAAAGCAATTTACTGCTTGCCGTGAATTGCTCCAAATCCAGTCCCTACCTATCTTACTGTACTGCATATCGAATTATAAGAGATAAGACATGCCATAAGAGACTACCGGGATCAGGACTACCCAAACAGGCGCGAGAGAGCCCTGGCGTTGGCCTCTGGTCTGTTCCCCAGACCTTCTGGGAGGGAAGGGCGTGTCAACATGACATTGTGAACATCAAAATCTGATGTAACAACATCTTACATTTAATGTAACAACACATTTCACTAATGCGTGCGTGTGGGCCGGTTGTCTTCATTACGTATTGTTATTTTCAACAGTAACGATGGAGAAACCATTCACTGTTGGGAACTTCGGGTCACGGGACGAGCAAAGCCCCATCTCTTCGGCACTATGTCACTTGGCGACGCAAAAATGTGGATGCGGAACACACTTGAGAGCCTCACAAACGTCTTCTCGGCGAAATTGAGCGCTGATTTCAACAAGGCTGGCCAGTGCTTCTTAAAGGTGAGGCACCGTTTGGTAGGTATCTGAATTAAAATCCTGAGAATATTTGCTACGAGCTTTTTTGGTTGCAGGAGGGCGTCACTCAAGAATGGACTGGCGCCTGGATTTTGAAGAATGGCAGAGTTTTACACTACTGTAAAATGAATGAGAAAACCACACTCGTCGACCTGAGGAAAGTGCGGCTCACAGGTAACACACTTTGATCACTCCACACAATCCAACCAATTGGTTCATCTGTTGAGTTGTGTTTGTCCTTTCTTCAGCTCTGAATTACGAAAAGTCCGAAGGCGGTGGGTCTGCCAACGTCACCGAACCTGGGCCTTTCATCCAACTCCACACCGTCGATCTCGTGCTTTATCTTCAAATGGACACCGTCGTCGAAACCAAAGACTGGTTCAAAGTTTTGAAACTCGCCTCTTTACAGTGCGGCCCGGCATTGTTAGATCAGCAACTGAACAAAGGAGAAGTCCCTGTTATTGTCGAGAAGTGCACTGACTTCATCTACGCCCACGGTATGTTGCATTAAAAGTCAAATTTTGACTGGTCTGTGGATGAGGTGGGGGGGGGGGGGGTGTCCATGACACCACTCTACCGCTGCTTTTGTTGGCGACACTGACGTTGTGAATATTTTAAGGGTTGCTCTCCGAAGGGATCTACCGCCGCAGTGGTTCCAACACGAGCGTCACGAAGCTGATGTCACTTTTGAGGGCTGACGCCTGGTTTGTTCAGCTCAGCAGGTCAGAATACTCGGAACACGACGTTTCAACGGTATTGAAGAGGTTTTTCAGGGAACTTCCGGATCCGCTGTTCTCAACTCAACTCCACACATATTTCTGCAACGTCGCTGGTTGGTTCTACATTCACACTTCCCCAAAATTTAAATTATGCGAAGAACTTCATAATCTCTCTTTTCACGCAGGTACAAAATGCAGCGCCAACGAAAAAATTGGAATGTATCGCACCTTTTTGGACAAACTCCCTTCAATCAACTACGTCACCGCTCGTCGCCTCATAGGACATTTGCACGCCGTCGCCGAACAAGCGGACAAGAACAAGATGCCTGTTGAGAATCTGGCAGCAATATGGGCGCCCACCCTGCTGAGTGTTGAGGTGAGGTTTGCAGATTTCCATTTAACGAAATTAATTTTGTTGTTTACGTATTTTGTAGTCTCCCCATGAATACTGGTTGAGTCAAAGTAGAGACTCGTTTCTACCAAAATCTTTCCAAAAACTCAACCACAACCTTTTCGCAGATTGTTTAGTGCATCGCAAGAATAATAAAACTCATAAAAATAGTTTATCGTCTTGATTCTAGACTCTAGATAGTAGATATTATCGTATTTTATCAACTGTCATATTAATGGGTGTTCTTCTCTTTATTCTTAGCCTATGAGAGGAATCGTGATGAGGTAGGTTCTAGGTTTATTGAATTTATTGGATTAAAGCACTGAAAAAGATATTTTTTAGAGGTCACCATGTTCTGGTAGTTTCAACGTCAAATGGTTGAAAATAAAAACGAGCCTTCTTCGCTAATTTGCAAGAGCTCAGCTAATTCGATTTGCGCCCGGCTAATTTATCCAGAAAATCTTCGTAAAGGTTGTCGCAAGTAGTGATACCGTCGCAGCAGCAGTTTTTCAAAGCAGCGATAACAGTTATCGTTCAGTTACTGAACTTTATTTTTTCTTTCAAAAGGGCTATGTGCTATACCTTTTTTATTTATTTTTTTCAATTTCAGTGGCCCCATATTTGGTTACATCGATTTGGCTGTCCTAGAGAAAATGCGGGTTGAAATGTCTGATTTCCTCTGAAAGGGGGTTATATGCGCCACATAAAATCTAAGGACAACTTGCTGCCTTTCTATGTATCACCGTAGAGATGGATGGAGGGTTAGGGTTATTCAGATGCTGAAATGTAGCATAATTCAGTTATAATATTACTATAATATATTAGTTAATGTAGCGTTAAATGTATTTAATAAAACTGTATCGGGATGAGGCAACCCTCGAATCAACAGTTATTTATTTAATGGTACTTCACATATCATCCATAATAATATTATTATGCAAAATTTCCTATGAAAAAATTATGATTTAAAAACAAAAGTAAATTCATAACGTGCCCACTAGAGTTTGCAATCCCGAAAGTTTTTCTGAATCCCGGGATTTTTCTGAGCCGATTCCGGGATTAATACCGAAATTGAGGATTTTTTTTTGAAAATGAAAAAATTGATTGAAAACAACGAAAAACTTGTTTATTTTCAATTACTTCTCTCACGAAGGGAAAATTGTACTTATATACTTAAAAAATATTCTCTTAAAAAGGTGCTTACACACTAGAACACACTCAAAAGTTGGTTCTGCCAATTTGCTTCTTAGCTTAGTCGAAAATAGCCCTGCTGCGGAAAAGGCCCTTTCAGTTTCTACGGAGGTCGGTGGGATGTTCTGGTTGTGCTTACATTGAAGCTGAATAACTGCTGTCTTACTTCATTCCTCATTACTTTCCTCATGGGATGAATATTTTAGCCGATATTCGTTGAAGAAAAGTATTATGTTTCTTTAAAGTTCACTAAGCTAATAGTAGTAGCAACTTCAGTAGGTAGTAACTTTGGTGGGTTTTGACTGGGGGGTCGAGTGAGGTGTCGTTTTCGAAGCAATTTGGACCAAATTATTTGGTGTAGAATCGATTGATGGGGCACAGAGAGCTGTCCGACTACCCTTTGAGGCTCTGTAGGCTTTTATTGAGCTACTGGCGGGGTTTTTGCCGGGATGTGGCCAGGGGCTACAGTTATGTGTCGTTTTCGGAGCGATTTTGGGCGTTGACTCACATTTTATCGCCGGAAGGCTTTTACAAATAAGTCTTTTCATTTCATAGATTCGATTTTTGGAGGGCCCAGGCGAGTGAGAGACTGATGAAGGGATTGGACAGGGATTCGGTTTCTATAGTTTCCAATTTTTCTAATTTTCCATTTTATTAAAATTTTCTACCATATTGTAGTTATACCTTTCATAAGTATTGCCAATACTTATGAAAGGTATAACTACAATATGGTAGAAAATACTGTATTGGAAAAGGAGATTATTCAACCAAATATATTTTATTCAATGAATGAAGATGCTTATTTTAATTATTTCAATCCTGAAAAATAAGTTTTCAAAGGGGCTATGTGACTGAGTTCTAAATTGCAATTTGGTGCACTTCCCCTTGTTGAAAAATCTGAAAACTTCTGAAAAATTGTAAAGTATTTCACTCTATGGGAAGATCAGCAAAAAACAGGATTTTTTTCACATTAATTAGTCTTGTAGTATACTGCGAGGAGCGCTGTGTGCCCTTTTCGATGTTTTGACGGTAAAACGGCGAGTGATGTGGACCACGAATACCCAAGTGTATTACGTATGATGATGAAGAGCACATAATGCTCGAAAGCTCGGCAAATGAAGTAGAGTTTTCCCGTTCTTGGCGCGAATCCCAATAAAACCGACACATATACACTCCATTGGGTCAATCTCACTATTCTCGTATTATGTATCCCCAACTGTCTCTAACGAACCCAAGGGTTCCTAACCTTCTCCAACCTTTTTTAATCTTCTCTAACCGTCTTTGACCGTATCTTTACCTTCTAAATTGTGCAGGACTGCTTGGTATTCTCTACTAGTGCCAGTGCGACCAGATTGTCATGGCTGACACAATCCTACCTTCTATTGCTGACAATTGAATTTTTTTTTCTTCAATTTCTTCAATCTGCAGGGCAAGAGGTGTCTAGAATGGGCGAAACAAGAGTGTGAAGTCATCTGCGACCTTATCAACCACTACAAAGGAGTATTTTTGGTCGATATGGAGGAGGTCGCCCGGGAGAAGAAGATACAAGAGGCTTTGGTCAAAGTCGGCTCCTCGCCGAATCTTCCGCCTCCGAAACCCTCGGGGGATTTCAAAATCGCAGTTTACATCGGAGCCAAGACGAAAGAGTGTGTGACTGTTGAGGTGAGTGGTTACTTTTTTATTGGATAATTGGTAAATAGTCACATGCTGCAGCTCATACGTCTTCGATTGCAGGTTAAACCTTCCATGGACGCCGTCGAAATTTGCCAACTTCTCGCCAGAAAGACCGAGTACAGTCCTCACGAGCTCTGTTTGACCGAAATGGTTTTGGGCGGCGCCCTTTCCCGACCCCTCCATCACTCGGAAAAGGTTCTCGACGTGGCGTTACGTTGGGCGTACTGGGACGCGAACGATCGCAAAGACAATTACTTCCTCCTCTGCCCCAACACGGTGTACCGCGAGATTGTTCCTCTTGTAAGTCCAACGTTCACTGACCTAACAATCAATAGGGCATTGCTTAAGCGTTCCACTCAATGTGTGTTATGTCATAATGTCTTATGTGTTTCAGGCTAAACCCCCCGTCTCGAAATGCGGCGAGCTCAAATTTGCCGATACCAAGTCCAAAAATTTCAAGACTTTCATGTTCGAATTTTCTCAGGCTAAGCTGAGTTACTACAAGGATAAATCCGTAAGTCCTGTTCTAATGATAACTTGGGGGCCACCCCCTGCTGGTTATAGCCAGTCAACCCCTAACCGCATCCCCCGTGGCCTCGGACCACTTCTTCTCGCTTTCCCATGTTCGTTACGCCTTTTTCCTTAAAGAAATACTCGATGATGGTTGATGACAATGCCCTTCTCCACGAGGAGTGTCTAGGAACCAACGTGAGCCATAGACAGATCATCATGTCTTCAGAATCTACATTTCATAATATAAGGTCTGGCTGATTACATGGAAAAAGTTGGAGATTTTAAAAGCATCTTGTTGCAACGAGAGGGACATCATGTATCGGTGGGTGACATTGATAATTAATTCTTCATTATTCTAGGCAATTATTGCCTAGAATAATAAATCAATTAAAAAAAAAAGTAGGTAGGTAGGTAAAAATGGGGTATTTCTACATTTTCAGCGGTGGTCGAAAAATAGGAATTGATCAGTGGGAACTTTTATATATGATACCTATATATATGATACCTGAACTTTTATACCTATGATTTCGAAAACAGCACACTCCTCGAAAAAGTAAGAGTAGGTAGTGTGTAGGGACAATCGTTGTTCTTAGGGGTAGCGGTGAATTTTACTTCTTATCACTTGAATTCTTGATAAAAATTCCTGTGGTTTCAATAGAAAAACACTAGGTACTTTTCCGTTATACCCCCCCCCCCCCCCCCCCCAACTCGATTTTGGTTGGCTATGGGTGCCTTAAAGCCATCGGGAGGGGCTCGAAATCGAGTTCGGGGGGGGGGGGGGGAAAGGGCTCGAATTTTGGTGCCTTAAAGCCATCGGGAGGGGTGTTTATGAACACGAAATCGAGTGGGGGGGGGGGGGGGGGTGTATAACGGAAAATTACCAAACACTGCTATAGCATTTGATTTTTCACTGGTCTTTTTGGCGGAAGTTTTCACTGATCAGCCTAGTTTAAATCCGGGACGAACACCAATGTTTGACTAAAAGTCGATTACTCAGGAAGGGGTTCGAGGTGCCCCCAGCTTGGAAGCTTGTGGGCTTATTGTGCTTTGCCTGAGCGCCTGGTTCTAGTCCATGATGTATATTCCCCTGATAAGGGTTTTAGATCCTTGACTAGATGGTCGGGCGGGAATGTCCTCATGGGAGTGAGTTCCCCTAGGAGGGCAACTCTGCGGTGTTAATTGGCCGCATACAGGCGAGTGAAGCCTTACCGCTGCGTTGACCAACCGAAGTGAGCCCCCCCCCTGGTTGCCTGCTAATAATATAATTGTTGTTATTAATGAAGTTTTCATTTTGTATAAATTATGTTCATTTATTCACTAAATATTCTTCCTCGCAGTTTCATTAGTTTTATTGTGATTTTCCAGTGTTCCATTAAACTGGCCGAATGGAAAATAGAAGACATTGTTTGGTACGTTGGTCATGAACCTAAGAGAAATCCGGCTACCAGGTAAGCTCAACACCCACATGAATGCAAGACAACCTGATCTGTTTATGATGAAGTTTTTTGTGGTTTTTAGGTGGTCAATCACGTTCATAAAGAAAGACGACCCTGTCAAAAGGTGAGTTGGTGTTTTTCCAACCCATGTCCACCAAAATCCGTTATTGGTAAAGGGAAAAAGAAAATGAATCTTAGTTTGAAAATGAATCGTCAAACTGTCTAGTTTGGTGTAGTTGGTAACACTGTGTAATGGAGGATGAGAGTTTAAACAAGGAGGAATGGACATGCTTGTTGATTTTTTTTTATCCATAGAAGGCTTCCATATAACACTGATCACAAGTATATCTTATTATTTATGAAAAAGTTTGAGTTTGTGGCAGTACCAAGCAGTCAGCTGTTTGGGTTGCCTTCACGTACACAACTAATAGGTCAGCTGTGGGGCTCTTGGTCCTCATTGGCCGGTGATTTGACAAACTCACAAGTTGCCCTCATGGAATTCATGTGCATGACCATTCCTTATTGTCCCATGTGGTTGGCAGTGATGACTGTGTGGTGCTTCAGATGATTCTTGATTTGCAGGACAAAGGAGTCTCCTTATTTCGGATGGACGATAGCCGGCGTTTCACGAGACGATCAACTCCACTGGATGGCGTCAATGCTTCTCGGCGAGTATCAATTCACGGATTTGCTTCCTAAACCTTCGTTGATTTGAGGCGTGACGGGTCGACGGTGTTCGAGACATGAAGGGTCACCACTGTCCCGTTGACGCTTCTACAGTTTGCTGGCAGCCGTGACATGGTGGCATCACGGCTGACTGGGCGTGACGATTTAATCGCATTTTCATCCCATGTCCAGGTCAGGTAACAACAGTTGGGATTCTGGAGAGGGTGTGTTGCTCACTACGAGCCGCATTCACCAAAGGTGCTCAGTTGAAGTGAAGTTTAAACCCACATTTTAAGCAACCCCGAAAATGATTACTGCTAGTTCGTCAAGATGTTTCTGCCCCACTTTCTTGGCCTTATTCGACGATATTCCCCTCGTTTTTAAGGTATACACAGTGCATTGGCCGGAGGGGAGGCAGACAATTTAATGATCCTCGGGGTTGTCAACTCACTTCGTATGATGGCAGTGGGTGGAGGTTTTTGCCAGTTTCCGCTTTAACCACTGAACGGGTGTAAGGTGGGCCAAAGTTCTTGCTTCATGCAAAAATTATCATCATTAGGAGATAATATTTTGCGTAAACCGGTCCAATGTCTCGAAAAAGTAAATAGCCCGAAAGGGTTCTTGGACGCCAGCTTCCATTTCCCTGCTCGTTACGCCAGCCAACCCCCGACCTTTCCCAACTGGCCTTTTTTTCTTTTCTTTAAGAAATTCAGGATGAAGGTAACGCGATTCATATTATGGAAAGAAAGAAAAATCTATTAAATTTTTTACCCTAAATTGGGCAACTTTCGGAGCTCAGGTACGCCACGCGGAGCAACTTTTTGGTGTTTCAGACTTTTCTTGTTATCTACTCGCCCAGCTAAATTGTTCATGATGAATTTCAAATGTTTCTGACTTGTAGAACTACCTTAGAATAAAGATGATTACCTCCGCCTCGTTCTCTTCGGGCTGGAGCACTAATAAGCAGAGTAGGGGTCCACCCACTGCGGGCTAAAGCCAGCCAACCTCCGACCGTATCCCGCCTGGCCTCACACCCCTTCTACACCCTTTTCCGTCCCTTGAATGGTTTTTTATTTTTTATTTTTTAAATATTTTTTACTTGAAAAAAGGATCCTGTACAGGATGTAAGTAAAAGGATTTATTTGGAAGGTGAAATCTATTTTTACCCCTTATTTGGGTACAAGTTGTTGTCTACCGACTGTTTAGTGGTATAGTATGAGATCTACTGTCAGTCGTCCACTGGTCTAATATGCTATCTACAGTAATATGTGATATCTACCTGATGGGTGTGGGGGTAGAGGAACCTTTTTTCTAGAAACATTTCTAAAATATATTATTTTTAATTATCCCAAGAACATTTTTGTTTTTTCTACGTGATGATCAGCCTGTACGTTCTTTACTTTGTTTACCTGGGGTAAAGGTGTGAACACAACTCTTGGGAACGAGGCAAGTCGGTAGATAGCGTAATATTATTAGAATTATTAGACTGGGAGATGAGCGCCGTAGATAAAGGCTGGGCACGGTAGGCAACGTCGCGCCAGTAGATAGCGCGTATTGAACCAGTACCCTTAATTGTCCAACCCCCATCCCCTTCCACCGCACACTCCGCGGAGTGACACCCCCCCCCCCCCCCATCCTGTGTACACATCCAAACTTCCTTTCAACCTATCTCCTTTCAATCGAGCGATACCAGCTTACAGCTCTATGATTTATCCAAGCCGTTTGACTTGGTTCCGTTTAATCTGCTGTTGGAAAAGTTGGAACACTACGGCATTTCATCTGGTGCAATCTCTTTCTTTGGACAGTACCTGTGTGGCTGGCGTCAGACTGTCTTCCATAATGGAAAGAAGTCTAAGGACGTTCCTATTCCCTGTGGAATCAAGCAGGAGTCGGGACTAGGGCCATGCCTTTTCATTTCATGCATTAATGACTTAGCGTACCACGCCAACGACAAGGGTTACTCTTTGCCGACGACATTACAGCAATTGCCCTTGGTCCATCTGTGGCCGAAGTTGGGGAGGATGTCTTCTCGTGTTTTGTTGACTCAGGGTTGGAGCTGACTCAGTTGTTGGAGCTGAATGGAAAGATGACCAATCTGACAGATTGGTCATCTTTGATTGACGATCTTCTGGGAATTGAGGTCGATAATCGACTGTCTTGGGCAAGGCACATAGAGGGAACGTTTATGCCCACCATTCGCCCGCCTCTCGACAACTTTGAACTGCAGCCCTCTTCAACTCGGTGCTCGACTCATCAATTGCGCACCTGCTGAGCTCCGTTCCCTTTCAGCACGTCCATCCAAGAATTCGATGAAGCAGTATCTTCTGAACGCCGAGCTATACAGTATTGTGGACTTCAGACAGATTGATTTCTCCAACTAGGTCGTTCCTCATTGCCTCATTTCGATTTGTTATTGTTAAGTTAATGTTTTATGACAATTTTTTGATGACAGTTTTTGACGTTTGTTATGCCTGTTAAGGTTTCTTACAAATAAAAACATTATTATTAACATTCCCGTTCCCTGTCGTTCAAACTCCTTGGAGGCAGTCTCTGGGGGGAAACGTTTGACGCTGGACGTTGGTATGTTCCGCCTACCCCATCAGTCGCGTGAGGATCCCGTGAGGAGCCAGCCCCACGTCCCATCCTGCCCGCCTTTCCGCCTTCCTTTCAACTGGCGTAGTTTCTATTTTTTGGACTCTTTGAATACTTTTTTGTACCACTTTGAGTTAACGTGTTGGTGTTTTTTTTTCTCTTCTTTCAGACTTTTCTCGTTATCTACTTGCCGAGCTGAATTTTTTGAGACCAATTTCAAATTTTTCCGATTTTAGGTACCCTCGACTAAAAATGATTCTCCTCGGTCATCCTCCTCCTTCTCGGGCTGGTGCTCTAATGTAGCAGATTAGGGTGCCACCGCTGCTAGCTTAAGCCAGCCAACCCCTGACCGTATCCTGGCCTCAGACCACTTCTACTCGCTTTTCTATGTCGCTATTGAAGTTGAGTTGCTCCCACTATGGGTTGGCCCACTTTACCCTGGCAGGTGAGAACGAACGAACCCCTAAAGTGGCATGTTTTTTTGATTTTGACTGGCTGTGAGGATTCAAAGCTTAGACAAATTGACTGCCTATCCCCATGTATACTATATCGTCAATGCCTTGTCTACTCTTGAAGAATACAGCCCTATTTAGCTTCTCTTATTATGGTCCCAACTCTAGCATAACTAGAATCGTACCAATTTCGTTAAGTTACCGTAGTTAGTATTTGTCACTATTCTTTATTATATACTTTATGAAAACCTATTGTATTTCTAATTTTATCGACTGGTCTGATAACTATAGTTTCACTATGAACCACTAGAGTGCTGCATGTTTCTTTCCCCTTTTCCGGGATTTCCCGAAGTAACTTTTCCAGGAATGCTGAAGTGCAAAACATGGGGCTGGTTTGGTGTGTTGTTTACTGCAACATATTGTGATTTCAGTGTAGTGTATGTACCTAAAGTTTGGCCAAAACCACCTCTTAACCAAAATCAGGGTTCATTTCAGCCGACCTTTACGTACCAAACGTTCCTGGACCCTCCAAAGGTTTAACGGAACTGAAAAGAAACGCAATGTTGGGATTTGACATGATACAATTGGAAACAAAGGCGTGTGCACACTGTGACCTTAACTTGGCACGATTCCGTTCAGCTTTCGGCAAGGAACCCAGGCCAATGTTCAGCTTTACTGCTCGGCCCACTAGAGCCTCAACAGCTGAACTGAACACAAAGTGACATGCAGTTGGGGTGAGAAACCAAAACTGGAATGGACGGATTCCAGCCTTTCATATCATTTCAACCTACGCTAGTGTCATATGAGCTATTAATTAGATTTACGCGTTTTTTTTTGGGAAGTGTCATAAATCGATTTCTTTTCTCTGATTCGAGAATACTTGACATAAATCGATTCGACTGATAAATGTTTGGACTGTACAGCCTTGTACCCGCCTATGTAATACCTACCTTTATTACAGTGTTCTGTAATTTTATCATGAGAAAATTATATGTATTAATTGTTATACCTTGTTGCATTTGTGAAAGATTTTATTTCCATGTCTAATATAGGAAAGATGATGTGAAGATGTTGTTCGTCGGGGGGATATCTTTATACTGCGGGCACTTTGTACGGTTGTGCGATTTTATACTAGCCACGTTTATGTACTAACAAGGAGGTGTTTAGCTCGATAATCTCATTAGCAATATTATCATAGTCATTTTTAAACAAAGCTGCTGTGTAATTGATAATAAAGTTTATTTGAACGAATTTCATTCATTTATGTGGGGGGTTTCCGAGTGAGTTGAGGAAATTAGTGCGTATGGTACTTTTCCTCGAAATGAAAATGAATTGAGAATTTTTCAAACTGAATGGAGAATTTTCCAAGCTCACTTGATAACTTTCCATTTCAATTTGAGAATTTTCTGAAGAAAAGAAGAGAGAAAATTCCCAAATTGAAAAGGAAAAGTTCTCAACTCAGCTTGGAAAATTTTCAATTTAGCTTGGAAAACGTATAAAAGGACCGTCCCATCGAGTCATTAATTTGGGGCAGTAATCCGTGACTAATACAAACGGCTTGAATGTTTGTCAACACTCCGTCCCGAGTGAAATGTAAGACTCCGTCCGCTCATAGTGGTTATGTTTATATTAGCCCATATCAGTGCCGTTCTAATCGTGTTTTTTAAGCCCTTTCGAGCCCAAAAGTTTGGAAGTGGGGTTGCAAAATGCCAGCTGTGCGAGGATCTGGTGAGGTTTGGCAATCCGAAGAAGCTGGTACTTACTATGGTTAGGATGAAGATTGCCAATGAAAAGACAATGATGACTGCTTTGGGCAGGTGCGAGGATCCCTAGCTTAGGAATTCTCCGTTAACACTCGTCTTCGTCAAGGAGACCATTGAGACCCTTTGTAGCCTGATCCAGCTTCTCGATCTTGCTTATTACACCGAATCGCTTCCAACCGCTCACCTTTTGAACCTCTTCTATTGTCCTTTCAAGTTGTCATCGGCTTATCTCTTCCCAGCGCATCGCAATAATGTTTTGCACAGTACGCAGCCGCCTCCCACTTTCAGCCAGACCTGTCAGAAACCCACTACTTTGAGTTTAGTCTTTGATTTAGTTGGTCTTAGGCGCTTCGGCGGATAGTCTGTCCCGCAAATCGTGGGAGCTTTGGGTCCGATTCATGAGGATATTCGACGTCTCCCTCAAGCGCCATTCGTTCTGGCGCCTCATTTTTGGAGGATTGTCTCTGGATCTCAACCGATTCAAATCCAACTGTAAACTCTCCGAGGTATGGAATTTTCCGAAGTGCCTATTGTGAAGTATGGTGGCGGCTGGAATAACCCCAGTACTTATTCGCGGAATATTCACGGCTCTGTTCCCCTTTTTGTCGGTCTTTGGCTCTTTTGCATCGAGAATTTTCCTCCCCAGGAAGTCTTTTCTGGATCATTTTTCATCCCAGGGGACGAACTCTTGTTCCTGGACTCTTCGATCTGCTCAAGGTTGCCTCATTCAAGTCCTACGGTCTCCTTGTGAACCTACCTGTGACGTTGACCCTGGTTCCAATCGTTTCTGGCCATCGAGCTTCAGAGGCCTATACTGCGAGGTATGGACCTGCTCTTCAAGATAAAAATAATCTATATTTCATAGTTTTTTTTTTTTTTTTTTTTTTTTTCACCTGAAATTCCGTGGAAATTTAGTGGTTGTTTCAGAAAATTCGGAAATTCCCCATAACCTAAGGATTTCGCTTCAATTTCTGTTGACAGCCTCCCGAAGTTGATTTACCACTAGAAGCCCACGTCTAGGCTGATTTCTACACAGGAAGACTGTCCTTCGTCTCCCCGCCCCTGTGCGCTCGTGTCGACGAACCAGGTGCCAAAATTCTAACTCACCTACCGATCACATCTGCAAGAATCTTCGTCGATTTCTTTTGATTAAAAAAAAATTTTGAATCGAATTTGATTCTTGAAATTTTGATCTTTATAAATATTTTTTCTCATTCAGAAAAACGTGAGGGTGGCCAGTGGCCACTCAAAGAAATGAGGTCAGGAATAGGCCGAGGAAGGCTAGGATTTTTTTTTCTTTTTCATAGATTGTCATTGTTTCTTTTTACGATTCTTGGTACATGCTTGGTACTTGCTCGAAAATCGTGAACTTGAATAAAAAGCCTATTGCTTTTGCTTTGCTGGACCAGCCTCAGATGTATCCTCACTTAACCCATGGTACACCAACGGATCAGGTGCTGTAGCCAAGGGGTTTGAAGACTGCCTGGCTCCTGCCAAGTCCTCAGCAAATGCCCTCCTGGAGGGAGGAGAAGGCCATTGCCCTGTTGGAGAGGGTGACAAGGTCACCCTTGGATGATTAGTCAGCCCCCCAAATCCGGGTGGGGGTCCTCGCGCCCTCGTGTTATTATTAGCAAGCTGGTTTCGAAATTCAATTTTTTTTTTTTACCCCTCCTATCTCCACTCTAGGCCGAGCAATATAAATTTACTAGGGGGCTACGCCAGCCAACCACCGACAGTATCCCACCTGGCCTCTGACCCAACAAGTCGTTTTCCCTTAGTGTGTAGTTTTTTAGTAGCCTAACCCACATCTTCCCAACTTCACAGGTGAAACAAAAAAACTGTTTCATTAAAAAAAGTTTCATGACATGACTAAATTTAAAGTACAACACGATACAGAATGAGGAAGTTGTGAGAAGTTCCTTGAATAAAAAAATTGAAATGTGCCTTCTGATGGGCTGGCAACTTCTCACAACTTCCTCATTCTGTATTGTACTGATGATGGTCTAGTCAACCAAAACACGTCTTCAAGTTATTATTTTATTTATCGTGGAAGTAGACTACCTACTTCGTCTGAAATCGTCTTTTTATAAGATTCCCACTATCTCGCCGCATCTTCCTTACGTTGTCTTGACAAATCGGCTCTCCCAACTTTTTCCATCGATAACTTATACAAGTAGGTTGTATCATTAATGCTATTAAACGAAAATTTTTCGTTTAAGGAAGCATAAATAAAAGATACAATAAAGCATTAATTAACGATGGATAAATAATTTGTATCTAATAGATGGAAATCAGAACCCTTTTTCGTTGATTATGAGTTTCTTTTGGCTGGGTTTGACTTCTAATATTGCTCGAAAGAAACAATTCAGAGAAAATAATTTATTCAGTAATTAAAAAAACTCCAATAACACTCGAATATATAACAGAGCTCATCAATAAGATTCTCACAATATATGTAAAGATGCAAATAAATTGTGTAGCTCAAATGGTCTCCCACTAGCAATGATATGATAATACTGGCTTGCGGTAATGATCAAAACAAGTGGTAGGAAACAGTGGGAGGTTCGAAACTTGCACGACAAATATATACGTTTAAATTGAATTACATAGGTACAGATATCACAGACAGAAAAGTTTTTCGGTTTTTTCATGCGTCGACAAGTTAATCCGGCGAAGTGGTTTTAGGGGCTTCTTCGATTTCTCGCTCTTCTTGTTCTCCTTCGTCCTGTCCTTTGTCGACTCTGTGGTCTTCGGAAACTAGCTGGTTTTTGTATTCCCACTGTTCCAAGTTGGACTTGCAGGTGTCCAGGAGGGGTTGGGTTTCTGGGACGAGGTCGCAGAGGAGGCTGTAACACGGGACGCAGATCCCCGTCAGGAAGCTCACCTGTTATAGGATTAAAAGGTTGAGTTAATAATTTAGGCAATAATTGATGAGGGAGTGGCAGGCATGGCAAACAAATGACAATCTTTGGCAAACGTGTTTTTTTGGCACTTTTGTTGTCTCAACAAAAATGTAATGTATCGTCACTTATATAACATTTAATCAGCTTTCACCAGAAAAAAAGAGAATTAGGATCGGACTGACCATACCCGAGTTATGGGCAAAAATGTGCGAAAAAACACGTTTTTGCCAAAATTAATTTGTTTGCCATGCTCGTGTCAAAGCTAAAATCAAAATCTCACATAGAATAGCTGCGATGGGAAATTTAATCTGCTTTCACGAGAAAAAAAAGAAAAGAAAGGAATTATGTACTAGTGTCCATACCGCTAGGGTGCATCTTTTAGGCGCTGTGAGCAAAAAACAAAACAAAAATGCGAAAAAGCGGGTTTTTGACATTTTTGCGACTTTCCAGCTTGAATATCTCCTGAACTATAGGTACGTGAAAAATGAATAGGGACAATTTTGTAGCAAATATTGTGAGCTTAATTTTTCATATGGATGATTTTTCTGTAGGACCTCCAGTTTTCGAGATAGGAGCGAAAATACGAAAAACTGACCTTCTTCTGCTACCTCCCCCCCGCCAACCCATCACCACGTAGAGTCGGGGACTTGTAGTATTTTATTCCCCCCATGGGTCTAAACACGTCGGCGAAGAGGCAAATGCTGGACACCGGTATGTCGGCCCAAGGCCACGACCGGGTCCCCCTAAAATAGGGGGAAACTCCACCCTGGACCTATTTAGTCAGGTCCAGGGCCGCCAGCATTTGCCTCAGGGACCCTAAGGTCGACGGGCCTAGGGGCGGCAGGCCGCCTTATCCGGGCGGCCGCCCCCTGCGAGAAGTGGGCAAACTCCGCCAGAGCCTTGAAGGCCCTGGCTGTGCCCACATAGCGGGACCAATCTGCCCGCCCCCCATCGGAGAAGACAGTACGCTCCAGGACCAGCCTCTCGGCCGAGAACTGCGGGCAATCCCTAAGGATATGCTCAGCAGAGCCCGGGGAGGCGCACCAAAACCACCGACCGGATGCCTCCAATCCCAGGGAGGAGAGCAACGTCGGCGAAGAAATCGCTTTTGCTCTCAATATTTCCATCGAGACCCATTTTTGAGCGTTCATTACCTAGACTATAAATAAATTGGTCTACTTTAGACCTGCGTAGTTAACTGTGGTTACCTGCGATGCTGCTTGTTGTTCAGGTTGGTTCCTGTCCATCATGGCGATCGGTGTGATGCCGGCTGCTCGTTCAGCGTCTCCCTGAAACCGTTGGGTGTGTAAAATGGAATTTCCGGAGCGAGAAATCTCTTACTTTCATCCTTACCTGTTCGTAGAACTCCTGAAAGATGACCTCAGCCGTCCTGGCTTGGAGGTGCCATGGCTTGGCACTGGCAGACAGATCACTTGCTGTCATGGCAATCGCCTGAATGAGGTTTCTGAAACAGAATTGTACTATCTAATCGCTGTCTTCGCTGGATGATGTTGTACCTCCGGCTTAATTAAGAAGTTGGAAGTTTTGAAAATCCTACCAAGATCTGTTCACCTGTGTTCGGGGTTCCCCCAGGAGAAGGTGTTGTTTTGAACGATCAACTGGAGCCTCGACTTGTAGGGGAAAAACCGGGCCAGGTCTGTCGCCAGAATGCAATGCTTCACACAGCCTAGAACTTGTTTGTATTCGGTGTTTGTCAGACGGCTGAAAATGTTGTGGCCGTGCTGAAACAACGAGCAAGACTATCAGGGAGTTCCAAAGTGGACAGTGGCTTTCACAGAATTCAGTCCACTGAAAAATCCTCTAAGGAAATATTCTCTACAGTGCAGCCCAAATAAGTAAAATGCACAGCACTGAAAGCGCAGCCAGAAATGCCTCAAATTACTGCCTGCATTGCTATCGTGGGGAGTCTCATTCAGGAATTTAGATAACCAGACAAAAATCACTCACCTGTTGAAGTATCGTCACTGTCTGATTGAAATGGTGGTGCTCCATCGTCGAAGTACTGTAAACTGCTGCCAGTGGGGATTCGGTTTCTAGCATGAATTTATTGTTCTTTCCCCGATGGTCCAAATCGTGGCACAAAGCCGCCACATACATAGCCAAACACTGGAACAGAAGATAACCCGCTATTAGGAATGGACGTTGTGGCGAACGAATAAACATAATAAGGAAAATTTAATGGAAAGGAGCAAACAGATAGGTACGATGCTTGGACGCTCAGGACGGGTGGAAGCCATGCTTCCCTACAGATCCCCACTGAAGAGACTCAACCCTCACTATGAGAGAGAACCCAAAGAGGGGTGAGCCCCGTGGTGACTATATCAAGGCTGGAATTTGATTCTTAACCCGAAAACCCAAAATTTGAATTTTCGGCGGAAACCAGGGATCAGCTCCCATTGGTCGACGATTTGCCAAGTTAGCCACCATTTAAAAAATTAAAAACTGATGGATCAGCCTGAGGTTACTCACACATAAAATCAAGTTGTATAGTGAACTTATATTATAAGTTTACTATACACAATCCCATTCACATCAAAGCAAACACGTACTCCTACAAATGTGACGTCAACTTTAGATGAATATAAACCACGCGAAAGACTTTTTGTCACAAAAATGATGCATTTTTCTCTTTTTTACTTTTAACAAGATGGCACAGGATGATTTAACCCAAAATTCGGGTGCACGTCCATTCCTAATGTCCTAATTGTTCAATGTTGCCCACTGGAATGAGGGCGGAAAGCTGGAACGCGATCTGATTGGCTGTTTAGATGGCAGTGGAGAATGGTGGACGCCAAGTTGTTGGAGCAGGCCAAGGAGCTTAGAAGAAGAGCTTCTTCTAAGCTCCTTGGAGCAGGCGGATTAGCTGAAAAAATTTCCGACGTTCTGTCGAGCTCCGCGCATGCGCAACGGACATTCTGTTTGAAACCGCTAGTAGAGGTTGCAATATTTTCTCGTTGATTTGTTGTTTAGAGCCCATCCCAACGTTTGATCAGTTTCAACGAGGACTTTGGAGATTCAATGAATATCAAAGAAAATTTAATCGTTCTTGTGAAGTGCCGGGAGGAGCTTTGAAGATCAGATCAGGAGGAAGGTTATGATTCCGTCCACCAGGGATTCCGTCCATGTAAACGCTATTCCGACTCCGCCACCCCCTCCAATGGTTTTCCTATCGTTCAGTCTTTCCACTTTCCGCCCTTGTTCTACCCCATGTGAATCTACCTTGGAGGAATTTCCTGTTCCCGCCTGCAGTCGTTTTAAACAAATACACCAACCTCATTAGGAGTGAAAGTGCCGTTGGAGTGTTTGATGATGGCGTACATGGAGTTGGCAACGGAAAAACCGTGCGACCAATTGTGATACGGAACCCGCCTGTAGTTCTTCTTCACCGTCAGTATGAACCTGATGAGGGAGTCCCTTTCGAACCTGGCGAGACCGAAAAGGTCGCGGAACATCAGAACGGCTTGTCGGACTTTGGCGTCGTCGTCCAGCTGGAACACGTTGAAGTGAAAGCTGCAACATGGACATAAATTCCCTTTTTTCATATTCCAAGTGAATTGCGAGCGGAAGTTCATACCATTCATACACACGTAATATCGATAGCAATATCAAAAGGAATTGTTAATTGATTGAGACACATGGTTGTGTCAACATTGTGTCATAGATGAGCGATCTTATCTCAATTTACATTCAGAAGAGATTGCCCAACAACATCCAATACACACCTGCACGGAGAAGAGATAATAATATTGATGATAATATATTGATGACAATATTATTCTCTCTTCATATTATGAAAATCAAGTAGTTACCGGACATTTGGCTGAGCAAAAAAAAAAAAAACCGCTGCAAATGTTATACGAGGGTTTATTATTCTTTGGTATAATGATTATACCTTATAAGGTTATAAATAACTGAATGGATTATTTAGTTATTTTAGGAAGGGCACTTTTTTGTTGTTGTTGTTGCGAATCCAGAGGTTCAAAAGCATTGATTGACGTTAGGAACGGGAATTTCTCCATAGAAATAAAAGCTTGAATCATCATGTTAAGTGTCTATTTTAGAAACGGCAGTTTCATATTCACGTTTGGGGAACGCCCATTAAAAAAAAAAAAAAAAGTATGGCTTCAGCCGTTGATTCTTCACGGTTTTAGCCCGTTTATTGACGTTTATGATTTTAGCCCTAATGTAACACGTTCAGTTTCAAAAGTGACTTGGATCTGCTGAATAGGCACTTACTCATCAAGGGGGCCCAACTTGTCTGTCGTGAGGGCCATCTTGGTTTTTTCCATTTCCGCCTCCGTACACGAATTGTGGTAGCCCAAGACTTCCAAAGCCACTCGATATTTCTGCTCGGACCGCCGTATTTTATCGTAGAGTTTGGCGTGATGAAGAGCAAGTCCGCAGTAGACGGCGAAGGTTTCAAAGGCTTCTTCATCTTCCTGAAATGAGCAAATTCATCCTGATTTGTCAGTCAGTTCATACGACCTATGAACAGATCCTCGATGATTCATTTCAACTTGAACTCACTTTGTTGAAGGGTCCGTTGTGTTTGTTGACCATCTGCATGACCCCTATGACGACCCCTCGGATGAAAATGGGCATGCAGAGGATGGTTTTGGTGTGATAGCCTGTCAGCTGGTCCACCGTCCGGTTGAATCTGGGGTCTGAGTAGGCGTCCACAATGTTCAGAACCTCTCCAGTCCGTGCAACCTGGCCAGCGATCCCCTTCCCAACGCTGAAACTTGAAATTACACATAGGTCACATTGATATTTTGGAAGGCCCAGAGGGCCTTATATATGCTGGAGTTATGGCTGCTTTGAGAGGCATATATATTCTGCAGAGCAGGTCCAAAACCACCAGATCAGCTCTAGCAACCCTCTCATTAATTTTATGGTGGAATTTTATCGTTTAACTAGCCACTACCACACTCACCGAATTTCTTTGTCGGGCTGAGATTTGTTGTCGCTGTCAGCTTCTGACTCGTTTCCTCCAACGTCAAATATCCTGGCGTAGAGCTCTTTGTTCTTCGAGTCTAGGAGGAATAGAGATGCCCTGTCAGCGTCAACCAGCCTCTGGGCGAAGTTCATGATTTTGGTAACTAGTGTGTCCATAGAAACCATATCTTGGAATATTGACCTGGGGTCAAAATTTGAAATCATATTACCGTACTGACTAAAAGGTAATTATAGTGCTCTAAGATTTGTATGAATATCAACGTGTCACTAACTTGACGACAGCCAGCAGAAAATCCGAAAGCTTCCTTTGCTTGGACATGGACATGTAGAGTTTGGCGTAGTGAAGGGCAATGCCGCCCCAGACGATGTACGAAGTGGCGATCTCTTCGTCCTCTTCGTGGAACGGGCCTGGCCCTGAGGACAACCGCCACATCTCCAGGACTGCCACCAGTTGGCCGTCAGGCTGCACTATCGGCTCGAGGAGCAGATGGGTTACGTCCCCTGACCCCTGCCAAAGGAAATGCAGAGCTTGAAAGACTTGTTGGTTGCTCGGGGTTCCTGCAAGTCTGGAAGGCTCAAATAGTGAGCGTTTAAAGGGCACATTCTTACTTTTGCAGGGAAATTGGGATCGCCTTTTGATAACCTCATAGGCTCTTTGGTTTTCGCTACAATACAAGGAAGCAACGCCTTTCCTAGCCTTTGGCAGTCACTGCAAAAAGAAGGAAAACCCGTCATCAGATCTACGATAGCAAGTAGGCATTTACTGAAAGTAACGGGCTAATTGTGGAGGGGTGGGGGTAGGTATCCAAAATGTACGCTCTCAATTTAAGGGCAGTTGGTACCCCCTGAAAACGACGAAATTCGTGCCCCGAAATCTCGGCACTCCCTGGTCCATTTTTTTTTTTTTTTTTTTTTTTTTTTAACATGAAAGGCCTTCTAAAGGATCCAAAAATTTTCGGAAACAGATGTTGAAAATATTAATCTAGTCTTTTTCGAAATGCTAGCGTCCGAACGCTAGTTACGAATTTGAAACCTTCCCCGTGACAGGTTAGTGGGTTATCTGTGTCAAGCTGTCAAGTTGTGA
Organism: Pilophorus perplexus; assembly: GCA_955831195.1. NCBI lineage: Eukaryota > Metazoa > Arthropoda > Insecta > Hemiptera > Miridae > Pilophorus > Pilophorus perplexus. The sequence continues at coordinate 9,912,041 of OY037009.1, forward strand.
GTTGTTTGTAGTGTCGTACCTAATGGTTAATATTTTCGGAGTTTTTCTTTAATTTTCCTAGAAAAAGATAGGAAACAAGTGTGTGGGAACAACAATACCCAAAATGGCACAGCGAGTGCCATTTCACAAAATTCACTTGACAGAGGAAGGCGTGCCAGGAGCAAACTTCTTCATACCGAACCAAGTGCCGATTCGGTGACAGCTCTGAAACGCTTCTTGCAAGTAAGGGATATCAAGATTCCTCGCAGTTTAAGCAAAAAGGACCTTGAAAGGTTAGTCCACTATTTATCTAAAGAACCTATCGATTCTGCTCTGATTAATGAGCCCTTTCGGATGGACGGACATAATCAACTTAAAATCATTAACCCTGACTGAGACACTCCCGGTTAGCGGACACTGCCATTACTGTACGTCAACTTCCTTACTTCGACTCATAGCCAAGATACAGGCACAGGTGGTTGTCGTCGTCACTGTCGGGAAGGTACAGCCTGTAGCCGTCGGCCGAAACCGCCGAGGATATGCAGCTGGCGAGTTCCGATAGCACGTTGGCGACGGACGGCCGCTGCTGCAGCGACTGGGTCAGATCTTGCAACATCTGCCTTTTGTCCGCGTGGACGCAAAACTGCAATGGACAAGAGTTAGCTGGATTTGAAACGAATTCCGCACAACGCCAATCCGGAAAATACTCAAAAAACTGTAAACTTACTTTCCATCGTGAAAGACTAGTTTTTCTGCCAGCAGAACCTGAAATCATTTATAATGAATAGCCCAGTTACAAACTACACGGCGAACGCACTAGAGCGGATAAAATAAATACAATTTGACATATGTATAATAGATTAATGTAAGGCGAAATTGCAGAATGATGAAGGGCAGGGAAATATGTAGGAGGTCTAGATGAGGGGTGGGGGGTGAATGGTACAGGTTTGCTACGCGGGGTAAGCGGCCCATGGGTCGATGGGTCATATAGGACAGAAAATGAGTGATTTAGGCGGGGGACCCTGAGACCAATCTGGGCCAGAAGATCAGGCGCATCAACCCTACTAGTGAAGAGGCCATGATGGAAGACCATATCAGCCACCCTCCGGTCAATTTCATCACGAGGAATCCCACTATTGAAGGCGATAAACCGAAGAAAGGCCCGGTGAACTCAGTCGATCCGCTCAATATGTCACCCATAATAAGGGCTACAAGCACACTCGCAAACTCAAAGACTGGGAGGACGAGGGAGCAATGCAAAGCACCCAAGGCAGGTATAGACCGTAACTCTCTGGCATTTCTCTTCAGGAAGCCCAGGGATCGCATCGCACGCGATAAGACAAGGTCGACGTGTTCAGAAAAGGTAAGCTATGTGTCCAGGAGCACACCTAGATTCCTGATGGTGGAGTGACGAGCGAGTGAAACGCCGCAGATGGTCTAGTTAAAGAACAGTGGTGAATGGGACGTTCCCATTGGGAACGTTAGTACAAAGACACAGCTTGGCAAATGTCCCACAACCGTGCACCAGCCAACAAAGGCGTCAAGGCAGTCCTGAAGCACTGCACGGTCTGCCTTTATACGGTAAAAGAGCTTCACATCATTGGCGAAGACGAGCACCCGCGCACCCTGTTCATAACCAAATTAAAAAGCATAGGTTCGAGGTGAGAACCTTGTGGGACACCAGAGGTGGCAGTAAAGGGTGATGAGAGGGCACCATTACATCTCACCACGAGCGGACAATTAGTCAGGTAGCAGCAAATCCATTCCAGGAGAGAGCCGAAAATTGCCAGGGACTCGAGGACATCGATGATGGTGACATGAGGCAATCGACAGGCGAAAGCCTTCGAGAAGTCGGTCGTAATCAGATTGACCTGAGAGCCTGCCTCCATGGCGCGCAAGGCCTGGAAGGAGATCAGGTTGGTGACCACCGACCGGCCGGGGACAAAGCCACATTGTTCAGGCGCCAGAAAGGTGGAAAAGGCTCTAGACAGCGTCGCCACAATGGGCTTCTCGAAGATCTTGGAAATGGTGGAGAGAGAACTAATGGGCCGATAGTTCAGAATGTCGGACTCTTCTTGAAGACAGGAGTGATGTACGAACTCTTCCAGGCACCGGGGAACAATCTAGCAGACTGAAGATTTGAATAGGGACGCCAATGGACGCCAATGAGCCAGGGAAGAAGCGCAGGAACGAAGACAGATAGGGAGGATACCAAAAATATGCGAGTTCATTTGCTCGTCATTACACCGCTTGACGTGTAATTACGAGCAAGTAAAGTGGAAGTAAATCACTTTGAAGGAGTAAGCACGGGGCAGCGGCAGTTTAAGACGATTTCGAAATCGTCTTAAACTGCCAAGTTATGATCATAACTTGGCTAGGTTGAATAAAGTCTTGCAGCTGTGACAAAATAAAATCACGTTGAATGCGCACTTGTAATGGTTCTCTGTAAAACGGCCAAACACCCAAGTTTTTCCAGAACAGCTTGTGTATTTCCATTTCCAGAAACCAGCCTCAATTCAATCTGTAGTTGTGTATTTTTCTCACCTGTCCTTTTTTTGTCTCTTTGCGTCCTCCGTATAATCCACCTTTCAAGCTGTTCAATTTCTAACTCTTCCATGATGTACCTTTCGAGAAATTCGGTATTGTCATTAAGAAAAGCCGTGACCCGCTCTTCGGTGAGATCTGAAACTGAGAGCACATTGGCATAAGAAGCTTAGCCAGCTGGGGACGTGTTCTGATTGATGTTCGAAGGACTAACCTTTTGAACGCGCAAAATTGTCCAACTTCTTGTCGCCGTTGACCATAATGGCTTCGGAGTGATTTTCAGCATTACCATCTGCAAAAAGAAATTTCAATTAACGTCATAAATGACGGTTTACTAACTTATCTCTGCGTCGAGTGGTATCTATAGCTAATGTAGGGGAAACTCATCCACAAGTGCTCGAATGTCAGTTTGATACCAATGTGATTCCTTCTCATTAGTTCGGTACTTGTGAATTTTGGTTTTAACCACTCAACGAGCAGGCATTATAAGATGAGAAGGCAGAAATGTCATAAGACGACAGAGGCTGACTCATATTCATAAGCACCAGGCGTGCCCGACTTCACAAAGAACTTCGCACCAACAGTAAATGATGTGATCAAAATGCAAACCACGGCCCACCACAAGCGGCTACGGGAACGTGTCAATGAAGCAGCGCAGGTGCTTGACGTTATCGACCAACAGAGATGTCTCAAGAGAAATAAGTCTGATGACCTGTGGAACCTCAGTGTGGTTGTCACACAGAGTAACAGAGGACAGGTTGACTGGGTTGTCAGACAGATGTACAGCTGTGTTGTGTTCAGTCAATGGCGGATCCAGAGACCTTGGAGGGGGGACGGCAACGCATGGACTGTCCAGCTCGAGCTAAGTGATCTTAATTAGCTTAATAGCTAACTGATCGTATCTCAAACAGTAATGCCAGACGATTGGCCTCTTAAGTTAGAGGCTCTAACGTTCTATCGGCGAGGTCAAAAACTGTTCATCTTCTCCCCTAAAGTTTTAGAGTGGGGATCGATCAAATCGAAAATTCGATGTTTTTTCACTTCCGATTTCAATTTTATTGCAATCGATTGATTGTACCGATTTTGATCCCAAAATCTTCTCTGTTTTGTGACTTCGATTTACATCGCGGTGTTTCTTTTCTGTCTTTCGTATTGTACCCTTGTACTTCCACAGGAGACCCAGGGGAAGGAGAAAATAGAAAACAACAACATCTGAGAAGGGAGTCCCAACCAAAGGACAATCCAAATGTCCACAAAGAGAAATGTCTCTTCAGACATAGAAAGATTACCACCATTACCTACTACCAGTTCGTCCTCAATCCCACAAAATATTAAATATTTTGGTATTAAATTACAAATTTTGTAGTCTATTCCTTGGGTTTTGGGAAATAGAAACAACTTCCAAGTTTTCTCAATTTTTGAGGAATAATTATGAGGAAAATTCCTATGTACCTAATTAATATCTGACATCACCGATTTGGAATAAATTGCATTATTCTCCAACGGGCGGCCATTTTTAGTTTATGAACAACATTTTAGCCATTAAAGGCCGTTTCTAAAATAAATGGAACACGCATTACTTCATGATTTCCTCTTTTATTTCTTGAAATTTTTTTCTACATTATTTTTTCTTCTTATTTTTATTTTTTATATTTTTACATTTTTTTTTTTACTTATGCCTATAAGTTATTATATTAATTATAATAACTAATAATTATTTAATTATATTAAATATAATAACTAATAGGTAATAAAAAATTGTAATTTTAAATTTTTTAAGGTTTTAAAGTTTAAAATTTAAAATTTAAATCGACTGTTGGCTACCGATCTCTAGGATGAGGCAACTGGAAAAGGCCCTATTCTCGAAATTTTCAATCGATTCTCCGATACACGAGCGTATTGATTCTTTTTTTAAATCGATACTTTTTCATCCCTACCTGGCATCACTTTTCAAAACTGCGTCTCCTGAAAAATGTCAATTTTGAGATGTCGTTGCATCATGCAAGCGATAGGTATGTCTTTCTTCTTCTTCCGATATCTCACTCACCACAGGGGCCCTGTGACAGGGCAAGGAGCACTAGACCTATAAGGGACCAGTACACGCCTCATATAGTAATGTAAGTACATAAGTTTACTTATGTATACTTAGATATACTTATAAGTATACCTATAGGTAGGTACTTGGATCTTTGAATGTCATGAACAAACAGCGCGACTCGCGCTGCTCGAGGCACCTGGTGAACGGAACCATATTGACAAACCGGAAAATCCTCGAACGAACCCTTTCCAATTTCCGCCACCCCCCCCCCCCCCCCCCCCCCACCCTTCTATTCAGCGTTACGCTTGTGGCCAAATGTTATCTTCCCTGTTTCATCACCGGGAAGGGATCTGGGTCGAGCACCAGATAAGTGACACATCTCTGTTTGTTTCGAGTGGGCCGGGCATCCTGCCAATTTCTTCTGTGTCCCTTTCAGGGTCGTCGGTAGAGGGAAACCTCCCCCGCGGATTTTCTGGCACGGAGGATCGACGATTTCCTAGTGAGTGGTTCTCAAACTGCTCACCCTCCGAGAGTGTGATTGACGGACCAAGTGAGTTTCGCCTGGCATTTGTACGTCGGCAAGGTTGTCCTTCTGGTTTTCTTTTTTTTTGATTTTTTTTGTTTTTTTGTTTATAAGCTCTTGACGTACCTACCTAAAATTCCCTGTTTTAGGTCCATCTGTGCTTCCCTTGGGAGGTTCGGAAGGAAATCTTAAATTGCCAAATCGTGTGCTGCAGCCCCATCCCAGATAAGAATGGAGTCTCGTGAAAAAGGGCCAACAGTCACGGATGGGCGATAACCCAACAATGACGTCACGAGTGCCCATCCAACCTGAAGGATAATGGGACCCAAAGGGATCAACTAAACGGGAAAAGCGTGCAATTACAGGCTGTTTTCACTGTAGAGTCCCAAGTCCCAAGTCCCATTACAACAATCTAAATGTTGGAAGACAGGTAAAGGTAAAACGTAAACCTCTATTCAAAGGTCACCAGCAATACTAAACAACCCTTTACCCCAATAATAATAATAATTATTGGGGGTTGTCCTTGAAAATCAATCAATCGAAAATCCTTCAAAATCGACTCAATTGAGTCGTCCAGTTCCAAAAGCCACTTTGTCCAATTTTCGGAAAATTCGAGATACCTACCTATTTATCGATTTTAGTTGAATCGAAGGTAACGAATCGAATGGTGAAGTTTTTTCTTTCTGAAGCCAGCGCAGTGGCTTATATAAGAAAATGTCTTATATACGCCCCACCCTGATAACATTTACCAAATATTATCAGGGTGGGGTGGGGGTGGGGGGATTGTGTTCATTGTTCGGGGGGGAGGGGGGGCTACTGGCTATGTAGCCTACCAAAATGGCTCAGAAGAGTTGCGTTGCGTTCCAAAACCCTCTATGTCCGAAGGGAATGGAGTTCCTCATTAAATGTTCTCCTGTTTCAAAACCGTATACTCCCAAAACTCCCCGAACAGCTCCCCAAAACCCCTTTCAAGTGGACTAAAAGAAAGCATCGGGGATTTTCAAAATATCTCCTAAATAAAAAGTAATTTTATGAAGAAAAAAAAAACCTTAAAAAAATCAGTTTTAAAAAGTAAACATATTTGGTACCTTTTTCAGAAATAGATTACATAATTGGTAATTACATAATTGGTACCTTTTTCAGAAAGAGATACCTTTTTCAGAATAGTTTTTCTTTTTTTAATTCCGTTTTTAAATATCATAACGGTTTTTCATGAATATCTCAAAAATTGGGTAGTGAGGTCATGGAGACTTTCGAAGCTGGACGACTGGACTAGCGCTCTCAATTTATAATATAAAATTTATATTATAAAAATGTAATATATTGTAATTTTGGACGTAGGTACAGTCGATTTTTTGGGGGTGCCAAACTAGTCCAATCACACAGAAACGACGATTTTTCGCTGGCCAAGCCGATTTGGTTGATGGAATTGGTTTTTGAATCTTGAATTAGTTTTTGGTTAGTCAGCTTTGGAGCTCTTTGGCGCTATATGAGGGAGTTTTGGTGAACTTTATAGTTCAGAAAGTAACTCTCCACAATAGCGCCCATCTAGAAGTACACGCTAAGAGATGAATAATTCATTATGTCACAACAAAATGTGCTATACGGGGTTATCCGAAAGAAAATCAATGAGAGACGCACTTCATTCAACTCAAACCGGTCTGTATTTCCGCATTCAGCATTAATAGATAGGTGAACACCGCTGATAAGTAAAATGTAATGTCAGCGTTACTGCATTCACGCGGTCGTCCTCCTAACCTTCAAAGATTCAAGATTAGCTGACAACTGGAGTTGAGACGCTTAAAAATAAACCTAATGGGGAACGTGGCAATGGCGATGACTTTAAAGTTGGCCGACTGCGCCAACTGGTCCACTTGGGTTGAGAACTGCTCATTGCGTCATGCCTATGAAAATCGAACAATCGTGGGATGTTTAACCAAAGATGGTTCTCAATTAAAATGCACCTACTACGCTTTAGGTACTTGAAGAATACTCAGTTTTTCCAATTGTTTGTCCTCGCCAAGATCAATTCTCAATTATTGCGAGGGAGTCGAGTGTTTGCAATAGGGGACCGTTAATGACAGATTTTTCTTCACGAAGTTTTTTTAATTTATTTTTATTTTACGGCGACCTTGTCCGCTCCGGTGACTCAACTCCTGACAACATGAGGTCGGGCGCAGAATCTGTTCATTGAGATTCTGCGCGTGATACAAACATTTACGGTTGGCGAGATAATCTGATAACCGTTCTGTTCACATGGATGCCACACTCATGAACTCATGTTAGTTGATTAGTTTTCAAATAATCGATGTTTTCGGACGCGGTTGTAATTTTGTGTTCCTCGAAAAGCCGTTTTTTTTTTTTTTTTTTTTTTTTGGAGGTATGAAATCATGGCAAAATACACGGTTTGGCTCGTAGGTCCTGCAGGGTTTTCAACCTGATTGTTCCTCATAACGGGACTCTGAAAGGGCAAAATGTAGGGGTTTTGAAGAGTTTTGGCGGAGAGAGTTTTTGAAAAGTCTAACTTACAATGTTCTCATTTCGATGTCAAATTCAATTTGATACACGCGTAAACTTTGTCAGCCCGATGCGGCTCTGCATGTCGGTTCGACACTATTTTTAAGTTCCTTGCGAAAGGCCTGGCCTCTGAGTATTCCAGAATTCATTTGACGACGGTACCTGGCAGGGCGGAATGCAATGTCGCCACGATTTGTAGGCAGTAGGCGTGTCTTTTTGGGGGCATTTCTTGAGTGTTTTCTCGTGGGTTGAGAACAAACCGTTTTTTTTTTTTTTGTTTTTTTTTCAACGGGTTCTGCCTCAGGGGCAACAGCCATTTCATGTGGGGTAGAACAGCGTTCTGGGGCCACTTCTGTTTTTGCTGTAGGTACGTAAATGATCCTGGAGTTTCCGAAATTGGCCCCGTCGATGAGGCATGTGAATGAGATCGGCCCCAGATTCCAGTTATTCAACTACGGGGCCACCCCATGCTGGCTAAAGCCAGCCAACCGCTGACCTCTCCCGCCTGGCCTCGGACCCCTTCTAGTCGCTTCTTCATAATGTGAAGTTTTCTTTTCCTAAAGGAATTCGCTGCTACCAGAGCTCAGATGCGCCACATGTAGCAACGTTTTGGTGATTTCAGACGGTTTGATGGAAGATTTGATTCCTTTATTGGACAACCGCAAGTTAGATGCATTTTGCAATTACGTGCATGATGTTTACGTCAGATAAGAAGCTCAAATCGCGACGCAAGTACTTTTCACTCCTTCACTATTAATAAAAATTTTTATTTGAGGGGCCCATTTCGGCCCAGTAGGAATTTGAATGAATCGTTAATGAATGAATGATAATACATCACCAAAACGTCCTGTCAATCATTATTGTGATGTATCCGAGTTTTATGATCTTACCTGGTAATCTTACTTGGTAGGATTTTTTTTTTTTTTTTTTTTCAACTGACTTTTTCAATGTCCTGTTATCCGGGTATTGTTGTACCATAATGGTCTTAACCATAAAAAACGTTTTGGCTTGATTTCATTAGTCAAGGGCATTTTACACGGCTTGTGGGTACGTAGGTAAGTAGGTACATTGGGGTGGTAAAAAAGAAAAAAAAAAATCTTCCAAATTTGTTTTCCCTGTAGTCCCTGGTTGGTCAGAATGAAAAAATATCTCTGTTACATTTGCATACAATTTTATGGAGTCGTGCCAGCGTATTTTTCATTTATTGTGAACATCAAATGTATCAGGTTAAAACTGCATGAGGTTAAAACCGTTGAAACTGATTGAGATTTAAACTATAAAAACTGCGTGCTGCTGATCTTTAGTATTTTTCATCAAGGAACCCGATGATGTCAATAATTTGTTCCTGCAATGCTTCTAATATAAGTGCATTCAAAACTGCAAAAATCTGAAAAAACGACCAAAATTTCCCAAAAAAAAAGTGTTTTTTTTTTCGTCATAAACGTCCTCAAAAATTGTTGCAACAAATTTTTCACTACCTACGTCAGTTTCGACCTCTAATCTTCAGCTATTGCTTCTGTTTATAACTTTTAGATTTGAACTCTCATAATCTCAATATCAGCAAATTCACATCTTCTAAGCGAACTATATAATCCGGATTATTCTTCTCTGGGTGCCGTACCTGTAACCAGGCGTTGGCTACCTCTCGCTACTACTGTTGAGCATGTTGAACAGTTATTACAGTAGTAGGGACCTACTGTTTAACGCCGGCTCCGAACGGCAAATTTGAGAGGTTTTATAGGCAGAATACTTTCGGTGGTTCGCCATTGCCTTCCAAGAGGTGATTATCAGTATAAGGAAGATGTCTAGCGGCTGCTGCGATCGTACCAGCAACCCTCGACTCAGCAGTCCGAAGCTCTAACCACTGAGCCACTGATAACCACCGGATGATTAATTAAGTAAATTCCCTTCTATCTATATAAATATAAATTAAATTAACCAGTGTTCAACCTCCAACAGTTCTTCACTTCTTAAGACGAGATGGGAATCTGACTGATGGTGCAGAGGTGCTTACCCAAGAAACGGCTTCTTCTGAAGACGCAGACGGGTCACATTTATTGCCAAACCCTTCCACCAATGGGTGGATCTACGAAAAGTGCCATTTTCTTGTCCTGGCACAATATCTCTACTTCTGGGCATGATAAGAAAGCTTCTTTTTTTTCCTATGTGTCTATAGGTACGGGCTCCATTCTTCCGTGTCAGTTGGGGTGTTTCAGTTTAATATTTCACAGGTAAAATCTGGGTTGAATGGTCAATTTTTCATTCATCTGGCCTGTCCCCATCATGAGGTAGTCAACTTTCAGCATGTACCCCACCTTAACGTGAGAAGGAAAAAATCAGCCAATATTTTTACTAGTGCCTATAAGCCTGTAGATTACGAGCATGTGTCGTTTGAATATTTAGTTAATGAAGGTTAGCAACTACTGTTGATAATCGTCCTGTCCCGAGCTTTCAATTCATTCATCTGGCTCCTGAAGTTCATGCTTGGTGAAGGGAAACAACAACTTGTGGGAACATTCTTGTGCTACAAGTGGCACCACTGAAGCCCGTGGCTTCAATCCCTCACCATGAGGTCTCTTTATTATCCATCTTGTAGGCCTCCAAACAACAGCTCTGGGAAATATCAGGTGCGTGACTTTTTTGTGAGTCATTCTTCTGGTCATGGTTGTGGGTGTTCCAGTAGATCTATCAAAACGCTCGAAGTCCATTTTTGTACAAACACCTGCATAGATTATGATGAGCTCTTTGTTTTTTCTGTTTTACCTTTATCTACTTGTACAAGTGATTTATTGTAAAAAATTTCATTCATCTGGTCTTCATTCATCTGGCCAACAAACATTCTTGTGGCCAGATGAATGAATAGAGACCAGATGAATGAATATCACAGCAAAAGAAAGCCAGCAAATGACAGCACTGGAGTTTGCCTTTACTCAAGATTTTGACACTTTTCGTTAAAAAAATTTATACCATGGTTTCAATTCGCTGGATTTCTCTTTTAAATTCCGTCTACACTCTCATTTTTCATTCATCTGGTCTTAATCTTTCATCTGGCTGTCAAACAACAGAACGATGAAAGTTGCTGCGTAGCCACTGATACACAATAATCACCAAGGTAATCTAAGTTTATTACCATAAAAAAGTTCGGAATTTCTCGATTTTTAAATTTTCAAATGTGTGACCCCGAAAATGGCACTTTTCGTAGATCCACCCCAATACGAAAGTTCTTTCAGTTCATAATATGAACTTAATATTCATGAATATGAACTCTCTTATATTATAAGAGACTCGACTAGTTAATGAAGATTATAGGAACATCTCTTCAAAATGAAGAGGATGTGTGGGGGAAAATCGAACCACCCCTCAGTATTTATACTGTAGTTATAACTGCGGCGGCAAACGGAAATTTCCGGGAGGGGTAGTACTTTGCCGACCCCTCCGAGGATCTGCCGGTCTTACAATACCTCGACACATCGAGTAAGCCTAAGGAACCCAGATCCTCCAATTTTGCAGCTGGATAACTCCCAGAGCCTGTAGATCACGACCATTCGTGTTATGCCTCTGATGAGTTTTCACCTGTAGGACCTACAGTACCTGTACTCCCTCCTGCATCCTCCAAAACACCTGACGGCTTATTAACCTCAGACGCTGTTCTGGATGCATTTTGCCAAACACGACACAAACCTAATAACATAATAAGTAATATAATAGGTACACAGCCAATACATGTATTGGCTGTGCACGTACATGGAGGTGCGCTGCAGGATGTAATATTACTCTAAGTGTTTTTTGCTAAAAGGATTAAAGCTTCTTTTATGAAAATTTTGAATCCTATTACATCAAAATTGGTTGAACACTACAGGACACATTCCGGAAAACGAAAATTTTTACCATTTTCCTTAATCATTGTTGCGCCAGTATCTCTCTCCGGTCCACTGATCCCAGAGCATGATACCTTTTGCACTCCAGGGCTTCACACTCAAAAAGTCATGTGTGTGGTGAACAATTTTAAATTTAAGGAATGCCGCATGACGGCTGACTCAGTGCTACCAAATCACCCGCACAAAAACCACCTGAGCCACGGGGGAAAAACTCTTAAACCCAAAACTTTGGGTTTAGGTTGAAATAGAGCCGCTGACGGATCAATTAGTTTTTGGTGTGTCTATAAGATCATTTAATAAGGCAAACTAATGAAAATTGACGTAGGTAATAAAATTTATTATTGAATAATAGTTATTTAATATTGACGAATTGGCCCAAAGACAATACCTGTTCGAGTAACTTTAGAGTTTAGTTTAATTTGTTGAGCTGCCACTCGCCTCGGAGACATTGAACGCCCCATCACCAACAATCGCCAGTAGGTACCTATCAATCCGCACGCGTGTTCGCCTCCAAAGCTACCTAACCAAGTAATTTTTCGATTTTCCATTTTATACTGTCCAATTTTTCCTCCTCTCTTTTTTTAGTTACGCTAATGTTCATATTGTGAAACAATACCCATTCCACGTCTTCAATTATTTGCGCCCAAACCCATTAATTTTGAGTGCTTCCAGTAGGCTCATTACCATTAATTTAGCTCCCACGGGTGGGCCTAAAGCCATAGAAATTTTGGCCCAAGGTCATTGCGTTTTTAAGTCTGGCCCAAAGTCAACCCGCCCTTCCCAAGAACCTGCACTTCCATATTATTTTATTTTCCACGTATTATGTACCTACGTAACACCAGCCCAAGAAACTGCGTGTTCCTCCTCTTTAAATTGCTCCTTGGGGCAAATATTTCGCAGTTCGAGTTTGGTAGGTAAAACGGAGTACCTAGTTGGCGGTATTTGTCTTTAGTTCGTAATTTGTCTACTTTCAAGTGGAACGCTCCACATAACTTCTATCTCACTAAAAATGATAATGCTGATATTCTCTATTGTTGCAAGATAAAAAATCTTATCTGAACCTCTGTGTACCTGTACCGTATTGTACTTGGAAACGCCGACCGTGTTTTTTCTACGCTCAACTGGTGAATTCCATCCGAACTCCATTGTCTGCTCGATCTGTTTTCCGGGAACGCTGAATTGAATGTGGGTCATATTATGACTTGACGCGGCAGTTACAACTACGGTTGATGCCTGCGTTCAAATCAAAAACAGCCGGACTAGTTTTTATACTTCAACTTGACTCTGGCCGCAAAAGGAAAAAGGTCCATTTTGCGTTGCGAGCCGACTGGTGAAGTGACAAGTTCACCTCGAGATCTCCACGTTTTATTGGAGTCAACACTTCCTTGATGTAACATCGCCACTAAGGGATTTTCTCAGCTTTCTTATGCGAGTGATACGCACGTGTTCGTTTGACGTGGAAGGCACAAGAATGGTAAACCGCCTATTTTTAAACTTCCACACGTGTTTCCTTTTCAGAACGATCGCCAGTTTTGTTTGAAAGCGTAAGAACTCCTTCATTTTGGAGGTGCAAGTGGGGGAATTTACCGTTCGCTAAAAATGTTGCAGTTGTCGAAGTTAGATTTGAGACGAGTTTGGATCTATTTGGAACATTCCAGGGGTGACGATTAGAAATTACCAAGTTGCAAATGAAATTATGATTGATTTTGATTTCATACTCGTTTCTTCTATTATAGAAGAACCTATAATAGGTCTCCCACTGGGACCTTTGGTGGGACTCTTAAGAGTCTTCACTAGAGCGCTGAAGTCTGGTGGCCACAAAACGAAACACTGATGTGGCATCCTGAGCAGAGACCCAGCGAAGGGATTTTCAGTTTATTCTGTTGGCATCATTGTCTCAGCTTGCTCGCCGTTGTTAAAACTTGTATTGTCTCCACGGATGATTCCGAACGATTCTGAACGAGTTCTGCGTTCGCAGAGCATCAGAATTTTAATGTTTAATTCCTGGAAGCCGATGTACCCCCACCCTTGGCCCTTGCAAAAGGCCCTACTGAGCATGCGCCGAAGGGACTAACGAGAGAGAAGGGGGAAATTTCATGTCAACAGCAGTTCGATTTCCGCCACCAGAGTTCAGGGTCGGAGCACAATATTCTTGTGGGAGACCTATTATTATAATAGGTATTATTGCTATAATAGTGGGTGGGGTTGCGATGGGTTTTTGTCCGGGAGTAGAGAAAGGTATCGTTTTTGAAGAAGTTCTGAATGAAGACTCCGGCTCCTCGACCTGGACAAGTGCGGTAGCTGAGCCAAGGTTTTTAGCGGATTTTCTGCTGACCCAGGGGCTGCGATTTAAATAAAACACGGAGGGTGGGTCCACTGACCATTTGTCGCCTTTTCAAATCAGGTGTATTAGAGTCAGCTGAACGTGTGTCGCTTTTTCAATTGAGGCGGTTAGGCCTGCTGACCCAGGGGCGATTTAACTCGACCCCGTAGCCCCATAGAGCCCCGCGGGTTTGTGAGATTGGACTAAAAATCTTGCTTGCACAACGCTCCCGGTGCTGTAGGTGGAAGGAAGGAAATACTTCACTTCTGTTACCTAGTACTAAATATAGTAGTAGGTACTACCGGAAGCGTTAGTTGTGTATGTGTTGTTGTGAAAATGGCTGAGTGACTTTGAGGTACCTATTCCACCAGCCCCCTGTGGAATCAGCGAAAAACACATTCTGTGTTTCATTGGTCTGATTGTGGATCATAACATTAACAATCCGGGGGTCTGGCGGTGTCCAAAAGGTACTAAAGACGTTTTCGGGATTAATTTCAATAGAATATGAATCATATTCTATTGAAATTATATGATATTATAAGAGTTAGCAGCAATGGTGAAACCACTTTCGGGCAACCCTAATCTTTAAAAAATAAAAATAAAACCTGAGAACCTGGCAGTGATTCACACTCAATACTACCTACCGTTATTTGGTGAGTAATATTTACGTTAATTTAACTAATTTGTAACGTATGCAGTGCATCAAAAGCTATTGAAAAGTGACCGATAAACATTTTTCTTCCCGAAGAAAGCCTGATGGATGGAGTTGGACGCGGCAACTCTCTTCCATGTGCTTATTTCATAAGGTTGTCTATTATTATGACAGGAAGATAATTATATACTATTATGCCAGGAAGACTCTCTCCAGTTCCTTGAGCCAGTGTTTTGTTTCACGAAGTTCTTTGTCTCAAAAGGTACTATAATAATATTATATTATCCACATCGCTTGATTTCAAAAGGTAATATAATAGACTATGGTAGTAGGTGTAATATAAATGGATGTTACCCATAAATCCTAAATTTCAAATCTCCTTTCAAATTAATTGAAACTTTGAACTAAATTACACTTTTTAGCAAAAATGTTTATCATAATTTGGAAATATAATAAAATTAACATCAATGGCTTATGGCATGTTTTTCAGGTCGCAATGGTTTTACGCGTTTTTCTCACATTTTACCAAAACGGATTTAGCACCTTTTGGAACCAAACTCCTCCGTCAATAAATCCCTCCAGAATTGGAATATACCAATTATTATTCTAAATCTTGATGGATTTAGGCTATTACGTCGAGTGAGGTGTCATTTTCAAGTTATTTTGGACGTGGAATCTATTTATTGCGGTTCCAGATCCACCCGACCACTCACTCTATTTATCAGGCGCCAACGATCACCTGACAGGTACCTATCTTAATAGAGATTCAGCGCTTATCAAATTGCTACAACGTGGAATTTCAATGAGCTTTTTCCTCTTTACTTTTCGATTATCAACACGGTTTTCCGTGTTTGTCATTACCAAGGCCTGTTTTCCAATAAAAAAGGAAAAACGCGCCTGGCCCAAAGTCGATGAGGTTTCTAATTTGACTGTGTCGGTGTTTGCGTTGCGAATCATTTGTAGGTACTGAAATTTGAAGGTTTGATTGGTTTTTTTGGGTTCCATATTTTTGTGTTCCATAGTGTTTAGGCGCCGATTGCAACCCATGACACCGCGCTGGCGCCTCAAACGCCGATTTTCGCGGTACAAAGACGTCTATTGCGTCGAATTCTTGGTTCACATTAAAGGGAAGTGCCTGGTGAGCATATTAGTGATAAACACGTTGTGACACGTTTACCTGGTGGTCCCAAGAAAGGTGGTAACTGGCAGACGCCGTAACGTCGGGACTGAGTCATTTCCGGAGGGGAGAAATGGTGACGTCACTCACGATATGCCGTCCCCTCACTTGACACTCGGTTTTTCATCGAAAGCCACTTCAACACTTGGGTTTTAAAAAAGGGGACACCTGGAGCACTAGCTATACAATTTTTTTTTCTCTCCGTTTCCCGAAAAAGGGACGGGACTTTTTTTCGCGTTCCGGGATCGTTCGGGAGAAGCACCCCACGCGGTGGTCCCCTCCTGACTGAAGTGTTGGGGATGGCTGGTTCTGTTCGTCACTCACTTGGCCTGTTTGCCGTCCCACTGCCGGGGCTGAGCAGTTTTTAAGGCCAACCCGGCTCAACGACCCGTCCCCGTCCACCGCGAGATTCACAAATAGACCCGGCGCCTCTTTTTCCTATCTTTTTTTCGTCTTCTTTTTTCTCTCTCTACCCCCCTCCAAACCCTCCTACGTGAATTCGAGAGCCAAACGCCGCAATGTGATTATGGACTCCGTTGGAACCACACCAAACCCATTTCGCCGTTTTTTAAAGATGAAACGGAGGATGACGCGCAGAAAATCTCATCATACTTCCCGACCGACTTTCTTATTGCATTTACGGAATAAACCAATTTTGCTCTGTACAAAAAAGACGTATCTGGTATGAGAAAACAAAGTTATCTTCAACATCCCTCACTTTCACGACAATGCTGCTCGAACTACGCATTTGAGGAGTTTCATTCCAAAAGGTTCTAAAATTTTGTAACGGATTTAATCCGTTTTGGTGATATGTGAGAAAAACCATTGCGACCTTAAAAACGTGATATAAGCCAATAGGTAATCATATGCGACCTATTTTATTTTAGCATGGAACAATGTCATGTCAAAGCATGTCATGCTTTAGCCTTGAGCTAACTGCCCGAAAACGTGACGCGAGATGAGTGACGCGGGATGGCTGACGTAGTTCTACTTCTAAGTGTCACACGAGTATTAGGAGGTTAGGAGAACAAAGGAGCTATTTTTTATCAAACAATTGCCAATTGTTGATTTCTTTCTGCTTGGCAACGTTACTAGGCAAAGCAAGTTCCATGTTTCTTGAATTTTAGCCAGAGGCTCTAAGCAGTACCCTGTGGGTTTTTATTTTCATATTTCTAAATTATGATAAATGTTTTGGTAAAAAGTGTAAACTAGTTCAAAGTTTCAAATAATAATAATTTTTTGAAAGAAAATTATTATTTGAAAGGAGATTTGAAATTTCGGATTTATGGATAATTATGGTACTATAAGCGACGTTTTGTTTCAAAAATTAGGTACTTTAAAGTACTTTTTGAAACGAAACGTCGCTTTTAGTACCTACTTTTTGAAATAAACAATGTGGATAAGGTCGGACTCCGCACGGCTCCCGTTTCTCACACTCGGCTCCCATGCTCTCTGATTTGTGAGACCCCACTCGGCTCCTGGTAGGTACCGTGGTTGAACTAAAATGAACTATCCTCCCTTCCCTAAACTAGCTTCCTCCACTGTATTGCTGGATGAGGTCCTCTACGAATTGCTGCTTCTTCTTGGTAGGTATACCTACTATAGGTAGGTATACCTATACCTATAGGGATTGGAAGATTGCTGATGGCTATGCTCGTTTATGTAGGTATCCTTCTGGATTTCTTTCAGAACATCTATCACCCTGAATATATTCGAATGAGGGCCAGAAAACACGCCGTTAAACTTGCTGTGAAACGCTTCAGAGCAGTTCGTTGTGAGGCTAGAATTCTAATTCTCCTTAAGGAGAAGAAAACTGAGTCCAGATAGGAATCGGCACAGTGTAATTGTCGAGTACGTAATCGAAAATTTTGTTTACGCGGCCATGAATTGGTTTTATGGCCATCAGGTCGTGTGTGAAGCAGACGAACACCTCAGATGGGTGCAAAAATGGAAGCCCAAACAAATGCTTCAACGCTCCGGCATATTCAGAATCCCTTGTCGCTGAAATGTGCCCTAATGCCCTAAATGGAACCTGCAGCCTTTTAAACTTGCAGCAGACCACATGGCACGCACGGCGCAACCTATACCCTCTTCAAAGTCAGCAAAAACAATTTGAGGCAGACACCTATTCGGCAGTGAAAGATGACCGCATCTCGGGAGCCATGTGGGCCATTGTGGGGTCGACCCTTGCCAAAACATCGAGAGCCGTGTGGGTAGCTCTTCATTGGCCGCTGGAGCCGAGTGGGGTATCACGGTGGATAATATCCACAAAGGTACTATATTGTAGGTACCTTTTGAGACGAAAACTTCTTGAAACAAAACACTAGCTCAAGGAACAGGAAAGAGTCTTCCTGTCATAATAATAGGGAAAGACAACCTTATGAAATAAGCACATAGAAGAGAGTTGCCGCGTCCAACTGCGTCCATTTTGCTGTCTGTGGGAAGAAAAATGTTTACTGGTCGCATTTCAATAACTTTTTGATGCACTGCATACGTTGAAAATAGTTAAATTACCGCGAATATTATTCACCAAATAATGGTTGTGTAGCCGATGGGCCACTCTCTATAGTAGCCGCTCATGGTTCAGTCGTGGGCAAGCGCAACCGTCGGCGGTGTGATTGGGAAAATCCAAATTCTCTCGTTAGCGGGAGCATGGCTAATTACACGGACGGTCACAATCTCACCGCTGACTTCATCATATACCTACTGACCATTTATTTTCATTGTTTAGTAGGTAGGTACAATGGTTACACCATAAAGCAGTGAATTTTTGACCGGATTCCAAGGACTGGGTATCCCCTGCCGACAATTCGTTTGGGCAAGCTAGGCTTCTGATTCCTATAATAACTATTGATGTTGACTCATCAACTTCAATACTGGATTCCCCTGAATTCCCTTCCGGAGGCCAACGCATTCCAGGCCTACACGACACTTCGTGCCAGCCTGGAGATAGCAGGTCTTCCCATAATTCTTCGATACAGCCTCCCAGGCCAGCAGATCACGACATCTCGTGTTATGCCCTGGGAAGGGGTATTCAAGTACTCCCTTTCTCTTCCTCCAAAGTCACCAGGGGTGAAATCCCAGTTGCGCTGGAGATCTTCACCCAAACACATAAAACAAATATTGATAGACCTATTAATCAATTAGGTCCATCAATATTTACATGTAGGTACACACCTTAAACATCCATTCAGCAGGGTTGAGTGTGAATCATTGCTGGTGCCCATGACCGGTCCGACGCAACCGCGGAGCTCTGTGGGTCTATAATAGGTAAAAATCCCCACCTGAACCATCGCAATAATTGCGATGGTTCAGGTGGGGATTTTTACCTACTTCAGCCAGTAGGTCGAAAGAGGTGTCGTTTTGAAAGAGATTTCGAATGAGAAATGACCTCCGAAAGTCCCTAAGATTCCTTGAGGCTCCAAGAAGCTTCATATTATGGGATTTTCGTCGGATTTCAAGAGGTCGAGAAAGGTGTCGTTATCGGGGTAATTTAGGACGTGGAATTCAAGGGAGTACCAGACCTACCCGATCACATTGTGAGGCTCTTTGTGGCGCTTAGGAGGATCAGATGACATTTTTGTCGAGTAAAGTGCTGTTTTCAAAGTTATGTTGAACGCAAAAAATATAATGGGGGTCAGTGTCCTCCCAGTGACCTTTTCGGAAAGTTTTGTGACTACGAAAATGTTTTCAACCCAGTCCCTATGGCTGTTGGCAGGTGGTGGGGTGAGGGAGAAAACGTCCATACAAAGTGGGTTTATTAGGCTTTGAGGCAAGTTGACACACTGAGATAAGGCTTATCGTGTTTCACCAAAAGATACCGACAGTTTTTTGTTGTTAAGCCAGTCAATGAACCCCTCATGCATTGTTCCCTAGCAGTGGCGGATCCGGGGCGGTTACGAAGGGAGAAGGAGGCCAAACGATAATGTGAGCCAGGAAAAGTGGGATAAGAATTTCACGCTATGGAAGAAATTAACGAGAATATTTTCTTTTGGTTTAGAATGAAAACAGTATTCTCCTAGTGCTGACATCGGTATTCCATAACATGCTTCTGATCTAATCCTCCCTAAAGATCTCCGCCTCAAACCACCGCACTGATAAGCATCCTTTTGACCCAGTTGTGGATTTATAGCCCTTCATTGGGGGAGGAGGAGGAGGATTCTACATATCAATATCGACCGCCCTCGTCCCTTTCCGTCTATAAATCACCATTCCATTACAAATTGGATAAACCGAAGAGGGATGTTGACTTTTGGAGTCGGACGTTGAAATGTTCATTTAGAAACAGATTTACTACGTTTTAGTGGTTGGTAGACCATTCGTCAATATGAGAGAGCGTTCCGAACTGTGGACTGATAGTTAGTGAAGTGGTAATGAAAAGTACTTTTCCAGCAACGTTGCTGGACCTTGCTGAAGCTTGCAGAAACTGAACTCGGCACCAGCTCAAAAGAGCCAGCACTTCCCGGGCCTGTTCGTGATTGGGAGGCTTATGATTCCGTCCTGTATCCCCATTAAATCGGAGACGCTAATCCCTCTCCTGCTAGAGACGGCTCTGGAGTAAGTTAGAACTCCCTCCAGAGAGCCGTTAATGCGGTTGTTATCTGCCTAGGACTCCGTCCCCTAGAAGTGAACATGTAAATAATATTTGTATATTATACAATCCAGTGGTTCTAACTAAGACCAGACCAGACACTAGTCTGAGACCAGAAACCAGATCATTCAGACACCAGTGAAGACCAGTCGGGGACAAGTCAGACACAGTCAAGAGACCAGAAAGCAGACCAAACCAGACCAGTCAGACACCAGTCGATCGACCAGTCTGAGACCAGACAGACACCAGTGAAGACCGTTCGGAGACGGGCCACAGGCGACCCATCCCCGAAAAAGTGAAAGGTGCAATTAGCGCCGCTTTAAAAGCGGCGACTCATCCCCGAAGAGTGGGGGGCCGTCAGTCAGACACCAGTCAGACACCAGTCTAGACCAGTCAAGACCAGTCTGAGACCAGAGACCAGACCAAACCAACATCCTATACAGCAAAACCCATCCATTAGTTGATTTTGATGCATAACTCGTTTGTTCCCAACTAAGTTTTTCAGTCCTCATTTGATTGCTTGTGATTGAGTCCTATAGACTCGTGACAACCGAACGTGACCAGCAGGGAGTCCTACGTTTTCGTTAAGCCGTTCTAAGCGTTTAATGAGCACTCGGGACGGAGTGTACTGGCCCTCCATCGTGACTATAGGTGGAGGCCAAACCTGAAGTGGTATTGCGGCAAAGAATCGTGGAGACTAATATTTAGTAATGAGCTTTCAGCAGGTAGCTACGAACCGGCTTCACTACTTGCGACCACGACACAGCTTGGGTACCAGGACATTAACCCTTAACCCACGGGTTAACTCAGCCTCCATGTCAATTTCAGGTTAGGCTTCCATTAGCTGGGATCTCAGAGTCCACCAAAAGACCTGAATCCACAGTCTTGCTACATGTTTAGTGCCCTTTAGGAACATAGATGCATGATAGGCATAGAGAGATACAGTGGGTGTCAGTTGACCATTACTCTACTGTAACCCATGATCATCTGTCAGGAACCGCCATAGCTGGAATCCGCTGATCAGCTATAGCAAACTCAATGAGTGCTTTGTACCACTCAAGCCTTGTTGGCTTGGGACCATTCAGGGTGTCATCATGGAAGAAGGATTCTTTCTTCTCTTCCTTCTTCCATGGGGTGTCATATATGACACTAATATATTAGCTGAAGGAAGCAGAACTAAATACAATTATTGAGCACTTGAACTGATGCGGGTGGGCTGGGGAGGTGAGTTCGCCTGCCCATACAATTGAACGTAGAAGAAAGCCAACCACTCTGAGTCAGTTTTGGTCTACCAGGGCACAAAACATTAATTGTTCAAAACGTCCAAAGTATCAAGCTGATGCGAAGCAAGTGGATGAGCAGGCAAGGTACGGAAGCCGCTTTATTGATGGAGTGCATAGCATCTGATGAGTTTCACAGCTACGTGGTGATTGCTTTCACTGAAGATGACTTCTTCATTCTGGAAATTCCCAGGCCAGTGAAGTACAGAAATTGATTTGTGCCAGAAGGAGCGGAAATCACATCGGTTACAAGGGGAAAGTTTTGCTAAAGGACAAAGGATTAAAAGAAAGAGGCGAACGATGGGAAATAATAATGGGCTTGTCACTCCAATCGTTCACGGGGTAGTTAGAGTTTAGGTGCATTCCTATGCACAATAAGGAAACAAACTCGGTGGCGTAGAAAGAAGATGTGCAGCAGTACATGAGGACTGTCAGGAAGTTGACACCTTTCAAGAAAAGATCGGAAGAAGTGTTGGGAGATTAGGAGTTATTATGAGCAAAAAATTAGAAATTCCAATGTAAAACTGTTTCGCAACGTAGGCAGTGGGAGGTTAAAGTGACCTACATGGAGAAATCCAACAACAGTTCATACATTTATTCGTTCTTTTCATTCATTCATTCAT
This sequence comes from Pilophorus perplexus, assembly GCA_955831195.1. Classification (NCBI taxonomy): domain Eukaryota; kingdom Metazoa; phylum Arthropoda; class Insecta; order Hemiptera; family Miridae; genus Pilophorus; species Pilophorus perplexus. The sequence goes on from OY037009.1 coordinate 9,934,166, forward strand.
TCAAAGCTTCTGAATGCCAAATAAATGTTGATCGGTTCCAAACGATTTTTTTTTTTTTGCAGCATATTGCACGATGCTTGTCACGATGGTTTTGATTGAATTTACTAGTACCCGAGACTTTCTCTTGGATAACCCCCCCGTCAGCAGTTTGAGCCCTCATGCAGGTTTATTGGGGTTGGCTGTCCGGCGGTATCTCGTCCCACACGCTCGCATGACGGATGGATTTTGTTTATCACTCAACACCATGCGGCGTTTGAAGCTGACGCAAAAAAAAGACGAAGTGCGTTGTGGGTAAAATATGCGCTCATAAATGCGGTCTCAGTTAAAGCTTTCAGGTTTGTGGCACTCCATTGTTTTCAACAGAAGGCGAGCTTTAATTCCACTACATTGTTGTTTTTGAATAATTATACATTTCATACTACACAAACACATGACATCATTCATGAATTATTCATTCATCTCTCATTTTATACATGACTTTTTAAATTGAAATAATTGATTAACTTTTATTAAATACCACTTTGCTCATGGTCGGACGGAGTCATGCATTTTCTTTAAGCCTTTTCGCTCGGTTTTAGCCGGACAGAATCTTGCCCTTTTCCTACTAGCCGGTGTGGACTTAATGAAGACACGGGACGGAGTCTTGGTCCTCCCGGGTGAAGTGGCCCCACCTGGTGTGCATTATGCATTTCTCCCGCCAAAGCGAAAAAAAGGCAGTTAAGATAAGTTCCTAGGATTTTTTTTAATCTGAAATTTTGGGGAAATGCTTGGTTTGCTATCTAGGCTTGCTTATTTGTGTCTGTAAGGATCTCAGCCCGATCACCCGAACCTTTTGGGCTCTCTAGGGTTAAAAACGGGCTACTGGAGGAGTTTTCGCGGGTTTTCGGATATGATATCTAGTGGGGTGTCGTTTTCGAAGCATTTTTGGACGAAGAATCCATTTTTTGGGGTCCTATATCTGTCCAAACTCTTTACACTAAATAAAATTTATTGATAATAATTTGAAATTTTTTATTAAGATTGAATTTATTTTTGCACAATTTACATCAAAGAATAGTGTGTAAAATATGCATCATTTATAAATAATTTATAAAATTTATAAATTATTTATAAATGATGCATAATTATTACAGTAAAACCGATTCTTTTTTGAAACCTCTTCCTTTTTCTCTCATTTCAACAGGTCGTCGGCCAGTAGGTATAAGAGATCGCTCACTAAAAACTGTCATTAAATTATTTTGACTGACTGGCTTTAGTGATGAATCGTGTGAGAATGGATGGGGTGAATTGCTCACATCCAGGCTTTACGTGTCAAGTTCAGCTTCTTCATAACTTAGAAGGGATCGGTAAAAGGCGTTTTTGGCCCATCCGTTCATTTCTCAGCTAGCGCCGCAATTCGGCACAACAATAACAGCTGGCTTCCCAACAGCTGCGATCTCATCCAGATTCTTTAATAAGAGTTTTGACGTCAGGGGGATTTATTGGGATGGGTTCATTAATAAGTCCTTGACTGACAGAGGCGCAAAACGCCGCCAATCGAGTAATTGGCGGGAGTTGTTTTTATCGGGCGATATCGTGAGAGGCTTGCGAAGGCTGTGTGCGTGCGGGTTGTTGTGATTGCGAGGTGGACACGTAGTCGTGGTACCTACCGAGTTTTTTTTGCGCAACGAGCGGACTGGTGGGCGATGCTCGTGCGAGATACACAAATTATCGCCCGCGGGTGGCGCCTGCGAGAACGGCAGACACCAATCTGCCCGAGTGTTTCCATTCTCATAATAGGCTGTTCATTACAGCCAAGTTGGTCAGGCATTCACTGATTCACTCGCAAACTACCCCATCGCGACATCATCTTATAATAATTGAAAATGAACATCCATTTAGCCCAGGTGGTAACAGAAGGGCGGTTATATCAACTGGTTACATCCTCATAATCAACGTCGTGTGGGGGGCGAAATGTGACCCAATTATTTCAACCTTTTCGCCACCAGGGGGAGATATTTGGGTGCGACACCCGTCGGGGGGTTTATTTCATCTCCGGCTTAAAGACGAGCAATCGATCGCAGGCAACATCTTTTTCTATCCGAAAAAATCCTCCTTTGACAATTAAAACGAGGTGGTCCGCTGACCAGATGGAAATACTCGTCACACGTCGATTATGCGTCCAAAGTTCTTGAAAATTACACTTCACCCAACTACCCTGCGAGAACCATTTAAAATCACCACCTGCAGTCTTTTAAAACAAGAAGCGTCACTGTGATGACGTCAGGGATCCCCAAAAATCAATTTCACGTCCAAAATCACGAATATAACACCTGACAACCGCTTGGCCAAACTCCTTTAAAACCCCACCTGTTGCTCTCTCAAAGCCCCACTGAGGCGTGATCTTACAGTCTTGGGACCCCAATTGTTATGAAAATTGCCTGACTCGAATTATCGCTTTACCTCAATTGTCGGTTTCGCCGGCTAACGTCCAATTAGAGCCAACCCACTCCTTAAGTGCCCGAAGACAGAGCTTGTTTGGGGCTGAATCGACTCGAATCCCTAGTGACTACCACCAGAGTTGAGGGTAACGAAGCTGCTGATGCCCTTGCAAGTTCATCATGTCTTCCTATGGACCCCGAATTCTTTCCAGTAGCGACTATGAGTTTTTACTTGATGAAATCTCCAAGTGGGAGGCAAGAGGGAGAGTGTTGGCAAAGGCTCCTTGGTCAGAGAACCGGGCTGTTTATCCTGCAACTCTTGATCCACTACAGTCCAATCTCGTGTTTTCTCACCACCTCTTCTCCCCTGAGTTCGGATGGCCAGTTGTTTTCTTCCTTGACTCAGGCCCATGTGGCCACATCTTGTGATGTCCATTGCATTATCCCCTTCTTCTTCTTTTGTGTATCTCTCGCCTGCACCCTCTCGATCACCTCTGGAGCTGCAGGTCGACACTTGCGTCGAGGCTTCTTCAGTGCGGGGACCACCAACGTGGTTTCTTCTCCCCGCAAGGTCCCTCGAAACCCAGGATGACGTCAGGAAACACCGTTTTCCCGGGGACGTCTCCCCCATGGCCCTATCCCGTCCATCCTTCGCCTCCAGCGACACGCTGTAATGGTTGGTGTCAGCAGAACAGTAAAACGTCTCTGCCGACACCCAGAGCTCAAGGTATTGATCTGTTTGGGGGGTTCTGTAGGACTCCAGATCCACGAGCTCAAGCTGTTCAATCTGCAACTCCTGATCCACTACAGCCCGTGCCCACGTCTTCTCACCATCCTTTCTTTGTCAACTGAGTTCGGACGGTCCATGTCCCAAGTTTAAAATAAGGCGAAATTCTTCATTAGAAACTCAAGTCAAGTTCAAGGGAGATGGATCCTCACCTCAGTGGGGTGACATGCAATAAGCAATTAATGCTTATTGGCCTAAGAAACCACTGCACTCCAGTACCACCTCCATGAGATAGGACGCTGTAGAATGCTGTATCTGGGAATTTTGCTCCTGAGTTGGTAGAGCATGTATAATATGCTCACCGGTTTATGTCCCTGGGGTAGAGGAGCCGGTTCAAATATGAACCCCCTCAGTTATATCACAAATGTAAGCTAGCACAACCACGGGAAAAGGAGGAGAACAGTTCAGTAGTTACTACTCGAGCTCGTCAGTTTGATTGTGAGGGTGAATGCCTTAGGCTGTTTAATCTGCAACTCCTTTGTACCTCAGAGCGGAGTCAAGTATACGCCGAAACCCGTTTTTCAAGTTTCAGCAGAAGTAAGTCAAACAGTTTTTCTTATGTTCATGATTATGGAATCTGACAGCAGCGATTTATTCCTCATTGTAAACTAAAACACCGAATTCGTACAATAAGTTGAAATAGACATTGAAATTGAATGAAAATGACGTTATTTGTATTGTGGATCCCCCACGAGTGATTCAATTTTGTACCCTGGTTCCACATTACCAACACCCCGTATAGCGGGGTAAGTGCGACCGCCTTTGATTCCTGCCCTTTATTGGGAGTCGTGAAATAAAAACAGTGTGCTTTCCCTCCTCTGGAACGAGTGAGGGGTAAGTGCAACCCCCAAAGTGTGGGGAAGTGCGGCATAGGTCGCACTTGCCTCTTACCCGTTATCAAACTTTTTACATTCACAAAATGAGTTCGAATCAAAAGGCCATTAAATTTAATTTTCTACCTAGAGAATGTAGCTCGATATAAAACAATTTGTTCTCCTGGCGTATTTATGTTTGTGTTTTTAGTAATTAACCTTTAAGCTCATTTTCCTTTCAGTTTACAGTTAGCAGTGCAATGGTCGCACTTGTCCCTCCTGGTGGGGGGGATGTGCGACTACAAATCACTTAGGTACAGATAGGTACCTAAGTGATTTGTAGTGTAGAAAGTGACGTAGGTCTACGTCATTTTCTTGATACAGACAGTCGGGTGAAACTATCGTCTCGAAAATAGGCCATAATATCAACGATCTACAGGAAATCATCCTATGAAAATTCTCTCTATTCCCCGCAACAAACAACATGCCAAGAAGGTACGTCCAACATAATAAGTATATTATACTTATGAAAATTTGAAAGCGATTAGATAAAAGAGACTCGAAGTCAACTTTATTAAAAAAATAGGTCGCACTTACCAGGGTAAGTACCCTGTACCTTAATCGAAAGGGTTAAATCAGTTTTCAATGAAGTCATAACTTTTTCATCAGTTTGTAAGCTGAAATAAGTGTTCCTAATGATTCTCCCAAGTGAAAGTGCCCAGTCAAGGCCAATAATGTGGGATTCACCAACCAAAACAATATATTTTTCAGATGCCAAGAACTCAAAGAGGAGAGCGTCTGTCTACATGGACATACTTCAATAAAATGCTCAACTTTCTTATTTTTGCGGAGAATTAACCCTTTTCCTGAGTTTCACAAGAGTTTCTACTGGGGTCCATATTACCCTCCCCAAAAGATCATACATGATTATTATAATTGCATGCCTTATTATGATAGTTTAAAGAAACAAGATTCTATTGAGATATGCATTTGGTGTAGCAGTAATTTCCTAGGAGGGATGTTAAGGTACCTACCTAATGAGTTTCTGAAGAGGTTGTTTATGAAAAGTTGTCAATTAGATACACTTCGTAGCCAGAATACTGAAACACCAACAAGGTAGTTCATATTTTCACCCGCTCCTCTATGTAGCATGGGCTCTCGAGGACATAGAAAATAAAGGTATGCTCTGATTATGGGGGGGGGGGGGAACCTCTGATCTTTGGCTGAGAGGTGGCAAAAGAAGGGGAAAACTATATTTCACCTTCTAATTTGAATCCTGTATTTATTAAAGAAAAAACTTGGCCCCCATGAGCCCCCTGGACCCCCGGATGCTTTTTGCTTGGAGCCTACGGCTAAAATTCAAGAAACATGGAACATGGTACGGCAGGTGAGGACGCCAAACTAGTGGCCTACTGCTAAGACAAGTGATGATGCGAAACTAGTGGCCTAAGGCTAAGACATGTGAGTTTACCGAACTAGTGGCCTAATGTACGACAGGTGAGGACGACAAACTAGCGGCCTAACGCTAAGACATGTGAGTTTGCCGAACTAGTGGCCTAATGTACGACAGGTGAGGACGCCAAACTAGTGGCCTGAGGGTAAGATAGTAAGAGTCCACCAAACTAGTGGCCTAATGCTAAGACAAGTGAGGATGCCAAACTAGTGGTCTAACATAAGACAGGTGAGGACGCCAAACTAGTAGCCTGACGGTGAGACGAGTGACTCCACCGAACTAGTGGCCTAACGCGATGATAAGATAATTGAGGATGCCAAACTAGTGGCCTAATGTACGACAGGTGAGGACGCCAAACTAGTGGCCTGGGGGTAAGATAGTAAGAGTCCACCAAACTAGTGGCCTAATGCTAAGACAAGTGAGGATGCCAAACTAGTGGTCTAACATACGACAGGTGAGGACGCCAAACTAGTGGCCTGACGGTGAGACGAGTGACTCCACCGAACTAGTGGCCTAACGCGATGATAAGATAATTGAGGATGCCAAACTAGTGGCCTAATGTACGACAGGTGAGGACGCCAAACTAGTGGCCTGGGGGTAAGATAGTAAGAGTCCACCAAACTAGTGGCCTAATGCTAAGACAAGTGAGGATGCCAAACTAGTGGTCTGACGGTGAGACGAGTGACTCCACCGAACTAGTGGCCTAACGCGATGATAAGATAATTGAGGATGCCAAACTAGTGGCCTAACACTAAGACCCTCACGAGAGGATGCCAAACCAGTAGCCTAACGCTAAGGCAAGTGAGGTTGCCGAACTAGTGGCCAGACGGTAAAAAGAGTGAGGACGCTGAACTAGTGGCGTAACGTACGACAGGTGGGGACGCTGAACTAGTTGATTAACGGTAATATAGGATCCTATACATAGGCCGTATGGCCTACATACCACCATACCATTTCGTGGCACATCCTCGTCTCCCTTCCCGCCTAACGTTTTTGGGCAATTAGGTCACGGCTAAAGCATGTCTATGTTAAAACCAAGCTTTGGGACCTGCTTGTCTTCATCAAGCCTTGGTGGAGGAAGATGGGCAAGACGCCCAATAGGCATGCTCGGATGGGGAAAGGACTGGGTTCAAATTATCGTTCTACTATTTAGTAAGGATGATTATGATTTGGGTTGTACCCAAATGAGACACTTAGGAAAGGGCGAGCATCTTACGAGGAGTTCCTTTGGTGGGACGGGCATAGTGTCCAACGCACTGAAGTATCAGTACATCTGTCTGGGATGGGGGGGGGGGGGGTCCTTGATTATGGTCGCTGGCAGCGAGCGCTTTCGTGAAGACGCCATCATCGGACTGTTTACGCCTATTCAACTTGTAGACCTACCTGTACACAAGAAAAAGCGGTCGGCACCAGCTCTAAAGCAACCAGTCATGACTGACTCCACAAACAGGTATGCAGGCAATCTCTACAGTTTCTTTACATATCATTAGATTATTCCGTTTAAATATCACTGGGCACTTCTTATGACATTTCCGTAACAAACTGGTACAAGGAGTTCTACAATAATAATCTCAATTTCCTGTACATAATAGTTACATTAAATAATAATTAACACAATAATTATTATTGTCGTTTAAAGTAAATTATTTACTTTAAAAGACAATTTAAAAAACGGTAGGTACTACCATGTACAGAAAATTGAAACATCATTTTCAATTTAAAAAGATTAGACTTAAAATCAATTCAGTTAATTTGGTTTTGTTTGAATGCATCACCCGCTTCTTAGCACAAACACACCTGACAGACTTCGTTCGTCATAAATACTCTGATGATAAAAACCATCTCCCAAGGTCCCAACTAGTTACTAGTCTCGACGCTTCTGAAGAGCAAAACTAAACATCGCAACTACAAATCAATCGATGCCGGAGAAGTCGGTATTTTCCCGTCTTTCTCAATAAGTCGATGTTTACAAACTTACAGATACCTAGGTACATCAAAGAGCCAATAGGTATGGATAAATCTCACGACATTTTGACCCGTTGGGTTATGAGATCGACGTGTAATCGTCAACGCGTATGTCACGAAAAATCCCTAATGTCATAAATGACAAATTTGTCATCTTTTAAATTAACGAAACTCACGTCGATGGTGCCGCCGATCACGCCAGAATTTGGACAGTCGGTTGGCGAGCCTGTCGGTCCACATGGGTGCCTGATGTCGAACTGAAAGACCTCCGAACGGAACGGTCCGCCTCATCACGGGAACAGGAGCTGAAGTGGTGAGGGAGGGCGAAGGGGGGAGCTGATAACAATAAAACGTGTCCAAGTGTGTGTCTTATGCGTATGTATTTCACATCGCTCGCTCGACCCCTCCGGCCAAAATCCTTCAAAAACCCATCTGTAGCCCCACAGCGCCTCATCGGTAGGTATGCAGATGTTGCCTAGTGCCAAGATATTATCTTAGTGAGAATTAAGCTGATAGCTTCTTGAATTAATTCAATGACGAAACACGGCGCAGAATGGGAAATTAACTAATCATGAAAATCTACTGATCAAAAGCTCAACCTACATTGACCAATTTTATAAAATAATTCTTGGGCGATTGTAAATTGAGCAGTTGGCCAAAAATGAAATGTAGGTAATGTTTTTCTTCGTGTGCGACTTCCTTCTGGTAGGAAGGTAGGTACTCGACGAGAAATTGGGTGAAGTGGAAGGATATTGGGATGGGTTCAGTACAGGGTTACCATCTCCTTTTTTGGTGAAAGGAGGACAATCCAAGTGAAAATGTAGGACATTAAAAAAAAAAAAAGAAAGGAGGACATTACCATACACAGTAGTAGTAACTATACATTTTCAACATTAGTGATTCAACGTTTGATTAGTGATAGATTCTGAGACCATCCATCATAAAATTTATTTTTAAATTTTATTTATTTAATGCGTTTTATTCACTAAGTGAAATAGTAGTGATGTGAGTTAAAAAAGTCTTTATATATTCTTTTCCAACTTTTTCCCATAAAAAAAAATAAATTCAACAAAACACAAACAAGACCACTACTTAACTAATTATTTTCATCATTTTTTATTGTTTATTTTACTACTGATGAAAATGGTAGGTGATTTTCTTGATCAATTTTTTCTTTGCTTCAATTACCAAAAGAGCGCTATAAAAAAACTACAAATTTTTAAAAAAAAGAAAAAGATTTTATGTTGGCTTCCCGAGTCCTAGGTGTCTGTTGAAAAAATCGTTGATCCCAAAAAGATGATCAAGCAGGTATTCGTGTTTCGAGTGGGTGTTCCCAGTGGACACACCTGTCGAAACGTATGAGCACCGTGCTCTCAGCGGACAAGGTGCTTTTACTTGTGAGCTATTTAGGCCGATGAAATAGTAGGTATACTAAAAATCGCAAAAAACGGCTAGTTCTTTTTTTTTTCAAATGTTAGGATCACTCCCAGTAGTGTATAGATAGGTACCCAAGTTTGCAGCTCCGATAAACCTGAGCTCGCTGCGTGATAGTCAAAAAACCTCAAGATTTTCGGACTTATTGTGGTTTTTGGCTTATATCTCCGTAGATACGGCGCACAGTGGTCTGAGGGTGGCAAAAAAAAACCTTTTTCAACTTCATTATTGCTGCAATTTGAATTTACTACTGATGTTTGAGGAAGTTAACTAGTACATTCCATGGGTTTATTGGTAAAAATAACGATTTCGTAGCATTACACAAGCGAAGAAAGATGGGTGGAAAGAAAACCCAGGTTTTTCATTTCAAAGGACAAGGAAACACCGTGCGCCGAGGTGCGGTTGGTCTATAGACGCACTCAGTAGGACCTGTTGAAAACAGAAATGCAAAGAAGGGTTGCGGGAACTTGCGGCTTTGCTCGTAATAATAAATAACGTACTAGTATAAGCTAGTTAGCTTCGATTAGTTTTCACGTTCTCCGTTTTGGGCAGTACCAGGAATTTTTTTTTTAATCTGAAATTTTGACAAAAAACTTGGTTTACCATCTAGTTGTGCCCCCAAGGTTTTCAGCCCGATCGCCCCAACCCGTGGAGCGCTTTGAGGCTATAAAGGGGCTACGGGACGGATTTTTAAAAAGTATTTTGGTTATGGGATCGAGTTAGGTGTCGTTTTCAAAGTATTTTTGGACGTAGAATCCTTTTAGGGGGTCCCGCAACGATCCGATTTCACTGTGGCGATCTATAGGGCTTTCATGGGGCTAAAAATGGGATTTTGAAGGGTCCCAGGAGGTCAAATATTTTTCGAGTAAAACACAAAAAATGTTTGAAAAAAAATCCAAAAAAATTTTTTTTCCCAAAATCTCTTCATTGAAACAGAATTTAATTTATGCACCCTATGTGTCTTTTATCATTTAATAATGATCAACAGAAAGTTTCCATTAAATGGAAAACAAATTTTGTTTTCGTCACGTCACGGGGGATTTTGAGCGCAACATGATCGCGAAAACTATAATCACATGATTGGTCTCTAAGGAAGTTTCACGGTTGGTTACAAGTAGAGGGTTGGTGTAAAATTAATCATTATTAAATGATCTGACTGTAGAACCATAAGTATACCGTCCGGTTTTTTAGGTAATTAAATTCAAACAGCTGTTAAAGTCATCATCCATCATTCACCATGGGTGGGGCCTGAGAATTCAAAAGAAATTAACAAGCGTGGGACATACGTGAGAATGGGTGGAGGGGTGATGGCGAGGGGGCCGGAAACGCCCAAAGCCTCTCGGCTCAGTGCTCCAACCAGATGCACTGAGGCTCTCGCGAGCCTTTTTTTTTTTTTTTTTTTTTTTTTTTTTTGATTAGCCACTTATATTTTTCTAAATATACGCGCTGTTATTTGTCTCTTTCACCTAAGTATTAAGTTCACCAAGGTATTAAAGGTGGTTTAAGGTATTATTATAGGTAACTGTTTAGGGGGGGGGGGGGGGGGGGGGGGGGTCAAAACTGCCTATCCGCCCATGGCTGAATGGATGTGTACCTAAGTGGTGTTCACTTACTTGCAAAGAGCCTCTAGCCAAATCAATCATCGTGATATTATCTATTCTACACCAAATTTCCCGAATCCTTGAAAAATTCCGTTTGTTTGAACGTATCTCTACTGCATGCTAAACTTTCCTAAAGACTATTAATTTGTCGATCTGTATGAAAAACCTGGCACTTTTTGAGCTAAATTTCAAAAAAGCATTCGAATTTCTGACTACTATAATTTCCATCCCAACACTTATACCTACTCACTTGTAGAACAGATATCACAATTAACTGCAAATAGGTATGTGTCCCCATTATGCCAAATTGGTGTCTCTTCTCGATCTGTCAACATTTACATGTCATGTTTCTACCGTGAATGAAGGAGAAAAAGGCAAGAAGCGCTCTCAGATTCCAAGTACGTGCATAATACCTGTATTATCTTGCGTGAGAGCTTATTGACAACTCATCAACCACTCAATTGTCAACCGCTTTTCTCTTCGATTTGTTTTAGTTGACTCACATCCTGACAGATACCTACAGACATAGTCAATCATGAATTCGATGACTTTTTTTCATTTAGATTTAGATGTCAATATCGCTTTGTGGCGTGACATCGTTCTGACGGAGGACGCCTTAAGTTACGAGATCCTCTATAATATAGTTGCAATATAACAATAACTACACGGCACGGTAAGCAGTAAACTCTGTGATAAAGTTCCTCATTCGAAAAAAAAAACCGAAACGCTCCACGTCGAAAACGCTTCCTCGTCAAAAATACCGGCCTTTATTTTGCTACCGTTCTATATCGGTACAGGTAAATTTCCAGAGCGTGTTTGGGCAAACACAAACACCCTAGCGAGCACTCTTTAGAAAAAGATCGTGATATATGACGGCCGAGATGTGACACGCTAATCCACACTGTTTAACTCAGTCAAAAACTGTTCTAACATAGTCTTACCCGTAAACAACGCGCATTTGGCGTTCCACAGAGGCAAATCCCGAGTGCTTGACCAGCAAGGTCTTTACAAAAGTTAATTAAATCTTGTTATTGCTCACAACATTCAACCACGTTCGCTCAGCACGGTCACGACGAGCTAAAAAAAAAAAAAAAAAAAAAAAAAAAAAAAAAAAAAAAAAATGCGATGATATATTGACTTGATGAGCGCAGATTGCCGATATTTTCATAACGCCGGTGAGGGGGAAAAAATTCTTTGAAGGTCAACTGGTCAAACTTGAGTTTGACTCAGAGAATCTTAACTCACTTTGCAGACTGGCTCAATTAACTTGCCAAGATGTGCAGGTCTCTCTTGGACGCGCAAGAGAACGCCCAGGTCAGCTGGAACACAAGACTGTTTTCTTAAGACGTGTAGAAAGGAAGACGCGTTTAGCAACTCTCAAACATGACTCACCACTGACATCCGACGTCATTCTGCATAATTTCTCTCAGCTGGCAACCAGCCTACTGTCGTACGAGATTTCCCAGGATCTATTGGCAAATTGTCCACAATTTTGACGCTTGACTGGTTTGAAGAAACGCAACTTTTTGGGAAAAATGGGTCTTCGACGAGTAGATGGTTCAAGCACACACCAGCAATTGCGTTTCTTTGGACACTTTCCTTCTCCATAGCTTTTAAACCAGTAGATTCCTAATGCTCTTCAGATTTGAAAGGAAATGGCCCTCTGCTTCGCCTCCCCAGGTCAAGTCGGTACTTCCTGTCCACAATGTGTTCATAATCGTCTAATTCCAAGAAAATCTCAATACATGAACATAATACCAGCATTAATTGTTCTTCAGGCATTTAAATTTAAACTAATAATGAAGTATTTACCAATAAATAAATAACCTTCTGTACAATCAGTCCACACTCCTCCATTCCGTTCTGTCATTGAATTACAGTATTATTATAATATACCATGAAATGGTGTTAAAGGTGGGGGAAGAGCTTGATATGGTTTTTCAAGTTCAACAAAACCTCAAAAATCAGCCATTGACGTTAAGGCAATTTTTCTTTTTTTTTTTTCCTCTGGATACCTCTGAATCTCTTGTTTTTCAATGTACGATTGATTTTTCGTAGCATGTTTGTGAGCATTATGACTGAAATAGCTCTTCAAGACCGACTAACACAGTTTCCCCATAACTGGCCTGTTCAATCTTAGGAATGCTTATTCTGGAAAAAGGAGATCTCAATAATATTTTATTTGAAAATTCAAAATCGAACAAGAACTCACAGTTATCAATTTTTACAGATCAAGTCAGTACCTGGACTGTAAATATTTTAAAGAGTTGCCAAAACATCACGGTTTACAAAAAGACTTGTTTACTGACCCAAGAAGGCAACCAATTTGGTTAAAAACACACAGGGGGTAAGGTAAATGCGTTATTCATACCTGCGGTCATGCGATACCTGGGGTCATGACCCCAGGGGGAAGTGCATGGTTATCACGCACTTTCCCAAATTATTACCACACACATGACCCTTCTTGAAAAAATCAATTGGGTAAGTGCAAGCATACCATGGTCGGACCCTACTCACTGATAGAAAAAGATAACACTGAATTTCAATTATGGGAGTGAAGAACAACTACCTACTAAACTTATAAACAAGCTTTAAACCCCCTGAAAAAACTCACTCATTTGAAGGTTGGAACAAGATAAAAAAAAGGAGCACTGAACTTGGCAGCTGAGTGAAATAGCACAATGTGACCTTCCAGGCAGGTTATCTGACAGATAAGTGATACCATGCATTCAAACGTAGCCTCTAGATAGCATCTAGTGAAAATTGTTCTGTAGCATTTTAACATCCCACTTACACACTTGCCTCATTTTTTCACTTCCCCCACCTTGCCTCATGAATAATATTCCTAGGGTAGGGTCAACAACAGTTTCAAATCATCAATGAACGAGAAATTGATTCGAAAAATACAGAACATGAATATCTTACTGTTATAATTGTACTTCAAAATATAGCTTTTCAAATCAGCAACAGGCAAATTCTTAAGCATGTCAGCAACAGGCGAATTCTTAAAAACACTCCCACACAGTCGTGAATGACTTAATATTGAAAAAGGCAGCCAAAAGTGGTGAAGTAAGAAGTGAGTAGCATATTAAAATACGAAAAAATTATCCTAAAGACAGAGCTTAGATATGCTGTATCTTGCCTAAAGTAATTTTTGAACGGTTTCAGTCAGGCTAATTAAAGAATTTGAAGAAAGAATCGGTAACTTGATTACAGCACCATAAAATTAGAAGACAAACCTTAACTTTTGTGAACCAAACACAACCATAATCGATTTTAGACTAGAGAATTTTTCTAAGACAATTTGAGTAATCAAACGAGAAGTAAAAGGTGAGACGGCATTGAAAAAAATCATTCTGCCAGTGACAAAAGTGCAGATTTTCGAAGACTGGGTGACCCGATGGATTCCCGCAACTTTCATCAAATTCTTGGAAGTCTCGATTTTTATAACGCACACCTTATACAACTCGTTCAAATGTATAACCTTATTGTGTTTCTACTTATTTTATGCTGATCATGACTTTCAACTAGGACTAGGATTAAAAAACATCACTCAAACATCAACCTCAATTGATAAGACCACTGAAGGAACAACACATAGATGTGATAGCGCTAGAATTCGCTAGATCTTGATCTAGCGAATTCTAGCGCTAAAACGAGGACCAACTGCCACGCGTTGCTACATCACTGAATAACTCAACACTGGACGACTCGAACTTTCTGGTTGATGTCCTGCCGGCAAAGGGGGCACTGTATGAGGTTGAGAGTGCAGGCTTGACAGCAGCAGAGGTGACCGCAAGGCACAAAAACAATTTCACACTGAAACAGAAGCAGCGAATAAGAAACAGACTCATGACTGTTATTGAGTTTTCTTCATTTTTCACGCCTTGAATTTCGTCTTGAGACACTTTTGTCTTGAACATTTGTCTTGATTCTTGACTTCACTACCTTTCACTGTTGACTTTGAATAAAGTTGCTTACCTTATAATTCATACAAACTACACATTCAGTCTCATATTCCAAGGCAGGTGCTGAAGGGCTAGGGTGTGGGTCGGGCGGAGCTGATGGCACAGGTACTGACGACAGATAACCCTGAATGGCTTTGCATACTGTCTGACTGTCTCTGTCGTCCATTCCCAGCTACAAAACAAAAATATTAAACGCAAGGCACTTCAGGTAATTTTGCTAGATATTAAATTGTTGAATCTTACTTCTTTCAAGAATTCGGGAGTGACTTGTTGCAAATCCAAACCGAGGAGCAAAGGTAAGTGTTTGTGGACACCGTGGAGGACCATCTGCTCGACAAGTTGGATATTGAGAAACGTCTGACTCTCCAAAAGCTTTTGATATTGGACGAGCCAATAGTCATCTTGATCGTCTTCCCTTCGCTGAACTTCCATCTTCTTCAGTCGAGCCAAAAGCTGTTTCTTCCTCACTTCTTGTTGGTTCAGGACGGTCACCAGAAGATCCGACAGTTGAACTCGTTTTTCGGCCAGTTCATTCTGTACAGCACAACAAAATAGAATACGTGGACTCACCAGCTGATAATACTCGACAGCGTAACTTACTTCCGCCTGTTCCACGTTGAACCTCCTCTTTTTCAGTTCGAATTTGGTCAATTGGGCGAGCTGATTCTCGATGATTTTCAATTGCGCCTTCAACTTGGCCGATTCCAAGTCATTTTGTTCGAGGAGTTTGGCCACGGCGGCTTCTTGGGCGCGCTCGTCTTCGCTGAGACGGTCCAATGCCGAAGTCTGGTCTTTCACTCGGTCCGCAACCAACTCCATCAGCTGCTTATCCCACTCTTGTTCTCTGAAAACAAACAAGACAGTTTTACCAACTTCGAAAAGAGCGGTTGGATGTTTATAGTCACTTCTTACTTGGACAGGGATTCTTCAACGACACGAGCTCGTGCACCGTTGTATTCAGCCGCTTTAGTCATCTCCAATTCCAACATTTGGTTCATTTCCTCTGCAAAGCCGTAACGAATCGTTTTGAACTACGTTCGTATTTGGGAACAATGGGTGAAAAGAACTGTCCAAATACCTAGAATGTCTTTCCTCCTGAATTCCGAGTAGAGGTTGTCGTGGAACAGAGTCTCTTCTGCAATGCGATCGAGCTCCTGCTGCTGAATCAGCCGCCAGGGCTCTCGTTCCGACTTCCTCAAAGTCAACATTCTGCCGATGACTTGATCAGCATTTTCTTCAACTAGAGAGGGACAATAATTAATTTAAGGTGAGGTAAGTGCGAAGAATCAACGATCGCCACATTACAGTGCTCGAGCCTGGTTCAACTATGCACTGTCAATAGAGGTTAAAAGCGTGGGGGGGGGGTCGGATATCGGTACACAACACAAGCTGAATACCCTAAATTCACTCGTGTTGGGTCAAAATCCCATACAAAGAAAGATTTTCGATCATTAGGGAAAGTGAACCACTTAAGGCATAAAACCAACTTCACTTCCTCCTAACGTGTTTGAAATTGAGTTCGGAAGACAGGAAAAATTATATATGGAAATCGGACTAGCTCAGTTTTAAGGTAATTAAATTATAAAACTGAGCTAGTCCAATCTTGATATGTATCTATTATTATTTACTATAGTGAATAATAGCTGATAATATTTTTTCGAAATAAAAACATTTACATGCACCGGGGTATGTGTAACCCAGGAAATTGTTAGTTCAACTTTGACCGCTCATCACACCTGCATATTCCATCCTACCGTTTTGAAAATTTGACCAGGTTTATCAAACTATCCTTTATTATTGGTTAAATTTTGAAGTCAACAGCTCTATCAACTTCTTAGAAATGAACAATATAAAAAGTGGGATCAAAGTTACACTTGCCCCTCCATGTGAGGGGCAAGTGTAAATCTGTGCTATTTCCTGAACTCAAAACCGCGCCGTAGCGAAGTTCAAACAGAATTTTCAAGAGAGTGAAGCAAAACCTGTGTGACAAGACTAAAATATGACCCCCCTCCTCGCAATTCGCTCAAAGTTGTTTTTATATAATAGGGGATCATTCTACACTTTCGAAAGACGAGGGAAAGCACTTGAAAAGGTCCCCACATGCTCACTTACATTTTGCTCCGTGAAGTTATCAATATCAACCTTGTTACAAGCCAGGAGAGTGAAAAAAAAACGCTGCAAATTTTACACAAGGGTTTATTATTCTTTGATATACATTACTTGTGCAGAAATTTAATTCTGTCAATGAAAAAATTTAAAAAAAAATTGTTTTTTTTGGATTTTTATCTCAAAAATTTTTTTTTGGATTTTTTTGTTCAAAAATGTGTTTTTTTCAAAAATTCCGTATTTTTTACTCGAAAAATATTTAACATCCTGGGATCCTTCAAAAATCCCATTTTTAGCCCCATGAGAGCCCTATAGATCGGCACAGTGAAATCGGATCGTTCCGGGACCCCAAAAAATGGATTCTACGTCCAAAAATACTTCGAAAACGACACCTAACTCGATCCCATAGCTAAAAGCCTTCAAAAAACCCCTCCCGTAGCCCCATTATAGCCCCATAGCGCCCCACGGGTTTGGGCGATCGGACTGAAAACCTTGCGGGCACAACTAGATGGTAAACCAAGTATTTTGCCGAAATTTCAGATTTTTTTAAAAATTCCTACTGCCCAAAACGGCCTGGACGGCGGACGGCGTACGGCGAACGGACATTTCGGATTTAGAATGTAGACCACTTGAAACGGATAATGTCAAATTTTGAGCCCGATCGGAGTCGTCGACCCCCGTCGCGAAAACATAGGTGTATTATTCCAAGAATAATAAACCAAAAGGCCTTTGGATGGCGAAATACGCTTGTGTGTATATAATTAAGCAATGAAATGCTATGGGTTTCATAGCTCCATTGTATCCGTACAATATGCGTATTTGATCTTCTAAAATGTGGAGAAAAGTGCCTGTGACTGAAAAGTGGTGGAATTTCGTGGAATGACCCACTTACTTTTCCTAAGGTTACTGATGAGTGCTTCTCGTTCACCGTCTTTTTTACTTTGAAAATTCAGTACTTCTTGAGCAATTTTCATTTGTTGAGCTTTTAGACCTTGCATAAACTGAAACGCACAAAACGATAGTACGTACAGATACTTATAATAGTGATAAGCTTCCACAATAAGATCTTGTAAACATATTGAGCTGTATTTTATTGAATCTTTCCATCGAAATACCTTATCTTTGTCTTCTTTGATTGCACATTGTACCTTCATTTCATGTTCCTTTTGACTCGCAATGTCTTTTTCTAATGCTAAACAATCTAAGCGTTTTTCAACCTAAAAACAACAATAAACCGTTAGTTCAACCAACATCAATGAGAAATACTGTTATTAAGTAAGTAAAAACCTCCACAACACTGTACAACACGTATGGCAGTTGGGTTAAGTGAAACTAACGATCTACAAGCTGCCTGCAGAATTGTAGTTCAATAATAAAAACTAGAATGAGGCCAGAAAAAAAAAGAACTTAGCCAGCTATAGCGACGTGAGGGGGGGACGTGCCTTTTTTTTCTCGAACTCCAGAATCTTTTCCTAGAAGTTACAGAAGACGAGACGTTAACAGTAGAACACAACCGCACAAAGTGAAATAAGTAAACAAAGAAATGAAAATTGTGGCCAAGAAAAACAATCAACACTGAAACTGCATGCTTTTGATGAAACTGTCTCACAGTGGGAAACTCTCGATATGATTACGTTTTTTATACAGAATGCAACTCACGCCAGGAAGCAACGGTTTTGAACTGATTGAAACAATAAACTGATACAAAGCTGGCATGCTATTAATAAACTTGATGCAAGTCTTCAAAAGGAACACTCCAGCAGGATGAGAGGGCGGAGGAATTGAAAGGCAGTGATAATGGGCAATTTACGTCGTTTTTTTCTTTTATTTTTCCGAAAGTATTTCCCGAGAAAGTAAGGAAAACAATAGCCAGCCGCCTGAATCCGCTTCCACAAAATTTAGATAGTTTAGATAGATTTAGAAAACACAGCCATGGAGGGAGCGTGAGGTTACAACAGCATAGAGTGCTGCCAACCGAGCAGAGCTGAAAAGCGTCATCGATGGTGTTTCCACGTCGGGAAACTCGCGACATTTAGCTTAAAATCCACGTAAACAACGCCTAAAGCATAAAGCGTGAAAGTGGCTTTATAACGTGGTGGGATTGATCCACCAAGTGTTGCTACTTCACTACTCATCACAGAATCGTCGTGAATCCTTCTGACAAGGCATTCTCCTCTGAAAAGGTAAGTGATAAAAATACGCTAATTTGTTTCTACCGCCTCAGCCTACCCATTCACCTAATGTAGGTCCTACATTTAGGGGGGTTGAAATCCCCCCAAGATACTTCAAACTGTCGCATTTGCGTCCAACTTTCTTACTTTAAATGGAAACCCCTAACGTTTTTTGCAACTTTGGATTCCCCGTCCAATTTTATGTTCAATAAGCCTGTTGAGTGCAATTTTCGATGAGCGCAAATCTGCACAACTCTTCTTATCTTCGTTGTTTACATGTAAACTATGTATGAATGCAGTCATATTGAGTCGGTGTTTCCTCTGTATCCTACCTGGAGATCCAAATTTTAATACTAAATCCAGAAAAAAACTAATTCTGACGATCGGTAAATTTAGACGGCGAGTTTAATTTGAACAATGAGCTCCTTGAATGATTTTTGAAAATGTTTTTGCTGCAAAGGTCGTTCTTCAAAAGTTACGAAAACGGGTCCATATTGTAGAAACCCCGTTTCAATTATTTATAGGGCCTTAGGAAAAATATGATATTTGAATTCCGAGGTCTGGAGAGGGTACATGACGTGGGCTGCTTCGTCGTCTTTTGATTGGCCGGGAGATCCCTCTCTCTCTCTCTCTCATCTACGCAAGTCAGCCAACTTTGCTACGCGAAAAGTCGACCCCAAAAATCGAAAATCGGGTTAATCATTATAGCAGGTCATTCGAAAATTGAGCATCGAGGTTATTATCAAAGAAGGTTATTCAAAAATCGACCTGGGCCGAGTGTTTTCATTCCGATTCTGTTCAGATTTGTTATTTAGCGCTCTGGCGGCTCAGTGCCCAACTACTCGACGCCCAGCCTGGCGAGGTGTGACGTCAAATTTGCCCGGCGTTCATTTCAAAATCTCTAACATTTCTAAAACAGCTCAGCACGTACCTAAAGGATTTTCGAATTAAAAATTGGGGTGTATGGGTTTTAAAGGGTGCTGAATCCGAATATGTTGTCAGAAATGCTGAATTCAGACCTTTTCAAGAAGCCCATTCATAGCGGTCGCGCGTAGGTATGCCGTGTGTCTTATAGAGCTTATAGGGGCCGGCCCGTGCGTGGTCTGTAAGGTCTGCTGGGTACCTTGGAAGGGAGGAGGGGCTGCCGCTCGGGTCGAGAAATCGTTTACCTACATCCTGCGGTTCTGGAGAACGTTTTTTTTTTTTTTTTTTAAGATTTGGGAGATGGTTCATTCCACACTAATTTTGGATATATTCTGGTGTTGTATGGGAAGACGATTTCACTCTCTATTCCAAATAAAAGATCAGGAGGTTTTTAGGCTTTTAAAATTGTTATACCCCATCACTTGACCTATTATTCAAATGGGCAGGCGAAGCGAGGCTCCCTGGCCGAGAAAGTGGTCGGCCGAGCGAAGCGAGTCCGCCCTGTCGGCGTGCTAGTTTATCATAAAAGCTGATGATACTAGCGCTTCCGGTGAGAGATTCACTGGAACTGTGAAGTCACTGATAGAAGAGATAATCGCGGTCAAACCTCCGCCAATTCAAACTGCGCGATTCGTTTTTTCGTTATAATATATTGGATATTATCTTCTCAAATGATTTTTTTCGTTCGTATCGGAGGCTGTGCAAGTGCACTCCAAACCGAACGCCTACAATGTCAGGCTCTACTAACTATGATCCCGCTGCTTAAGCACACAACCTGTCTAGTCCTTCACCCTCAAAACTACCTCCTGGCTGATGAGCTTTCACCTAGCCTGTGCTATCTGTGCCTTCTATAACACTGCAATCAACCTAAGAGTACCTGCAGGTCCTGATCCCTGTTGGACAACTGGGCCAAGTTTTTGTTGTCAGTTCCATAATGTTCACAAGAAGTTTGTGCGTGTGGTGAGACACCTTTGTACTCAACGCCGATTTCTACGACAAAAATAAAATCATAAAACAAAATATAACAAGCTTGAGTAATAAAACCCTCTCAATGAGTTGCTGCAAATACATGAACTTACGGGCTGCTAAAAAAGTCAAAACGGCGACTGTCCCGTCAATTACGACGTCGTTCGGTGGATGAGTGTACCGGCCTATGTCGAGGATGAGATTGGACAGACGAGGACATAGGCAGAGATCGTTGGGTAAACTGCACAGAGCAGGGTTGCCCTGGAGGTAGAGCTCTTCCAAGTGATCCATCTTCCCGACATTGGCAGGCAGCTTTTTGAGCCGATTGAAGGGAACGCTAAGGATGCGGAGCCTTTTGAGTTGAGCCACCGAGTCAGGAAGAACTTTTATCAAGTTTCTATTTAAGTAAAGCTCCTGCGAAATTAAACGGGACATTATGATCTGGGAGAAATCAGATAATGTTTACAAACACATGAACTCAGGGTGTACCCTCAGATTGATCAACGATGATATGGCGTCCGGAACGATCGTGAAACTATTGGAACTCAAGTCCAATACAGTGATCAAATTAAGATCTTCCAAATCTCCACCACCAGTAAGAGAAGTGAGTAAATTGTGCTGAAATAAGAAAAGCAATTTTAAAAGTATGTACACGAAAACTCTGCTTCGAAGGTTGTTCATAGGATTCTCCCGTAGCCCCATTTTAGCCCCATAGCGCCCCACGGGTTTGGGCGATCGGGCTGAAAACCTTGCGGGCACAAGTAGATGGTAAACCGAGTATTTTGTCAAAATTTCAGATTTAAAAAAAAATCCTACTGCCCAAAACGGCCCGGACGGCGTACGGCGGACAGCGTACAGCGGATGGACATTTCGGATTTGGAATCTAGGACACTTCACTGGTATTTCTTTTAAACCCCTATTTCTCTATTCTAGGATAAAGGGCAATTGTGAGAGAACTATTGGGGCTACGATCATCAATCTGTGCTCAAATTAAAGCCAATTAAATTGCCTACAAGTTCATCTCCGAGAGGTTTTTGCATAGAAAAACTCATTTGGCCACAATTCTGCTCGAAACGTTACCTGAACCAAGAGTTTGCACTTTTTGGAAAAGTTTGCCAATCTTTGAGGGGCTGCATCTCGGAAACAAACAATCCGGCAGAGATCGGATTGAGCTCAAAATGTCCCAAATGTAATCTTCTTCTATTGGTGATCTCTTAAAGAACCGCATACGGTTTTTATCGAAAAACCAAAAAACGTGCAAATAAATCTTGATTTTTCGGCTACCACAAGTTTTTCATACTCGCAAATCTGGTTATTTGAACGCACCTCAACCTACCACAGAAAAAAAAAATCTAGTGTCAAAGCAACTCTTCCCACTTCCTATCAACTAAGAGTCCACGGAATAGAATCCATTCTATTCCGTGCCTAGAGTCCTAACTAATAACAAGCAGAAAAATGAAGGAAACGACGTCAAAACTTTTTCTTTTTTTCAGCCCAGTCCCACAGTACGCTGTAGGATTCCGTTTTTCGCAATGCTGAACTCAGAAAGCATGGACTGCAGTGTCCGGCTAATTTACACAGCAAAATGAGAGATGACACTAAATAGTGTACACTATAATATTATAGTGTACCTATATTAAGTCTCCTACAGTACAGGCCCTAGTCTACTACCAGCTGAATAACTGGAACGCAACTCACGTGCAAAATCAAAGACTCCTTTCTCAACACTTTGCAGATGGAATAAACCCCTTTAGGGACTGTCTTCAAGTCACAGTTGGAGATGTCGAAAGTCGGTTCGGGATCCTCTTTCGCCTAGAAAAACGATTTAGGTTCTCATCAAAGTTGGGCCCAGACAATGAAAAATATGGTGCAACGAATTTTCAAGTAAAATGCACCATTAGGAACTGATCGTACTCACCAAGTATAGCTTGTGTTCGAGTCTCGCTTTGAAATCGACAGCTCTCTGACTTTTTCTCCTAAAAAATGACATGTCTACAAGGAACTATCATGCTGGACTAGTGTCCAGTTTGAAGTAATGACGAACCGTTCGTACCAAACTCCCAAACCCCAATATTGGTGATTGGCTGTAGCAAACAAAATAACAACCTATTTAGAGCGCAACAGTCACGCATCATTTTACTGTCATTAGATTCAATGACTAATAGTGGGTAGGTAATTTACTAATCAATGAACCCACCCCTCGTGGTAACCATAGAAAAACCTCAGTAAACGCATATGTGAAAGATTGCTAGTGGACTCTACCAAAATAGTTCAGCCGTGGGCGTAAAATAGTTCTGCCAAGTGCGACTAGCGGCGGTTAGTGTATTTTATTTCGTTATGATTCTCAATTACAGAATATTTGAATTAGGACCTACTCAATATTAATATATATTATTTTAATGTTAAGAATGGTACAATAACTGACCTGCTAGTGCCCGAGGCCACTGACTGCCAAGCTGTCACATCAGGGAAGGTGGGGCGAAGTTTCCCATTGAACCGTGCAAGTAACCAACCAGAGGTTGCAGGGCAAACAAACCCCAATCGTAAAGGTAGTGCCTTAAGGGCACTAGTCCCCTTAAGGTACACACTGGTACGAGGGAACCAGAAGCGAGGGTTGGTCAATAGAAACGAAGACTTCGAAGACGTTTTTATCTTAATGAAAACCTTCTTTCCAAACCAACTTTCTTTCTTCTTAGTGAAAACCATAAGTGACCAGAACCGTAACACAGCCATCATTATTCACTTGTATAGTTTCAAGGTTTTCGTTCAGATTTGTGTAGATCATTTAACATCTTAATGAAAAATCGAGAAAAATAGATTAGTAGTTATTTTTCTTTTTTTACAATAATTTTTTATTGACAGAAATAATTTTTGGTTTAATTTACACCAACAAATGATACACAGTTGTATAAAATTTGCAGCGAAAAAAGGTATGGTTAGAATTTAAAAGCAAAGAAACGTCTAATCAATAAATAAAATGATTTTTAAACTGGAACAAATTTTTCAATAAATTCAAGGGAAGAAAAAATGGTAGGTACCTACCGGTAACGTATGCGGTCTTCCAACCCTCCACTGTACAGTTGATGTAAAATTCTCAGTACCTTTGTAAACTTCTTTTCGGTCGATGAAATGTTGAGAAGGGTTACTAAAGCGTTACAATTTTGTGTGCACAAATCCTTGTGAATTCAGGTTGCTGTGCGCTCACCATTCATCGAAGAGTCATTGTGGTACCCGGTTGTATGCTAATTCACGTTCAATTTTGGGTAGCACCTAGGCCACCCATCATCCCCTCGCTTCTCAAACATCTCGCAAAATACGTCCCTGCACAAATTTAACCAGTCAACAATAGCAGGTTTGCATTTTCCCGTCCACCTCTCTACAACAACAAAATGACGACATAGACAACCGACAAACACTAGACACAATAAATTCATAGATCGCAGGCTCGAGGTATGTCGCGTACGTAACCGGTACCGACAAAAATAAATTCACCATATTTGGTGGGAATTTATATTTGGGGAATATTCCCGATAAAGTCCCGGTGCCTAACCTTCATGAAATTCATAAGACAACAGTCATGCTATTCCAGTCCACCTCCATTCAAGAGTGACCCAGTAGACATAGAGAAGAGATATGAACAGGTATTTCCTCGTGGTCAGTGGGATAAAATACCAATGCAACCGGAATTTCTGATATCGTTTATTATAGTAGCAAAAAGGTTTGACATGGTGAAAATATCCAGTTTGCTTGAGTGACGGAAATGGCAAAAATGCCTTGTAAAACCGACGTTCATACTCTGACAACCTTCCGTTATGTGGATTATCCCTGACGGTGCAATTTCAAAACAGATTCGATCTAGCATGGAGTTGTATAATAAATACATCTGACTGTCAGAACAGCATTCTCATCAAACTCTCCCATTCTGTGGGTAAATCTACCGCAATAAATTAAAAATCCGGGGGTGACGGGCCCGACGGTGATATTCGCAAAAATAATACGCGCAGTTGTAATTGAGCGGAAATAAAAGTTCTTGAAAGCTGCAAAGATCACAGGTCGGTGAAATTCACTTGAAGTTGAGGGGTCGCGGGGTCATGAACTGTTGGACTACATCGTCAGTCACTTTGGCTCTTCGCCCTTGGTGGCCGGCGACGAGGGGTTGTAAAGTGTCGATGAGAATTTTCTTCAGTTCTCCAGTCAAAAGCGCCCCACTCGTGTAGTCCTGAAATCAACGTTTGCCAAGTCATTAGACATATTATATGTCTATAATAGCCGTTTGATACAACTTCGTGATGTTTATCAATTACATAGACATCTTACTTTTCGAATTTGTTCTAATTTGTCGTCGTCTTCGAGGAAATAACGGAGGTATTGAAAGGAAGTGTCTACTGAACAGTCTCCTCCGAGCTTCCGGTGTTCTTCTACGCTCGCCTGACCTCCAGAAAATGCGTACTTGTTCACCTGTCAAAAAAGGTAATACTTGTCGTAAATGAGCCAATTGAACCGGAACAGAAGGAATGCTCACTTCCAATTTCTAGGTACATACCTTAGTTTTGATTTGTTTCGGCGTGTCAGACAATGATATCGATGAATTGGGATCACTGGCAGACATTTTAGTATTGGCTCCTTGAAGAGCAGGTATGAACGTGGAATGCAAAAGCGCGGGTTTCGGAAAACCTAAACGCGGGGCCACATCCCGAGTCATCCTGAAATAGGGGTCCTGTCGACCCAGAAACACATTAACAACCCGCATCAGTTTACCCAATAAACGTTTCAAACGGGATCCTTACCTGGTCGATGGCGCACGGTATGAGACAAGCCACTTTGGCGTTGCCGAATATTTGCGGGAAACAAGTCGAAAACGCAGGAGCCGCTTGGACGGCCGGGAAGGCGATTTTACCTATGACGTCACTGTCGCCGAACCCGAAAATCCCTTTGACTTGGTTGAAAGTGACGCATTTTTGGATTCGGGAGATGTTTCGGTAGAATTCCGGGCACTGCCTGAAATTCAAAGCGGCGGTAACATCATCCGGTTCATACGAGGCACCCTGACTGGATAATACTCGAAATACATAACATGTATTAGGTATATATTATGTATCAATATATTATATTGATATGAGGTTGACAGACAATATCCTCTCGGATTCCCTCCTTTGTGCGCTACTAGGTTCCTTCTGTATAATTGAAATTTTAAAATGTTCTTTATTTTTAAATAGGTATTCTTAAAGAATAACTTCCTCGTATTTAAATTGCTCTCTAAATGTCTTCGACATGCTCTCACAATACCTTCCTTGTGCTCGAATGCCATCTCTCAGAATAACTTCTTTGTACTTGAATTGTTCTAGATCTGCTTTCAATTTCTTCATTGTATTTTAAATGCTATCATAATTCCATGTTTAATTTAAGCACTCCCTCACTCATGAGTAACGGATATTGATATGAAGTAACATGGATATAACGATATTTTTAGTATAAGTATCGATACACGTCTCTAGTTTCAATAATTTGCTGTTTTAAAAATTAATACCTAGTAAAACAGCAGTGCATTCTAGTCTCTATGAACTTGGCTATTTTAATGATTACGTATTTACCCCATGTAATTGTAGTCCGAAAATATGAATGTTTTTTCCGGATCAAATCCACAGGCGATGATATCTTTGGAATTTTCAACGGCCAACCGGGTGGATTCTTCTAACGTCAGGTCTTTCCATAGGAACTTTTCGTCGTCTGTGAGCTGAATTACGAGAGGAACGTCAAACGTTTCCTGGACCCACCTGAAAACCCGTCGGATTGTACAGGTCTATTCTGTTTCTGTTAATTTTACTAGGTATGGTGGTACTCACTTGGTGAACAAGAACGGAATCAAATGCCCAATGTGCATCGACTCTGAAGAAGGTCCCCGGCCTGTGTAAAGGTAGAAGGACTTATTTTGCTCCACGAGTGTCAAGATCGTGTGGACATCCCTGTGAGAAAAGAACATCCCGCGGCGTAACAGGTGGTGTACGGGTTTTCCTGTGACCTTTTCCCATCTGTCAAGAAGCTCCTGGTCGATTTTGGAACTTCCGAACCTTTCTGGAAATTAAACCGAGTTGGCGGTCGTCGAGTAATTTTGACAGGATTTGACGGTATCGGTTTGGAAAATCATTTGACACGTTAACAACAAAACAACACTTACTAATAAGTTTGTCATAGTCAACACCCGTTTGTGAGGAGCTGGACACATTCCATGGGTTGACGACGTCGTCGCCAGCACCGTCAATTTTCAAATTCGCCACTTCAGGATCCCCTTCGGACGTCATAATTGAAAGTGACCTGTCGACAATTCAATAGGTCAATTTGAGCACCAGGCACAATTGGACTACACGTAAGTAAATAATGAAATACCGTGATGAACACCGTGCGTGGCAGCACAGAATCTGCAGCGAGGTTGCAATCGCAGTGTCGCCATAAAAAGTGACCCAAACACTCTGCTCTCTGTGCTCAAATAGTTCAACCGGGCGACCGTTGGGCCCAGGTTCATGATAATAATTAATTTCAGGTGGGGATCTGCGGGATTGGATTAATTTCCATCAAAGTTTTCGAATTTTTATTACGGAATGCTTGCTGCACGATGACTCCAATTGCCTAATTACATCATTTTCAGATAATACCTATCTGAAAAAGATTTAATTAGGCCATTGGAGTCATCGTGCAGCAAGCATTCCGTAATGAAAATTCGAAAACAAGATCATTCACGAGAAAATAAATTATAATATAAATATAAATATTTTCACGTGAATGATCTTGTTCTTACAGGAACAATGGCGAAATTCCCACATTGGAGTAAGTAGGTAGATCACATTAATAAAATGCATAATATTACATTATAATATAATATTATATTATAATATTATGCATTTTAACATTTTCCGTGACTGTCACTTATTAATTCTCGTATAGGTAAGTCACGTCGCTTATTATTTCTCGGGCCTGACGTCACGTAAGTTTATTTTCCCGGGAAAACTGGGAGGCCTCCCACTTTCCAGCCAAACTACCTGCAATCTTGATCTTAAAGTAATTTTCAGATTATTGGCATAAGTAAGTAACTTACTGACATTTCAATCAATGCAGAGGACGAAGAGACGGTTTTCAGGACACAATTCCGACGCAATTGCCCAATCGGTTGAGTAACCCCCCCCCCCCCCCCCACCCACAAGAAACGTTGCCAAACAAGGCTTCATTATTCTTCTGCAAATTTTTCATGAGGGTTTATTATTCTTTGATATTGGTTAATTGTGCAAAAATTAATTCTGTGTATTTAGATGAAGAAAATATTTTTGAAAAAAAAAAAAAAAAAACCTACAATGTTGGGACCTCGAAAAATGAATTTTTCGTCCAAAATTATTCGGAAGACGACACCTTTTTTTGACCTTGGATCCTTCAAAATATCGGGTTGGTACGTCATTACACCCAGCGAGGTGAAAGTAGGGTCACCAGTACACCCGAGCACTACCGCAGTACACCCAGAGAAGAATCGGACTTATGACGCGAGTACACCTGAACGAGTTGTAACGCGAGTACCTACACCCAGTCCGCTCGATAGTGCCGGAAAACACGAGTTGCACGAAGTTGGGTTCCTGGCACGAAGTTGGCGCACTTGACGGAAAATAATAAAATTGATTAATTTAATATTTATGGATGGTTCAAATATTGGTTGATAGGCCGCTTGATAGTTTTCACGCTTCTTTCATTCTTCTTTCATTTCTGCAGAAGAAATTTTTATTCACCTCACCCGAACATTCGTGTGTTTACGGAGGAACTAGTTTCTAATATCGCTCCTCCGGAACAATAGTGGTATAAGTCCAAAAACCTTACTTTTGGGAAATCGCAATTTAAGATTTTTCACATCTTTGTTCGCGTGTTGCAGACACGTGGGCTTGTTTCCGTTGTGCCGATGCTTCTCAGGCTTTCATATTATTATCTAACTTTCAGATTTTCACAAAGTTTCTTCTCCCCCTTCTCATTCACGACGTGCATGTATTAAAATTAATTAAATTTCAATTATGTACCTACCACTCTTATCCCAAGAAATTGGGCCCAAATGGATGGTACATCTTGACATGATCCACTACTGTACTGATAAACACAAGGGATGACACACGTTAATATTGGAATGATAGTGGTACATCTTGAAATGATCCGGTTTTGCCACAGCAAGCACACCACAAAAGGATATTTCCTTGGTTGAACAGCGGTACTTCTTGGAATATACCAGTACTGAAGTGAAAAAAATATGGTTAAAACCTCATTTTTTGACCGTTAACGGCTCATCATGAGATGTACCAACCTTCTTCAAACGAAATGTCGGTAATCTGTATGGAAAACATACCGGTTCATCTGCTCTCTCCCGAGTAATTTTTGAACTATGCTTAAACCAATAATACCCCCATGTTAAGCTCGTCGCGAGCTACCCAATGGTATATATAACTCAAAACAGCTGTTTTTGGACTTATACCACTATTGTTCCGGAGGAGCGATATGTGCTAAATTTCTCTAAATTGTCCAGGTTAGGACAATGTATATCCCGGTTTGAAAGTGGGTCCGTCACCATGTTCCAGTTTTTGCAAATGGTGAACATCAAAATTTGATTTTCCGTCACCATTGAGGTGGGGATAATTTAATTACCCTTTATATTGACGTTTTTGACGATTCTTCAATGATGATGAGATGTTGTTCACAGAAAATAAATATGGTTGACATTGAAGTTATCGTCCTCTCATGGGTGTACTCACGTACTGCGGGTGTACTCACGTGGTTTCTGTCTAGGTGTACTGAAGTCATGTGGGTGTACTCACGTAGTTTTTGTATGGGTGTACTCACGTACTGCCTTTCACCGCTCGGGTGTACCTACTCGTGCGTTTTCCGCCTCTTTGAAACGTCAAATTTTGAGGCCGATCAAAATTATCGACCCCCTTCGTAAATACGTGGACCGCTTTCGGTTTATTACCTACTCCTGGAATAATACATGTATTATTGCAGGAGTAATAAACCAAAAGCGGTCCACTATTTTTATTTGATTATTAAATCAAATTTTGACGAAATAGTAGTCACTTCGAACATCATGACAATGTCATGATGGGAGTTTGTGGGAGTTTATCCCCCTCCGACAGAAAAGTCCCTACAAAGAAATTGTTGTTGTCCCTAAATTCGTTGTTGTAGGGAAAAGTTTCTGTTCCTTGACGAAATACACAACCGAACAAGAATAAGCGTTATCTGACGTTTATCGGCCAGTTGATACCGTTTTTTTAGGAACTTCCACTTTCGTGAGCACTTTTCAATCGCTCGCTTTTGTGAATTACCTCCGCATCAATTTCGTTCAGGCGATTTCGCTCGGGTTTCCTGGGACATGCGTGAAGAGCAATGGGGACCCCAACTGCTGATGTAAGCAGAAGCCTCAGCGTCGCGGACGACATGAACGGAGCCGAACCCCCGAAGGTAGGCAGAATCTTATCTTTCGTTGACGTGACACAAACCTGACTCGTAAAAGATCCACAATTTTATCTTAGGTGTTTGTAATTTGTCGGCATTAAAGTATATTCATAACCCCTCGAAAGAATAAGGTGATTTGTGGTGGGTTGGTAAAATTCTCGGTATAATCGCCGGTGTGACCTGGATAACATCGCTAAGACGATTCACTATCTTGAGGATGCATAACGAAGCTGCGAACATCGCATTCTGTGGACAATGAGTGACTGAGGAATCTGTGTTGGTTGTACAATGGAGGTAGGCGTCTACGTTCACAGTGAAAAATTGTAAAATAAAAAAATTGTTGAAACAAATCTTTAGCAGTGTGTACTGTTGAGGTGCTCAATTCGCTGTTCGGTTTGTTCTACATCTATGAATAAGGCACTGAATACCTGCTGGCGGGTAGGTACCTACGCCTACCTCCACACCTAAGCAAATGCGGACAAACCCCACAAACTCCAACGGCAAGGCGGGAGGTATATTATACAATGTATAATGTATAATATACCTCATAATATGAGGTATATTATGTCATATGTATTATGCGTTGTTGAATTGGTAAAATGAATAACTAGATTAATAACTAAATAACTAGATTCTAAATTATCAATAAAATTTATTGATTTAATCAACATTTAATGTTGATTAAATTTTAATTGGTGATGATGATGGTTGGCCGTTTCAATGAATGTGGGTGGAAAGAGATTATATAATTATCATATAATATTATATGATGATATGACACATAATATGTCTCAGGAGATATAATCTCTTAATTCGTCGGCACATTCTCGTCTATCGTATTATTCTCCTATCATCACAAAAACATAAATAAATACTTAAATAAATTTTAAAAAATTACTTTTTGTTTAGGTATTTATTTTATTTTGTTTAGTTTGTTTCATCAACCCCCTCCCCTTTTGGTTTATTATTCTTGGAATAATGCACCTGTTTTCGCGACGGGGGTCGACGACTCGGATCGGGCTCAAAATTTGACATTATCCGTTTCAGGAGGTCTACATTCTAAATCCGAAATGTCCGTCCGCCGTACGCCGTCCGCCGTCCAGGCCGTTTTGGGCAGTAGGATTTTTTTTTTAAATCTGAAATTTTGACAAAGTACTTGGTTTACCATCTAGTTGTGCCCGCATGGTTTTCAGTCCGATCGCCCAAACCCGTGGGGCGCTATGGGGCTATAATGGGGCTACGGGAGGGGTTTTTTGAAGGCTTTTAGCTATGGGATCGAGTTAGGTGTCGTTTTCGAAGTATTTTTGGACGTAGAATCCATATTTTGGGGTCCCGGAACGATCCGATTTCACTGGGGCGATCTTTAGGGCTTTCATGGGGCTAAAAGTGGGGTTTTTGAAGGATCCCAGGATGTTAAATATTTTTCGAGTAAAAAATACAGAATTTTTGAAAAAA
The DNA here is from genome assembly GCA_955831195.1 of Pilophorus perplexus. Lineage (NCBI taxonomy): Eukaryota > Metazoa > Arthropoda > Insecta > Hemiptera > Miridae > Pilophorus > Pilophorus perplexus. The sequence goes on from OY037009.1 coordinate 9,965,696, forward strand.
CACATTTTTGAAACAAAAAATCCAAAAAAAAAATTTTTTTTGAGATAAAAATCCAAAAAAAAAATTTTTTTTAATTTTTTCATTAACAGAATTAAATTTCTGCACAAGTAACGTATATCAAAGAATAATCAACCCTTGTGTAAAATTTGCAGCGTTTTTCTCTGTTCATACTGTTTATACCTATATTCAGTGTTCAAATCTTCAATTTGTTAAATGTCTTAATTTTCTAGTTATCCTAGTACCTTCAATATGTTTTAAAATCCTTTAACTCATTTTAATGTCCTTCAAAATGATTTTTCTGATTGCTGTAATTTTATTCATTTCATTAGGCCCTGATGATAGGAGAATAATTATTATTATCTTGAAACGTCCACACAATCTATTATTTGACTGACCCTCAAGAACTTTCCACCCACATGGATGTTCCTCGGTACGTTGGTCCAGTTAGATTCCCAATGTGAGCTGTTATTATAGCCTTTACGAGTGAGAGGAGACAATACCTCGTACATGGTGAAGGCAAGAGATTTTGAATTTCCCCACTAATTCTTGTCCCAGCTCTGTCGAGTTGTCACTGTCAAGAAAACGGAGGCCATTCGGTCTGAACGTCCAAATAGCTTGCGAAGTGCAGACTTTAGCTCACACTGAATTGAAGTCGTACATTAAGCATGGTGCTCACAAGGAGGGAATCCCAGGGATTTCAGGATCCTAGGATTATCAATATACTAAAACATGTTGTGTTTCCAGGATCAAAAATCGCCTGTGGGCGAAATAGAGTTTCAAGTGTCTCAAGTGATCAACCGGTTGGAGGAAGCCGTGATTGGCAAATCTTCTGCTGGAGACAACACTCACGTCGGCGGGGCGTCCAATCATGATGATTCTATCGAAGATAGCCGTTCGGCTTCGGTCCTTCAGAAACTTGAGGTATGTAGCAGTAAAGGGGTAAAACCAGCTATTTACACGGGTGTGTAGAAAATCATGGTGTGCTAATTTGATGAGTGAGTGAGTGAGCAAATACGTGTAGACTGTGGAGATCGATCGAAAATTTATTACACACCAATCATTTGATAAGTGTCTATTTTATTGTAAGAATTTTAATTTAACATGATATTAAATTTAAATTCTTACAGTACAATAGTACCAATTATCGACACTTATCAAAATTTCGATCATTTAATGATTGTTGTGTCCTGGCTCTTACCTTTCATAACTAACGTCGTTGTAGAATCTACACGATAGCTTCATTCTGAGCCCTGAAGAAGAAATTATAATATTTCGAAAACGCGGCAAAAGAGTGAGATTTTTCGTTGGATCCTAATCCCGATATTACCGACGAGTTAGTATATACGTGTATTTGGTTTTTTAATAACGTTACACGGGGTTCGGTTCGAGTGCCTTAATAGTAATATAAATCAAAAATTACATTAAGGTACATGAAATCTCATGATAAACGCAACGTCCTACCTCGCAATACAGTGTGTAATAATATTATGTTTAAGTTTTATAATGTTTTTTCTTTTTAAAAAAGTATCGTACCTTGTAGTTAGGATCCTATCATATTCTAGTTTTAATTGAATAATTTTTAATAACAGATGAGTTTCGCAATATATAAATAACAGTTTCGTAAATGAGTGTGCAATATAATATGTTGCAACTTTAAAATTATTTTCAATTCGTTATTATTAAATAATTTCATTATAAATGAATAATTTTCTAGGTTGAGGTTGATTCATAGTATTCATTAATTCTGTTTTAATTTTAATTGCTTCACACACAAAAAATACAAAATCATTCATCTTTGTGGGCCCCTTTAGATCCAGAATCGGTCCCACTTTCTCAGGTGTTATGCCCTGATTACAATAGTTGTACCGGTATTTTATTCTGATCTGTGTATACGTCATATTCAAACATTAGATGGAAAAGATCATTTTCTGGCTCATTTGTTGACTGTACTTTCGATTGTTCAGGACCTACTTCTACACGACAGTGAAAATGAAACTGGTATCGCTGCCTTGCCTGAGCTCTGCGAGTCCAGCCGCTTGTCAGTGTTGAGCCACGCCATTGCAGCATACGCCGGGTCGATGGAGAGAAACCACGTGGCCCACATCTCCGGCAAGATTTCCAAAGACACTGCCACCTGGATAGTCGAGCTGTTCAAGTAGGTCTTTCTACTGAAACCATCATTTGCTAACACAATCCTCATAATCACTCCCACTTTTAACCATTTTATTCTAATAGTCGCAAAGGTTTGGCCGTTTGCTACCACGACGATCAACTGGGCGGTCTGGTGCGGGTGATAAGAGCTTATCTCCATATCAAATTCAGCCCCAAGTACAGAGAATTGGGGTTCGACGCCTTCAAGAACACACTTCCCGTTATATACACCAGCGTCGCTGCACCTGCCGGCATCGTTCAGTACATTTGCAAGCAAGTGAGTGGCTCGAACTAATCATAATTGATTGGACACTGTGCAGATCTAACGGAAAAGTTTGTTACAGCTTGGACTTCCTCTCGCATGCATCAACGGTATCCCGTGCAACACTCTGTTCGGATCCCAAAAAATGGACCTCGCCGCTTTGGAGAGAGAAATTGAATTGGATAAAGCCAAAAATAAAGTTCCTCTAATTGTCCTTGCTGATGCAGGTAGATATTAGGGAACCTGCTGAATTTTAATTATTTGTATAATTTATTAATTGTTCGGTTCAATTTCCAGGGACACCCATTCACGGTCACGTTGATAATATTTCTAGGCTAAGAGAAATTTGCTCCACACACAAGATGTGGCTCCATCTTCGAGGGCATTCCTTGGCGTCTCTCGCCATCACCCAAACCAACGAAAATGTAAGTTATATTCCGGAAATTTTGCCAGGGTGATGGGATGCCCCGTTCTTCTGAATGCAACCTCTGGAACAATAATACTACCTGTATATCTGTCAATATGCCTTCCTCTACTAAGAACGAGCACCGCAATTTACTGTCACTACATATTATTGATTAAGACAGACAATATTCAGACAATAATTTACCTAAAGAGTTGGGATGGGTATCGATTTAGCGATATGTATATTTGAAATACCTATCAGTATTTCCAAATCGATATCCGTTACACTTGATTTATCATAAATCGATATTTTCAGCAGACGAGTCATCGTTCTCCCTGATTTCCACATCGGATAGGACCTCCTTTGGCAAACAACTACTTTGTATTGGTATTTTTTCTAGTCTAAAACACAGTCCCTTGGTGGTAGACTCTTCTCTATTCCCTTCTAACCTCTTTTAGTATATGTATGGATTTAGTATATAGATGGAGAAGCCTCGATAAGGGCAACGAAATTAATCACAATCAACCAAGAAGAAGAAAGGAGATTTCCCAGTTTACTTTGTTTGGTCGTAAGTCGATGTATTGGAATATCGTTAGAATAGTTTATTATGCAAACAGGAGTATTATGAATAAAAGAATCATCATGCAGAAGACATTCTGTTGATTTGAACCTAGCTGTGGGCTTCATCAGGGGGCAGTTAAACAATCGATTAGTTTGTACACAGAGAAGTAATGTAATACATCACTACGATAGGATTGTTCTTGGTGTGTGAGTGTGAGACAATGTGAGGCGCTTGCGCAGTGCTAAGTTTCGTTGGCGACGCCCACCTACTCACAGTTGCTGGAGTGACATGTGAGGATTGAATTCGCTGTTCCAGGAGCGTGAGTGTGAGGCGATGTAAGGTGCTCACATTTGCTCACATTTCAGACTGTGAGCATGTGAGTGGCCCCCTCTCTCTCCAACTCCCTTGATAAACCTTGTGTAACCTGGCCAGATCTCTTATAACCTGACTTCAGATATTTGTGTATGTGAATGTTGGTTGTTACTATTAAATAATTTTAATTAAAAATTTTTATTTAAATTAATTAAAATTTTTGTTTACCTTGGTCTGTGGCCGACAGAGTTTCGCGTCGCTCCAAGGAAACCTCACTCGTTAACGCGTAAGTAAGCCTACAACCTTGAAAAATCCGTTCCAGCAGTGTGAGCGTCCTCACGCACACACTCACATCGCCTCATGCTCACACTCACGCTCCAGGAATAAACCTTATATTTGCAACATTATCAATTTATCTAATTTGTTTTATTCATTTATAGTGGTAATTCCCAATTAAGTAGGCGGTCTTAGTTTAATAATTAATGTAGTGGATCCACAAAATAGTCAATCAAAGTTTTTTTATTGCCCCCAGAATTTGTACTTGAGTGTTTCAACGTGTATCTGAAACGGTTTGAAGGGATTTTCAGGGATCGTAAAAGGTGTCGTTTTCGATTAGGGGGAGCTAGGAAGTTGGGAGCTCGGGTTTAATGCAGTGAATGAATAATAAAATTTTCATGTTCCAGATGAGCCGGTTCTCTGAAAGCATCACCCTACCGCTAGGTATATGGTTGGGTATACCTGGACTCCCTACTGCTGTATCCTTTACTTATTCACATAAGTCTCATTCAAATATTTTCAAGGGTGCGTATCAGTTCCGCGCAAAGCGCTCTTTCTACCTACCACTTCCGCGCGGAAGTGAAGTTTGCAATGCTACAATTCCTAGTCAGACAAAAATACTGTAGGTGCCAGTTCCGCTCAAACCAAAGCTGAGGTTATCAATATTTTAATGAAGAAATCAGGTACGAGCATAGTACGAGAAAAGTCAGACACCACCAGCTCCACGTGGCGTATCGAAGCTCCCAAAAGTGGTAAAAAGAGGATTTCAAGCTTTTTTAAAAATTTGAAGAAAAAAAACACCGAAAGTTAGTTTTTCTTTCTTTAAGGAAAAAAACTACTCAATATGAGATGGCGAGTAGTTGGGTGGGAGAGGCCCTCTTGTCAATATTACTCACGATCAAAAATAATGCCATGCTGCAACGGCAGATTGTCAAAGTGGAGCGTAGTGGTGCTTGAGCTTTTGAACCAGTGTGAAAGCGTCAATTTGCAGTTCATTGTAGTCCTCGAGACAAGACTGAATGAAATCTTGATAAGCTGTTGATGAGTATCAGATACTCAGCGGATACTAGCAGATTCTGCGTCATGGAATGCGTATCTGAGAGGTCGCCAACGCCCGTTTACGGGTACGGCGCCCAAAGAAGAGGCCCATGACTGTAAGTCTCAGCCTTCTGAATTGGCTGTTTACACATGTTTTGGTGTATAAGCTCCTTCACTTCTTCTCCTCGAACAGACTGTATATAGTGAATCGCTTGTGCCTTACCTGATGGATAACCCCGGACGCAAGCTGATCTCTTTGCCCTTCTGGACGACCTTCCAAGTGAGTCACTGTTGTTAACTTCTGTTTAAGAACTATTACATACGGTAAACCCGTAAAAAAATAAGCTTAGTTGGCCAGTTTCCATACGTGGATGTTTCAAGTTTAGCCGTAATCATCGCTCACTCATAATCCCTTCTGTTACAGTGTCTGGGGATGGAGGAAATCAAGAAGAGGTTTTGTGAGGCCTTTGAGTCTTGTCACGCTTTATGGAAAAGGATCGAAAAATATCCCAACATCCGACTATTGGTAATAACACTCGTGTTAAGAAGTGAGGGCAACTGATATCAAGAATTGATTACTGATTATATCTGCTTTCATTTCAGAGTCAATCCCCAGGAGGAGAAGGCGGCATTATGACAGTGGCCGAGTTGACAGCCAGGCCTATTGATACCAGTGTAAGCAATTTTTCATCAGGAACTTTTATATTTTACTGTTTGCCACTTTTTAAATGGCTCATATTCCCTTGTTTGCAGGCTCTATTCGAAGTGGCAGCTTCTACGGTGGTGTTCCAATTCGTGCCGGAGAATATTGAAGGGCGAGTCCCTCCTTATTACGACAAGCTGAACTCCTGGGTACGTATTGAAGGGTGCAATGTCTCTGCCATGGCTTGCCATAATAACCACGGTTTGTGTTGCAGTTGGGTCAAATGCTACAAAGGGACTGCCCTCTGGTGAACATCACTCTCTGCGAGGTTGAAAATGGTGAAATTGTCCTACGTTACTGCCCGCTCGAGCCGCAACCCGGTCCCCACGAGCCGCCCGATTTGGACGCTTTCGTTAACTGCTTGGAGCAGCAAATCGTGAGTTGGGATTTCTATTAGTACACTTGAGACATCTCAATAGGGCGATAGTAAAATAGTGTCTCCCTTAGGACATCCTCTCGGCGACTGTCCGTCACAAAATGGAGTTCCAAAAGTTGGTCGAGTCTTCGCCGTGTCTTCGGTTAGTCGATATAGAAGGGTGGGCGGGTCTCGGTGGTGTTCGGTATCAGCCGCTGTCTTTCAAGGACGATCAGCTCACCGATCACGCTAAGGAGCAACTCAACAATCTCAATGTTAACCTCGTGGAGCGGCTAAGGACGACCGATGCGGCTTTTTCTCTCGGTAAGTTCTTTACAATGCTCAACACTGTATAACAGCCTATTGTCCTAATGTCAATACCGTTCAGGTGAAGGAGGCGATGGGCTGGCCTGCGTCAGGTTCGGCATGGTCACTGGCGACACGGACGTCGGCGAGCTGCTCAGCTTGGTTGAGACTGCCGGCCAAGAAGAAGAAGAGAGCGGAAAGGTGCTAGACACTATGGCTGAAGTTGTCAAACGAGGTAAAACTGCAATACCATTAAGGACCGAATGAACAGAATATGGCTATTCCAACAGGGTTCTCACTGTGTTTTCAATTCCAGGTATAGAAGCAGCCACCATCGAGTTACAACGGGAAAGTGATGAACAACTGTGGCAAGAGGGGATTCTGAGGTCGGTCCCGGTCGTCGGTAGTTTCGTCAACTGGCTGTCCCCCCACAACAACAAAAGCCCTGGCATCAAAGGGCGGAGTCTGGATCTAACAGCTGGCATTGTAGCGTCCACGGAGAACATCTACAGGTGAGTCAGAACCCAAAACCATTGGCCAAAAGCCCTTGAAAATGGTCTTTATCATCATATTCATCTACTTCTTAGATACCACATGCAGTCATCACCTAACCAACAACCCCTCGAACAGACGTCAGTCGGTCATTCGAGATCCTCATCGGCATCTTCAAGCCAACCGCAAGCCGCCCCTCCACAACAATCTTAGCAACATTACTTCGCCTTTAACATGCAGAATTCAACATAAAACCCTTAACAATTGAAAATTGTTGAAGCAAGTTGCTTGATTTTTGTTTTCCGTTATGTTGAGTACGAGAAAGAACTTTCAGGAAGGTCCGCTAGCTTCTAAACTTAGTATCCTAACTGTATTATTGTTCTTTTTCTATTAATGTTCTGTGAAAAGTTGATATAGTTAAGGAAAAATTGACTGGACAATAATAAATTTTATGGTCGGATGGTATTATTTATGTAGCAGTCGCATTGAGGGAAGTCTCAAGCGTAAATTTGTGTTGTTGGTCTCCGTAACTTTTTTGTTTAGTGTTTGTTTTATTTTTTAACCGTCGTGCTTGTTTTGGTTTTGAACCTGATTTCATTTTTTGGCAAAAATATGGCACTACACGATAGGATGAGAGGGCGAGGGAGTTGGAACCATTTTGAGTTTCATCGAAATCGGTTGAATTATGAAGGAGATGCAGTAAACTGTTGAACGTACGTATTCCTGATTGTTCTGCCGATTTCGAAGACATTCGACTCATTTGGCCCGGTGGCAACTCGAACCGAACAATTTCGCGACTGCGTCTGGTAACTCGCCACAAAAGTGACCCCGACGTGAGGCTCTATCCGAACCAGGCTTTTACGCCTTTGGTTCATTGTTGTATTGTGAAATAGACAAACTCCAGCAGCCTTAGCGACGGTAACACCAGTTTGCTTCATTTATTACATAATTTCTTCAACAACAAACCCACCCAGATTTTTATTTCAACACGGAAGTGTCACCCGCGCACAGACGTTTTTGTTGTTCTTAACGTGATGTATTTAATGAACTTGTAGCAATGTGCCTAATTGCCACACCTTGACTTTGATCTCTTGAAGAGTCGCCTGCTTGTCTAGATCCATTTTTTCAATAAATTTCAAAAAAATTTGCTTTGTATTTATTACAAACTGTAATCCGACAAACGTGCAATAAAGTCGTAAAGTTGACATTAGGCCACAATTCTTTGCAATAAACACATTCGCTAATTGTAATTTTCTATTACAAGTAGGTGTATTTGTTGGTGAAAAGTGGAAATGAAGTACCTTTCGAGTTCTGTGAGGACTGTATTCATTCAGAAGTGATACGTTTTTATTGTTCATCTCCCTGGTAATTTAGTACCTTCGTAATATTAATTATTTATTCATTGCTTTTGTTTCAAATAAAATGTTTAATACAAAAATTAAGGGTATTGGATCCTGTGTGTTCATTTAGTGCCCAATGAATTATCTACTTGTTGGTGGTCATCTTTACTGGTTGTTTTGGTACTGGTGGCGAGAGCTTTCGAAAAGAACAACAACAAAAAACTGCAATTCAAATTAAGTGGAAAACCAGAGGGATCAGTAAGGGTGAATTGTGAAGGGTGTTTGTCAAATGGGAGTGATGGGGGGTAGCATCAGATCCCGGTGGATTAATGTGACGTCATGTTGATATTTCTTATGGCGTCTTGAATACTTCAGTAAAAATCCAAAATTTACATTTAATGTAAAAGAAGCAGAATTCGTACCATACAATAATGAAGTACTACACTGAAGAGGCTAATGTACTTGGTTAAATCTTAGGAGTTAGGGGATCTCTCACACCTTAGTAAAATTTACTGAATATCCGTAGGTATCAAGAGCGGATTAAAAAATCTTGTTTCGTTTAACCCTTCAATTCCTTCCCCGTCATATGGTTTTGGTAAACTGTTTCTCTTGGTGACTTCGGTACATTTTTGTTGTGACACAATTCCAATTCTGCCAAAATAGGGAAGTTTGTGAATAGTGTTTGATCTGGTTTCTCGAAGAGAAGACTAATGTATGCGGTGAGTGCGTAAATTACCGTCCCTAGTTCATAGTTGAAATGAATGTGATAACTCATTTTAACCGCGGATAGGTTTGTAGGCATTTGAGAAACTGGTGGGTCCCCAGATCTATGTCTAATTATATTCAAAACTCTTTGGCTAATCCCTTAAAAAACCACTATCGCTCACAATGAGAATCAGAAAGCGTTTTAAAACGCATTTCAAAGTAATTACTTGCCATGCTGGGCCACAGAGTCTTTTGACAATGGTCGAATTACAATTTAAAATTTGGCCAGAAGTTACGAGTGGGTTCATGACTAGCATGTAAAGGTTTATGAACGCTTTACTGAATTGATGTTGTTAAAAAGTCGTCAAACGAGTAAGGCACCTTAGGAGTCATTAGATTTTTATGAAAGACTACATTTTGGCACAGAGCATTGACAAATTTTAATCACCACTTTTTTCTACTGACTTGCAAACGTGGAGAGGTTTACCGAAGGTTAACTGCACGATGCATTCTGCATTCTGGTCTCTTTTACTCTGTGGTTAACTGGCACTTCGTGTGTCAAGGAGGAGTGGTGTGCTGAGGAACTGAGAGCTGAAATGTTTTCGTATGAAGGCATGCGAGGATGTACAGCTCAGGTATGTAGGTCCTCCAAAGCATCTCTGTAGTTATCCCGGGAGCTCTATAAATTTCGATCTTAAGTCTTTTATTGCTCACCATTGACTGCTAATGCTAATGCGCTATGTGGCGAGTGGCCACCAGCAAAGGATGCGATACCTATCCAGTCCTACTTTGAAAAACAGAATTGTAGGCAGCAACAAAGGCAGTCTTAAACATTTATTAGGAAGTTTGTCGGAAAGTCTTCATGGTTGACGTGGCCAGCTGTCACAATAAGGTGTGCCACACTGTTTCGGATATAGTAAAACATCCAAGACTGAAGGTTTCCAATACTCACTGCCAGCGATAAGTCTCAATCCAAAATAAATCACCATTTTGGAATCATTTACCGCAAGGCGGTTTTTATGGAACCAATTCCGAATCTAACAGACAGTACCGTCTCCATTTTCTACCAGGGTAGCCAACGACAAATCAGATGGAAGGACTGTCGAATCATCAGCAAACATGATAGTATTTTCATTTGAATGGTCATTCGAAAATATTATAATATTCATTATCTCTTCCTATAGGAAGAGATTAAGGCTTGAACTATGGATAAGTCTCTGATTCGTAATAATCCGGATACAGTAACATTGAGGTGAACAGCTCGGAGTCTGTTGTGCAAGTAAGGGCTAATCGCGGTTGCGGTTTCGGCGGAGAATTAGTACGATAGGTAGTAATTTTGACAGCAACAGTTCGTGAGGCACACGAACTTTGAAACGTCAACCTGCTGTACCGAGCCATTAGATTGTGTCTGGGCCCGGCGATGGCCCAATTCAGTCTGTTCTGGTCTATCAGCGCCGGATTCGCATTCTGCTCTTCCTTCAGTGGCATGCCTCATGGTTATCTTGCCATTCATGCTGGGGGTAGTGCGGTCTTTGGTGGTTCTTGGTTGTCTCCATGGAAGAAATAGATTCCTTATTCCATGGGTTGTCTCAAACACCCTCCCAGGAGGCACAGCAGGCCCACCGGCGTGAGCGACATGTACCCAGGATGGCCCACGGAAGTGCCGGGTTTGGCAGGGATATTCTTGTTTTGCGATTTCTTCTATAGTCGCTGAAACGTCAACCATTGTTGCTGAGACGTGACCTCTTTCAATTGAAATAAACTAATTGTTTAACTAATTGTTAAACTAATTGTTTATAATTTGATTTGAAATACATAGGTAGGGTACCCACGCAAAACTGCTTGCTCAGCCGTTCTTCCCATTCAGAATCCGTACCTATAGGTATACTGATCCGAGACAAATAGATTATTATCCTATTGCCTATTTATGGCAATAGTTTTGAGAATACAGGGAAATTGAAGCCTCGAGGATGAAAACCTCGATGACAACACTGGGATGGGGTGTTCTAGGACGGAGGTCGAAAATTCTGATCGGCCTCAAAATGTGACATTAGGTATTCGTTTCAAGAGGTGTAGATTCCAAAAACGAAATGTCCGTCCGCCGACTAGGGATTGCAATCCCGGGATCCCGGGATCCCGAAATCCCGGGATCCCGGTCGATTTTTGCCAATTTGAAATCCCGGGATTCGTGGTGTCAATCCCGGGATCCCGGGGTTCGAGAATTAATTGCACCTCATACGTAAATTGCTCAAGTCTTTTCGGGAAAAATCTTTTAACAACGGACAATAATTCGAAGGCTAAGTGAAAGTGCTCTAAGATGAAAACTGTGAAGTCCCATGAAGAAAGGATTCGGAAATCTATGAACCAGCCGATGCCGGTGCCGAAAATACGAAAAGATTTATCGACCACAATTAAAAAAGAAACGAGCCTGTTCAAAAATGGAGGCAGCCGAGGCCACCATTTGGATTTAGTATACAAAATTTGTGGATATTTAATATCTCCTGTTAGAGGCCGGTCAGCGGACAAAAAAGGGGGCTTAGAACGGAAAAATAGACACGTTCTAATTTTTTGGTTTATTATTCTTGGAATAATACACCTATGTATTCGCGACGCGGGTCGACGACTCCGATCGGCCTCAAAATTTGACATTATCCGTTTCAAGAGGTCTACATTCAAAATCCGAAATGTCCGTCCGCCGTCCGCCGTACGCCGTACGCCGTCCGCCGTCCAGGCCGTTTTGGGCAGTAGGAATTTTTTTAAAAATCTGAAATTTTGGCAAAATACTTGGTTTACCATCTAGTTGTGCCCGCAAGGTTTTCAGTCCGATCGCCCAAACCCGTGGGGCGCTATGGGGCTAAAATGGGGCTACAGGAGGGGTGTTTCGAAGGCTTTTAGCTATGGGATCGAGTTAGGTGTCGTTTTCGAAGTATTTTTGGACGTAGAATCCATTTTTGGGGGTCCCGGAACGATCCGATTTCACTGTGGCGTTCTATAGGGCTCTCATGGGGGTAAAAATGGGATTTTTGAAGGATCCCATGAAGTTAAATATTTTTCGAGTAAAAATTAAAGAATTTTTGAAAAAACACATTTTTGAAAAAAAAAATCCCCCCAAAAAATTTTTTTTGAAATATAAAAATCCAAAAAAAAATTTTTTAAATTTTTTTTATTGACAGAATTAAATGTCTGTACAAGTAACCTATATCACAAAATAATAAACCCTTGTGTAAAATTTGCAGCGTTTTGTTTTTTACTCGAAAAACATTTGACCTGGGATCCGTCAAAAATCCCATTTGTAGCCCCAAGAAGCCCAATAGATCGCCACAGTGAAATCGGATCGTTCCGGCACCCCCCAAAAACGGATTCTACGTCCAAAAATACTTCGAAAATGACACCCAACTCGACCCCCATTGCTGAACACTTTCGAAAACCCCTCCCGTAGCCCCACAGTGATTTGGGCGATCGGGATGAAAACCTTGCGGGCACAACTAGATGGTAAAGCGAGTAGGTATTTTGTCAAATTTTCAGATTTAAAAAAACTTCCTACTGCCCACAACGGCCCGGACGGCGGACGGACATTTCGGTTTTGGAATCAAGACCTCGTGAAACAGATAATGTCAAATTTTGAGGCCGATCGGAGTCGTCGACCTCTGTCGCGAAAATGTAATATTGGAACCTACTGGGAAAGCTCATGAGTAGCAGATTAAGCTCAGCATGGCAGTGTCTTCGTGAAGCTCTCGCATCCGAGATCTCACTTCATAGCTGTTCGGATGCCAATAATTTCATTAGGTAGATGTTCTACGTTCAAATGGAGAAGAGTAGTTCTGTTCGAAAAGGAAGAGAAATTGGTTCGTTTTGTCCAATCTCCAATACTGATGCAGCATCAGTATTGGAGTGATGCTCATTCGATTATCTAAATCATTCGTTTTGTTCATCACTATCAACAGTGACAAGTTGTTCGGCGTCCAACGACTGAATTTCCTGCGAACCCTATTTTTTTATTTTTAGAAAAACCAATCATTATTGAAAAGCGAGTAAAAGAGGTCAGAGGCCAGAGTCCGGGGGTTGGCTGATTTTAGCCAGCACGCCCCCCCCCCCCCCAAGTCGTACACAAATGTGAGCTATCAGCGTTACCCAGAGGACACCGCGAGGAGGTTGCTCACGTTGTCCCCCAATATCAGTGGCATTAGCCACCTCGTCAAACGTTTAAAAAAAGAAAATGGGGGGGGGGGGGGGTTTACTCATGAGTCCGAAATAACGTAAAGTTGAATACAGGCGAGTGACAAGAAAATGGTTCCACTGTTTCCAAACATATACCTGCTGATATGTTTCATTCCCAACAAATACCAACCAATAGTTCCATGGAGGCGCCTAACACTCGACCTCAAAAGAAGAGAGACCTTAAACTCATTGAGCCTCCTATGCCTCCACCAGTTGAACACTTGACCAACCCAACGGATGGACTACGAACAACTTCGTCCAGTTCTTCGATCTCTTCAAACTCGTGTGTGTCCTCTTATGTGTGTTCAAATTTTGTCAAGACGTTCTTGGTATGTGTAATAATGCAGTGAGGGAGAAAATGTAACAAATTACTCGACCTCAGCCTTCGTTAGGATGGGTAACTATGGGAAACTATTCCTAAACATTAACCAAATACCCACTGTAGGCACTTCACGAGAGCCATCCTACCTTCAACCTACCATCTTCCTTTCTTCTGCCAGCCTTCTCTTCTATCCTTTGGTGCAGCTTCTTCCTCGAGCTCCTTTCCTCGTTTTTTTTTTTCTTCTGTTGACTGGGAAGCCTCTGGATCTGCCATGTTTAAGCCTCCGATCACTGGAGAACTGGTGACTCCAACGCAATACAGGGGAATTGAACCCGAGCTGATGCCAATTTCTGTAAAATGTGAAAATGATGAGAAAAGGATCGAACTCTCGGCCCTGGCATTTATATATAAAGAGAACCCCCTTTTTACAACTAATTATTATTAATTAGTTGTAAAAAGGGGTTTCCCCCATGTGACCTCCTCCTACCCCCCCAACTAAGGGGGGGGCTTTCCCCAAATAGTCACACCTTCCTCACCAATTGGGTTAGGTTAGGTTACTGGAACAAAGCATCAATCGTGTGGAACAGGCGGTAAACGTTCCAGGCAGGAAACAAGCAGTATAAATGCTCCAGGCAGCAAACAGGCAGTATAAACGCTCAATGCAGCAAACAGGCAGTATAAATGCTCAATGCAGCAAACAGGCATTATAAATGCTCAATGCAGCAAACAGGCAGAATAAATGCTCTGTGCAGGAAACAGGCAGAATAAATGCTCTGTGCAGGAAACAGGCAGTATAAATGCTCTGTGCAGGAAACAGGCAGTATAAATGCTCTGTGCAGCAAACAGGCAGCATAAACACTCAATTCAGCAAACAGGCAGAATAAATGCTCAATGCAGCAAACAGGCAGAATAAATGCTCTGTGCAGGAAACAGGCAGTATAAATGCTCTGTGCAGCAAACAGGCAGCATAAACACACAATTCAGCAAACAGGCAGAATAAATGCTCTGTACAGGAAACAGGCAGTATAAACACTCAATGCAGCAAACAGGTAGGTAGTATAAATGCTCCAAGCAGGAAACTGGCAAGCTCCATGAAGAACAAAGGCAATATTAACTTTCATGCAGCAAACAGTCCGTAAACATTCTATGGCAACAAGCGGTGACAGGGAAGGAAGACGTGCCAACTATGGAAACTAGCGGTGATAACTTTACACAGGCAACAGGCAATGGCCAACGGAACTACTTACTTTTGGGGTTTCTCCTCTTACCAGGGGCTGCTCAATATCGCCCGACACCAAACCCTTTGGTCCAGACAATCATCCTTGGTGAGGTTGAGGCGACGCATCGAGTGGGCACCCTTCTTCAGTTCGCCTTCTGGAGAACCTTTCTGCGGCCATACCTATGACAGACATGCCTGTACCATTGGAGCGTCCTCTTGTCCAACGAGCTACAGCTGATTCTCCTTGGGGACAAAACACAAACTACTCTCCCTCAACATCTTCTTATCTTTTTCATAATTTGCCGCTCCTCTTCACACCATTCATCCCCCTCCATTGGCAGTATACTTTCAACAAAAACACTGAGGATGAGCTGTTTAGTTCGGCAATGGATTTCTCTGCCCCACCACTGACAGTTGAGGGCTGAGAGCTTGAATTGTTCCTTTGGCTAATGAAATCCGGGTTTCAATATCCAATTTGCACACTCCTGACTTGTCAATGATGGAATCCAGAAACTTGAGAGAATGGACATTACCAACATCAAAAACCTCTAGGGCGACCTATGGAACCCTTAAAGAACGAGAGCCAAGAGTAGATAATCAGAACTTGCATGTCTTCATTTTGTCAAAGGACTCTAAAAATCTAAAGATAAGGCTTCAAAATTTGAAGTCTTTTTTGTGTTTGTGAGCCCTCTATTTAATAGAGGGCTCACAAACACAACTTTTTTCGATAAAGACAAAACAGTACTTAACTACTCTCCCTCAACGTTCCTTCTTACCTTTCATAGTTTGCTGCTCCTCTTCACGCCATTCTTCCCCCACCATTGGCAGTAGCGTCAGACTGAAGACCCTTTGGGATCTTGGGAAGCGTTCTTTAAATAAACTCACTAAAACCTATTTGCCAAATTATTTGCCTTCCTGGTGATTTCATGCAGAATTTGGCGACATCATAGCAGCAGCAACTCTTGTCTAGTGTGTCCCTTCGCAGCAGAAAAAGTGGATTGGCTCGAAGATGATGAGAAGATATGTTGGTGGTCTTATCATTCAGAGTACTTCAGTTATGACGCTGATGCTCCCAAGAAGCCTGCCATCGAGGCTGAAATATAAAATGAACGTTTAGCAAGGAAATCCACTTCATATTTATTTCACTGTAGTCAATCAAACTCACCAACAATGTCTTCTCTGTAAATTCAGTCAATGATGGCAGCTGCAGATGTTGAGGAGCAGATTGGCAGTAGCGTCAGACTGAAGACCCTTTGGGATCTTGAGAAGCGTTCTTTAAATAAACTCACTAAAACCTATTTGCCAAATTATTTGCCTTCCTGGTGATTTCATGCAGAATTTGGCGACATCATTGCAGCAGCAACTCTTGTCTAGTGTGTCCCTTCGCAGCAGAAAAAGTGGATTGGCTCATAGATGATGAGAAGATATGTTGGTGGTCTTATCATTCAGAGTACTTCAGTTATGACGCTGATGCTCCCAAGAAGCCTGCCATCGAGGCTGAAATATAAAATGAACGTTTAGCAAGGAAATCCACTTCATATTTATTTCACTGTAGTCAATCAAACTCACCAACAATGTCTTCTCTGTAAATTCAGTCAATGATGGCAGCTGCAGATGTTGAGGAGCAGATTGGCAGTAGCGTCAGACTGAAGACCCTTTGGGATCTTGAGAAGCGTTCTATAAATAAACTCACTAAAAGCTATTTGCCAAATTATTTGCCTTCCTGGTGATTTCATGCAGAATTTGGCGACACCATTGCTGCAGCAACTCTTGTCTGGTGTGTCGCTTCGGTGCAGAAAAAGTGGATTGGCTCGTAGATGATGAGAAGATATGTTGGTGGTCTTCTATTCAGAGTACTTCAGTAATGACGCTGATGCTCCCAAGAATTCTGCCATCGAGGCTGAAATACAAAATGACCGTTTAGCAAGGAAATCCACTCCATATCTATTTCACTTTAGTCAATCAAACTCACCAACAATGTCTTCTCTGTAAATTCATCCACCCTAAGACTACCTACCTACCCGAGACCTAATGGGAAAGACTATAACTAACTTACAATCTATAATCCACGCGGCAGGCAGGCAAGGAGGCACAGCTTCGCAAGCTATCAAATAATGAATGGCAGGCTGGATCCTACGAGCTGGCTTATCCTTGCTGCGTACCACGTTTACCTACAAACCGCCTCACACATCCTGTTGACACCACCCAACTAGCCTACGCGCACTTAAAACACTTTACACAACACTGCACTTTAACACTCCGATGAGGCCCAACGCGGTTGCTCCTATTTACGCTCCCAAGATCAACTAATTTCAGCCCAATCCATGATTCACACTCCACTTTACCTGAATGTTAGAAATAAATTTTGATTTTTTTTAAGTAACTGTAATTGATTCTGTCACCACTGTTTTGGTGGTGGTGAGCGCTTTCAATGTGAAAACCTCATCGTCTGACTATTGATGACGTTATCACATCGAAAGCGCTCGCCACCGTCAAAACAGCCAGCGACGGGCTCAACCAGAGTTATGTAGTCACTGGCAGGCCCCAAAACCCTTTACACTCAATACCATTATTATTTTTTATTCAATTTGCCAGGACATTGTGAATTAGTTATTTTCTCGATGGAATTTAGTGAATGATTTTGTGAACTGAATGATTCTTTACTTTTGTTTTAAGGAGTATTGAATACGAATGAAGTGGATACGAATTTTGAGTGAAGTTTTTTACCGAAGAGGTCTAATGAGGAGGTTAAGGAGGGAAATTACTCCTCTGCTGTTGTGGGTACTAAATTGAAGTGTGAAAACCAGTTTCGAGCAACTAAGCTCATCTACAGCCCAGAGGAATTTGAAGTAGTTGAACCTATACTGAGGTTTTTTATTATTATTTTATTTTTTTATTTTTAAGTATAAACCTGAGTAGGTATAGGTTCAACTACTTCAAGTTAGGTAGGTAGGCCTACTCTGGGCTGTAGTTGAGTTAAGTTGCTCGAAACCCATCATGACCCTATAATTGTAGCCCCCCCCCCCCCCCCCCCAACGAAACGAGGAAAATATTTTATTACTCTGAAATGATCACAATAAATAATTAGATTTTTATTTAAGATGCTTTGACCAAATGAAATGAATCAATATTCTATTAATTTTTTGTGCTGCAATACTTTAAAGCGTAATTTTCAGTCCCCTGATTTTAAAAATGTTTACTTCCCCGGACATAGCCCCCCCCCCCCCTTTAAAACTGCAACAACAGGCGATTTCTCTCCCTAACCTCCACATACGAATTTCAAGTTTGCCACATCGCGAACTGACTGTCCCTTGCAGGCACAACATTAAATGTGTACAAATTTTGTCAGAATTTCAGATTTGTTGACTCTAAAAAAGAAATCCTAGGTACCGCCTAAAAGGGCTCGGACGGCGGGAGGGAACATTACAGTTTTGGAACTTAGGTACCCATCTTGAAACGTGAAATGACAAATTTTGAGGCCGATTCCAAAAAAACTCACGAGAATAATAAAACATTCATTAACGGTAGAAAAAAAGCTCAACAAGAGAGACAGAGAATCCCTCAATGAGATCAACTTGATGCTGAACTAAATAAACCAATCAGGAGGGTTTGTGGGCTTCATGAATAGAAAATACCGCGAGTGAGAAACAATAATTATTCGTAAAAGATGAATAATTCATCTTACAATAATTATTATTGTAATCAGTTCATACCAAATACGTTTTCGTCTAAAACATGGCAACGCGACAACTTTCTTTCTATTCGTTACTCTCCCGGATGATAATATCACATTGTGCGATAAGTGGAGATAATTTCAAATGAATTGGGCTGAAATTACATTTAAATTTAAAAAATACCCCAACATGACCTCCCCGTAGAGCTGCTGGGAGAAGACTGAGTGATGACGAGGACGGGGCCACACCCTTCGCGGTCGTTCGATGTGGCATGTTGCACGAACTCCGCTGGTGTTCGTGTAAGGTCTACACAGCTAGGTCTGCGGGCCGAACGCGCAGACCTTACAGGCCTTGTAGAGATTCTGTGGTTCCGCGAGAGGGCTACAACTTAGTAGGTAACAATGAATAAAAATAATAACAATGATTATTATTCTTAGTTAGGTACCTATACTAAATGTTTGACCTCTCTGGGACTCAACATTGCCCTTAAACATCTCATGATGCGAAAATTCCATGAATAAAATGTATAAAGTGAATAAGTGTTACTATTCTTTGATAGGTACCTATAGGTTAATTATGAAAAATTAAATCTGTACCAAAGGAAACATTTTTGAAAAAATTAAAAATTAATTCTGTACCAAAGGAAATATTTTTGAAAAAATTAAAAATAGTTACCTACTTACTTATTAGGTTGGACAGAAGTGGGGGCATAAAAAAAAAAAAAAACGTCCAAAATTACTCGGAATACGACACCTACCTATTAAACAGGTTTTTGAAAAATCTGAAATATTGACAAAAGACTCGGTTTGCCATCTAGTTGTGCCTGCAAGGTTTTCAGCCCGATCGCCCAAACCCGTGGGGCGCTATGGGGCTAAAATGAGGCTACGGGAAGGGTTTTTTGAAGGTTTTCTGCTATGAGGTCGAGTTAGGTGTCGATTTCGAAGTAATTCTGGACGTAGAATCCATTTTTTGGGGTGACGGAACGATCCGATTTCACTGTGGGGATCTATTGGGCTTTCAGGAGGCTACAAAAGGGATTTTTGAAGGTTTCAAATAAGGTGTAGTTTTCCGAGTAATTTTGGACGCAAAATCTATTTTTTATGTCCTTCCGAAGTACAGATTATGGTTTATTACCTATTCGTGGAATAATACACATGTGTATATACACAGGTGTAGGTCTACACCTTTGTAATCGCGACGGAGGTCAACGACTCCGATCGGCCTCAAAATTTGACATTATCCGTTTCAAGAGGTCCAGATTCCAAAACCGAAATGTCCGTACGCCGTCCGGGCGGTTTTGGACAGTAGGAATTTTTTTTAAATCTGAAATTTTGACAAAATATATTTTGTATAGGTTCACCTACACCAAATACTTGGTTAACCATCTAGTTGTGCCCGCAAAGTTTTCAGCCCGATCGCCCAAACCCGTGGGGCGCTATGGGGCTAATTTGGAGCTACAGGAGGGTTTTTTTGTAGGTTTTCGGCTATGGGGTCGAGTTTGGTGGCGTTTTCGAAGTATTTTTGAGCGTAGAATCCATTTTTTGGGGTCCCGGAACGATCCAATTTCACTGTGGATAGCTTATAGGCTTTCATGGATATATCGCTCCTCCGGAGGAATAGTGGTATAAGTCCAAAAACCTTACTTTTGGGAAATCGCAATTTAAGATTTTTCACATATTTGTTAGCGTGTTGCAGACACGAGGGCTTTGTTTCCGATATCCGATGCTTCTCAGGCTTTCATATTATTATCTACCTTTCAGGTTTTCCCAAAGCTTCTTCTCCCCCTTCTCATTCACGACGCGCATGTATTAAAATCAATTAAATTTCAATTATGTACCACTCTTATCCCAAGAAATTGGGCCCAAATGGATGGTACATCTTGACATGATCCACTACTGTACTGATGAACACACGGGATGACACACGTTAATATTGGAATAGTAGTGGTACATTTTTGAAATGATCCGGTTTTGCCACTGCAAGCACACAAAAAAGGATATTTTCTTGGTTGAACAGCGGTACTTCTTGAAATATACCAGTACTGAAGTGAAAAAAATAAGGTTAATACCTGATTTTTCTGACGGATAGCGGCTCATTAGAGATGAACCAACCTTCTTCAAACGAAATGTCGGTAATCTGCATGGAAAACATACCGGTTCATCTGCTCTCTCCCGAGTAATTTTTGAACTATGCTTAAACCAATAATACCCCCATGTTAAGCTCGTCGCGAGCTACCCAATGGTATATATAACTCAAAACAGCTGTTTTTAGACTTACTTATACCACTATTACTCCGGAGGAGCGATATCCATGAAAGCTTTCCATAAGGGAGTCCCACTCAACCACCTGAACCATATTTCAGAAAATCCCTCACCCTCCAGTTTATGAGCGATCTCTAAAATTTCACCCAACGTTGCTGTTTCCGAACCAGTCAAATTTTTTTCTGGATCCATCACCCCGACCACTCCAGGCCATAATTTTATCGATGGATTCCTTGATGTTGTAAAAGCAATGTGCGATATTGTGGGTTTTCCACGTCAAAGGAGCAGCATCCATCGATTTCAAGGTTTAAGGGCATTTAGGCAAAAACCGCTGTTAGTGAGGGTTTACTGTATTAAGGTCCATCCACAAATTAATTACATTGTTTCACTTTTTTGGAGAACGAATATTTTGGGCGAGAGATGAGATGAGTTCCCCCATAGAGGGATCCTGTACGCTGCTCTAGTCTGCTTCCATGGAAGCAAGCGCAGTAAACTGTGCGTAGAACCTCAGGAGAAACCGCGCCAACCAATCTTCTCAGCATAAATATGCTGGAGGAAAGCTTAGATGAAAGTACCTCTGTGTGCCTGGCCCAAGACAGTCGATTATCGACCTCAATTACCACAAGATAGAGTTGTCCATTGTCGAGATCGATCCTGGACAGCGGTCCGGTTAACGAAACCGGCGGACGTGACGTCTCGACACAGCAGAATCTGTTGTGTTGACCGGCCTCCAAGTAGAGGGCGAATCAAGGCTGGTTTGGCACGTTCACGTGAACGAGGGATTCGGATAAAGGGACTGAGGGGATGCTGCATCAGGGTGAGTGCATTCCAGACAGTCAGAGCGAGCGTATGCCCGTCTGCCCGTCGTAGGCCCGGGAGTCGACTATCTCCTGGACCTTCCAGATCGTCACCTGGACCTCCGGGACTCTCTTCTCAGCCCAAGCAACTCCGGACAGGACCCCCGGGACCCCTACGTCGTTAAGATGAAGTCCCTGGCGATTTACACTGCAGCGACCCTCATGAGTAGCTTGGGCTAGCTCCCACGTCTCGTGAGAAGACATTTCGCGTTCGGTATCGGGTGTTAGGATGTTCACGAACGATATATTTATTTCACTGTATAATAAATACGCTTAGGGTCACAACCCTTTGGAACTAATTTCCATACCTCCTGATTGCCTGGGAGAGAGATCAGTCAATTAACCCTCATTTCATAATATAATAATTATTGACTCCCGAACGGAGAGCCATTTCACTCTCCGACAGTCATCTTTCCATTCAGCTCCAACAACAAACCCTGTCTTCCCTGGAATTTCCCTGACGCGTCTGCGATCGGCGGCGGCGCACTGTTTTTTTTTTCGCCACTCTAGCTGGACAAAAGTCCAAAAAAAAGTTTGATTTGGAATAAAAGTCAGTAGCTTCTGTTCTACGCCTTTATTTTTCTCCCTTCTCCTACATGCGATACAAGGCTCAACGTAAACAATAAGGTTTGTTCCAGGTCTGACGGCGTCTGTTGACAAAACAGACAGCTGTCGACAGCAGTCCCAATGCCTTCGTCTGTCGAGTTCTGTCGAACAGCCCACCTTCTAACCTGGAACGCGAACTGTCAACAAAATTGTATAATTGTATTCAGAATAATCAACCTTTTTCGAGAGAGGAGTATCATAAGGGCGGGAATGAGTCATTTAAAGTGTTTGAGGGTATATACGAGGACTTTGGGAGGACGCGAGTACAACTTGATGCGTCAAGCACCAAAATAAAGGAGGTTATGAGAGAGGTTTCAACTGGGTTATCCAAGTCGACAGCTCCCAACCGAACTCATTCGAGCTGTCGGTTTCCGTCCGACTGCAGTTGAACTGCTGTCAACCTACAAATCGACCTGGAACAGCCGGCGACGGCGACCTGGAACAGCAGTTTTCTCAACTGCGCATGTCTCCGTCGATTTCTGTTAACAGTCCGTCAAACCTGGAACGAACCTGTTATTCATCAGCTCGGTCAGTGATATCAATTTCGCCACCAGAACGCTCTCTTTTCAGTCCCGTCACGATCCCTATTATGCAGGCAGTAATAATGTTTACCAACTAGGTCAGGCTTTCATTTCGAACATTGAGCTGTGAGATATTCAGACAGTCCAGTCAAAACCACAAAACTACGAAAAGCTTCGTTTATTATTAAAAAAGTGACAAATTAATAAAAATATGTGAGAATGAGCCCCAGATGAGAATGTCAAAATGTTCGGCATTCACTTAGGCGGCAATTCTCTCGTTCTTCCAGCTGTTCTTTTCTTTGAGGTACATGACTCTGTCTGCGATCCTGGGCCCAAGAGACTCGTAAAACTCGATCATCGACGGGAAGATCTTGTAGGCGACCCTGAAACAATTGAAAGCTTTCGTCAAAGTGAGGAACACGTCTGAAGACGAAATTTTGCTCGTAGGGTGGCAGCAACCGTCAACAGATTTCGGCGCTCGGTGAAAAAATTATTCCAAGTATAAATTGTGAGCGCAAAATGACCAAATTTGTGTAAACAGTATCAGTAAAACACTTACACGTGGTCGGGTTTGGCAAGGGCGTTGGCTCCTTCCTTATATTCGTTGAGGATCTGATCGTGGTGCTTCTTGAGCTCGTCCCACTCGATGGAAGTCCCCTGGTGGCACACGACCGCTCGGATTTTGCAGAAAAGCGGCTCAGAGTCGTACAGGTCCTTCCAATTATCGTAAGGCAATTCTTCAATGGGTCCTTCTATCCTCACCTGAAAGAGATCAAACTCTCATGACTAACTAGAACAGTAGGAAGTTCCAGAGGTGGGGGAAGAGAAGTACGAGGGGCGTGAGGTGGTTAGGAATAGAATATAGAATAGAATAGAATATTTTGGTTTATTATTCTTGGAATAATACACCTATGTTTTCGCGACGGAGGTGGACGACTCCGATCGGCCTCAAAATTTGACATTATCCGTTTCAAGAGGTCTACATTCTAAATCCGAAATGTCCGTCCGCCGTCCGGGCCGTTTTGGGCAGTAGAATTTTTTTTAAATCTGAAGTTTTGACAAAATACTCGCTTTACCATCTAGTTGTGCCCGCAAGGTTTTCAGCCCGATCGCCCAAACCCGTGGGGCGCTATGGGACTAAAATGGGGCTACAGAAGGGGGTTTTTGAAGGCTTTCGGCTATGGGATCGAGTCAGGTGTCGTTTTCGAAGTATTATTGGACGTAGAATCCATTTTTTGGGGTCCCGCAGCGATCCGATTTCACTGTGGCGATCTATAGGGCTTTCATGGGGCTAAATATGGGATTTTTGAAGGATCCCTGGAGGTTAAATATTTTTCGAGTAAAGAATAAAGAATTTTTGGAAAAACAATTTTTTTGAAAAAAAAAAAAAAAAAAAATCCAAAAAATTTTTTTCCAACATTTTTTCTTTTGACTCAGAAATAATTTTTGCGCAACTAACCTATATCAAAGAATAATAAACCCTTGTGTAAAATTTGCAGCGAGGTGGTTAGGGTGAGAAATGACTCCTCTGCTGAGTACTCAGCAGAGGAGTCATTTCTCACCCTAACCACCTCATTGGATTAGACCTCTGCACCGTCGGCAAACACCACACTGAAATTTGCAGCGTTTTTTTAAAAATGTTATCAGGGACGGTACCAGCTTCGAAACCCTTGTGCTAAAATTTAATGCTGGATGCTCGAAAAGCCGCGAAATTTTCGGATTTTTTTTTTTTTTTTCAGTTCTTGGCTTTTAGCTTCAAAAATGTGCTCCCTAACGAAAAAGTCACTGTATACTATTTTCAAGTAGACAAGATTTGCTACCATTTGAGCGCAACGGCAGCTTTCTAGGACCAATGGGCCCCGAGATTAACCCTCTTCAAACATTGACCATTTTCCCCCAAATTTAGAAATCGTGGTTTTATCCTTCTTCAGTACGGAATATCGGCTATGATATTCATCCCGAATTCATCCACGAGGAAAGTTATGAGGAATGAAATTGTAGAGCAGTGATTCAGCTTCAATTTAAGCACAACCAGAACACGTAGGACTATCCCACTGACCTCCGTAGAAGCTGAGAGGGCCTTTTGAGTAGCAGGACTATTTTCGACAAAGCTAAGAAGCAAATTGGCTGATCCAACTTTGAATGCTTTCTAAGATCCAACATTATGATTTCTAAAAGCACATTTTTTGAGTACATAAGTGAAATTTCTCCTTCATGAAAGAAGTAATATTTTATATAATTTACAATTATTGTAAATAAACAAGTTTTTCGTCGTTTTTAATCAATTTTTTCACGTTCATACAAAAATCATCAATCCCGGGATTGCCTCTGAAAAATCCCGGGATCCCGGGATTCAGAAAAACGTTCGGGATTGCAATCCCTACCGCCGACCGAGCCGTTTTAGGCAGAAGGAATTTTTGTTTGAAATTTGAAATTTTGGCAAAATAGGTACACGGTTAACCGTGTAGTAAATTTACTATCTAGTTGTGCCCTCAAAGTTTTCAGCCCGATCGCTCGAACCCGTGGGGCTAAAAAGAGGCTACATTAGGGCTTTTTTTTTTAAAGGATTTCGGCAATGGGTTCGAGTTAGGTGTCGTTTTCGAAGTACTTTTGGACGTAGAATCCATTTTTGTGGGTCCCAAAACGATTCGATTTCACCGTGGGTATCTATTGGGCTCTCATGAGGCTTCAAATGGGATTTTTGAAGGATCCGAGGAGGTCAAATATTTTCAGAGTAGGCAATTTTGAACGCATAATCCATCTTTCGATGTCCCCATTTTTTTCCATAATACTTTTTATTTACAGAGAATGAATTTTTGCACACGTTACCGATACCTACCAAAGAATATTAAACCCTTGTGTAAAATTTGCAGTGTTTTGGAATCTGTCCTGGAGTGTCTTGAAACGGAAAATGACAAATTTCGAGACCGATCAGGATTTTCGACCTCCGTCGCGATTACATAGGTATATTATTCCAAGAATAATTCTTATAAACCAAAAGTTAATTAAAATAATAATAATAATTATTATTATTTAATTTAAGGCAGTTTAATATTAATAATTAATCAATTATTGATTCAATTAAATTCATAGAGCAGTTAGGTTGTTTGTACCCTATGTCCTTCCATTCTCCTCAAGGATAGTTATAGGTATATTCATTCTTAATAATAATGATAATTATCATTATAATGATCATTATCATAATAATTATTATTATTCTTGAATGAGCAATAATAAACATGACATGTTATATTAAATATTAATAATATTAAAATTTAATATTCACTATATTGCAATTTAAAATTACACAATGTAAAATTTAATGTTATAATATAACATTTAATGTTATATTATAACATTAAATTTTACATTGTGTAATTATAATATAACATTTAATGTTATATTATAACATTAAATTTTACATTGTGTAATTTTAAATTGCAATATAGTGAAATCGATGGGCATATACGATTTTATTTTAATCGATTTTCTCTTGACAATCGATTCTATGCAAAATGGCGGAAGTTCTCGATGAGTTTGTGGGAGGTTGACCGTGTTGTGTAACTTTTCGTCTGCTGTGTGAGATATTAATCAAAAGTTTCTCATTCGGACTTGTTTTTCAAGTCGTCCAGTTTCTCCCGGGTGCTGCGAAAAGTGTAAGTGTTTGGAGATTATCGTACGTTTCTTTCCGTGCAAATTTTGTCGACGGTCCGGTAGTTTCGACCACACTCGATCGTCACGCGCTCACTTTCTATCTTTGACCACCTGACGAGACGGATTCCGCGTTTGTGAGGTTCCGAAGTGAGAAAATTTCTTAGGTGACTCCAGTTTGTAGTACAGGGGAAATTTCTTGATTGAAAATGCCTCAACCGTCACCGTGTCGAGTGGTGGAAAATGGCCGACTCACCGACGGCGTTTTTGTTGGCCTTGCGGTTTGGGGAGTTTTGGTCTGTATTTATGACATTTGCGTGTGAAAACTGATCGAAGCCGACCCATTCGGTGTCCTAACCGAGTAATATTCGTGAAAATCGCTTTCCGGTTCTTCTTTGAAGGGTTCAGGTCTGTCATTGCGCAGTGCTTCCCTCCCTTCCACCCCCTTGATGAATTTCCCACTTTTTTTTCGTGTTATTGATCCCAAGAAGCTGCCTCCGGATCTGCCCAAGTTGGTGTAGGTACTAGCCTAAAATTAAGCTCCGAATTTGATGAAAATTTAATACAATAGACAAATTTTCATCAAATAGAGGAGGGCGGCTGACCAGGAGCGTCATTTCCTCGCATGAAACGGCGGTGACGTTCAGTTGGGTTGCAGAACCAAGGTTGGTCTCATTCGATGCAGAAGCAAGCTACCTACAAAATTTGTATAGATTTGTAAATAGATTTAATCTTCGTTGGAATACAATTTTTAACGGCCATAGTTTTTACGCCAGAAGGTAAAAAGTACCAAAAAAACGTGACTTCGGTTCAATAGGTATCACATAATAATATTATCCATATTATGGAATATTATTCCTCTGGCTTTAGATCCCAAGTAATTTATATATTCGGAATCAGCGTTACATTTCCAGTTAGAAGAGTTTTTTTTAATGCATTTTTTGGCATATTCACGATTATCTGTGGTTTTCTAAACTGAAAAAGGCCGAAAAAACGAAAAAAAATCGGTAATATCTCGAAAATTTGGACGTGACCGGAAAAAACTTGAGTTCACATTCGGATTCAGCATTACAAAAAACATAGGATGGTTTTTATGAGGCGCTTGAAAGCGACCTTTTTTTGTATAGGTATTTTTGTATTCCTACTTGTGTTATTACTCCTAAGACTTCGCAAGACGTCCAGCTACAAACTTTGTTATATTAGTTGTTAGGCTAAATCCCCTATTGATAGACCCGTACGAGTCCAACCATATAACATATTATGTTGGTTTATATATTATATAAAATAGCCTCACTGTATTCGGGAAAAGATGAACTCCTGCTGTGTGCCCCCCCCCCCCCCCCCCCGTACAGTGTTGTGGAAGTCGTACAATCGGACGGATGCAGGACCCCGAAAAATGGATTATGGGTCCAAAATTATTTGGATAACGATACCTCATTCGACGTCCTGGCACCCTTTAAAAGCCCCATGGATCCCCACAGTGAAAACGGATGGATCTGCGACCCCCAAAAGTGGATCTACGTCCAAAACCCCTTAGGCTACGTCTTAATTGAAAGTTTTCGGACGATGGAATTCGTCCGAACGCCCTGTAGACGAATGCCCTCCAAAATCAAACTAGCATAAATGCAGGTAGTGGCCTAATTGGAGGGTTTTCCCGTCCGAGGTCATCGCACGGATTATCCGTCCGAAGGGGCTCTTGTTTGTTTCGGCCACGCACCGTGTCGTTCGTACGATCGAGGGTCTTTCAAACAGTCTTGTGCAAGTGTCGTGTCCTCATCGAACTTTAGGATTTACGGACGACCAAAACCACGTCTTTTTCGTACGGCAAAAAACAAACTTGTTTGATTTTTCATTCGTGCGAATAACTATGTCGTTCGAGGAATTATTGATATTGGAGGTACAGTCGCTACTGATTATATGTAGAGTGGCCAGATTTTTTTTTTCGAGGAAGCAGTACATTAAAACAAATAGTCGTTTTATTAGATATTAAGACAAAAAGTTTTAATATCTAATAAAACATCACATTAGGTTAAATCATTGCCACTGGCCAAAAAATATTATGACTATACGATGCAGACAATATCTCATGAAGGAGATCAATACTCAAAACTCGTTTGCGTTCAAAAACTAGTGAACCCATTTGAAAACCACAAAAACCGTAACTCAGAGTAGGTACAATATCCGAATCCCCAATTTTTTCTTCAAAGGGTAAGTGTTAGGTAGGTATGTGCCGTCTTCAAATTTTTTGAAAAAAGCTGAGTTGCTCAGCACACCGCCATCACTATCTTTTCCATACGCCCCTACGTCAATGATTCGAAATCGGCAATTTGAATCACACAGCTAGCAGTACGATCGAAAAAAACCCTTTGTAGTTAAAAAACATACTTCCTGATTTTTGTGGTTTTCAACCCGTATTTCTTTGCAAATGTAATCGAACGTGGCTCTTGACATTCGTGCATATTCGAAAAAAAATTTTTCTTTAATACACAGTTGGGAATAAAGATGATGAAATTCCCCGTATTTATCAGCGTACTGTTCGAAGTAACACTATTAGATTCTGCGTGTACATCTAGAGTGAGGCCTTCCTTATCAATAATTATTGATATTTTGCATAATATAATTATAATTATATTATGCAAAATGCAAACAGCTTTGACAATCTTCGTAGCATTGTTCACCGACGTTTCTATTGGCTCATGCAAAATCCTGAATTTGGCGGCAGCTATTCCAAAAGAATATTCTACAGTCGCTCTCGAGGCAGATAATTTTTTAATTAAATTTAATATTACTGTATTTATACAGTTTTCGTGTCATCACCATGAGATGTCCTTCGTGGTAAAGGCATATTCGAAAAACAAATTCCCCGTATTTGAAGCAATTTAAAAAAATTAATAATTTTTTTACATAGGTAATAATATTACCTTCGTTTTTCGAATATGCACAACATATTATTTGCGTCTTTTCGGTGGAACACAATCCAATGTTGATGCCAGCAGACAAACATTGTTTGAGAGCAAAAACGCGGCATCTTCCACAGTCGACATTTCGGAACAGAATGCAAGTTCTGTTCGTACGAAGCGGTCATGACGTCACGCGCCCCTTTTTCGTACGTTATTTTCGTAACCAATGAGGACACACATTTCGTTCGTACGTACACCGGCATGCGAGCGGCGTTCGTACGAAATTTTCGTGCGAAATCGCACCGTACGGAAACTGTCAATTAGGACGTAGACTTAGCCGAAAACCTTCACAAACCCCTCCCGTAGCCACACAGAGCCCCTCGGATTTGGGCGATCAGACTGAAAACCTTGCGGGCACAACAGTTGTTACTAATGGTGAACCGATATTTTGACAAAATTTCACATTAAAAAATTCCTTACTCCCCAAATCGGCCTGGACGGCGGAGGGACATTTTTTGCAATCTACCCGTCAAAATTTTCGACCCCCGTCGCGAATTCCAAGAATAATAAACCAAAAAGGAAGAGCACTTATCTCTGGATCTTCGCCACAGCTCAGTTCCAATTGTTTGGAAACACCTCGTGTTTTTACTAAAACTACGTGACACATCCTTTTCGTTCCCGTTTGTGTTTTATCGTTGTGGAGGAAGTGCTCGCGGAACCATCAGAAGTACCCCAGTTCCATTGTGTTCTCCAATAAGTTGTCTACAGGATTTACTGCAGAGTAGGTTGCATGCGATTGTTTAGATGTTGCTGTGTCCCATGAAAAATCAATACGTTGTGTGGCTTCTAATAGATACACCCTTAAGTACGTTTCGGAAGTGCCGGTTGTGATGATACTATAAACATTTCTTTCTTGTTGAGGACGGATTCTTAGGACGTAAAATGCAACTTCATACTGAAAATAACACTATTATAGTTTGTTCGCTCAAAATGGGATAACTTCGGAGTTTTTGCCACAAGTGCTAATACTGATGAATTGGCTCAATGTTGTTGAGCGTCAAATTACGAGTTAAGGGAGCACCTGGAATTCCGAAAAATACTACTACCAACCGAGAGAACGAATTTAAACCAAGTCAAGAAATGCCCAATCTGACACTGCGGGAAACGACGTTTTTCAGAACGTTTTCAGCGGTAGCTCGGATAGGACACTATTGGCCCGATTCCAAATACCTTTTTTTTTTCTCGTGAAAGCTGATTAAATTCCCCATTGCAGCTATTCTATGTGAAATTTTGATTTGAGCTTCGATAAGGGAGGGTAGGCAGGCCTACAGGCGTGGCAAATAAATGGCAAACTTTGTCAAAAACGTGTTTTTTTTTGCACATTTTTGCCCATAACTCGGGAACGGTTAGTCCAATCTTAATTCTCCTTTTTTCTAGTGAAATCTGATTATATTTTATACGAGTACATAATATTTCTATTGAGACAACTAAATTCCCATTAGTATTGGTCGGAAAGGGTGGAAACCAGGAATTTGACCACATACGACCACGTTTTTCAGAACATTTTCTTCTCTCCCTCCAAGACTATTTCTCCTATCGAAATTGCATTGCCCCCACGCGAAAGCTGATTAAGGATTTCCTTTCAGAACTGAAAATTAAAAATTTCCCGGAGACCTAAGGAAATGCTCGTAAAATGCCTTCTCAAATAGGTAAAATTGCCAATTCCCCGGAAAATTTTTAAATAATTTGAATTATTGCTTCAAAGTATTGCTGTTCCAACAGTTATTATAACTGCTTATAATAACTTTGAAATGGTTAGTCCTAGCCAAAAAAAAAAACAATGAAAGTTGTAGATCATGAAATTTTACATTAGGTGATCATCCAAGTTTTCAGATCAGCTTTTGCTTTCAGAAATTTAAAAGAAATGAAAAACGTGGTCGTCGAAAAACTGGAAAATGTCTTGAAGGTGTGACTTCAACAGCTGATTCCTCGTCCTGCCTCTAATTCAAACTTATATTTTTCCATAAATAATGTAAATTAATGTGAAATTGGGATCTGAGTTTTGATCACATTTTCGGTGTTATTTGGAAGCTTTCCATCGACAAAATAAAAAAATGTTCATTCCGTATTGTTAAGTATTAAATACTTGGAAGTGAATATTCAATGGGCTAGGGCATCCCGACTATTTTTTTCTAAGAAAACTTCATAATTCGAAGCAGTAGCAGTGGGGACAGACCGTATACATGGCCACCAACATAAAAATAATAAATTTTTAGCACATTTTTCGTCTGATTACTCTGGCGGATTTACTTTGGGGTGCAGGGGGAATTCAAAATCAAATTTTCGCTTAGTCATGTCTTTTCCTTGCTAAAATTAGCAATAATTGCTAATTTTAGTGCAAAATTATTTTGCACTGAGTAGGACCTACCTGGTACCTTTTTTGTGGCTATTTTAACTACGTTTGAACGAATTTCTCTATTTCTTTGATCCCTAGCCATTTTCCAAACTTATTATCCATATTGAATGAATTTTCATCCAGGTTTTCCATGATCTAACCAAATCCCTCGTTGCTTTTTTGTTATCTTTTTACAGCCTTTCTGTTAGTTAATGGAAGGTTATAGTCGAAAACTTTGCTCCACCTTTTCGTATGTGACGTCACAACAGTTGTTACTTGGGCAAAAGCGCTGCTATCGAGAGAACTCATCATTATTCCCCACTCATATTTAAGAGATTGTTGAAGGAGGGAGCTTGAAAATGTAACCTCAACCGTTCTAATTCTCAATTTTCCCCGCTACATTGTGTCATATATTTTTGCCTAAAATTGAAAAAAAAACCCGTACAAAATTGAAAAAAAAAAAAGATTGAAGAAATTTATTTTGGAACAATTGTTGAGCGATCTTTAAAAAAGGTATACGTATAAGAAATTCGGGACTTCGTATTTTCTGGGAGGGTTAAAATTTTGGATGGTTTTGGGTCATCTCTTCATCCTGTAATATAATATATTACAGGATGGGATATTATCCCAAAACCATTGTCAGGAGGGATTTTTCATAGTTCGAATAGAAAGTGAAGCTTCAGCTCAGTTCACATTGAAGATTGAAGTTCCGTGTTTCCTTTCATATTGGCTTGGTGTGTGAAGCAGAGGCTGGATTAAACGAAAGTTTAATTGAAATCGGAAGCTGTAAGTAGAGAACTGGTAACATTAGGCCGAAGTGTGAAGAAAAGGTTCCTTATCGTTTTTCCTGTTGCGTGTGTTACTGTAAAACTGGAACAGAAAAACATTCCAGGACCTTTTTCTTTTTCAATAAAACACTATAGTTTTTTCCCATTTCTTTTTTACTGTGACGCACACCAAATCTCATGGAATCCTTAATAAGCTCTTCTCTTTTGGGCCACAGCTGCAGGTTCTACGAGGTTTTGTTCAACGGACGCTCACCTCCAACCTGTATTTGTAATCGTAACATGAGCAGTGCTGAATCAATTAACGTTTAGCTTAAAATCCATCGGACGTCGAATCAAAATTCCTGAGTTTTCATTCGACAGAATGTGGTTTTCATTTCAATCGTGGTGTTGCAAACTTTTCCACAGAGAGCGGAAATTCCTTGCTGGATATTTCACGACACACTCGCCCTCCAGAACCATCCAAAAATTAATCTTTTGACGCCTGCAGTCACTTTTTATAAAAACGGCACTCTTTAATTTACAGTTGGCCATCAGGGATGACTGTGGTTTATAATGTCAGTACATTATAAATTTAAATCCGCGCTTTCTTATGACACTATAACCTTCGATGGGCTCCACATATCCATTCGAGACTTGAAGAAATCCATCTTGCAGCAGAAACAAATTGGCAAAGGAAGCGATTTTGACTTGCAGATCACCAATGCTCAGTCCAATGAAGGTAAAACATCTACTTCGCTGTATACGTAATCATTGCAACCTTCCTAACAGACATGCATGTTTTGAGGATCAAATTGCGTTGCAAGAAGGCCCAAGTGGTTATTTGTATGATGAAGTGGGGTAATTTATTTTTATTGTGTATGTTGGCTCATTTTGCATTTTACGAGGTTCATCCCAAAAGTGAGTTCCCTATTTTTGAAAAAATCGAAAAAAAAAACTTGATGGACTAAAATGTTCACTGGTTGGAAAGCCCCGAGTCGTTACTGGTACTTTGCGTATCGTGTGTCGAGTGTTTGTAAACCAACAGCATGTGTGCTGTTAATACCCGTTTTTGGTATATACCAGTGACACTGGTCCAGTGTATGTCCAATCTGCGCAGCTACTCGTTGACGGCATCATTGGAAAACGCTCGCCACCCCAAAAGGTTTTCAATGCCGCATAACATGGTGGCGGAAAACGTCCCAATCAAATTTTATGAGCAGAGTTGCTTGGTCAGATTTGCGTGGTTTTGAGTTTGTCATGAAAAAGCAACACTTTTTCTTCAACAGTCTTTAGCTTCAATAGTGTTTCTAAGTTGTTCCAACACTTCACAATATTTGGTAGCATTGTCTCACCTTTAGGAAGACAGTCAACCAACAGGCTTCGCGAGTGGCCGCAATGACCTCCTCTCGAGTCGAACTCGATGAGGGTCCACTACGCTGCTCGCCATGCTCTGTAATACGCCCTCCCTCAAAACGTTTACGCCACTTTCTGACCTATCATCACATTGCCACGACGAAGACAAAGTCTCAATTTCAATTGCGGTAATCCTCTCTCCTTGGTCTCTTTTTTTTTTAATACAATAGGGAAACATTTTTTTGGGATGACCCTCGTAATTCGTTAAGCTCTGGGTTTAATGTGCTGTTCTTGCTTCTGTTGATCCCAAATCATTATGATAGCTGTTACAATTGTTGCAGTTTACTTGTAAATATTTTAACGTGCGTCGCATTTTTGGTTCAGTTCGAGCCAAAAATCGATGTAAATGGTGGGTTCTGTTGATTTCATCCGACATCTTACCTGGGGATAGGGAATGCTCTAGGATTAGCGATTAAAGTACGATGAACAGCCTGAATATAATATATTCAGGCTGTTCATCGGCCTATAAACTGGCCGTTATGCCAGCAGGCGAGGTGACTTCTTCAAGAGTGAAGACATGAGGGGGCCCATACAAACTCATTACTGATGTAGTTGTAATAATTTCATGAAGATACGTTACGTCCATTGATGTTCGGCAGTATGACCCCTTTGACTGGGTGTCCTCCGCAGCATTCTTAGGTTCATACAATATCTATGTACAGTCATGTTCTTCTTGTTGATATGAAAGAGACATACAGATTCTGCGAAGGCTTTTGATAAGCTGTCTCATCGCCACCTGATGTCATTGTTTGATTTGCTCGGCATTCATGGATCTTTTCGCTCTTGAGCTGATTTGTCAGGTATTTAATGGGACGTCAGCTCGTTCGCGCGAGGTGAGCCCTCTCAACACCATTCCTCGCCACCTCGGTTATTCCTCGAAGTTATTCCATCTAGGGCCGTTATGCTTCCTGTTAATGATCAACAGTGTCGTGAGTTGTTTCTCTGTAGATGGCATCCACTGCTCCGCCGTTGGTTCTTCGGCGGATTGTGAGGGTCTTCAGATGGCGATTTCCAACTTGGAGAGTTATTGTGCTTTGAACCACTTTTTCCTGAATCCATCCACACGCTCGCAAGTGACTTTCCATCGCCTAGAACAGCCGATAGCCCACGACTTCACCCTCTGTGGCGCATGCTTGCGAAGATCGGACGGGCTGGTTGATCTGGGGGTTCTTTGCAATGTGCGCCTGGGATTCTCTGGTCATATTAAGGCGTTGGCGACCAGGGCAATGGGGTTTTATCAACAGGAGGAATACCAGAGAATTTAACATTGTCGATGCCATAGTCTCACTTTACTAGGCCCTTGTCCTGTCTATTTTAGAGAACGCCTCCACGATCTGGTCACCCCGTGAATGGGATCCACAAGGATTGCCTGGAGCGAGTTCAGCGAAATTTCCTGCGCTACGTGGCCTACAAGATGGGAATCTCCCGCGAGGACTTTGAGTAGGATGCTCTCCTGATGAGGAGTGTCTTGATAACTATCGAGAAAGAAGGAATTTGTCTGACCTCGTCCTACTCTACAAACTCGTCAATGGTTTGATCTCCTGCACAGCATTGCTCTTCAGGATCAATTTTCTGATGCCTCGAACCACTCTATATTCAGCGTGCCCTTCTCGGCAACGAATTACGACCGAAATCTTCCGCTCCATCGGCTTCAACGAAGTGCCAAACTTTTTCTCTTCCTAAACCCCTTGTTCGATTTCTTCTTTTCTTCCCTTTCATCCCTAAAGACTCTAAGGAGATCCTCCTCTATAAATTTTAATTGAAGCAAGAGTGTATTATTTCATTTCCCTTAATTTTTCTTCTAAACCCCTATTTGTTAGAAAGCTGGACCCCCCCCCCCCCCCCCCCTCCGCCCGTTAGAGTGACTTAATGTTATACAATGTAAATTGGGCCTCTACAATGTAAAAAGGAAGCCTCTTACTTGCCGTGAGGGCAGTACCCTTCTGCCAAAGTCTGATTTGCACACAATTGTTCATGATTCTCAAACAACAACTTTAACAATGTCTGGCTAAGTCACCAGGTCTGAATAGTCGGATGAAATCGTACCCTGTACATAATCCCACGCTTGGGTGTTGGCTATAGTGATTTTAAGGTTATCATGGACTTCTGTGGTACATAGCATTTTACCTGAATCCCAGGAATTCCACTTGTTGATACTAAACATGGAACTACTCTGAACACTATTTCTCAACACGTTTGTACATTGCTGTAGAATTGATTGGCTTCCCATTCTGTTTTACACACTTTTCACTGGTATCATTGTTGTACAGAAGTGAGTCAAGGTGTGTCACTGTCGAGTGCAATTTGAATGGTTAAAATACACTTCAGCGCTCCGCAATCATTTGTACCTGTCAAGGTGGTAATTATTAGATGAACGGTTCAGATGTGAAAAAATAACGCCCGAAAACAATGGGAAAATCTCTTGATGCACAACTGTAGACATGTACCAGATGCAAACTCGACATTTAATAGGTTTGTTCCAGGTCTGACTGCGTCTGTCGACAGAAGTTGGACAGCTATCGACAGAACCCGACCGCACATACTCGAGCTGTCGGTTTCCGTCCAACTGCTGTCAACCTACGATCGACCTGGAACAGCAGTTTCTACACTGCGCATGTCTCCGGCGATTTCTGTTAACATTCCGTCAAACCTGGAACAAACCTATAGAATCTATAGCTATCTCATCAAATTCCACTCGAAACTGTCGAATCTGAAAGCTGGCTTGGGAACAACAACATTCCTTCTCTGTGCAACTCTGCATCTCTTCTCTTTGTTTACTATTTCGAAAAAAAAGAAGAAGTAGAAAACAAAAAATAAAGAACGATAAAAAAGGCACTTTAGAGATGGGTATCGTACCTCCAAAAATCAAGTATTTTTCCTAGCTCATTGACCGATATTAACAACTAATTGATTTTTTATTATTACGTGAAAACAATGATGGAATGTATTGTTACCGAACAACTGAGACCTAAAAGGTTTGATCTAGGTCTGACTGCGTCTGTCGACAGAAGTTGGACAGCTGTCGACCGAACCCGACCGCACGTACTCGAGTAGTCGGTTTCCGTCCAACCTACGATCGACCTGGAACAGCAGTTTCTAAACTGCGCATGTCTCCGGCAATTTCTGTTAACATTCCGTCAAACCTGGAACAAACCTAAAGAAAACTGGAAATTTAATCGTCAGCCAAATTGTCCAGTCCGAAAGTGGGTTTGCTCCATTCCTTCTCTCTGCCACACTGTATCTCTTCTCTTCGGCTAGTTTTTAGAAAAAGCGGCGATTTTTGCGGTGAACTATTGAGAATGAGTATCGAACCTCCAAACATGGATTTTTAAATATTCGAAAAAAGTTTTTTTGGGTCATTTGATCAGATGAAAATAAATAGACTTTCAAAGAAACGCTGCAAATTTTACTCAAGGTTTTATTATTCATAATATCAAACCTCCATTACAGGAAGGTAAATTGTGCAAAAATTGATTCTGTCATTAAAAAATGCTTTGAAAAGAAATAAATTTTCCAGTTCATTGACTGTACGGAGGTAGGACCCCGAAAGATGGATCACGCGTCCAAAATTACTCGGAAAACGACACCTCATTTGACCTGCTGACATTCTTCAAGAGCTCCATTAATGCCACATAGCCCGTTCTGCCACCCCCCAAAAATACGTCGAAAACGACACCTAACTCAAACCCATAGGTTGATCGATTGTGCTGACAACCTTGCGGGCACAACTATATGGTGAACCGAGTAGGTATTTTGTCAAAATTTCAGTTAAAAAAAATTCCTAGGTACTGCCCAAAACGGGCGGAAAGGTGGACGGAATTTTGATATCAACGCGTCGTGAAACGTATATAATGTCAAATTTTGAGGCCGTATAATGTCAAATTGTGTGTATTTTTTTACCCGCGTCGCGAATGTGTCGGCGTGTTTGTTCCAAGAATGGTGAACCAAAACATTAACAATTGAAGTTTTCTAGATAGTTGAATACAACGAATTGAATGCCATCACAAATGATGTCGGTAAGCGTGGACTGAGGCAAATGAAATAGATAATACAATTTAATCTTTACGTAGGTGGTATTGTTTCTTCTCTGAGTTGCTCAAATTTTGCTATTCATGCCAGACACTCGTAATTTCTGGTTTATTATTCTTGGAATAGTACACCTATGTAATCGGGACTGAGTTCGAAAATTCTGATCGGCCTCAAAATTTGGCATTATTCGTTTCAAGAGGTGTAGATTCCAAAAACGAAATGTCGCCGACCGAGCCGTTTTGGGCAGAAGGAATTTTTGTTTGAAATTTAAAATTTTGGCAAAATACAAGGTTTACTATCTAGTTGTGCCCTCAAAGTTTTCAGCCCGATCGCCCAAACCCGTGGGGCAAGGAAGGGGCTATGGGAGGAGAGCTCTTTTGAAGGGTTTCGGCTGTGGTCGAGTTAGGTGTCGTTTTCCAAGTATTTTTGGACGTAGAATCCATTTATTTGGATCACAGAACGATCCGATTTCACCGTGGGGATCTATTGGGCTGTCATGGTGCTACAAATGGGATTTTTGAAGGATCCCAGGAGGTCAAATATTTTCCGAGTAATTTTGGACGCATTTTTCGAGGTCCCACATGTATCCGAACTATGGACAGATTTTTTTTTCCTCCAAAATATTTGTTTATTGACACAGAATTAATTTTCGCACAAGTAACCTGTATCAAAGAATATTAAACCTTTGTGTAAATTTTGTAGCGTTTTTAGTCGAAAAGCATGGTGAAATGATTGAGTATCCGGTTAATCGAATCTTAGGAGCTCTCGAGGAAAAAACATTCGATTAATTGCTTAATCGATACCCATCCCTAATAAACACCTTTGGCTCCACGTCTAACATAATCGATTTGTCGACTGTGCATATAGAAGGAATGATCCAAACCACTCCAGCCTTTCACATCTCCTCCCAAACGTTTTCTCTCGTTCAGCGTACGGAACGAATATTAATAATTTGATTACACACATATTTATTGCGTTTCACATGACTACTTTGTCGGAGGTTGTTTCGGTTTGTTAATTCTTCAAAGCAATGATAGCATTCTGATTTATAAAAACTTTATTCATGAATGAGTTCGTACATGGCCCAACTAGGCAGAGCTCCAATGATACCTTCTGGAAAGTTTGTCGACAACCTTTTTTCGTGGTTTCGTTTACTCTGGGTTTTTCTTATTTCCTTGGTCGTAATTCCTATTTTCTACCATGTCTTTTACCGTTTCGTTATGTTTAATTCTGTAACGTTTTATGTTCACACATGATAAAACCTTAAACTCTTCAATAAAACCTTGAACAAATCCCTCCCAGTGTCTCTGTGGTGTTTTACTTTTATTTCTCCCGGATACCCTTCAAAATTTCATTAAACATTTCGGGCGAGGGTATTATAGTATTGGATATTATATTGGGTACGGGTGAGTCTACGAAAAAATGTTGATGCAGGGTCAGTTTCTTTGCCATTCAGTTTTTTCAAAGATAAAACACGCTTGAATGGCCAACCCGAGGAGGAGGAGAGTGACCCAAATATTTGTTCTAGGTTAGGTCCTACTTCTTATCGTCGGAAAATTTAGAAAGAATACCAAAAATTTGTTTCGTCGAGTGGATGACGAGAAAAGTCTGAAACCACCAAAAAATGCTCCATGTAGCTTATCTGCGCTCTGAAAGTTGGGTGTAATAGGGGTAGAAATAGATTCCACCTTCCAAATGAATCGTTTCACTTTCACCATGTTTCATAATGGGGAAATTGTTAATTGAGCCCAAATCCCCAATGCCCAAATGAGACCAGTGTGTAATCAATTATAGAGCCAACCCCTATACGTAGACCTGAAGGGTACGTGTGAATTGAGCACACAGTGTTTCATCCAAAAGAGCCCAAAAGTTTGACTTGCCAAATGATCCCTTGGGGTAGGTTGGTACTAAAGAAGAAGCTTAGGTCACCATGATAGGCCATTTTGCAAATCATCATCACAAAATCTTCATATCAAGATCACAGGATCGTCGTCTTTTATATAACAACTATAATATAGATATAACACCTTTACAGATATTATATTATAATATCTGTAAAGGTGTTATATATGTATACTTCTACATTTTAGTCAAATTTTGCAAAGCTACCTCTAGATCGGTAACAACTGAAGAGTGGGCTCACTTCACACTTTCAATAGCTTGGGTTATCGGAGCTGTCGGTGAGGGGAGCACCACCTCCTGCCTCCTCGTAATCCGTCTTTCCTTTGGGCTCTTTTCACGTGGATTTGGGCTCAATTAAAGTCTGCCCTCATATTGAACACATGGAGAGCGGCCCGCCTGCCCACTAGGGCATTGCAATTCACTCCCAATACGATTGACACCCTTTGTGGACAAATTTAAAACGGCGGTCGAGCAATAGATTGCATTAGCGAGCAAATCTTACACGGCTCTATATAGCTAACTATCTTGGCAAGCGTGGAGGCCATTTTGACAAGCCTAGAAGACCCTCAGCCTTGGAAACCCTTAGCCAGCTTGGCACCAACTTTTCAAGCCTTGGACAGGTCTGGAAAGGTTGGGACCATCATGGGAGTCAATCGCACTGCATTCCCGGCCGCAACGAGCTGGGGTTGGCTGGCCATTAGGGGGTGGCCCCCTAGTTTTGGCCTGTACCCAGCATTACAGGTTTCTTCAGGTATAATTTGGGAAGCGACCAAACCTCAAATATTGAGCAGAATCAGGCGCCTGTCTTGCACTTCATTTTTCTGGTTATGATAGTGGTGTATCAATACATCAATAAACACCCGTACCTACTGTGTATCTAGCCTGTTGACGTCCTTGGCCTTGGGAGAAATGAAGGTATGCGTCGACATATACAATTGGTGTTGCACCATGTGAGTTCATTCTGGTACAGGATCGACCCTAAAAATGTCCATTCAGTCGCCCATCAAATGGGCCACCTCAAAACTGCAGCTCCCACGTGATCTGTCGAGGTACGCCGAATCTGCTATTTCTTAGCAGCCGAAAGTCCCCGACCTCAGGTCATGTAGAAGGTGCGCATGCTTCGAGTTTACTTTGATTTTTAATCTGGTCGGAGTCACCACTCGATTGAAATTATTGAGAGAATCATACAACCTGCGGGTTTCCAAAAGCTCCAACTTCTTCAAACAATCTGGACGGGATTTTGTTTGTTGCAGTTTACGAAGATGACAGCACTCTCGTGCCCAAGAATTCGTCACTGATAGTCGTTCGGATACCTCTGACGTCACAACAGAAGAAAGCCTGGTTAGTGTTTCACCAGACTAATCCTAAGTACTACCAATGTTGCGTTGGATCTCGTATAATCGATGATTTATGGTTTTTAGGGAGAAATCAGAGAATCTTCAAACTCTTGGCAACAAGGTATGCATTAACCCATTCATTGTTTGCCTTGTTGGAGCAAAGCTACAATATTTTGTATACATTCGTATCATGCTTGGATTTTTGTTTCAGGCTGCCGGAGAGCTTGACCCGCACGTGAACAAATTAGCCAAGGTGAGTTACTGAGTTGTGATAATAATTTCTGTACTGCAAACAAACTGGAATTTTCATCCTGGACTCGTTGCAGACTGTTGACTTGGCCAATGTTGACGCTAGTGAAGCGGATAAAATTCAAGCTGCTATAACCCAATCAACTTTAGATTACGATCCTTCAAAGTGAGTTCATTTTGATGCTATTGTCTGTCAGTTTAAATATTTGAATAATTTACTTGAGGTGCCTTGTTTCAGTTATCTTCGCATCAAAGGATCCAATCAAGTTGGCGAAATCCCGTTGAATTACCGCTGCTTCAAATGTAACCTGCCCGGCCATTGGATCAAGGATTGCAAGCTTACTGCTCCTCCTGTGAGATCATTTCTGGTGCTAAAATCCGTTTAGGGATGTGATTTGGATTGGGCTAACTTGGGGTTTTGTCATTTTCAGGAGGCCAATGCGATTGACATAAAGAAAAGCACTGGTATTCCTCAGAGTTTTATGGTCCCGGTAGCGGGGCCTGGCGTGCCTGGAGCCATGATGACCCCTACAGGACACTACGCGGTCCCTTGCATTGAACAGTAAGTCCGGTTTCGTTGATTGGATGCAGTTTCATACTGGTTAAATGGGCCGATTATCCTATTCGTGACAAGGCGGAGCCACAATGCGGTATTTGGCAAGTACCGAATTTATTAGGTAGGTGTATAATATACACCTACCTAATAAATTGACCAATATATACACTGTATATATTGGTCAAAATTGGATCGGGTATTAAATATCGAATATTTGGCATTCTTTGAGTGCCATTGAAAAAGCACCCTGTCCACACATTCGGGATTTGCCAATAATCGATTATTATTATCGACCATAGACCGAGCCACGGATAAAGGTGTTTTCGTGTTTGACAAACATCTGTCGTATTGCTCGCCTGCAGAGGTTACAGGTTGCTTTCTAGGGACAAGTCTTGGTTTTAGATTAAACCCAGGCTGAGGAGCACTCTCTTTTTTAGGGAAAATTTTTTTTTTCGACCGACTCCTTTTTCTTCCTCTTTTTCTCTCACAACACTTTTTTTTCATTTTCTTGATGAAAGAAATGTTAAAAAATTGATCAAAATTCCCCTCAAGTTAGTTAATTACCTACCCACCTAAGCACAAACCATACAGACGTAAATAAAATCTAGGCGATTCAAGGGTCAACGTCTGATTGTCTTCAAGGTTTTATTAATTTGTTTACCAAGTTTTGTTGACGCATTTGCGGCCAACTTTCTTATTTTCAATGGGAACCCCAATTTTTTTTTTTTTTTTTCGGATTGGGATTCCGGTGCAAATTTTACGTCCTATAAGCCGAATGGGGTGGGAGTTCCCAGCGGACACACATGTCGAAAAGTATGAGCACCGTGCTCTCAGCGGACAATGGTGCGTTTACTTGTGAGCCATTTGGCTTCGAGAAACCTGAGTTCGCT
This sequence comes from Pilophorus perplexus, assembly GCA_955831195.1. Taxonomy (NCBI): domain Eukaryota; kingdom Metazoa; phylum Arthropoda; class Insecta; order Hemiptera; family Miridae; genus Pilophorus; species Pilophorus perplexus. The sequence continues at coordinate 10,008,371 of OY037009.1, forward strand.
GCATGACAGTCGGAAAACCTAAAAATCTTCGCGCTTATTTTGGTTTTTGGCTTATATCTCCGTAGGGGTCCATCCTACAAAAAACATTACTCATACCTTTTTTGAAGTTGACAACAATTGCTAACTTTTGAGACTACCCGCAGCTCTGTAGGTTAATAGTTTCTGAGATACAGCTTTTTCTAAAAATTCTCACCTTTTCGAAAAACTTGAAATTTAGTCATTTGGTCACGTTTCAAAGCCTCTATATCAGGGGTTCCCAACCTTTTTTTACCTCGCCCCCCCTAGGTCGGTATGAACACCATTGCGCCCCCCTCCCCCTTTGTTCACAGTAAGTATACTCTCCCCCTCCTCAAAAATGCTAAGTATAAGTATAATTATGGTATAATTTAATGAGTATATTCAAATTCAAACGGAACTTTTTATTTGCTGTTGTATTCTTGTTGACAAACACTCACGCTCCAGCCTATTTACCTACCTAAATAATTGTTGTCAGATTATGGGCCTCGATCGCGCCTCCCCTGGAGACCCTTCACGCCCCCCCAAAGGGGGCGTGCCCCCCAGGTTGGGAATCCCTGCTCTATATAAAAAACGGCGTATAATAACTAGCTTCAAGAGGGGCGGGAGGGGAGGGGGGTAGTGAGGGGAGCCAACAAACATGGCCTCCCTCGAGCAGTGGACACTTCCATGTTTCATAAACAACTGGTTTGGGTTCCCTGTCCGCTACCAGCACGGTAGGATCAATTTTGACGAACAAAGGTGTCACGAATCTTTGTAAACCAGAGATTAGGTCGTCCGCTAGCAACACGGAGCCGCCGAATGTGCACAATTTGGGACGCGCGCTAATCGGCGCAAATATTCCTTGTCGTTTACAGTTGGATTTACAGGCCGAAATGAAGTTTCCACCGTCGCCTTTCCTATGATTTTAATTTCAATTTCGAATTAATGAACTCCGGCGATTGGAAGATTTTGAAGACGACATAAATTTGAACGATAGGGGCCGTCCGCTCGGGTTCCGGTCAGCTCGTCCGATTATGGTGTCAAGACGTCCGAAGGGGGATGTGTCAACTCGTCCTCCCCCGGTCAATCCTACTCGTAGGGCGACTTGACACATGCTCGAAATGTTGAGTTTCAACTCGTCCCAAGGAAAACGCTTAAAACTAAAGAAATGTTAAGGGCGAAGACAAACCACACATTTTTTTCGTGCACCTCAACGAATTTGAAAATGGTCGTGTGGTGACTGTTGAAGGTCGATCCACACATTTCAGTGTTTCTGTGAATCTTCGGTCATCAGTGCCCCGTGCGGCATGTAACGTTGGTGTGTGGACAATTTATCATTGATGCAATTGAAGGGCAAAGAGCGCTGATGGCCGAGGAATATCACTGAAATGTTTGGATCGACCTACCAGCGAGTAGGTTTTGAGTGAAACGACTCACACGCGTTTGTCATTCTACCACTTAGCGCGTTTCGCATGACCCTCATCATTGGCGGAAAGTTGGATTTCGGCGTTAGGTCGACCTGAGGTTGTTGACAAACTCCATATCCGCCCATGAAATCCGCAAGACAACTGAAGATCCACGAGGCCTTGACTTGCCTCGTCTAAATGTTTCAAGTCCTAGTCAGGACCCCAGCTGCCCCAGCTGCCAGGGGCCCAGCTGACTGATATTGAACTTGGAAGGACGATCTGACAATGTCAAAAAACCTTTCACTCACGTCGGACCTCATTACGGGCCGCAAATCGGCTTAGGCGTACCTATTCCAATTATTTCGGACGACCTGACCTGCCCCATCCGCTCTGGTTTTGTGTGAGGTCTAAGTTGTGTTCAATCCCGAATCGGGGCGAGAAATTTTTTGTTTTCCATCATTTCGGAAGTGAGTAATTTCTAAGACTTCGGAGACAATTTTATTCCTTACTAATTTCGGATATAATATATCCGAAATTCCAATTCCATTCCAATCCGACCCCGTGGGATGTTGAATATTATTCAACATCCTACGGGGTCGGATTGGAATTTCAACGATCTGATGAAACTCTCCTGGTTTTGAAATTTAAATAAATCATCGCCTGATCTGTTGCCGTTGTTGGCCCAGTTATTCACTTGCCAACCCCGAATTTTCCTTTTCGTCGTGAGACCTTTGGCTGGGGCAGCGACAGATGCTGAACGGGCCAGGGACCAGCTTCAGGGCGTAGGCAACTGTGTATTTTCTGTATTTTCACCAGGGCCAGATCGGGGGACAGCACCCACGAATGGACGAGCAAAGCGAGCCCCCCCCCCCCCCCCCTGTTCGCTTGCTAGTTAGGGAGAAAGATTAAAATTTATATTCTATAAAAAACGTAAAGAATCGAATTTTCAAACAACCGTAAAAAAGCCAGACATTAGTCAAGAAACTGCCTACGACGTTCACTTTGAAGTAAATCGTTCAAATCTTTGAAAAAATCGATCACTTTGGAAAATCGTTCAATTTTTTCAGAGGGGGATGATCGATTTTTCGAAAAATTGTTAGGAAAAAATCGATTTAGAAAGTTGATGCTTTGAAAAGCAATGCTTCCGACTTCGGTAGTCTTGGAAACAAAACGAACGTAAATAATTCTCTTACGCTAATTCAAAAATTCCAAGCGTTGTTACTGAGCGTATGTGAATGCTTTTGGCTGCCGATGCAACTTTTTCGTTTTTATTTCATGATTTTTTTTTTTCAAATCCCATTCCTTTTCCCCTCTTTTTTTGGGGGTCCATGGCGCTCCTCGGCCAGTAAACAGGAAACTTGCGATGTACTTCCTCCTCCTCAATAAAGTCTCTCAACAGAAATTCTCTTGTTACAGCGAAGCGAGGAAGGAGCCCATGAGGAAAGTCCACGAGCCGGTTCCCGTCGAAAAGCCCGCCATCCCGGAGGATCTCATCTGCGGCGTCTGCAAAGACCTCCTCGTCGAAGCCGTTCTTATCCCATGCTGCGGAAACTCGTTTTGCGACGATTGTAAGTACCTACCTCTCGACATTTTAGCGAAAAAGCGTCTTCGGAGTCAAGAACGTTGGATTTGTATAATAAATGGTTTTTTATTAACTGAGTGTTCATTTATCCTCTCATTTAAGCGGAGAGAGACATACAGGTGGCTAGTATTGCCCTCTAAATCAGATTTTATTGTATTGGGATTATAATTATTTGCTTGAACTATGATTGCCCAGGTGAAGAAAAGGGAATCACTGTTATCAAACTACATTGTGTTTTTGTCTATCCTCTTTTAGCTTAAATCGTCTTCAGTTTATTACAGTGTGATGTTTGATTTATTCGTTAATTACATCGTTAGAAGATGCAAGTTTCAAACGGTTCGAGTCATTCAGGAGTGATATTTGGGGTCTGTGAAGCGAATTGAAGAGTTTAACAGGGAGCCGTTGTTAATGCTCCAGTAAGGATTTAGGTGTTTCGTCAGTAAATGAGGAGACTATTGCTTACTATCCATTTCTGAAACCTCCTTATAGTCTAGGCAATAAATGATTCTAGGTGGAAATGTTACAAATTTTAAACAAGGGTTATTATTCTTTGATATAGGCTACTGGTGCTTTCGCACAGTAGCTTTCGCAATAAATAAGAAAAACAATTTTTTTTTCTTCAATATACCTGTTTTTACTCGGAAAATATTTGACTTCCTGGGGGATCCTTCAAAAATCCCACTTGTACCCATGAAAGCCCAATAGATCGCCACAGTGAAACCGGATCATTCCGGGACCCCCAAAAATGGATTCTACGTCCTAAAATATTTCGAAAACCTTCAAAAAACCCCTCCAGTAGCCCCATTTTAGCCTTCAAAGCTGATTAAATTTACCATCGCAGCTATTCTATGTGAGATTTTGATTTGAGCTTTGATAAGGGAGGTGCAGGCACGGCAAACCTGTTTTTGCGAATAACAATCGTTCAACAGAAATGTACCGTCCCTTGTATTAAATTTAATCAGCTTTCACCAGAAAAAAAGGTTCCCGAGTTATGGGCCAAAATGTTCAAAAAATGAATAAAGACACTTTTTTAGCAAATATTGTGGGCTACATTTTTCATATAGTTGATTTTTCTGTAAGATCGATCGTTTTCGAGTTTGGAGCGAAAATACGAAAAAAAAACAAAAAAAAAAAACACCCACCGCTCACCTCTTAGGGTCTGGGACTTTTAGTACTTTAATCCTCCCATGGGTCTCAAGTTTAGAAGGGGGAAATGTTGATAGCAGAAGCGATTTCATCCCCGATGTGTTTGGACTAGTCGGGACACACATCGGGGAAGAACTCGCTTCTGCTCTCAACATTTCCACCTAGACCCATTTTTGAGCGTTCATTGCCTAGACTATTAGTGTTAGGAAGATTTGTTATTTGGTCCCACATCAGGCGGTGGCTGCGGAACAATCGGCGAATGAACTGCAAACGACTAGTTCCCCAATTAGAGTTACGATTTTGAGTTACATTGACCACTCTAGTCCCTATGAAATCTCACTCCTTCAATCTTGTCCATCCTGATTGATTTTGTTGGCGTTAAGGTTTTTTTTTTGCCGCGTAATGCTGAAGAAGCACGGGATTAAACAGTAAAGTAGGCAATTGTAAAGTGAGTAGTTTTAGTTGGAACCCTTCTTAACATTATGTTCTCTGTACTGCATCACAGGTTTCCTCAATGGGGTGTCCCGTTAGGGACCTGAATTAACGTCAAATGGTTGTTTTCTGGTTTATGATGTCGGCGTTGAAGAACTGTGAAGCCTTCAATTCGACGACGGGTGGTTGTTGTGGGTTATTTAGGGGCATGGTTGGTTTTGTTCAGGCATTCGGAACGTCCTGCTCGAGTCCGAAGACCACCAATGCCCCGACTGCAAAGAGAAAGATGTTTCGCCGGACACGCTCATCCCCAATCGGTTCTTGCGGAATTCAGTCACCAACTTCCGAAACCGGACCAACTACTCCCGCTCGGCTCCGACCTTCCAACAGAGCAAGATGGCCGCTCAGGAAGCCCACACCGCGCACTCTGGCGACCAGTCGAATCACCCGGAGCCCGTCCCGAATTCCACGCCGTCTTCGTCTCACACGCAGCCTCCTCCTCGTCGGAACTCGCCCATCCGTCATGCTAAGGATAACGGCCCCCGTGCTGAACGATTGTCTCCAGACGGTAAGTTTTGCCTGATTCTACTGTGTTGGCTCTTGGAGGGTGTTTGATTTCACTTCACACGTTCGTTCCTCTTCACAAATTTGTTGAATTTTGTTTGGCTTCAACGCATTCTGCAATTCACTTCGGCGCCATAATTAACATGCTTACGGGGCTATTTGATGTTGTTTACTTGCACAAATGTTGTTAGTATGAGAATACTTAAGATATTCTTGTAGTTTAGAAATGTCACCATAAGTGTACTTGATTTCTTCGCGTTGCGGAGTTGTCTTCGCCTCATTGTCCCCACATCGGTCGTTCTGCAGTTATTGGATTGTTGACTGGAATGTTGATCAGTCATCCAAGATTGGTGTGTGGCCGTTTGAGAGTTTTCGGACAGTCTGGAACTGTAGGCGGTTGAGGTGAGATGACTGCATTGATCCGAGAAGACGCATGCATCAGTTGGCCTCGCCACAACGGATCCTAGAAGGCCGGACTGATTCTCATCCGTGGAGGAAGGAATGTTTTCACCTCTATGTTAACTGGTTTAGGGCGAGGCCGATGTTTCCTCGATCTGCCGATAGTCGTTTGAGTAGTATTAGTTGAACCCGTTGCTCACAGATGGTGTTGGGAAATTCGCCACTTCCGCCTTGATCTTAAATTTGGTCCCAATTCAAAACACTAGCCATCACAACCTACGCTAGGAATTCAAGGAAAAAAGGTACCTAATCATTAAATTTTGTGAAATACCAGGTCGAGAGATGTTGAGCTATCTCTACATATCACAAACCGAAAGCTCCAAAAATGTAGTGGGAATATTACATTATGAGGGCTGCCAATCAAAAATCAACCTCATATCAAGTCATTCATGATAAATAAGTATTTCTTTTTAATTTTTAATAAAAATTAATACTAAAATTTCCAACAATTTTCAAGGTTGAAAACTCACCTTGAAAATGGTGGAGTTCGGAAATTTAGGGTGAATTGAATCGCGTACTCCAAACGTTCCCCTGACTCTGCAGGGCAGCAATGGAAATTTTGTCTTCGATGAGCTTACGTATCAATCTGAAATTAAGCAATATAAAGCCTAAAGGCCTCATTCAAGAACGCTCCTTAGCGTTCTTGAATACGGCCCTAAGTAAGTCTGTAAAGTTTCCTTCTACCTTCTTCCATGATCCAGACCAATCAGATCGGCGCCCACACACCATAATACACTGATAAGCATGTGACCAGTCTTCTAGTCCTTCAGCAGACCGACTGATCGTACGGGGACCAGGCCTGCCATCATCATCTTGCCTGAACTGTGAAGAACTAAACCTTGAGTTGATCAACAGTCCATTTTCGGATTCTTAATATCGTTTCACTGTAGATTCTACGCTGCTTTGTTGGTGGAATATGTTTGTGCACTGTGTCATTTTCCGGGTCGCTTTTATGGCTCTTGCGTAAGTATCACTTCATTCACTAGTAGAATCCCAGTGCGCGTTGTTTTCTGACATACGTAGAGCCCTTTGCCGTTCGAAGCCAAACGGTATAAACCCGAGCGGAGCAAAATTTTCAAAATGGTAATTTTTTCAGACGTTCAAATAGTGGACGACCCGTCACGACCTCCTGTTCCCGGTACAGTGACTGCTTTAGGTTCCGACGATGGGAGTCACGTTTCGTCGATAGATAGCGTTGGTCAGCCGATCTACAACATAGGGACTACTCACCACAGTAAATCCTATCACGATAACGGTGATTATCACAAAAATGACTACCACAAGGGTGACTATCACAAGAGACCGTACAAGCAACATTTTATGTAAGCACAGTTTATTTGGTATAATTTATTTGTGTGAAGGATAAATTTGGAAACTCTGGATTGTTTGTTTTGTGTTGGAGAGCAGGTAGGTGATGCTATTGGGTTTTGTGCACTGGGAATTTTGTGTTTTGCTTTGAATGTGGATATTTTTGGTGGAATTTTGGGTTTGATGATTCTCCATTTCCTTTGGATTTTGTGAAATTGGAATACTCCGACGTGTTAAGCCAATCAGAATTGGGTCACAACACTGTTGTCAAATAGATGTTTTGGCACTGAAAAGCTCCCAAAAGTGCCGAATTGTTCCGCTATAGGCCAACTAACGTATGACATTGCAGACACGTCGACTGCAAAGTTGAAACAAACGGTCACAACCTAACGGACATTCCTGGGTTTCCAAATTTATTCACGTTACTCTCGTTTTTTTTTTTAACTTGAATTCATCGAGCCCACTGAAAATTGAGATTTTTTCGGGGTTCTGCCCGGTATTCCAGACGCCATGACAGGTCGGACACTCCAACTGTGGACGAAAGGAGCGGATCGGTCGAACCGGTTTTGTACCCCATCGAATCCATCGCCCCTCACTCTCATCAACCTCCAAGGATGATGCTCAATCAGAGGCCCCCCGTACCGCCTGGGCCGCCGGGCCCGCCTGGGGTGGTACCTCCGATGATGTTCCCACAAGGTAGAGTTCCACGACTACTAACTCCAGGGGTATTCACGGTTATGTGACGCATGCTCGGAAAGTTGACCTGTTCGCGTTCTTGAATTGACGGAATGATCCGTGAATACTCTTAACCACCAAACTTTGCAAAGTTGAAGTTGTAGCTCTAAAGTAGACTAATTAACGCTTTGGGGTCGTATTCACCAACCGTAGACAGGTAATAAAACGGATTTTAGTGCTTAAACTGGGGATCGTTGGTTGATTTTTAAAAGTTTCGAATTCCCTCCCAGTTGAAGTTAAGTTACTGGTTAAACACGTTATCCAATAATTGAAATTATTTCAATAGTCCATCCAAGGTTGTAGACGACGAGATGTTGGGATGCAACATTATAAGCAAGACATCTACTTTATTAATCAACATCGAACGCTCAATATCAATCTGAAAACATCGATGTATCGAGAACCTCGCACGCCAGTCTTGTTACGCAGATGCTCAAAAAAAAAAAAAAAAAAAACCACTAAAAATCGAGTTGCCCGATAAGTTTTGTTTTTAATTATACCTACTAGTAAGTACATCCAATTAAATTATAAGTTTCAAAAATTCTTACTATAATATAACGAGGCTCTGTGAAAAAAAACTGAGTTGGGTTTATTATTCTTGGAATAATACACCTATGTAATAGCGACGGAGGTCGACGACTCCGATCGGCCTCAAAATTTGACATTATCCTTTCAAAAGGTCTTGACTCCAAAACCGAAATGTCCGTCCGCCGTTCGAGCCGTTTTGGGCTGTAGGAGTTTTTTTTTTAATCTGAAATTTTGACAGAATAGGTACTTGGTTTACCATCTAGTTGTGCCCGCAAGGTTTTCAGCCCGATCGCCCAAACCCCTGGGGCTTTATGGGGCTACGAGAGTGGTTTTTTGAAGGCTTTTGGCTATGGGCTCGAGTTAGGTGTCGTTTTCGAAGTATTTTTGGACGTAGAATCCATTTTTTGGGGTCTCGGAACGATCCGATTACACTGTGGGGAGCCATAGGGCTTTCATGGGGCTGCAAATGGGATTTTTGAAAAATCCCAGGAGGTCGAATATTTTCCGAGTTTAAAAAAAGTTTCACTTAAAACTTAAAAGTTTTGAAAACAAATTTAAAAAAAAAAAATCAAATTTTTTTGTATCAATTAATATTCGGACATGTAACCTATATCAAAGAATAATAAACCCTTGTGTGAAATTTGCAGCGTTTTTAAAGAGAGGAGGCGTTTGAGGTTAATGTTGGGAACACAATTTTTGACTTGTAACTTTGTTTGGGCTAGGTAGTTACGAGTATGTATGTATCAAAAGTCCCCATCCCTTGTTCTAAAGGCGTGGTGAAGGAGGAGTTTGAAGGTCCCATTTTTCGGTTGTTCGCTAATATCTCGGAAACTACCTATGCGTCCTAGCGACATGACCACTCCATTCAAAATTAAAGCCGATTAAATTTGCTGCATGTGATACTCAGTAAAATGTTTCAATATCTTGTATTGTTTTCAAGATTTCTGATCTTGAAATTCGGTATTTACGGAAAAACTTGTTTTCGCCTCTTATTTTTAGCTCTTTTTGACCGGATAACTCTTTAACGACGCACCTAAAAAGTGAATACCGGCCTTGGGGTTGTGTAGCATTGAATCTCCTTCAAGATATATGTTAATTCATTATTCTATCTATTTTCCTTCAAAGTTATAGCTATGTAAGTGTTGAGCGTGAAATCTCAAGTTTTGCGACAACTATACCTATTGAATCTCTCAGTTTCCCAGCCGTCGTAGTTATTGGCCGAAATATGCACCACTATGGTTCCCATAGTAGTGAGTACTGGCTGTCTAAATAGCAAAGTAAAAATTCATTTTCGGCATCGGGATGTCAATATCGACGTCTGTTAAAACGTAGTCCGTTCCGTAGTAGAGACCTTTGGGGAAGTCAGAAGTGGCGTGAGCACCTAATCGCAAACGAAAGAATATTTGGGGAAATCGAGAAGCGAAAATCTTCCCCTCGCATGCAACTAAACGGCCAGTTATTCCATGAATTGCAGCTAATCTTAAATTGTGTAAATCATTGGTTCCCGCTAATCAATCAACGGTTCGCCTAAATTGAACACCTTTGGTGAATACGGCTCTTATTGTGTAATGTACTGTTATATATCAACCAGCTGATTCACACTGTGCCATGTAAAAGCATTGCCATTAGGTACCTACGTGAAAAATAACACACATCGGAAATGACCCGCTTTATAATAGCCATTAATTTTTTTTCCGGATTGACACGGTTTAAGTTAATTGTATACGACTATCGCGTGTCTAACATTCGTCTTCTGATTAGATGCGTTTAAAACGGTCCACGAAGGTCCTCGTCAAGTTCTCAAAGTCAAGAGGAAGTCGGGACGTCGAATCATGTACGTCGTGTGCCCAATAAACGTTCAGCGTGTGCCTCACATCTTGTCTTTTGGTTTAGTTAGGACAATAAAATCACAAATCAGTACCAAATAGTTGTACAAAGCTAATGTACCACCAGAGTCGGTAAAAAGTCATAAGCATCTTAGTAAAAAAAGTCATGACATGCAACTTTTCAGAATAAACGTCATGAAACTGACATTTTGGGGCCAATTTATTGTATTCCAGATCTAGATTTTGCCTTATTATTCTCTTAATAATACAGTTTTGTGTATTTTGTGGGGTTTTCATCGGCCTCAAAATTTGAACCTTTCCGTTTGAGAACAGGCAGGTTTCAAAAATAAATTGTCCCTCCGCCATCCTCGCCAATTTTGCTAATAGGAATTTTTCAAACAAATTGAAATTTTGATAGAACTAACGGGTCTTAAAATAGTTGGCCCCACAAACGTTTCAGCTTGATCGGAAAATTTCCCTGGGTTCTATGAGGCTTTTCTGTGGCAAAAATGGGGGTATTTAGAGTATTTTTAGCGAGGGGGGCGAGTGGGGTGTGATTTTCGATGTAATTTTGGACTTATCGATTAACAGGAGTCCCAGACCAGCCCGACCACTCGTGTACAGTGTTTAAAATTTGGTAGTTGACAATTTTCAATGAATCCGAGATTTTTACACAACATTTGGGACCCATCATAGTAACTATCAACTGTTGATCCCCCAAATTTTTCAGGTCGATCGAACAACCCCGCGGGGTCTTATGGGGATTTTATTGGGTGGAAATGAGTTTTTTCAAGGGGTTTTGACCGGGTAAGCGAGTGGGGTGTAATTTTTTAAGTAATTTTGGACGTAGAATTGATTAAAAGGGGTTCCAGACTAGTCCAATCATTTTACCTATTCTTCAAAGATAATAATAATCCCTAGTCCAATTTGCAGCAGCTCGATCCTCGAAACTTATCGGCCGGATCTGACCACTTTTAGGTCTTTTAAAGGGCCAAAAATGGGCTTTTCTGAGAATTTTTGTCTCTTAAAAATATAATATCTGCGCGTTTTGAAAGGGGCTTACACTTCAATTTTAGGTGCTTCTGGGGTAGAATCTGTTGAGATTGAGCTTTAATTTATTGGTAAAATATACGTCACTATGTTTGGGGTAAAACTTCATGAAAGCAAATTTTATGAAACAAGCGACATGACACAGGGAAATAAAAGTCATAAACGTGGCGTCTCTGGTTATCACACACACACACACACACCCTCACACCCCCCCCCCCCCCCCCAGCTGTAGTTTGCTGGTGTTAGAAGTTACAAATTCTGCGCCCCAAAAGAGATACCAAGACACCTTTTCTGTCGTTGATCCTTCTAAGTTGGGGGACTATCCATAGCTCTCCCGGATGGTTGGACGAGCAGTGATGAGAAGTATTCGCTGCAGGCGAGAATCAGGGAGTGTTGCGGTTTCGGTTGGTTTCCATTTGGGGAGTCTTGTGATATCGGGGAATGCAGTGGCCTCAATCCATTGGGGAGTGGAGTGGTCCCTTCTCTGGGCCCGGGAGTGCAATGGCTTAACCCGAAAAGTAGTTGGAAAATAGTGCAGTTTAGCAACGCGAAAAGAAGTGTAACGCCCAACCCTAGTAACTCTGTTGAGTTATATGGGAGCAAGATGAGAGATTTAACATCTTCTCTTTGCTTCACATTTCTCCTTTATGGCAACGAATTTTCTGGCTTTACCCATAAGGAGAAAACGCTACTTAAACTGTAATTTTATAAGTATGGCAGATTCTTCAAAAAGAATCGATTTAAAGCGTATCGATCTTTTTTGGAAGGAATCGAAAATAATTTTATCAAATGAGGTGGTTAGGGTGAGAAATGACTCCTCTGCTGAGTAGTACTCAGCAGAGGAGTCATTTCTCACCCTAACCACCTCATTGGATTAGACCTCTGCACCGTCGGCAAACACCACACTGTAATTTTATCGATTTTTTAAATAATTAAATCCTTTAGTTTCTTTATTACAAACCAAGGTTTTCTTGATTGTCAAAAATGCTCCTTCAAAATGAAAGTATTGGGCTAATTCTTGAAATTTTGAATAGATTCTCCGATACCTTGGGAGAATAAAAGAATCGATTCTTTTAAAAAAAAAAAAAGATTCTTCCAATTGATACTTGTTGATAAATTGCATATCTCTTGCAATTTCTGAGGGAGCTCAGGGGTTTTCCGTGTGGTTCATTTTCTCAAATTTACAGAAATTACACTGAAGCTTTTGTAGAATAAGGAATTTAACTTGTAATTAACAGGACAGGGCGTATGAGGGAAGTATACAATATTTCTGTAGCCTTTCGTGTACTTTACGGTACTCTCATCATAATGGCAGTGTGATACATGTTTTGTGTGGTTTAATCTGCTTGGGTTGTCTTCACTTGTGGCAAATGCAATTTTTGAATGGGTTGTTGGGGGATTCTGTTAGTGACTTCATCGATGACGATTAACATTTAATTTATTTGTTTTAATACAATTTGGCTGTTCACCAACTTTCAGGTACTTACCCCGTGTTTCGGCCTAACTTCCCTCACCAGCCGCCGAGGCATGACATGACGCCGTTCCCGCCTGGTGTGGACCATATGCCGCCCAGGATGGGGATGCATTACAGAGGGGGGAGCAACTACTACGTGCCCAGGCAGCCCAGAGTCCCTTTCCGTCCATCGCACCCGCCCAACGGGCCCCACAACTCTTCCGGGTGAGTAGAAACGGCATTGCTTGTAAATGGGGCTACGAACCGAGTGTTACCGACGAGTGTTAAGTTAACCTGTCAACCCTGCTTGAGTATCAATGATTGCACTTTTAACGATAACAGTTACTTTTGCAGAGCGATTGACGATCCTTTGGAGGTGTTCAACCGAATATTGATGGAGAAAGATCTGGGGAGAAGCCGTAAGAGGGGAACCACCCGTAGGCGGTCAAGATCCTTCTCCAGGTCCTACTCAAGGTCGATATCTCCCCGGCCAAGGTCCAGGCCCAGGCCGCCTAGGTCGAGATCCCGGTCGAGGAGCAGCGCCAGAGTGCCTCCACCAAGATCGAGATCACCCCGGTCGCCATTGCCCAGGTCCAGGTCCCGTTCAATACGTCGGAGGTCTCGAAGCCGGAGTTTCACCATCAGCAGGTACCATTATAGCAACAAGAGATTCTTCTTTGTCTTTGTGGCAGTTGGTTTATAATTCTTGATGGTTTCAGGTCGAGATCTCCACCTCCCAGGTCTCCCAGAGCTTTCCACAGCCCGTCGCCGTCGCCGAGTCCTCCAAGGGACAGAGACCGCCACTACTCTCCCCTCCCGGCAAGAATCCCCAGATCACCTCCTCCCCGTCATTCACCGATCAGGTTTGTCCCACTGTCCAACGACTACTGTGTGCTATTTACCATTCAGGTGAATGACCTGCGATTTTTATGTGATTGAAATATCTTACTCTAACAGTTGGAATAATAAAATAGATAAAATAAAAAGTTGGAAAGGCAAACAGATTGAAATCTTTCTCATAGTTTGTTGAAATCATAGTATGTTTACATTCGAGCAGAAACAAGAGACAGAATAGTGAAGATAAACAGTGGTTTCTCACAATCAATGTCCGCTAATGCGGCCACCTCAGGCTGGCCGCACTCACTGCCAGTGTTAAGATGACTACGTCCCGTGCGGGTCAACAAACAACGAATACATAACCTTTTCATTGCAACAAACAGTGCAACAAACCACAGTGTTCTTAACTTCAGTCCGACCCGATACTTTGGACAACGAGTTCTAAGGTTAGTTTTTTTTTTTAAATTCTCGATTTGTATGCCTTTCCGACTTTATTTTATCTATTTTATCATTCCGACTACCGTCAGAGTAAGATATTTCCATAACATAAAATTGCAGGTGAAGGACGAATTACCAACAATGACCGACGACAATTAACGACTACTGCCCACCCATCACTCACCTCACCTTCATTTCAGGTATTACTCTCGCGGTTACAAAGAAGAATACGGCGGGCCACCTCCTAAAGACCGGGACAGGGATCCTCCCCGACCCATCGAACGGATCGACCGAGACAGGGACCGGGACCGTAATCGGGACCGCGATCGTGACCGTGACCGAGACACCAGACCTCGTTCCAGAGACAGGGGCGACCGAGACCGAGGACGGCGGTACCCCAAACCGTCCAGCGTCGTACAACAGGAGTTTTATTCCTCCTCAAGTCAAGACTACAACAGGTATTTATTCAACGATATATTCTCTTTCCTCCGACCAGTTTTCGCATTTTTCCAAATTCTCCTGTTCGCTAGCTGAAAGAGGTACTTGGATGGCTCCCAAGATTTTACTTTATTAAGGATATTCTCAACGGAAGGCAAAACCTTTGTGGTGTTTCTATCCAGATAACCTCCAACGTTAGCGAACCTCCCTCAAAGTAGATGGCGTGCAAGGAGAGCGATAGCTTGAATGGTGCGTAAATGGGTGATAGCGCTTGCTACTTTTTAGGATCAACTGTACTGCATCAAAATTCCCTTTTTGGTTCATACTTTGCTTTTGTAGATTTTCCTTTCGTGTGATTCCTATAAGGTGTTGTTGATGTTTATTGAAGATTTCTAATGAACCATTTTGACGTGTCTCCCAAATGAACATTATTCGTGGCATTAAATGCCAACAATAATGTGACAAATTTTGTCACTGTTGCTGGGTTATTTATTTATAAACAAATTAACCTCCAAAAAATCTACAAAGTGTGGAAAGCCCGCGTGCGTCCAGCTTGTTCGTCGGTTTTGACGAGAGCTTTGAGCTCCTCGCTGGTGTACCCCCTCAATGTCCCCCTGTGATGCCCCATGTGATTCTTCGACCCCCAGAGTCCACTTCTAACCTACGCGAACACACGAACAAAAAATTTGCTGTCTCGATATGTCAGCTTGACGTTGATATTGAGTTGAATGGAGATTGTTGAAGTTATTATTGTGATTATTGTAATTTCTACGTAGCACAGGAACATGAGTTCAAAGTACTGTGCCCTTCATAATTGTATACTTATATGGAGTACTTGTACTTAACTAACTTAACTCCATTTTTGTACATTATTAGTTCCTTTCCGCATCTCTCAGAGGCAGGATTATTGATTTTTTGTTAAGTAAGAGAGGGTTGTACAAAAAGTATAATATTATTATGTTCCTCGACTGCGACTGATATGAGGTCTGCACAGTGATGGGCGAATTCCCGGGAATTTATACGGGAATTTATTTTTCTCAATTAAATTACCGTTAAAGTTTATGGAGTCCATTATCTGCCGTTTATGGGCAACGAAGTTTTGAGGGTCAATGAAGGACTCGGTCCAACGCTCCAAAACCACCGAGTCCTTCATTGACCCTCAAAACTTAATTAAATTACCTATTTAAACTATATTCCATGAACACAGATGGATTAACCATCACAAGGCAGCATTCTAGTCTTATTAGGATTCCAAAATATTAATTTATGACGAAATGAATTCAAAAATACTTTTTCATAAATGCTAAAAGAGTAACTACCTACTTAGGGGACAGAATTATATCTCACAGGCATATCCATATACCTGATGTGAGACAAAGTATTTTGGCGTAGGCGCTATTCGTACGAATAAGTATTTTACCTGCACACGTGATTTTCTTGTTTGCGTTCTTCCCCTTTCCTGGCATAATACGAAAATGATCCCAAACAGAGTCTTTCCTTGTCCTCCCCATTTGAAAATCAATAGGTATAAACAGTGAAAAGCCGGACCCGCGAAGAAAATCGAGAATGAGCTCCTTGAATGATTTTTTTTCCTGGAAAGGTCATGCTGCAAAAGTTACGAAAACAGGTCAACATTGCAGAAATCCCGTCTATTATTTACAGGGCCTTAGGAAAAATATAATATTTGAATTTTGAGGCGTGAGGGGAGTATATGACGTGGGCTGCTGAGTCATCTTTTGATTGGCCCAAAGATGCAAGTTAGCCAACTTTGCTACGCGAAATACCGGCTTACTACCTTAATACCCCGAAAATCGGCTTAATCATCAGAGAAGGTCATTCAAAAATCGAGCATTGAGGTCATCATCAAAGAAGGTTATTCGAAAATTGACCCGAGCCGAATGTTTTTATTCCGATTCCGTTCAGATTTATTATTCAGCGCTCTGGCGGCTCCGCGACCAACTACTCAATGAACAGAAAGGGCAGGTGTGACGTGACGGGCCCCCCGCTTTCAGTTCAAAATATCCAACAATTCTAAACAGTTCTGCACGTAACTATACGGATTTTCGAACTAAAAATTTGTAAGGGGGGGTTTTAAAGGGTGCTGAATCCGAATATGTTGTTAGAAATTATGAATTCCGACCTTCTCAAGGAGCTCATTAAACCGTGTTGACATCAGGTCATAACAAAAGCTGATTGAGGCAAATCATACTGCCACTTGTCACAAGTTCCCCCTCTCGCCCACCGCAATCTTCTTCAGTAGGTATTTGTGTTGCTGTTACCAAAGCTTTATGGCAGACGATACGATCACGGTTCAAGTATCATCAGGCAGCAAAGGTAGGTAGGTACTATGGCCTATCAATCGCTTAGAAAGAGTTCGAAACAGGAAAAAAATGTTTGAGTAAATTGAAGAGGAGACAAAATAAACTCCCCATTTTCCCCGGGAATTAGTATTTTGGGGAATATTCCCGGAGCACATCACTGGGTCTGCAACAAGCTCGCAAACGTGCTGTATAGCTTCCCCCACAAAACCTGAACACCATTTCCGCCTGTGGCAACTGTTGGGATGAGCTCAGAATGGCCATGAACAAAATTTGAAAGTCTCGCCAATTTAAAAGATTTCCCTACATTTCCTTCCCAGAGAAAGTTACTTTTTGCACAACCTTCAACCAACAAGCAATCATTCAATTCATAAAATGTTATCACGTGTACGGTGATTTCTGCTCATATTTTTGTACATTGTGACATTCGGCTACTCTCAAAGCAGTAGTGATGATGTTTGTCAAGTATTTTAGGTTAGTTATAGATTTGTGTTTGTAAACTGTAATCGCCGATTTTTTCTAGTCTCTGAGGTGAAGCATCCACTTTTTCAAGTAGCGTTAATTTTAAATTAGCAATCTGGCCATTGTTAAATTTTTAACTTCAGAACCTAACGACACACCAAAATGTTCTCAGCAGGACATGAAGGTTGTGTTCTTACAAATGTTACGCTACCTGTTTGAGAAGTTCTTCCATTACAGTTGAAACCTTGTTTAGCAAGATAATATCTTGCTAATATGATCTTGCTTATATATTATGGGTCATGCCAAACATAACAATCTAGAAATTTTCGCTGTAGAAGCAACACCACCTAACCTACATCTTCCCAACTTCTGAGGTACCTAACACAAAAAAGTAAGTAAAAGTAAAAAAGTAACAAAAAAAAAACTGTTTAATTAAAAAAAACTTTCGTTTAACAAATTGATTCATGTTTCTGTGCCATGTCGCTGTTTTATTTAACGGTCTCATTTTAACCCCGTTTCTTGTAAAAGCTGTTTCATTTTAAAAACAGCTGTTTCATTTTCCGACCCGAGTGGGATAGACGGTGTTGCTTTTACAGCAACGATTTCCAGATTAAATAGAAATTTTGAATGTTTGGCATGTCCTTGACTGTTTACAGAAGTGTGTATCATTGGTTCATGCTCTCTAGTTCTTTCCAAAGAGCATTGTTATTATCATCTAGAATTATCTAGAATCAATGGTTGCCACCGTTTGTGTTTGGAATAGGATTTCCACTTGTGGTTTTCTTTTAATACACTAATCCAAATAATATTAAATAAATTTTGTCAATGTAAAGTGTTTTTTCTAATTGTGATCTTCATTATGTTTTGTGTATATCTGACACAAGTGCCACCTGGTGGGTGGCAAAGGCAGTCATTACAGTGAACTACTGAACAAATTTCTCTGGTCCATTCAATGATTTTAGAGTCAAAGTACGTGTATATTTTTTGCATGTAATGTAAAAGTTTTGATTACAAAATTGGATGCATTTGACTGAATCTAATTCGCACAAACTTGTAGGATCCAGTTAGTTTTTATTCTATCTATTGCGAGAGAAACAATGTTAAAAATTTATTGTAGGCGTGTGCTACCAGTTTTCCTACTCACATTTAGATAACAGTTTTCTAAATTGCTGTTGTGTATGTGAAGGACGTCTAAAGCTGATGGTGTTCATAGAGGTTACCAGTCGCCATTGGCTGGTGTATTTAACTTGTAATGAGATTAGTCGTCTGAATTAGACTTAAGTTTGAAGGTAGGAAATATAGCTTAAAAACACCGCAGGACATGAGTGTGCAATGATAGATGCACCAGTGTTGCCGATCTTCTCAGGCAGATTATGATGGAGGACGAGTAGGAGAGGTCTCAATGTCCTGAATTTTTCGTCATTGGCATTCAAGGCGTAGTTGTGCCAACACTAACAATACAAACTCCACAATCTGCCACGTTCTTGGTCTATGGATCTTCATGCTCGAGTGAGCATAGAACCCCCCTCTCTGTTTAGTCTTTTCCACGTGAAGCGCTCCTTATGTTTGAGTTGCTTAGTGATAAGGCAATTAGGGTTGTCTCATCTTAGTAACTATGATGCTTACTGGTTGCCCCTTCTTCGTGTCTAGTTCATATTCAGAAGAGTTGGCACATTGATTGAAGATCATTGACCATGAACTTAGTTTTTAGCGTTTTCCCTTTTTGCAACTGGGCACTTGGCAACACTGAGCCTTCGGTTTCTAATGGTGTCTTTCAGTCTCGAGAGGTTTACGGGTGTGCACACTGCTATTGTTTGTCACCTGGAGTCTAATGTTCATGAGAACCCTATTTCATGCTTGTTTGAATTGGGGAAAATTTGTAAAGCGTTTATTTGAAAAATTAGTATACCAAATAGACTGATCACTACAAAATCTGTGATATGAATGCTGTGATGTTGAGAACTGTGATTGAATTCTGTTCTGTTCTTAATTTTACGTTCCTGCCAAGACAGATCTTGAAATAAAGTAAATCGTTATTCGCTGATGCGTAATTCAGATTTAATAAGAAGGAATATTTCCTTGGAATATGAAACAGACTTCTTATCATATGAATACAATTTTGTGTATTTGTACTTCAAGATAGTGGTTGTCTAAATAAATCTTGAAAATACTGTTGCTTTTTGATTGATCCTATTAATCTAAATAAGGAATTTTGTATAGTGTGTATCGCAACGGCCCAACTCAACGAGAAGAACCACCGAGCATCGCATAGGAATCCAACGTTTCTCCGACGGGAGACTTCGCATGTACCTTTCATGGGTTTCATGCTCCTTGTTGGAAGGCTGACTTAATCATAATGTGTTTTTTCCTTAGCTCCATCGTCGTAGAGATACTGGAAATGAACGGGGTCGTGAGAGGGGATGAGAAAATTGGGCAAAAACTGGGCTCTGGAGGCTAAAAGCGCAATTCAATAGTAGTATATCGGCGTAGACCTTACTAGGGCTTGAAATCGTCCCACTTCTTCCACTCTTCACTGTTGCCCTTCCTTTTCACCCTCTTTCTCATTTTTTTCGCTTGGATGCATACGGATGTTGGCCATGTTTCTCGAATGGTTCCCACTAGGGCTGTTGTCTACAAGAACTGTGGAATTGAGCTGCTGAGGATTCTTTAGTAATTTGATAGCTGTGTTGATAGTTTTAGCGAAGGTATCCCGTGTAGGTTGCTGGGGGAACTCCTCCTTTTTTTTAGTCCCAACTGGTTCTTCTTAGGATTGATTATGAACCTGCTCAACTTTGCATTTCTAGTGTTCTGCTTGGGAAACTAGACGTTTGCAGTGGTGGCAAGGGACATCTTGGGATAGGGGTCAGGCAGCCAAACATTGATCAAGGCACGGGGAGAGCTTGAGACGGAGGCACCCTGAAGCTTCTCCCTTGGCTCACTTACCCGCTTGGAGTCATGGAGTTATCTCTGAGTTGGGCAGCTGCTCACCAGTCTTGAACTCCTGGCAATGTGCGTGCGTTCACCCTGTGCAGTCTAGTGCGTTCTGGCTAGATGCCCCACCCTGATGCGATAGACCATTGTCCCCTTACGGTTTCTCCTTAAAATTCTTCTTTCAAGTCTGAGCAGCTGGTTTCTTGAGTTTGGAACAGCGTCCACGTCGCCCTATTCAAAAGCAGTTGAGTTTTGTGCGACTAAGTCCTTCTCTTCATGTGCCACAACTGACTGAAGTATCACTTGTTGACAACGATCCTTTGGATTTTCACCAAGATTAACGAAGTCCTCAACCCTTTCAAAAGCATTGGCCCACATCTGTCTGGAGGTCTACTTCAAGTCCAAATATTATCATAATCTTTGTCATCTGCATACCCCAATATTTTGAAGACCCTGTTGAAGATAGTCCTTGTGATAACCCCATAGGAAAAAGTCACAAGGGCTTAAATCAGGAGAGCGTGGGGGCCACTGAAGGCTCTCAGGGTGGCAGTTGCAGATTCGCCATTTTTGAATTAATTCAAAAAGACATCATAGACTTAAGTCCATGACGAACGCACCACGCTGCTCTCCGAACCACGACATGGTGAAGACAAACTACACCACCTCCTCGTTCGAATGAGACGCAATCCCATTCCCAATCTTCTGAAACCGCCCAACCCCCCATTCCCTGTAACGAATGCAGAATGTAAGAGGGATGGAAAGTCTCACCTTATCTTCAGGCGCCCAGTACCCGCTCACAGTAGCAAACCCTTCTTCACTAGACTAGGGGCGCTAAATAAGCCTTTTTCCCGTCATACCTAGCTTGCAATGCGACCTCTTGCAGCCCAATACAATTTGGATATCTTCGAACAGTTGGTATCGTCGGATAGGAAGGTTTGACTCACGTCCTCGAGTTGAGGACAGTCAAATGAGTGGTCTGTGTTCATTGGATCGGTCGACTGGCGGAGCGAACAGCCTGGATTATCTTTCACTCTTATCCTGTAAAGTGAGGCGTTCAGGTAATCGTGACCTGTCAAACTTGCCACAGACTTGCCTTGGCAAGTGCATCAGCTCGCTCGTTACCCAGGATGCCACAATGGGAATGGATTCATTGCATAGCCATGGTTAACCCAGTTCTGGTCAATTCCTCTTGGTGTTTTCTCCCCTCCCACATCCCGGGATTCAGTGCGCGGTTAGTGGGAATCGGGGTGATAGCAACTTGTGAATAAATCAAAAACACCGACTTTCGTCGACCCGATTTCTCAATCAGGTCCAGAGACCGGACTATTGCCCGAATTTTGACGAAGATGGCCGACAGCGTCCCCACCGGAGCGCCAGAAAACACCCCTGCTCCTCCATTTCTCGCCTCACTAAGAGCCGACCCATCGGTATAGACTCTTAGCTCTGGAAAACGGGTCATTAGAGTCGCCAGCGCTACAGCCAATCAAAATCAACCACCAACTCGCACGGTGGGGTGGTATTCTTCGAAATAGCCGACCATCGTTTCTCTCCGAGTGGTGTCCACCAAAGACGGGAACGGCTCAGGCTCCCCTTGGGCAACGGAAAGGCCGTATAACTCCCACAGAGGGGGACAGGGTGGCCCTTTGGACTAAGGCGACAGCGCTTCCTCTTTTTAGTCGGAACACCAATTTTTGACCAAAAGTCAACCACGTGTTGTAATACCTGTTTTGTCGCCAGACAATTCAACTCAAGATTGAATCCATTCTCTGGAGCAAGAATTTCTAAAGCGTTTCTAAGTACAGTGCGGGGTCGGCACCTGCCCCAATTTTGAAAACCAAGTTGGTTAACAAAAAAAACTACTTTACTTCTTACCTTATAACTCCCACAGATCCTGCACCTTGAAAAGAAAAGTTCCCTGAGTTGTAAGTCTGGCAGTAGCTGGCGTATATTCTGCCCAGTAAGGGACTCCATTTCTCTGCAGGCGCTCAGACAGAGCCATCGCAGCAGCATTTCTCCTTGCTTTTTGTGCCTCAACGCTGGTCTGGGGCTCCATGGCAATAATTGGTGTTGATTTTGCTGCTCCAGTATAGTTCGGGAGTGTATTATTCTGTGCAACATCGATCTTGCGAACTGCTGAATCCGAGGAGGTTACCAGCAGCTCATTTCCATACTCCATGGCTCAATAAGCCAGAATAAGGCACCATGCTGGGAGCATCCTCCACCCCCTACATTTGCTTTATTGGCGTTGTCCATTGGACTAATGCTGGGCAGGAGGAAGATGCGAACCAGAAGTCCAGCGGCTATCAAACATGTCGGTTCCTTCACAGTCGCGATCTTGTTGATTTCCAGTATCTCCGTCAAAATTGTTGCTAGGGTGATGCTTCTAATTCGTATGTTTCTAATTAGTTTTTTCTGCCCTGATCACAATCAGACTTCGGTGAACTACTGCTGAACTCACTTTTCTTTTTGGTGAGGGCAGTTTGTCCCCGATGTCACCTGTTATTGGTAACGTTAGTTGCTCAACAAGGCGGTCTTCGCAGAGGCCTGGAGTTGCTCAATCGTCCATCTCTCCCCCATTCTTGCTTGCTGTCAGGTTCCTCTTGTTGCAATTCCAAGTTGTTGCTGATCCTAGAACGATCCTTCTGGGTTCAATGATGAATGCTCCTGGGGTTCCGCGATTGTCTGCTTTGTTTGTAGGTGGTGAGCTCAGCCTGATTGATTTTTAATTGGTTGTGGCGGCAGTTGTCATCCCCCTAGTGTACCGCATGTTTCCTTGTTGCATGCCTTCAGTAACTAAAATCCTGTTTGGCGCTCGCAATGCTAACTAGCAGTTCTCCATTCCAATAGGTCACTCATTCCCACCAGGTGCGCCAACAAAGCTTTTTAAGTTACCCACCTGTAGTTTTGAATCCTGTAAGTATTTCACATTCTACCAACGTTCTTACGTCTGCACTCCCACCAACTGCCGTTTTTAATTGGCTAACCTCAGTCAATTAGGCTTCAGCATTGATATGGTTTGTGAATGAAACGGTTGGCTTGAAAGGCTCCTGAGTGTATCAGTTCTGTAGAAAAGACAAACAGGGGATCGGTGCACGAAAAAGAACTGTTTACGCTGAATACTGGGGAAATTAAAAGCCCGAGTGAATTGAATAAGAGAATAAGAGAAAGATATTTTTGTACCCTAGGATATGTGTGTAGAGAAATAGCGTTTTTTCCTGCAGTCGCCTATAACGAATATTCATCTTTGGCACAAATTTCATCTCAGCAGTGCTGCCACTGTCGCTGTTGACTGCTTAATTAGGATTACATTCGACAATTGGTTACATTTTAATTGTAAATATGCCTACAGATGCTGTACGGAGTGTGGTTCGTGTTTGGATTTGTAAGCGTGTCGTTCGGTTTGTTTTGTAGCTTACTGCTGAAGCCTTTCCTGAAATGGGATCGTCTCGTGTAGAGTGGCCGCGAGGGGTACTTTTGGGGGAAAACTAGGCTCCTTTCAGTACTCTCATCAGGATTTGGATTATAATGTAATTTGGATTTATTATTTCTCAATACCTAGAAAGTTGACCTTCTCAGACCGTCTTATCTGCAGTCACCAAAAACTAGGGATGGCACGATACCACCGATATGTCGACTTGGAGATTCTGTATCGATAGTATCCTTGCGATATGGTGCGCGATTTGGTATCGATACGTTTTTCTGATAATATCGGCAGTATCGATAGTTCTCTGTGAATCATCACACTATATGACCCCGAGAAATGACCACGAGTTATCATTCATCTAAAAAATCAGCAGACTGCCAACCTCATTCATCTGCATCTTCATCAAAATCTGATTATTCTACCCCATCTGCGTCGTTAAATATCTACCACTAATTTTATACGTGCGTGGCTGGTATGTCTCAAGCCTTCTCCTCTTGAATGGTAAGCCGTTAAATTACGCCGTTTTTTCCTATCTACTATGGATCCCAGTCTCTAAAATCCCGTGGAGGGGGGGGGGGGGGGGGGGAGAGATCAATCCCGACTGATTCGGGTCGGGAAATTGTTTACTTCCCACAATTCTCGGCGAAGTTATCTCTATGGTTCGGGAGACGATTTTATTCCTCGCCAATAAGGAATGGACGTATTTCTGGATTTTTCTTTCTTTCAATCGTTAGGCTTCCAAATAACACAAAAAAGAGCTTAAAACACAAATTGCAAGTTTGTTCGAATTTCTAGAAACATTTATGGAAAAAAAAGCAATTTTTCGGCAGAAACCAGCGATCAGCTCCCATTGTTTGACAATTTCGCCATGTGCCAAGTTAGCCACCATAAAAATAAAAAAAATTAAAACTGAAGGATTAGTCTCTGAGGTAAAACCACAGCGAGGGTTAAACTTGACACCACGGCCATTGTTTTGATTCATTCGTGGGTTAGGGTGAATAGCAGAAAAAACTTTTTATTTTTATTTATGTTAGTTATAAAAATGTAAAGAGACTGTTTATCGGAACGATCTACAGAAAAAGTGGTTTTCTGAGTTGGCAACCCTGGCCGTCAAACCGGAAGGTTCGTAGGTGACGTCACACACGTACTTTTTGAATCGACGGGGACAACTTTAGATGTCCCGAAAGAACTAGGTGAAAGCCTTTTTGTCACAAAAATGTTCCTATTTTCCTCTCATTGACTTCTAACAACACGGCACAGGATGATTTAACCCGAAATTCGGGTGCACGTCCGTTCCTTATTTCGGATATATTCTGGTGTGTGGGGAGACGGTTTCTCACGGGTTTTGGGTCATTTCACCACTAGCGGCGTTGGATCGGGTGCAAGTGGGCGAGCAAAGCGAGTCCGAGAAAGTCGATCCTAGTTAAAATAATATATTATCCCAGTCCGCGTGCTAGTAATAATAATATATTAACGACGCAGATCCTTATTACCTAATTTTACATCGATACCTAGATTTTATTTCCCTTTCATGTAAAATATCACAATGTTATATAATATATATAAAAATACCTCGTTTTTAACTTGATACTTTTCCTTTGCAGTTGGAAAATCATCATTCCTTGCAATATTTTTTGCGTTATCGTTTTTCTGTGGTTTTATTCAAATAATGGTAGTATCGGTGGTAATAAATAAAAAGGTGACATATCGCAGAACCGATACTTTTCATACATTGATATCGAAGGACATCGAAAGGTGAAAAAGGTGACATATCGCAGAACCGATACTTTTCATACATTGATATCGAAGGATATCGAGTATCGATACTTCAGACAAATAGTGTATTGAGACTTCCGAGTATCGTGCCGTCCCTTCCCAAAACCCTTTCTGTACATCCTTATAGTCTATGACGATGGGCTCCGGACTGATCCCAGCGGCCGACGAGAGAACCAAAAAATTGGGAATTTTCCCGATTTGTGCCATTTTTGGGTTATTTTATTCCTTGAAGTGGCACACATGGAAGAAGTTTTTCCCTGCAATCCTAGGGCCCTTTTTCTGCTGGTTAGCCTATCGATTTCACTGATGTTTACTGTTTACTATAACATATTTCGAAAATGAAATATTATTGTCGCAATGAGGTCGAAAAAAATGAATAACTTAATTTTCTTACATCTACATTTAACTTGATTTCAGACCATCGTAATAAGAGAGGATTACAAAGTAAACCAAATTGTGAAACAGGACGTTGACTACAAATTGAATTGACCAACATCGCAGCGAAATTCCCGAATTCTGGTTGTACTTCATGCGTCAGCCGCTGGGGAGCGGGTCTGGAGCCCAACGTCATTGCAGTCAGACTATAACCACCTCTCTTCTGACCTGCCGCCTATTTTTCTGAGCCATATCTATCCATCCTCAACCTCTTCTTCAATCCGTCTCTAACTCTCTGATGTCCTTCCTTAACTTAGGTACCTTTCCACGAAACTATTGGTCAACAAATTGAAGAATGTTGATCATTTTGGGCCTCTAATGACGGCAAAACTACTACCTACATTAATTCTCAATGATTTATCAGAAATTGTGCATCTTGCTAAAAGGAATCTGGCATTATTTTCTCGCGCATAAATTCAATTTATTACAAAATATTTCCTATTTGGCAGCCTTGTCCGGCTGAATGCCTTCTCTGCTTGCAATTTACGAGTATTTCCTGCTTTTGGTTTCTTCTATTGAAAAATAAAAAGTTTATTTTGTAGCGGGATGTGGGCGTTTGAAGGCTCCAATTTAGGAATGAGTAAACTGAATGAGCGTTTTAACCGGTAAATTGTATTAGGGTTAGGTTTGAACTTCTCAATCTTGCTCATTCGTAACGCATGCAGGTTTGTCCGGTGTCCGGGTCCCGTGGAATTCCCAAGATTCCCTAAAGACGGATTCATGCGGAGATTTATTCCTTTGGGACGACGAAAAAAGTATGTTTTCTCGTTAAGTTGAAACTAATTCTCACCAAAAGTAGCTTATCCATCAGCTTACATTACCGGGGGTGACTAATTGTGTTGTGGTAGCACTGGTGAGCTATCAGTTCGGCAGATCAATGTGAGGGTTTGTCCCAAGTGTTTACTGTTCGTAGTTACTCGTTAAGTCTCCAACTCAGCGTAGGCTGTCGTAGCCGGTAATGCGTCAAAATTTGTGTTGTGCCTCGTCAGCAGACCTGCTAGAAATTTCAAACTTGACGTTAGCTCGAAAGTGATGGTTGGTAGCACTGGGGTTCTTCCTGCAAAATATCCCGCCGTTGGGACAATGTAAACACACCTTTTACGTGCTCAGTTTACACATCGGCTCCTAGTGTTGATTCGACGCTTCAGTATAGTATCCTCTGGGTGTCATTTGTGTTCTTCGACCAATCGAGGAAAATGGGTATTAAGTGTGCTCTTATTGCTTGGGTGTTTTGATGGTGTGAAAGAGCCTAACTGGCGAAAGTTGCCAGAATCTCAGCGAATTGTACCGGCATTTTGTACTTGTGCTTCATTCCATAAAAACGTGTTACAACTCTGGGTGTCATATAGTTGAAATGGTGCGCTTTCAGAGCCAATTAGGTAAACGGGATTTTTTTTTTTTAAACATGAGTTTTAGCTTGTTGAAGTATGGCCTGAGCGGAAGAAGGGTTTTCTCTGTTATTTTAATTTTTTCTTTTTTGTGCTTGACTTGTGCATTAAGATCCCTCAGGGAGGTCGAAAGGAGTGTGAGCTGTTTCCCTGCACAATGGAGGGTTCGCATTGTTTTTTTTTTCTATTTTTTTCTGAAAGTACTCCCTGAGAATGTAGGGAAAACAGTAGTCAGCCGCCTGAAATCGTTTCCAGAAAATTTAAATAATTTAACGAAAATTACGGCGTTTGAAAAACCGGGCCGTGACGTCACTTCCTCAATACAGCTGAAGAGCGTCGTCGATAGTGTTTTGTTCTTGACAGGTGAAGCAGGGTTCACAAGCGTCCGGAAGTCCGTTCATGCATTTCTCCGTCAGTACGTTCGGTCTCCTGATTGGCCGATGCCAGCGGGCGGGAAGAAGTTAGTTTTGACGGAGAAGCACTTTCGAAGCTGATTGTACACATCTGAAAAATCAGATATTTCACGGACTGACGGACTGATAACGGCGATAACGGCATCCATGTTATTGTGGTCGACATAGCAACGCCAACAAAACACCAATAAACGCGGGAATGAACAGCTGATTACAGCAAAGTTTCTAGACGTCTCTCCTAATTAACCGTTTTTATTCCAACATTTATTAAAACATGAACCCGTCGGACTCAGAACTTCTAATAAACGCGAGAAAGAAGCTGCCAAAGCTACATCGACAAAACACGAATAAACGCGGGAAGGAACAGCTGTGTGCAACGCAATGACAATTTGCCGGACGCTTGTGAACGCCTGACCTGACTGCCGGAATCCGTTCCGCCGCTTCCCACTGCTGACGGATGAACGGATGAACGGACTTCCGGACGCATGTGAACCCTGCTTGAGGGGATTGTTCCGCCCAGTGTTGCTATTCCCCACTGCTCATCACTTAATAAAATTCAAGTGAGCCGTAAATCCTTCTGATAAGGCTTTAAACTTCAAGTATCATGTATTATCATTAAAAGTTAATAATTAACATAATTATTATGTTTTCCGTAATATCATGTTATAATTGCTATAAATTCATCATATAAGCTGACGACACTAGCGCTCATGGTGAGAGATTCACTGGAGCTGTGACGTCATGTCCTCAATCAGTGACTGGTGGGAAACGCCGGCTGATTCAAACTGTGCGTTTCGTTTTTTCGTTATAATATTATCTCCTACAATTATTTTTTTTCGTTGGTATTGGAGTCTGTGCACGTTACTTTTTAGCGATATTATTGAATGGTAGGGAAGATTTCCAAATCTAAAATCAATGCGAACTCCCCATTAGCTCATTTCACGCATAGAACTATATTATATAGTTCTATATAGTTCTATAATAGTTCTATACATATGTATCTCTGATGTATGCCGACCTCTGTTGTTGTACGATATTGAGATATGCGGTTCCATGGCTTCATGTTGTTATGACGTCCTGATCAACCAACACACTACAATAAAACTATACACATTGATGCCCGAATTTGAAATCCAGGATAATGGCAGAAGTCTCCTTTATACTTCCTCTTTCCTTCTTCGACTGCAGCATCAGGAAACTCAAGACTGGGGTCAGCCAATCTAGTTTGACCTCCTTAGGTGCTTCCTTGCCAAGAACCATCTGGAGGAAAATCTTGTCCCCTCAAACCTCATTGCTTCCTGGTTAGCACTGGACAAGCGTTCACGTTATAGTTTGCGGATTCTTCGCTTCTTCTAGTCAAGCTGGTTCTGTGGCGATGTCCGCTTGGCGAGTCCCTAGAAGATTTGGGTCGACCGTGTGATCGACTCTGTGATGATCGTCTCTATTGTCTCTTCATTCTACTTTGTCCTCATCCATATCATTATGAGTAATGTCCTCCACTTCCACTGCGCCTGGCGGATCGGCTAACAGCTACTGCCGTGCCAACGTCATGTGTAACTGATTGGATCTCCACGGTGTTCCTGCTGTACTTGCTTCCACAGTTGTCAAAAACAATGCTCTATGCCCGAGCTTCTGATTGTTATTCATCTCCGCGTTTACCTGGACGACTCTGGCTATACTTGGAGGAAGACTTGGATTAAGACTTTTCATCTTGTGTGCCCGAAACAAGCCTCAGGGCCTCGTCCACAGCCTGCGCTACCGATTCGTCGTCCTTCATACCGCGAATGAATGGCCCCAGCGCATAGAACTGCATTGCATCAAGAGGTACCAATCTACTAATCGTTCTCGTCCCATCTTCAGGCTATGGATTGATGTGTTTTTGAGGGGGGGGGGGGGGGATTTCCCCCCCGTCGGCATTTTCATTTCATTTAGTCCCCATTTTCATGTCGGTTAGTTATCTACTCACCTAAGCCCAAACCACACAAATCTTTTATTCCTTTTAGTGTCCTGTTCATGTGGCCTGTGGTAGGGAAGGGAAATCAGGTAAATAGAATCGATTTTTTAATGCGATTCAAGGTAGAAAGTTTTGATAAAGAAAAGATGAAAAATAATTAGGAAAGAGTAACAAAAACTCTTATTTGACCGACCATCAACAACTTTCCACTCACTTTCATTGGAACGATCATCATCACCAATTAAAAGAAGAAAAAAATCTAAAACATGAATATTCATTTTTTTAAAGTGAAAAATTTAATAAAAAATTGATTAAAAAATATAAAGAAATCGTAATGAATCGATTTAACAAAATCGATAAACGAATTACAAGTTCTGTACCTAATGAAGATGAAATGTTAAAACCAGTTGAAAAACAAGCGGAAATTTCCATGTTGGAGGAAACACATTTTTCGATCCCGAAAGTGAAAACAATGCTTCCGCTACCTTCAGTATACTAATAAATAAAAACGCTAAACATTTTACATAAGGGTTTATTATTCATTGATATAGGTTACATGTCCGAATATTAATTCTGTCAACAAAAAGATTTTTTTTTTACTCGGAAAATATTCGACCTTGTGGGATTTTTCAAAAATCCCATTTGTAGCCCCATGAAAGCCCATGAAGTGTTTTGTATCCACAGTGAAATCGGATCGTTCCGGGACCCCAAAAAATGGATTCTACGTCCAAAAATACCTCGAAAACGATACCTAACTCGATCCGATAGCCAAAAGCCTTAAAAGAAAACCCTCCCGTAGCCCCATTTTAGTCCCATAGCGCCCCACGGGTTTGGGCGATCGGGCTGAAAACCTTGCAGGCACAACTAGATGGTATACCAAGTATTCAGTCAACATATCAGATTTTAAAAAAAAATTCCAAATTCCATTCAAAATTTGTTAAAAAGATAAAAAAGAAGTCAGATGTTAAACAAGTTGCATTATCCTCAAAGTAAAATTACAATTTTGACTATTAACCTTCATCTTGGGGGGATTATAATTGAAAAAGAGAAACTAGATTTACTTAATAAATTTTCAAATATTTTGTTGAAAATCGGACACCTGAGTATCGATTCAGAATATCAATTTAATGACGCGTTTTTCTCAAATCCTATTCCTTTTTTTCCTCCTTTTTTTTTTTTTTTTTTTTTTTAGGGCCCTCGGCCACCTGCTTGCAAATCCAACTTTTGAAATCTTTGTTCTTTCCTGATGAACACACTACAATAAAATGATACACATCGAGAGGGATGGATCCAGGATATGGTTTGGTGGCAGAGGGGGGTTACGACACCCAGCTGTTCATTAAATCCAGTTCAAGTGAGATTTAAAAGCAATAATATTTAGTGCAAACTGCACATCGCAAAGTGACACACATTGAAGCTGAGTGTAATTTCTCAATGAAATCGGGCCCGATCGCCATCCACCCCAAAATCCGACGGTGTAATCATCAGTGCTAGGTACTGGTCACGTTTTGGACTCGTCCCCGACCGTCATTTCCCGTTCATTGTCCCGATCTCCTGACACTATTCTCCCCTCACCACGACACAGCGTTGAATTTTCATGACCCGTTCTGAAGCACCCGATCTTTACAAAATTTGTAGGTATTTAATACAACACACGAAAATGAGAGCAAGGTGCGAAAGGCAGGTGTCTACACCCTTCTCTCTAAATCGGTTGAAAATTCCCTCCCGACTTCCCTGCCTGGTCGCCTTCCCAAAACGTGACCAGCAGCACTGATTACACATTGGAGTATTCCCAGAGTCTGCAGATCGCAACAGCTTGCGTCATGCCTCTAATGAATCTGCGCCTGGACTCCCTCTTGCATCCTCCAAAACACCTGGCGGCGTAACCACTGATGCTGCGCTGGACGCTCTCCGCCACCCAGACCACAATCCTAATCAATTATCAGGAAAAACAATACATGAAGAAACACACCCAACACGCTCACCTGGGGGCGCTCTACTTAATCCAAAAACAGGCCTGCTCTTGCTGAACAGGTTTGTTTTTTTATTTGTTCTCTTTGGGAATAGAATTGATATGCGGTCATTTTGTTCTAGTTCCCCCCAATGTTACCACGCATTGTCCAAGGAATAGTTCCCTCTCGGTAGTTCAGTGGGTGCTCTCTGACGGTCCTTCCTATGGACCTTCTCTACTCCCCCCACTACCACAACCAATAAGAAGGCACAGAACTCAAAGTCGCAGATAGGACATCTTCCCAACAGAGCCCCTCTTCCGCTATGGCACATCCGAAGAAGGTACCGTGCTGGTTACAATGTTCACCCGACTGCTTGTAATGCCATCAACTGTATTGGGGCTCAAGTTGCAACTTGATCTTTGGAACCCAAATCGATTTCTCAACACTACTGGGTAATGCTTTGGTTTCAACAGTGCTTCCTGCTTTAGGGCAAGAATGTGTTGTGATCTACAGACTCGACGTTTTGTGCTGCTTCGTTATCTGTGCAAAATTGCAGCTTGTATGGGGATCACTTGTGTTGGTCAAGATTATTTCGTGTGATTGAACCTTAATTGAAAAAAAAAAAAAATGAAAAAATGAGGATTTTCAGACTACTGCTTCAGCATCTTTTCAAATCTGTGGTAATTCATTTTCGGCTCTGGTTAATTTGGGAATTTTTCATGCATGTTTTACATTAAACGCTGTTCAGACGTGGTCGACGGCTGTTGGTAAGTTACGACTGGTCTTGGGAAAACCACACCGTAGGTATGATTTGGAAGGTGCGCTCACAGTGTTGAGATTTGGACATCCGCCGTCGTGAGGAGGATTTCACCAGAGTTGGCAGCTTAATCGCCTTGCTGGGATATTGCTACTCAAGGATCAACCGACTATGCGTATCCTATAATTTACAAGGCCTAACATGAGGTTGTGCTTCTTGTCAGGATACAGAAGTAACTTCTTGTGGGGTTTATGGTGAAATCTTGAAGTG
Organism: Pilophorus perplexus; assembly: GCA_955831195.1. Taxonomy (NCBI): domain Eukaryota; kingdom Metazoa; phylum Arthropoda; class Insecta; order Hemiptera; family Miridae; genus Pilophorus; species Pilophorus perplexus. The sequence continues at coordinate 10,040,650 of OY037009.1, forward strand.
AAGTTGTACCCAAAATTGTCAGTAACCTTTAATTTTGGTCTTTGAAAAATTAAGTTACCTGAATTGTTATGATTTTGTAATTAAAACATTCATTCTTTAAGGCCGGTTTACACGGTCAAGCCATTTGCACAAACTGGCTTGTGCAAACCAGTTTGCACAGTTATATCGTTGCGTGTAAACGGAGTTTGCACAAGCCAAAACACGATCCCGCGCAGGCGCACCTGTTCTCTTCGGGAGTGTGAATCACATTTTCAACACTGAACTGAACTGGGCAAATTGGCTTGCACAAGCCAGTTTGTGCAAATGGCTTGAGCGTGTAAACGCGACCAAGTTGTTCAGTTCAGTTTGCGCAAAATGGCTTGCACGAGCCAGTTTGTGCTTTTGGCTTGAGCGTGTAAACCCACCTTTAGGTAGTAAATGAATTGTGGTGGAATTTCTTTGATGTGGTTCTTTTGCCTTTATTGTGTTATTATCTGTTCTAACACGTTCTAATCTTTGTTTTTTTGTTCGTGTCTTGTGTTGTAGGCATCCTGGAGATCGTTATGAGTCTAAAGATGGAGCACGATATACCGTATCAAGAGAGAGGGATAGAGATTTCGACAAGGACCGAGATCGTGACAGGGACAGGGCGCCTTACAAACGGACCATCCCAAGTCTCCTTGAAGTCCCAACAGTTCCGGGCCGGTATGACCCAAATTACGAAACCCGAGAGAGGATCGCCCGAGACTGGGAGAAGACGAGAGACCGCGAGTTGGAGCTGCAAGAGAGGGAGAGGACGACGCTGGCGCCGCCCGGGGAGTACACGGAGAGAGCGGCTCCCAAGAAGAGGGAGCCAAGTCGTGGGCGACCCGTGGAGTCTATCGCCAGCCTGCCGCGGCAACCTCCGCCGCCGGCTGAGCCTGTGGAGCGTGGCCCTAACGTCAGCGTGTTGACTTACGTCACCCCAAAAGAGTCACCAGTGAAAGAAGTCGCTTCAGCAACTGCGAAATCTCCCGAGAAAGACAAAAAAGAAAAAGTCAAAGAGAAAAAGAAAAAGAAGAAAGAAGAGTCGGATAAGAAAGAGAAAAAGAAGAAGAAGAAAACCAAAGAAAAGTCCGACAAGAAAGAACACTCTGACGCTGGCGACGTCACATCCAACACAGCAGAGGAACCTGAAGATGAAACCAAACTCTCTGAAGACGCTCCGCCCCGAGAAGACCCCCTGTACGGTGAATTGGCTGTTGGCTCGGACATCGTGGACTCGACAGTTGTCGAAACCTATTCCAAACCATCTGAAGAAACCAAAGAGGAAGTCAAAGACAAAGACGTCGTCCTTGCTCCAGTCCCTGAACTGTCCAAGTGGGAAAAAGACGACGAGCCAATGAGCCAGTCTGAAGAGCGCATACAGGAAAATGGATCTGAAGACAAACAAGTGACGTCCGAAGTGTTGAAGCGAGCAGAAAACGCCATATTTAAAAAGTCAGTCAATCCAATTCCTGATAAAAAGGAGCGAAAGCCAGAAGGGAAAAAGTCTTCGAAAGAGAGAGAAAAGCCAGAGGTTAAAGAGGTGGAGAAAATCAAAGAAGAGAAAGTTGAAGTGGAAAAACCCAAAGAAAGTGTGAAAGTTTCGGAGAGGGAAGTTTCTCCAAGACGGGATAGGCCAGAAAAAAATGAAAAGCGTGAAGAACGGGAAAGGAAAGATGATAGAGAGAGGAGGGATGAGAGAGAACGGGAGAGACACAGAGACAGAGAAAGGCGTGAACAGGAAAGAGAAAGAGAACACAAAGCGAGAGTGTTGGAAAGAGAAAAAGAGCGGCAATTGGCCCTCACCAAAGAAGCCGAACGTGAAAGATACCTCAACAGCAAAGAGTACGACCGAAGCCGCAGCACTGACAGGAAAATTGAAACCATCCCGCTCCGGATATCCGCCAAAGAGCGTCTCGGCGCCAAAGTTGAGGACAAGACAGACGTGAAGAAACGGCTGGACAAGCGGGAAGTCAAAGCGGAGAAGCCCAAGAAGAAAGACGACGTCAAAGAGGAGAAGAAGAAAGAGGAAGCGCCCAGCGAAGTTGTAGCGGAACCCTCGACCTCGAAAAAACGATCGGTTAGCCTCGACACTGAAAGGCTTGTCAAGAAGATCAAGCTCGCTCAGGGAGAAGAATCCACGGCAGACTCCAGCCCCAGCTCGGACGAATCCGCCGCAGTTAAAAAACACAAGAAGAAAAAGAAGAAGAAGCACAAGAAAAAGAAGAAGAAGAGGAAACACTCCTCCACTGACACCGATTCTTCAAGCTCTTCTTCAGACTCTGAACCCGAAAAGAAACGCAAACATAAAAAGTCTAAAAAGTCTAAAAAACGAAAGAAATCCAAAAAGTAACTTTTTTTAAACGTGTAGATATCACGAGTATATGTATGAACCTCCTTCTGTATATAAAACACTTTTTCTTTTTTTCTCCCATTTTAAATATTTGTGTGTTCATTTTGAATGACTAGAAAGTCGCTGGTGGGTTAAATTGAGTTTTGATTTTGAGGACTAGAAAGTATTTCTTAGTTTTGTCATTAAATTCAATTTTTGTTTTGTGGTATATTTTAGAAATACACAATAAATATGTATTGAATGCCAGTGTTTTTGTTTTTGTTTTGTTTTTAGTTTCCTTGTTTGGGTTGGGCTGGTGGCAAGCGTGGCAAAGTGAGCCTTGTTCACAGTGTTGCAGACAAAAGAGTGTGTACCTACCGGTGAATAACAATGGAGCTCGAGTACTTCATGTGGAGGAAAGCTCAGCGGTTTCCACGTTTGAGTTTTTTTTTTTTTTTGGTGGTGGAGGGGGGTGCTGTACACAAATTCGAAGCTTCCCAACAAAATTTGTGGTCCGAGCACCGCAAAAACGGATAACTTTGAAAGGCTGCGTTATTGGTAAAGATATTCCATATGGTAAATTGAAGAGCACGAAATTCTGCATCGAATGAGCTACCTTTAAGTCAAAATTGAGCCAGCCGTATGGACGCGACGGGCCGTTAAAGAATGTCGATTTTTTTCCAAGTAAAGATAACTTCAAATTTGAATATCTGCAGCTTGAAAATAGTAGCTCCCACATAAAAACCCATTAAAATTTAATGGAAGTTGTCGAGCACCGAATGCTGCGTTAAAAGAGCACACAAAAATCTTACTTGGGGTTCAAACAAAAATTTATAAATGCTCGGAAACTCCTGAGCGGCTGCTCGCCATCCTAGTTTGGATATTTGATGTATAGTGCCTATATTACTTGTGTTGAGCCTCTTGCTTGTCTATTTATGTTACCGTTAGTAAGTACCCACGAGTGTTGACTTCCAACGCCAACGTTGTCAGCCAGACGAGCATTTTGGAAAATCAGCTTTTTCGTTCAATGTTGTCGATAAAGTATATTTAGCAATGTTATTTTATCCATAATTTCTAAAACAATTAATCTTGAACTATCTGGCTTAAACTAAACCCCAAAATTCTAGAAAAGGCCCTTTTTTGGGGGATATAAGGTGACTGTCAATGATCAAAATTTTTTACTCGTTCAATTAATCATTTTAATTTGGAACGTAATATTGCAATGATATCCGTTATACTAAACTTATTCATCCATTATGAAAATCGACTCATCAGGTTTGTGGCAGAGCCTCCAAATATAGTTTTGCTACTGTTTCATACATTGACACATTCTTCAGATTTACCGCATTGACGTCTTTCCCAGTGCGCCAGTTTTTCTCCGAACCTGGCGCTCTCTTCCCCAAAACGATTTTACATAGTTGTAGATCTGATCATCCTCCTCTAGATGGCATTACCTTGGGATCCTTCGCCGCTCGAGTACCTTCATACCTGAAGCCATTAATTCCTGCAGTGTTGCCCGGCAAAGAGCATGAGTGCATGACAAGAGTATGAAGATTCGTTATATCAGGCAATCATTCACTCTTGGCAGACTGAAAATACGATTCTTGGTGGCGAAAATCCAGTTCTTGGGGGTTGAAAATATTATTCTAGGGGATGATAATCCAATTTTTTCTTCTAAACCTGCTACAACCAAATAATATTCCTATTCTTCTTATATTTATATAAGAATAATTGTATACAATCTGAAGCTCGGTAAAACTTACGGAGCGGGTAGTTAGTTGGTGAAAAATGCCACAAGGGAAGCCCCCATGCATCAACTATCACCGGTTCCCGTCAACAGGTTTTGATGAAACTTTGTGTGGAGGCGGGCTACTGTGCCAGTCTGTCTGTCAACCCGACAAAGTGGGAAATATGAAGACAAATTCCACCACTCAGTACTTAATCTAGTTTTAAGCCCCAGAGGTGTTTTTTTTAGATTGAACATGGGACTTTCAGGTTAGGTGCCAGGATGTTCAAGAAGTGATGGTGGGGCGGGTTCAACCAGAAGAGAGTGGGGAGCCTTCAACCGTTTTTTCCGCGGTTCTGGTTTCTGATAGCATCAGTGTAGGTTGCCATCACTAATTGACTGTTTAGGGTTCCTCTGTGCCAAAGTCAGTTTTATCAGTCTGTTTTGTCAGTTGTTAAGTCAGGACGAACACGTTAGTTGTGGTGAAAGAGAGACTTAAGACTCGAATATTCATTTAAAAAATATTATTGTGGGGAATTCCCACGTTTTCCTGACTGATATTGCCAGCCCGCCGGAAATGGTACCGACGGGAGGAGCAGGGGGCGCTACTGTAACCCTCGTTCTCCCGGCGGTGGCCCACCATAAATTTCGAGGGTGAGGGGATATTCGAAATTATATTTCGACACCATGCTGTTTATTTGTCGCCTTACGTCGAGAAGCAGTGAGAGAGAGATTATGTCTGCTGGCCAGGCCTTCATTGCCGACAATTCGGTTGCGGAAGCTGCAACAGCGAATCTGGGTAGGTATGACTGGATCAATAGGTCAGGCCGTCTTGAATGTAGGGATGTCCACACTGAAGAAAAATATCGATATTCGATATATCGATAGTTTTAAAAATATCGTTTTACTAGGTCGATATATCGTAGAAAAATATCGATATTCGATATATCGTTTAAAAAATATCGATATATCGGAAATTAGTCCAAATTTTGAAAAAAATCCATGCCTTTCTCGACTTTTGATTACTAGTAAATAAATTAATGTTATAAATTCTTCGAATAATCTGTAATGAGTATGTAATTATTTGTAAAATCATTGAAACAATTTATTTGCTCAGTTTATATTGTTCTGAGAAAACATTCAGTAGGTACATGATTAATATTAAATATTAACCCTAGAATGGAAACGCCTCCTTGTCCCCCCATTAAGTAATGTACAGAAAATCTTTCTGCCAATGCACCTCGCTGATCATATTAAATCAAAATCAAAATCAAATTTTGTTTTGAAATACTTTCAGTACAGTTACCTACATGTTCTTTGATCCTATTTCTAGCTGGTGTTCGGATTTACGTCGGATCTCTCACAAAAATATCGGTTCCCGATATTTTAAAAATAATATCGATATATCGATATATCGGTGGAAAAATATCGCCCAAAAATATCGATATATCGGCGGGAAAATATCGATATATCGATATTTTTTGAGCATCCCTACTTGAATGAGGCTGCTGTTCGGCGTGCTCGTTTGAGGCAGCTATTGAGCTCAGTTCCGCTGCAAACCCTTGATGAACCCATACCCACCTTGACCACTCAAGTGATGACTAGGGGTCGCAATCCCGCACGATTTTCAATCCCGCGGGAAATTTGTAATTAATAAAATAATTTTGTTTAAAAACGCCATTTCTTTACAAAAACGCTGCAACTTTTGCACAAGCGTTTACAGTTCTTTGATATAGGTTAATTGCGCAAAAATTAATACTGTGCCATTAAGAAAATACTTTGAAAAAAAAAAAAAAAGTTAAAATAAAATTTATTTTCTTTGTGTATTTGTCCAGATGTGAAACCTCGAAAAAACGGATTACTCGGAAAACCAAACCTTATTAGACCTCCTGGGTTCCTTCAAAAATCCTATTTTCAGCCCCATGAAAGCCTCACGCGTCAAAATTTCTGATTTAAAAAAATGCCTACTGCCCAAAACGGCTCGGACGGCGGACGGACATTCTGTTTTTGGAATCAAGGCATCTGGAACGCATAATGTCAAATTTTGAGGACGAACAGAATTGTCGGCTCCGTCGCTATTCCAAGAATAATAAACCAAAATTAATTTAAAAATATTTGAACAAATAAAAGGAAATAAATGCATTGAAAGGAGTGAGATGGAGTCATCCTCTGCAGCTGGGAAATAGCCAACTTGCTGAAAGAAAGACCACCAGAGAAGGTCAGTGAGTTAATAGTTTCTCTCGCCCAAATTTGATCGGCGCTGGTTGCAGAAATGGGCTGCAGCTGTAGAGAATGCTCTCTCTGACTACACACTTGTGGGAGGAATCGTCAAACTGAATGTATAATAATATTATACTCTACTGCATATTATGCGAACTGGAGACTGGAGACAGCGCCCCCTCTTTCCCCTCAGATAGGTCAGATAGTATCGTAGATACCACAATAATCGCAAACATATTGTGAACTAAGTACAGCACAACAGGTTTGTGGATGACTTATAATATAAGACAGGCAATGAGAATGTGATTTACAATGTGCAGGCTATGATTCACACCACAGAAAACGCGACTTTTTTAAGCAAGAGGAATCCCGCAAAATCCCGCGGGATCCCGCGTTGAGAATCCCGCATTTGCAAGATTGAAAAAACACCGCGGGATCCCGCGGGATTGCGGGATCACGCATTGCGGGATTGCGACCCCTAGTGATGACCACTCATCTGATTCTTCATGGTTTCCTTCCGTGGACCTCGCTCCCAGAGGCGAATTCTCTGGCAAAGCAAGGTAAGCACTGCTTGCCAATTTTATTTATTTATTTTTAATAATTTTTTGTCTTATTGTTTCAATTTTTGGACAATTTTTCAAATGATTTTTACATTAGTAATGGAAATTTTACTATTAACTTGTACCCAAAGTAGGTGCTCATTCTTTTTAGCAATGGCAACGAGCTCCAGCGCAGCTAATCTCCGTGAGAAGAGAGTAGAACTACCTACCGTTTGAGCATCTTTCCCCCTATAGTCAAGCACCCGCGGAGCTGAATGCCTTGGCTCGACTTGGTCGAACCAGGAAAACAGCTGGTTTCATAGACCTTGTGGGGGCAGAGCCTGTTTCATACATGTTGAAGGTGCCCCATGGCGTGGTTGATGGCCAAAAAACGGCAACTTGCTGATGTTTTTTGCAGGTCTTAGTAGTTGTACATTTCGGGGGATATTCAAACTAAATGTAGAAAAAGAAAAATTCTTGAATTTTTGCAACAGCTGAGCCAGGAGACCAATTTAAGCAAAAAGTGGTTGACGTGGTCGAAGGAGGCGAACTTCCCCTACATCATCAGTTTACTTACCCACTTCTTCCCCTAAGATAAAGTGCCAGTTCCCCCGCTGAACTTCCCTCGTTTCTTATTCTGTAGTTCGCACAAGGAATAATTCTTTTTTTCAAGGCGATTCGTTGGCTAAGCAAGTTCTTATTCAGGGTAAATAACGTGAACAACTTCCATTTATTCAGGGTTTATTATCAGAACGAAAATTTACAATAAAAATAGACAGCTAATCATTTTAAAACCCTTTCAATTTCGTTTATTTTACAAATCAATTCAAATAATACTCGTGTACTCTTCCTGGGTACGCACCACTGCGCGTGTCTACTGCTGCAAAGTCTAATTCATTATATTTTCAATACTCTGAACCACTCCAAAAAAAATTTAACAGTAAAATGACTCGGTGAAAAATTTTTGATTGGTGCATTACCTATACAATTTCAGATCCACAAAAATACCTACGTCCTAAACTGTGCTCGACGCCTTAAGTACCTACACTTTCTCAAAAAGGCACAACTTGCAGCAAGACAATGCACTAACGGTATACCAACTAGAAAACTCCCAATAGGGCAAAGCCCGTCAAAATGCTTACGATTAAGAAAAAAAAAAATTAGAAAATCCGCCACAAAAGTTGAACAGGTGGGTAAATATGGAGCGACATGAGACTCACACAATCATTGTGTTGGTTATTTTCACAAAATTCAACGGGAACATTAAAAAGTAAATACACCATTAGAAGATGAGCATGTGATGTTGACGCAGTTGCCTGATGGTGACGAATTCAGTGCGAAATGAGGAAAAAATGGATACGTTATAACTCATCCAAAAATTGTATTTAAATGTTGCATATAAACTCTACATCGCTCATCCTCTATTGTGAAGTGCTCCGATTCATTCACCTGCGGTGGTTTGTGGCAGTAGGTGCCCAATTTAAAAAAATACATCGAGATCCGGCTTGAGAGACCAAAAGAGAAAGTGACGTGAAGAGAGAAAACATCAAAACTATAAAAAAAAATTCCTAAATTGCCGAATGTGGAGAAACTTCAGCCTAACGAATTCTTCCCCATAGGAAAAACTTTTGTCTGTATTTTAAAAAACCTACTCGTTGTGTACAAACGAAAAAAACGGGGAATCTGTTTACTGTTATCGGTATAAGTGAAACTTGATAGACAAAATTGTCAGCTTAGAGTGAGATGATGGTGTAGGCGGCGGCCAGTGGGAGAAGAGCGATGGCGACGGCGGAGGAGGCACCGTTGTCCGCTGGCTTGCACGCTTCCAATTTGCTGCCGGCGGATGTGTTGCAGAGAGCAGCCTGGAAGTTCCCGACGGCGGCGGAACTTTCCGTCTGCAACGAAAAAATACTCATGTAAACGGTGTAAGTAGTAGTAGACCCCCTTAATGGGGTAGAAAATTTCTCATTTAATGAGTTGTTTCATCGTGTCACTTGAGAGTGCTTTCAGCGGTTTTTGTACTCACTCCATTGACGGTGACGGTGGGAACGCTGGTGAGTCCGTCCTTTTTGAATTCAAAGGTTTTTTGTCCGTTCTTCTTCAGAAGGTCGTCACCTTTTTCCTTTTTGCAACTTTCCAGATTTTCAGCAACTTGAGCGTCCAGTTTGGAGTCCGTAACACACTGAAAAAATGGGGGGAAAAAATGGTCAGCATAAACCTATTTATAGGGAGCAGAAACCAGGTTGAGGAGCAGAGGTTTATGGGTAGCAGAAACCTATTTCGCGGAACCCGTCACAAAAAAAAAAAAAAAAAAAAAAATCCAATTGGGACGCCAGTTTGGGAAAAATTTCTAATATATTCTAGTTATTTCTATAACAGAGTTTGACACAATTTTTATTTCTAAATAATGTTGTGGATTAATTCACATCATGCCTTGTTTGTGAATGTGAATTAATTCACATTCATAAAATATTAAATTCACGAAAAAATTTGTGAATAGTTCACAAAAAATTTAGAATAATAATTATTACAAAAAAAGCCAGTGAATTTTTTTAAATTCACAAATAAACGATACGGCTAGATGAGAACAGCAGGGTAAATAGAAACGCTTGCCCGGGAAAAACTCAAAAAAATTCTCCAAACTCTAAAAGTGACGCTAGCGTTAGTTTAAGATGCTCAATCGAAAGCCTAATAATATTATTAGGCTTTCAAGAACACAAAACTGGGATATTATCCCAGTTTTGTGTTCCGACGCCAATAGCAGCATTATCACTTCACCGAGAAGGAGATGGCGATTTGATATTATGATATTATCGTAGAATAAAAGGTTCATTTTTGAGTGTTTTCAGTATTTTACATAATTCAATAATTGAATCATGACTAATTATTAGTCCCTCACAAATTTAATTTATTTTACAGAAAACGTTTTGAATGTGAATAATTCGCATTAAACGAAAAATTTTGTGAATGTGAATCAATTCAAATCCACATTTACTAATTCGTGAAGTATGAATTAATTCACATTCACATTTTCAAACAAAGCATGATGCGAATTAATTCACAACCTCATTTATAAATAAAAATGTGCCCAACTCTGGCATCTACGCCGACATTTTTACCTGTTTGGTGGGGTACTCAGCGGCACCGGATTCTCCCAGCTTCATCAGGCAGTTGATGAGCTTGATGCGGTCTTCCAATTTGGGGACAACAGTGCCTTCGAGGATGCAGGACTGGATCTTGTTCGCGGCGCACTCTTCTTCTCCGTGGTGGCAAGTGAAGGTGACCGTCGACGAAGTCTCATTCATCTGTCAACATCAATTACGCTTGTGAAAATCCTCCGCTCACAATGTAAACGTTTTATTTGATAAACCTTTTTTTTTTTGTTTTTTTTTTTGCGCGCGAAACCAGTCGGCGGTAGGTAATGCCTGGGAACTCGAAATGGTTTACATTATCAGTCCAGATCTCACAAAAAGAAAGCAATTAGGAATGAGTTCTTATAGAAGGGAGAAAGTATGCAAACTTCATGAGAGAACTTCGAGCTCCGATTTCCCCTGCAAAAACTCCTCTGGAGATCACAAACCACGAATGGATGGCAAATAACTTTTCTCTAGTCTTGAAGGGTTCTACGAGTGTGTGGGTCACCAGAAAAACAAGTTACAGCTCATGGCTTGGGTGCTTTCCGCGCAAAAAAATTTCCGATTTGATGATAATCAACTTGTGTACAAAGAATTTCGAATTTAAAACAGAACACTTTCATCTTTACCGTAGTTTTGCCGTAGGGGATGAGAGTCAAGTCAATCAGGTCCATATTCTTCTCCCAGACGGGATACAGTTGGCTGGTGACGAATGCCTTGCTGTCTTTGCAAAGGGCTTCATAATAAACCGTGACGTTGACTTTCTGAAACAACAAAACACCGTAGAGTTATTTTGATGTAAACATAAAACGACGAATCAATTCTATTGTGAGGGTAGTGAAAATACAGGTGGCGGTCGTTTGATAAATATCAAGTAAATTACAGGCGAGGGAATGATAGTCAGAACATGGTCAATTAGATAGCAAGCAATGGTCAGGTACCGTCAGGTAGTCAGGAACTTGTTACAGAAACGGCAAGCAATCGGCAGAGAGTCGAGAAAAAGTCAACTAAAAGGCAAGAAACAGTCAGGTAGGCAGGAAAAGGTTACAGATACGGTAGGTAAGCAACGATAACAGAGTCAGTGAAAGGTCAACTAAATGGCAAGCAATTGTCACAGAGTCAGGAAATGGTCAACTAAACGGCAAGCAGTGGTCAGAGAGTCAGGAAAAGGTCAACCAAACGGCAAGCGTAGGCGTCAATAAAAGGACAACTAAACAACGAGCAACAGGATGAGTCAAGAAAGGCAAAATACAAGGAAAGCAACAGTCTCATGGAAAAGGTCAATTGTCCAATAAGCAATCCTTACTAAAATTTCACCTTCAGACATCGTTTGAAAAAAAAAAAAAAAAAAAAAAAAAAATCCACGAAAAGAACGGTACCTACTCAATGGAATCGGTCCATTGTCCTATTCGGGATGATGTGGGCACAGCAGACTTGAGCCTACGGCCGAATCCTGCGGTTAAACGTGCGGTCTGGGGGTTCGTTCACCTGCGGTCAATTCTGAATTCAAAACTCATATACCACAAGGACCGTGACAGTTAGCCCTCGCATAGTAATTTTGTAGGTTAGTGGAGGATAAGCGAAGCCACAAAATCGGATTGCTTCTTCCAAGACAAACAAGGAACGTTTTCAAGACATTCAAAACTGCTCGCTCCTTGAGAGGTACCTTGAGAGGTTGGTCCCTCAATAATGAATCCCTCGTTGGGATTGCTCACAAAAAAAAATCGAGTACAGTCACCTCTAATCATAACTTGTTCGTTTCTGATCCAGTTGAGGGCTACATTAAGGTCTCACGGAAGGCTGTACCTAAGCACCTATTGTCTACCACTCTTCAGAATAGCTTCCATCATCCACAGGGCGGCTATTCATCCCCGAACGGCTTCTTTATGTCGGCCGGCTCCGAACACCTCCCTGGGGGATCATTGTCGTCCAAGTATGTCGGCGATGAACATTAGCGCGGAATTTTTTCACGTACCAGTCACGTCATGGGGAAGATGGAAGCCAGCGTTCAAAACTCAGATTTATGGAATTGAGGTCCGATTTTCTACGAAACAAGATAATCTTACTTAAATTTTTCTGCCCGTCTTAAAATGAAAAAAGCCCCTTCTCCCATGGCGAAAGAAAAAAGAAGGTTTTGCATATTCAGCCGGGCCGTGAAGTTGTGCATAATGCAAACTTGACGATTTCCAAGAACTTTCTGCTACCTGTTTGGGTTTGTTTGGCTTTTTATTTGAATACGAAGCAAATGTGATGATTACAGATGTAGCTGAAGAAGGGTGTCAGATAAGAGCTTTATAAGGCCACGAAGTCGCTCGTTACGCGGTCTCAACTGGTGGGAAAATGGATGTTGAGATAGCGAAGATGACTTATGCCATTGTGGCGAGGAGATTTTGACGACGGAGTTGATGCCAGAATGCACGGTCAGACTGACAGGTCGGGTAGGTCAATTATCGTCTACAGTTTTCATCGTGGGCTGCAAATGCCAATTCGATCTATGCAGCCGTCGAGGAAGTCACCAATCGGCAGATGTCACTCGAGGGCCATTTGTCTTTTTTCAATTCCCTTCAAATAGGACACGCGCGATGACCCGGAATCCGGAGACGTGAGGAGCTCAACTAGAGGCGTCCACTGACCAGACAAAAAGAGTGGGTTTACATCCGTATAATTATTAATTATGCTCTATTATTAATAATAGAACAGATATATAGGTCGGGCAGGAGTGAAAGCCCAATAAATTGATTTCAAACCAAAATTACTTCAAAGACAATACCTTACTTGACCCCCCGACCGAGTAAATTTTCAGTGCTGAGGTCGTTCAAGCCAGAATATTATATTGATTTAGCCGTCCGGTCATTTCTTAATTCCTCACCCTCTCACGCGCGGTAAAGAAGACCGACCCTGCGATGAGCCCTCCGTGCCTCATCTTGATAACTCACCCCTCCTTCAAGACCACTCTCCGCCCTGCAATTTTATCTTTTTTTCCTCCCACTTTTCTCTTGCGTCGCCCATTTAATGGCGTGAGATCCCGATAATGAGATAAAACCCCGGCCACAATACATCAGGCTGAGGGTGAAAGGTGGACGGGGTCAGCGGGCCGAATCTGCCCTTCTTTCCCACCTAATTGCAAACAGAAGGGAACAACTCTCGTCCGCTGATTGGCCGGCAAATTTACAGGCCTGATATATATTGTTATCGCAGAAACAGTCCAAAATAAACTTTCACTGATACCGAGTTCACATATACCTGACGGTCTATTTTAGAGAAATTAGATTGTCGGAATTTTCAGCGCTCAGATATCAAACTAAGTTTCAAAGTCCCACATTTGGGCCAGCACAAGTCATAAATTGAAGGGCGTTGGGTACTAAGGGCCTAAGTAATTAATTAATGATCGAATTAATTAATTAAAATGTATACTAACCTACATTCTTAAATAAAATACGAATTAGTTAATTTAATAAAATATCTAATCAATTATTAACTTAAATATCTTTTCAATTAATTTAATCAATTTAAGGCAGTGTGTTGGCGATGATGATGTTGACCGTTTCAATGAATTGGGTGCTAATTTGTTGAGGGTAGGTCAAATAAGACGAAAATTAGTCGAAGTTTCAAGAGATATTTTCTCCTATCATCAGGGCTTAATGAAATGATTAAAATGAATCGGAAAAATAATTTGGGAGGACATTTGAACTGAGTTAAAACGGATTTTAAAATGTTTCCTAAGTGTAATTGATTAATTAAGTACCTAGTTACTAAGTAACTATGAAGTCATCTTTTGTACCCAACGCCCTTCACTTATAAGCCCAAAAAACTCATAACCACGAAAATACCTACAATATACGTAACGCGTCCGCATAAAAGCTTGTCTTTTCAATCATCGAAAAAAAAGAGCAGCATTCCCTCGGAAATGAATTCGTTTCAATTGCTGATAATAACAAAAGGGACTTCTCCGAACGGACGGTAATTCAACAAAGAAGTCAACAATAGTCTTGTTGGTGAGACGAAACGAAACGATAAAAACGCTACAGGTGCCTAACCGGGTGTCGGAAGGTTCCGTTGCTTCTGTCGTATTCAGTTCGCATGTTGGCCGTTAGTGATAAAATCCGTGAAGTCTCACTAGAAGAAACGTCACGGCAGTTTTTCTTCCGACTCGTCTTGAATATTTAAAAAGGAGCAGTCTGTCCACCAGCTGAATAGCTCGTAAAAGTTGGACGATATTGTTGATTACCGTTTTCAGTATTTTTTCTATTCACTTGGACTTTGCCAGCAGGCCGTCGTTTAGCGAATTTCCTTGAGGCTTGGTCATCTGCTTACTGTCAAATAATGAATCAATAGGCGGGATATGACGGTCAAGGACTCGTTAAAATAGATGCAATATACATAAAACGGCCTGTCACACAGATGAATTGTTTATACACGAAGCCAACCACCGGGGAGAGCCTGGTGACGAAAAGGAGGGCTATCGATCAACAAAGACACTTCAACGTCTCAACAGGTCAGCAAATTGCTGAAGAGGATCCATCAAACGGGGTCGTTCTCGTTTCATAAGACGCACCAACTTCCGGGGTGTAAAGAATTCAAGGAGGAAAAGAACTCTGGCCCCATTTTCCCGCTGACATGGCAACTATGGTTAATTTACATGACATTAGTAGGCCATACGCCTGCAGGGTTTTTTTCGACGCGCAACGATTTTTTTGTGGAAACCCGACACTCCAACCATGCGGGTTTCCCGGTTAGCGCTGAGGTGGTTGGTGATCATAATCCGTGGTTTTTTTAATACCTTCTAAATGGGTTGGGATCTCAACGATGTATCAATATATCGATAGTAAAAGTCCAAAAGTCCGTAAGTGGAAAAAAAAAGAAAATCGAAAAATAATAATTAGGTATTTTTTGATTTTTTTCAATTATTGAAAAAATTAAACCTACGGACTTTTACACTTTAACTATCGATATTAGGTTTGATATATTATAGGACCGATATTATCGGTAGATATCGATAAACCTTCCGATGTACATCGCACTTTTTTAAAACAAAACAGTAAGTCGCGAATGTAAAAACACGCCAGAAATATTCGAAGAATCCAAATATTCACCTTATGGTGAATTTGTGTCTTTATTTGATGGAAGAGCTCACAACAAAGCTTTTCCATCAAATAAAGATATTATATCTTATCTTATGCCAGTACCTGCATTCCCTGCAAATATCTGTCCAATTGAGCTCGGTATCACTACTATAGGCATAGTATGGCATATTATGCCGAATTTCATCAAGTCTTTAAATTGGTGTAACTTTACCAAACTTATCAATTTCAACCAATTGTAAACGCGTTTGCTCAGACCATTGAATTTTTAAAGGTTTGCGCAAAATCAACGCCTGCACTCAAGTTGCTCCACAAGCTGCTTAACCACCAATTGGTACCATCCAGCAGTCATTCGCAGAGTCGAGATCAAAGTGCATCAAGAAGGTTTAGCCGTGTGGGGGGACATAAGCTCAAATTAAGGAAATCTTTATGACGCCCGATTTCTACAGAAGTCGGGCGTCATAAGGATTTCCTTAATTTGAGCTTATGTCCCCCCCTTCAGGTAGGGTATGACTACCCTTTCTTACCATCACGCTGCTCCATCCTAGTGGGTCCACTGACACGGAAACTCTCAACAAACTCGACTGTGGAAATGTACAAATTTGGACAAATGAGAAGGAGTGGTTGTCGGCGCACGGTGGACGATCTTGTTATTCAATACCTTCTAAATGAGCAAAATGATGACAGGGCCGATTCACATGACGTCGGTGGGGTGGTGGAGGGTCACCATAGAGACCAGTTATTCCATCCAGAAGGTACCTATTCGCAGAGTTGAGAGGATCAAAAGACACCTTGAAGATTTTGCCATTTGGGGTTCGTAAACTCAAATGAAGAATATCCTCAACCTCCTAAAGTCAACCTCATCCAACTGATTTCATCGAGTCGTCGCCCAGTGGGGCGAAAACGCAAAATAAGTACCGCTTATAAGTCGAATTTTTGAAAGTCGAGATTTGCCAAATTTGATTTGGTCCAAGTGATGGTAGAAAGTGGTTTGTTTGCTGTCAATGCCATACGGCCACGGGATGAGTAAACCGTTGAGATTTTTGTTCAATACCTACCTAAAAACCTAAAAAGTACCTAAAAAGTTGTTAAAAATTTGATGAAATGTAAAAAATAACCATATTGCCGTGTCAGAATAATAATAATTATTAATTAACTAATTATTAGTTTTCTCAAGTTTGAAACATTACAAAAAGAAATTTTCCTACAGCGTGAAGTTTTTCATTTCACTGTACAGTTATTGCGCACCTTAATTTCCACGATTAGGGGAAACCTCTTCATAGGTATCTAGAAACACATCCAAAAATAGTTTGCTGCTATAGCTTGTATACAACTTGCTACTTTTGGCTCCCGAGCCGTAAGTATTTATCTTGAAAATGTTAGACATAGGAACTGCGAAAACTGTTGTCAAAGGAAGGGTCAAAGGAATGATGGATAATCTGCGGGAGGTTACATACCTAAATCATCGAGAATAAATTTAATTTTTGATTTCAATTTGAGTTGAGTTCAATTTGAATTTAATTTGAATTTAACTTACATTATCGAATGAATTGAATTTGATAATGAAATTAATTTTAATCGTTTAATGAATTTAATTTAATAATGAATTTAATTTATTAATGAATTTAATTTTTACGTTTAATGATTCGTAAACAATGTTTAAAATGCCAGTCACTTGTAAAAGAAGCAAACTTACGATTTCTGGCAACATGACAAATAAATAAATCCGTAATTCTGTTTGCAAATATTTCACGTTATTGCCCAAATTTTTGAACCCAAAGAAGACGTCGAACTGATCCAAAAATGATTACCTTGGATTCAGCATAGAAAAATACTCATAACGCAACAAGTTTTTTTCGGATTTAGACAGTTGATTTTGAAAAATTTATAATAATAAGCGCGTTTTTGCGTTTCCGCTCCATTGTGCGCGGACTCAATCATGTTTCTGGCTGGTCTTTACAACAGCAATAAAATTTGTACGAAAAAAAGCCTCCCAGCTATTTCGTGTCTCCAAATGACTCGGGTCGTTTCCGCGTTTTATCTGATCTCTATCAGTGATGCCCCACAGTGTGTGTTGACATGTGCCTGTGTGTCTGCCCTACCGAGTATGGATTTTAGCTCAGCGACCAGTTCAGGGGCTGCGGAAGTTGTGCATCACGAGGTGCATTGGAAACTGCCTTTGAACTGGTGACACGAGCAGTTAGCGTGCAAATCCGATAAGAAACTGCTGCTGCTGCCTGTTGACTTATTTATTCGGGTCAGGAAGTGCCCAACGAGCTGCTAGTGACCCGCCAGGTGGGATTTAAGCGTTCAGACTTAATGTGCCCAAAGCACGACTCAAGTCAAATCCGACGGACCTTCACCCAGTTGAGTGGACAAAAGGAACTTGCAATCTACTGACAATTTTCCACATTACCAACATCGTCCGCTCGAAGAAATGTTTTACAGGAAGAAACGCTATACGGGCAGAAAATCCGAAGGTGGTTTTACGGATGAGTGGACGAACAAGCCACCATCATAGACCTTACACGATTGCTCAGCTACATCGTGTACGGTCTTGACACTTGTGCAATACCAACGAGCTATAAAAATTCTCATCACTGGCTCGCGTCGAACAACAACATAATTTCAAACCACCAGACGGGCTCCACAGTGAAGGCCTGCGAAATCAGACCATGAGCAAAATCTACCAGATTACCTACCAGAAATATTCTTTTTTACACAATCTAACTTGTGTTTAAACAACACAGTCCTCAAGGATTAAAAAAAGTCTACATCCTTAACGCTGTCGGAAAACTGGAAAAAACTACAAAAACTGAAGGAAACCAAAAGATTCAACTTGATAACAGAACATTGATAAACTCCCAGTACAATAGAAGATTCTCAGGAGGTTCTTCGTACTCGCTGGCAGATCTTTAGGAAACGAAGGCCTCTATTAATTGTTATGCAACATCCTAACGCCCACAAGAATAAAGAGGTATCAAACGCCACTTCCTTCTGATCCAGAATAATCTTCGGCGATTAACGACTGGAAAAAAACAGCTGACGTCGCCGTGGGAAGCTGTCAAATAAACTGGATGTCGCTAATTAATTACTACAAACTAATTAGTGTGTCTACAACAGAATCGTCAATGGTTCAACGGTTGGAGACGGACGAGCCATCGATTCGTCAGACGCAATTAGCTACTTGGGGATGAATGAGGGGTTAATGAAGTTTTGCCTGAAGGGGGAGTTTGTGAGTAAATTAAAATGCTCAAAGGTGGTGCATCCCCCGCAAATGAGGAGTTTACTTTCAAAAGGTCATACCTATATCCATGTTGGGAAAAATTTTCGACTTTTAGTGTTTTCGTGATCTCTGTATACAGGTGCATCGATTTCCCTCCTAAAGCGTTTCTATCCCGTATTAAAAGTGATCCGAAAATTGAGTTTGCCCCCAAATTGGCATAATATTATATCCCACCCATAGTAAACTGTGAATCCGTTTCCACCAAAGAGAGGCATATCCTGCAAGTTGAAAGGATTTTCAAAAAAGCACATAATATGTAATAATATTATGTAGTAATGCATATTTGCAAAAAGGTGTATTTTGTTTTGCCTGATGAGTTTGATTGTAGTTTACGGGGTGACTACTCGAGCACAGCACTTGTCGAGAACACGATTCACGAGGATAACTCCCGAGCTAGGCTCTTGTGCACGTGTGTAATTGGTTGTGCGCCATGATCGCGGGCCTGATACGGCTCTCAACACAATTTCAATGTTATTTGGGTTAAGCATCACTATTGTAGTAGGTATAATACCACTGAGCACAACTGAACCATGTCTCGAGATTATCAGTTGATGGGTGTAGGAATGGGTGCCAGTGTAATAAAATTGATTTTTTTTTTACTCAATTTTAAATCGTGCCTGAAAAATGTATTCTCAAAAAATCGAGTTACCGAAAGAGAGCTGACCCTTAGAAAGCTGTTCTCAGTCACTGGTGTGAATTCGCAGTCTTAAGACAGAGTCAACTAACCCCACCAATGTAATGAGAGTTTTCGGTTGGACGCCGTATATTCTCAAAAAAAAAGGCATAGGTATACATAATAATTTTATGGATATTATCCAAGTTTCTCACCAAAAGGGCACTTATCCAAATTTAAAATGTTGAACTCATCGCATATAAAATATTAGAAAAGTCTTAACTTCTATATTTTCATCACTCGAACCAAGACTTTAGCAGTTCAGTAGGTACTTGGGGAAAACCATTAAACTTTATTAGGGCCACTTTTCTTTTTTTTAAAGTTTCTTAACAACAAGTAAAAATGGATAAATGCTCTTGTGAATGTAAACTATAATTTAATTATGTGGCACCATTCGTTGACTGGGCTGCTAATTGACTCTATGTGTAAGATCCGGGGTCATTAAGTTTTCTTAAGTAGGTACCTTCTCCGTGTAACCCAACGCGTTCTGAGGACGCTTAAGATGTGCTTGATTAAAGATTGGAGTGACTAACGTCGGGAGGATGTGTTGAAGAACGGTGGGAAGAAAGGTGTAGTGGATTGACATGGGTGATGTGGTCGGGGGAGAGGAGCGGGGCTTAGTATGCATATCAAGAGACCGGAGGGAAGGAGAAGTTGTGTAGGGTCATCGGCCGGCTCACCGGATCACCTTGGAGGAGGTCCAGGCTGGTTACTACTGTTGCCGTCTTGAGCTTTCGACCAATCCCCTCCACTCCATGTTGGCAGATGGCTCAAATTTGGATAATCATTGTACCTACTCAGCAAGACCAGGATTTGAGGCTTCAGAGTGTGCATGCACACGGCAAATACTAGCAAATTGTTGCTCTCTATTATCCCAAATATCACTGGCACATAACGCCCCATTGAACAGATGAGTTAGTAACTGCTGAAATGCCATCAACCAGAACAAACATGTTAGTAAGTCTGATGGGTCTCCAATAGCCCCCTCATTATTTGCCGTCAGAGAGGGCCTTGAACTACTTCTAATGAATAAGAACATTACGAAAGTATAATCGATTTTGAGCTGTGTATTATTACCTGAGTTCTATCGCCTAAGAACAACAGTGACAACAGCAGTGAAAAGACAATGTCTAAGACACTCTAGGCTGAAAAATGCCGCTATCAATTATTGTTAAGTCAATCAGTGGCGTAAGGTGGAGAATCTGTGAGCGATGACCCACTGATACCTGTTATCCGAGTCCGATGACGCAAAGGAGGCCATAACCTCAGGGGTTACTCAGATTCAGCTCAAATGGAAAGAGAATGCCCCGTTTCGTCTCAAGACGACTCAGCGTTGAGTCACACTAAGTGAGTCTTGACGTCAAATTTGTGTAGGTACACAAATGGCGGAGGAAAACGAGGGTTGACAGGGAGGAGAAACGAATAAGCAGTGCGACTTGAATTTTCAGAGTAGGTACGTGAGCATATTATGGGGGAAAACAACTTATTGGGTTTTGGTGTCATTATATTTAGTTATAGCTAGTAAAACGATTGACAGCAGCAGAAATCAAAGAAGTCGTCCAAATGTCAAGGTTCAAAATTACGCCAGTAACGCAGATTGAGTCGATATTTACTTCCAATACCCTGTAACATAACAACTCATTTCTAGTGATAGGTATTGATTCTGTTGGCCTTTTCGCTAAATGACACAAACACGCCACCGATAAACGAGTAGGAGGGTACAATTCGTTCGTCTATTTCAGGTTGAACGAACTGCCGGTTTCATCCTTCATAACACCTCTTCAGTGGACCAACTTGAGTCCAACTGGCCACGCCCTTTTCCACCGAGACGGCAATAAAGCGAGGTGAAGGTGAACCAGGAAATCCCCAAGTGTTCACCTGAAGAAAGTCCCAATCGCGGACCTACGTGAACCCTGAAACACCCGTAGGTCTATTGTTCCCGACGCAATCCTCTCGCCGGTTCTCACTTTTGCTCGCCGGCCTGAGTTTCAAACTCCTTGTGAAATCGACTTGTTTGGTCCACTAACCTTTCTCAACATCTATCCTCATCTCGGATGGTACAAAATCTGATAACGGGACGGACTGCATGTACCTAGTTAGGTTCCAATGAAAACCTCTCGGCCCCGCCAAGCAGGAAAATTCAGAGATCAGGGGATTGTATTTGAACAACGACCTCTCTAGCAAGAGACAATTTCTTATAATCACTCCCATCAAAGGGATGTGGCAGTAGTAAAAATTCTGGCAGACATATTCCGTAAAAGAATACGATTGCTGAGTGGTACTGATCGGGCTAAAACAATTGAACGACGAAAGCTTTTCCTCCTTAGCACAAGCCAACTGGACCCAAAGCGAATTCTAACCCCGGATCTCATCTCGAATAAAGTTGATAAGCTCTACCTGGTACCTAAGTAGGTACCTGGTAGTACTACCCTTCCATGCTCACAAGGCACAAAAAAATTTAAAAAATAAAACCTCCAAGAGGATCATAAATTTCAGCTGGATGGGACATTTGGTGGTTTTTACAGTTGTTCGTATTCTGACCTGACCGTCCCCGACCTGCGGGATATAACCGGACTTGGGACCATCTTATAACTTGGCGTCCAGATTTGTGTCAAGATTCACACAGCGAAAGTCTGGAATATGCGCAACAAAAAAGCGTTGCCGCCTGTGTACTGCCGCGTAGTGGGGTGTATTGCTTGTGACTACATGTGCCGCATTTGACTATGTAGTTATGGTTAACAATATTAGGAAAATTTTTTACTTTTGTACTGGGGGACACCCCCAGACCCCTGGGTCATTAATGTTATGATTGCGGATCAAACCAATGAAACACAGAGTGTGTTTTTCGGTGATTCCTCAGAGGACTAGGATTCCTACCTACCTAAAAGCAATCATTCAGCAATGCCTACATTAACACACAGATAACCAACTAAACGCTTCCAGTACCAACGAGTAAAATTTACTCCTAATATTAAATTTTAATACTACTCTTTACGGGTCGTGGGGTGCTAGACAGGAAGGAAGTAAATGGAGGAGTGGGCGCCCAGTGGGGGTAGCTGCTGTTACCGGTATGTGTAGGTGCTTTTTACGTTTTAATAGCTGCTTCGTTATTTAAAATAAAAAAAATAAAAAATCATTTTAGCCCTGTTGCACCGCTTCAAAAGGGTGGTCACATGACATGTATCCCATACCGTGGTCATAAATGCCCCACACATATGACCAAAATTGATCTTTTTTATAAACTCCGAAATTAGTGTTTTTCGGCATGGATAGATAATAATATTATTGTTAACATATTATGTTGATCTTAATTTTCTATCTTAATTGTCTTGCTCACGTAGGCCAGCCAATAGACATATCGCTGGCCCAGTTCAAGACCGGCTTAAGTGCAAATTTTTCGTTTTTCGGTTTTTGAGCCAGTCTTACTCAATTTTTCGTGCTCTTTCTAATGGAGTAATCGGTTTTTTTCTAACTTTACCCAATCGCCGTCAGAGCGCACTTGCGACGTTCCACACTGAACGCAATCTGTCTGGAGCCCAATGCAATAGTGGCTGAAGTTCAGTTTCGCGTTGACCTTCGAGAGGAAAGGTGTGTTTTTACGTGAAAGACTGTCTCAACAGCATTCCACTGCCCATACTCCCGCGTAAGACCGTCGCATATGTCGCATAATTTTACGTTATTTTCTCAAAACTTCTCTTATTAAAACAATTCCCAAATGGGTTTATAATTATTATGCAAATATTATTAAATAATAGCGACTTATTTGTAAAATTTACTGTAAATTTTACAAATAAGTCGCTCTTGCACGGTCTCAATTTTCAGAATAGCTCAACATTTTCAGGACAATACTGTCTCATCTACTAATTAACTCTTTAATTAACAGACGAAAAAATCTCAAATTTGCAGGTAAGTATACCAAGACCATACTGAGTTAGTGGTCAAAGTTTCAAGGCGCTGGCTGCATTAGCTCCAGAGATATTCAACATTGAATTCACAGTGCTTTTTTAAACGCTCTTCCTGAAAAATTTGTGAATTTGCACTTGAGCCGGTCTTGAACTGGGCCAGCGATATGTCAATTGGCTGGCCTACGTGAGCAAGAAAATTAAGATATCTAGTTGCAATTTAGTGGCAAATTTCTTAAAATGCCACGCAACAACCTAAAACAAAATTTGTTTGTTAAAATAAATTTGTTAGAATAATTTAATTACCTATTTCTTGGTGAAGCTATTCACCTGGTGACATATCCATGCCATGATTTTTTTGCGGTAAAAATGAACGTTTATAAACAGCAAAAGTGAAAACAGCAAAAAAATTAGTTTGAATTTTTCTTCGACTAAATCGGGATTCTGCTGGCAAAAAGTCCTAGTTTATGGATAGTTTTTCTAAGTTCCAGAAAATTCAGTTCCGGCCTGTAACTAACTTTAGTTTTATTTTATCCTTTAGGATTTCTGGAAAATGGTCAGGACTGCCCCACTTTCCCCTACCTTTGGTAGCTTTGAGACCCTCGATATACTCAGGTTACTTTCATTAATTTCCTGTGAGGCTTGATAAGGAGAAAATGAACCCAAAATGTTGAAAGATGATTTCTTGATGAAAATTGATACATTTGTCAAGGATGTTGTGAACCTCCAATGAAAATGAAAAAAGGATTCCACATCTACTAAGTACATACTTATATATAGGTACTTAGTAGATGTGGAATCCTTTTGTTAATATACCTACATATTAACAAAGAACCGCAGGCCCAAAACAGCAAACAGCAACAAAATTCAATATAATTTCCCAAAGAATGGATGTTTTAATCACAAAATACCGATTCTAATATCATTAAAACAAAGATAGACATCTCACCTCACTCGTCACTTTGAAAGATATTTGTTGCAGTTCAAAAGAAATTATAGCTTCTATTCTACTGTTGCAACAATAATTATTGCAAGCATTGATGGCATTGATGGCGTTTTTCTTGGGGTTAATCCTATTAGCAGAGAAGTAGCTACGATCTTATCTTATGCACGTCACTGTAATGAAATTCTTATCGGGAGCCTTTCCGTGTTAATCGGCAAAGTTAATTACACCCCTCGCTAGACTATTATATTAGCCCGAAGGTGTAATAACCGAAAATACTGAAATTGTTATCAAGCGGAATCTAATTATTATCATTAGTTATCAATTATTGAGAGCTCCCTCGTCATCAGTAAGTGGAGGTAAAACGAAAAATGGTATACCTAATTGAGCGTTCACAAGGAACGAAACATCTCAAATTAACATTTTACCTGACGAATGCTTCTGAGCTCTAAGATCGTTGAAAACTCACCTGAAACAATAAATTTTAAATAAGAATTCTCAGATTGCATCAACATTAAATAGTTTGATACATTTACATTGTAGTGCCTATAATTCCTAATGGAAAGTGGAGATAGTTGAATAAGTTTTTGTAATAAACTATTGAGGTGGATCTCACATCTGTGGGGAGCCGACCTGTGTTAAACTGAACTAATTGCAAAGGTTGATTGTTAGTGAAGTTTGGGGTGGACCTCGCGCTTTGGAGAGCCAACCTGTGCTGATACAAAACTAGTGAGATGGAGCAAAGGGGAGTATGTATGTTTGAAGTTCTCACACTATCGGGAGCCAACCTATGTTCATAAAAAAACTAGTAAGACGTATCTCGCATCATAGAGCAGCATGTCTCTTTTGAGGTGGATCTCTCATCGAGGGGAGCCAACCTATAGTGAAAACCTATAGGTGTTCTATAGAAGATGGATCTCGCACAAATGGGGAGCCAGTCTGAGTAAAGACGGATCTCGCCCAATGGGGAGCCAACCTGTTTGGATGCTAAAAGAATTATTGAGCTACCAAAGAGAACTTAGGGATTGTATTAAGCACACAAGGAATAAGATAACACTAGGTGAGAAGAGAGGAGTTACTGCAGCTAGTCGAAGTAATACAATGAGTCCCTGAGTGGGTGCATGTCAATATAATATATTGTATTACATTTAATGTGTACTCCAACATGGGGGCGCCCCCTTCTCCGACTGTTACCCAGGAGGGAGGTTGAGGCCCTATGGTGGGAGACCCTTTGGGGAAATCCAAGGCCTCTTCCAAGAGTCTCGCTCTATACAGTTTTCGCCATGCGCATTTCCGGACCGTGCCTATGTTTTCCTCCTCTCTGCTTTCCTTACTTTATTTGTTATGCTATTATTTACATAAATGTGGGGATCCACAACATAATATCAAATATTATTTTATATTTTTGGTTTTAAACGGATGCCCTTTCATTAAATAACCCTTCGTAATACAAATAGACAGTGGCTATTTGGTGGATTCATAAGACAATGAATGGAAAGGTTTCAGTGAGCAGTAATGACTTCCATCTATTTGACGATAGTACCTGCAACCCTCAGGAGCACCATCAGCAGCTTGTACCTGCCTATCAGTGGCCTTTGGGATTGGCGTGGTTGAAATAAAAGTCAAAAGTCAATTCTTGTAGGATATCGTCTTCAGGGCAATCTTCCGCAAATCGCTCGCCGCCGCCGCAATTGTGGCGAAGTTTCACGTTGGTTCCGTGCGACGGTGGGGTCGTTAGGGTCCAGGGGTGCCAGCTAGAGATAAGACTTCGGAAGGGAATCCACTTTCATCGCCCGAAAGGTTACACGGCCCGAACATCCGCTAGCTGCCCTCAACGCCCGAGTTCACTAAAACCACTTTCAAGTTCAAATAAGACCGTGCATTCACTTTTGACCGTCTGCGGACGCTTTCAAATCGGGACGGCCATAAATTGGATTTCCCTTCGAAATTAGGGCTCCCCCCCCCCCCTCCCCCAGTGCAAAATTGGTTTGCAGGTGGATCCAAACCACGAAGAGGAAAACCGCGAAAATAATTCACGCTGGTCGCAGATAATATTCCAGCTTGGGCTATAGGCTCACTTAGGAAAGTTCAAACCGGTCTTCCTGATTTAAATATTCGCAATTTCACAAGGATATTCAAATAAGTTGGTAGGTAGACGCTGCACATTTTACACAAGAATTCATCATTATTTTGGGTAAATTGTGCAATTATTGCTTAATTTATTATAATAATTATAATAAATAAGTTATTATTAGAATAATTATTTTTCGAATTATTCGATTCTCTAATTAAAAAATCCATCTGAGGGAAATGCCGGTCAGTGTTTGGAGGGAAAGGAACTTCAAAATGGGCTCTAATCACAGATTAAACTACTGACTGGCTCTAATTCACCTACGCTTGGCCCCCGAGCTAATTTGCCGGATTCGGAGGTTATTCTACAGTTATAACGGTTATCACTAAGTGATAACCGTTATAGTCTTATTTCTAAGTGATAGTCCGTTAAGTCTTGTTTCTCAAGTTTTTAGTGTTTCCTTGTAATTTGTACTCAACTTCAAAACATCTTAGGGCATTAACTGGATGTAACGAATTTTTTGAACTGATAGCTACCAGACTATAGTCTGGAAACGACGTGATTTTTGAAAATCTGGCTAATGAGGTATCATCGGATTTTTTTTACGGGGGAAGGCAGTCAATAATGGGGGAATCCCAGCCAGACCAAGTTTTCTTGTGAAACCCTTTAAAATTTTTAAATTAACTGAGGGAATTCAGGAAACCAGTAGGTAAACATCCCGTTCCCGTCGTCGTGTATGTTGCTTTGCTTTTGAAACTGGGGGAAATTCAGGAGCCTCCGCTTTTTTTCTTGCGCAAATTTTTCCCACATTTATGTAGGAATTGTATTTATGTTCTTCTTGACATTTTATGTCTTTACTTTACAAACGTACCAACCTCTTGAACCTACAAACAAACGTTTTACAATATCCATGCGCTTTTTCAAGTACTTAAAATAGGTTAAGTTATTATGTAGACATCCAAAAACCATTCCAAGTTATAATATAGGTAATTATCGTTTTATAATTATCGGATATTAACCTTTGGAGTTTTATATCTTTTCATGAATGACTGAGTTCTTTCTTCTACATAACTCCATGTGAAACTTCAAAATAAAATAACTTTACTCAAGATCTACCCGACCTGCAGTACTCACACCCCTGACCGGTTTAACCGCATGCTAGGGGGAATACCGGTCAAAGCACTTTTTCCAGCACTCTTCAAAAAGTCATTCAAGTCAACACCGAGGTTGATTATTAAAATTGAATAGTTTTTGAAGAGAACAGCGTCGAAAGCATTGTTAAGTCCGTTTGGAACAACGCTATAGCGTCCATATATATATGGACCTCCAAAGTTAAGTGGCCGCCATTCCCCCATTCACCCCTAACATTACAAAGATGTCATCTAAAATACCTCATACGACCTCCTGTCGAAAGTCCTTCGTAGACTCCATTTGTATACCCACAATGATGTCGGGTGCAACTGAGACCTCATACAAGTACCTATTCTAGGTCAAGAGATGGTATGTACCTACTTCGAAAAGACACCCTACGCAAACTCCTACCCTAGTTCGTTCAAAAACCCAACCAATCAAGCCTCTTCTTAGCCCCACAAGTTAAAGGGATCGGGCTGAAAACCTTGCGGTCACAACTAGATGGAGAATCGAGTACATTCATAATTTCGTATTTCAAAAGGAAAAGTCCTGCTTCCCAAAAGGCGGACATTTCATTTTTAGAATCACTCGTCAGGAAACAAGCAGGAAAAATTATGAAGCCGTTCAGAATTGTTTACCACTGTCGCGCATTTTTCAAGATGAGACCAATAAACTAAAACGGGCTTCTTCATTCGATGACACTACAACGTAGCACATGGTGCTCACCTTCAGTTGCCTTGTACGACGTACGTAGCTCATCATGCAAGAGATTAGTTTTCAAGTCACGATCCCACTAAGTTATTTTCACTTCCTGTTGTTTACATTACCTGCCGATGTGTTGTGCAATATGCGTCATCAAGCGCCTTCATAAATAAAATTTAATGTAACTTGCAATATCAAACGTTATACATACTCCACGTTAGTGTAATAACCATCTAGGTAGGTAGGTACTATTACAATGGGCACTATACTATAATAGACATGTACATTAGTACACAAAATTTTTGTATTTAATACAAATAAAATGTTTGTATTTAATACAAACCTAGCTCCAAATAAAATGATAAAATAGGACGAAATTTGACTTATCTAGTAGACCTACAAAAGATTTAAATTTTGCCGGACCTATTACACAGGTCTACAAAAAAAGGTCACTTCGGACTCGAGAGGTTTCGGTGGTAGCTCTCCATGTTTTGGGGTCTGCTGAACACGAATCCGAAGCCCGTTTTGCGCCATCACGTCCAGTTTTTTTGTACACCCTCGTTTATCCAGAAAAGCGAAAATTCCTTTAATTTTGACTCTAAGTCGTCTGGTTTCTGTAGGTAATTTTTCTGGGCGCTCTGAGGTACGCTATACTTTAGATATTTTTGCGCTGAATCGAATGAAACCAATTGCAAGTCGCTAAGATGATTACTTACGGAGATACGACCTCTAGAAGTCATTTTTTAGGTCGGAAAACGCTATTTTTTCCACTGTTTTTTGCACTTTTCTATTAATACAGTAAAAAATAAGGGTCCGGGGGAATCGGCTCCAACTACAAAGTAAACTGTGGACGTTTCTGCGTCAAATGCTGCCAACTGCACCTCTGTGAATGCAATAGCCGATTTTTGGCGATTTTTCAAAGATATGAGAACTTTTATTCTGCCTTTTTCCCATTTCCAACTACAAAATTTTCTGGCTCATCTAAGTATTCATCCTAAGCTCTTAGACTTACGGTACCCTACAGCATTTTTCGCGCTGAATCGAATGAGACCATTTTCAAGCCGCTACAGTGCATAGTTTCGGGAATAGAAGCTGTGAAAATCATTTTTACAGTCAAAAAATTGTATTTTGCAACTGTTTTGCTCTATCTTATTCTGCAGAACAACATATATAGTAGGTAATAACATAATAAGCTACGGGAGAGACTTCTAATTACATAGCATATAGTAGGTACTTCATATCAAAATCTAGTCAAGTCCAAGTAAAATCACAATGTCGCACCCACTTTCTCAACTGTTCAGGATTTTCTTCGGTTAGCAGCACTATGATTGTCTCGTTGAATGTTCCAACAGTAGTCTGCCATCATGTTCTCATCCCATCGACCCTGGTATCGAAATTCCATAGTTTTCAGGTCTTGGTGAAACCTCTCCCCTTGCTCTTCGCTGTAGTCCCCCAGGTTGTAAGTGAAGCGATCTATATGGCTGAAGAGGTGGTGAACTTTAATGCTCATGTTGCACCCAATTCGTTTAAATTTGATGAGCATATTTTCAACAAGTTCCTCGTAATTTTCTGCTTTTCGGGTGCCGAGGAAATTTTGTATTACTTCAACGAAGGACTTACAAGATTGGAGCTCATTACCTTCCAACGCATCAAAAAATTCGGGATCCTTTATAAGTGCTCTAATATATTAGAGCGTATATATACGCGTTCCAACGCAAAACACAATTTTTTGACTGTAAAAATGATTTTCACAGCTTCTATTCCCGAAACTATGCACTGTAGCGGCTTGAAAATGGTCTCATTCGATTCAGCGCGAAAAATGCTGTAGGATACCGTAAGTCTAAGAGCTTAGGATGAATACTTAGATGAGCCAGAAAATTTTGTAGTTGGAAATGGGAAAAAGGGAGAGTAAAAGTTCTCATATCTTTGAAAAATCGCCAAAAATCGGCTATTGCATTCACAGAGGTGCAGTTGGCAGCATTTGACGCAGAAATGTCCACAGTTTACTTTGTAGTTGGAGCCGATTCCCCCGGACCCTTATTTTTTACTGTATTAATAGAAAAGTGCAAAAAAACAGTGGAAAAAATAGCGTTTTCCGACCTAAAAAATGACTTCTAGAGGTCGTATCTCCGCAAGTAATCATCTTAGCGACTTGCAATTGGTCTCATTCGATTCAGCGCAAAAATATCTAAAGTATAGCGTACCTCAGAACGCCCAGAAAAATTACCTACAGAAACCAGACGACTTAGAGTCGAAATTGAGGGAATTTTCGCTTTTCTGGATAAACGAGGGTGTACAAAAAAACGCTGCAAATTTTACACAAGGGTTTATTATTCTGTGATATAGGTTATTTGTACAGACATTTAATTCTGTCAATAAAAAAAATTAAAAAAATTTTTGTTTGGATTTTTAGGTATATTTCAAAAAAAATTTTTTGGGGGGATTTTTTTTTTTCAAAAATGTGTTTTTTCAAAAATTCTTTAATTTTTACTCGAAAAATATTTAACTTCTTGGGATCCTTCAAAAATCCCATTTTTAGCCCCATGAAAGCCCTATAGAACGCCACAGTGAAATCGGATCGTTCCGGGACCCCCAAAAATGGGGTCTACGTCCAAAAATACTTCGAAAACGACACCTAACTCGATCCCATAGCTAAAAGCCTTCAAAACACCCCTCCTGTAGCCCCATTTTAGCCCCATAGCGCCCCACGGGTTTGGGCGATCGGACTGAAAACCTTGCGGGCACAACTAGATGGTAAACCAAGTATTTTGCCAAAATTTCAGATTTTTAAAAAAATTCCTACTGCCCAAAACGGCCTGGACGGCGGACGGCGTACGGCGTACGGCGGACGGCGTACGGCGGACGGCGTACGGCGGACGGCGTACGGCGGACGGCGGACGGCGGACGGCGGACGGCGGACGGACATTTCGGATTTTGAATGTAGACCTCTTGAAACGGATAATGTCAAATTTTGAGGCCGATCGGAGTCGTCGACCCGCGTCGCGAAAACATAGGTGTATTATTCCAAGAATAATAAACCAAAAACTGGACGTGATGGCGCAAAACGGACTTCGGATTCGTGTTCGGCAGACCCCAAAACATGGAGAGCAACCACCGAAACCTCTCGAGCCCGAAGTGACCTTTTTTTGTAGACCTGTGTTATTATTGGAATTCCAAAAATAAACCAAACTCGTTTTTCGGTTTTTAATTTCCCTAAATAGAACACATCTGAATACACATGTTGAAAAACATTTTCTCAAGAAATTCCCACGGGAAGTGTGATTCTCATTGGTTTGAAGTTGTAGCGGTCCTGCTCAGAAAGCGCCTGCAGCGTAGGTCGGTTCATCGCCTTCCACGTCTTGCCCTTCACAATCCACCACCGAAGATAAGTTCCAGCAAAAGTCTAAAATATCGAAAATGTCATACTGTTTCTCATGGGGCATTCCGTCTTCCAAAGACCTTCTTCCCTGATACCGAGCACTATGAAACGTTGAGAGTTGCTAAACTCCACAGATGGCACAAGACTTCCGCCATTGGAGATTAGCGGCTTCGGATTTCGGGATCCACGTACAAACTCTCTGACTTTGCGTCATGACGTTTTGGCAGAATTTTTCAAAAATCACGAAACAAAAAAGAGATTCTCTATAAGAGAAACTGGGATAGGGATGGAAACAAAATATCGCTTAATAGGTTTGTTCTAGGTCTGACTGCGTCTGTCGACAGAACCCGACCGCACGTACCTACTCGAGCTATCGGTTTTCGTCCAACTTACGATCGACCTGGAACAGCAGTTTCTATACTGCGCATGTCTCCGGCGATTTCTGTTAACATTCCGTCAAACCTGGAACAAACCTATTTAAAGAATCGATTTAAAAAAAAGTATCCGTACCTACTTTTAGATTCCCGGTGTATCGTTTAGAATCGATTTAAAATTTCGGCAATCGGTCCGATTCTTTTCACTTAGAAGGAACATTTTTGACAATCAAGATCGATACAATACAAATAAGTACATAGGTTTTGACTAATTATTAGTTAAAAAAACAACTTATAGATAACGAGTTTTTTGTTGTTCGAGAGTTATGTTATAACCGGGTTTTGGTGTGGCCGGGTTTTGCCAAATACCTAGTTGTACCTACGTTAGTTAGAGAAGATTAAAGCCTGAAAAACCTGGTGCAGTACCTACATATTAAACGTCCCCACTGAAATTCGTCCCGTCCACCGACAGCATTCTTTTCGGATTTCCTTAAAGGTAACCTTTGCAACGTAAGTAACATTACCTATGTATAATGTAGGTACCGTAAACTGGGGCTACTTGAGAAAATTTTCGCGTTTAAACGCAAATTTAGGTACCTAAACATTTTTTTTTCAATCGGCTCGAAAAGGTTTTGGATAAAGTGGCCTCTGGGCTACCTTTCTACGTTATCAGAATTTAAATCCCCCCAATGGGGGATTTTATATAATTTTTTAAATAGCGTTCTCAAATCACCCCGACGGTTGGGGTAACTTGAGAAAAGTGCTGTTTTGCGGCATTTCAGAATTAATATCGCACGAGGGGTACTTGAGAGGTGACCCCAAATTTTAAAAAAATTGTTTTGACAAAATAGGACATCAAAAAAAATTTTTTTTTGAAGAAAAACCCAACATTTTATTATGAAATTTGTAAAAAAACAAATGTTTAAGTTTCCTCTCTCTCTCTTAAGTGTTATTTATTACATTTAACGTTTAAGTACTGTAAATCACAGTGAATAGATCACAAAAGCAGACTTCTAAATCACAAAATAACTACAATCACTCGATCAATCACAAAATAGTAAAATGACTCCCTACAATCCAACTAGAGGTTTCCATTTTTTTTTAAAGAACACCATAATATTTCCAAACTTGAATGAAACTTAAACTTGTCTTGACTCTACAGAGAACCAGAACGTTAACCGAGAACGATGTACCTTTTCTGTGGTTGCTGAACTTCCTCTTATAGCTACGAACCATTTTCTGGAATAAAAACGCGAAAAAACGGCGTAAAAACACATTCTCAAATTGCCCCAAGTTTTTTTCTCAAATTACCCCATTGTACAAAAAATTCAATAGCGTCGCCATTTTTGAAGATAGAAAGCTGCGATTTTGAGAGAATCTCTCCAAGATATCCTTTGAAAAGATAGGATAGTTGAACTAACCCGAAAATGTTTGAATCCTCTTGGGCAGGTAGAAGTTGTACCACGTGCCGTTAACCTACGAAAACTGCTGGAAAATGTGATAAGCCGCCATCACTATGCGTTATCAGTTGTGCGCTGATTAGTCACGTTAGCGTGTATAGCCATCATAGTAGCGTCGGGAAAAAATTGGATCAACGTCCCAGGACCATCCTAGCCTTTTCAATGAATTTTTGAAAAAAATAAACAGCTGTCTCTCAAGTAGCCTCGCGATTCTTAAATAGCCCCAGTTTACGGTATACCTACTTGGTTGTATCAAAATATCACCTCGGTTGAGGGTTAGTTTCAGAGGAACAGGGATATGAAGACGACCTGTACAACTAATTCTGACTTTGCCGATTTTTCTCGTCTCCATTCATTCTGGATCGATTCATATTTCTAGTGCAGCTTGGTATAGATGTAAAAAAATTGTGAAAATTTAAAATGTTTGGGTTGAATAGTTTGGCGGAGTGAAGCCGCGAGGTCAGCGAGCAGGTTAGCCAGTCGCGGTGCAGGCCATAAGCGCCAATCACCTTCAAAAGTATACTAAAAGCGCCAACACCTCGAACGTTTTATTTGACATAAGCGCCAACTGAGTGTACAAAAAGCGCCACCCGTTTTCTTATGACATAAGCGCCAATGGTTCAAAAGCGCCAGCATAATGTAACAAATGTGGGTGATTAACAAACCCTAGATTTCATGCGAAAGAAATATGTATTAAAAAACTTAGTACGTACTATAAGTGATATACATAGATACGTTATATTAAACAATTGAAGTATACATACATACATTTTACCACATGTGGTAAAAACATGCACAGCGAATAACTTCATTGAAAATTGAAGGTCATTGAATTGTGGGTCATTTTGTTATTTTTTTGTTCTTATTGGCCTTCTGGTACTTTTCCGTTATAGCCCCCCCCCCCCCCCCCCCCCCACGCGATTTCTTGTTTCATACACACCCCTCCCGATGGCTTTAAGGCACCCAAATTCGAGTACTTTTCCGTTATAACACCCACCACCCCCTCCCACTCGATTTCGAGTTTCATACACACCCCTCCCGATGGCTTTAAGGCATCCAAAGCCAACCGAAATCGTCTGGGGGGGGGGGGGGGGGGGGGAGGTATGACGGAAAAGTACCGGCCTTCTTTAACAGAGCTTTAGTAGGTTGGACTGGACCCTATCTCGAATATGAAACTCGTACCTACCTAGACAGAGTGTTGCGCTTATCGCACATAGCCCGTTCGTTGTGCCATGATTTCGCTCGCGCTTTTGTCACACTTAAAATATTTACTGCACACAATACGACTCTTAACCACCTGGCGCTTTTTGTACGCCAATTAAGGGGGATTGGCGCTTATGGTATGTAGCCAGGCAGTCGATGCCATCCGCAATGTTGTGGCACCTGTTGAGCGGACCCCGGTTATAACGCCGTTCTCTTTTCGCGCATTCCGCATTTAAATCATCACTCCATTGGATTATCGCTGCACGTCATTTTATAGGTTCATTATTCAGTTCTTTATTGAGAAGAGCGTTTGAGTAGCATTCGAAGCAAAATTCCGACTGGAAAAGTCCTACCTAACTGAAAATTGAACTAATTGTACAGGAATATGAGGATACCTTTTAAAGTTTTTATCTCGTGGTGTATAATATCATTATAGATAATATCATTATTACGACAGAAAAAGACAAATTTTGGGGATGAAAATTTTTGATCCCTGTCTCGTAGACTGACCTATTATAATAATGAATAATTATTCAGACAAAAATGAATCAAAAAATTTTTGATTCAATTTATTTGATTTAATTTAATGTAACCTATATAAATGTGTACAAGTAGAGGTACTTAAGGCGGACTGCTTTATTTTCCGATCACGAATTCGGATACATTCAGAAAATATAAAATTTTTTAATACTTTTTCACCGTGACCACCTGCCGAGCCGAACTTAAAGGTGATTGTTTACCTTATCAAATTTCCTGTTGTGGACCAATTACGGGTGACCTGGTCCAACTAGAAGCTAATTTTATGATAGTTGATACTCGTTAGTTGATAACAACAAAAGTAAATGAGCAGCTCAAATGCTCAACAAACGGCTGCTTGTTAGTTAAGTTAAAATCCGTTAGGGAAATGCAATCATTTATTTGACTTGATCGTTGGTATGTATATCTATAGTAGGTACAACGCAGTACCAGTACTCTATACTATTAATACTACCTAGTAATTTGCTAGGTACTCGAGGTACCTAATAATAACCTCCGACACGAATGCATAAGCATTCCTATGCTTTCATGTCGGAGGTCGAAAATTTAAATCGGCCTCAAAATTTGTCATTAAGACGTACAGGTACGTATAGGTCTATACTTAGTATACGCATGTTTCAAGTTCTGTAGATTCCAAAATCGAAATGTCCGTACGCCGTCCGTATTTTTTTCATATCTGAAATTTTGACAATACATTCGGTCCACCATCTAGTTGTGCCCGCAAGGTTGTCAGCTCTATCTGTACTCTGTGGGGCTAAAAAGGGGCTATGCAGGGGGGGGGGGGGGTTGCAGGTGGGGTGTCGTTTTCGAAGTATTTTTGGACACAACCATCTGATTTCACAGATTTTACAGATGGGACTTTTGAAGGATGCCAGGAAGTCGAATGAGGTGTCGTTTTATAGTTTTTTGCTCTTATTCCATATTTCGGGGTCCCACTCCCGTCCACTAACTTTACAAGAAAATAAATAGAATAAAAATTTTAAATACCTAAACTAAATTTTTTTAATTAAATTGAAATAAATTAATTTTTGCAGAATTTATATTAAGAATAACCCTAGTGTTAAATTTGCAGTTTTTTTCGAGGTCAAACCCCCATGAATGACATTGATGAAAGATCCAATAATTCCATTTCATTCGTCCTGGTTCGTGTAGGTTGGCAGACTCCGGCAGACGAAAAATGCAACTGAGAGCTTGAAAAAAACTAGCTTCAACCAGATTCTTCATATCTTCAAGCCCACGAGAAAAGGCTCATGTAGAGAAATCATACGAGATAGTGGACGGCCTTCGAGCAAGGAGGCTAACTTCTTTGATCACCGCTAGACAAGCAAGTTGAAAGTCGTCCACTTGTTGATGTCAGTTTTTGCAGTTTTGAAGTGAAGGGCTGATTTGAAGATCCACTCGGATGTTTAGAGTGTAAAGTTCTTCTCAACGCCACGAATAAGAATATGGGCCGCACAGTTGTGCACATCTGGTTGAGTTCCTGCCAGATGCAGTCACTTTTTCCGAGGAAGTTTTGGGGCTTGTGAGACGAAAAGTGCGAATGGTTGTCAAAACTCCCTATGGTCAGGTTGCCGTGAAGAATGGTTTGGGCTTTTGGGTCCACTTAATAAAACTCATTTCATAGTGAAATTCTCTACTGGGCACAACTCTATAGACTCCAACGAATTTCCCATAAGTCATTCGTAGAACTATTTTGAAACGGAGTTCCCACGTGAGCATCACCATCATATTCATTGCGAAAAGTAATTTCAGATCGTGAAAACTGCGTTGGGACCTTCTCTCACACTTCTCATCTACCTCACGCGTAAATTGACGTTGTTTGTCAAGTCCACAAGTCTCCCCTTCGACGAGATCCCATATCTTCGCGAAAACGGCCGACGAAAGATTTTGCGCAACCGTTCGAACCCGCATGTGCGAAGTGGCACAAAAGGACCCCTTTGAATGGGGGTTTTTGTACACGCAGGAAGGGCACTCTGTTTATCGATCCTGACTCACGATTCCGTTATTATCGATTTTGAGTTGTCAGCAGTAAAAAAAAAAAGTGGCCATAAAACTAGTTTGTGATCTGAACACTCACGCCAAGTTAAAATACGACCGACACCTCTATCCGTGAATAACGTAATTTTCGTGAAGCACAAAACGAAAGTGAAAGACTGGGAAAGCTGAGGTCGTATCGACTTTTTAAAATTCAAATTTTAATGGGTATGGCTATCATTTTGGTCATGACGAGAACGTATATTAAATGTCAAATTTGACACACTATCCAAAAGGCGAGGTGAATACTGATGAGCGGTTGAAATGGACTTAGTGATGATAATCATGTGGAATGAATGAGGCTAATTCGAAGTTAGTGTGATTCTGAAAGTGATTCATTCTGATTCATTGCTCACTACTATCTCGTTCCGAGAGTGATGTTACCATAAAAGATACAGTTAAACCTGGGTGACGTCATCGGCTTTTTCTAAAATTCGCTATAAATTCGTCCGTTCGCTTTAGAAGCATGCGCTAGGCGATTTCACAAATCATTCAATTAAGCCATTAGAAGTGTCGGATTAATCTTATTTTGAAGTAACTTGTCGCAGCCGCTCGTTATTTGAATTCTGTTAACCCAACGACCGATAGGTATCGCTGAAATTCCCAACTTTTGCTGTATCTTCGAATAGCTTCGAGAAGACAAGCCAACCGTTGGAGTTTGCGAGCTGGCGAATATTACAACCGCTATCTTTTAAAGATAAACATATTTCATGGCTGGCTTCGTGCTAAAAAATGCATTCCTGCAAGAATGCTCGTGTTTTCTTCGCCACCGTACGTGATTATACGCCACTTCATGCAATTGACATTTATCCTCATCTTCCAACTCACAAGGCCGAAGGAATAAGGAGGAACAAAACGTTTCAAGTCAGGATTTTTCACTTTCAAATTTTGAAATTATTCATTGCCTATCATGATTTCTGCATTGAAGTTCAAGCCTGCGTTCTGACTACTGCGTTCCACTACAACCTTTGACAAAATATTGTACCGCAAAAGGGGTTATTTGAAAAACGAGTCATTTATCGAGAACGCACTTTTTTTCGAAAAAATCATTAAAATGGCTAGGAGCATGGCTTCTAACGCATCAATATTTTTTTTTTTTTTTTTGATTTCATAAATGAATTTAATTCATTCTGTGTGAAAAAAACTCATGGAATAAAAGTTGTAGAGCATGAAGTTCTGCGTTCAGAAAGCACCACGATTTTAAAATTGAAAATAGGAACATACCGACAATTTTTTTGTTTTCCCTAGAAGCCTATTCTTGACTAAAGGAAGGATGTCACTGGAAAACTTAGAAAACCATGTTATCAATGGGTGCCAACCCCGCTCCCAGTTCCGCCCCTACATTTTTAGGAGCACTGGTAACCCATTTTTTTCTAATAAACATGTTATCTATTTTATTCTAATATGTTAAGAGCGTAGAATCTTTGCATGTTGAAATACTTGACATCAGTATACCTATTGACTTTTTTAAAGAAAAAACGGAAAAATTGTCGGTATGTACCTAAATATTGGATCAATTTTAAAATCGCGGTGTTTCCTGAACGCAAAATGTTTCTGGTTTTCATTATTTTTGTTCACATTGTGATTTGTTAGCTCATTTTCTTCAAAACCCACGCAGTTACTTTCGATTTAGTCTCTTAATCTTTCAGACGGTTAAAGTTGAGTTAACATAAATTCTAAACTTCTTAACGATTAAATTGAAAGTAGCAGCTATAATATAGCTATATATTATATAGCTTTGTTCTTTTGCACCTAATGTAAAAACTCTGATAAGTAATGATGTATTTTTTGTATTGACTGAAGTTAATGAAACTTCAGTTAGAGAGTTAAGACTCATGTCAGAAGAGTTCGTGATCGTTTATAGACTACAGACTAGTTGTTTGAGGTACCTAAACAATAGAAACATCTTTTGTTTGTCCATTTTCTAATATAACGTTTGTTCCCACAAGCTCAGAAAGGTTTTTTTAATACCCCAACATTGGAGGCTATTTAAGAACGCCATTAAATATAGATTATAAATATATACATAGCTACAGGCCCTTCTGTCCAAAACAAAATAGAGCCGTTATTTTTTATTTTTTTATTTTTTTCAGTATACCTACAGTAAAACTAACTAAAACTGAGTTGGAATCTAAATATTTTCTCAAAAAGCCATTCTTTACGGTAGGTAGTTGTAAATCATGACAAGAGCAATTGGAATGGTTTGGAATGAATTTGTAATTGCGACCTATCGAAAGAATCCAGTTAGCTCATGATAATATCATATCATACCTATCTTGACTTTTTTTAATTGAATTTCTTCTTCTGGTTTTCAGCTTAAGCTTTAAAAATTAAATTAAATTATTGGGCTCTTCTCGAAAGAACCTTACACATCTAATTAGGTGGTTAATGAAGAGAGGTGATATTTGAACGTTGGAGGGAGCAAAAAATTGATAGGAACCAACTTTTGTCTTGAAGCAAATGTCAACAGGACAATAACCCAAGCTGCTGGCATTCTATTGTTCTTCAGTAGGAGCGAAGGTGTTAAAAGACGTTCCCACTCCAGAAAATGACTAACGTGCTTCACAATCATAAATTGACCAAGTATTTGCCACCGCCGGGAAAATATTTACTTCTCATCCGAACGTGGCCTTCAAAGAGGTGTTTTTACCCTTTTTAACGAGCTCCTGAAATAAATATCCACAGATACTGTGCAAGTCACGCGATACGGTTTTTTCCTTGTGGGTTCACGACCCAAACCAAAAGGTTCATGCCCTGAATTCTCAAATTTTCAATTGGGTCGTCGAGGTTCTGTGCAACATCATGGGATTTCAAGTTGATTGCGTTGTAGAAAACATGTCATATTTAAAATTGCTTACAGCTCAACGCCGAACAATGAATCATCGGCACAATTAAAGTCGATAGAATAAATTGACTAATCATTTCTTGTTCCGCGAAAATACTGCCATTATGACCACACAATGCGTCACATTCAGAGTAACAGAATGAGATATCTATAATGGCACAAGGAAGCCCCTAATTTAATTTCTTATCACAACGTATGGTGTTATGATCAATGAATGTGCTTTTGACTCCTATTTCCCGATGAACGCCAACCGTTTGTCAAGAGAAAATTCATTTTTCGGGGCCAACGGGTTTATCATCGACACATTCAGGTCGGTTGGGAGGCTCTTGTGTTCACGTCGCCCACCATTTTTCATTCCCTTTTGTTGAAGAGCTATTGTATTGAAGGGTGCACCGTTGAATTTCTCACTTAGGGCTTTTATGAGCATGCAGGTTGATTTTTACGTCTCTCTTTGAAATACAAGTCGTAACTTCGTTCCAACATTATGACAGTTATGAATTCGAATAAATTAGATGCATTAAATCATGAAAGGAGTGACGAAAAAAAACTAAAGTCGAATGCACTTGGAAGCGGGTTTTTCATTTCAAAAATGAACTGTGGATTTTCAAAACTTAATTGAGAATTTTCTCCTTCTCTTTCTTTTAATTGAGAAATAAATTTGAAATGGAAAATCATAAATTTAAAAAGGAAAATTCTCAAATTAAAATGAACGACTCCCAAATTGAAATCGAAAATTCTTGATTCAACAATGGGAAATTTTTAAATCGAAAAGGCAAATTCTCAAGATGAAATGGAAAGTTCTCAATTCAGCTTGGAACATTCTCAATTATGTTTGGGAAATCATCATTTCATTTTGGAAAATTGTCAACTGCGTTTGGTAAACCTCTTGAAAAATCTACCCGTCGAGACCGACGCCTGCCAGGAGCTTAGATGTTCAAAATACCGTCATATTATCAAGGACGATCATGATAAAGAATGAATTCATTCTTTTCGTTAACGATTTGTAAAGAACGAGAGATATTAATTTTTTAAATAGGAATCAATAAGCCTCTATATTCCCCGTATCGATATATTTGAGCTCAATTAGCTTACAATATTGTTATTTAAATGTTATTTTGTATTCCGATACATCGTCTTGTCAAAAACATTTTCTTTATGTCGATTTGATACCCATCTCGTTCTAAGATGTTTTTACAGTTGTGTTCCTACTCCGTTGAAAAATTTAACGCTTTTTCACTTCTCGAGACAGAGACAGAGAAAAATTTAACGCTGTTTCACTTCTCGAGAGACAGAGACTATAACCAAGCACGCAAAAGTCTTTAAATTTGTATCCCTTGTCGATGAAACATAATGTTTCATGTTTCATGTTTCATTTTAAGTAATGATTACTTGCTGGTACTTATCTACTTCATGTCAAATTTCTTTAAAAAATCCACACCAAAAAGTTTCCTACTCAATGAAAAATTCACTTTGAACGTATCACTACTGTATGCCGAATTCTCCAAAAGACGTTCTTTTTGTTGCGTTGGGTGAAAATACGAATAGCACTTTTTGAGCAATCATCACTGCCTGATGCTAAATTTACTTTACCTACTCCTTGGAAACCACGGAGGCCTTCCTATTCCGTGTTGGAAACGCTCAACATTGTCAGGTTATGTAATTTTAACGACTTTTAGCATAGCAGGTCGGTACCTAGGTACCTAGGTAACATACGAGGTGAGTTAATAATATTGTGATAGCAACCATCGTTGGTTCAGTCATTCAAAAGTTGTAGTCTAGAAATACACGTTGTTACGTTGTTAAAGTCGGTGTTATCACAATTTGGCGCACAACGTGCAGACGTAACAGCATCCCTTTCGTCCCTGGCGGAGAGATGATCCACGGAAGAAGTAGGTGACAAACGCCGCTCAAGGAGTACTCCACCTGAGCACCCTCCGGCCAACCCTGGTTTTGGGACCTCGGAGGGTGTGCCAGACAGATTGGGGGGACTTGAGGTCAAGGGGGTCACGCGACAGATGCTGCATGAGAGAACTTCACCAGAACAAACCATGGACCACCCGCGTTTTGTGGGCCTCAGAGAGTGTGCCAGGCAGAAGAAGAGCGGAGGATCCAGAACAAGGATGGAAGAGCCGCAGCAAGAGAGAAGAGGCCTGACTTCGCTGGTAGAGAAGAGGCCTGACTTCGCCAGGAATGTTGACGTCTTCAAGAAAGACGTGACAGATGCCGCGGCAGTGTGCTCCGGAGCACTCCACCTGAGCACACTAAAGATCAACCCAGATTTTGGGGCCTCGGAGGGAGTGCCAGTCAGGTTGGGGCACTTGAGGGCAAGGGTTCACGTCAGTCCAGATGCTGCAGCAGAAGGAGCGTTTTGACCAAGTCAAGAAGGGGGACTGGCTTTGGATGCATGAACCGAAACGAATGGTGGGCGCTGTTCGAAACTCCTACCGCAATGGACTGGCCCATGGCTCGTGATGGAGAGAAAGAACAACATTCTGTGCCGGGTTCAGCTAGGGAAAGTGAAGAAGATGGTACACGTCAACTGGCTGGTTCTCGCCGTTGTGATGAGGGGAGGGGGGTAGTGTAATGGCAACTACCACATGTTGCTTCAGTCATTCAAAAGTTTTGGTCTAGAAATACACGTTGTTGTTACCTACATTGTTAAAGTTGGTGTTATCATATTAACTCTCCTTAATACAAAATTATTATATTGAAGAAAAGATAAGCATTTGCTGTAGGTACCTAGTAAGGTATTCAACAATTTATTCGAGAATCGTTCATTTGGAGGCTAGCCTTATGAAATTTCGTTAAATATCTCTTCTAATGAACAGTAGGGTCATGATGAAAGTGAGGGATTGAGGTTTTGGGCGACTTTCAAGGGTTGGTAATCAGATGGTAATAAGTCCGTCTGCAGAATAATTGTCTCCCTTTGAAAACACTTTGATCAACACAAAAATAACATCAATATTCAGAGTCAAATACTATTGACTGAGGTAACGGCTTTGACTTGACGATTGATGTATTTCATGCTACACATTTTCAGACACAGGAAGAGGAGGATTCTTTGCTGGCTACCCAGATTTGAGAACATGCGGCCAAATATTATTAGGTATTTTTATTTGTCTTTTAAAGACGCGGCGTCAAGTAAAATCAAAATTTACTTGGTTATAGGCAACTCTTATTGACAACAAACCCAGGAGAATCTCCCATTTAGCCTTGACGATGGCTTAATCAATTTTATACTTTATGTATAAAATTATGTATTTCTTTATAGTTTAATTTAACAGTAATTGTATACTTTATGTATGATATTATGTATATCAAACTTTAGTATTAGGCTACCTTTAAACGGATAGAAGTTGACGAGTTTATTGGAAGAAATATTCTGAACGGCACTTGTCAGATATAACTGCATTTCGCTTAAAAAAAAAAAAAAAAAAAAAAAACCGACAAGTTGGAAAAATCCCTCTCATTACGGGCGTTTGGTTCCATGGACGCGCATCATCGCCGAGTGGAACGTTTTGATTATTTCATTCCGGTCGAGTTGGTTTATAAGGTCGTAAAAACTGGAAATGCGGCGTTGGGACAGTTAAAACCTGGGGGAACTCAACTCGAGAAAGTACATTTTCATCGGTGGAACATTTTCTATCCGACGTTCCCTGGTAGCGTTGTCAGGGAGGATTCAAGGAAAATCTGATTTAGAGACTGCAAAAAAAATCCAACTTTTGCGTTACGTAACACACATCTGACAGAGCTCGAACTATTGTTTCATGAGACATTCTGGCAACATCCGTTTGCTCAACTGCGCCGACGTTATTTGTTTAGGTTGTATTGTGTTTGGCTCCTGGGATAACTCCAAAGGAGGTTTAGCACCTACATGCCAACAATGGGCTTCAGTGTGTAAAAGGAGAAAAGTAACAAATTTCACCTAAGGTCTTTTTGCCGAGCAGTGTGCCGCCTTTTTGTGTCTTCACGAGAGTGATTGACAGATGAGACTGTTTTCGTCCACTTTGAGACACTTCAAGAAGTTTTATAAAGCTCTCGTCGATCATTATCTGTCGATAAATTGTTCCAATTGTTGAGATTGATAGGTAGTTTTGGTCCATTATTCTCTGAATAATCCAATGTTTTCGCGGTTTATATCAATGGGTCAGTATTGGTTAATTTTGGATAGAACTTATCAATACTCCGTGAAACCTAGCCCTATTGTCCGGTTCGTTCAAACGAGGTCTTCCAGCACTATTGTCGACTATCTGATATGGCGTTGAAACGCCACTTTGTTCTTGAACGGGTTCCGGCGAGACCGAATCAAACTCGGAATCAAACCCAACTTGAGTTGGGCTTGGCCGTTAGAAACTGGGTCGATCCCTTCCCGACAAATCGCAAATGTCGCAGTTTCCCACTTGTCGCAGGTGGAAACTAGTTTTAGCTAGGTTGGGTAGTCAAGTATGAGTGAACCAGGTTAGTCTCTAAAGGGAATATAAGAGGCATTCGTGAAAGGATA
This sequence comes from Pilophorus perplexus, assembly GCA_955831195.1. Lineage (NCBI taxonomy): Eukaryota > Metazoa > Arthropoda > Insecta > Hemiptera > Miridae > Pilophorus > Pilophorus perplexus. The sequence goes on from OY037009.1 coordinate 10,084,726, forward strand.
TTATGTCAATATTGCAAAAGATGTTTATCGAATTTACCATCGCACCTGCAGTGGGTAGTTTCACGGGGCGTCCGAGAGGTGGGTCCCGATTTGAAAATCGGGAAGTGGGTACGTTGCGAGTGGGTCCCGCAGAAGCAAGATGAGAATGGGAAGTGGGTCCCGTATGTAGGGTCTTTGGTAGAGGTACCTACTTGGACTACTTACAAGTGTACAACCCTAGACAGCTAGCTACCCTGTGAAACCCATTGCTTAAATCCACGCAAGGCAATTACGAGATCGATTGATAAAACCTTTACTTCTTGGATTAAAAAGTTAACATTTTGGTCAAAATAGGTATCAAAAGGATGAAACGTAGTAGGCGTGTACAGTCACCTAGTTTGATTTTACGTAGTAGGTTTGGACATGTAGAGTATAAACAGTTTATACCAATTAAGATGAGATCTTGACTTGCAGAGCATGCAATTCCTGTTCAAGAGCTTATCGCAACAGTTGTGAGTTTAGTTACTAAAATGACTTGGCATTCCTAGGCTCCAATGCTGCTGCTGCGCTCCATACGTCGAAATGACGTGTGGGTTGCTGTCTAGGGTTAAGGCACTTGGACTGTTTCGAGCAATTTGAATTTCATTTTTGTCGGCCGATTCGGCCCGGGACCCACTTCATGAGACCTCCACTGGACACCGAACCCACTTCACGAACTTCCTGCTTTCCTATGGGACCCACTCACCGGGTTTTTCCAGGTACGGGACCCACTTCTCGGACGCCCGTTTCAGCTCAGCCAGGAGCTTCCTCAATAGTTATCTAACCTAGGCAACAGGTTCCAGTCAATGAAACCTCCAGAGTATCGTCCGATTCGGAATACTCAAGAGTGCTTTTCTTCTGCGACCTTTGTGGATGTCGCCAAGTTGGCTGCATATGCCATCAATTTCTAGTTCATCTGGTCTTCAAGCACAAGTTGTTTGGTGGGGCCCTACCCTTGGTCAAAAGCATCCTAACCATCCTCTTTGCTACACGTCAACTGGTTTCCTCTCACTAGACAGAAGCTACTTCTCTTCGACAAGACCATTATCATGCGGTTTAGGTTTAGAGACTGTTTTGACAACAGACGTCAGATTTCTTGGTTTCTCTAACCCAAGGCTTGGTCTCATCTCAAGAATGAATTGCAATATCTTTAGTAGTCTGCGTAGGGATGTGATCCGACCATCTTCCTGGCAAATGGCTTCAATATCACATCATAAACGAAAGCTTCTGCCACTTCTTTCAATGTTCTAAATTATGAGTTCTGAATTCAATTATGGTAATTGCTGCTGCGTTTGAATTTTGCTCTCACTGGCAATTGGCCGCACTAGTTTCGGTTGTAGAAGCAATGAGGAACAGGAAAGAAAAATAGGCAAGGAAAAAGGCTTGTTATCAGAAAGTAAACAAGGGGAACTGAAAGGTTGGATTCAGGCATAGGCCCCATCAGGCCCCTCCTCCAGCGCCGCCGAGAGAAAAAGCGGGCCCGGGGCAAAAAGAGAGCATAGAGCCCCCATGTTTGCATGCTTACAAGCAGGTGGTTGGGGGCGGTTCACAATAACGAACGTTCAATTTTCATTTCATTCAGGGTACCATTCAATTAATATTATTTGTATGTTTCATCTTTCATGAAAGTTTCTAAGTTATCCCTATATTATTATAGGGATTACTGTAAAGAGAACGATTGCAGCCTCTAAAACGAATAACGATGAACATCGATGTTTTCCTTTCGATGCTTTCATACCGCTTTGCCGCCGCCCCTCTCTTCATCATGGCCTTTTTCTGTTGTGATTCACATTGCTCGAGTTTTACAAAACCCAATCACACAGAAGACTACGTTGCCTGCCAAGTGACAACCAGCCATTTTTTTATATTTGTTTTTCTTTTTTTCCCCTGTTTTTCTTATTTTTCTAGGGCCCGCTGGGGCCCCATGTAAAAGTCCGGGCCCGGGGCAAAATGCCCCCCCCCCCCCCACTCGCGGTGGGCCTGCCCTCCTCTGCCCCGCCAATTTCATTCTCCTAAAAATAATAACAGGCAGAATATGCCTGTTGTACAATATTATTGTGATCAGCTCCAAATGTTTACCCAGCCAAGTCGTTCAAGAAAAGCAAAGTTTATCTTTATGAACGCATATTAAAAATGATAAGAGACTGACACGGTTCAGAATATTGGGACCTTAAGCCATTTGGTCAAACAGGGCGTCGCCCTCCAATAAACCTTGGCAGTAGCTAAGCCTCTGGTAAGAGTAGAAGGAAAATGATAAATCTGTTTTCTATTGAATGTGTGTAGTTAGCATGATCTAGTAGATTCGATTCCAGGGTATTTGACGATGGGGGTGGGGTTGTTGTTTCGTTTGAGGAGGGCAGTGGGCGTGCCTTGAATGGTACCTACATCAGGGCGTCGAGAACGAAGCTGCTGACTCCTTGCCAAAGAGGGTACCTATGTATACCTACATGCCTCATAATTACGGTGACCACAGGTTCTACTTTTGGAAGGACGGGTCCTACTGAGACCTTCCAAATATTCGAACCTGTGAAAAACATGAAATGTCCTTCCAAGGTCCTTCTTTCGTACAAACCTTAGCGGAAATTGGCTTCATCCACAAAGCCAGCGGTCATTTTTCTACAGTGAGCTTGCGGAAGCTTGGCTATGGTTTGTTCACAACGTGAACGTCCTGTTCCAAGAAACGGTTTTAAAGCTTGAAGAGGAAAAAAAAGGGCTTGTGTCCATTTATGTGCACATAATATGTAATATTTATGGAAATACAACAGTTGGATAGGATGTATGGGTCCAATACTGCAAACTCCAGCACTAACGACGGACGATTGAAGCGTCAATCAACGTACCAGCTGGCAGGGCACAGCTCCCACTCCAGTTTTCTGCTTAAGGAAAAAGGTCATCCAAAAAAGCAGAGGTAGGTTCGTACTACAGTGAAAAGGGAATTGCAAAGGAGGAAATAACCTCCACGAATATGTGTCGACTTTCCCCAACCTCCCTATGAGTCAGACGGGGGTTCCCTGCGGGAGAAGGCGGGTCCGGGTCCTAAAACATCCAGAGGAGAAAAAAATCCCCAGTCGAGAAGGACAAAAAAACCCTAGGAGGAAAAAACCATTCGAAATGCAGCCTCCCATTTCCTCTCGGCTCCGTCTCGTCGTCGCACACGTGGCCTACACGACCATTACAGTCACTGCAGCCTCTTAAAAAAACGAGAAATACCCACCTCAAAAGCTATTTAGAAGCCACCCACAATCACAAAAATGAGTAAATTCTGTTTCTTTTCAAGATTTTGAGAGGAATAACAAATTTCGACCGCTTTCGGGACAAAGGCTGATCATTAGGCGAACCAAACCTGGAATTTGGAATGGTTGTTGAGTTTTACTTCGCACAGATTTCAAGGGTGAGATGAACAGTACGAAAACCTCTATTTGAGCAGTGATTTCCGGAGTCTTGAGACACCGTTTACGATCCCTGGTCTCGACGTAATAATCCGTTAGATCCAACGAGCACGCCCCCTCAATTTCTACCCCTGAAGTCAGTAATTTCCGACACCTACAACTTTCTCACATTTCGCTCTCGCAAAGAGCAGAGGAGAAACATATTTTCGACCGTCATTGTGAGGGAAATTTCTTGGAGAAATTAGCAGGGCAGCGAAGTTGGTTAAACAGTTAATACAAAAAAACGTAAAAAAGTCTTACCTCGTTGGCGTAGGTGGAAGCTACCAGAAGGAGCAGAGCGGCGAGCGAAGCGTTCATGTTGAGTACCGGCAAACTTTGTCAACGAAAAATTCGGGAAGGAAAAAACCAACTAAGTGGGGTAACTATTCAATTTTAAACAAAATTGAATATTTTGAAGTAAAAATTTTTGGAGTTTTTGTTTTCCTCACAAGAAGAGAAAGGCGAAAAAAAAAACTGGTTCGAAAGCTCCGTGAGTTTCAACTGAAGACTGAGGAAGTGGAGCCGGCCGGGGCGGTTTTGTTGGGCGACGTCCGCCGAGCGGCAAGCGGTGGTGGGGGCTAAAATGTCTGCGGGGGGGGGGGGGCTCTCTAAGGCCAGACGTCGTGCGATCGTGAAAGCAGGGTGGGGGATTTTCGACCATGGAAAAGTGGGGTAGTAAATGGGTGTCTACGAGAAACAGTTGAAAAGCACAGGGGAAAAGGGGGATAACTCGGCTGTTCGAATCTTTTCAGGAGAGCATTTTTACTGCGGAAAACGCTTACTCCTCATGTGGGCCACTTTGAAAAAATTGAAAATTCTTAAATTTGCCTTTAGTGGAATGTGGGTATCAGATTCTAGTCAATTCTTCGATTCCAATTGTTATCGAGTCAGAAAATTATATCCAATGCCCAAAAGTACAAAATGTTCAGGGGAAAAGGAGAGTATTCGTGCTCTGTGGGTTTCCAGCTAGGTCTCATACGACTAATAATCACTGGGTGTCAAATCCACGTTTCTATGTATCAAACACGTTATTTCGGTTTTAAAATGCACAATCAAAAAAGTAACGTGGCCAAAACTATCGAATCCTAAGATGATCAACGAAATTTTAATTAAAAATCAATATTTAAAATTTAATTTCAACGAACGTCTTCACGAATCACAGTTTTTTAAACGTAGCTTGCTGTAGTAAGCTTGCGCCTTCTCGTTGCAAAAATGTTTCAAGTGCAGCAAGTCTACAAATTTTTCTTTTGAAATGGTCAACTGCTTCTTGTAAGCCCTGTTTGACAATAGTAATTCGTTCTCCGACCAATATAATAGTGAAATATTTCAATGGCAAAAGAAAACGCAACAGCCGTAGGAAAACAACGGGGATTCATCTCGTGAATCACAGGAAAAAACGCTGCAAATTTTACACTATATTATTCCAAGAATAATGAACCGAAAGCGCATGAGAGGGAGGAAGACGCCTACCCGGAGGGGAACCCGAGACGCCTGGAGTTCAGGTTATCCCCTTCTTTCCCTGTAGCTCTCATGAAGTCCCCTTTTTCCCCTGTACGCCTTTTTCAGCTGCGAGTTTCGGCCGATTAGACTCCTTTTGGTTTATTATTCTTGGAATAATACACCTACGTTTTCGCGACAGACTTCGACGACTCCGATCGGCCTCAAAATTTGACATTATCCGTTTCAACAGGTCTAGATTTCAAAACCGAATTGTCCGTCCGCCGTCCGGGTAGTTTTGGGCAGTAGGAATGTTTTTAAAAATCTGACATTTTGACAAAATACTTGGTTTACCATCTAGTCGTGCCTCAAGGTTTTCAGCCCGATCGCCCAAACCAGTGGGGCGCTATGGGGCTAAAATGGGGCTACGGAGGGTTTTTTAAAAAGGCTTTTGGCTATGGGATCGAGTCAGGTGTCGTTTTCGAAGCAATTGACCACTTCACCAGACTTTTCAAATTGCTAGTTGAAGCAATTTCAGGAAAAAATTAATAATGATAGAAAAGAGACTTTCAAGCCATCATTGAAACTGCAAGAAAATTTGCCAATTTTGCAATTCTAGTCATAAGACAGAAAGTATTATAGGTGCCTATGGGGTCGAGTGGGGCGGCGTTTTCGAAGTATTGTTGGATGTAGAATCCATTAATGGGAGTTCCAGACCCATCCGAATAGAATGGGGCTTTTAAATGGCTTTGGCTAGACGGTCGAGTGGGTTGCCATTTTCGAAGTAATTTTGGGAAGAGAATCCTTTTTTGGGGGGTCTTTGTCTGTCTAAACAGGTGTCGTTTTTTAAAATGTTTTCTTCCTCAAATATATAGTTTATAGTTATCCCCATTTCGAGCCCCCTTTGAGTCCCGTCTTGTAATCCAATGAGACCCCGATAAATGTATTCTTCGGTTAGGAAAAGTGGAGCTACCTCCTTTTTGCAGCAAGCCCTGGTAGGACCTAATAGGATACCTGATGAGTAATCATAATTACATCATCATAACACACCTATCATTCGCCCGAGAATGTTATTCCGCGGTAACGGAGTCACCAAATTTTAGTCTATTGTTGGTTTGGTTTTTTGACTCAAAAGACACAAAAGATTTTCTCACTCCCATCACGAAATCACATGAGATCACCAAGGTGGGGACACCTCCACAATGTTAGGTCTTTTCAGTGAACTTTGAACACACAAAGTGCTCCTGTTCCCAGATCCCTTTTTTAGAGAAAATCCCTCTCACCAACAATAGTCATTAGGAAAAACTCCCATTTGGGCATAAAAAGAAACATCAGAATAATGCCAATGCAATATATTACAATAAGTAGTTCCTATTCAAACATGAATGGCGAAGTATTCTAGCAAAAAGTACCTATAAGCGTAAACTTGAAGGAAGACCCTGTAGATTACAGTACAGCGGGGTCTTCGGACTCATCGCTAACTTATTCAAGTAGCAACAACGATGGGATACACGATGGGTCGCAGACGTTTATTAGGGATTAAAACATAGACATTTTAATGGGTCGGTCGGTGGAGGGGGTGAATTATACGATGGGTCCTGGAGGGTTGAAACGATGAACATGACGGAGAAGGTGTGGTGCGGGCCAACTTGGCACACCGAGATATTGTGAGATGCGGCCCGCCATTTTGATGGGATAATCCAGGAAATCAGCCCCTTAGCATGAGCCCACTAGGAGACACCACGAGGTAGGCTGAATCCGGTCTCCCAAAGATTTTGTGTCTCGCATCGAGATTTTTCGAAATTCGTCAAATCAGATACAAGAAAAAAATCACGTCCAAAAATACATCGAAAACAACACTAACTCGAGTCGATAAAAAGCTAAATTGTATCTCCTCTAGCCACACTTAAGAATCATTAAAATTGACTAAGCCGGCCGCATCTAACCATCGTCCGTACACGATGGATCTCACCCAATAAAACAGTGCAACGCTGCCTGCCATTCATACGGTAGGCAGGCAACAAGTAGAAAAAATCAGTTTTCGTTACGCTTTAGCTCCTGTTCTACTGGGTATAAAATCAAAGTTGAACAAAGAATTTTATAGGGAATGTGACGCTCCATCACTTCTAATAGTGACTTATGCCGCAGGACGCATAGTTTCGGAGTTATACGCAAAAAAAAAAAAAAAAAAATGAAAAAGTGCCGAAGTGCACATGTTTTGTCCTGCAGGTCCCTACGTGATGGAAACCTTCATCCAAACGTCACATAACAGGTTTGATAGAAGATTTAATAAGCTTTCTTGTGAAAAAAAAAGAAGAGAAATTTGAATCCGACCAATAATTTTCGAGCTACAGCCAAAGATGTACCGAAAAACGTGGTTTTTCGTACGTTTTGGTGCGATTTCGTTTCACATTTTGTTACACCTCTGCTCGCCATTCGTACGGGAGTCACTTTTCGACAAACATTGGGTACCTATCTTATAGGAAATGTAACGCTCCACAACTTTCATTGTGTAATATTTCTCGAAATGACGGGCCGTTTTGAAGATACAGCTGTTAGAAGTTCAAAAAACTGACTTTTCGAAAACGAACGTGTAAAAAATTGCCCTTTTTCAAATCGCTCTAGCTCAACTATTGGGTCTAAAATCAACTTAGACCAGTTAACTCTATAGGAAATGTAATGCTCTTTCACTTTGATAATAGTGACGCTTGCAGTAGGGCGCATAGTTTCTGAGTTATAAGCAAATAACTTAAAAACGCTGCAAATTTTTCACAAGGTTTTATTATTCTTTGATTGATACTTATAGGTTACTTGTGCAGAAATTTAATTCTGTGTTAATGAAAAAAATTATTAAAAATTTTTTTTTTGGATTTAGGTACATAGGTACCTAAATATATTTTTCAAAAATAATTTGTTTTTTCAAAAATGGTTTTTAAATTTTCTTTTTCAAAATTCTTTTTGTTTTCTACTTGAAAAATATTTGTCCTTCAGGAATTCTTCAAAAATCCCATTTGTAGTCCCATGAAAGCCCTAAAGATCGCAACAGTGAAATCGGATCTTTCCGGGACCCCAAAAAATGGATTCTACGTCCAAAAATACTTCGAAAACGACACCTGACTTGATCCCATAGCCAAGAGCCTTCAAAAAACCCTCCCGTAGCCCCATAGCGCCCCACGGGTTTGGGCGATCGAGCTGAAAACCTTGCGGGCACAACTAGAAGGTAAACCGAGTATTTTGTCAAAATTTCAGATTTAAAAAAAAAGTTCCTACTGCTCAAAACGGCCTGGACGGCGGACGGACATTTCGGTTTTTGAATCTAGACCACTTGAAACGGATAATGTCAAATTTTGAGGCCAATCGGAGTCGTCGACCTCCGTCGCGAAAACATAGGTGTATTATTCCAAGAATAATAAACCAAAACGCCAAAATTGTGGAGTTTTTTGCGAACATCTCAAAACGCATTTATGCTGTGTTGTTACAACAGTTACTTATTAGATCTCTTCAGATTCGGATTCAGCACCCCCAAAAAATATAGTATAAGAACCAGAATAACGATATCATTTGATTTTCACTAGCTCGCTCAACTACGCTAACTAGCCAACTAACGGAAAACCAGGTGTACATATCGACACTTCAAGTTCCACGTAGACGAAAATGAGTTTTTCATTCCGTTTGATAGGTAATTACACAGCCGAAGGCATGGTAACCGTGCCAAGGTCTCCTGGAAACAAAAACGAGGAAACTCCAGCGCATGGTTGATAAAACAGCGCATAACTGACAAAAGCTGATAAAACAGTTTTTTGCCCCTGCTGTAAAATTGCATGAATTTCAATTACGTGGTGTTAGAACTTGAGTGACGATATTATATTATAACAAAAGGATAACAAGAATAATATAATATTATTCTTCTCCCCTTCCCATCATGTACACTTATTTTCCTTTCTCTGAACGGGACCCATCGTGTAGAACCCGGCAACAACGGAAACAGAATTTCCGAAGAGTTTAGTCAATTGTCAGATTAATAAAAAAGTAATTAGGTATTCTTCAAGTAGTAACCGACTACTACCTAATACGTAATATTATAACATTTTTGTACATAGTGACCTCCACGCCACAAACGCGACAATGACAAGTTTGATGAAAAAATGAAAAATTGAAACACTTAAATCTGAATGGGTGCACTAAACACACCTACCACACTGTCATCATGTTTTGTTTACTTAAATGTATATACACAAATAGGCATTGCCGAAGTTTCGGTTAGAGTCTATTTACAAGTGGCGTCTAAGTTCATGATGAGGCGTACAGTTTGTCCAACATTTCGTAGCGGAGCCTCTCCTGAAAAAAGGTAAACGGTAGGAATTAAAAACTGGCACATTGTGATCAAAGAGGGTTATGCCATAAAGTTGGAACATAGGCGCCACAGACCAAGCCCCCCCCCCCCCCCCCCCCAACCCTGAATATTTAACTCCAGATACTATCCGTTTCACTTCAAGCAAAAATGTTAACAAATTGAGTAAGTAGATAAAATTGAAGGAAATTTAATGCTCTCCGCGATTGCCTTCAGGGAGTTATGGAGCAAATACCAAAACTTTAGTTTCTAGGCAATTCAGAAACTTTGGCCCAGCTATGGTGAGAAATGAGAAGTGGTGACAATCGAAGAAAATGTAATTCTCTAAACCAGAGGTCTCCAACCTTTTTTCAGAGCGTGCCGAATTGAAATTTTCCTCGTTTGCACGCGCTAAACATAATAATAATACCTGTGAGAATGTTATATTAACATTTGTCAAGGCCGCAAGATTTATTCCTTTTCTTAATTTTGGTTTATTATTCTTGGAATAATACACCTATGTTTTCGCGACGGGGGTCGACGACTCCGATCGGGCTCAAAATTTGACATTATCCGTTTCAAGAGTTCTACATTCTAAATCCGAAATGTCCGTCCGCCGTACGCCGTCCGCCGTCCAGGCCGTTTTGGGCAGTAGGAATTTTTTTAAAAATTTGAAATTTTGACAAAATACTTGGTTTACCATCTAGTTGTGCCCGCAAGGTTTACAGTCCGATCGCCCAAACCCGTGGGGCGCTATGGGGCTATAATGGGGCTACGGGAGGGGTTTTTTTGAAGGCTTTTAGCTATGGGATCGAGTTAGGTGTCGTTTTCGAAGTATTTTTGGACGTAGAATCCATTTTTTGGGGTCCCAGAACGATCCGATTTCACTGCGGCGATCTATAGGGCTTTCATGGGGCTAAAAATGGGATTTTTGAAGGATCCCAGGATGTTAAATATTTTTCGAGTAAACAATACAGAATTTTTGAAAAACCTAATTTTTGAACAAGAAAAACCAAAAAAAAATTTTTTTTCGAGATAAAAATCCAAAAAAAAATTTTTTTTTTTAAATTTTTTCATTGACAGAATCAAATTTCTGCACAAGTAACGTATATCAAAGAATAATAAACCCTTGTGTAAAATTTGCATCGTTTTCATTTGTTTTGTATTTTAAAATTACGCGGAATTCGTTCGACCTAATATTTACAAGTGAAGATCTAACCTCTGACTCCGACTGTGGTCATCCCATTTGTGGTGCATTTTGAAAAGTACAGGCAATAATTCAAAATTCACACCAATCATTCTTACGTGGACCACGTGACAGCATGCCCTTCCGTACAACTCAAGGAGAATTTATTTTCGAAAATTTAGAAAAGTTTAAAACGTTGAGACCAAAATGACTTAACATTTGATATTTCAGCGATAAATCCGTCAAAATTGAATTCTTATCGCTGCTTCTGAAAGTCAAATTTAAACATCAAAGGTGAAAATGCTCGGCGGGTTGAAGGTTGGAGACCCCTGCTCTAAACGATTTCAGAGGATGAAATGCGCCGACCTAGCAATAACAAAAAATGGGGAAGTTTGTTGAATCGATAGCAAGTTTAAAATTACTTCAAAAACAAAAACTCACTCGACACTTCAGGCTGTTTGTAACCACCTGCCTCACAGGTGGGGTTTTTGAAGAGCTTTGGCCAACGGAATTGAATGAAATGTCATTTTCAACATAATTATCGATTCATGAGAGTCCCAACCCTATCACACCACTCAACCAGCTGAATGAGGTCGTTTCGTAACGTTCGTTGTCCCATCTTATTCTGTTTCTGCTTGGCACTGAGGGTTGTTTTTTAATCTAACTTTTGATTAAACCAATTTGTGGAACGATCTTCAGCGACATCCCAACAGTAAAGCGCGCGTCATTTCTGTAAATGAATGATCAGAGATGGGGTTTCATACCTCAGCGTGGACAGAAGGTTTGATCTTCTTGAGGGCACTCTGGAAGTGTCTTTCCGCGACGCAGAGTCCTCCAACCGTCTGCTCTTTCGTCTTGTTCTCCCGGTGGGTCAAATGTTCGGTGAGCGCCAAAACCGAAGCCTCCTTGACCAACGCCGAAAGGTCAGCTCCAGAGTACCCTTCGCACTCTGCACTGGTACCGATCCTATCCAGGTCCACAGTTGCGTCCAGCGGGGGCTTTGTGCCATTCTGTACACGAAACAAGTTAGTAAAAGCGACAACCTGGCGGCTGATTTAAAAACTAAAGTAGGCACCAATATTGTTACATACTTTCGTTATAGCTTTGAGGATGTCAACTCGATCCTGAGGGTTCGGAAGTTCCACTTTGACAATTTTATCGAGTCTGCCAGGTCGGAGCACCGCTGGGTCGATCATATCAGGCCGGTTGGAGGCCGCCATCAAAAACACGCCGTCCCGCCCTTCCACGCCGTCCATTTCTGTTAAAACCTGGTTGACCACCCGCGAGCTGACGCTTCCCTGCAATGTTCAAAGTAAAGTTACCAACCCACAGTGGCCGCTACTTGCTGAAGGTTTATCGTGACTCACCTCAGACGAATCAGACCTTCGGGGACACAGAGCGTCGATCTCGTCAAAGAAAATGACGCAGGGTTTTGAGTTCCGGGCTCGGGCGAAACACGTCCTCACGGCCTTTTCACTCTCCCCAACGTACTGCCAACGTAAAAAACTTTTAAAACAATTGCTCAACATGGTGGTTGTAGTTTTGCGTTTTCAGAACGTACCATGTTGAGAAGTTCGGGCCCTTTGACGGAAATGAAGTTTATGTTGGATTCGTTGGCTATCGCTTTGGCTAACAGTGTCTTACCGCAACCCGGCGGCCCCCATAACATTATGCCAGATGGAGCCTCGATCCCCATCCTCTTGAACTCGTCGGGATATTTAACCGGCATCTGAAAATATGGAAAAAAGAGCCATGAGGGTAAGAAGGGCATTTTGAAGAGTGCCAAAGTAGTACAGTTATTAGGTAGTTTGGATTGGAAAAAATACTTGGAGAATTTTTTACGACGGGGGGTGCTGAATCCGAAAATTTGGTTATCAACTAAATTCGGATACGGCTTCACCATGAAAATGGCGAAAAGCCATACAATTTCGGCACTTGTTTGGTTTTTTGCCTAAAATTCGGAAACCATGACTCCTAGCGACATAACTACTCTACACAAAATTAATGTTGATTAAATTTCCTATAAAAATGAGACCAAGAACGCCTCGCTACCTTCTTCCGTAGGCCGCTATGGCGCGCTGAAGTGTGACCATTTTTTCTAAGGCAAAATCTTCATATTCCTTACTTCCGAAGCCTATTATACGCTACAATCGGTCCCCCGAACCCCCTCACAGGGTACCCTTTTTTGTCGCACATTTTTGCCCATAACTCCATGGGGTCAGGGTACCCTGTGAGGGGGTTCGGGGGACCGATTGTGGCGTATAATAGGCTTCGTCAGGAAGACGAAGATTTTGGCTTAGAAAAAATGGTCACACTTCAGCGCACTCTAGCGGCCAAACGGAAGAAGCTAGCGAGGCGTTCTTGGCCTCAATTTTTAGGAAATTTAATCAGCTTTAATTTTGTATAGAGTAGTTATGTCGCTAGGAGGCATGGTTTTCCGGGTTATAGGCGAAAAACCAAACAGTGCCGAAATTTTATGGTTTTTCGCCATTTTCATGGTGAAGTCATACCTATCCGAATCTAGCAGATAACCAAATTTTCATTCAGCACCCCCAAAAGCGTATAGAACCGTAGAAAAAAATTATTCAGGTATTGTTTCTCGGACTCACTATGTACTTTTGGACACCTAATGACTAAAGAAAAACGATGACAATATAGAAACGGCCGTTTTGGTGGGTTCCTCTGGCTCCAGCTAAAACGAATAGTAGAGAGCTAAGTGCTTACCATGATGGACATCGTCAGTTCATTGCGGACGTCTTTCAACGATCCAATGTCATCCCAAGTGACGTCCGGCACGGTGGCGAACCCTTCCCGTTTGGCCGACGGCTGCGTCGTCTTCAGCGCCGCCATCAAATCCTCCATTTCGATCCGGACTGGGCAAGAAGGACCGGCGCGGGACAGATTGAGCGCCATCTGTTTCATCTGAGCGGCCGCATCGACTTGGGCGGGTTTGCCGTCGTCTTCCACTATGACGCAAGCGTCTTCGCTTTCGCTCTTTTGTTCGTCGTTGACGCCGTTTTCGACGACGACTTCGGCACCTACCGGGGCAGTGGTGAGGTCTTCCGCGGACGGTTCGACTGTTGGCGAATCGACTTCCATAGAGCTCGGGGCTTCGTCCTTTTCAGGCGCTTTTTCGTCAGTCTTGTCAGTTTCGACGGCATCTTCACTTTCCGCTGGTTTCCCAGCGTCCACCGTTTTGTCGCCGTCTATCTTTTCCTCAGGCGCCTTTCCGCCTTCAGTCTTTTCAAGATCGTTCTCATCACTAACCTTCTCCTTTTCATCATCACCAGCTTTGTCTGCTGCCAGTGGCTCCTCCTTTTTATCAGTTACATTTTCTTCAGGCACTTTCTGCACAGCAGGTTTATCACTGTCAACGGCCATCGGCGAGTCGTCACTTTTATCGTCGTCGGCAATTTTGATTGGCACTTCATTCACAATCGTTGGTTTCCGAGCTACAGCTTTGGTCATCCTTTCGGCGAATATCCTGCAACGCAAAAATATATATACCAAATATTCTAACAAGGTGAAAACTGTCGTTAGAACACGAACAAACCTCTTGACAGCGGCGACGGCGGCATCGGATATGAGGGATTTGAGGTCAGCGGCTACGAAGCCAGGAGTCAGTTCGGCGATTTTTTCGATCGAAAAGTCTGGGGATAACGTTAGGAGGCGGCAGAGCACTCGGAGTATCCCAACTCGGGCTTCCCGATCAGGGATGCCGATGCAGACTTCTTTGTCAAACCTGCAACCAACAAGTTCAACTGATGAAGTCCCATCTTCTTGACTCGCACAGGCGAAGCAGTGATAGTTGAAGTGGCTTCCTTCAGGGAATACGAAAACTCCACAAACCTGCCAGCTCTCCGCAAGCCTGGGTCCAGTTCTTCGACGCGGTTCGTGGCTCCGATGACTATCATATCGTCCCCTTCGTCGCACGTACTCAAATCTGGAATTGAACGAGTTGATGGCCATAATCCAAAAAACGCAGAGACACAGTAATCAGAGAAACCATCTTACCGTCGAGAGAAACAATCAATTGTGAGACCACCCTTCGTTCCATGTCTTTCCTGGCGTTTTCTCTAGTTTGGCTGATGACGTCGATTTCGTCAATAAACAATACACAAGGTACTTGCTGTTTGGCGTGTACGAACACTTTACGGATCCTCTCCTCAGATTCGCCTGAAATGCCGCCGATAAGCTCCGGCCCGCTCACTTTGACGAGTGGAAGATTGAGTTCCTGAAGAACAAAGAAAGTTAAACCACATTCGACAATCTCGAGGTTCTAGTCAGGGGTGTGTCGGTAAAGCAGTACTGGGACTTTGTAACCGAGTCTCACATTGGAACGGCACCAAGCAGTGACAAGATCCCATCCCTTGACGGTACTGTTACATAGACCTGGAACCGGACCGACAGGGTGGACCTGTGACGTCATAGTGATTACGAAGATGAGGAAGGTAACTGGACCAGGAGGGGTGGAGCGGTGACTGCTAGTGGATCCACTGATTCCACTGCCTCCAGGCAGTTCTCATCACCGCTTTCGTTGGTTATGGGGTGAAATTCATGTGGAAAAGACCGAACATGTACTACGTACATGTCCTACATAAAATAAAATATATTATGTCATGCTCCTTTTTCCTTTTAGGTTTAGGTATATTATTTAGAGTTGTTTCTGGAGATAATGAAATTATGGAATTTCTTTGCTCACACTGAAAAACGCTGCACATTTTACATAAGGGTTTATTATTCCTTGATATAGAACATTTGTGCAAATATTAATTCTGGGTCATAGAGAAAATATTATAGAATTTTTTTTTTTTAAATATCGAAACATCCCCCGGATTGTTGTTATGATCGAGGATGAAACCAATGAAACACAGACTGTGTTTTCCGGTAATTCCACCGAGTGGTTGAGAGGGTGAGGGACCGTGAAGGATGGCGGAGAGGGAGGATATCAGACGACGGGCCTGGGACGGACATTTTCAAACTGCAAGCCCCTTCGGAAAAAACAGTGTTAAAAAAAAATGTTTTCTGTACAATACATTGGAACAGATGTGGGACCACGAAAAATGAATAATTCATTGCATAATTATTATGCGTCCAAAATAACTCGGAAAACGACACCTTATTTGACCTGGGAACCTTCAAAAATCCCATTTGTAGCCCCATAGATTCCCTTGATGGAATCAAATCGTACTGTTCCCCAAAAATGAATTCTACGTCCAAAAATACCTCCAAAACGACAGGTAACACGACCCCATCGCCGAAAACTTTCAAAAACCCCTCCCGTAGCCCCTTTTTAGCCCCACAGAGGCCCACGGGTTTGGAACGATCGGGATGAAAACCAACAGTAACATCGCGAACGTTCACTTTGTTCTGTTCTTCCTCCTTCCTGGAGAAGAAAAATTCCGCAACGTTGTAGACAATTTCCCTCGCCTGACTCCTCAACGGCTTTCCCCGAGAAATTTTTGTTTTCTTCTCTTCATCGTTGAAAATATGGTGGTTAAAGCCAACTACACAACCGGGAGACGTAAAACAAAATGGCGAGCAAGCTGAGACTATGTTGCCAACAGAAAAATCTCGAAACCCCTTCGCTCGGGCCTCGGGCAGGATGCCACATCGGCGTTTCCTTTTGCGGCCACCAGCCTGCAGTGCCAAAGCGCAATATTCTTGTGGAAGACCTACAGTAAGTAATCTACTTACGCCGGCTATTGCATGAGCAAGAAGCGTCTTGCCGACTCCTGGAGGCCCATGTAAAAGGAACCCTCGCGGTGGCGATACGCCCAACTGGGAGTATATTGCTGACTGGTAGAAATGCAGAACGAGGTCGCTCACCGTCTACGAGGAAACAAATTTTATTAGGTAGTTAATTGTTTGTACGTTGGCAACACTGGTCACATTGGACAACGTGATTCACCATACCTGTAAAACTTTGGGGTAACCTCCAAAATCGCAATATCTGATATCAGGGACTGTATCGTGGATCGCTGGCTGTCCTTTCTTTGATGTTGGGAAGATCGACACAGCCGGGTAGGCACTTCGGGTGGTTTTAGGTTTCTTCCGACGGTTTTCGTCTTCTTTCGAGTTTTGATTGGAATGATGGGCGTGAGGATGGTGGTGAGGGGTAACGTCTAATTCGGGAATGACGTTGTTGAGGATTTGCAAAGCGTGAGAGCGAGGATTCCCCTGAAATAACAAAATTGTTGCATTTAATGCATCAGTGGTTTGAACGGAGCAGCGACAACATACTCCTTAGTTTCTTACATATTCCTGACGGGGAGGCTGGTGATGGTGGGCTGGCTGGTGTTGATGGTCATTATGGTGGCGGGGTCTGCTAGGAGCTCGCTGAATCACGGGGGAGTGCGCGGGTCTTTTGGCTGGCGGTGGTTCGTCATCCCCTTCGTCGCTGCTGATGTTGATCAATTCATTGTTCGAGCTTTTCGACGCCCTGGAAGGGACAGAGTGCCATTAGAGATGAATGTATCCGTCCGTACCTGAGCACCAAGCTGACTGAGGTATGGCTGGCTAACAGTAAATGCTAACTTACCTTCCAGCGACAGAGGGACTTGTCATGGCATTAAGACCTTGCAGGTAGGTTTGCATCATGTTGACCGCCGCCGGAGTGGCTTTCCCCTGATCCTACGTTCATCAAACGTTCGTTAAATTGATATTGCTGATTGTTTTCACCAAACCAGTAGGTATTATATTCGAAAAGCAGCAAGGGAAACCTTCGTCCCTATGTACAATTGACTTACTCCTGCCATACTATCCTGTGATTGGTCGTCAATCGCTTCCACGTCCGAACCATCTTGGGAGAGCTCCTGCGTCACTTCAAGGATATTCTGGTTGATCATGTTGTATGCTGTAACCAAAATGGACAGTATAATAATATTCGGCACAATGACAAAGGGACGTATCAAACAAATTTGTCATTTTCAGTTGGCTTCACTTATGATATCATGGGGAGCTTATCTATCAATTTTACCTCAGAAACCAACGAAATTTTGGTCACACAGAGGATGTATCTGCAAATTTTGAGAATCTTGGCAACGACACTATAACTCCACTATAGGACTCCATGGGACGGTTACGTAACGTAACTTACGTTTGGTTATCATAGAGGCAGGTTAGTGGGCTCCCTGAGCCGCCAAGCTGAAGCAGATGCGTGTTTTAGGGTGTTGTAGGGTTCAGAAAGTGTTTTCTAATACTTTTGAGTATTTTTTGTTTTTCGAGCCATGCCATACCAACCTACTACTGTTTCTTCGAACTGTGCACGTTTGAAGCCAAACAGAACCCCATGGTATGATCAGACAGGCCTGCAACCTTTATAAATCGATTTCACGTCCACAATTACTTCGGAAAGTTTAAATTACCTTAACATACATTGAATGACACCGCCTGAACCTCCATGACAAAACCCTTTAAAAAAACCCACTTTCAAATTAATTCTACGTCCAAAAATACTTCGAAAACGACATCCAACTCGACCCCATCGCCAAACCTTGAAAAATCCCTTCCGTAGCCACTTTTCAGGTCGGCAGAGCCCCACGGGTTTGGGCGATTGGGCTGAACACCTTGCGGGCACAACTAGATGGTAAACCGAGTATTTTGTCAAAGCTTCGGTTGATTTTGTCCGCTCGCTGATATATTATTCACCCTCGAACCTTCAAACGAGAATATATCACAACTTGGTTCTTGCAGATACGTCATTTTCCGACGTTATTATGATAATCTTATTACGGAATTTAAGAACCGCCACTAGCACTATCTAGACATTTTCACTGTATCGCGGCGAAACTATCGCCAGAAATCATCAACTGGCCGTACGGTGGCGTTTCACAAGGCGCAACATCTAGCTCCCCGTCTCACCTTTGAATACGGCCATCCGAAACGAGCTTTTGTTTCTCCTCTGGTACTCCTTGTACGTGTTCCGCAATTCTTCGACCATCTCGTCCTTGTCGATCATACGCTTGTCAATATTGTCATCCAAGTACTGAAACAAAGACGAGGCCTCTCAGCACATGACCGTGACACAAGTAGTTTTCCACAACTGACTACCCACCTTGTCGACCCTTTTGAACAGAACGACGTCCGAGAAATAAGGCAATTTTTTCTTCTTTTGCTCGGACATATTGCGATGTTAAACCGTTAATCCTTCGAACGAAAAACAACACCGCGTGACAAAAGACGCAACACAACGAGAAAATGTATCGATGTCCGGAATGAGGAAAACTGAAGGGGTTTCAGCGGCTTTACATACTACACAGCGGAACTTAACTATTTCAACCAATTGCAACACATTCGTCAAAACAGGAATATAAAAATCCTTGAAACGCCGGAGGAACTAACAGGAGGGACGCGATGGCGGCGGACACAACTGAACCAACTTCTTCTTCGGATTTACTATTGTTGTTGTTGTTATTGTTGTTAACTACTTTCAGTGATAATGTCCCTTTTTCTCGAGGTTATAAGTGGGACCGCTGACTTAAATCGGCGTTTGCACGAAAAATTTCAAAATGGGTATCGAAGAAAACGTTATCGATTTACATTATTGAACATTCTATCGATATTCCGAACAAAATTTATTAAATATCGATTTATCAATAACATTCGGACTCATGGCAAAAAAAAAAAAAAGAAGCAAATGGGCTTAGGGGCAAATATGACAAAGTTTACTACTGCAAACCTAA
Organism: Pilophorus perplexus; assembly: GCA_955831195.1. Taxonomy (NCBI): domain Eukaryota; kingdom Metazoa; phylum Arthropoda; class Insecta; order Hemiptera; family Miridae; genus Pilophorus; species Pilophorus perplexus. The sequence continues at coordinate 10,103,809 of OY037009.1, forward strand.
AAAGGTCTGAAAACAAACTCAAAAGCAGAACTTGGATCGGTCGAAAAAAAAGTAAACTAACAAAAATGTCTTTCTTCATTGTTGGAATAATAGCCATAGAGGAATAATGTAGGAATAATAACCACCTACGACTACCTACATTCTTATGAGGTACATAGGTACACAGGAATAATTATGTATCAGTCATTTGCAACGGGGGTCAAAAATTTGGTTCGGCACAAAAATTTGACATAATCCATTTCATGACACTCAGATTTCAAAATTCGCATGTCCATCCAAGCCGTTTTGGGTAGCAGGATTTTTTTTTTAATTAAAAAAATAAAATAAAAATCTTGCCCTAAACGAATCAATCTTACAACATTTAATCTAAAGTTTTGACTAAATAGGTACTCGGTTTACCGTCTAGTTGCGCCAGCAAGGTTTTCAGCCCAATCGCCCAAACCCACGGGGCAACGGGAGGGGTTATTGAAGGTTTTCGGCTATGGGTCGACTTAGGTGTCGTTTTCGAAGTGTTTTTGAACGTAGAATCCATTTTTTGGTGTCATAGAACGATCTGATTTCACCTTGGGGAATCTATCTATGGTCTACAAATGGAGCTTTTGAAGGTTGTCACAAGGTCGAATGAGGTGTCGTTTTCCGAGTGATTTTGGACGCATCCACTTATCGGGGTCCCACATCCGTCCACAAACTTTACTAGAAAACTACCTATTATTTTTTAAACGTTTTTGACATTGATAGGTATACCCATTGATATAAAATAATTTTATTAATAGCTAATTAATAAAAGTATTTTATATCAATTCAATAATGAATTATTATTATTCATTATTGGCTAACTTATATCAATTAAGGTACCTACTAAGGTAGGTAATAAATTATTATTACTAATAATTAACAATTATTGTATACCGTTACGGCGTCAATTCCAATTCTTCGATGATTGTCGGCCGGAGTACGACGGCGCACCAGTGGGCCAAATGACCGATTTAGGTAAGGCGACTGTCCTGTTTTTCCTGTTCCTGTTTCCTCAACTGTCCTGTTTTTTTTTTTCGACCTTCCTCCTGCCAAGCGTTACGTCCTGCTTTTTGTGATATGATATGATATGAGAAAGTCCTGTTTTGTCCCGATTTTTGCCTGTTGGGAGGTAGGTAAGCAACAAATTTCCTAAAATTGTTTCATTTTATTCGATCATTTTTTTGAATAGGTTTCAAAATTTTGTGTGTGGAAAGAATCACGGCATTTTACAGCTATCATGGTGGGTTCACGGTCGCTATGAACATCCTGCTACTAGAGAAAATGGCGTGCACGAAGAGTTCAAAAATAATATTTGGATGTGAATGCGTAAATATGTCGAATTTCGTATTTTGAATGTTTTCAACCAACGTTTTGCTGTTTTTACTTCGCGGTTAAAAATATAGTTCATTAAATGAACTAAATAATATAAATTTTATATTATATAAATATAATAGTATAGGAGTTACTTGCCAATAATATTTTCATGAGGATAATATATTTAAGATTTATAAACATGTAACTATGGATTATTAGGTATATACATCGTGCTGGACGTCCTGTTTTTGATTTTCAGAAGTTGGTCGCCTTAGATTTAGGTGGAAAAACCCCCACAGGTTACTTCTTTGAGCCTTTGGCTAAAATTCAAGAAACATGGAACATGCTTTGCCTAGTAACGTTGCCAAGGAAAATTACTATGTACCTAAATTGTAAAATAGCTCCTTTGGTATCGAAACCTCCTAATACTAATTGAGAACCACGTGCTAGTTTTGGGTCGCATTTTCGATCCTCGATACCGTGACCTTTTGCCAGTTAGGTCAAGGCTAAAGCATGTTACATGCTAAAAATCATTTTAAAGCTCCCGAATTTTCAGTATAGTTTATTATAAGTTCGTAGTCCCCAAAACACGACTGACGTGGAGCACAAAACTAAGCATAATGTGACAACATTATTTTATTCCCACAGATTAGTCTGTACAAAAATCTATATCAGAATGAGCAACAGCTCATCTTAAAACAGTTACAGTTATAATTTATCAATAGGCTAGTAGTATATGAGCATGTTGCTGTTCTGAATTAGAAGGGAGTGCTCTGTTCTTCATGAATTGCACAAAACGCAGACCCTCACTCCATTTCGTAGTTGAGTTGTCCTTCATCCACGTAGTGTGTATAATAACTAGTTATTTCATGAATTAACTGATTCCATACTTCAACAGTAACATAATATGTATATTGTATATTATACAAATCACGATAGAGTTTGAAGTAATCATTTGTAAGTATCTAAAATTAGAATATAGGCAGAAACGGTGATGGTGGCCGATTTTCAAGGAGAGAAGGTTCATCTGGGTGGTGTTTCCTGATGTGACGCGTAAGGTGGCTATACTGAGAGGCGTTGAAGACGCAGTGAAGGCAGTAGTAGGGCCGTTCTCCCGTGTGCTTGCGAACGTGCCTTTTCAAACTGGACCGGAAAGGGGCCTGGTATTCGCACATTGTGCATTGCCACATCTGGAATAAGCCAAAATGGAGTTTTCGACAAATGAAGAAAAAATAAAACCATTTTCAAAGTCCAAATGAAGAATGCGAGCGAACCTTTTTGGCTTTGTGGGTCATCATGTGGCTCTTCATCGCCAGCCGGGAAGAACTTATGAAGTCGCAGTACATGCAGGACATGGGCTTCCCCGCCGGGTGTCTTTTGTCAACGTGTTTCTTCAACTTCAACTTGTTCTCCGTCGAGTAATCGCAGTACCAACAATCGAACTCGCCGGCGTTCTTGTGGTCATCCATGTGAGCCTGAAGGTCTTCAGGGGTTTTCGCTTCGAAACCGCACACTTTACAGCAGATCGACCACGACAACATGTGAGTTCTCGAGTGTTCCATAAGGGTGTTTTTCATTTCGCAGTTGAACTCGCACCAGAGGCACTGATATATCACGTATGAGCTCAGGAGATCTTTTCTCCTACTTTCAGCTTTCATTGTGAATTGCGGTTCGGCGTAGTCTGAGTCTGCGTCTGCTTCTTCTGGTTGCTCTTCATCTTCGTCTTCTTCTAAATCTTCGTAATACGTTCCTGGCGCATCCTCAACTATCGTCTCGTCCTCCTCACGTTCATCTTCGACAATTTCACCTAAAGGATTAATTTAAAAATTGTACTAAATTATTTTGTAATAATTAGAAAATAATTGTGATTATTTATTATTTATAATTACAAATTATTGTGATCAAAAAAAAAAAAAAAAAAAAAAAAAAAAAGAGAGAGGAGTTGTCACCTTCTGAACCTTCATCGTCCTCTTCAAGGATGACATCCTCGCCACCTTCAAAAGCTTCGGGTTTCACCAGCCCATCGTCGAACTCCTCTCCGTCAGTGTATTCGGCGTAGACTTTGTTTTTCATTCGGCGCCGTGTAGAAATCCTCCGGAAGTCGTCACTGTCCAACCAATCTTTGGCATTTTTTCGGTTGATCGTCCGGATGGAAGATATCTTTCCGGTTTCATCTACTTCGATTTCCGTCGTCTCTCCAGGGTCGTCACTGTCTGAAACTGATGATGAGAAGGACGTTAGTTGACGGAATTCGTTAACGAGTAATTCTCGCATAACTAGCCAATTTGAGGTTGTCGAATTCCAAAAAAAATCGCTGCAAATTTTACACAAGAGTTTATTATTCTTTGATATGGTTACTTGTGCAGAAATTTAATTCTGTCAATGAAAACAAGTTAAAAATTTTTTGGATTTTTACCTATTAAAAAAAAAATACTTAACTTTTTTTTTGTATTTTACTTGAAAAATATTTGCCCTCCTGGGATCCATCAAAAATCTCATTTGTAGCCCCATGAAAGCCCTATAGATCGCAACAGTGAAATCGGATCGTTGCGGGATCCCAAAAAATGGATTCTACATCCAAAAATAATTCGAAAACCACACCTGACTCAATCCCATAGCCAAAAGCCTTCATAAAATCCCTCCCTTAGTCCCATTTTAGCCCCATAGCGCCCCACGGGTTTGGGCGATCGGGCTGAAAACCTTGCGGGCACAACTAGATGGAAAATCAAGTATTTTGTCAAAATTTCAGATAAAAAAAAAAAAAAATTCCTACGGCCCAAAACGGCCCGTACGGCGGATGGTGTACGGCGTACGGCAGACGGACATTTCGGATTAAGAATGTAGACCTCTTGAAATGGATAATGTCAAATTTTGAGACCGTTCCGAGTCGTCGACCTCCGTCGCAAAAACATAGGTGTATTATTCCACGAATAATACAATTGAATTCAATTTCGACATTACCCTCAAATTTGTATTAAATTCCAAATCTTCCAAATAATGATTTTCAATTATCAGGTCATTAACTTTCCGGAAACATCATTACCATAACAAAAACAAATTTCTACAGTAACTAATGACAGAATTTCAGTTACAGAGTTGACACACAGTTTACAGTTTGTTTTTGGACCTGAGAGGAGCAGGGAAAGCGGTATGGCGTTTTGTTACTCCTAACAACATAATTCAATATAAATAAATAAAATATTGAAGATTGGACTTTTAAGAAATATAGTAAACTGTTATGGTAATGATGAGTCGATAAGTTCGAACCTGAAACCTGTAAGACAACCCCCCACATGGCTCTTACCAGTATAAAAACACACTGAAACATTGATATGCTCGTCATGGGCCAGTAATGGTAATGACGCGTCATGACGGTTCACAACTTTAACCATCCAAAAACGTCATACTTTATAGGAATTCCGTTCAGTTTAATGTTCCATGTAAAACGACATCCTACCTTCCAACTCACGACCAAAAATTGAGCTTTGCCCTTCAAATGGGAGAATGATCCATACTGGACGCTAAAATGGGCAGTTATCTGAGAACCACTCTAACAAAGACAACTAGAAATGTGAGAATATAACCTTCTTCTTTCATATTTTGTTGTTTCAGTGCCGCTTTCTTCTTCTGGTACAATTTCTTATGTAACCGCCTGATGTGATTGGACAGTCCGGACGCGTACTTGCTCGAGTAGGGGCATACTTCGCACTTGAAGCTCCGTATGGTGCTGTGACATCGCATGTGGTTCCGCAGATGGTCTGACCGGCCGAACCTCATCGCACACATAGGACACTTGTACGGTTTGACGGCCATGTGGAGGGACTTGTGGTTCTTCAGAGCCGAGGGGTGGGCCGTCTTGAAGTCGCAGAGATCGCAAGTGAACGCCTTCTCGCCCGGATGGAGTTTCATGTGTTCGAGGAACTGAGTCACTTTGAAGTTCGTGTAAGGGCAGGCGGGGCACTCGTAGGCTTTGGGTGAAACCAGGTGGTTCTTGATGTGGGGTATGAGCTCGTTCTTGGAGGCAGCGCTGAAGGAACAGTGATAGCACTTGTAGATTCTGTGAGATTCGTCATCCTGTGCATCACCTGTGATGACAAAAAAACGCTGTCAGAGCTACACGCCTAAATCAGACCGTCTCACAGTGATATATTTTGCATAATTGGTGCGAAAAAATGTACAGTGGAATCCGCTTAAGAGAGACAGCCGCTTATGTGAGACAAAACTGGAATCCCCGAATCAAACGTATCTTATCTGTGTTGTTAACCTTCGCCTTACTGATACAAAGGTCGTTTAAGTGAGACAAAATGCACCCAAAACTCACCCAAGTGCTCAGTTGAGGAATATCCACATTGAATTTTTACCCCCCAACACGACCTCTCTCATCCAACCACTCGACATGGGCATCATCAAAAATTTAAAAGTTCACTTCAGGGGCATGTTGGTGCACCATATTCTTCAGGGGATTGAAAACAACGCTGTGGATCCCACCGCTACAGCCAAGGAACTGAGCTCTAAAGTTTCGAGTTTACAGGCAATTCAATTTATCGCTGACAGCTGGCGGAGAGTGACAAGCCAAACGAGTATATAGGCACTGACCAAATAAGCATGTTTGTTGGGAAAATGTGTTGATTTTGCATTTATGGAGCCAACTTCGGCTTTCTGAGACAGCCGCTTAAGAGAGACAAAAACAGTTCGCCCGATGTGTCTCTCTTAAGCGGATTCCACTGTACTTCCTTCTCAGCTTGTACAGCAGTGGGACGTTACCCGAGCGATTGTAAAAATCTAGAGGACCTTGGCTAGACTAATGGTTCTCTAAAATATTTGTTTGTGTTAGTAGGACGTTGGAGTAAATACAATTGGAGAAATTGAAGGTGCTTCCATTCAGTTGTTACAAGGGTCGTACATAATCAGAACGAGGTGTTTTTTCTTTGAGCCCGAAGTGCAATGGCCAACTCCCAGCAAGGTAAGAGGATGGGGTTTCTTAATTAAACAGAATTAGTTTTAGACTGTTAGGTATCTAGGGCTATATTGTCGGAAAAAATCTCAAAATTATATATTTTTACCAAGCCTTAAAAAAAAAAATCGCACCCCTTAGCACGTTTTCTCTGTGGTGGCAGAGCGATTAATAAGTAATTAAAATAAAGAATTTGAAACAAGGAAACGCGCCGAGTTGCGCCCGTCGAGGATATTTCGGTTTTTGTTTCAGGAACATCTTCAAGGCTGCTAAAGAATTCTGTAAGTTAAATTCAAGAGACAAGACTCAGAGTCAAGTAAAAATCGAGCTACATTTCAAGAACTTTATGTTGAATTAAGATGAAATAATGAATAAAGGTTTAATAAAAGATCAAGTATATTAAAAACGTTCGTTTCTAAAACGTTGTAATCCTCAAATAGTTTGCTTCAGTACTTCACATTTTTTAGCAATTCCATCACGTTCCGATCGTTATTGATTTTTTTTCACGCTGATTATGCAAAAGGGCCCACTGTGCATCTGTGGGAGGCTTTTCACACTTAACAGTAAGCGAAAAACGCTGCAAATTTTACACAAGGGTTTATTATTCTGTGATATAGGTTACTTGTACAGACATTTAATTCTGTCAATAAAAAAAATTAAAAATTTTTTTTTTTGGATTTTTATATTTCAAAAAAATTTTTTGGGGGGATTTTTTTTTCAAAAATGTGTTTTTTCAAAAATTCTTTAATTTTTACTCGAAAAATATTTAACTTCTTGGGATCCTTCAAAAATTTTTAGCCCCATCCATTTTTAGCCCCATGAAAGCCCTACAGAACGCCACAGTGAAATCGGATCGTTCCGGGACCCCCAAAAATGGATTCTACGTCCAAAAATACTTCGAAAACGACACCTAACTCGATCCCATAGCTAAAAGCCTTCAAAACACCCCTCCTGTAGGCCCATTTTAGCCCCATAGCGCCCCACGGGTTGGGGCGATCGGACTGAAAACCTTGCGGGCACAACTAGATGGTAAACCAAGTATTTTGCCAAAATTTCAGATTTTTAAAAAATTCCTACTGCCCAAAACGGCCCGGACGGCGGACGGCGTACGGCGGACGGACATTTCGGATTTTGAATGTAGACCTCTTGAAACGGATAATGTCAAATTTTGAGGCCGATCGGAGTCGTCGACCCGCGTCGCGAAAACATAGGTGTATTATTCCAAGAATAATAAACCAAAATATGGGGTTTCTTCTACTGACTCGAGATCCCTGCCCCTTCCTACTGAGTGGGGTGAGACCTAGCGGGAATGCTCCACTTTAATTTTTCAAATGGAAACTATTTGTGGGAAATACTTGGAAACTATAGGAAATATTTGTATTAAATGGATGAGCTAAACGAGGCCCCCCCTTGCCAGTATGCTCATTACAATTGCAACCCCCAATGTTTATAGGAAGTGAACATACTGTGCTGAGATCCTGAGTCATACTCATCGGCCATCTCGTACCGTGCTGTGGCCCGCCTTATCAGCTGTACGCCAGACGCCGTATAAGGCTGAACATTCTCCTGAGGTCCCTACAACATACAAACCCACGTTCACATTCTGCAACCATAAAGTGGAAACATTTTTGGCTGACTTCATGCACCAACCTTTTGAATCTTCTCGTGATTCTCAACAAAGATTTTTTTGAACCTCCGATGTGACGTCAAAATGGCTTTGAGACACTTCCTGTAAAACGAATACTCCGCTTCGAGCCTCTTCTTCTCGTAGGCGAGTCGTTCGGAGTCTTTCATTTGCGACTTGTTAATTTCAGGAGACAAAGGCCTCGGATACGTTCGGGACTTCTTCTTGGTAGTGTGGAATCTCGCTATGTCTTTCGAGTTAAATCCCATCTTCGTCATTTGATCTCTCTACAAAAACATATCATATTTTTAGTATGTCTTCGGCGTGAAAAATATGGGGAAGGTACAGGTTGTAGGCCAGTTTGTTTTTGATAATGAAGTATAGTTTTTGATACCTGAAGTGAAATGAGCCGCTTCAAATCCTCGTTTTTCTTCGAATATATGTCCACTTTGCTTTTATTCCTTTTCACCTGGTCCAACAACCTTTGGAGGATGTGTCTCCCTTTAAAACTGTCAACGTCTTCGGGCGACATCCCCGCCGGGATTTGTAACCCTTTCCAAGCAACCTGGGCGGACGGTTTCTTAGGGGGGGTCTTTTTCTCTTTGGATATGGTGATTGAGAGAGCGCTGAATTCAGAGTTGGCCGCGGTTTCGACGAACTCCACCTGAAACGAGGGTGATTAGAGACGAGTATAATATATCATATTATGATACATTATACCACTGTAACATTATAGGGAAAAGTGAGGATGTTTGACCCACCCCCAGGATACTTGACCCTCCCTCATTTTCTCTGATCGTGATCATCGAACAAAATAGAACTTGACAAAACTGTGTAGATCAACTGGGGGAACTTATGGCGGGGAAACAATACCAGCTGTCAAACATTAACTCGCCAAAACTCGTTAGTTGTGGTTTGGGCCACTTAAATGTAAATTTTGAGAGCGCTTCGGCTTTGGAAAAGGGTTTGGAAACACAAGGTTTTCAGCCAGATCGCCCTAACCCATGGGGCGCTATGGGGCTACGGGAGTGGTTTTTTGAAGGCTTTTGGCTATGAGATCGAGTTAGGTGGCGTTTTCGAAGTATTAATGGACGTAGAATCCATTTTTGGGGGTCCCGGAACTATCCGATTTCACTGTGGGGATCTATAGGGCTTTCATGGGGCTACAAATGTGATTTTTGAAAGACCCCAGGAGGTCAAATACTTATATCAAAGAATAATAAACCATCTTGTAAAATTTGCAGCTTTTTTTTAATGTCATACCTATAAAATGCTTAAAATCTCATAACCTCATGTTTCACACCTCATTTAAGTAGTGAAAACTAATTTTAACCGCAAAATGAATATTACACGCTGATTCTACGGTTAAAACCCTTGGAGAAAACCACAACAACTCTCTGGTATACACACTTTGCAAATTTGACTTTTTCCCACACCGTGCGAGCTTCCTAATCCGCGAGAAGAGAGTAGAACTACCGTTCGAGCATCATTCCCCCTAGTCAAGCACCCGCAGAGCTGAATGCCTTGGCTCGACTTGGTTGAACCAGGAAAACAGCTGGTTTCATAGACCTTGTGGGGGCAGAGCCGCAGGTCCAGGAAGGCCGGTGGTACTGAAAGGCAATCAGTATCGTTTATGCTTCCTCCGCTTGGGGCGTTCATCTGACTTTTCATTCATAGGGTCGCGGACATTCTGAAAGAATTCTTTCTGTGATCAATTTACTTGAATTTTACCTTGTTTTAGTTTTATTGCCATTATTACTAGTGTTCTTCGTCTTTTCTGTGTTTTGTGTATCGTGTGTGTGAAATCGGCATACAGAATGGCTTCATGCAGCTGTGGAATACACGCACTGCTGCAGGCCCCGAGGCCCCGTTCAGGCTCCTTCTCTTTGAAGAGAAAAAACGGATTGTTGCGGAGAATCCTCATGGTCCACAACCCATCCAGTTGAGTGCAATGTTATGTAAGTCAAGCTCACAAAAAGGTAGGCAAGTAACCAGGCATTTTAACGTCAGCTTTTTCCAGCCGTACAAATGGATGTGTGGCTGCTGTTACAGCTCGTCTTTATTTTGCTGGTATTGTTTGTGTTTCGCCAAACCAAACACCAAAAATGCGTGGATTAACGCGGGCTATACCGACCTTAATAATCTCACCAATGCATGCAAAAAGCATGATTCCTCTCAAGGGGGTTAGGAGCATACAGAGAGTTACTAACAAACTTATTTACCTATTTCTCAGCTTTGGTTACCATTAGAGAGATGCGGTTTTTTTCATCTTGTTTGGCAAGGTCTTGGGCACACTTTAACGAGGGGGATGATAGCGGTAATGTATTTAGATATTATTACAATATAGGTACGTGATCGTGGGATGTAGATTTTACTCTATAGAACCAATATAATTTAGAAAAGTCTTTACTGGAGCAGTAGGGGGACCGGCGATGACGGAGCGCACTGCCCTCACTCTACTAGCGCGTTGCGGTTCGGTTTATAGGCCTGAAAAAATACTTTTGTTTATCAGAACCCTCAACTATATGGTATCAATCGACTCAGGAAGACCTCAGCTACAGGAGAAGAAAAATTTAAAAAAATTGGCCAAAAATTTTTTTGCCACTCCTAACCCCCTTAAGCTCATATTAGAGCTTCCATGAGGTTCAAATCATTAGGAAGCGTAAACATTGCGACTGGAATAGATTTACAGCGAAATATAGAAATTTAGAAGATGATTTAGAAGTTGAGGAAGGGGAGGAGGGAACCCAATTGTGTGCTTGCCCAGCCTGCCAGCTCAGGATTCGCCCCTGGAAGGAAACTCGGAAGCCAGCAGTTGTCTGAAATTGTTTTTCGGGCTCTCGTTTTTGCCTCCGCATTTGGTTTTGGATGCCTTTTGTGAGCTTATTGAAATCGCTCCTGAAATGGTCGTGAAACTGCCTAAATTAGCAGACTACGTTCTAGACAACTACGTGAACAACTCAGCGACATTTCCACCTGAAGTTCAGGTCCTGAACGTTGGGCACCCATCAAGCACCAAGAAGTACCAATGGTCCCGAAAGTGTTCACAGTCCGAGCATAATATGCCGGCTTCATTCGAACTAATAATTTCATCGAATACTTGAGATGTAGGTACCAAAGAACACTGTCTTCCACTAAGTAGATGATTTTGAATTGGTGATCAAATTAACGCGAACTTTATCTGAGTAAAATACATTTTTCTTTACATTTCACCTGTGCGCTTTCCTCACCGTTAACATGTGCTCATTCCTAACAAAATATCGCCAATCTGTGCGCTTTACTGAAACAGCGCTATGCTCACCCGCTCTTTTCCCCAAATCGATTACCATCCTTAGGTTCATTTTGAGAAAAACGGCAAAAACGTTTTGAGATAGATTTTTGTTCAAAATCAAATATTAAATGTATATCAAATTTTGATGGTCCCTGGTGAGAGATTAAGTCTCTCTGAATCGAAAATAATCAAAACCTTACGTAAACATTCATAAATGGACGTAAAATTCCATAAAAACGTTTGGACTTAACCAGTTTCGCTGCCGTGAAGGAAGGCGAAGGGGTACGAATATGGATACTCTTAGAATATACTATTGGTGGAGTTTTCTATTACCTGCGCATCAGTGATCGTCTGGTCAAAACTGTCAGGACTCAGTTCCTCCTCGATAATGTCCGGTATATCATCAATCTCCAATTCGTCCAAAGTCTGCTCCTCGGGCAATGCCAAATAGCTCTCACCCACCTTCACTACAACGCAACATCATTTATCAAACAGTCCCACGACGTCACTTTTCCATTTGAGCCCAATTTACTTACTCAAACTCTTCTGATTCGATTGACTCGCGGCTTCCTCTTGATCAACTTCATCAACACCATCTATCACCATTTCTTCAACTTCTCCAATCACCTCTTCCTGCTCTTGGGGCTCCAGTTTCACAAAGCTGTAGACGCCGTCTTCCTGCCGCACGAGGATGTACCCCGGCGGCATGTCGTCGATGTCGATTTCAGCTGGGTAATCCGGCTCCTCCATTTTTCACCTGAAAGAGGACAGTCGAAGTAGGGCGATGCGTTAGTTTGTGGCACGCTACAAGCAGTTCAAAATCTAGAGATTAGGGGTTTGGAGAGTGAACCAAATTTGAATAAGTCAAACGCTCAGCTAAGGTACCGTTTTCAATAAAAATCGAATGAAACCAGGTTGATTCCACACAACACGGCAGCTACGCTATTTGAGCCCAACTATATTAAATATAGTTTTTATTACTAAATTTTAGTCTCTTCATAAATGACGTACATGCCTGAATCTATCAACACACACAGTACGCCGACGACTCTCAATAATCATTAGTATGTATTACATTTCGACCCAAATGATGGGCATAGAGCGGTGGAACTCCTAAACAAGGACCTTGCAAGCATATCGCAGTACCTACTGCCAAGAATATGTATAATCTCACCATCAATCCACGGAAAACGCAAATTATGTTGTTGTCACCAAAAAATCCGCCTCCTGCAACCACACTGCCAATCCTACGTTCTAACTGCTCCCTCACTTTGACTGAGCATGTGAGAAACCGGTGTTCGTCAACTCGCCCATGCCATTAGCAGGCCATACACGGGCCAGTTTTTTTGAGAGGCCAGAACCGCAGTCCCAGCGCGCGGGTTTCCGGACTGTCGTCGGCCACTAACGAACAGTCCCTGTTGAAAGGGATTCTGCAGAACATGATATCCGACCTAAAGGGGACAATTTCACCATAAATTTCACAATAAATTTATTGTTATCTTAGACGTGATCGTCTGGTAAGCCATTAATGATTGATCGATTTCCTGAGTTTAAATTGTTATATGAGTTGAATGAATTTACTGATAATAAAATAAAATAAAAATGCATGAAAGTGAGATGTTTTGAGTTCAGACGAAAGGGGTTAAAACTATTTCCAGCTGTGTGCTATTTTTCTCACGTAGACCCCTTTTTAGCACTACCTTTCCTGGACTATATCATATTATGATTATTATAATAATAATAATATTATCATTACATAGGTAAAATTTACCTATTTAATAGTAATAAGGTTGTTGACTGATAATAAAATTGTTTTGCGCTGAATCAAAATCTGACTTAATGAAACCATCCGTACGTAGGTAGGTAACGTAACACGTCGTTATGATGCATAGTTTGAATAGAATAGAATATTTGTATTTGTACAAAGGCAGTACAAACATCGCAGCTAGTATAGGTAGGTACTTCAATACAACAATACTTTTAGCGCTCAGCAGCAATGAAAAAACAAAAAACAGAAAACAAAAAAACCAAAAAAACCGCACATGAACATAATATGAGAGTTTGAGGTCTCAGCATACCTACAGAAAAAACTAAATTGCGAGAGACTCAACCTACAAACCCAGTCAATTTCGCCAAATTCCTCCAGAGAGTACAACTTAGCCCTACGTTTGAGTTTCACCATCCTGAAGAAAGACTATAGGCAGCTCTCGTATCTTCTGGGGAAGAGAGTTGAACAAACGAGAGCCCACCAACCAATGTTGGTAGGCTCTCGTGGGTCACCCTGCATAGCGGTAGGTACTGAGGCGAGTGAAGGGAACGACAAGATCGCTACGGGACCGAGTGTTATGGTCGGGAACTCCAGAAACCAGAGGAAGGCTTGGCAAATTGGTCCTCACAAGGTTCAGGACTGCCATGACGTTCAAACCTTCGATCGTCAACAGGCCCAGACGAGCAAAGGAGCCTCTACAACTTTCGTTCCACGACAGATTGGCCAAGATTCTTATAGCTCGCTTTTGCAGCCTGAAGATATTGAGTGTATGGCTGGAATTTCCCCAGGCTATGACGCAGTAACTTGCTCTGATCGCGAAGCAGCCTTGGTAAATCGAATGCAAATGTAAATTGAGAAAGACAATCACTGGCCATTGAGCTCATCAGTGTTGATCAGTTTGTGGATCAAATTAGTGCGATACCCTGCTCTGGCGATCACTGCAATGATCCCATTCCACCGTACTGGAGTGGCGGGGTCGAAACTAGGGATTGCAATCCCGGGATCCCGGTCGATTTTTGCCAATTTGAAATCCCGGGATTCGTGGAGTCAATCCCGGGATCCCGGGGTTCGAGAATTAATTGCACCTTGCACGTAAATTGCTCAAGTCTTGTCGGGAAAAATCTTCTAACAACGGACAATAATTCGAAGGCTAAGTGAAAGTGCTCTAAGATGAAAACTGTGAAGTCCCCTGAAGAAAGGATTCGGAAATCTATGAACCAGCCGGTGCCGGTGCCGAAAATACGAAAAGATTTATCGACCACAATTAAAAAAGAAACGAGCCTGTTCAAAAATGGAGGCAGCCGTGGCCACCATTTAGTACATATAAAAAAAGGGGGGCTTAGAACGGAAAAATTGACACGTTCTAATTTTTTTTTAAATGTTGTCAGGGACGGTACCAGCTTCGAAACCCTTGTGCTAAATGCTGGATGCTCGAAAAACCGCGAAATTTTCGGATTTTTTTTTTTTTTCAGTTCTTGGCTTTTAGTTTCAAAAATGTGCGCCCTAACGAAAAAGTCACTGTATACTATTTTCAAGTAGACAAGATTTGCTACCATTTGAGCGCAACGGCAGCTTTCTAGGACCAATGGGCCCCGAGATTAACCCTCTTCAAACATTGACCATTTTCCCCCAAATGTTAGAAATCGTGGTTTTATCCTTCTTCAGTACGGAATATCGGCTATAATATTCATCCCACGAGGAAAGTTATGAGGAATGATATTGTGGAGCAGTGATTCAGCTTCAATTTAAGCACAACCAGAACACGTAGGACTATCCCACTGACCGCCGTAGAAGCTGAGAGGGCCTTTTGAGTAGCAGGACTATTTTCGACAAAGCTAAGAAGCAGATCCAACTTTGAGTGTTTTCTAAGATCCAACATTATGATTTCTAAAAGCACATTTTTTGAGTACATAAGTGAAATTTTTCCTTCATGAGAGAAGTATTATTTTATATACCTAATTTACAATTAATGTAAATAAGTTTTTCGTCGTTTTAAATCAATTTTTTCACGTTCAAACAAAAATCATCAATCCCGGGATTGCCTCAGAAAAATCCCGGGATCCCGGGATTCAGAAAAACGTTCGGGATTGCAATCCCTAGTCGAAACTCTGGAACCGTCTGCCCGGTATGTTCGCTCCCTTCCATCCATTTCTGCCTTTCGCCGGGCATGCCGTTTTTTTCTCAGACGATTAATCCTCTGCTAATTCTTTAAAACTTTTATTTCGTTAATTTTCGAACTCTTATCCACTTTTTCTTTCTCACTTCGCTGAATTATCTGACCGTACATTGCATTCTATGTTGAGGCTCCGTTCTACAGAACCTTTTTCTGCAATAAACAGTCTTTCTTTCTATTTCAACATTAGTAGGTACTTTTTCTGTGCGCTACAGGCCATAATTCGTAGAACTCTGGTGAAGTTGAACCGGAAAAACCTTGGACAGCTGGTTGAAACCCATTTCCCCGCAGAACTCAACTGCTTTATGACTTATAAAAGAAGCTTGACTTATGCTTCTTTCTCCTAAGAGATACACACCCTCTGTAAACAGTTCGTACCTATCAGAAACCTGCCAAAGAAAAAGGATTCACCAAAAAACGGCCGTGGGTTTAAGTTGGCCGTCAGCCGTTTCCCCGTGGATCAAGAGAACCTTAGTGGATCAACACTTACCTCGCAAACCTAAAATATTCGCGAAATTCACGAACACTCGAAGGAGACAGTCGAAATATCGGCAAATAACTTCATTTTTAACAACAGCATGAAAATATATCCGATGTGTTTGAGCTGATAATGAAAAGAATGCAGATGAAATTATGAGGCTTTCAAGTGTTTTTTCAGGAACAGCCATAAAGAGAGGAAAACACTGACATTGATCATTGAATTCATTTTTCTTAAAATTTAGTCCAAGACCTAAGGCTTTTTACTCACTTTTGTCGGAAAGACGAAGAACATGCAAATAAAAATCTTATCGATCCTAACCTAAAATAACACGTAAGGCGTCGTCACTTGGCGCTTCTCTTTACAATGACGTCACACATGTAGACCTTGCGACGTTTCCGAGGTGAGCCAGTAGGTCTTTGGGAGGTAGGTAGGTGAATATAATAAGAAGTTTCCAATAATAATTATTATTATTGGAAACCAAGGAAATTTGTCTGTCCAAATCCCTTTGGATAGGTGCCCCAAATCATTTGAACTGTGTGGACAATTTTGTGGAAAGGTAAAAACGGACCCAGTGGAACGTTTTGAAAATATACTAAAACCTAATATGAGTGTGGCATTTTCAAAACATTCCACAATATTAGGCATTGTCTCGATCTTTTCGAGTATGAAACAATCGAAAAGCCGAATGTTAGTGCCTTTTAAGCAGTTGGGAGGAATAACGTTTTTTATTTGCGTTTGGCTTCGTGTGTATCTGATATCGGGAGCCCAAAATAGAACGGGACAACTTTCTAAGCAAATTGTTTCGTCGCGGAGGAAGAAGATCAGATTCTGATGTACCTATCGTAATTACGGATTGATCGATTATAACCAACATGAGATATTGGTCTTCTAGTCCCGCTGACCAGGTGCTCTCCATTTACAGTTAGGTACTTAAGGCTACGTGGACAGCATGTGTGCCAGAGAGTGACTTTACAATGAAAGATAGAGATGGTAATAAAAACTATTTCCTCAAAATCTCAGCAACTGGTAATCCAAATTCCTCGGTAAAATTCCTTAGACACGTTCAGCCAATCAAAGTGATAAAAGCGATTAAAATAATATAATTTACAATCAATAATCAAAGCAATTGCTATGAGATGATTTAGGTATATAATTCTATTTTTGTAATTAATATGGGTTGTATTAAATACTTAAGTTTTTGAAATCAAGGTAAATAATATTTACCTCAAATTATGAGACTATTTTTCTCATACTTACCCATTTCAAATCGAATTTTCCCATCACCAATATTACCGTCGGGAACAAACTTGGAAGACAAGTTGGTTATTTAGGCAAACATCAACATCGACAAAATTAGTTATTAAACGTTTTTTAAACTCCCTGTAGGGTGTTGTTTGGATAAACCCAGAAAATGACACCCCCTACGTCCAATAATAGGTACTACGAAAATGACACCCCACTCGATCCCCTTATAAATTGCCCACAAAGGTTTTCCTTACTAAGTAATAAGTCCTATTTCCTGATGTTGAAACCGACCCTGTAGCCTCGTTGTACCTATATTGAGTAAATTTCTAATTAAAAAAATGAGGAAATGAAAGGGTACCTACAACACTGTCAACAGTTGCTCGGACGGTGGACGGATATTGCTACATACTTTGGAAAATACATCATGATAAACGAAAGGGCACACAAAGTGGTTGTTTGCCGACGGTGCAGAGGTTTAATCTAATGAGGTGGTTAGGGAAAGAGAAAGACTCCTCTGCTGGCAAAGGGCACACTTTGAATCCGATCCAAATTTTTGGTCTCCACCGCAATATCATGAATTGATGTTTTCACCGACTTAGGCATCGTCTAGATCAAAACATGCAGAATCATAATGTGTATTGCATTTATGAATGAATGAATCATATATAGGTAGGTACCTATAATCATATTATGATTATCCTGAGACATTAAAAACAAATCGCTACTGTTAAGGCGTACCTACCCAAGTAAATTTGACCCCATAGGTGCTGAGATCTGTTGAGAAAAAAAAAAAAAAAAATCACCAAGGACGGAGGACATTTACCCTTAAGCAGAAGAATCTTTTGATCTGATGTATTCCTTCTTACCTTTAGGAAAGGACGCCCACGCCGGTTTGGTTGAAATCAGTTTATTGACCTCCATACAACCGTGAACGGTCGCCAAGTGCCTTCATGTGTTCGATTTTGAGACCTTTCGTCACATGGACGCAGGGAAGATCAAATCTCGACAGGTCCCTGAGGTTACGTTTGTCGTCGTCGAAGAAAATCATGTCGGCGTAGGGGATTCCCGTCTTTTTCCGGATTCTTGTTATAATTGTTATAACGTTATAATTTAATCAACATGTTATAATAATCAAATTTGATGTTTTTATTACGTCAGCATTGCAGGTCGTGCGATAGTGCAGATTCCAAATGCACATAACAGCGCCAAGGAATCTTATCATCACTATCGTAACGAGCATGCGCAGCATTACAAATAGTTGATGATTGAATTTTAATTTCATATATGAAATATTATGAATTATTATTTCATAATAACATGAAATATAATATTTCATTTTATTTAATAATAATAATAATTATTATTATTATAATAATATAAAATAAATAATATTTAATATTATTTAATATGGATTTAGCTGAGGTTGTTTCAAAACTGCCAAACGTTCTGAATGCGCAAAATGGTTTGACCCGCCCAAAGATCAGAACGACACTGTAAACGCAAACTGTGCAGTTTCCACTAATCTACTCACTGTTCGAAATGCAAAGTTTTCGAAGTGGGATATATTTCCACAGGCCAGAAGTAATGTCTTATGTGGAAAAGGTGGAGTAGCAAATAAGCTCCGGCCAGATCGGTCACACGAGAAGCGATCCCCATTTGGACATTGTGGGATCGCAACCAGTTCAAAACCTGCGACACTTCAGGGTACAGGCAACATTCCTGTCCTTTGCCGTCCAGCACTTTACCGTTTCTGAAATCAGTGTTTCGAATCAACTGCTGCCCAAATCATAAGAATATCATCGTTGTAAAATTTGTAGGATGTAGAGGCCATCACAAAAACACCACGAATTGAAGAAAACAAATAACAACTCACAAAATTTGGAAAGGGAACGCCATCTTATCAACGTGCAAGTGCCAGAGTGTGTGATCTGAAACAAACAATAGATTCTGACTATAGTAAAGAGAGAGAGCAACGCGAATTCTGGACGGTTCAGGGCAAAATCCATCCTAAACATGAAATTAAAATTCAATCATCAACTATTTATAATTCTGCGAATGCACGTTACGATGGTGATGACAAGTTTATTTTCGCTAAGAATAATACTTCAGTATAATCTTTCGATTATAGGTACTGAAATTCTTGTAAGACCAGATATGAAAAGAAATTGGAATATTTTGAATAACAGTTCCGGTTCGTCCTGCTGCAACTGGTTTTTGGTTGAATGGAGTTTTGTATACGGTTCTTGTATAAATTTGGATGATAGGCGGTACAATTATGCTCATAATTTGCTAAAAATGCTTTTCTATATAAATAAGAGTCAACCCTGGAAATTGGAAACTCAAGTCCAACAAATGGTACGACAAGAAACCTCATCATTCTCATCACAATCACGATCCTGATTATTCTCTCCTCAGTTGTAAATTTAAAAAAATGCACAAATTATTTGTAAATTTAAAATAAAAAATAAAAGACCCGTCATTCACACCACCCCATAGCACCCAGCCGGCCAGACAAGCCAAGGAGGATAAATAAGATGGTAACCGATGAAAATCTTAGAAAGAAAAACCACTCCTTGCTACCACTCAGTTTATTAGGAGAAATAAATTATCACTGCACTGGTTAATATCAGATAAAACATTAAAGAATTTAGTGAAATGCAGAAGATATCGACGTATTCGCCAGTCTTGTTCTCGGAGAGTTGAACATGTAGTTAGTTCATTGACATGGTATGAAAATTAGCTCGGGGATCTGCACGGAACCCTGAGGACAAAAGACGAAACGAGGTTCGGCGAATCGATCTGGTTGTGGAAGATCTTAAAAAGGAAGATGAGGTCTTAGTAGATCCTCCTATCGTAGAGGGATTCAATTCCCAGGTAACCAACCGGATTCTTTGAGGAACGATGCAATCCTCGGCAGGATACCGACTGCCCAGATCGAAATACTAACTCCAGTGTTTTGGTTCCCCCACGTTATGTACTGCCCGGGTATGTTCTTCAATGCAGCAAGGTCCCACAAGACAGTAAGTCGATCCTTGAAACAGTTAACGTAGGAACTATACACGGCAATGTTTCTAAGATCGTCCACCACGCTCCAGATCTTCCAGTTTTCTCACCGTGGGCCATGTTACAATCTCAGGATTACTTTTTAGCGAATTGGTCAAGACCGCGTTGAAGTTCTTTCAAACTCATTCCATCTTCGACCAGAATGGATGTCACATTGAGTTTGTTCAAATCGACAATGTTTCCGTAATCGTCGTCAAAAAATAGCATCTCCTCGAAGGGATGCCAGAAGACTTGCGAAACCTACGGACAAATGACAATAATAAACTTTTCGCTCGTAGTGGTGTAAAAATGGGATTCGTTCATAATGTAAGAAATAGTTGACAATTTTGTGTTCCTACTTTCGAAAATGAGTTATTTTACAACCAGGGTAGATCTTCTTTTGCCAGAAATACTTGTCCCAGTCGAAGAGTTCCACCAGTTGGTGGGCTCCTTGTATCTCTGGCGTCCGGGATGCAACTCCGACGAGGATGTTGAGGTCCTTTAGGGTCTGCAAGATTTGAGGCACTTCGGGATAAAATTCGACCTTTTTCCCTCTCATGTCGACGACGGAGCCACTGAAAATACGGGTGAATTGCAGTGTGAAATGTGATTAGGGCACTGCTTAGGTATGAGCATTTCATTAAACGATGGAATGTATCAAGTCTTACTTGACTTTTCGGAAAGGCGGATCAACATGTGTGTTAACCCAGAATGGCCATAGTGTGCAGTCTGTCAAAAAATAAACACAGCACATGAAAACACAGATGAGGATTAGGAAATGTCAACCATTCGCCGACTTCTTCAGTTTCCAGCTCAGGGTAGCCAACCATTTAGCCAAAGATTTGGCATTATGTTAAAAAATTAGCCCGAGAGTTGAATAAAGTGTAGTGTGACATCATTTGGGGTAATTTTTGACAAAGAATCGTTTACTGGGTGCTCTGTCCAACCACACAGAGGTCTTCTGATGGGCTTTGTTCTGGGGGTCGACAGATTATATTTGATAAGAGCAGGTCATCATCACCCAGAAATAAGGTCAAATCAGGACAAGCAATGTTTTCCAGCTTTGCAAATCCGAATGGTTTTATCACTCTTCAATCCAGTTTTTTTAGTTCTTAGAACCGCCCATGTAGGACTAAAACCAGTTCTATACTTTTTTAAACCTGTTCTGTACCACATCACCAAGTTGTTCAGCTCTTCACACAAGTGCCAGAGTTTGTTAACATATTCTGACTGTTGTTAAGTGAAACGTCACTCCAGAGGGCTCCGAGTCTCCAGGACAGTTCTGGGTACTATTAGTAACGAAAGGAACCAATCTTGTAGAGCAGGAATTTATTTGTACATTGAATAAATCAATGCACGATTAGAACGGGTTCTGTCCATCTAACGCATAAAAGATCTACATAATATGTTAATCTATGTGTTAATCTATCTACATATACCTATGTTAATCTACATAATACCTACCTATATTATAGGTAGGTCTTTTTGCATTCATATGGAAAAACGTTAGTCACTCATGGAAACTCTACACGGCACTGTTTCACAGATCCATCACACTCCATATCTTCCAGTTTTCTCAGCGTAAACTAGTTATGCCCGTCAGGATTACTTTTTAGCGAATTCGTTCAGGCCGCGTTGAAGTTCTTTCAAACTCATTCCATGTTCGACCAGAATAGATGTCACTTTGAGTTTGTTCAAATCAACAATGTTACGGTGTTCGTCGTCAAAAAACAGCATCTCCTCGTAAGGTATGCCAGAGGACTTGTGGAATCTACGAACAAATGACAAAAATCAACTTCTCGCTCGTAGTGGTGTAAAAATTTGATTTGTTAACATTTTAAGATAGATGTCGCGAGCGCCTGCATGTGTGCGGTCATGTGGGCAGTGATTGTATTTTGTTGAGATACGTATGTACTCTTTCAAATCGTTTTGAATAAAGTTCAGTCCAAGGAAAGCGTTGTGTCAATTAGCTGCAGTTTCATATACCGTCGATGTTCGACATTGTGACATCCCTCGTGGGGACATAGGCTTACGACTTCAAATATGGGCTTGGAACAAACCACACTAAACCTCAAGCGACTTCGCGGCGAGAGATCTCAACTTCGAAGGTTTTTCACTGTCGTGGCGAACATCCTCAGAAAAGCGATCAGCGAAGGAAGATACGAAGAAACCTTTGAAGACTTCGCCAGGTTGACAAGGCATCTCGTCTATTCACCCTCGAGGGTAAGATGAGCGACTCGATTTTCCTTAGTAACGAGTCAGAAGAAGACATAAGGAAAGAATTTGATGCTAACGAGGAATATCGTGATAAGTAAATAAGTCTTTTGGCCGTGAAATCAAAAATGGAAAGAACCATTCAGTACCCCGAGGTGGTAGGTGCCCGTCAGCAAAAATTGGACGGACCATCGTCAAGGCCAAAGAACCACGGTGAGGAATAGGTGGAAAATCAAGGTAAACCATTACAACAAAAGCTTATCACGGCAGTGGGCCTTGTGAACAACGCCTCAACCGGCCCTCAGCCTCAAAAATCCGTCTCTTGCTTATTTTGTGACAAGTCGTCGCCCCCCAGCGACAACTGTTTCCAGGTTAGAGGTTTATCCATGCAGGATTTGAACGTTTATCAAGGAGAAAGGGGCTTGCTTTGCTTGCCTGAAAAAGGGGCACAGTGCGAATCGGTGCAAAGCTGCAGTACAGTGCATCCTTTGTGATGGTCACCATCATCTGATTCTGTGTTACAAGAAAACCACCAGCCCCGAGCACCACAACTCCTGACTCTCACAAACAGGGTGGTCGGTGTGAGCAAAGCCATATGAACTCCAACAGTTCCCAGGTTTTGATGCAAACTCTCCTCGTGAACGTTAGGGGTGAGAGAGGAGAGAGCAAAGTTGCTCATTGATTGCTTAATTTTGCTATGACATTGACTCTGTCACTCCAGGCTCATGGATGTCAGAACTCAATAAGAAGGGGGTCAAGATTATCGACAGCCAAAGTGAACCAATCGACATTTTGGTGGGAGCCGACATTGCAGGCAAATTTATGACTGGTCTCAAGGAAGTTCTAACTGTGGGCTCGTTGCGTTTGAAACGTTGATAGGTGGGACCCTGATGGGACGCATTAAGGCCGAGACTTAGAACGCTTTGGCCAATATTTCCATGTTCAATAGGTACCTCGCTTTCTGTTACAGAACCTCGGAGACTCTCAACATCAAACTCAGAGGGTGGGAGTACTCGGAACCTACTTCAGCCACATCTACGGACACAGCTGAACTGCTGAGTCGAGGATGTTCACGTGGACAGCTAACACAATCCAGGTGGTGGGAGGGCCCTTTCCGGCTCAGACTGCCTTCCAGTAATTGGCGGAACATCAAAAACTGAAGGAGACTAGAGTTTCAGCTGGAACGTGCCAACGTCCAAGAAAAGAAATTTGCCCACATGACCGAACACTTGCAGGCGCTCGCGACATAAGTGTTGAGCAAAACCAATGATTTAGATAATCAAAAACTGAGTATTCAAATGATTTAGTCGAATCTGCGACAAAAACCACCACCACTTTGGCAAAGTAAGCAACAGGGTAAGAACCCATTAACCTATCAGTATTGGAATTTGGATGCAGAACAACCAATGGGAATAAATATTCCGCAACCAGAAGAAAATCCAGCTGTTTCGCTACTGAAGGAATGCAAAATCATTCGAATACCCAATTGAAATCTTGCATTCGAATATACCTACTAATGATTTAAATAGTCGGATGCCGCATTCGGATCTCCCATAACTAAGAGAGTTGACAATAATTGTTCGGGGTTACCTACTTCTGAAAATGGGTGATTTTACAACCAGGGTAGATCTCTTTTTGCCAGAAATACTTGTCCCAGTCGAAGAGTTCCACCAGTTGGTGGGCTCCTTGTATCTCTGACGTCCGGGATGCAACTCCGACGAGGATGTTGAGGTCTTTGAGGGTCTGCAAGATTTGAGGCACTTCGGGATAAAATTTGATCTTTTTCCCTCTCATGTCGACGACGGAGCCACTGAAAAAACGGGTGAAAATTGTAGTGTGAAATTTGATTAGGGCACTGTAGCTAGGAAATGTAGCTAAGTCTTACTTGACTTTTCGGAAAGGCGGATCAACATGTGTGTCAACCCAGAATGGCCATAGTGTGTAGTCTGTCAAAAAATAAACACAGCACAATGTCATGACAACACAAATGCGAAGTCAGAACCGCGAAATGACATCATTAAATGATATCATTTTTTGACATTTTTTGGTCAAATTTTGACGCCTTTAAGTCTTCTGCACAGGGCAGCCAACCGCGTACCTACATAGGATTTTGTCACGAATTAGCAAGAGCGTTGAATGAAGCGTCACTCCAGTACCTCTTCATCTAGTTATGGGTCATTCCATGAAAGTCCGCCACTTTTCTGCTCGTTTTTTCAAATATCAAAATCAGGGCTATTTTGACATTAAATGTTCATGTCGTTACTTTGGCACACAAACGAAAAAGCGTTGAATGAAAAAAACCGGCCTAAACGGCAACGACTAAACTAAAGACATGAAATGTCCTAATGTGTTGCAGACTCGTATGCAAGCGTTTCATAACGCCAATAGGTGTTTTTATCGAAGACTTGGACACAGTTAGCATGGTCCATGCTGCATGGAACATGATTTGACCTAACTGCCAGTTAGTAACTGGCAAAAAGTGTCACGTTTTTCGGGAACGGCACCGAGGAACGAAAATGCGACCCAAAAGTAGCGCGTTCTCAATTCGTATTAGGAGTTTACGATACCAAAGGAGCTATTTTACAATTTAAGTACATAGTAATTTTGCTTGGCAACGTGCTAGGCAAAGCATGTTCCATGTTTCTTGAATTTTAGCCAAAGGCTCAAATCAGTAACCTGTGGTATTTTTGATTTTGTTTTTTTACTTATTGAACTTATTGCATGGCAACGCAGTAAGATCCAAAATGGGCAACGCACACGATTTCGAAATTTTCAATGTCCCAGGAGAGTGAAACATTTCTTAATTTATTGGACGTTAAGAGACAAGCGTGAACATGAGCGGGTAAGAAGGAACTGCTCCATGTAAACTCCACAACGCTTTTACTAAGTTATTTTTCAACGTTTTAATTAAGCGCTAGAGTCTTGGAAAAAGCGTGAGTGTTTTTATTATCTATTCACTCTCCTGGCACATGGCAAATCAATCACAAACCAACCTTATTTCTAATTTTCTCAGACGTAAATTATATGACCCCTTCCAGCCTCTCAAAGGAGAACCTTAGATTCCTGTTTGTTCAAGGGATAATAAAATTTATCATATTATTTATTTAATAAAAAATGATAAATTATAAGCAATAAATTAATAATAAATAGGTAATAATAATAAAAATAAATAAATATTAATAATTTTCAGGAAGACTAGAGGGAAATAAATAATTACTAGTTAATGAAAATAACCTAGCTAATGGTTAGTATTTTCAATGAGGAATTTGCAGCATGCCTCAGAGCCTTGCCTCAAATAAATTTCGTGCATGATAAACAGCGAGCTGAATTTTATTTCTGAGCGGAAAAAAGTTCAGAAAGTGAGTTTTATTTTCTGAGCCAGCTGATAATCATTAGGTAGCTGATTTTGTTATCATTCATTTATCAAAGAAATGTTTGCTAGAGTTAAGAAGAACCGAAAAGGACATTTTTGGCCGTAGGCAAAGGAATCACCATCTCATTTAGCGAGTAAAGTTACGGGGAGCCTCTCAAGAAACCCCACTTACCTACATGGGCCATAATGGACCATAATATGGTCATATTATGAAATAATATTTCATCTATCAAGATATCAAATAATATTATCATTTCACGCAGAAACCTCAAGAATTCAGATTTCCTCCTCTGAAATTCGCCTGAAAATTTTAATTTGGTACCTACACGGGATATAGGAAACTGAAGGGCCTCTTCAACGATAGGTAGGTAGGGACTATGACGTTTGAAGTTTGATTTTGAGAGAAAAACATGAAATCATATTTTTTCGTCTCACTTTTATTCTGTGTGTGTGTGTGTGGGGGGGGGGGGGGGGGGGGGGGGGTCGCTAAAACCTGTTTCCAGGCTAAAATATCGCTCAAAAGATGTGTTTTAAAATCTCATATGCGATGAGCGATTGAATAACTTGATCCAATTCAATCCCTGCCGACGACTACAGCTACGTGTAGTTTTACTCGTCGGCAGGGATTGTGTACCAACAGTTCACCAGAGTCACTAGTCGGCCTCAGATTTTGTGTGGCCGCATTAATTCAATGAATAACGCGTCGCTATGTGACAAGAAACAATTGGTCAGCGGAGAATTTATATCTAATACCTAAATCAAATACGACGAGTTTAGGTAGCCGGCCGGGAGGATCCAACGAGTCCATCCTGAGAGTTCTGCTTTCACTTCCTAAAACTGCAGCAAAGAAGAGCCACTTGCAATGCTTACGTCTAAACATTCAATCATAAAATTGCACAAAGTTACATACACTTTTGCAGAAATAAAAACAGCTCAATCACTTCAGTCAGTTGACCTTGGCATTATCGCTTATCTCGCAGCAAACAAGTGGATGTCCTCTGTGATGTTGTGGCTGCTCACCTGTGTTTGTCATGAAAAGACACATAAAAATCGTCAACAACTACTAGATGTAAATAACTCCAAGTCGTTTGACCAGTGTATTTTGATACTTTTTCTTCTGTGGTGTATTGTGTCATTACATAATTCTATTTTGCTAGTTTTATTCGTGTATAAGGTATAATACAGTTTTGTAACAATGATATGGAGAGGAAGAGAGTATTCGAGATCAAGAAGAGATTTGAAGAACTCGACCGACACAGCCCACTGAACGGTAACACGTCTGTTTCCAAACTTCCTCCCTCCCAAGCGGGAAATATCGGTAAGAATTTAGTGAGGAAAAGCTTCCTCAAAGACGGAGCTTGGGAGAACGAATGCGATGTGAAGAAGCCTCTTGAGAAGACCAGTTCGTTGGAGGGGTCGACTTGTGGGAAAAGCGTCATAAGGAGGTCGCACGCTTTCCGGTCGTCGAAAAACGATTTCGTCGCCCAGAAAGGGAAAACGGTTTCTGGGAATGGCAAAGACGTTTGGAAAAACCTGCCGCCCGGACCGGCGCCCAAAAAACCGCCGAGGACGTTCGCCCACAAAATAGATCCGCCGATTGAAGAGTCCGTCAATAACGGGAAACCCAGCTTTAAGAGATCCAAGACTGAGCCTTTGATTATGTTGAAGAAATTGGAAACGGCGTTGAAGATACACAAGAACGGGGACAGGTCGCTTCCCGTCAACGGAAATGTGTACGATGTCCCTTACGACTCCCATAAAGAAGGGGTATCCCTTCCTGTGTCGACTTTCAAGACATCTGCGGAGCCTGTGTACTCGGAGCCCTGCATAGTCAAGCCCAAACCTGCGATACCACCAAAAGCTTCTAAACCTTTATACTACATGGTACGAATAACAAATCAATTATTGATACTATTAAATATATTGATAATACTGGGTCCTTGCCAGGTGCTGGTCTGTCAGATTTTCATTGGACAATACTTGCTTAGCAAGCTCAAGTACCGCACTTGTAGGTAGGTAATAGTATCACCGTAGAATCTTTCAGTACCTAGGCCTTCATGTATGTCACCCACTTGTTTTTTGGTGTTTGTTGGAGTTCCCGCTGGACCTTTGGATACTGTGGTGACCACTTTTGTTGTGACATCTTCTCTGGCTGTAATACTCAATTAAATTAAAGGCCAATTTATATTTCACTGGCAGTCTACAGAGGTTTAAAACCTGCGGACTGAGAGCTGGCTTCCAATTTCGCACCTTTCAAAAAGGAGGTTCCTTGATAAAAACTTATTAGAACTGCGAGGAATTTGTTCTCATTTGATTGAGTACCGTCACTCATTCATTTAAATTTTACCTATTATAGAATGGAACCCCCTGTAGATTTGCCAGGCTGCAGCCAACTCCCTCTGACGGCCCATTACTCTGGCAGTGGTAGTGCTGCTAAAAAATCGACATTCGATTTTCCACTAAAACAGAAAAATCGATGTTTCCCCATCATTTGTAGGACGTCGAATGATGAGGTGCCGATTTCGGGGTAATTTTGGACGAACAATCCAAGTTTTGGGGTCCCCCATCCCTCCAAGCAATTCCCAACCACATTCATTCGAGCTGCCGGTTCCCATCCGACTGCAGTTGAACTGCTGTCAACCCACAGATCGACCTGGAACAACCAGCGACGGCGGCTGTTTGCCGTTCGAGCGACCTGGAACAGCAGTTATCTCAACTGCGCATTTCTCCGTCGATTTCTGTTAACAGTCCGTCAAACCTGGAACAAACCTAACGTCAGGTACTCGTAGCAAAACCTTCATACCTAGGGGTAAACTTAATACAAATGGCGAGATTACAGTTCCTCTATGCGTCTGTTCGATTCCTTATTTTTCTCAATAAAATTTTAAACGACAATAATTGTTTCAATTATTAAAATTCAATAAGAAAATATATTAAAAAAATTTAATATAGGTACCTATTTTTTCACCCTGAGAAACCCAGGTGTGTTGGCACAGTGCCCTTTTATCAAATCTCCAGCATTCAGTAGTAAACTACAAACTGCCGCTCTATCTCTACTTTTTGCTGCCCACAGCTGAAAAAATATTGGCGTATTTTTTCCTCCTTTCCAAAAAGTCTCATAATGACTCTCATTGTGAGGATCCCGTCGGAAGTCAATTGGAGGCCGCCTTGTGACTCAACTAGTTTGCGGAGTTTCCGTGAATTCCGTCGTCTGTCCCACAGCCTCTCAACCCTCCCCGCGCCCTGATGTTTGATAAGTCTCATTTCTTTTCAGTCCTCACCCATCGTCGACGGAGATGGTAATCCCCGACTGCCCAGGAACCCCGCGTACCAAGACGCTTTGAAAAAGGTAAATGTCCTGTAAATGGTGTTTTCTATTCTGTAAGTTACGAAATTGGTCCGCTGATTCACGATTCCGCCAATGTGACCTCGGGTTCGATGCGTTTTCTAATTTCAAAATGATTTTAACATTTCACGAACTGTCTGTCACAAAACGCACATCAAGTCAAAAATGTATTGTTGAATGATTGATTGCTACAGTGTCTGCACAGGTGGCCAAGTGGCCAATAACTTAGTTATTATATTTATTATATTAGTTATATTTGTGTTGTGTTTCAATCATTTTCGATGTCTTCTTTGATACTCAATCTATTTGGTCTGATCCAGATGCAGATGTGGGCGTTGGATCCGGACGCTCGCCCAGAACCGGACAGCGATGCAGAGTCTGTTAAAGAAAGTAGGTCCCATAATATACTTTCACTGTAACGGTTAATAATTTGGTTAAATCAGCTTAAGCCTGCTCCATAGATTTGGCTTGATTGATGAGGTTAAGCTTGTTCAGTTACTAGGGGAAGTCGGGCTCGATCATTAGGACACTCGGGAGACTGATTAGTAGGGTGGATGATGTGTCCATTAAAATCACCAAACATGCTCAAAGCCATCTATTTTATGCTCGATAGGTATGCTCGACACCCACATTATATGCGCTTGATTATGCTCGAAATAGACCGTTAAAATCTACAGAAAGGAAAGAGAAACGAACAAATCTAGCTACGGGGCGATAAATGGGGTTTTTGAAGGACTTGAGCCAGTCGGATGAGGTGTCGTTTTCGAAGTGATTTTTGATTGAGTCAATTTCTGGGGTTTCAGGCGGGTTCAATCGCACCGTGAGGTTGTATGGGGTTTATGGTTGGGGTTTCAGAGGGATTGTGGCCTAGGAATTGAGCGAGATATTATTGAGGAGGAAGAATTTTGAAGTAGGTATTATAATTTTGTATGTATTGGCTGGGGGTGCACATGCTCCTATGCTCCTAGCAGTAGCCGCCACTGCAAATATTATAATAATATTTGGTCTATTATGGTCTATTATGGTATATTTGGTCTATTATTGCATAATATTATTATGCTCTAATCCAAACCCTACTTGATTAGGAACCTATACAAGGATGAAGCCATGAAGCTCCTTTTTGGAAAGAACGCCTCGCTACGAATAGGCTAGAGATATAAAAATTTTATATTATTTAATAATATGGAGACATTTGTCTGTTTTTCTACGTTCTTGGCCATCATGGTGCGTCCATGCTGATGTCACTGTTTCCCTCGCGTTCTTTGCCAGTGCTGTAAGCCCCCCATCACTCTCTGTGCCCTTTCAACTCACTGAATTACTAATCGATACATTGCCATTGCCTCGTTGATGGGCTATTGTCGCATCAGTGCTGTCTTGGTGACCTGCCCCAATTCACCCGATCCCTCACCGCATTATCGAATGGTGCTCCGTCAAAACTAGTTGTTGATCGGTTTTCAAGCGGCCTTGAACCCATGAAAGAAGAGTGACTTGTTTTATAATTTGAGGGATTTGAGGTTTTGAACAGAATCTTTTAACATGGCTAACTCAGTCACAGTTCGTATTTCCAACTTTTTCAACAAATTGTGTAAGTTGTTATTTTTGGGGGCTGGAGACAATTTTTTTGGAGGTCCTAAAACTTGAGTGAAGACGTTGAAAGCCTGCACAGTTTTGATAGTCAGAAAAACACTAATTTGTTATTTTAGTTTTGGGCTGGCGGTCCAGGAGTCGTGTGAGGTGTCGAGTAAAAGTAATTTTGAGCGTAGACTCAGTTTTTTGAGGGTTACAGACCTGTCCAACCTCACCAAGAGCCTGTGCGGGGCGTTATGGAGCTCCAGGTGGAGTTTGTGAAGAATTTTGGCATAAGGAATCGTGTGCAGTGTCGTTTTTATGTACATCATTTCGTACTACCCGACCTAACGATGGGGATCTTTAAGGGGCTATAAGTGATGATTTTGTATTGTTACAGCTAGTTTGTTGTGTTGTTGCCTGGAACTGTCCAGAATGAAAAATCTTTGATTAAAAAAAAAAAAAAAAAAAAAAAAAAAATGCTGCAAATTGTACATGAAGGTTTATTATTCTTTGATAATAGAAAATCTTTGCAAAAATGCAAAATTCTTGGTTTAAAAACAAATTATTTGTAAAAATAACTCAGCTGATCTGGAGTCCGTCGTGTCATTCGTCTCGTTCAGTCTCAGTGTAGCTCCCTACCCAATTTCAGCTTTCTACGGTGAACAGGAGAGAATTTAGCCGTAAAACCCCCTCCGGTAGCCCACATTTAGCCCTTCAGAGCCCCAAACCCATTTGGGCGATCAGGCTGACAACCTTGCGGGAACAACTTGATGGTAATCGGAGTATTTTGTCAAAATTTCAGATTTAAAAAAAAAATCCTTCTACTCAACGGCTCCGACAGTGGACGGACATTTTTTTCGTTTTTGAAATCTACTCGTCTTGAAAAGAACAAGCCATCAATTGAATTGAATAGATGAGCGCAACCTTTATGTTATTACGATATATTTAATGAGCGAGAGAAACTAAGAAACGGTAGGTATCTAGCGACCAAACTATGCCACATAACATATCAAAAATATCCACGTGATGCTCATTATGTAAACAACTGCACCCTAACGACCGATGCGTAAGAAAACCTTATGCCGATCAGAGGTAACGAACGGCTCAGGCTGCAAAAATCGTTTTGGAGTCGTTGGAATCAGCCTAAAAAGCTCATTCCCTAGACCCTTGTACCAACGAAGTCGGACAAAAACTTTCGTCCCCCTTTTGAGGCCTCCTTAGTTAAACATCAGAGATAAACAACTTTCGTCGTGAAGGACCTCCTGAAAACCGATGAAGGGGATGAGGGAGGAAAAATCAAGGTAGCTTATAACCACCCCCCGAACTCGCTGATCACAATGAGACCACCCTCATGAAAATCTGTTGAGCCGCTCGGGCGTGATGCCGTGACACACACACACACACACACACAAAAAAAAAAAAAAACGTCGAAGAGGTGAGCGCACCTTTCCATTTTTTGGAAAAAGGTTGCGCCAAAAATGACAAATTTAAGGCCGATCAAAATTGTCGACCCCTGACTCGAATACATAAGTGTATTATTCCCTGCATAGTAAACAAAAAATTATAATGTAAAGAGCTCAAGTTCTCCCAAGGATTACGCCACCTGCGTGGTTATTGATGGGGGTTTGGGGGGACAGGACCAACCAGGCATACTTCCAAAATTCAGCACGAAACAGATCCTTTCTCTTAGGTCATAAGCAACTGGCCTGCATTCCGACCAATCCACCATTACTCTCATCAAGGTGATGTTTTTTCAGTCAAGCCAGAAGTTGTTGAAGAGCGGAAGGTGTACGCCAAGCGTATGGCAACACTGTCTATGAAGGACAGAGCAACTTTGAAGGCCGTTCGAACTCAGAGACTGATTGACGCGTTGATCCTCGTCGGGATTGACAATCACGTCGATAACGGGAAAATGGCCTACATCAAGGAGAAATTCCCCGTCAATGTAAGTTTGAATAAGTGTCGTGAACTATAGATATTTAACTATATAACTAAAATAATTGAACTATAATAATTATAGTTTTGGAACTTGTGTGCGAAAATCGTTCTCGTTGCAGGCAAAAATTCCCAGCGGCATAGAACAATTTGTGTTCCCGGACGCAGATAACTGGCCGCCGGCCGTTCACCCTCCATTGCACGTGACGTCAGCCAGCAACAACAACTACACTCTCGTCCTCACTTCCGTTGACGGGTCACGATACTACGCGTACTGCAGACGGCTTCAACCCGAAGGCTCCTCCGTTTGTCTGCCGCTCGCCTACGCCATCATCAGCTCCCACAAAGCCAGCTCATTGTATTACGAGGTAATCGTTTCGTCATTTTTATACAAATTATTTAATGAAATATGTGTTTATGATAAGGATGTTTCAGATTCTTGAAGAGATTGAAAACAAGCATGGTCTTCCCAAACATAAATTGGCCGAATTTGTGAGGGACCTGTACAACAGAGACTTTCCCATTGATGGTCAAGTCATCAGGTATTATTTTTTCCCAAGAGTAGAAATTAGCTCTAAAAGTTGGGATAGTTGGTTAAAAAGAGAGTTTCGAATTAATCATTATGGGTCCGTACAATCCATGAATGGCCTCTACAGTTAAGATATTTTAAACCATCAGTTTCTGTAAATCGACAGAACTGCACTGAGTGGCAATACACTGTTTTACTCCCCTTTTGCAGGGTTGGCGAGATCTCCCTGACCCGGCGATTGGACCCCAGGCATGAAGGAAGTGAAATTTCCGCTTTGCTGTCTGCCGTCGGCGTTCCGATTTTCATCCACCTCGTTTCCGTCCTACTTATACCGAAGAAAGTCATTCTCGTTTCTTCCAACATAGGGTACGTAAATCTGTAGTACTTTCGAACTTGGTGACATCCGACGCAAGTTCACATGGTGATAAACTTGCGAACATGTTCAGTTCACGGTTAGAGCGTTTAGCGATCTGATGGCACCCAAACTCACCCACTTCAAGGTTGACTTTTGAAGCGAACTGTCTGTATTCAACCTTCTCATTTTTCCTCAAACCAGAGGAAATAAAAATTTTAATACTGTATCCCGAAAGAACGAATTCTGACAATCGGCAAATTTAGACGGCGATTTTTAGCCATCGCACGTGGGTATGCTATTTTTCTTACAGACCCAAAAGGGGCCGACCCCTGTGCGGTCTCTCAGTTCTGCCAGAGACCTTGGAAGGGCGTCTGGCTGGAGCCCCAGCGCTTGGGGTGGGTGAGGTCTGCGAAGGTCTCCCAACTCGGGTGATGATCGGCATTAAGGTATTAGTTTTTTTTTCTTGTGAGGATTTTGGGCGGTTGTGGGACCCCAAAAAAATGGAAAAAGTTAATTTTGAGGCCAATCAAAATTGTCAACCTCCGACACGAATACGTAGGTCTTGTTAAGGTACTTTTCCGTTATACCCCCCCCCCCCCCCCCCACTCGATTTTGGTTGGCTTTGGGTGCCTTATAGCCATCGGGAGGGGCTCGAAATCGAGTTCGGGTGGGTGGTGGTGGGGGTGGGGGGTGTTATAACTGAAAAGGGCTCGAATTTGGGTGCCTTAAAGCCATCGAGAGGGGTGTTTATGAACACGAAATATAACAGAACGGGACGAGCCCAATAGAAAACAGGTTTTATATATCGCTGGTGGTACATACAATACAGATGAGGAAAGAGAAAAACGGTTTATCATAAATTAAGCGGTATAGCAACGAAGAAGTGTATAAGGTATTGAATAATACCGGATATTGGATTATTCCAAGAATAATAAACCATAATTCGAAAATAATGGAAATGTTTCATGGAAAATTGGTGGGACAAATGTGTCGATTGGCCGAGAATCACCCTTTTGTGTCCCCGCGTTGTGGCACCTTTAGCGGACTTTCCGCGTGCTCGAAACTATCGCGTTTTCCATTTATGTAACCCAACTTCAGCGACTTGGCAGGCACTTCACCATTTTGAGGCTTCCCTATTTTCTCTTACTTATTGGTATTTGTTTCAGGTTAATTTCTGATGCTGTCGAAGGGCTCCTAAAAGCCATCTACCCCTTCGAATGGCTCTTCCCTCTGATCACGGTCGTCCCTTCTGGTCAGGAAACGTTGTTTGATTCGCCCCTTCCGTATATTTTTGGTCAGGTGAAATCCCCGACACTCAACGAAGCTCTCTTCCGGGACATTGACGATGTGAGTAAGCCCTTTTTGCTGCCTTCGTTGTTGTTACCCTGAGTCCTCTTTATCAGGTTTTCATATTAACTTTTTTTCCAGGTTTTAGTCGTCGATTTGGACCGTGGTCATATTATCATCAACAACATTCCCGACCCTAAAAAAGGGCCTGTGATACCTTCGAAATTGTCCAAAGCGCTCAGCATATCTTTGTATCAGACTCGGAGGAACTGCACGGACGCCGCCCCCGCTGAAGCGATGATGCTTCTGTTTGTCCAACTCATCGGACACTATCACAATCACATGATCTCTCGCTGCGATTCTTATCCTTGCTATCGAAGAGAGTTCCAGGTAGGCGCCTGCTAATCTGGCAACTTAGCAAAACTTATTTTTGGAACCACCTCTAGTAGGTATCTTAACTTACAGAAAGAAGCCTTCATCAAAGCGCCAGCTTCAAAAAGCGTCACACAGTTCCTGGAATGGTTCACGGACACGCCGTTGTTTCATCACTTCATTGAAGAAAAAACTGTCCAAACCACTTCAAAAGAGGGTAAGGCGTGAGTTCATTATTTTCATTAATGCAACTTGTGCGATTCAAATGTCACTAATTCGTCACCGTTCGTTTCAGTTAACATTTTCGACCAAAAGTGTGCCGAGTATATAGTGAAAAATGCCAACAAGAAGAGCACTCTGATAAGAACCATTGGTTAGTATGATTTTGGGACGGGGCTTCAGTCTTGTAGGATTACAATATAGGCCTATAAAAGCACTGAACATTTTACGTAAGGGTTTATTAAAGCCCATGGTGAATTCAGATGGAACTTTCATAAAATGGATCCTACGTTCAAAAAGCCCTGTTTTTGACCTTTTTGGTTTATTTTTCTTGGAATAATACATCTATGTAATCGGGACGGAGGCCGAAAATTCTGATCGGGCTCAAACTTTTGACATTATACGTTTCAAGAGGACTACATTCCAAAAACGAAATGCCGTCCGCCGTACGCAGGACGCCATCCGAGCCGTTTTGGGTAGGTAGTAGAAATTTGTTTGAAAATCTGAAATTTAGACAGAATACTTGGTTTACCATCTAGTTGTGCCCGTAAGGTTTTCATCCCGATCGCCCAAACCCGTGGGGCGCTACGGGGCTAAAAGGGGGCTACGGGAGGAGTTTTTGAAGGTTTGCGGCTATGTGGTCAAGTTAGGTGTCGTTTTCCAAGTACATATTTATGGAGGATATATGGGGCTTTCATGGGGCTCTCATTGAACGACGCCGGGAGGTCAAATAAGGAGTCTTTTCCCCAATAATTTTGGACGCAAATCCGTTTTTCGAGGTCTCACGTCTGTCCAAACTTCGTACCTACGGGACAAAATTTTTGTGCGATTAACCCGTATCAAAGAATAATAACCCCTTGTGTACAATTTGCAGCGTTTTTGTGTGATATTCTCGCCCAACCGAATCGGCGAGAAATCATTATTTCCTTTCATTTATCCTTCTGTTGGAAGCGCCCTCCGCACTTTCCCGTTACCCGAATTAACCTTTTGTTTCTCTTTTCTTTCAGGAGACAAAATCAAAGACTGGGCGTCATAACCGCGTGATACTCATCCCACTACCGATCTAGTCAAGTTCTCCTCCTAGCAAGTTAGATTTAGTCGACCGGAGAATTTCATTCGAGGTTCGTTCAACGGTCGGGATTTCTGCCATGTTCCCGACGTTCTGCGCCAACCCCGACTACCCATCGCCATATTCACACGAATATCTACACATTCCATCCTTTCTAACCTTTCTAATCAATCTTTAAAAAAACGACTACTTTCAAAACCGAATCGATTCATCTGATGAACGATTTGTAACGATGTATGAAAAATGTTTCGCGGGCTCACGAGCCTTTTTTTTTCGGTATTAACACCCGTTTGGTGTCACCTTTTCGCAAGTGCCTGTATTTTTTTATTGTAGCATTTTCTTAGTGATTTAGCGTTAATAATCTTTTTTTTATAGAAAGTGCCAGTTGTACGAACAAAATTTCACGCCTGGAGAAATTGTCAGGTTTTGACGTTGTGTTGTGAAATTCTATGTTGTGGTTGTGAGTTGAAATGTGTTCGAAGTTGGTTAGATTCATTTTTCAGCAGTTTGAAAAAAGAAAAAAAAATGACTCCCACCAGTAAATATCCTAGTTCGAGATATCGGGATTTTGTTTTCGTACGGTTTTGTTTGTGGCTTCCTCCCCGAGAAAAATTTGAATCCCACTACTTCTATCGAACAAAAAATGGCCCTTGAAGAACGGTTAATTGCTCAGGCACCAACCTTTTTGTAATTTGTTGTTTGGATTAAGAATAATTCAGAGACCTCCTACTTTTCCCGCTTCGGCGTTACTTGGAGAGGGTCTGTCCAAGAATCTCCGTCCCCATTGACGTCTCAATTGTCCCAAATGGCCGTTGATGGTCTCTTTCGAATAAAACTGACCAGATAACGTTTATCAAAGCCCCGTACGGAAAGGGTATTTTTCTTTTGACACTGTTCGTCATAGTTAGTTGTTAGGTTCCACAAACACCGGTTCCCGTTGGAACCACCCCGTCCAGTGTCACTGACACAAAGTCGCTCTCTGAATCTTTGCGAACCATCAAATTGCACAGAATGTATTTTTAGTGCTGCAAACAATGCAAAATCAATTAAATAATTTTTTCCATCTGTGAAAATCAGACAAAAAAAAAGTTTGAAAAATTGTAATACGTCCAAAATAAACGTTTTTTGCATTTTGATTCTTCAATTTTTAGCCCAAAGTGATTTTTTGCAGCACTAATTCTTGGTATAATTCTCACCGTAATGATTACCGGTGTATCAAAAACTACTTACCCACCTTTTGTTTCAAGTTGGACAATAAGACTTAACGAGTTTCTCACTTTAGCAATAAGTTATTGCCATTAACAAAAGTGTCCTTAGCCCGGTGGCGCGTACGTCATATTTGTCATACAACAAGAACTGTTTAATCGTTTTATTGTTAATCATTTGAGTTTATTTATGTTTTACAAATACTACTTCTGGAATCTGGAAAATGTTTTCGTTAATAAAGTTTTTTTTTATAATGGTAAAAGAGTGTGGGTTTTTCATTTTCCTTCACTGTAAATGAGGGAAGGCGGTTTATTATTCTCGGAATAGTCAACATTTGTTTTTTGTTTCACGATGTGTGTATATATATAAATAAAATGCTGCAAATCCTACACAAGGCTTTATTTCTTTGGTATAAATGATACAAAAAGTAAAACGAAACAATAAAAAAGAAAAAAGTCTGTATTCCTACTATGTTTGGGCAGTTAATTGAATCGCCTCACAAAGAAAGAGTCCTGTGAGCAGGTTTTTGGGAAATCGAACAAAAACTACCCACAATCGATGGTTTTTGAACCATAATAATATTATGGTTCAAAAGCATATTATGTGAGGCGGAAAGCGAAAAGGGGCCTCTTGTCGGCAAAGTTGATGCGGAGAAAAAACCAAATAAGCGAAAGTTGGTCGAAATTGTTTTTCTATCAAATTACGTTTTAGGTATTGTAATTTTATATTACACCATTTTTTTTTTCTATCGAATTACATTCAGCACTACTTGAAGTGAATTTTGCAGTTTGACTCATCCCTTAACTCTGAAAAATAACAAGAGGGTAGCATTTTGAAGTTTAACGTCGCTTTTCTCAAAATCCACTTTTTCTATTATAAAACATTAAAATGCTGCAGCTTCGTCATTTTTTGAGCTACAAGGATGCGTTTGGTCTTAAATTTTTCAGAAATCTCCAGATTTAGAAAGTAGCAATAACTCAATTTCGACAAACGCCGTCAAGAGATCCCTTTTTGCTTTCCTCCTCACATATGTCATTAACTCGAAAATGTCCAAAAAAAATTCAGGTTTATAGGCCGCCAAAAGTTCTCTCAGCAAAAATTTTGCTACCATTTTTAGCGCAACCTTTTTTCCAAAAAATGGAAAGGTGCGCTCACCTCTTCGACATGTTTTTTTTGTTTTTTTTTTGTTTTTGTTTTTTGTTTGTGTACAGAGCATCACGCCCGAGCGGCTCAACAGATTTTCATGAGGGTGGTCTCATTGTCATCAGCGAGTTCCGGGGGTGGTTATAGGCTACCTTGATTTTCCCTCCCTCATCCCCTTCATCGGTTTTCGGGAGGTCCTTCACGACGAAAGTTGTTTATCTCTGATGTGTAACTAAGGAGGCCTCAAAAGGGGGACGGAAGTTTTTGTCCGATTTCGTTGGTACAAGGGTCTATGGAATGAGCTTTTCAGGCTGATTCCAACGACTCCAAAACGATTTTTGCAGCCTGAGCCGTTCGTTAGGTACCTCTGATCGGCATAAGGTTTTATTACGTAATGAGCATCACGTGGATGATGTGTTGTGTGGCATAGTTTCGTCGCTAGATACCTACTGTTTCTTAGTTTCTCTCGCTCATTAAATATATCGTAATAACAAAAAGGTTGCGCTCATCTATTCAATTCAATTGATGGCTTGTTTTGTTTTGTTTGTTTTTTTGTGTACAGAGCATCACGCCCGAGCGGCTCAACAGATTTTCATGAGGGTGGTCTCATTGTCATCAGCGAGTTCGGGGGGTGGTTATAGGCTACCTTGATTTTTCCTCCCTCATCCCCTTCATCGGTTTTCGGGAGGTCCTTCACGACGAAAGTTTTTTATCTCTGATGTGTAACTAAGGAGGCCTCAAAAGGGGGACGAAAGTTTTTGTCCGACTTCGTTGGTACAAGGGTCTAGGGAATGAGCTTTTTAGGCTGATTCCAACGACTCCAAAACGAGTTTTGCAGCCTGAGCCGTTCGTTACCTCTGATCGGCATAAGGTTTTATTACGCATCGGTCGTTAGGGTGCAGTTGTTTACGTAATGAGCATCACGTGGATGATGTGTTGTGTGGCATAGTTTGGTCGCTAGATACCTGGTGTTTCTTAGTTTCTCTCGCTCATTAAATATATCGTAATAACAAAAAGGTTGCGCTCATCTATTCAATTCAATTGATGGCTTGTTGATATTTTCTTGTTCTAACCAATTACAACGGTATAAAAGCTTCTACACCATATCTTGCTCGAGTCACCACCCTTTCAGCCCTCTGGCGACTGGCCTCCCTGACTGATGAGAAACCCTGTCAGCTTGAAACCCAACAATTTTTTGGGAAAGTGCCCCCCAGTTTGAGAACCACTGAGCTATACTAACAATACCTTGGACGCCGTCAAGTTCTACAGTGTAGAATCTACACTCTCCGTGAACCACATTAAAAGTTAAAATACTCTACACTCCAGAATTCGGGGTGAAATCAACCACACATATCTAATATATATTCCATATATTCATCTATATACACTTAATATATAAAATTATAATAATATGCACCTCTTCTCGTTCACTCAGGCGATACCCGGAATCCTCTCCTGGGCAGATTTCACGTGAAAACCTCCCGAAAAGTCTCATCGTCAAGCAAACGCTGCCAACGACCCCAACTTATATTTTGGACACGTACAAAGTATCGTCCGCACAAAAAAAGCAAATATTCGCGATAATTTTTTGTCAAGTAGCTGGGCTTTCGATTTTTTCGAATACGTATCAACTATTTCTAAGTTTGATACATAGAGTATTGTATACACACAAATTCACATAAATATGTACAATTAGGTTTCTTGAACTGAAAATGAATTACACCAAAAAATGATGAAAACAATTTACAATTTTTGTTAAGATTTTTACTGCGTTACTTTAAATTAATCAAAGAACCATTTTTCCTCTAGTATTTACGTAGTGTATGTACATTGGTTTTCGTGTTGATTTCTTCCTCTTAGCGCCTCAAATTTTCAAGAATCAGCAAACAAAGTCTAAATGCCAACAACAAAAGAAATACTGCACTCTAAAATCAAATTCTAATACTGAAACGAAATTCGAACCCTTTTTTTCTGTCTCAAATTTTACAAAATATACTAAACTTCTTTTTGTAAATATCTGTAAAAGTAGGTATAAAAATAGATCCAAGTCAAAATTTGCAGACTCCTCGAAGAAAATTTACCGACTTAAAAAGAACTGTAGTGATTTGCTTCGGACAAATTTGTGCAAAATTGAAAAGGGCTGACATTGACAATAACACCTCGATAGACACCTTGCGATTGGAGATTAGACCTGTATGGCCATTTTGGAGCTCCCCTTAGCGTACATTGGGATTTCCTTATCTTTCAATTAATGAAACATTATAAAATTAAATACACGACGCTTCCGTTAATAACAGTAATAAATAACAGCGAAAACAACGAAAAAAACTATGAGAAAATAAAACAACGATAAACAAATAAAAACGAGAAATTTCCGTTAAATTATACAATGATAAAAAAAGCTGGAAATCTAATGACTTTATTAGGCAGGACGTGGCTTGGTCTGGACACAACACTTCTCAATCCATTTCTACTTTCTACCGCAGGATTCTCATATTAGATACAAAAAATTACTCCTAATAATGACTTAATGACCCGAAAATAGCCTATCGTAAGATCGCTG
Source organism: Pilophorus perplexus (assembly GCA_955831195.1). Classification (NCBI taxonomy): domain Eukaryota; kingdom Metazoa; phylum Arthropoda; class Insecta; order Hemiptera; family Miridae; genus Pilophorus; species Pilophorus perplexus. The sequence goes on from OY037009.1 coordinate 10,144,876, forward strand.
TAGGTACCAAAATGTTTTTGCTTCGTCGAAAAAATCTACCTACGTTAATTATGAGCTTTTTTATTTTCTATTGTAACATTGAAATGATCTTAAACCTTTCTTATTAGGTACTTTCTACTCACATAATCCACCTAGTAAACCTAGCCTTTCTTCACTTCTTGCCAAGCCTCGGCCTGCTTGTACTTTTTACAATAGAATGTTATAAAAAGTTGGATTAATCACATTTGTTTATTCAATTTTTTTTGACAATGTAAACTTGCGAAGCAAGAAAAAGCGAAAAATCAGAAAAGATCAGTTGCGGACATCGTTTACATGGTTGTTGACAGCGGTTTTTTTTTGCGAAGTTGTTACAGTAAGAGCTTTTCATATAGAACCATTGGATAAGTTACAGTGACGATGATTATTCGTCAATTAAGAGACAGTCAAATTCGGCCAATTCAATAACAACAATTGATGAAACTGTAGCAGCATGAAACAATAGCAGGTACTGAAAGTAAAGTATGTACAGCCCATTACTAACATTCGAGGTAGGTATGAGCTCATTGGTAACAGTAATCTTTAACATTAACCATTCCTGATCTGCTGTCACTTCTACAATTATCGTTGTAACAGAAAATATTAAGACATGAATGGTCCTGGTTTGCATACAGTGCTGGTATCATCCAGCAGTCAAATTCTTTGCCAAAAGTGCCACCATTGTTGGATGGTTCGCCACGTCCAAAGACCTGCCACAATGTCCATGTCAATGATGTCCACAACTGCAGAATAGTCAGATTAGAAAACGGAAAAAAAAGGCTAACAAGTCTTTCAGTAAATCGTATTCTTGTCTAAGACTACGGCCGTCATTTTTTGGTAGATTTTCTTGGAGAAAATCTTTTTTTCGTTTTATTTCGAAGACAGTACAAGTTATCATTTTAGAGTTAGTGAAAAGTTGGATACAAAAAGAAACAGGATGTGTGTCGGCGGTGGTTTCACTGGACGACGCAGCATTTGCATTTAGGCTTCTTCTTGAGGTTGACGTGTTCGACTTGGGCGGCGTCTGTCGGTGTGATGGTGGTGCGTTTGAGTTCCAGCTGTCCGGGGGTTTTGTCGCCGTTGCTCAGAGGTTTCGTGCCATTGGCGCTTTTCGGTGGTGACGCTGTCGTCGGGGCCTTGACGGGAGATGGCACTTTTCCATTTTCTGCGGAAGAAGAATCATTTCGTTAGGGGCAACACTGGACAAAGTAACGGTTACAGCCATCAGGCTGCCAGCGTTGTGCTCACCTGTGCCGGTTGTCTCCGGTAGTTTGGGGGCCTCGCCGTTGATCGGTGTCGGCGTGATGGGTTTGCCTCCTTTGATCAACTCAACGATCTCGTCAGCTTCTCTCGAGAGGTCGCCATCAGGACGGAACGGGTTGTCCCACCCGCTGTCCGTACTGTAACAAACAAAAACAAGTAAAATTAGTGAGATAAAAAGTAGGTAGTTCTCGAACAGTATTAGCAAACGAAAATATCCTCAATGTCTGGGAATTTCAAAAGTTTCGGTCTGTGGATGTTGTAGATAATGCCGCTTGTGATTGTGAACCCCTTAAGCGTTATTCATGTATTTATTATTATATCATATGACTGGAGGACACCCCCAGGCCCTTGGATTAGTAAAGTTTAGATTGAGGATCTAATTAAAGAACGAAGAAGAAGCTTGGCTTGACTTTCCCAACTTTAGAGCTCATTTTAAAATCAGCTAAACTTCAGATTAGTCACAAATTGTTTGGTAAGATGAGCAAATCGTGCCTTTAACCGCTTTTGTCTTGGCTGTGGGAAATCTCCTCAGATCTCCCACTCCCGACCTTCAATCTTTGCCCCGAGGGTCCATGACTCCCCGATCCCGCCGTCGGCGACATCATTTAACTGACCGACCATTCTAATTGCCTTTCGTTGAAAAGGTGCAGTGCATTTTTGATTGAGACAGAGGACCGGGCCTCCCCTGGTGACATTAATGTCATGAAATTTTCATCAGGGGGAGCCAAGTCAGCAGACCTAATTTTTACGTGCGAATCCATTGCCCGGGCAACCATAGGGGACGATTCCTCTGTCGTCGCCGGGAGTGTCAGCGAGCCCTTGGCGACTATTTGTCCTGCCTGCCCTTTGATTCACGTTTCAAGTGCGGATCCAGGGCGAACTAATATTGATGCTGACACTTCAGCGTCAACATTGCATTCCCCTGGACTCAATTCCGGAGACCAACGCATTCCAGACTATCAGGACACTTCCCGCCGGTCTGGAGATCGTGGGTCTCCCATTACTGCCGTGATACCGCCTCCTATGACAGCAGATCACGACATATCGTGTTATGCCCTGAGCAAATAGTTATTCGTTACACTAGATATATTGTGTAATATTAAATAATATTGATATCGTCATCATTACAGGAGGTAAATCCCCACACTTCATTTCTTGGGTGTTTTGAGTTGGGTAGAATCTCTATGGAAAATTCACGTTCTATCCGAAAAAAAATAGTGTGATAGTCAGTTACAGTTTTACCTGTAAAACCCACAAATCTAATATTTTTCACCTGCGAATTTGTAGAATGACAGCCTTTTCACCATGACTTTAGGGGAGGAAAAAGTCATGATTGTACTATAATCATACACATTAACAATCCCGATCTATTCCTGTTCTGGAAATCATTCAGAACCGATTTATCCCCCCCCCCCCCCCCCCCCTAAAAAACTCGCCAAAGAGATGTGCAGATTTACTGTAATGACGACGACATATCGGCCTTTTATTTTTGTCTAAAACAGTCTCTTGGTGCTAGAGTCTTCTATAGATAGAGAAGGTAGAAGGTAATATTACCTTCTAACCTCTTTGATATTGAAGGAGAAGCCTCGTAAAAGGCAATGAAATGAGTGAGCAACCGAACAACGAGCCAACCAATAAGAAGAAGAGAGATTTTTTTTTTAGTTTCCCAGTTTACTTCGTTGTAATCCAAATTCTGTTTTTCAGTTCGTTTTCAACTTTCTTAGACTTGTAGTGGTAGACTTTGTCAGTAGGTTTGTTTCAGCTTTGACGGACTCCCATGTTGTTCACTCATCTCCTCCAGGTGATGATCTATGCGGCTTCCGTGGGGCTATAAATTTTGTAGACCCACGAAAAACCCATAGATTCCCAAATCAAATGGTTCTGGGGTCCCGAGAATCACTGTGAAGTAACGCTACAACAGTTTGTCGACGGTTCGGCGTTCCAGGTCTGCCGGTGCTCTGTTGGACGGAATTCAACAGCGATTCAGCAGGCATTGGGATAGCGGTCAACTTCCTTCTGACGCCTTCTGTCCTGGAACAGACCTATTTTTTGCCCCAAAGCCCGTTTGTTAGCGCAACCTTTTTCCAAAAAATGGAAAGGTGCGCTCACCTCCTCGACATGTATGTTTTTTTTTTTTTTTTTTTTTTGTTTGTTTGTGTACAGAGCATCACGCCCGAGCGGCTCAACAGATTTTCATGAGGGTGGTCTCATTGTGATCAACGAGTTCGTGGGGTGGTTATAGGCTACCTTGATTTTTCCTCCCTCATCCCTTTCATCGGTTTTCGGGAGGTACTTCACGACGAAAGTTGTTTATCTCTGATGTGTAACTAAGGAGGCCTCAAAAGGGGGACGGAAGTTTTTGTCCGATTTCGTTGGTACAAGGGTCTATGGAATGAGCTTTTTAGGCTGATTCCAACGACTCCAAAACGATTTTTGCAGCCTGAGCCGTTCGTTACCTCTGATCGGCATAAGGTTTTATTACGCATCGGTCGTTAGGGTGCAGTTGTTTACGTAATGAGCATCACGTGGATATTTTTGATGTGTTGTGTGGCATAGTTTGGTCGCTAGATACCTATTGTTTCTTAGTTTCTCACGCTCATTAAATATATCGTAATAACAAAAAGGTTGCGCTCATCTATTCAATTCAATTGATGGCTTGTTTTCTAAGTTGCCATGAGTCCAAAATTTGCATTTAATGGTATCGATAGAACGATATCTGTTTGACGATTCTTCGGAATATCGATAGAATGTTCAAAATGTCTATAATTATCCATAATCGAAAATTTTCCTTCGATACTCATCCCTATCCATGATTCCCCAACATCTTATGAAAGGCGCTGGTTTAGGATGATGGAAGGAGCAAGGGCTTCTCTTGTGCGTCTACGGAGGGCCTTATATTTCACAGCAACCGTCTTCGAGCCAGTTTAGTTTGCTTGCTTCATTTTTACGATGAAGTGGAGAACTTATTTCATGTCTAATGACGAACCGATTGACTGAAAAGAACTTAGAGGTTGGAGTAGAACTTTCTCCAAGTATTGAAGACGGCACTGGAGCACTTGGCACTGGTGTTGCAATGCTCTTGCAACTTTCACCTCTCAGTCAAGCGTCAACCCACTCCCTCATCCTTTAGCTGTTTTCTGCATGGATCCCCTCATATGTGGTATGGCGGTGATCAGATCGTCTTGTCATGATCATTTAACGAGCACTCTCCGCAATAATGTGTCAAAATGCAACAGTACACACCCTCATCTATACCGCTTTACTCCCAACCCTCTAAAATGGCATATAAATCAGAATAACCTAGTTAAGGAGTTAATGGACGTAAGCTTTTACTCGGTGCCCTCACATTATGCAACACTGTGGCGAGGAAAATGACGTATTGGATAATGTCAAGTGATGCAACGTTTTTTCTTACACCTTTCCTTCGTCCTTTCGTCTAGTTGGTGTTGGCTCATCTCCCGCGTTTCATTCTGTTCCTTTTGTACCGTCCTTTTTATCGTCTGCGCGGAACTAACCAGCTTTGGGGTTCCGCCTAGCCCGCGAAATTCCTTCAAGGCCAACAATGTTACTAGGTACGCCTGTGTGAGACAGTCCTCCCCCTGCACTCCCTCTTTGAACCTCCCACAATATTGCATGTATTATTTATTTCTCGCCGCACAACCGTGAAATTTGAATTTGGTCGTACACGAATATCACAGGAAGGTTTGAAAGGGAATAAAGATCTCAGGAAATGGGGGAGTCGAAGAAAAAAGCTGCAGGGAACCATTTAGAGTTGGGACGAGGTCACGTTTCATGCAAATACGAGCAAACACCAACGAGGCGGCTTATTCAACTAGAATTGTCTAACGCCAGGCAGAATATCTTTAGGGCTACATTTCCCTCTTGGCAAGAACAAAACTCCACGATGAAAAAGTTCCCACAACAATCACGAAGGTTAGGGAACACTAAGTGCCAGTATTTTAGGCCCTGGCGTGCTGTCCCTCAACACCATTTGTAACATTTACATTTAATGTAAACGAGTGGTCTGGGATCTAGTCGGAAGACAGTGCCGCCAACAGTAAAGAAAAATAAGAACAACGTTTTTTCATTTTCACTCTCAACCATCCCCACCCTATAGCGACTCCCAAAAGCCCCTTTAAAATGCAACCGGCCACATCCTGCTGTACTGAACACGCAATGAACACCTGATGTCCACCTGCCAGAACAGCTGCTAATGACAAGTCCTTCGGCTGCACCATTTCTCCGGCAACCCCTTCACTACTTACAATGTAGACGTAGACGGAGGCAATCTTGCGAGAAAAGAAAAAAACTTCCATCTTCAACCTGAGCACGTCCGCCCCGTGAAAACCGCAGTTGCAAGTGGAAGCCATTTGGACTCCTGATGGAAATACGTGATTGTTGCCGGGTCATTTGGAAGTCGATTCTGCTCCCATTCTGACTAGATTTGAAGGACGTACACACTGGCAGCTCTGTGACCCATTTCTTCCAAGCCGGAGCTTATCACTTCTGCACTTGGAGCGAAGTGAAGGGATTGTCTCACGTATTTTAAATTGAATTAATTGGAATTCGATTAGACTGGCTTCATACAGCCAACAGTTCAACTTGGTTAACGATTATTCGTAGAAACCCTAACGTCCTAAGTTGTTGAGAATGGAGTGCAAAGGGCCTGGGAATTCATAGTAACTATGAACAAAACAATCAATCATAACTGTTATGATTGTTTTAAAACGATTTAAATATTTTGGTACATCTTAGAAATCGAAAGGTTTTCGCGATTTTCTTCCTCATAGATAAATAATTTACTTGTTAGTTGGGAAGGTATAACACTTTATTACAACAATAAAATTTACTGCATGGTTACATAACCGTCAGCCGTAGGTGGGCATAATAGAATTTCTAACATTCTTCTAACTACATTAAAGGTGCTGAAGGAATTATAGCATCCTTATTACTTAATTACAAAAACTTTAACAGAGTTTTATAACGGAAACTATACAACCAAGATCTTGTGTGGGCGTAATGTTGTTCAACTTATTAATAGAGGTGAATTGGTGATGAAGAAAAATTTGTATGGCTAGCGGAAAACCAAAACGCCCAAGCCAGCACGCAGAACTCTACCAAGGGACCAACCCTTTAAGCCCATTTAGGGTATTGATTACGCTATACCTCAGCAACAGCACCCATCCGAACGCAAGCATCGATATTCCGTCATGTACCACTACAAGAAATGGAATGTATCCTCCCGCTCACGAAGGTTGGACGATAAGTTATGGCTTGGCATTGAGCGGCAGAAACGACAGCACGCAGTGGCATCAGGGTCCAGAAATGGGTCCAGTTCTCGATAAAGATTGTCTGATTGAATGTTTCGGATTCTCGCGTTCTCCGTTCAAACTGTAACGACTTCCAGGCAGACTATATCTGCATCGAATCCACGTCCACCCTCTGCAGAGACGACAAGCTGCATTGACCGAATTGCTCAAGGGCAAATCCAACTCCAGGGATTTATCCAACTCTGCCCAGTAAGTATATTCCAGCGCAAATAACCTCTCTCAACACAGGAATTCCAGTACCTTTGCGACCATGACGGAAGGTCCATTTCCAAATCACTGCGGCTGTACGTTCAACAAGCCGGGTTCTCGATGGCCCTCACCTCCCCCCACTTAGCCGTAGCCTGGTGTGGCTAGCTTTTCAGCAAAGGCATGTTTTGACATGTCCACTAGAAATTTTTTCCCCAGAAGAGGGGGTTCATTCGATCCCTCATGTTGTGTGTTGAAGACAGATGCCATAGCCACCTTACCCCGAAGCTCAAGCAATAAGTAACCCAGAGCACATCAAGGAAGATGAAGGGTCCTCTAAAAAAAAACATTCTCTGCCGATAATTCTTGGAACCACCAGAACTCTCGCATGAGTGAGAATGGCGGGTACATCCACGTTAAAAATATGCCTCTTGATGCATTCCTTTTGTGAAATTTCAGTATGGTACAAACTGGATTGAAGAGCAAGACACCTGCCGTGTAAGTAACAATCCACTGCATAGACATAGAAGAGCAGCGGCAACTATCAGCTTGCAAGGTCTGTTCCCCTCACACAGCCTGTCCCAACGCCTTCAACCTGTTACAGGTTGGCCTCTACAGTAGGCCGGGAGAGGGACAGCAATACCCGCCAGGCTTTGTCCATCGATGTTAGTTTGCTACATCGATGGCTTTGTCAAACAACATGGGGCCTCAGAATTTTACTACTCTAGAACTTAAACCTGATTCGAAAATGAGCCGGGAAAAGAATGTACTTACTATGTTATTAAATAAATTTTGCTTTGGTCCTCAATCTAAATTAAACTACTCATAAGTGATGAGTCATAACTCATACTTGCACATCGCATTTTTTTATCTTCATGACTCCGTTTATCAATGACAACGGTTTACCTGATTTTACTCCAAATCATGACGTTGTGTTGTTATTTTCGAAAATATAAGGTTTTCCATAACATTTTAACAGGCTTCACTTTTTAATGTGCGTATTTCATTTTTCATTTTTTTTAAATTTTAACACGGCACTAGGTGCCAATGGACAAGCGATGATAATACATATGTATAATCCATATCAACCTGTTTGTTGGGAATCACCTTGATACGTATGATCGCTTTTGCTGTCGTTTGGTTGTTCTTCCCCCTTCTTCACTAATGTCATGCATAACAAACTGTAGCCCCCGCTGAAGCTTCCCTTACCGATTTGAATTGCTAATCCCAACCCAGATCGGCTACCTTTCCTCCTCGAGAATCATCTATTCCCTCGAGCGCAGTCCCCATTTTTTTGTATCAATCATTCGGCTTAGGAAAAAAAAGGCTTGACAAGTTCTTCGTTTGAAAACATCTAAACACGGGCGGTTCTTCTTTTTCGTCAGAAGAGAGCCTGACACAATTTTATACGCCTTTCAGACTCTCATCAATTTTTTCCCGTCAGAGTTACGTCACAGCAAGTCATCTCGGCAATTTTCTCAACCTTGAGTTCGTCGTTAATTGAATGAGAGAGCTCTTATTCAATACCTAATGATTTGCATCAGATGCAAATCATCAAGTATACTCGAAAACTGTTTTTAATTGAAGTTCTCTTCAAGCGGAGTTTTTTCAAAATAAAAACTGTGTTATCAATATAAATATTAAAAAAAAAAAAAAAAAAAAAAAAAAAAAAACGCTGCAAATTTTACACAAGGATTTATTATTCTTTGATTACAGGTTACTTGTGCGAAAATTAATTTTGTGTCAATAAAAAAGTTTTTGAAAAAAATGTTTTTGAAATTTTTTTTACTCGGAAAATATTTGACCTCCTGGGATCCTTCAAAAATCCCGTTTGTAGCCCCATGAAAGCACAATAGATTCTCACGGTGAAGTCGGATCGTTCTGGGACCCCCAAAAATGGATTCCACGTTCAAAAATACTTCGAAAACGACAGCCATAGCCGAAAACCTTCAAAAACCCCTACCGTAGCCCCTTTTTAGCCCCACGGGTTTGTGCGATCGGGATGAAAACTTTGCGGGCACAACTAGATGGTAAACCGAGTATTTTGACAAAATTTCTGATTAAAAACAACAAAATTTGTTGTTTTTAATCAGAAATTTTTTCAGTAGGATTTAATCCTACTGCCTAAAACGGCTCGGACGGCGGATGGACATTCGGTTTTGGAATCTAGACATCTTGAAATGTATAACGTCAAATATTGAGGCAGATCGGAATTTTTGAGCTCCTTCAAGATTATGTAGGCGTATTATTCCAAGAATAATAAACCAAAAGTAAGATGATGAAGGCTATTGAAGCACTATCGCAGCGTATCGATACAAAACAAAAACATCACTAAGAAGAGAGGTCAAACTTCTCAAAAAAAGCTTGGTATCGAATTGTCCAACATAATAATAACAATCATCATTATTATTCCAACAGTTTGTATTTTGCGTCGTTCTCTTTTAAAATAGATTCATTCCAATATTTCAAGGGAGAACAAGGCCTGCCAGGAAGCACAATTTACCAATGAAAAGTAGGGCGACCTAGAAAGGCAGAACTCACTTGCAAGCGTAGACGGCTCTAAACATGTAAGATGGCACACTTTCAAAGTTATTTATACTATTGTGTTCCATTTTGATCGGCACAACTCCTGGAAACAGTTTCAAGGAACGGGCATGTTTCGGAGGGGAAATAAAATGTCGCGAATAGTTAGGAACACTTTTTGAACGCACGTTGTAAACTGATCTGCGAGTAGGTGCGACTTGGAAGGTGACCAGCGGAAATCTGCCTGTGCCAGGTGATGTGATTGGGGGCACTGCCTGAGGAAAAGGGGGGAAGGTTTTTTCATCGTCGTAAAACTTGACACGAATGATAAAGACTGGCGATTGTCTAGTGAACCCGTTCAGAAACGGACAGTCGGACGGAATGGAACTTTCTATAACGTGCTGTAAGGAAGGTGAAGTTCCCAGTCTAAATACGGAGGGGTAACTCACAATGAACAATGTTATGTTGATGCAAATGATCGTACGAGGCTGCCAGTGTAGTGTCCGCTTTCAAGGTACCGCGTAAACGATGAAAACGGCGCCTTGATATCCAACGGCGAAGCAACAGGAAAGGTACAGTTTTCTTTACAGTCATGCAATAACTTTATACAATTTATGTTTCTACTACAAGGACCGTTCACGCGATGAGTTTCAGAGAAATCTGGAGGCAGGAGCCCCATCCATTGCTGAGTTCGAACTCGAAAGTGAATGAGCAAAATTTGCTTTTCACTTTTATTTTTTATTTAATTTGAGTTTTTTAATTTACTGAAAAAATCCAGATCAACGCATTAAAAATTGCATTGTTCGTGATGATCTTCGGTCGGCCGTGAAAGAACAAGTAAAACTTTCTTACAAAACGGAAAATTCCCTTTTACAATGGGCTCCTTGAAAAGGTCGAAACTTCGCATTTCCAACATGATATTCGGATTCAGCACCCCTTAAAACCCCCTCACAACCATTTTCAGAGCGAAAATTCGCACAGCACAGCTGTTATAGAACGTTTTTAAGATTAGGAACTGAGAGGGGGAACATAATAATATTATTATGTTATTACATCACGCATCAAACGTTGGGCATCGAACCGCAGAGCGCAGTGATGCTTTTTTTTAAACACCCACGACAGAACATCATGTCAGGTCTCCAAGGAACAATCTTGCAAGAACGACGATTGCTAATAAGCAAATAAGTGAATTTCTTGTGTTGATTGACGAGACAATTAGACAACATTCCGAGAGAATTAGACAACATTCCGTACATAAGAATTCGGAGGTAGTTGACGAATGATTGCACTGGTAAAAAAAAAAGTGTTTTCTGGTGCCGGGGAAATAACAGTTGGTGTATGGGTTTATCAGTGTGCTGAATCCAAATTTGAAACAGGGTTTTCCCGATCAGGTCTGGTTTTTGAGATATAGCTCATATACCTATTTTCTAGCTACGTTTGAGTGTTAAAAAGATAGCACTTCAAAACTCCCAATTAATTTTTCACTTTCAACCACTCTTTCCATGTTATTTAAGTAGAGGTGCAGAATCCGAAATTGGAACCCGATTTTAGCTATCTTCTTCCATTCCACGGGAAACAGCAGTTGAGTTGACAAAGTACAAACAAAAAGCCCAAAAAACACTGTTTTATACATAGGTATTTAAATTTAGTTTTTGAAAAAACTACGGCAGATAGAAAAAAATCGGATTTAGCATGAAAAATCCTGTATGAATTGCTATCTTTCATTTGTCAAATCCCAAAATTTACAGTCTGGCATACTTAACAGTTAAGAGTTACTCACAATGTGTGTCATACAAGCGACACTTTTTTGAGATTTGGCCAGTGAAAGATAGCAATCCTATCCCTAACGCTTTGCTTTCCTCTGCTATAGCAATTCTTATAGGATTGTTCATGCTGAATTCGATTTTGAAATCCGATTTTTTCTATCTGCCGTAGTGCTTTCAAAAACTGCATTTAAAAATGTGTAAAACATTGTTTTTTTTTTTTTGTTTTTTTTTTTTGGTGTGACCTACCTACTTTGTCAACGTAACTGCAGTTTCCCGTGGAATGGAAGAAGAGAGCGAAAATCGTGTTTCAGATTCGAATTCTACACCTCATAAAATATAGAAAGAGCGTTGAAAGTGAAAAAAAGTGAAAGTGTTAATTGGGATTTTTGAAGTGCTATCAGATAGATCTTGTAGATTCTAAAACGTAGCTTGAATATAGGCATATGAGCTATATCTCAAAAACTACACCTGATAGGGAAAAACGGATTTCAAATTGCACGCTGAAAAACCCAAACACCAACCCTTAATTCCTCGGCACCAGACGAACACCTTTTTTCGTTGGCCAGTATTATACATAAGATCATATTATGATGACGCCCAAAACGTCCTGACGCGTAGCAAGGTTGGCTAACTTGCATTTCTCGGACCAATCAAAACAGGGAAAAATTATAACGGGAAGTCCCCCTCCTCTCAGGCCTTGGAATTAAAAAAATTCATCGAATGCATTTTTCTTAGGGAAAAAAATGGCCCTAGAAATAATAGAGGCGGTTTTTCTTACATTGTTTTGCACTGTCCATTTGTATTTTTTAATAATTATTATAATTTGTTGATTATTATGATTAATTGTTGATTATAATTTGTTAATAATTATAATTATTAACAAATTATAATCAACAAATCGACAATGAACTTGCAAAACCATGTACGTCTTTTCTAGAAATTTGATGCATAATAGATTCACATTCTATCGAAAAGCTCATAACTCCATTTTCGAGAAAAAAAATCGTAGGTACTGGGTTTGCAAATGCATGCGCATTCATAGTTGAAATGCTGAACCCAGTTTGCACCGGCATTCAACAACACATCTGACCACGGTTTACCCAAATATAAGACTGATCTTCCAAAATGCAGATTTGGTTAGCGAGCAACCAGCCGACAATAGATCAAAAAGTTTCCATCCCCGCCAATTTAGCGCTAGTGTTGCTTTTCCTGGCTTGGGTTGCTTTTCTCCCCATTTGGCAATGCCGGCTAGGAAAACATCAGTACGGTGGCCAGATGCACTTCAGGAAATAGTTCATTAGTGTCAAATCAAAGTTTGAGAACAAACGGGTTGCCAAAGGTGGCTCTAATTCCTTTCGAATCTCTAATTGGGTGATTGCCGATGGTGCAGAGGCTCATTCCAATACGGGATTATGGAGAATGATGAAATCTGTCTTTCAATCTGTCAAGGAAACTCCTGATAGTCCAAAAGAGGATCAAGTCCCCTTATAACGTTCAAGATCATTATGCTTAATTAGACACGCCCTGAGATGAACTTAAGGAACCCCCCTACGCAATAGTCGGGCATCAGTACCTAAACCAAGGACCTTGACAACATGCCGGCAACTTCGATTAAATCCTCAATCCCAAACCCACAGAGCTCTCCTGCGCCCATGTCGGGATTATCCCTTGGAGTTGGATACCTTCGGGAGAGATTTCCCTTCGGACACGGTGGATAACGAGCTCGGTTGGAGTCGTTGACCAGAGAATTGTTCAGTTGGTCTAGAAGGGGGCCTTCACCTTCAAAGAAACTCCTCTCGCGGTCTCACTGTGGTTGCCGATTTGTGCCATTGTTTCAAGAGCCAGATTCTTCCACGGTTGTAAAAAAGCAACTTTTTCAAGGTGCTGAATCAGAAAATTGTCACAATTTTAAATAACAGTCCGCACCACACACTTGCATACTAAGGTGATGTAACCAGGTCGATCGCCGGAAAATTGATCGGATGAAGGGAACTCGTTTAGGGCCGTTTGAAAGCCCCTTCCTGCCGCAAACGGTCTCTTCCTGCGGCACTTGGAATTTTTTTTTTTCTTCCTCGACAATCGTTCGACCGACTTTTCCAACAACCAGCTCAAATTGCGGTCTTTTTAATGGTCGATAAATGGGAGTCGATTAGGTTAACCTCGATGAGTAAATGGGATGAACTCAGCCGTCGGAATCGGTTCGTTGTATGGTAAAATGAATGGGATTGAAATAATTATTGTTGTTAAACCTCAAAATAAACACATTCAAATGACATCCTTCTCAACTGCATAACCAAGGAAAACAATCCAGAAAACCAAAGAGAACTGAGGCCGCAGGTAACTCTGACATTCTCACCTCTAATTTTCCTTGTCACTACTCACATATCGAGTATTTGTATTGCCACTAGAATAATAAGCGATTTTCATTTCAGTAGTGTAGTATAGCCTAACTGGTTTTCAAATGGTTCACTGGCCATCAGTAATGGAGTCAATTTTAACAGTGGGTCCATATTCCAAAATTACGATTGTCAAGTTACCACCATTCTGGACCGATTTCATCAGTTATACTTTATACTATTTGTACTTATTCATATACCTTCAGTATAATATAATTTTATGGTTTTCTCTGATGCTAATGACAAATGGTTTTCTCGTCAGGGCTGTAGATGAGCTTAGTTGCTCGAAACCGGTCCCCACGCTATAATTGTTTACCGAAGTAAACAATTTAGTATTCAAACCAGCAGTGGAGTCGTTCTCTCTCCCTAACCACCACATTGCATTAGCAAAACCTCTGCACCATCGGCAAACAACCACTTTGTCTTGGGAATGGATTCTGGTTCCATTTCGATTTGATGGAATCCCGATGCAAGGACAATGGCGCTAAAATATGAAGCTCTTTCTATTTTCCCATTTAATCTTCAATGTTCGGTTTAAAGGAAATTTATCGGGAATAGTTTTTAAATTCAGCTTGCGATAATCAATAACGCTTTCGTTTTCCGCTAGCGTCAGGTTTCTTGGGTACTATCCAAAGTGGCGAATGAAATTGACTATTTGAAGGTCTTATTATTTTATTTTTCAATAATTTAACAACTTCAATCTTAATATCTTTTCTGAAACGTTGAGGGTATCTATAATTTTAGCATGGAACATGCTTTAGCCTTGACCTAACTGGCAAAAAGTGTCACGGTATCTAGGAACGGTATCGAGGAACGAAAATGCGACCCAAAAGTAGCGCGTGGTTCTCAATAATTGAGAACCTCCTAATCGCGTGGTTCTCAATAATATCGTAACCTCCTAATACGAATTATTCGTATTAGGATGTTACGATACCAAAGGAGCTATTTTACAGTTTAGGTACATAGTAAATTTGCTTGGCAACGTTACTAGGCAAAGCATGTTCCATGTTTCTTGAATTTTAGCCAAAGGCTCAAAGCAGTAACCTGTGGGTTTTTTGTATAGACTAGTTCTTCGTCTTTTGTAACAACTTATGTTTCAAAACGTCAGTTGCTGTCAGTAAATATTCTTTTCCTGTTATAATTTCTGGGTATCGTCTGAGAAGTTCAATAATATTTCTTTTCTCTTCATTATACATATGATCTGTTCTAATCAATGAAGGAATACGATTTTTTATTTCTTTTGAAGCATTAATTTGTGGTTCGGGATAGGGATAACTGTTATTTGTTTCAAATTCTTCTTCAATTTCCATAGGTTCAATGCAATTTACATTCATGCATTCTTGAGAGTTGTTCAAAACTACTTAGAACTTTAATTTCCTAGAACTTTTAATTTTGTTCTTAAGCTTGGCACTAACGACGAAGATTTATTATTAATCTGATACTACACTTATAGAACCTGAAGAAGGGGACAAGCATTCCCCGAAAGCTCGAGTAAAAACCCCACAAAGCACCCGGCGTTTTCTTCCTAAACACCCTGCAAACTCATGTCATGGTCATCTTGTCATGGTTTCATGTCCTAACAGAATTTCATAGTTGTCAGAAAAATGAAATACGTAGGTTTACATAACAGAAGGTTCTTTAAAACAGCCGGAGGTGTTGATGATGACAAATTGTTCTCCAGTTTTCGTACCTGAAGGAGTGGTAACTTGAAATTTCTCAGCATATCTTTTAACATGGTTAGGAATGACTTCAGGGTTAATGTAATTACTACCTGTGTCAATAAGGCATTTATTTCCATTTAGGTCATTTATATAAGGCAAAGTTTTGTTTATTAAATTCACTTCAAATGGTTGATCATTAACTTTGGTCTTATACAAATCTTCTATTTGAGTCCTTAATGAAAATTTTGTTGTACAATCTCATCCAGTTTCTGCTGTAATTCTTTTATTTGTTTGTCTTTTTCAGTTTCTGACTCAATATGTGTGAGTGTGTTAGGACAAATATATTGTTGAGGGTTTATTTGGGATGGTTGTCCTCTAAACTGTCTCTCATTAGCTCTACCTGAGGGGTTATTATAAACTGTCCTCATTGAGACTATGTTATTTCCGTTGTTGAACTTTGTCATTTTGTTTGTTGAAGAAATTCCTAGTAGGTATTTGAAAATCTTCCAGAATTCAAATTGATTATCAACACGTCGATTGTCAACATGTGGGTAATAGCTTGGACCAGGCCTATTATTAGAGTAATGAGGATGAAGGTGGAAATGAGCTCGAAAGTTATCAAGTGGGAGGTTTGGCTTTAATGACTTGATTTGTTTACTTCTTGGATTGGAAAATTTTTCTCTCGTTCCAGATCATCCAGGACAAGATGGCATTTTGTAAACAATATTCTTCTAAAATCATCTAAGGATTGAGGATCGTGCGTTAGAATAAAATTCGTTAGCATTGGATCATATTGGCTATATAAATGATAAATGATTTCTTTTTCGGTTTGAGACATTAAGTGACAAAATTATTTAATAATTTCATTGGAAAGTTCATCGATACCATATCTATTGAATATTATGTTTCCATTTTGTAAAAAATTCGAATGGATATTCTGAAAATGGCCTCCTTGTTGAATATATTCAGTTTTTTAACGATTCCACAGTTTTGGTGTCACTAAATTGTTGTTTTAACGCTTGTAGTAATTCGGGTATGGTCGATATCTCTTTTAACAAAATAAATGCTTCAGCAGATCCTTCCAATTTTGCTTTAACTTTTTGTAATAATTTTAAATGGTTTATTCGATGCACATGCCAAATCGAATGTTGATTGAATAGTTTTAGTAAAAGCAAGTAACCTAGTCCGATCATCGTTGTAAGTTTTTAAGTGATCATAGTCTCCGTTGCCTAAATTGTAAGTGTAAGACTCCACTGCCATTGTTGATTTTGAATTTTCTTTTCTAGATTGTACTTCGATTGCTTCATCTAATTTGGATGGCTATAATTTCATAGGATAGGAGTTTTTCCTCACATAACTAGCGGACCCAATTATTTCGCGAACCCGATGCCCGGGCAACCATTGGGGACAATTTCTCTTTGGCCGCCGGGAGAGCGGGTATTCGAAAGACGGTGTCAGCGGGCCCGGCGACAATTTGTCTGGGGAAGCCAGGCCTCTGATTCCCGTATTAAATGCGGATCCATGGAGAATTAATGTTGATCCTGACATATCAGCTCGAATATCAGGTTCCCGGGACGAACACATTCCAGACTACCAAGACACTTCCTGTCGGTTTGGAGATAGTGGGTCTCCTAGGGCGTTATGCCCTAGATAGGGATATTCTGGTATTCCCTTCACTTTCCTCCAAAGGCACCAGGGGCGAAAGTCCCATGATGTGACTGCAGTTGCGCTGGGGGCCTTCCCCCAAACACACAACACAAAATTTGATAGAACTAATATGAATTTAGGAATTCAATTTGTGCACCTGCCACATCTGTCAATCAGGTACGCTACAAGAACAATGAAACAATTGGAACCTTCGAAGGTCATTGAAACTATTCTGTCGTAAACAAGGAAAACAGGCTAAACAGCCCAAAAGAAACCACAGCCAATGTAGGAATCATTCAAGACTTCAATAATAATTACTTAGTAATTATTCAAAGTATGGCCTGATGAAAGCAGGGCTTTTAATGTTCACTTCGGCTGCAAGCCACCATCATGACCCACATGAGACCTCAGAGGCCACTTCAACCCCAGCGACTTCATTATTAATCCTTTCTCGGTAGTTAAGGGTTGTGGAAGGGGATGTCACCCATACAAGGGCCTCTTAAGAGCTTTATAAAAATGTGGCCTTTGTTTTTACTCTCCCCCTCTCCGTGTCGAGTTTAATGAGCCACCAGAAACTCTTTTGCACTTCTCGTTTTCCTCATCTATTTTCCCCTGAGGTCCTCTTTTCACCATCCACTTACACTTTGCCTTTGGGTCATCCGACGGTTATTTTCTTTCGCAGAGACGAACCTTCTAGAAAGCCTTTCGGGGGGATTCACCGTTTTTTTTTTTCGACGGATCGATTCGTCCTAACCCAGTAGCCCAGACGACTAGGACGATTTTTCATTTCGGGGTAATCCTAATGGATCTACCGGAGGCTAACGGGCTACGTTGGTTACTTTACGACAAGAAATCACGCGAGCAGCCCCTCAAAACCTCCCTCATTGACCTCCATAAGACAATATCAATCACCTTTCAACTCCTTCTGTTACACTCCACAGACCACAACTACCGAACTACTCTCACTGACATGGAGCTCGTATGTCGCTCTAAATTTAAACCGCAAATTACTGCTCAAGGACAAAAGGCAATGAGGAAGGCGATGAATTAGTTCTGAGGTGATGTCATGTCCCACACTAGAGACGTTTCCAACTTCTCTGTTGATCGCCATTCAGCCCTTCGTGGAAAATACACCAAAAGATAGTAGTGTCACGAAAAAGAATCAACAAAATACCCATCTGTAAAGAAGGATTATAAATTTTTTCAGGCGAAGCGCGGTTCCCTTTCTGTTTTAAACAAACAAAATATTCACCATACAAATTTGCACTGCCTTAAATCTTATTACGTGAAATTAATTAACAGATAAGAATAATGGAGGCAGATTCGCGTATGAGGTAGGTGTATAAAAGCGACCAAAGTTCCCCAAAAGCCAAATCAGTAAAGACCGCTCAACATGACTCGCAACGTTGCCTTCACCATTTTCACCGTCGCCGTTGCTGTGTCGGTAAGTTATCAGATAATTTTTTCTTCACTTATTGGCTCGCTTGGCTGTTTGATTCTCTCAGCAGCATGATTCTTTGATTCAGTGATTGGCTGAACATGGTCCAAAGACACAGGATGAGGTTTGTACGTATTTGGATAGGCAAAATTCTTCCGACATTTTGGTTTATTATTCTTGGAATAATACACCTATGTTTTCGCGACGGAGGTCGACGACTCGGATCGGCCTCAAAACTTGACATTATCCGTTTCAAGAGGTCTACATTCAAAATCCGAAATGTCCGTCCGCCGTCCGCCGTCCGCCGTCCGGGCCGTTTTGGGCAGTAGGAATTTTTTTTTAAATCTGAAATTTTGGCAAAATACTTGGTTTACCATCTAGTTGTGCCCGCAAGGTTTTCAGTCCGATCGCCCAAACCCGTGGGGCGCTATGGAGCTAAAATGGGGCTACAGGAGGGGTGTTTTGAAGGTTTTTAGCTATGGGTTCGTGTTAGGTGTCGTTTTCGAAGTATTTTTGGACGCAGAATCCATTTTTAGGGGTCCCGGAACGATCCGATTTCACTGAGGCGATCTATAGGGCTTTCATGGGGCTAAAGATGGGATTTTTGAAGGATCCCAAGAAGTTAAATATTTTTCGAGTAAAAATGGAGGAATTTTTGAAAAAAAAAACACATTTTTGAAAAAAAAATCCCCCCAAAATTTTTTTTTAAATATAAAAATCCAAAAAAAAAAAAATTTTTTAAATTTTTTTTATTGACAGAATTAAATGTCTGTACAAGTAACCTATATCAAAGAATAATAAACCCTTGTGTAAAATTTGCAGCGTTCTGTACAAGTAACCTATATCAAAGAATAATAAACCCTTGTGTAAAATTTGCAGCGTTTTATGGTTGGGGCTCTTTTGAATTCACTGAAGAAATGAGACTACTAACAGGGTGTCCATTATGGGATCTTGCCCAAACTCGGGATTTTGAGTAGGTACCCGCTCCATTGATGTTCTTGTCGCTGTGTGTATGTAGGAGGACGTGGAAGTCCAGGAAAGATTTCCCAGGTTGCCCTGGGTCAGTCCAAGAGGGGATGGATGCGGAAGACTGCTTGAGGGTGGTGTCCCTCAAGCGTCCACGTACCTCACCTCGCCCAGAGTCTTTGGATGTGAAGTGATAAGAAAAGCAAGAGCAGCGACAGGTTTTACTGCCTAGTTGATCGGTGAGGATTCTGACTGAAAGTACCAAGGCCTGGTAAAAATTGACAGATTGCTGATTGGACCCGGACTGAGTCCGCCAAATCAGAAAAGTCCTTGTTAGACATTGAGGATGTGCGCAATACCAAAATATATTTTAACTGAGAAGAATTAATTGAGCGGGAGGAACCAGGGAGATCACCTCAGGCCGCAGCCACCGTCATGTGGGAAAGGGGTGATGGTTGGTGAGATGAACTAAGACTGCCTTGGGTAATGGTATAGATTAGGACACACTACATCATCCCATTCACAGCTATGCTCTGATTCACTAACATTCGTTGTTTTAGGCTGCCTCTGCTATTTCAATCGTACCGGACATACCCTTAAGCCGCAGTCAGGCACTCGACATCCTCAACAAGGGTTGCAATATAGGCCGAGAAAGCATCACCAAACGCATCAACGCGTCTGTCGAGGCCATCAACGATCAAGACCAGTCCGCCGATGCAAAGCAGTGTCTCTCTCAAAAGGCCGAAGAAATTCAACAGGCGACTCTAAAGGAGATCAACAGCACCTGCACTGACCTCGCTATCAACCTTCAAAATGCCTCCAATTGGATAACTACCTGGCTCAAGATCGTCGCAGAATTGCCAACTCTCATCTTGAGTGTAGTCATTGGTACTATTAACGCACTCGACGCTGCCAAGGCAGATTGTAACGCTTAAGAAGTAACAGTAACTACTGCTATTTTTCTTGAATAAACTGTGGTCATACCACTTAATTCGATCTATGCAAAATGTCTCGCAGGGGCTGAATAATGGAAAGTTATTAAAGCAGCAAAACCTAAAACTTCAAAGCCAGCAAGCTTTTCGACCTCCCAAAAAACTATGAAGCATTTAAAATAATAATGTTAAATTTAATTAAAATAATAAAACGAACGTGTATTTCAATTCGCGGCGTTTTCTCAGCCGGTCTCTGAGGTAATTTCGAACACACCCAAGCCTTAAAAGTTTATTAGATTAGACACGATTTCTTGCAGACCTCCTGGTAATCCACTTTCGGCTCTGTCTGCCGTTCCCAGTGTAAACAAGCCACTGTTTCTCTTTCATCGTTGGGGTTTTTTTTTTTTTTTTCGTAGATCAGACGCTGTGGACGGGTTGACTTGGGCACATTGCCATCGTCGGAGAAAGCTTTACAAAGAGGTTTAATAAGTCGGGGAATGGTTCTGGGTTGGGATCATAGTAATGAATCAAGGAATCAAAATGAGGAGCCAAATGAGAAGTTCAGGATCCCTCCATGACCTGTTCGTTCGAGCGAACACCCTCATAATATACACCCCTTCAAACCTACACGAAATTAATATTTACGTCAAACAATGGGGTGAAGCACTCTTGTTTTACCCCTAAAATAAACACACCTCCCCCTAGTGTCCTACCCGTTAAATTTTAATCCACCTTGAAATGTAAAAAGCCTCGCACTGTTGATTCCCATTGTCCAATATCCTTTGTCACCTTTTCATTATCCTCTTTCTTTTTGCATGACAAACGCAAACGTCGTTTCTCACTTCAATGAGAAACTCTTTTGTGAAGTTTCTTTTTTTTTCAGCAATTAGTAGACGCCAGAATTAATCAACACAGAAGTCTTCTTTCACCTCGGAAGCATTTATCACTTCATTTATTTGAAAAAAAAAAAACCGCAAATTTTTTCCGCAGCTATTGGAAGTTTTTGTCGCTTTCAAACGACTGGATTTTATGGGATGACCTCGCGAGGGGGAGGCACTAGAATCGACCTTGACAGTTGAATATCACTCGAAATAACCGGCAGACCCACCTGCCCGCCTACTCAAATATAAATGAACTTATCCTCTTGACCTTCGCGGGAAAACCGAGTCTGCTGACTAGCCGAGTGAAACATAACTTCACTTGACAGAAATATACCGAAAACTGGAGAGATCTTGAGTACCTCTTGTCAAAGAGGCTGGTTGCTAACCAAATTCTAAGATAAAGTCAACTAGAACAAATGCCGGTGATTTACGTCGTATTGTAGCTTTACGTGGGATTTGCACATCGGTTACGTGGGCTGGCAACGTGAACGCCTACGATTCCCAGAGGTGAAAAGTTCACGAGAGCTTAAGTTCCTTTTCGTCATAAACATGGCGCAAACCACCATTTACAAAGGAATATTTAAGTAAGTACACCCGTTCAAACGCGAAAATGATTTTTCAAATATAGATTGCTATCTTTTACAGGGTTTTTAAACATGAACATTTTTCACGGTTATGTAATACAGTATTTTCTACGTGCACATGCATAAGTACAAGATACAATTAGGAAACTGTCGATTGTGCCATCAATTTTACAACGGTAGAATGATTATTTGGGGTAATTTGGTGTAACTACTAGATTCATGGATGTGATAAGTAGGGCTCGGATTCTTATGCTCAAGAAAATCACCAAATATGCTCGAAAAACATCTGTTTTATGCTCAATAGATATGCTCGACATCCTCATTATACGTTCTTAAATTTGCTCGAAAACACAGTTAAAATATACACAAAATGAAAGTGAAAGGAAAAAATCGACAACTTATGGGTTTTTTGGGGACTTGGGCCAGAAAGTCGAATAATTTTCGAAGTAATTTTGGACGTAGACTTAATTCATTAGGTGCCTCTGTGGTGCTACATAGGGGCTACATGAGGGTTTCTTAAAGTTTTAAAGTGGTCGAGTGTGGTGTCATTTCGAAGTATGTTTGGACGTAGGGTCCACATATGGCGGTCTCAGACCCATCGGACCTCACCGTGGATGTGTGTGGCTTCTATGTGATGTAAAGGGGCTCTTGAAGGATGTCAGGAGGTAGAATGAAGCGTCGTTTTCTGAATAATTTTGGGCATAGATTCCATTTGTTCAAACATATTTCATTTTTTTAAATAATTATTCAATGACCGGCTTCCAAAAGCAGACAGTGAATTATGGAACGATTGTTCCGCGGTTGCCGAGTTTTGAAACTCAATTATTTTCCTTTTTGACCTCTTACCTCTGGGTTTGGCATTCTGCCATGAAATATTTTTAGGTCCTGAAAAATTAATATTAAAAATTTTTTGATCCTGAAAAATGTGCCCGAAAATTACTCAGCCCCCAATCGGCATTTCTTTGTAACCAAGACCAGGAGAGCGGGCAGCTTTTCGGTTTTTATGCTGTGTAAAATATAGCTCAACGCAAAATTATTGGTACCGGGCGACCAAAACCAATTTTTTCGAATTTGATATTTAATAGATAGGTAACACTAAGTTTTCAAACTTGAGTTTTCCAGTAATTAAAAGAAAAAACGTAAAGGAGGCTCAAATTCTAGGGAAATTAAATTTTGATGAAAAACCAACTATTTAGATGAAAACCACGAGAATATGCGTTTATTCTGAAGATCGCTGTTTTATGCAGTTATATGCTTGATAAATTTAAATTATGTTGGTCCCAGAGAGGTGAAAATACTACCAAAAGGCTTCTTTCAAGATTTACTATACAGGGGGGTGGGGGGAAATGCTAATATGCTCGAATTCGAGCCCTAGTGATAAGTATAGTGATGAATTGATGAATGTGATAAGTAGTATAGTTAGGTATATTGCCACTAATTAGGCAGCCAGACCACCTTGCAAGAAGACAATTGTGCAGGGTTCATGAGACAAATTATTGACAAGCTCTTCACACAGTAGCTCTTTGGCCTTGATTGTGATTCATTTTCTTTTTATGAAAACAAAATGGAAAATGGAACGCAGTTCATTTTTACAGATTTTTGAAGAGGTGATTTGTGAAAATGTAAGAATTGCTTCATAAAAATGGAAATTGGGTTTTCGTTTTTCTTTTATAGCATTTTTTTAAAGATCACTTGCTCTTTGTATCCGATCCATACCGCCCAGGGGTAGATAGATGTATCTTTGAAATGACAATCATGGTCAATCTCATCCCTAAAACTTCAGATAACTGTCAATGTTGGTTGGATAATTATACATTTTAAATTGTCACACCTGGTATCAGGCTGGTTGCCCAGCAAGGGGGTGGACGACGCGACGGCGGCTTTTTCGTCGAAGCTCCGCTGCCCAGGAGTCCAAGGCTCTTGGGGCTCGTCTTTGGGCACTTTGACCACGTAGTAAAGTATGCCGCCGTGCGAGGTGGTCATACTCGGCATCACTCGGTACACCAAACGCCGACCACTTTTCCGCTCCGGCACTTTCGGGAGGGCGTTTTATATTTTGAATCGGGGTTTGTCCCGTTCGGTTCGGTCGCGAAAACACAACTGCCGCTCTTTCGGGCCGAACTTCCTCCAAGTTCCTCTCCCAGAGCTCAAACCCCCTTGGCCACAGTCGTCGCTCCCCACCCCATAGACATGAGTCCTGGATACAGCGGATGCCGTCTACAGAATAGCACGCCGTTAAAATTCGATAGAAATCAGTTCAATAATGAAATAATTAATTACGAAAAAAAAAAAAAGGTTTCACATGTTTCCTAATTTGATCTCTTTTAACGTTCAATTTTCACAATATTAGGGACAAAATATTCAAAGCCACAAAATTAGGGATCGCAATGAGTCCACTTTTTAAATGTCTTCAACAAGATCTGTAGCGGGGAAAAAACGTCTGAACTTAAATACGGTCGACTCCACCTCCTCACATCTCTATGATCCGCCTTCTCTTTCCCTTCCTCGTCCTCAAGTTTGCCTTTTCCCTCTTCTATCGATCGGCCTCTCTCGTGCTTCCCCGGGTTCCCCTCCACCGCCCCCACGGTCAACATGGCGACACCGCCCCCTGCCGCCCCTTCGACCCGATTTCCGCCCCAGGAGCAGAAAAAAAAGGCCTTTTCTTATTTCTGGGGGATTAACCTAAATACCGATACGAATAAACAGTCCAACATAAACACTCCGTTCGAACCGTTCCAATCAAAATTTCAAATAACTCGGCCTAATTCAATTTTTCACGCCCTCTGACCCACTTCCGGCTGTACAAATTGATCGTTCGGTTAAACTTGAGATCTGTAGCGAGCAACAAACGTCGCAAAACGACTCCAGCAAGAGGCTGTTAGTACGGAGCGCACGAGTCATCTCGGTAGCACACGTGGAGGGTTACTCCCTAAAATGCTGAATCCCATCAAGTTTTAGTGCCTCTCCATCAAATCTCAGTTATCTCTATGCCACACGTGTTCTCAAACACCAGAGCCTTACAAATATAGCCGCACATACAGGGGTGGATTTCGAGAAGGTTTGAGATTCATGTAAATTGAACTTACAGTAGGTATACTCACTCAAATATAATAATATTGTTACTTAAATATTATTTTACAAGTAGCAAAAATAATTTAAATTTTTGCCTGGAATAATATTATAGGAATAATTATTATATTATAATATAGCATATTATGCTTTAGCCGTGAGCTTACTGCCCAAAAACGTTATGTAGAAGGGAGACACAGATGTGTGACATCATGGGTCACGAGCCATGGGGGCGGTGTTGGGGTGGTTGTCGGTACGTGTCGTACGGATGTCGGTGACTTTTGGTAATGCTTTCCACGACCCAAGTCGAGTTTAAAAAAATGGAAAATCATCAAAACAAGGCTAAGGGAAACTCTGAGTGACAACAATCTGGAGGATCTCATGTTGATGGCTTGCAAGCAGGAGCGCCCAGCCGGAGCACTGAGCCGAGGGGCTTCAGCCGTTTTCGGCCCTCCTCGCCATCACATACCGCTTGGTCTCTCTCCCTCATCAGCAAGCCTTTTGTGTGTGTGAGCGTTATGATTCCGTTTTGGTTAAATGTTATTGGAATAATACACGTTGGCATGTGCAACAAGGGTAACAAATGTTGGTGGTCCTCAAAATTTGTCATTATAATATAATGATATATAATATATACATATTATATACGTTTCAAGATGTGTGGATTCTGAAACTGAAATGTCCGTTCACCGTCCACGACGTTTTGAGCAGTAGGAATTCATTTAAAAATCTGAAATTTTTGACAAAATACTTGGTTCTCCTTTTAGTAGAACTCCCAAAGTGTTCAACCCGATCGCACAAACTGGTGGGGCTCAGAGGACCTAAAAAGGGGCTTCAGGAGGGTTTTTAAGAGTTAGGTGTCGTTTTCGAACTATTTTTGGAAGTAAAGTCCATTTTTGGGAGTCCCAAAAGCATCCGATTTCACCTTGAGGATCCATGGAGCTTTTGAAGGATGCCGAAAGTCGAATAAGGATTCATTTTCCGACTATCCTTGATAAATGTTTTCTCGGGGTCCTTCATCCGTTCAAAAACTTAACGTGAAAATTTAAAAAACTAATTTTTTTTTTAAATAAATAAATTTAAAAATATATAAAAGATAAATTGAAACAGATGTAATTTGTCATAGGCCTGAGGTTTAGCGAAGAATTCGAAAGAAATGAACAAGCAGGGGAACATAATATGTCATATTATAATATGCGAGAAAGGGTGGAGGGGAGATGGTGAGGTGGGCTGGAAACGCCCAAAGCTTCTCAGCTCAGAGCTCCAGCCAGGTGCTCCTCTTGCGAGCCTTATCGTTGATGAGCTGTGATTATGTACTTAACTGAAGAAATTTGCAAAATGCATCATATCTTGAAGCGCTATTTTGTTTGTACAGAGTCAGTACAAACAAAATAGCGCTTCATACTATAGACGGTCCCAACACATTCACATACCAAGCGCCACTGTTATTTTTCTCTTTCACCTAAGAATTAGGTTCATCTAGGTAAGTAATACAAGTGAGGTCTTTGGATAGGTAACTGTGTGTCGGGGGGAGGGCCGGTCAAAACCGCCTATCCGCCCATGGTTGTGGCAGTGGTATGCATATAATATACATGGCATATATTATATTGCCATACGGCCTATATATAGGATCCTACATTACCATAAGGCCACTAGTTCGGCATCCTCACTGGTCTAGGCCTTTTAGAGTCAGGCCATAGTTCGTCGGACTCACTTGTCTTACTGTTAGTTAGACCACTAGTTCGGCATCGTCACTTGTCTCACGGTCAGGCAACTATAGTTTGGCGTAGGACAGTGACTTTTCCAACATGCAAGATGGGTTTCAATCCGACACGCCGAAAACCTATACAGATGAACATAGTCGGTTGGTAACGCATGTTCCATGTTTCTTGAATTTTAGTTGTATGCTAAAAAGCATCCGGGGTCGAGTTTTTTAAAATTTATTTTAATTAGTTACATTTTAATTATGAAAAAATGAAATGAAAAGTAAAACGTCTGTGGGCTTGGCAATGAATGGTGCTCGTACAAATCCTTAAATTATACCCCGTGCCGATTGATCCTGTTATTTTTTTAAATCACAACTAGAAACGTGTCACAATTTTTGACCGCCTTCGCCGCGGAATAGATGCCACAGAGATCGGAGAATTCTTTAAAAAAAATAACAAACTAATAGCGGCTGCTTGTTATGCAGTTGACGAGGGGGACGTTAGAAAATCCTCAAGAAAAACCGAGTCAGGGTCCGTGAAACCGCGATAAAGGGGAAAAAACCTCGTCAACCACAGATACTTTTTAGGTGTACCGCAAGTTTTTATCTTCACAGAGAAGTTGAAGCTTGTAAACTCGGTGTGATGTGCAGGATGAAGGTTTTAATTCATCTAGAGAGAGAACCAAGTTAGTTGTGCGAGTGAATTTATATTTGGCTAAAACACAAAATTGAAGAACGGCGTTTTTCACGTAAAATTTGGTTTTTTGAACAACAACAAAACACCATTGCTGCATGACCACTGATGTATGTCGAATAGAACGTTGGAAAAGTCAGGCCCTTCGTCGCGTTTTTCCGGTTCGAGGGATGAGAGGCTAGTAAAAAAACGTATAAAACCGTCAAAGGGCGCAGAAAAAGGGGGAAGTTGAAAAATGCAGCGGGTCCGGGAATTGGATACCAGAAGTCTGCGGAAAAACCTCAGTCATTTTTCACAACTGCTATTCCCTCCCAAGCGGCACAAGTTGAGAGTGAATAAAGAGCAAACGCCGAATACACGATGCCGAAACGGTGCATTTAAAACGGTGATTACAAATGGAACTTGTTTGCAGACAAAACCCTTTTGACTTTGTCGACTTTTCAACTCCTCACGAGATCACGGCATCTTGTTTTGTTGGTGCTCTTCATGTTACTTTCATTTCGGGGTCGTCCCCTGAGCATCGTGCAGTGCGTGACTTGATGCTCCAGACCACATTTCTTCCCGCAGTGGCTTCTCCGGCGAACCCACTTGAATTGTTAAGAAGGATAAAGTTTGGGTAGTGAAGAGGGGATAATAACTTCGTTAAAAAAACGCTCAGACCATGAAAGTGATAGGTCAAATAGAAATTTGAACATTTCTGGGTTGATCATCATGGCCGCCAATTTTTTTTTTTTTTTTTTTTGTAGGTACTGTTGTACGATAGAATCGAAAATGTCAACTTTATTATTTCGGGCCACAGCCATACAGCCACTTTCTTTCGACTGGGGTCGTTTCTCTTTTCAAAGTGAAGGGTGTCGTACCGTGCGATTATCTGTGTACCGAAGCCCTCGAAGCTGTTGTAAGCAACGGGGTTAGCAATTTCACTGTCCCGGTGGGAAATCCTCGCAGTCAAAACGGCTTATCCCCTGTAATATGCCAGAATTACATCCCTGTAATTTGAGCAGACGGTCCACAAGGGGCATTCCTTAGAGGTTTGATGCCTAACGGAGGAATTCCCACGGGAGTATCAGTTAGGAACTCATTTTAGAAAAATCTTCTGTAAAAACCCGGATGCTTACCTACATGGTTTTTCACATCTTTTGTTTTGGCTCAAGCTTAAAACCAGTCTCAAAGTTATGGCTAGGGAGAGAACAAAAACGCGGATAATATTGGTATTTTTTTTAACCATCATATCCCACTCGTGCCTAAATCGAGCTGAGACCGCTCTATGGGAAAACGATTACTTTTTCGATAACGGTGAGGGCTGACGACCCGAACGAGGGTGAAAGTTCTCCGACCTTAAATAGAACCCTTTCGGCTCGACACTAAGAATACACCTTTGGAAACGTTGTCGGAACTGTAATCCAAATAGCGTCAGAATATTCTCATATGAGTGAGGCAGACTAGCGGAACAATAGCGGGATTTGACAGCCTGATCAAGCTATTGATCAAGCTATTGATTGGAAGAAGTGACCACGATCAATTTTGAACGTAGAGAACTAGTCCGTGGAGTTAGCAAGCCTGTTTGATCGGCGAGCCTGCCAACCCAGGTGTTCACGCGCGTGGGTATGCCGTCGGTATATCACTATTTAATAATGACTGGTTTGGCTGCTACGCCCGAATTTGTCCTTTCTGCATACCAAGCATGGGTTTGACCAGTTTGACCTTCAAACCTGAGTTTTACTTGTACATGTACGACTGCCATGCCTCAGTTACTTTTAAAGCCGATCCTCGTTTGACATCTTGCATTGCCAGTCCTTTGGCAGAAGAAACCGCCTCAACAACTGCCGGAGTCTGCACGTAACAGTACAACTGTCTGGTTTGGGCAGAAGGAAACGCTGGGGATTTCATCCGTGAACGTTCCTTAGCCGAGTGAATGCCATGAACCGTGA
The DNA here is from genome assembly GCA_955831195.1 of Pilophorus perplexus. Lineage (NCBI taxonomy): Eukaryota > Metazoa > Arthropoda > Insecta > Hemiptera > Miridae > Pilophorus > Pilophorus perplexus. The sequence continues at coordinate 10,173,863 of OY037009.1, forward strand.
CGGTTTCACGGGTCATCTCCCTCCCGCCCTCCACTTGCACCTATTTGTGTACAGCCATCACGATTTTGTGCTTCATTACGCTCCGGCTTTAAATACATTTATAAATATATGCAATCTAAAATGTAAAATCTGATCGGGTTGAGTGTGGAACGATATTCTAAACCCAAAACCCAAACATGCCACAATCAAAATGAGCTCTATCGCCTAACGTTGGAGCATTCACGCTTGAATGAGTTTTAGAGTGGTATCTGTTGGATGTTCACGTGGTATCAAATATCCTGATCGCATCAACGGTATTGGAGACTTGGTGTTCACTCGACCACTCAGCTCATTCCACCGTTGTAAATTTACAGAACTTTACGTGTCCTCTTTTGCCATTTCAAAATATTCCTGCTAGTCAGCAATGAACACCCGAGAATCAAGTGAGAGCTAATTGGAGGAAACTATGTTAAACGAGCCATATCGGAATCGATTTCTGCAGCACACATTCCACCAATTGACCTGACTTTAAGAATTCAGGTCGCCTCGGCTGATTTGCATGACGACACCGAGACGACTGCGGAGGTGCTAATAGTTTCTGAGACAATGCGGAATAGCTGTGACCTACTGGCGTTATTTCGAGTGTTGAAGGGGTCGTTAGTTCAATTGGGCCTTCGCTGTCCCAAGGAGGATGCAACTCCGAAGATGGAATTATTCTCACCGAATTCCTCAGAGATAGAATTAATACTAGTTGGAACCGGGGCGCGAAGGAATGGAAGACGGTTCCTAGAGCAGGACACCTCGGTGCAGTATGTTATTTAGCAATATTTTTTTCACAGCAGTAAAGCTATAGCTATAGCTTCTATAGAAGAAGCCTCACTCTTCCATTTCTAGGAGACAACTTTAATAAAGCCGTCCAGAAAAAAATAATCCAGTAACGTTACGTCTTTCCTGCCATTTACCGGTCGCAAAGACTTTATCCACATACGGAGTTGATGGCTGACGGAAGGCCGTTGATGGGTGACTGGACTTCTCTCGTAATAGATGTGCATTTACAGGTTCCCTTCTCATTGGGTAGCAGAAAAAACGCCTTTCACCGAGTCTTGCTAAGTGAGTATTGAGATCTAGAATTGGCTGGGAACCTATACGGCGAGTTCCTGAGTGGTTCAAACGTGCCATTAAGGAAACAGTAAAACCCTAATAATAAGTGGAATTGGTTGGTAATAGAGATTGTTCTTAGGAATACCGAACGAGAGTTCTACTTTTTGATTTGGACGATTAGACCAAAACAAATTTCACGGTACAATCAAACCTGAACATGAACCAAGAAAAACAAAAGATCTTTTTTTCGCTGCCATCATACGGGAACGCGATGCATACAGAAAACCTGCGGACCTGCCACATCGTCGTCACCGGAGCGCACAACGCTGACATAGTTTCCGCTCCGCTGGGCCCAAAACCTTTTTCTTCCAGTTTTTCTTTTGCTACCTGACCATCCGAGGTCGTTTCGAAGCCGGATTCTTCTTATTCCTCTCCTACCGCCCCATTTGCTACCAAGTACGCTTTTCCGGGGCTCAACCTTTTCGAGAACGAAAAAAAGGAAAAAAGCCCGAGTCGACCTTCACGGAACGATCTTTGGAGAAGGGCCGAGTTATTATGACTTCTTCAGAAGGGCAACCTTCGTGTTCTCGGTTGTTTCAGGCTAATGGCGACATATCGAACGCCCCAGGGTGCCTACGAAAGGGCAGAATTCTATAGATCGACGTTATAAGATGTTTTCCAAGTCATCAGTACCCAGAATTAATGGCGCGCGAGAGGGCCCATATTTTGAAGAGGGACAACCACGGTGATCGAGGATTGAAGTAAATATCATTACGTTTCTCCACTTTAGATCTCATTTTAGAATCATTGCTAAATTTCCTATCAGAGTAATGCATTTCTTAGGTACAAGTTGTAGCCCACCCCACTTCATTCAGTCGTGGGCCACGGGAGACGCCACTCACGGCGGCGTGATCGGGAAGTCCAGCTTCTCGCACTAACGAGAGGGCTGCTAATTACTCGGACTCACGGCGTTATCGTATAACTGACCAGCTATTATTATAGTTCTTATAAGAACGTCAACAGTGCATTTTCGATTGGGACTGAAGACTGGGCCTCCCCTGGCGACATTTCGTTTTGGGAAGCCAGGTCAGCGGATCCAATTATTTCGCGCGAATATTGTAGAACTAATAAAAACTTAGGAACTCAATTAAATTTGGGCATGTACGTACACCTGTTACATCCGTTAACCAGGGTACAAGTGGTTTGATGAGGTGTGGAATTTCAACTGCTGTTGATGCAGAGCTTGTAGGCTGCCCTTGCTGTTCTATGTCTATGGAGTGGGGTCGTTATTTACATGGCAGGTGTCTTGCTCTTCAAGCCATTTCGTCCCTGGTATATGCTAAAACTTCGTGCCGCAGTGACTGACAGCCACTGTGGCTTTCCTGTTCAAAATGCGGAGCTCTGCTAAGCACCCTTAAGGCCAGGAAATTTACGCAACAAGTCTGAGTTTCATGGGCTGCCAAAGCTTGACCTGTAGGCCTACCAATTTGCCGTTTTCTTTTCCAATCGTGGAATTAAAACAACCTATTTGATCATCAAACCAAAAACTGATGTTTTTAACCACTGACGAGTTTTTCAACTCGTCGGTCCTCCCGCATTTAGTGCTCAACGCCATAACACAACGCATCCGAATGACCACAATGACGACACAGCATCAAAACAACCCGTCAGAATTGTTACATTGAATTGAATCGCCTGGGGATTGTGTCCCCAACAATGAGAGCAAAGCTGACTTCCTAATCGCGTTAGTGACACAAAAGGGAAGGTACAACGAAAACGCATTAGAGCCGCCCTTCACAAGTTCGAATCCCCCCCACAGCGATGATCGACGACACTGATGACCTTTGGCCAACAGAATGGTCTGAGCGGGCAATATGAGAAATTAAAAAAAAAGCGTTAAGAATGTTATGAAGCTCCAGGCGCTCGTATCAGTGTCACTCCAGTAAAGTAATTTCCTCTATGTAATTGTAGTTCCAGTGAATACCGCCTGAAGCAATATCTTCGGCTTGCAAACCCCGCCACGTTTTCCCATTTATTAGCGGATATTACAGTTGACAAAACGAACGGCGAGAGAAATGGAATTTACCGGAGGGGGCAAACTGTCACCCGAAGGAGTTCCACCGCCTGGCACGATAGTAATTTGCTCATAAAGCTTCACCTCAACCCTTTTGCAGGCGATACTGAAGCTGGCACGCGAAGGCGTTGAATTTAGCTGGACATATAGGCGAGCGTAGCGAGTTGGAAAGCAGAGGAAGCCAGGAATCGTGCGGCAAACAAATTAAATAACTGCAACAACGGGAGCAGTTTCTTCAAAGCTCCACGAAGTTGCAGCAAAACAGCCCTCATCACATCGGTTTCATACACTAAGTGGTCTTAACTTGCGAATAAAGCTTGTTGTACTTCTCCGCTTCCACTCTGTCGCCATGGTTGGTCCAGCATTTCATTCAAGCAGTCCTTCTCGGTAACGTGGTTCAGACAGACATCAAAGCATAGGGGTTTTCCTAGAGTACGGGGTTCACAGGTGCATTAAAATGCTCGAACTGGAGCAGGTACGTCTCTAGCCAACCCAGATACAGGCGTTCGCTGCTTTTCCACTGTCCTCTAAGTCCTTGTGGCAACAAGGCAACACGGCCTGGTTGGAGAAAACAGCTGGTGGAATAGCAGCATTCCCTGTATAACGGGGCAGTTGAGCGATTGCTCTCACTTGGAGTGGGAACTCCTCTACTTCAGGGTTTCTCCAGAGGCAAGTAGCGTATGACATTTATCTGGACTCTCGTTTGCATCTCTCGGCCTTCCTTATATTCTGAAAGTACCGACCCAGCCTCACAGAACCAGACTCAGCATGTATCCCGCCAAATCACTCAATTTAATGAACTAATCAGAATATTCTGGATGAAGTGCATCTGGCCATCCTGCAAACAGCTGTTTTGTGCTCTTATAAGATTATAATCAGTGTTGCCAGAAGTTAGTATCCTCAACACCTGCAAATCATTAAGATTCGAGTATTTTACTTTATTTATTTTTGGTTTATTATTCTTGGAATAATACACCTATGTTTTCGCGACGCGGGTCGACGACTCCGATCGGCCTCAAAATTTGACATTATCCGTTTCAAGAGGTCTACATTCTAAATCCGAAATGTCCGTCCGCCGTCCGCCGTCCAGGCCGTTTTGGGCAGTAGGAATTTTTTTAAAAATCTGAAATTTTGGCAAAATACTTGGTTTACCATCTAGTTGTGCCCGCTAGGTTTTCAGTCCGATCGCCCAAACCCGTGGGGCGCTATGGGGCTAAAATGGGGCTACAGGAGGGGTGTTTTGAAGGCTTTTAGCTATGGGATCGAGTTAGGTGTCGTTTTCGAAGTATTTTTGGACGTAGAATCCATTTTTGGGGGTCCCGGAACGATCCGATTTCACTGTGGCGTTCTATAGGGCTTTCATGGGGCTAAAAATGGGATTTTTGAAGGATCCCAAGAAGTTAAATATTTTTCGAGTAAAAATTAAAGAATTTTTGAAAAAGCACATTTTTGAAAAAAAAAAAAATCCCCCCAAAAAATTTTTTTTGAAATATAAAAATCCAAAAAAAAATTTTTAATTTTTTTTTTATTGACAGAATTAAATGTCTGTACAAGTAACCTATATCACAAAATAATAAACCCTTGTGTAAAATTTGCAGCGTTTTTTATATGTTGTACTTTCATTCGTAGACAGTACTTGTGATTGTCTCTCATAAATGTGTGAGCCCATCTTGGTAATTTCCGGACGGGTCATTCTTTAAAAGATCCGTTCGGACTTTCTGATGACCTTTAAGATATATATTGTTGCTCCTACCATATATCACCCGCTGATCAACAAGACGCCTACACAGAGTAAAAGTCGCCATCTTGATACCTTGGAATATGTTCAGGCTTTCAAGGCGAAGGGTAAATGCGAAGGGCACGAAAAAAAAGCGCCTCGAGGCGTATTTGACCTCAAGACCATTCATGGCCCTGTTTGAAGCTGAATTATTCAACCCGCCTTCTGTACAAAAAGGGATGAAAATATCATCTTTGGGGCGTTTCTCGCAGGAGGCATTTCTGTGGAATATTTTCCAGCAATATTTAATATAACCGTCGGGGTATTTTTTTTTTAAAACGTTTGATGGTCGGAGCCTTTTGAGAGCATGGAATATTTCAAATCCTCATGTTCTGCAGCAGTCTCACCACCTCTATACGGCTATGTAATAGCACAGGTCACAAGGGTAATAAACGGGGGTATATGAGTGATATGTGGGCAGCAAATACCACAGTGTTATTAACCGACCTCCACGTGGGCGGTTATCGAAAGGGCAAAACTACTCCCACTGGCTTTCCACATAGACAGGAAAATTCTTGTTTTATTGAGAGGAGCCAATAAGTTCAAACATTTGCTTTGATTTGCTTTGCTTTTGATTGAGGTTCAGTCGTTTCTACACTGCTTGTATAAAAAATACCTTACAAACCTTGCAGTATCCCAGCAACTGTATTTGTTCCTCACCTGAAACAACAAAAATTAATGTTAACGAAAAATACATCTTCAGTAATGCACAGTTTGTGGAGCGGAATGGAGTGACTGGCAGGTGGAAGGATAGATTTTCCCCAAACAAAAGCCGTCCTTGTGATGGTGCGTGACCCGGTTTTCGTGGTTGAGTGCCCTCCAACCGTGTTTTCTATTTTAAGGGGAATCCATTCACGTTTAAAGTAGCGTAGAAGGCGGAAACATATTCATAACGTGAATCGATAGGTGAGCCGGAGAGGGCGAAAATATTTCGATTAGAACAAGATTTTTCGTGGGGGCCAGAATCAAGTGCCTGTTCAGTCTGCAGTTCACTACGAGAGGAAATTAATTTTCTTCGAGGGAAACTCTAATTGCGCTGAAAAGGGTGTTAGTGACATCAGCCGAGGAAGTTAACCCTCCACGTGGAGGAGGCGCTAAGTGGATCTGGGAAGTGGAGAAAACGTAATTTCCACGGCTGAGAGGGGGCGAAAAATACCTGCAGGGAACTGATTGCCGAGTGGCAGGATATGATTCGTGGAAACCTTTCTCGCACTTGTTTTAATGGAACTCTCAACGCAGAGACTGGACTCACAAATCAAAAGAGTGAGTGGGGAATTAGTTTACCAATTAGTAATACCACCAGGGCTAAGTTCTTCAAAAGCCCTATTTGTAGCCCCATAGATCTCCACGCTGTGGTCAGAGGAGTCTGAGACCCCATACGGGTTTTACGTCCAAAATTACTTCGAATACGGCATCACAATCGACCCCAAGTCTTTTAAAACCTCAATAAAAGCGTGTACCGTGCTAAAACTCCAACTGCTCAAAATGGTGTGGACGACGTCCACCGGGCCGAGATGGGACCCTGGACGTACACAGGGTGAAACTTCTTGAAACTGAATCTACACAGGTTTTTTTTACAACAACTCAAAGAAAAATATTGAAGGAATTGCTCATCGCAAGAAACCAGACACCCTAGCACTGAAGATCGGAGACAGTTTGGCGCGTGCCGTGACGTAACTTGGGGTTCACTGACACTCCTGACCGATATCCCCGTCAGACCCCCAGTGTCATTAAAGTGCTTTCTCCCTCACAGACCTCCCAGCCTTGAGCGGCTTTTTGACAGCAGTTCCACGCCAACCCCAATGCGTCGGTATCGGGTGGCCATCTCATTCTCCCCCAAAAGCAATAAAGACGTGCCATTACTGACGTTACGTGACCGACTGAACTCATCTACCACCAGTGGTGGTCCACCATTATACAATTCCCTCATATCTTGCTGACGACGCAGACAATTTCATAACGCAAGTTGGATGATACTGTTTTCCTTAACTATATGGGCCTGTACTTGGGCGGTACTCTGTTCCGCCTTGCCATTTTTAGTCATTAAGCTAATTCTTCGTTTTTCTGATATTCCCTCCCTACACGTCTACATTTCAGAAAAGCGTTCAAACCCTGGGTTTCGTGGAGCGATTGTCCTGCGGTTGAACATCCTGTTTTGTGTTTAGGCTACAAAACGCTCACTCGAGGGCAAAAGGAAGCCTCAACCGTTGCACAATGGCTTCCGGCTCCGTTCCGGTGAAGTCATCAGGTTGATGAGACCGTCAGATACGAGCTCCCACATCATCAATGGGGTCCATTGCGAGAAGTGTTCAGTCACGCTGGAAGGGACGCAAGGACGGCTTTTCAGTTGTGAAACAGACTGAGGATTGAGGAGATTGAGCGGAGTGAGGGAGTGCAGTAGTTGCATTAAAAAGATGCGTTGCTCTTGAGGATTTATTGCTGCTTGTGATTGTTTTGCGCCAAGGGATGGGAATCGATAATCGATATTTCAGAAATACCTTACCAATATATCGAAAAAATCTGGAAAACATTATTTTTAAAAACATTTTTTTAATGATTCAGTTATTACCTACTAAGAAGGGGAAAGCATATGCTATAATATAGGAAGACTATAGGAATCTATCTGATACAACCCCAGTTGTTAATATTGACTTGAAAAAGCCCCAAATCGCGATTAGGAATGGATGTGTTTCTAGATTATTTTTTTTTATCGATAGAAGGCTAGTCTTCGGTGTCCTTAAATTTTGGAAGCTTCCAAATGACACCGAATCGTAAACTGAAAGTTCGTACGAATTTATGGAATTTACGGAAAAATCCCAATTTGAATTTTCAGTGGAAACAATTCAGCCCTCATTGGTCGACGATTTGCCAAGTTGGCCACCATTTGAAAAATTAAAAACTAAAGGATCAGATAATTTCATAAAATAAAGTCGATATAAGTTTACTATACCCGATAACATTCACAACAAAGCGAACACGGCCATTTTCGCTTTACCCCAATGTCACAAGTGCCAATCACCAAGAAAATCAAGACAAAATATGAAAAATCGATCTGCACGCTGGTGTCTTTGGAGGAAAACTAGCCGTCAAACTGGAAGCGCTGTACGTGACGTCTTTTTTTAATCGACCAGATTAACTTTAGACGAATACAAACTACGTGAAAGACTTATTGTCACGAAAATGATGTATTTTCTCCTTTTGACTTCTAAAAACATGATACAGGATGATTTTACCCAAAATTCGGGTGCGCGTCAATTCCTTATGAAGATGATGGGCGCTGCTCCCGATGTTAGCCATGCAGTATCTTCCCTCAATAGACCTTTTGCCGAATGGCGGACGGGGAGGTGTAACCGCGACTGGTATAACCTCAAGCGCAAGGTTATGCGATTGACTGTTTTGACCCGTCCCTACTGTCAATGTGTTTACGGAAGTTTTTTGATTTGGCGCAGACTCTCCAATCGGCTTTTTTGCTTAGTGACTGTGGTGGGTAAGTGTCATGGCTGTGCAGATACCCTTGAAAAAAGTGAAACTCGATGATTCCAAAACAGCAAAACTTTTTCCCCCCGAGACATTTTTTGAGGTAGTGATAACGGCTGATTCGAAAAATTATTCACGAAACTAGACAAGAGGGTATTTGGATGAGAAGTAAACGATTTGGAAGACTGTATTCAACAGGAATTCCAAGTAAACAAAAACCGTAAGTCGCATAACCTTCTCACACGATAACCTAAACGTTAGCGTCACCGCGACGCGAAAATCCATTCGGCAAAAGGCCAATCGACTGATCCATCGAGGGAATGGTATGGGACGGAGAGAGTGTAGCCGTTCTTCTATGTCTATAGAGAAGGGATCGTTACATGGCAGGTGTCCCATGAAGAGTGCACTCTTCAAACGAATTTACCTCTGTCACAAAGCATTAAACGCAAATTTTGCCAGGATAAAACTGTAATTGGCTCCAAAGTAATTAACTGACTACTCTAAATTTTAGAGTGTCCTCAGAGTTCATCACCAACGTCATTTCATGGCACATTCTGAAACCCGAACTTCAAAGCACATTTTGATGGAAAATTCCATCGAAATCCTAAAGAAATCGACCCTTTTCCCCACTATCTACGCATTCAATTTGGTTCGTGGCCCGTTTCCTGATTCGATTATCAACAAAGAGGAAATAGGATGAGAGAAATTGGCCCGTAGCTCCTTCTGTCCATCTCGAGGAAACAGCCAATTGCAGGCGAGCTCGACAGATAAATTGGCCCGTTTGGTGTCCGATTGCGGTTATGACCTTTCTTGATGCTCGTATTTCAAACAAATAACCGATTTCGTTCTTTCCATTTCCGTTAACAAAACCTTTATGAGCTGATATGGAAATTTCGTAAGTGCCAATTGAAGAGATTCTCAATGAGGTCAATGAATCATTTCTGATGTCAGTATTAATGGCATTTAATTTTAGCTAACGTTTCACTCCTTGTTGCCCCATGAGGCTTCTCGTCGGAGGTTTTAAATAGCCCCAACTACGCATCGGTTTCTCGACTCGTCATGAAAGTTCTTTTAGGCGAAGTGCCAAATAGGGCTTTGCAGTGTGGTGGATGTTGTTTCACGATTTAATTCGAGCTGGGAACGTCAATGACGAGCTCAGTGAATCGATTCGGATATTTTTAGCGAAATTTCATCGAAATCGATTAATCTTCCGTTTTTCAATAATACGGAAAACAATATTATTTTTCAATTAGGTATTTGTTATTTTTTTTACAAGCGGGTTTCTGGCGTTGGAAATAAAAATGAGAAATCGGCTTGTTTGCCAGTTAGGAACTCTTAAGAGTCTCATTTTCTATTCGATTTCTCATTTTGTAATTACAAGTGCAACATTATCTCATTTCCAAGCAGCATTTACACTTTACACACTGCGTGCCCACGGCTCTGTTCTTTTTCGTTATAAAATAATTTCTCTCCAACATATTCCTAGTCCATGTCTACTAAGGGACATCACAATAATTAATCAAAATAAAGATTGTTCAATGGTCACAAGTAGCAAAGAGTGGGTTTGCAGTTCGAATACGTACCTGGCTTGTCTGGTGTAGGTCTGGGGGTCGGCTGCAGCACTCATTGCGACAGGTGCATCCAAATCGTCTATGAGATCTCCTGGCTCGGGGGAACTGACCACTTGAGGCTTTTCGCACTCGAAAAACGTGACGCGAACTTTGGACGCTTTGCTGCTGTCAGACCTGCGCAAACAAGAAGATTTCTCGTGAAAACAACCGCTGAAAATTAGGGTAGACAGAAGTATAGATACAAAAGAGATCTCGATTGAGTCAAACGTGATGTTTGAGTGGTCGATTAGATTTGGCTCACCCACTATTCGCCTTACCTCGACAACCACCTCGAAAAAGACACCACAATTGGCTCCCTGGTTAAAACGCTCAAATACCCCCTCAGGAAGCTGGCACACCGGATCAAATCTTGAATTTTGTCAAAGTTGCTAGTGACATAAAGCTGCAGGTGTTCAAATCTTCATTAACATATTTTGGGTGAACGAAAATTCATTACAAACTAGGATTACTCACATTGAAGAGAGGTATGCGATTATATTGAAAAAATCCATTTCGCTAGGAAACACGACAAATTGAAACGGTGTTATCTTATCGCGGCTTCTATTTTAATGCGTTGTTTTTGTCACGAAAATGATTGTCTCGCGTGTCGCCTTCTTTTCAACCCAGGCCTTGAACTAGAGATTTTTTATATTAATGAGAGGTGGTTGAAAATAGCTGGTGCACGTTTGGAGGTTGCACGTCAACTGCAAGTCCAGGGCTGGCAGCACTGTTTGAACTTTGGTAAAAGGGTAGGAGGACGTTAGAACGACGGATTTATCGCTGTCCCGGCGGAATGAGACTGGGCGATCAATTTACTGTAAACGGTTCGTTCTGAACAGAGCGAGACGCGGACTTTCCAAACAGGTGCTGCTATAGGGGTGTCTTATATGCGGAAGTGCGGGAAAACGGAAACTCCGTCACCAATCCCTCACCACCAGGACATTTCCCAACTGAACCTGCTTCCATCTATAAGGCATCCTTGCCTGTTGGGGACGGGCCTAATAATTCGTCCAACGGAAGGTTATATACCAGGTAGGCGGATCTTTTGTTCCAAGGCGGGAAAAAGGTCATCCGACGACGCCCTTTTGTCACCCTGAAACCTCCCTTGGAAGAAATTGATGCGCACGTCGAACGGAAATAGGTAGTTCGATCCGGTGATTGAACAACTGGAAATATTGCTGCGACGCAAAGAGACAAGCAACACTAATAGAAGTGACTGGAAAATCGAAAAAAAAAAAAAAAAATTGTTAATAAAATTTCATACCTACCAGTTTTTAAGATTTTAAATGTTTCAGTAGACTCTGGTAGGCGACGTCGAACACGTTAAACGTCGTTTTTATGGTCTCAAGTCCGCTAAGAAAAAAGATTAACTGCCCATCAACCTCTGAAAGCAAAGGAAAATACGAATCATCTTCCGCCTAGGGAGATCGATGGGGATCGTCATGCGTATCACCAGGGCTCGCAAAAAAGGTGTAATTCGCGAATGGTGAGTCCACCTCCTCACCACTACAAGCAGAGGCTGTATACATTTTTTTGCAAGAAATAAATAATAATTAGAGAAGTATTACGTGGCCTGGTTCTGCGGACCGCATACCAGGAACTACTGGATGGATGGACATTGTGTCCACATGGGGTGCACTGTGCATTGCACAAGTCGTTCGAGTGTGAACATTAAGTTCTGGGCACAAGTCGCCCGATCAACGTAGGCTGGCTATGGATTTTTCATCAAAGAATTTTCTCATTATGTAGGAAGTTGGAGTAATTAAAGAAGATTACCTACTCTCTGCTGACTAGGTTTAGGATTATACTTAAGCTCTGATTTCCATACCAGGGCGATAAAGGGATGCGTGTCCGCCGGTTCATTAATCTCATGCCGGTGAGTTCATCCATCTGTCCGCCCTCCCTTTCAATGCGATTCAGAATGGACGTTGCTAATCAATTATCGCCACTGCCCTGTCCCCGCCCCCAGCGGAAATCCAACTCCATCGCGGGATTAGTAGAGGGTGCAGTACTTTGTATCCACGGCAACCAAGATAGTGAATTATTAAAGGGCCAAAGATACCAAATGCCGCGGTACGTCATGTTCCGTTTTCAATGACGAAGCCTAGAAAAAATAAGTTTCAATTACTTCTAACTTCAAACTATAGAGCGGTTCTAGAGTGCCTCATATCAAACTTGTTTGTAATCCCTTGCAACTCGTCCGTTTGAGCCCTTTCGGTCCAGTTTTAAACTTCATCGCGCCGGCTATCGACACCGTCAAATCAGTTGTAAACCCCCCACAACCCAGTTGTCATTCCCATAAAAACGCATTCCACATTCCCATAAAACCATTTCTAAACCCACCAAAGGGTTCTGCACGTCATTAAACCAGTTTGAAACTCCTTCAGACCTGAGGTGGTTAGGGTGAGAAATGACTCCTCTGCTGAGTACTGACTCCTCTGCACCGTCGGCAAACACCAGACTGTCCTTCAGACCTGTTTCAAGCACCCTACAACCACCTATAAACCTGCCAACGAGTTCTATACCTCATCAAAACCATTTTAAACTGCATAAAACCAATGAGTTGGTTAGGGAGAGAGAACGACTTCTCTGCTGGTTTGAATACTAAATTGATTATTTAGGTAAACAATTATAGCGTGGGGGCCGGTTTCGAGCAACTAAGCTCATCTACAGCCCAGAGTGACTTGAGGTAGGTTGAACGCACATTCAGGTCTGAAACCGGTCCTCACGCTATAATTGTTTACCTAAATAAACAATTTAGTATTCAAACCAGCAGAGGAGTCGTTCTCTCTCCCTAAGAAACTCATAGGTTAGACCTCTGCACCATAACAACCACTTTGTCCATAAAACCAATTTTAAACCCACCAAAGGGTTCTGCATGCGATTAAACCTGTTTCAAATCCCTTTAGACCTGTTTCAAGCGCCCTATCTTTAAACCTGCGCCTATTTATAAACCTGCCAACGAGTTCTGCACCTATCCAAACCCATTTTAAGCTCCATAAAACCAGTTAATCCCACCAAAGGGTTCTGCCTGCCATTAAACCTGTTTCAAGCGCCCTAAAAACATTTATAAACCTTGCAACGAGTTCTAACCTCATCAAGCCCGTTTTTAGCTCCGTAAAACCAGTTCTCCCAACCAGATGTTTCTGCACGTCATTATACCAGTTTCAAACCCCTTCAGACCTGTGTAAGGCCCCTCTAACTATTTATACACCCACCAAAGGGTTAGATAACCTCAAACCTGTTTTTAGCCCCATAAAACCTCTTATAATCCCTTCAAAGCTTGAATTATCCAGTTTTCATTCCCCTACCGCTCAGATGTTATTTCCCGAACATTTTACAACAAAACAAGTCGCAATCCAATTTCAACAGTTTTCACCGCCTGTCACTCACAACACATTACTGTAATTACAGGATGTGACTTGTTTCCCAGGACCCTCTTCTCCTTTTCTTCTCAAAAGTATCTGTCTGAGATGCCTCAGATTCCTACAATGAGATTCCGTGTTATATCACCGAACTCTATTGTTCTGCTCGTCTGTTCCACTGCTTAAACTCCTCCCGTGTTATCTTCTGAATCGCTTTGTTTAGATCCTACGTTTTCCACAAATCCCTCCAATAGACGTAGTGGGGACCACCCTCCTGCTAAGGTTGAGTTGATATCCATTATGTTTGTATGCCGTATGAACATCTATGAACCATCTCATTTTGTGTGTTTCATTAATAGTTCGAAGGAGTAGCAATATTGTTGGAGTTGGGGACTCGATAAACTAGCAAGCCTGCGGTCCTTAGAGTTCCGATTGGAAACAATAACTGTTCAAAGTGGCTGAACTGAGTCTCCATCAAAGTTTCCTCGCGAAGGTTTTCCCCGGAATTACCTCCAATTCCAAACTTGTGGGGGAGTTCGGAGGTGGAAATCCAATTAATCCAGACCTCCGGGAAATCGTGCTCAGCAGGTTGCTGATACCTTTGGCTTGCCGTGAAGTCGCTGGTTGGAGTGTTTTGTTTCCGTAATTTGGATGGTGTAGGAGCAACCTGTGAAACGGATAAGTGTAGGACCTACACTGTAGACCTACCTGTACATGAATTTGTTTCCCAAAATTTGAATTTAACGTCATTCATTAAATTATGTGATGAGTGGGTAGTGGAAGGCCGGTGGCGTGAATCCACTATTTCGTCGCTTATTGTTGTGGAGGAAGGTGAAGGTAGTATGGGAACATCTCTAGCTAGGGCATCGCACGATTTGTCGTATTCTAAAGGCCTAGACGAGAATGCAGCCACAATCGAAGACCCGCATTCGTCAGGCTTGCATGTTATGTCAGGGTATTGTGACAGTGCGGGGTCCACGGAAGGAAACCTAGGACATGCTGATGCCCAACACAATATGTCGTGGCCAGTATCAGTTCGTCCTGGGATCGCAGTGGAACTGAGATCGATTGTTGCAGCTGCCTCAAGCGAATTGTTGTTAAAGAGGGCCTTGACCAATCGATCCAGTCTTACCCGAACCTGTTGTTGCAGCTTCCACAACCGAATTGTCGGCAATGAAGGCCTGTCCAGCGGACTCGATCTCAAATCTCACTGCATATTGACATAATATTGCAACAATTGAACAGCAAGATATCAATTTTAATATTAAATTTCCCATCGTCTCCAAAAAGTAAGGCTGGGCCACCGACGGGAGAAGAGGGGTTTCGCACGGTCGCGTCGCGACGGTAGCGCGATCCGCTCCTCCCGTCAGTATCACGTTCGGCGGGCTGGCAATACACCCCGTTACGTGGGGACTTTTCCCCACAGATGGTTTTGAGGTTCGAATCCGAGCGATTTCGTTCTCAAAAATATTCATTGCTTCACGATAGTTCACGCTGATGAGCTTCGCCCCCATCTTGATGAGTTCGGTCCGTTGAGTGCCCAACACTCTGGAAATGCGTCGAGCAAAAACACTTCGCAATTATTCTTGAGAGTTAAGTAAAGCTCTGCGCCACTTTTGAGAAGACATCCGGGGTACCTAGTAGGAATGCGATGGCTGGATGATCATACGGTACTCGGAAGCAGTTCACGAACTGCGGATCAAGGAAGTTGGCGGAGTGGATACCACCGGAAAAAGACGTTCCTCATGGGGAATCCACACTGTCATGTTCACAAGGTTGACGAGGAGCACCGAAGCGGTCGGTTGGTTTTGAATGTGATAAGCCACTCCCACCTGAGTCACCAGTATTTACAGTTCAGTTTTCCAAAGTGAAATACGGGGACCTGTCGTTTGGATCATTCTTATCAGGCGTCACGTTAAAATTGTTACCACGGAGTTTGCTGTCTCAATTAAAGTTTCTAAACCTACCTACTTAATGAAGAGACCGGAATTCGTTACCACCTGCTTCACAGGAAAAACTCATAGCTCACCCTGAGTAGCGCTCTTCATAAATATGTTCACCTAATTAATTGGATTATTACAAGCAACTTGCTACATCCCGCACAAAATGAAAGCCCCAGGGGGAAACCAAATGAGGGAAACGCGTTTATCAGCAGTTTTTGCGGTGTTCCTCTCAACCTCATTACCAGAGAACACTTTGCTCTCAAGGTCTTCGGGCTTGATCGATGCTCTCGTTATTTCCACACGAGCAGCTTCCACAATTTTTGTTCCCACTCAACTCACCATTAGGTGATGAGTGTGATTAGAAGCTGAACTGGATCGAGCC
This sequence comes from Pilophorus perplexus, assembly GCA_955831195.1. Taxonomy (NCBI): domain Eukaryota; kingdom Metazoa; phylum Arthropoda; class Insecta; order Hemiptera; family Miridae; genus Pilophorus; species Pilophorus perplexus. Next base: position 10,189,571 of record OY037009.1, read on the forward strand.
CCGAACTGCACCGTCAAAACATGATACATTTCTCCAAGAGCCGAGCAAAGTCGTCATCTAGTTCTAGTTCGTAGTCATCTCAGAATTTAGAAAAAAAAAAAATTCCTCCGTGCTAAGATCATTTGCTGCACCGAAACCCTATCAACCTCCTGACAGTCGGCATTTCGCTGAAGAAGCAAACCAGTTTCGATCGCGTCCGGGCGACGCTGAGTCTGCACGCTAACCCTTTTTCTGCCCTTTCCGAGCTTGCTTTGTTTTCCCGTTTAATCTCCAAACACCTGCATACAAGTGAAGCCTTTTAAGGCCACTGCATAAGTACAGTAATCCCTGACCCAGTTTCATTTGCTATCACGATAAGCCGGCGAGATATCGTGGAAGGAACCACGAAGGTGCAAATTGCAAGTTCAACTCCTGTAATAATATTACGTTATATTATAACGAACGCATTGAAAAATCAATTCCGGTTTATTATTCAAGGAACAATCAAGACGGTGGACAAAGTGAACGTTTTAGTATTCTACAAAAATTATAATTAACAACCACCAATTTAAATTTTCTATCTCTCAAATTACAATACGTGGCATTTGCCGAGTCGAGCCACGCCGAGTCCATTATTTGCAAGTGAGATGGAAATTACAGCTTCCGCGAAACAATAGAAACACGCTTTGGCTCAGCCCTCCCAAACAATAACAATGGGCCAATTACGTTTTGGGTTTTATTGCGTAATTTAATGACCGACGAGAGCGGAACGGTGGAGGCAGCGAAACAGTTGAAGCAGTTCGTGAGATCACCTTTTTTATGTCACGCAGTCTTGAGTTTAATTTTTTAATGTGAGCTTTATGTTTATAATATAAACATATGTAATATAATATTATGTTTATAATATAATATTATAATAATATATTATAATATAATAATATATAAACATAATTTAATATTATTACATAACGTTATTGACTTTCGCAGTTATTGCCATACAACAGTCCAATACGCAAGAATGCTCAAAAGAACCGATTCTGTGATGTTGACCACGCGTTTAGTTTATTATTCTTTATTAGTCTGCGTAGTTGTTAAATTTGCAATTATTCAGCACACCATAATTACCGAAGTAGGTCCAAGTTTCCATATTGGTAGTGAATTTTCATGTCCTACCTGTCATGTACGCAAAATGCTGTTCTAAATTCACTAAACTGAAGATCACCAGACCAGAACCGCAACTGGAAACAACGACGAAAAACATCCTTATCGCCAATGAAATTATCAATTAACCGCGTTATCTCGTCGATAAGAATAATCGACGACCTGCCAATTGTTTATCGTGTTCACGTTTATTACCTACATATTGCATCACAAGGTACCAGCTTGTTATTTTCATGGGTTGTCATTGCGCTGGAGAAAGTAGGTTTTAAAAGCGGCATCTCCCAGATTGAAATACGAGCCTGTCAAGCAAACATGTGGGACCTTGGCATGTCACGAAATACAAGGAGAATAAAGCTTTTCGTCGGAACGCGGAGACAGAATTTTTTCGCCCAGTCCATAACAAATATTGTTCTAAACTGGAATAATGTTGACGTTGACGGATGTGGGATTCTACCAACAGCGGGGTTCTGAGGGAGGCAACACTGTCAATCTAAAACGGCTGGTCAACACTGCTCAAATGCAGAAGCTGTTGGCACTCCAAAAACGAAGTTTTCCTCATTATGATTCTGATTGAAGATATTCGATGATATATTCGTTGAAAAAACGTTCATTGAACCAGACCAGAAGCTGAAATACGACTCCCTATTTGCCAGTGGCGTGAGATCGGTGAAAGATGAACTCCGAAGACCGGTCCTCCGGAGACCTCGTAAAGTGCCAACAACAGGCTGGCAATTTTAGCTCTGGGGCTTCAACCTCGTGAAAACGGTGTAGCAGATAGCGATTAAACCGAATAAATCTCAACTGGGGCTCCCAACAATCCATCGGGGGCAGGCGGGATTTACGACGTCCCACCGCGAAAGTTCACAAGTTGGGAGAGGAATCATGGCGGCAAGCCTGTGTTGGTGATGAACAGTTGAAACTTTTCGCTGTTTTCTGTCGGACATTTGTTAACACTTAAAAGTTAAAAAAGAAAATTGTCGCTCTTTTGTTCCCAGCGAAATATTTGTGGCCCGAATAGGTTCTATAGCATGACGTCCGCATTGGTTCCCTTCCCCTTCGTTGGTCGAAGGCTTAGAATCAGTAGTCGTTGACTACTGGCTACGACAGCCAACCCCTGCTCGTTCCGGTATTTTTACTTTTCATTTTTCACCATTCCGACAGCTCGAAGTACTCTAGAAGAATGATGAACAAAATTTTGGTCACTCTCCTCCTCGTGTTGCGCCTTTAATGCAGTAAACTAGGGGGGCCAACCCCAACTGGTTAAGCCAGCCAACCCCCGCTCGTTCCGGTATTTTTACTTTTTATTTGTCACCATTCCGACAGTTCGAAGTACCTACCCTATAAGAAAGATGAACAACATTTGGGTCTCTCCTCCTAGTGTTGCGGCTTTAATGTAGGTAGTAGACTAGGGGGCCAAACCCCAACCAGCTACGCCAGCCAACCCCGCCCCATTTGCCCTGAGCGCTGGTCGTTGGGTAATGGTCAGTTGTAGCCAGTACTAAATCTGGATAAAATGTGAAGGGAACCAACAAGGACGTATTCAGGAACCAACACAGACACTTCGGAGGGCATTTTTAGGAACCAACCCGGTAGCACCCCGTTGGTTCAACGGTAGCACCCACGTTGTTCGGCACATCTCACTGAATGACCCTATCAGGTCAAGTGCACAGAGGGTTATGAATATTCACCACACATTACAATTATGCAACTGTTTTCAAAGAAGATGTAAAAACCCCTCAAAATCACTTGCACGCCACCTTTGTTGTCATAGGAATGTTGGCAACTTGGAGCTTCAATGGGCGGTAAAGAACTCCACACATGCTTCACAGGATACATCTAGATAGCTCATTATGGCGGATGGTACACAGGGTGGATTTACAAGGGAATGGGAGGCCCACTAGCACAAATACCAGGAGTTAAAAGGGGTATTGTTCATAGATAACGGTGGTACGTGTTCTGCATGGGGAAGAAGGACTTGGTATTCATAGGGGGGGATGCTATTTTCTCAGAGAAACAGGTAGGCAGAGAAAGCGACGAGGATTGCCTATTTAAAATGGCGAAATTGAGTGTTGTCAAGTGGAGTTACACATTGCCGAAAAACACCGAAATTTGTATTCTAACATAGCGTTGTGAATTGTGTTCAAATGTACTAAAAGGGATTTTTTATGTTCCAGGACAGATTTGCCCACGTAATTTGCCGGAAAGCGTTCGTTGACGTCTTGGGTTTACTGTCACGAAGTTGGAGACAGACAACATCATGAGGAAATGTTTACCAGAAGCATCTGGATACTCCACCTGGCCAGAGGCCTCAGAGGTGGGACTGTTGGTTCCAAATTGGAACTTCCATTGCTTTTCCCTACAAACAAGAGCACAGGTTCCAATTATGTGGAGATTTTGATTGGATCTGGATTTTCTCGATTTCGACTGTCTTCCGAAAAGGTGAAGTGGGTTGATTCGGGCTTCTCAGGTCCTTGAGTGCAATACTTGAAAGACAATCATTGTCTTTATGCACGTGCATGATGCACGTGCATGATGCTGAATTTCAAAAAGCCTCCAGCGTCCCATCAAACCTGCTGGGTTGACTGTGGTGGGAAGTGGTGAGCCGGCAGGGTGCTAATCCCCTTTACAGGTGAGGAGGCGACATCTAGTTGAGTGTGGTAGATTTAGATGTAGCTCGACCGCTCGATGAAAGAGTGGCATGTACGGTGCCGCCACATAATTCCAAGAAACAACCTTGAAATGGGTGACGGTAATGTTCCAGTCAAACCCCAACTTAGCTCATCACGCAAACGTCGAACATAATTAGGTGAACTTAACAGCTTTCACCTAGGCTTTGCTTTTGATTCAGCGCTGGCCCCTTCACAAACCAAAAACCCTTAATCAAGTATCATCAAACCTTTTTGGTTCTCCGCCAAGACTTATCTCTCCTCCTTTTCTCTTTTCTTCCTTTGAAAATCAAAAGGGAAGTTTGCTGCGATGAAAAGACGCGGGATGATCTCAAAAGGGAAGGAAAGTCGTGCTTCACCTTGGAAGTCGTTTGTGACTTTGTGAGGGAGTCTCCTTTTGAAAAAAAGACCCTCCCACGATCGTTATTTTGTCATTAGCCGCAGAAGGTAACTGTCATTTCACGGTTCATTTTCGCGTGATAATTTTCGTAATCTCGACGCTTCTTCGAGTCAATATGGAATGTTGTCGGAATGAGTTTTCAAACGTCTCACTGGAGAGCTGGATGAAATCAACTGCATTCGTTCATTGCAACTATGATGACACTGGGAGTTACAGGCAGCTATGGATTGACCCCTTGGCAGAAACGGGATTCTGCGCGATGCGGGGTCTTTGACAAAACAACGATGAAAAAATGGACCCATCGGGATGATAGGCCTACAGTCCACTGTAGTATCCCCCCTCCCAAACATCACTACGACACACATTGTTTGTGTCAGGAGAGTGACAGAAGTGACAGAACTGGCCCGTCAAAACTCTGCGTTAACAGCCAGGGCTTGGGTTAGTTTCTGTGAGGTTGAAAGACCTCGACGTTTGAACGTTCCAAAACTTCCCACAACCGAGGCATTCTGGGCGAAACACACGAGCATGGATTTCTTGGTGAGAGCTTTTGGGAGGGACTACATGCGGGATCTCTGATAAATGAATGCAATAGCTTCCTCTGAAACTCTTCTGGGAATTGAATTGTACAAATTTGCTTCCCTGAGTTCACTCTGGGTCAGATTTCCCGCTCAAAAGCTGAACTACTTGGGCTTCGATCGACAGGTGGAAAGGCCAACAAACTTTCACGTTAACAAGAGTGAAATATTCACTTTTTTTTACACTTCATACAATGTTCAATCAATCTCAATTTCGTTGAGAAATTTCTTCAAAGAATAAGGGGCTGGTCGTGTCGAGTCTTTTCGCCCCTGGTGGTGAAATGTTGTCAAAAAAGAAACCACTTTTGTCGCAAAGGGCTCCCGGCGGCAGATGTACGTTCACCCCCAGAGAATAAAAATTCACCCCAACAAAAGCCGAGGTCGCATCCCTAATGTGCAACAATTGGCCCCCAAGCCGTTTTAGTTCGACGGAACAGGGACTAGTTGTGGGGATTGAGATGTACCGATTGAGTCATTGCCTCGACAGAAAATTGTTATCAACGAAATCCCGAAAGTCTATGAGAACCGCCTACTGAATGATACGAGCTTTTTCCTACATCTTGAGCTAACTTGCAGTTTTTAAAGTCACATACACTGAACCCATCGTACAAATCAACTAGGACGTTAAAAGCGGTGATTCATCGCGTGCCTGAGGCATTTTAAAAGCAAATAGATCCGCCCAACCTGCCTGAGGGTGATGGATCTTCTAAGCACACCCATTCCTTTCAATGAACCACTCTCAGCTAACTCTGGTCCAAGTAGAATGCTGCATAATCATGAAAGTATGTATAGAGGTAGATTGGAAATTTGTATAGTGAAATCCAGAAGAATGATGAAATCCATGAAAATTTTTCATCTTTTCTTTATTGATTAATGCTCATTCAAGGGTTATGATTACAATGAAAATTTATGTTCATTATTCCTTATAGTTACGTGCAGAACATGTCTAAAGGCCTGAATTAAATTTCGAACAGACGCAGAAAGGTAGCTAGCTCCCTCGAATGTTTCTTCTGAGAATTACATTCCTCGAAGAGGACAGAATTTTGCACTTTTGGCAGTTTCAGCGCCCTTCCAAATTCAATGAAACTTTGTTTCTCTTCCCTTTTTTTGTAACCGCTTTTTCTGTAAATATTGAACAAGGAACCTTTTAGAACAAATGAAAAAAGTCATTCTTGGAGCCCATTACCGTCTGGGACGGGACAAGAACCGACTATAAATCCGGTCCCAAATTAATGAATTCACATTAATTCGAAGTCTGCTGGTAACATTCATCACATAGTCAAGAAGCCCAATACCAGGCGCTATCGCAGGAAGAGTGTTTGGATTATAAAAAGCCGCCGTTAGACGTGGAGATAAACAGTTTCTTAATGTTAACTACTTCAACCTACTTAGGAGGGAAACCCTACGATTTTTACAGGGGAATAAATCAAATTAAACGGCCCATTTGGTTCACGGCAGGATCGTGGGATGCCAGGAGTGGAGATACCTTCGGGTGGACGCCATTGCAGGTTGGGTGGAGGGATCAAGACGTGCCGAAGGGTGATCTGAACCCTTTTGTGAAGGATGCTTTTCAGATGAGCACAAGTTGAGGCTTTTTATATCAGATCAGAGTCAAACCAAGTCCAAAATGGACGTCACGGTCATTCTGGTAGGAGAAGAGCACTTGGAGCCCAACCCGGAGTAAAGTACATCAATATTAATGAACTGCCAAAGTCGAGTCCAAGCGGCACGCATTTAGCAATTAAATGCTGAAAACGTCAAAACGATATTTAATCATCAAATGTGAATCACCATATCCAGTCGGAAAACCACATAAATCACAACCATCTCCACTCCCAAGCAATATAATATATTATTATATATTATAATATATATATATTATTCTTTCTGTCCTCCCCAATGAGACAGAAAACCCCAAAGTTTCTATGATCTCCGTTTTCTCCACCCGTTGGTGGTTGATTCTCTCCGAACACAGAAACCTTTTGACGTTAACTAACGCGACGGAGAGAAAAAAAAACTATGGAAGCTGAAGACGAAAAGGGCGAAGGTGTCTTGTGCACCATGACGCCGGCTAATTAATCTTGTTGACCTTTCCGTTCGAGCCAATTCGGAACGTGGGAGGGCCAAAAGACTTCTCGTCGTCGAAATGTTATCTTACAATAATTTTTTTCCCCTCTCCAAAATCACATTTTTGTAGGAATTTCCTTGTGCAAACAATCCTCGTGGACTCCCTCGTAAGCTGTTCATATGATGGGGGGAAACTTTTGCTGAAAGCTTTTAGCTCATCCCAAACACCACTTATCCCTCTTGGAGAATTAGGAAGAGGGAAGAATGTGAAGATATGAACGTTAAAAACCAAAGCAACTGATTTTTGTTAGCAGTAGAATTTTGTACAAATGGTACTTTCGCGTGAATTCTGAAGTTTGATTAAGGTTTGGTTTAAGAAAGTGTAACCTGAGAGAAACCCTTTTCATTTCATTACAGCTCCGTTCGAGTAGGTTGTGTTGTATCTTTTGAAGATAAGCAAAAGGGAGCTGTGCTGTAAATTGGTGTCGCCCAAAACGATATTATACTCGCTTTCATCGTTTTGGGGGAAGGTGTTCCGAGGACGATAAGCCTCTTTGAATATTACGGAGTCTTTGGGGTTGAGGGGTGAATCCTTTGGAGCTGGATTTTGTAAAAGGCTTCTCCGGAAGGATGTGCACCTGGGATCATCAATCTCCCGAACGGAACCCCAACAACGGGATGGAGGTTCCGCGGAACTGCTTTGGGAATCGAGCGAACGAAATGGTCCGAGCCGTGAGGGAAATGACGCTTTTGGGCGACGTTGGGGCAACGGTTTATCTATGAATACGTGAGTCATTCATAAATGATGGATGAAACACCGAACTATTTGTAGGGCAACACTTCTGATAAACCAGAGCTTCAAGAGGGTCTGCCTATCAGGTCGCCAACGTTATCCGAATTTAACCACTCGCATGAAGTCGCGAAAAGTCATTCATTTTTCTATAACCCGCACAGAAACGGCCAAATCAAAAGATTATACAGCAAAATTTTGAACTATGAGCGTTGAAAACAGGAGGCCACGATACACACCATTGATTTCAATCTGATCGCTTCTCTGCACCACTATACATTGCGCTCGCCACAAGCGACGTTTCGCTCGAGCGTGGAGACCTACCAATGACAATTCCCTTCCATCTTGGCTCCTTGACTTTTCTCCATAAGAAGGACGTGAGAATGTCAAAAAATGAAGACCTGGAGGGAGAAGTTCATTTGGACCCAATGGAACCGAGCCAAATCTTTCAGTCCTCAAGTGCCAGGAGTGCAAGGAGCACATCCTTCCAGCTGGAACTATATCGGAGCGGGACGGGTAACGCTACCTGAGGGCCAACACGTTGAGGTTAACAAGACTAGATTTAATAGGGAGATTTCAAGAACAAAGAACTTAAACAAACATGACGATGGATAATAGTCCGATTTTCGAACCTCTTCAACTAACGAAAGTGTATGTCTCAGTCGCAACACGTTTTGAAAGTTTTAGACGCTTTCCGTATGCAGTGCATACTATGCACAGAAGAGACTTATAAGCAGTAATTAGTTTTCTAAAAATAAGCATTAAAAAAAAAACTCTGATTTTTTGGGAAACATCTCTCAAACATGTAGGTACTTTTGAATAGGCCATCGTCTCGTGCCCGATTTTTGATAGTCGATTTAAAGTCAAACAATTCTTAATTTAGTTATCTCTTATCCTAAGAGTTTAGGATTGTTGGGAATGAACATTTTGTAATGTTATTTTTGTCCTTTTCATGGAATGGATGCCTCAACATCAACAACGTTTGTTGCATTTTGTATGGTATGGATAAATAATTTATCCAAACAACTTGTGACTTAAATTATTTAAGTCGCAAGTTGTTTGCCGCCATACTAATTGGGCTAGAATTTAAGAGAGAAACAAGCTTCGGTATTTTAGATAATTTATATTCACGGTTACAGGTTTGCATTAAAGATATGAAGGTATACTTTTTTTAACATCTTATGTTTTCATTCGGGTGTTCATTTCTGTCACCAATTTTTTTAACTTTCCTATATTGATGTAATTATACTAAGATAAAAATAAATTAATGATGATAATAATTATCAATTTTAATTACCTATCAATTTTAATTATTAAAAGTCAGATGAAAGAAAATTACATAAATATGGTGATTTATTTTATGGAAATGCCGTAATCCTTCTAGACTTCTTGTTAACAGCCGCGTAAAAGTGCATTTTGGTACTAAGAGGACAAATCTGAGTCTACCCTAAAAATGTGAAAATTTTGTAGTCAAAAGTGCAGATTTTAAAAACCAATAACGTGTCAAAACTGTACGCCGGGTGCTTTACCTCAATAAAAGGATCCTTTTAGGAGCCAGCTAACTTAAACTGACCGAAGACCTGAACCCTGAAGAAGTCCAACTGACTGACCTCCGACACTTATTCCACAACCCAGAAGACAGCAAGACGAAGCCCCCTTCGCTACTAGTGTTGGCTTCGCTCACTTTTGGATGTGTATTCGAATAATTCGAATGCAATTATTGCATTAGATGCATCTTCGAGCTGCTCAAGGAGGAAATCCCACATAACCTCCTTGACAATAACCTCCCATCTGCCCCAAACATAATTACAACCACAGATACCTATAGTAGAAACACGATGACAAAGAAAATTAAATTAAAAAAAAAAAAAAAATCGCAGCCGTTTAGACGTGATCATCCAAGTAAATATGTAGGTGCTGCGATCTGTTGAGAAAAAAAAAAACATTTAGGGGAGGAATGTGGAATGGATATTAGCGAAAATACTTTTTTCAGTCTTACCCTTGTCAATTTCAATCATTCTCTTTTAATAATCCTACGCGAAGCACTTTAGTGAATAAAAACCACTTTGGTTTCGTTAATTGGAAGCTTATAGCAAGTTTGCGTTTAATTTCACTCCTTGCACTTGAAGAATTTCTACCACCCAATCCACCAACGCCCACAATTAAGTGCCAGACGGTAACGCCTGTTTCAGGAGTTAACATTTTCACAATCGGTAGTATTTTCCCTTTCACCCCTTGATTCTCCCAACGACCAGCGAAAGGGGGCGTATTACAAAGTTTCACAGAAAAGCGTCCAATTATGTCATTCCTATTTGATTATCTTGGCAGCGAAAGGGCTCCTTGTGACGTGCTCCCGGCCGGCACAAAAACCTGCCTACAACCACATTCGGAACCAGCTGAGTCGGTTTGCCTTGGACTAACCTGGCATTCGGTCAAGGACTAGAGTTCCCCGCAGGCGCCTCCAAATCAATCCCACACTTTCGATCTCTTCTTCAAACCTCATAAGGGATCGTGTCACAGGCCAAAAGTTGACACCGACTCAACCCCCGAGGGGCCTGAGGGCAAGATAATTTCATTGGGATCAATCGAATCAATGACCCGGCCGGGAAGAAGATTGATATCCTTCGGGTTTCTTCTCCGCCATCTTCCAAGACCAACTATGCAAATTTCGGAATCTGCCAACGGGTCCTAACAAGAACATCCGGAGGGCAATTCAAGTTTCGCCCGGCTCATGAAGATTGCCAGGTTCGATACAAATGGGACATTGCCGTTTAAAGATGGTGGCAGTTATTAAGACTTGCATGAAATTATAGTATGATGCCCATTTTTGGTGTTGGGTGGAGTCTTTTGGTGAGAGGAACAACGGCGTCCAAACCTGGTCCAAAATTTCACATTTTCTCTCAATCAATAAAAACCGCCATTGGGCGTTTAATTTTAGCTGAATTAAAATAACGGAAAAAAATTCGGGTGAATAAGAGTGATTCTGTAAAGTTCTCCCAAAGCGAGGAACGGAGTTGTTTCAACATGCTCTTCCCCTAATGGAATTGGGTTTCCCTCCTGACTTGACTTCGTTACCGATGGGAAAAAGTTCACTTTGGCACAATACACTCTTTTTCTGTTGGTTCTCCACAAACACTCATCACAATGATTCAATTAGATGAAAATTGAGGTGAGCATGTCGTCCTAAGTCGCATTTTCGGCCGTTTATGATCAACTTGTAGTACAACAAGCAAACACGAAATGCCGTTTTAATACCACGCTAAGGGTTCGCTGGTAAATTAACGATTGTTCATGGTAAACGAAATATCCACAGCCACAGAATGAAGGTCAGAGATGCAGGACGCATATTAATGGCCCTTAATGAAGGCGGTCGATGGGAGACACGAGAAAAGGGTGATTCAGCTGAGCAAGGAGTTCACGTCGATGGATGACGCGAGAAATCATCTTTATACATAAATTTTGTTTGCTTTGCTGCTCCGAAAAAAACTATTTGTCAAAATCATGCTGGTTTGCAGTAGGCCAGTCGCCAGAAGGATTGAAAGGGAGGGGACGCGTGCAAGAAATGGTGCAGATGCTTTTATTTTTTAAAATTGTTGTTGTGAGTCTGAACAACAAAATAGCAAAAATAGCGAATTTTTACTGGGAGAACTTTTGGCGGCCAAAAAATCTTTCAAATGTTTGGTTTCCACCCTTTCCGACGAATACTAATGGCACAATGGGTCTCAATGAACCGTCCTTCATATAAAATTTAATCTGCTTTCACGAGAAAAAAAGAAAGAAATTTGGAATCGGGCCAATAGTTTCCGACCCGAAAACGTTATGAAAAGCGTGGTTTAAAACTCGTAAATTGATGGTCCACAACATAAATTTTGAGCCAATTCATTTGCACTAGCCGTTCATCAGTTACAGGGGTTGAAACATGAGCGAATCCTATTTTTCAGCCAAGTTGGAAAACGACCTGTTTTTGTCGCTTGATTGTGGCTAAACGTCTAAACCGATTTCAATATTTAAGGAGGTCATTCGACGCAGAAATTTATGCTCTTCAACAAAATATCTAAAAAGGTTTCTCTGCGATGCTTAAATTTCGAGTTATATGTGAAAAACTGGAAAATGTCCGAAAACCCGAGGTTTCTTGGCTGCCGTAATTCTCCCAGCAAAACTTTTGCTACCATTTTTGATATTTTGTTGATCAGACTCATAAAAACAACTGAAAATATATAAAAGCTTCTACACCATTAAATGGTGAACGAAATTTTCTTGTATGAGTCAAATCATCAGGCGACTGGCCTAAAGTGAGCTTTGGTACTGAATTCACCTCAAGCGTAGACACCTCGCACATCTGTGACACGTCGTTGGCTCTTCAAGCTCGGCGAGTCCTCTCAATGAATGAGATGTTTTATACCATTGAGGAAACGCCGTCTCACGCATGGGTGGTCTCAAAAAGCGTAGCGAGGAAAAAAGCCGCATTTTTCGCATTTTTCTCCCGTCCTCTTGGGATTTTTCAACGTGAAAACGGTGGATGGGACGTCATACTAAAGCAGAGAGCAGAGAGGGTTAAAGGATCAAGATAGTAAAAATTGCAGGAGGTCAGAAAACATATCAACTACCTAATTTTGGTGAATTCTACTGAATTCCGAGCGGGGCGGCACCGACTGCCGTATTCCCCATCGGTACTGTCCCAGGCGGCCGGTTACACGTAATTGAATAACGATGTAGGCAATGTTTTTAAAACGGTGTCACGGGAAGTAACGCATGGAGTGTGTTGGAGGGCTGGGAATCAATAGATGGAGCCAGAGAGGCTGTCAGGAGGGTCAAGGTTGTGTTCACCTGCTCGGCCCGGACTGTGCCAAGGTGATGTCACGCTCTATCTTCGACTTAGCTCAACAATTTGCCTCCTACGCTTGAAAAATTGGCTTTTAACGACGATCAAAACCGAACTGGCGGAGACGGAAGCTTGGGGCGGCACTGCGGAAATGGACGCAATTTCAGACCTCACGAAGTTTTGGGTTCAGTAATACGTCAGAGTTACGCCGGAGGATTCCTAAGTTAATTTACTAATTGCGCCAGGGCGGAATGCAGTGCCGCCCCTGCGTAGATTAGTTTGACTGTATCAAAGTGGAAAGCTCAGAATCTCTCAAGACGCAAAACTTAATGTCGCCGGATCTTAAACGGCGAAAAGCTTGTTACATTACAATTTAAATCATGCGAACGAGGGAAGTTCATTACTTCCGGATGGGCCAAAGGGGCGAGGGTTGGCACGGAAAATGTGGGGGAATATTCGAGCTCTCCGGGGGGGATCATAAACAACGAATCAACTAGTGAGCTTGGTGTAAACATGCCACAGAAATGCTTTGGTAAACTGGCATTACTGCGAAAAAAAAAGAAGTCTATTATTCCAGTAAGCGAAGTCTGTTGGGCGAATATACAACTTTTTTTCGTGAGTGGGAGATGAAATACTTGCAAAGAATTTCTCACAGCTCAGACTAAAAATTTTCCTCGTAGGAATGTTGTGCTATCAGGTGGCCCATGGTAGCGAGGACGTTGGCAGCATGGCTTGACGGTCGATGAGGAACCAATCGTGTTATGTTCAGCGTGTAATAAACTTTGAGCGCGAAAACGAGGCCGGCAAAAACGCATAAAACCTCTATGTGGGGTTCAGAGGGGGGTCGATCTTGGAGGGGGGGGGGGGGGGGGTTACCGGATCAATACTTCCCGGTTTGCTCAAACTTGCGATGGGCCTATGACGACTTTCGAGGGTGCACCATGCGTATAGCTCTCGGGAATGGGACCTGATGACGAATAAAACTCTTTATGAGCTGGGCAGACGACGGTGATTAATAGGGATGTGGGTGCGTTGATGAGGGGCGTCACTTAGACCTGGACAGACAAAAAATAGACGCCAACCACCATATGTGATGAGAGCTTTTGAATACAATTTTAACATACCGAACAAAATGCTGTCACTTGTATGCGAAATAACTGAAAATACGTTTAAGCTCCAGTTTGTGTCGAAAACTTTTAATTTATAACTTTAACTTCAATTTTATTTCGCGCCAAACCCGTTTTGGCGTTTTCAAGTGTGGAGAAACAAACACCTACCTATTTTCTTCCGCCGTGGGCCATTTTTGGACAGTTTTTGAACTAGAGCTCCGTCACTATCCTAAAATTTAGGATATAATGTGCCCTCATCCCTTGTCCTTATTTTTCTATAAAATGCTATAACATTTCTATCAAAAACGAGAGGATCAAAATTTGAGCATTTTGAGCAAAATTTTGAACATTTAATGTTGAGTACCCTCAAATCTTGAGAATATTTGATTGAAAATAGTAGGTATTTATTTAATAATTATAATTATTATTATTATTAAATCACTAATATTTTGGCAGAATGTGATAGAATATAATCTATGTATGCACTAAAATTTACAAATAATTATTTTAATAAGTCATCTTTTAAATATTTGATTTTGATTGGACAACAAGTGGCTACAGGTGAGGGGTATGAAGGGGAATAGAATAGCAAGTGGTTAGGATCGGGACCCCCCCCCCCCCCCCAACCTATTCCAACTTCAAAATTATTCCATGAACGACACTTCAATGGACTCCAGTATCAATTAAGAGCAAAACCAAGTATTTTGTAGAAATTTCAGGTACGTTTACATGTTTTTTTAAAACGCTCAATATCAAAATCACCGTAGGGCGTATGGCCATAGCATTTTCCTAATATAAACCCTTGAAAATAGACAAAATAAAAATTGTCGCTCAAATAAAAAAAGGTTTATTATTCACAGTAGTTATTATACCAACCCCGCCTGAGAATTACTGATTTGACTAACTTCATGCGCCTCATTTGGATGACATTGTGCTAAAATATACGATTAGTTTGAAAACCAAAGAAAAATAACAGTTCCTGTACGGAAAGCCTTAATTCTTAGAGTGGGCACAGGTCGAGATCAAAGGAATGTAGGGGCAATAATAATTATTGCTAAGGCTTTAATGCAAGGGCTTTAATTATTAAAGACGCCTTGAAGGGCGTAACCAAAACGGTGACAGTCCTGTCCATGCGCAAGTGGGCAACGATTTTTCGACTTTTGAAATACCTAAGGGACGAGTATAATTTTGGAAACGGGCGCGAGGGTGTGAGGAGTTTAGCGGATCAATGATTGTGCTTGTTGCATCTGAGGCGGTTACGCCCAGCTGTGTGGCTCCCATACTTGCAGATTTAGGTTGATAAACTTGTCTCAAATTGCTAATTGGGTTCATTGGCCAGATATTGACGCCGTTAAAGAAATTGATAAATTTTCAATGTCACGAGAAATATATTCTGTGGGATTTGCCTGAGGAGTGAGGCATCATGTTCTTGGTTCACGAACACTTTTAAGCCATTTTTATCGACTACTGTAATTCTAAAAGAGTTGTGTCACAAAGAAGGAGCACATTGAGAAGTGATTGGTGGGACCTTTGGTCAGCACGCCATAAACAACCCTTTCACTTCTCTGTTTCAGCTTAGTGCCGCCTTGACGACCATGACAACGCACGTTATGACATGAAATATCACGTGAATTACCTTTGCAAGGGTCGATGAGTGGGTTGAACGTATTGCTGAATTAAAAACGCACCAAAAACTGTGAATGGAACACCGAAGAGATATAACCCGGGGGGAACACGGCATGAAGTTTACCAATGCACTGAGAGGCGGGAACGGGGTTGGCCGAAAGAGACGACAGTGGCGCTCTCGACTTGGGGCGCGGGAGGTGGCGGTAACGCTGGACGGTTGATGTCATCCACCAAACGAAGGCTACCGAGATCGTGACTTGCCCAAACAACCCGAATTTGTCTTCATCAAGGGTGTCGAATTCTCGATAGAGAATCCCGTTGCGGGCAGTTTTTCACTACTGGTCCCATTTGAGTACCATTAGGTAACGTTACAACTCTCGTTTGACTCCATTTTGCAGGCAAAGAACCAAATATGTAGTGTAAAATTCTCCAAATTTGACACCAGTTTATTATTATTTTGTAGAAATTTTGAAAATTTGGAATGGGGGAAGAGTTAGGACAAGAGGCTCCACAAAATGGATTCTACGTCCAAAACTATTAAATAGTTGAGGCGCCACATTCAACATCCTGCCCAAACTCCTTCAAAAGCCCCAAAGGAGCCTCATGTATCCTCACAGCCGGAAGGATCTGAGGCGATTGCGCCCAACTTTCTTCTTCTAAATACGAGTAAATCGTAGTAACTTTGTCGCATTCGGATTCCAGAACAAATTTTACATGCATTACGCCCACTGAGCGCAATTCACTTCAGTTATTTTAAATATAATATACCTTACTGTCAATAGGATGAAGAGCCAGGTCGACCTCAAAACGGAGCCATTTCATTCCTTACCTATTTTAGATTTTTCGATTTTGGGATATTGTGCTATTGACACCCAAAGGGATGTTCATGGATTGTGAGAAGTCCGTCATTTTAATACCCAAGCTATATGAGTTTGGGTCAGCACCTCCTGACAGTGACCGAGCGAAGCAAGGCCCTACTGGAAATAGACGACAATGAGACAAGTAATGCAACATGGTATACAAATGTGACTAACAGTGAGGAATGGCACGCATAAGGGACAAGTAGTACAAAATGGTTCACATAACTTGGAGGATTGTATTCAAGTTTCCAATGAACATAAAATTTATTTTTTGAGATTTAATCTCCTATCGGACGTTCGCTTCTCACACTATTCATTCCATTTTTTCAACTTTCTCAATTTTTTCTACGGTCTTCAAACAGGAAACGGGTACAAAAAATCCTCCAAACCCCAACATTTGCATCTGCGATTCGTTTTTAGAGACTTGCGTCACCCCGACCTCAACTTCTTTCGAAAGAGGTGAACGCCGGCGTGATATGACGCGATCTTTTAAAATAGACGCTCGACGAGAACCTTCCAGCTTGCGATGATAATCGACGTCGAAAAATTGACTTTAGGGCGGGCCGCAGTAGCCGAGTCGTTAGATAAATTGAAGGTTGTTAAGTGCGTTTATAGTAAATTATTATGATGAAGGGAGTCCTCATTCTCAATTAGGATGAGGTTGAATTTGTTAAGGTTAGGATGATCATTGAGATGCGATCGCCACGTCAATAGACCCAAAAGTCTTTTACCTTTAAAAAATCCAAGGAATGTTTGCGTGAGCGCCCCAAATTAGACGATACCAGAGTGAAACGACCGAATTTCAGTCGGTTCGAGTGGAAATAGAATTCGCGATAAGATTATTCCTCCTTGAACTGTTCAAAGTGAGGAGGTGGGAGTCTTGAAAGAGGGAGACCTTCGACGCTCGAACTTTTCAGAAGTTTTCTTCTTCATTCTGAAGTGGCAACTTTTCGACGTTGGCACCTGAGTTATCTCAAAACGCCTTGAAATACCTTCTATCTGCAATTCTCATTTAAAATTCCAGACGAAGACCCCAAAAGGTTGTACAACACATCTTGTAACATGTCCATACACCGTGATTTCACTCTTGCATCAGGAGTAATTGGGCAATTTCGAACGGATTGATAATCGCTCTTTGCATTTCAAGCGAGGCGCCCCAGGACGTTCAAATCGTGGCGAATTACCGTCCGTCATAAAGCCAAAAACGCCTTCGGCAAGTTGAGGATGTGGGCCGAAGATCAGGTGCCGGTTCTTCAAGAATTAAAATTAAAAAAACAGACAAATTGGATTACGCAATATCTTATTAATCTTTTGAACAGAGCAAAGTTTCAGAGTAGTCGGACGGTTACAGATTCTCCATAAATCCAGGTTCAGTATTACGTCGAAAACCCCATGGTCAAACCCCTTCAAAAACCCCGTCTCTAGTCCGATAGCCCCACGCGATCAACTGACCGAAGGAACCAACAGTACTAGGAGGAGCACCAAGTTTTTGGTCAACATTTTGGGAGCGACGCGTTCGAGCACAATAACCGAAAGCGCAATGCATTTGGAGAAACATAAAAAAGAAACAAGGTAATGCCAGGTTAAAGGGGACGGATGTCTGATGAGCCTCTCAAATAAGAGACGGCGCTTTCGGCGAATTGAAAATATTGCTCATTCATCAACTCAAGATAGTTTTCAACCTGAAAACGGAAATCTCTTCAGAATAGGCATTTGAAGGATACGGATCTTGCAATTTTGACCATCTTCTATGAAGTCCAAATCTTTGAGTACGGTGGTGAATTTGTTGAGGTCGAAGAATCCACTGAACAAGACGACGTTTCAGAGGATATATTGCACTACCGTCAGGGCATAAAAGTGCAGTGAGCAGCAACGAAATTCTAAGTCATTGAGGTTCAAATAATACTGTACTGATGTGGTCCACATCATGTGGAATATTGTAATGCAAGGGTTCGCAAGTGGTCCGCGGACCCTCACTAGGGGGTCGGCGGCGAACTTCGAGAAAAATTAATACATTCTTACAAAAACAAACGCAGAATGAACTCAAAAATTCATTTTACTGATAATGAAAAAAGTAAATAAATACAATAATAAGAATGCATACCTACTGAAAACAAAAGTTGATGGGTAAAATAATCTGGAGGGCGGGACTATAGGATGGTCGCTTTCCCAGAAACTTCAGGTGTAGGAACGGGATGCCAAGTCAGGGGTTTTCTACCATAGATTTATATTTTATCTGGGGAAACTTGGGGGGCAATTTTTCGGAAAAGTGATAAAATCTTTTGATCTTGGAATTTTAAGCATGTGCAGTAAACTAGCTTAGGGCCTATTTCACCAACTAACGGCTCCGCAAACTTACCGAGCTCTGCACGGATTCCCGTGCTAATCGGTGCTCCCTCGGGGGTTTAACCTGGGCGTTAACGCTTAAACTCTCGGTATCTCGGGTGGTGAAATTGGGCCTTAAAGAGAGGGGCGTCAGCAGTGAAATACAACACCACTCCATAGACATAGACATAGAAGAGTAGCTGGAAGGTATTTGCTGCACACCATCCCTCAGATGGTGGTCTGTCATCCCATTCCCACAGTGGACCATCTGGAAGGTCAAGACCAGGGAGCGATCTCCTCGAAGCTCTGCGAGTTTAAACGAGACAGGAGCAGTTTAATGCATAATTTCAAGGTCGAAATTCAAAATAACCTCAGAATTTCCGACTTTTTACAGTTTTTTTCGGTTATATTTCAAAAACCAAGAAACACACTATTAACAAAATTAACGGAAACAAAATTTCCTACAGAATGAATATTACTACAGTTGAAGATCGGAACAATAGTAGGGCCGTTAGAGCGCGCTGAAAAAAAGGCCACTTTTCGCTATTTGCCAAAAGCTAGTAAAACAATAGTTGCACCTACCTAGCCAAAAGGTTTGGGAACCCCTATTGTGTGGTAGAATAATATTCTAAAGATATAGGTATTATATTATAATATATCTTTAGAAACGAAAAGCATAGTCAGCGTATTCTTCACCAAACCTCAACAAATTCACCGCCCATATTCGTTCAACCGGTGAACACCAATCACTATAATTCTAATAATAATCATAAATTATTGATGTTTCCAAACTCTGTAGCACCTATCACCAATAATTGAAATTATTTCAATAGGCACTGTTGAAAGGAAAAATGAAATGGAGAATTCGTAGAAAAGATTAATGGTGGTCCCAGACCTCTCTACCGGTTATTGAAGTGCTTCGGCCAAAAAGTCAAAATGAGGTGTCGTTTTCGAAATAATTTTGATATTAGAATCCCTTAAAGGGAACTCAGGCTTAATTAAACATGGTATATAATGCTTGTTTACCAATTGCATTGCCTTCGTGGGCCCTCTCGCTTTCAACACTCCCAAAATGCATTAAGGCAAACATTTCAGATTCAAAAAAGGGCTGGACAATGGTCAGGGGCGTTAAAGGACTTTTCGTGTGGATACAAATTTTCAAGAGACAAAATTTTTAATATTCTCTGTGGAAACGAGGATCTCAAGCAGGAGTGCCAACAGAGCTGCCAGCAAGCCGAAGACAAAATTTAACCTCAAATACTGAACAGGGGTGACTTGTCTACATAAGGGTTTGTTTTCAGTGAAATTTATAGCAAAGAACCTCCACTTACTGAATTGTAGCTACTCCCATTTCATCAAAGCAGTCGATTAATTGGAAATAAATTCTTCGTTAGCGATTCCTCCACCACTACGCGACCTAATGAACTGCACAAACAACGTCGAACGCGAATGAGCCCGTTGGGTGATTTTTAAAAGCGATAAGACCCCGCCGAACAACGAAAATAAAATTGTGCACCTTGAACAGAGTTTGTACAAAACAAGGTAAACAGAACACAACTGAGGTGGGAAGCCCGACTGCGGCTTGGGGATCTCGTTTCGTCACGTAACGCACACACGGGGGAATCCGCTTGAGGACGACACGTGTGACACACACACACACACACACCAACACACAACGGTCACCGGCCTGAACCCATTCCAACGGCCCTGACAGAGTTTAGCTTTTACGTGACTTTTGCAGTCAAGTTGAGTAACAATTTACACACTAAAATATTTCTATTTTTCAGCGACGAACTGTTCAAATACTTATGCGTCAGTTTTTCCACCTGTCCATCCGTATTTCCTTAATCAAGTCCTACCTTACACAATTTTAATCAGGATTTCCCCCCCTGCCAATGTTTACAAACATGTCGAGCCTGTTGGAAAATGTATAAGCTCCCCCGATGACCACATGACTTGTGGCAACATCTGGAAATCCTCATGATGGGATCCCTGCCAGGAATGCGGTGAGATATTTACGAGGGCAGACACAACATTCCTCCAGGAATATCCCGAAATGGCCTCTCGCCTTTGTATTTATAGCCGAACGGTAAGTGAGACTTCCAGATGCCGGGATTCCCAGCTGCTGGAGTGCTAAATTGCCTGTTTGAGTCGTAATATGGAGGAAGATGTCTTTTTTCACGTAGCAAAAGGCGCAGGTCGGCATTTTCAATTAGAATTCTTAAACGCTCCTGAAGTGGCCGTCCTCAATTACTGACAACCATCCCTAATCACCTCTAACCATAAAAATCCACCTATAACCATCTCTAACCTCCTCGAACCACCTCTTATCATCCCGAACCACCTCTAACCATTCTGAAACATTTCAAAACTCCCCAAACCACCCCAAACTACTTTGAGCCATCCTGCACCACTTTCCCATATCGATGCAAACCACTTCTAATCATCTCAAATTGTCCCCAACCATCTGTAACTGCCCCTTACAGTTCATACTTTTTTTAGAGAAGGCCATGTAGAATCAAAGTCTATTCATCAGCCAATGAAAACAAAATAAATAATATACTTATATATAAGTATATATAACTATATATAGTGGCTACTAACCCTTGGGCGCTGTCAAGCGAGCCTTGGTCGGCGGACGGGCTAAGTTCGGGTTCCTCTTGTAGAGGACTTTCGTAAATGAGAGTTTCGACCATCGAACCCTTTGAACTACCAAAGGACACCCTGAAAAAGAGATAAAAAATTATAATTAACATTTACAGCATTAAAAAGTTGTAAAAAATATGTAGCACGAAGCAAGATGAAGACGAAAATTTCGTTAATATGCTTAAGGTGACCAGATTTCAAAACCTTCAGATCAAGACCCTCTAGTTTTATATTCATATAATATCGGTATATATATATATCGGTAGAACTGTACATGTTAAATTTCAGTTATTTACGTCCAAACTTCCATTCCAAACATCCTGACGTAGGATGGAATGAAAAAAGAAGAAAACAACCTCTTAAGTGTCCAAGAATATTAAATATTATTTCAAGGCCAATTACATTTTGATTCCAGAGCCCAACTCGACCCCATAATCGAAACCCTTTGAAAACCTCTCCCCTAGCCACTTTTTAGCCCCACGGATCAGGTTGAAAGGCTTGCGGGCGCATCTAGATGTAGAAACTAGTAATTTGACAAAAAATTTATTAAAAAAAAAAAAAAAAAATCGTTCTGTTCAAAACAGCCCATACGGCGCACAGTAACGCCAAAAGGTGGCGGAAATGGAAAATAATAATAATAATAATAATGTTGTTGGAAACTTGTTGAGGGTCAGTCAAATAAGACGAGATTTTTTGCCGACGTTTCAAGAGATATATTCTCCTATCATCAGGGCCTAATGAAATGAACAAAACACGAATTTAGACTTGAATTTAACAATTGATGAACGTCGGCAAAAAATCTCGTCTTATTTGACTTACCCTCAACAAGTTTCCAACAACATTAATAATTAATGTTGTTGGAAATAATTAATGTTGACCGTTTCAATTATTGAAACGGTCAACATCACCATCAACTATTAATAATAATAATAATAATAATAATAATAATAATAATAATAATAATAATAATGACGTCACCTCCTCGGCCAATTTCTTCATGAGGTTGCAGCTAACAATTCAGCATGCATTCATGCATGCATTTTCAGCTTAATAATATGCTGTTTGCTTTTTTGCTGCTAATGGCAGCCTCAGTGCTGTCTGGAGGGAGTAGCCGCTTATTTTGAGAGATGGAATCCGAACCACTTTTACTCTTTTTAATAACATTCTCTTCAAATTGTCATCGAATTTACAGATTCATTTATGCATCGTGAATTGATTTTGGCAGATAAAAAGAAAAGTCAAAAGTAATGCTGAGCTTCAACTTCAAAGCAGAATAGAGATAAGAGATAGCACATCCAGTGCTACCAGGCTGGTAGTACCAGCTCTGCCAATGATTTCCCTTGATCAGCGCCGAAATTCCCGTTCCCACAAAAATTGAACAAGCTGAGTAGGGATGCCTAAATGCCTAAAACAGGACAGAAGAGGTTCCTCACAGGACAACAGGTCATTCCACGCGAAAGCAGGCCTGTCCTGTTCAAAACCTTGTTCCCAGAATATTTCAGCCACACTTGAAAAAGTCAAAATTAGCGAACACCCATACGGTTTATTGATCCTTGTACTTGCAGAACTTCATCGAAGGGCTGCCACATTCTCGATGTCTGAATGACGTCTTTGGGGGTGAAATGGGTCACTCGACTTCATAGGGCAGCCCGCGAGGTGTCAAAATTAACATAACCGGTCCCGAAGGCCGTCGAGTGAGGGAGTGAATTGGACGAAAAAGGGAATGGATTCCAGACAGTCTGATACAAACTCTTCGACGAATTAAGTTCATTTCCAAACGTTCACACGCTATTATGGGTTTCAGGGCGAAATTTTCGTCGTAAGGGGAAAAGGGGAACGCTCAAAAGGACGGGGAGAAGTTGGGAGTATCGAATTTCCCCGGGGAAATGTCGGCCAAAGTGGGAAACTAAAGATGAGATGAAGCCAAGTAATATTGCAACACTCAAGTAGGTACAACGAAGGTTCTACCTACCATCTACGTACAATATAGGTACCTACCTAAATGAAAGTCGAACATGAATATTGTAAGAAACGTACAATTCGGTCTTCAATTCGAAATGAAATTAATTCTGGGAAGGTCTTGAAAGATTGATGAGTTTAGAACTAACAAGTAAGCGGGAAAGTACAATTCACAGGTCTTGTAAATGGTAAGGCGAATAGCTGCGGAAAGCAGGAGGGGTAATGAGTGATTTAGAGCCCAGAAAGAAAACCTCTACGTGGTGAGATTAGAAGCTGCATTGAAGCTAATGTTCGTAAAGGGGAAGAACACGAGAGTGCTTGTCATTGTGGCAGAGCTAATGAGCCAACCGCCGTCTCATCGTCACGATTAATCTCCACCCTTCCTACGTACCCTGTGGGTACCTACGACATGTAAACAGCCTCGTGAGACACTGGGAATGATTAATAATCGGGTTTGGTCGTGACGATGCTCAGATATATCTCTGAAAAGGTTCTAATGAATTCTGTAAATAATTGGCAAATTGGCGAGTGGGCTTAGGGCGGCACCATGTACCGATTGGACCCTATGTTTGAAGCGCCCTCCCCTCACCACAATGGGACAAACTTGAAATTTATACAATGTATAACTTGAAAGTTACACAATTCAAGTCGTACAGAATGGCATACTGTACTGGTATTCCTTTTATTTAATCCAAAACCTGGCGGTTACAAAATCTTACCTACAGTAAATGGGGAAAAAACACTTGGAAGTACCTACTTAATTTAAAATACACTGCCAAGGCAATGGCACATGAGCTTCCTCGTGCCAAGTTCAAAATGAACGTAACAACAGTTGTTACGTTCATTTTGAACTGTAATTTTGAACGTAATTTTCTTGTTTCAGTTACTGAAACAAGAAAATTACGTTCGCGCATGCGCAGGAAGTACCACTGATTCAATCGTGATGAAACTGATAGGGAACCATCTAGGGCTATACCCACACAATTCCTGAAAATTTGATTGAAATCCGATCACAATTGAGAAAGTTATGCCTGTTTCAAGAATTTCACGTTAGCGCATGCGCAGAGCGTACCGCTGATTCAATTGTGATGAAATTCGTATGGGACCTCAAGGAGCCTGATCCGCATAATCCCTCAAAATTTGAGCTAAATTCATTCAAAATTGTGGAAATGATGGCTGTAACAAGGAAATGCGGACAGACCGACAGACCCACAGACCCACAGACCGACAGACACGGAAGCAAATTTGTTCAGTAGGCTATGAAACGCAAAATGCGAGTGGAAATTTTGAATTCCGAACACAAAAATTTTTTTTCTCCCGAAAGTGAACACAAGGCTTCCGCTGCTTCGCAGACTCGGAAGCAAAATTATTGTGTTCATTGGGGTTCCCAAGTTTTTTCTCTTCTTTTTATAGTTTTTCAAGAATGAGCATGTTTTGATCCGGAGGGCAACATTTGAAGCCTCATTTCGGAGTGAAACAGACTCTGAAATTTGATTTATGCATAAATCAAATTTCAGAGTCTGCATACATGTATGCAGAAAAATTAATTTCGAAAAAAAAAAGTGGAATGATCTGGTTTCTATAGCAAACGCCTTTTATTAGGTACCTATTAAGTAACCGATAGGTATCTATAAGATAAAAAATTATTTCTCTATCTTCATCTTTATAATTAATGCAACATTCGGTTAACTAGAAAATTATTATCGACCTAGTTAACTTATTGTAGCATAGTCGCACACTTCTATTTAAAAAATAATGCCCAATGAAGAAGTTTGAGTTAAATACTCCGAAAAGGTAGGTGTGAACCCTTCAAGATCATAAATTATCCAACAAAAGGGAACATTAGGGGCATAGTAAACATCTGCAACGGTCTGTTGGAGGAGAAATAACAACCAGGAAGTGACTCTGAGTTCCACCCGACAGGTCGATATTACAACCCTCCACTTCCAGTGAAGTTTTTGAAGAGGAGATAACTTTATTGAGTGACTTAGTAAGAAAGTGGTGACTTGCAAGAGGGCTTGTGTGCAGGAAGTTGAGGATTGATGTAGACGTATCAGGGAATATCGATCAGGGCATTATTAAATAAAAACGCTGCAAATTTTAAACAAGGGGTTATTATTACCTACTCTATGATATAGGTTACATGTCCGAATATTCATTCTGTCAAAAAAAAAAATTTAATTTTTAATTTCTTATTTATTTATTTCTTTTTTTCAGAACAACTTTTTTTACTCGAAAAATATTCGATCTCCTGGGATTTAAAAAAAATCCCATTTATAGCCCCATGAAAGCCCTAAATATACCCACAGTGAAATCGGATCGTTCCGGGGCCCGAAAAATGGATTCTACGCCCAAAAATACTTCGAAAACGACACCTAACTCGTTCCCATAGCAAAAAGCCTTTAAAAAAATCCCTCCCGTTGCCCCATTTTAGTCCCATAGCGCCCCACGGGTTTGGGCGATCGGGCTGAAAACCTTGCGGGCACAACTAGATGGTAAACCGAGTATATTGTCAAAATTTCAGATTCAAAAAAAAAAATCCTACTGCCCAAAACGGCTCGGACGGCGGATGGACATTTTGGGTTTTGAATCTAGACCTCTTGAAATGGGCAATGTCAAATTTAGAGGCCGATCGGAGTCGTCGACCTCCGTCGCGAATACATAGGTGTATTATTCCAAGAATAATAAACCCAAAGCCAAAGTGTGATTTTATAACGAAACGCATTGAAAGTAAAAGGGATGCATTAAGTACGCTACTGCATTACCCACTGAAGGGTGACCAGACTTTTCCGAAAGTGTTTCCGAAGGCTCCCCAAGTTCATCTATTATCTACGCATAATCTCATCTTGGAGTGCTTCATCTTCCAAACAAACAACCCACTAGCTCTCAGGGAAATGTAACTCCCACCAACCTTGATCGCGCTAGACTACTTACCATTACTACTAATAATGATTGCATAAATTTGTATCGCCCTTGTGCGAAACGTCGAATAGCCACTATTAAACTAAACACCACACTTC
Organism: Pilophorus perplexus; assembly: GCA_955831195.1. Lineage (NCBI taxonomy): Eukaryota > Metazoa > Arthropoda > Insecta > Hemiptera > Miridae > Pilophorus > Pilophorus perplexus. The sequence goes on from OY037009.1 coordinate 10,215,576, forward strand.
ACTGAGTTTGTTCAAATTTCTAGTTGTTGTTGTTTCTAGTGTATCAAATTTTGGAAAATATATTCCAATACCTACACCAAACCACTGAAACCGCATAATTTTTGCCGTTAGATCAACATATTATTATTTCGGAGTTAGGCATGGAACAAGAAAATTTCCTTGTTCCATGGGAGTTAGGGATGTTGAAAAAGTATCGATAAGTAATACTTATCGATAGTAAGTAATACTTATTAAGTATCGATACTTTTTGTCCCTGATATATATCGTAGTAGCGATGCTTTTTTTTATCCCTCTCATTTCATCAGATTCAAAAGTTCTGAATCCTGAAATCTAAAGATGAAGTAAAAACGTGAAATGTGATACCTACTGTACCACTGATACATACATCATCACGCTGACGGAGAAAACAAAAATGACATTTCCATCCTTTTGGTTTCTAATTCTTGGAATAGGTACAACACCTACCTAGGTATGTAATCGCGACGGGGGTCGAAAATTCTGATCGGCCTCAAAATTTGACATTATTTGTTTCAAGAGGTATTGATTCCAAAAACGAAAAGTCCGCACACCATCCAGGCCGTTTTGGGCAGTAGGATTTTTTTTTTTTTTTTTTTTTTTTTAACCAGAAATGTTGACAAATTACTTGGTTTACCATCTAGTAGCGCCAGCAAGAATTTCAGTCCAATCGCCCAAACCCGTGGGGCGCCATGGGGCTAAAATGGGGCTACGGAAGGGGTTTTTACGGCTTTTGGCTATGGAATCGAGTTAGGTGGTTTTCGAAGTATTTTTGGACGTAGAATACATTTTTGGGAGTCCTGGAACGATCCAATTTCACAGTGGGGATGTGAAGGGCTTTCGTGGGGCTACAAATGGGATTTTTGAAGAATCCCAGGAGGTCAAATATTTTCCGAGTAAAAAAAAAAAATTTGAAAAGGAGTTAGTTCCATTTTTTTTTTTTTTTTTTTTTTACTGACAGAATTAATTTCGCACAAGTAACGAACATCAACGAATAATACACCCTAATGTATAATTTGTAGGGGTTTTTGAAAAAGTATCGATACTTTTTAATACTGTCTTGATGTATCGATTCGATATTATATCGATACTTTAGAAGTATCAAACATGCTCATTCGGAGTTTGAAGGAACGTGGACTGTGGACTAGGATGAACAATACAAGCCGAGAACAGTGTTGCCAGAAGTTCGAGGACTCAACCCTCCAGTTGAGCGCGCGAGAGTAGCTCAAAAACCGCACAGTTTTTTTTTAGAACAAAAACGCAGCAATTTCACAAGGGCTTATTTCCAACAAAAGAAAAAAATTTGGTCTTGGAAAATAAAATTATTTTGGAGAAAACTTTTGAGAAAAAAACATGTTTTTCGAAAAAATTATCGAGAAAAAAAATTTGTTGAAAGGAAAACGACTTATGTAAGCGAAGACCTAGAAAGCACCCATATGCGAACAAACGGATTTTGCTTTATTATTCTTAGAATACTACTATGTAATAGCGACGGAGGTCGACGACGCCGATCGGGCTCACAATTTGACATTATCCGTTTCAAGAGGTCGAGATTTCAATAGGTACCTACCGAAATGTACGTACCGTCCGCCGTCCGGGCCGCAGGAATTTCTTTTTAAATCAGAAATTTTGACAAAATACGCGGTTTACCATCTAGTTGTGCCCGCAAGGTTTTCAGCCCGATTGCCCAAACCCGTGGGGCGCTATGGCCCATAGCCTATGGGGCTAAAATGGGGCTACGGGAGGGGTTTTTAGAAGGCTTTTGGCTATGAGATCGAGTTAGGTGTCGTTTTCGAAGTAGGTAATTTTGAACGTAGAATCCATTTTTGGGGGTCCTGGAACGATCCGATCTCACTGTGGCGATCTATAATGCTTTCATGGGACTACAAATAGGATTTTTGAAGGAGCCAAGGAAAATATTTTTCGAGTAAAAACAAAAAAATGTTTGAAAAAAAAGTCCAAAAAAACAATTTTTAAAGTGAAACTTTTATTTTCTTAAATTTTTTTTTCATTGACAGAATTAAATTTATGCGCAAGTAGGTAACCTACCAGGTAGAATTACCTAATAGAATAGGACCTATTCTATTCTGAAAGAATAATAAACCCTGGTGTAAAATTTGCAGCGGATGTTTTCCTGAAGAATAATAATTGAAGAATTATTCTTATTGGAGAATCGTTTCAATTTTAATTTGAATAGGTACCGAGAATAAGAATTATTCTCGTTTATTACTGGTCCGATTCTTTTAATCCGCTGGTCGAGGAAAATTATCAATAATATGTGACCTAAGTAGGTAACAATAACAAACCCATTGGAAAAAGAAGAGGTAAATATCCCTCCCGTTCGAATTTCCCCACACAACTTTCAGTCAAACTTGGTCTAATACATAAAGTTTAAGAAAAAAAGTGAAGCACCTGGTCAGGGGATCCACCGGGCGGATTGAATCGGCAGGGGGTGAAGGCCTCCTGGCGGCAGTGACGCCCACAAAGTGGTTCGACATCCCCCCGCTAGGTAGCAGGAGAGTTCAAGATCAGGGAAACGTGTGGGAGTCGTGTGGGGGAGTCGGACTTGTTCTCGAAGGCGTCTGTGAAAGTAACAGTCCGAAAAAAAAAACCCAATGAGCGACTGCCGATCACAGTTGTGAACTCAAGCAGGTGGAAACTCATTTCGACAATTTCGTACGACGTCTTGTTCCAAAGTGGGAGTGGCCGAGGGCGTTGTTACCATGGCACATCAGTGAGGCTCATCCACAACCTCAACTCTCCCTGATGCTCGCCTTCACATAGCGCGGTTGCAGGTTAAGCGCGTTACTCGATCGTGTGTCCACTTGGCGTGACTCTTCCTATCAGTCCTAAATTAGGACTCCTAATAGCGTGTTTGTTCAGCCTAACAATTCACAGAAAACGTCATCTTCAGGTTCATCTTACCCATCACCAGAAGGCTATGTAGTACTTACATATCTGCTCTCTGTTACTCTGTGGGTTCATCACAAGTGAACTGGATGCCAACCTGGTTACATTAGGTATGTACGTATAGGCATGTTTGTTCATTGGGTCATTCCTCTAAATGCAGCCAATTTCGGTCTGAGGAATATTCAATTTTTTTAGTGGCATAATTGTAAGATTTAGGGAACAACCTGTTCTTAGCTTGCTTGCAAAGTTTGATTTAATGATTCGCAAACAGGCGAATGAAAAAACAGCACATTTTGTTAACTTGATATTCAAGATATTAAACGACCTCCACGTACCTATATAATATAGGTAGGTACCTACGTATATTGTATTATATAACTTTACATAGGCATTCAATTCCAGGTGCATCATCAGTTGAAAAACAATTCAAGTCGGTATTACGAACAGTTTTCCTTTTCGTAGTTTTGGTCATAAAATTTGATGGTACGACTAGCAAAATGTTTAGTGAACCAACATCTCATGTAGGTAACAACTATGATAGGCTGAATTTCTCCCATTCTTTGACCTTGTTCCCTAGCACATTATTAAATAAATTTTATTCCGGAATCATAACCTTGATTCCTACGTATAAATACGTTATTATAATCACAAAATCCCGCTAATACCTAATATTTGGGATGAATTGGGTCTTCACAGTGATGGGGGGCCGGGATACCTATTGGAAATTTATCAGGAATATTTCACAAAATAAAAATTCCGGGAAATATCTTTTCCCTTCCTAAATAAATTCAATAACAATAATAATAATTATTATTATTATATACAATAAATACAATTATTGTATTTTTTAAATACAGGAAAAATATTTTTGAATAATTTCCTGTTTTAAAATCTTTCTGATTGACTGATTGGACTTTACCTATTTAAATCTTGGCCATTCTTTGGCTTCTAAATGTTGGCCCTACCACATTGCAAGGCTTAATTTTGCTCAAATCGTAACTTAAAATATTCAAAATTTAACATCAAAAATTAAATTAGACCAAAAACAGAATCTTCCAGGAGGATGAGAAATCACTGAATTTTATATTTTTCTAGGCATGCATCTCTTCCAAGCATTTGTCAAAATTATGGAAGACAGTTACTTATAAGTATAAATACAGTATAAATACTGTTACTTAATAAGTATAATAAGCATAATATGCTTAAAATAAATCATAACGTCCCAACCGAGAATTCCGGATAGGAGAGGGGCTGATTGATACAGATTCTGCTGGTCCTCATTGATGGATTATCTATAGAAATCGAACATCGTTGTGTGGTAGGACAGATAAAGGAACCCCACAAATAGAGTCCACGTCCAAAGTTACAAAACAACACTCGCTGGAACCTCTGGCTAAAATTCTTCAAAGCTCCCGTGTATAGCTTCTTAAAAGCCTCACAATGCTTCACAGAGTGATTGGGCGCCTCTGGGACTCCCATAAATCCATACTATGTTCAAAGTCACTTCCAAAACATCTCGTAGTAAGTATTTTAATATAGGTACATGTAAACAAGACCCTTATTTTTTGCAGATCGCAATATCAATGAAGCGGACACCCTCATAAGCGACATTCAACCATCGGTTCCTGAAATTGCACCTAAAGTGAGTTTGATGAACCCGCCCTAGTCAATCTCCAAATCCCAATGTTTGTTCAGTATTCGAATATATTCATAGCTATAGCTGTGTTGCCATTTAAAAACATAATTTTCCTGTTTTTTCCCTTCTCATCACTCTCCTTCTTTTCAGGTGTTTCTGCTTGTTTGTTCATGAGGCGGAATCAAGCATTTTTCAACGGTCCACAAACTTCAGCCGAGATAACTTTTAACACCAGCGATGGCTTGCTCTGGCAGTAGCAGTGACAAGAACAATCAGACGAAATGCGCTCCAGATAAGACCCGTCGAATGATCAGTTTGAAAACGAAATTGCAAATTGTCGAACGTTGGGAAACGGGGACACGAGTGATGAAGTTAGCAGATTATTATGCTCTACCGGAATCATCAATAAGATCAATTTTAAAAGACAAGGAGAGAATTAAAACTGTAGTTGGGTGTTTTCCAAATTATACAATACAAAAAGCTCGAATTACAGATGTAGATTTGGTGAGTATGGAGAAGCTTTTGATTTTGTGGATTGATGATCAGAGTGAAAGACAGGCGGAGCTCAATCCGCATTTAATAAGGGGAAAAGCTGTAGAAATTTATAATTATTTGACCAATTACCAGCCAAACGATCGAGGGAAGTTCATTGGCAGCTCAGGATGGTACGAGAAATTCAAAGAGCGGTGTAACATGAGGGACAAAATGATCCGACACTCTGCTTTTAGCGTGTACCGCCACATCGCCGACGCCACGCTAGCTACTTTATTCACGTTTGACTTGAACCGGTACATCGAATCCGAACAATACACACCCGCTCAGGTGTTTTGTGTCAAAGCGATGAAGCTGTTCTGGAAAAAAATCCCAGGGAATTTCGAACCAGACCGCATGACGGTAGTTCTCTGCTCGAACATGGCTGCCAACGTAAGATTGAAACCGTTTGTAGTGTTGAAACACTACACAGAGTCACTACTGCATTCCAAAAACAGCGATTGCTGTACAATGGTGTACAAAACTGTACAGTGGTGCGCTACGGGCTTCACATGGATGGATCCTCATAGCGCCCGGCAATGGTTTGCCAAAACTTTCATCCCAGAAGTCAGACGGTACTGTCAAATAACAGGGGTCCCTTTTAAAATTTTACTCCTCTTGGACAAAGTACCCAGTCTTGCGAATCTCCAGGAAACGCCAAGCGTGAAAATAATGCATCTTCCTCCCACAAATGATTGTGCAATAAACCCCATGAACCACGGAGTCGTTTCTGCATTTCAAACCAGCTACCTCAGAAAAACCCTTGAAGCCCTATTGGAAATCAGAGATACCCGAGGACTCTCGAACGAGTCTCAAGTTTGGGGAAACTTCAATCAAATAGATGCTCTCGACTTGATCAGTCAATGCTGGAACTCAATACCCACTGCAGTGCTGAAAGATTCGTGGAGTTTTATTTCTGGGAATGGAGAACCTTTGAGAAATCGGTCAGCAAACAACGAAGTCAAAGTGTGCTTGCAACTATACAACGATTTTGTGGGAAACAGCAACGTGAGCCAAGCTGATATTGTCGAACTGTTGGAGTCACATAACTCGGAAGTGTCACTCCAAGAACTTTCACAACTTTGCAACATATACCCATCAAAGGCGGAACAAACCATCAATAAACGTTCTTTGCAAATTAAATCGTTTATTCGGAAATATGCGACTCAAGGATCTTATTCAGAGCCAAGTCAGTCTGTGGATCCTACGAGTGAAATGGAGAGCCCACAATCAGACCAAGAAATGTACGATGAGTCTGATGAATTTGAAATAACCGAGAGCAGGGTGGACAATATAGACGACCCTTATGACGAACCAATGGAACAAGAACTTGAACCCGCACAGTCTGTAATAGAAATCTCAGACGACGAGAGCCAAGATGAACCGGAAACATGCAAGAGGATAAAGTTGGGCAGTGATAAATTGGAACCAGATTTGGATTTGGTCAAAGAGGAAGAAGAAGAACTGCAAATCAAAGTCGATATTTGCGATTGTGACGTTGAAGATTTGCAAAAACAAGCCGGAGAAAATGTCAACAAAACCCCCAACACAGATAAATTGGAACCAGATTTGAATTTGGTAAAGGAGGAAAACGAAGAACTATCAATCAAAGACGAAATCTGCGAATGCGACGTTGAACAAGCCGAAGAAAATGCCAACGAAACCCAAAACGCAACCACCAAACAAGACATGCCTACCGTCACCATTTTTAACAGATTCTTAAAACTCTCAACCCAACTTAATATAAAAGCAAGAGACAATGACACAAATTTGGAACGAAGCAAAGAATTTATAGAAGATGTTGAATATGCAGTGCGCCCATATAAATTGCTGTTTTCTGCTGAACAAAACAAGTTGAAAGAGTGATGTATAATTTGTTATTAACATAATAATATTATGTTAATATATTTTTACAATATAATATATTGGACCGTATAATATTATTATATTGTAAAAAACAAAATCAGTGTATATGATTCTAATTTTAAATGAAAAAAATACCGCATTTTTTATGTATTCCTGTAAACGTAGAGAAAGTGGCCTCAGGGCGGAATGAACGGAGGTTGGGTGGCATAGCCAGCACTTTTATCAGATAACAGATTCTGTGGTTATCTTACTCATAAAGTTTAAAATGGGTTCCAGGCACAGGTCTCTTGTGGAATTTAGAACTTCCACGCTCGAGAAAGGTTCATTTCAATAGCGTAGTCCTAGCAAATAACTGGGACTATACAGTCTTTGGTGTAAAGAGCCTGGCCTGTGGAAGGCGTATGGTTAGGGCTCGGATTCGAGCATATCAGCTTTTTTTTCCTTGTGTAGTAAACGTTGAAAGATTCCTTTTGTTTGTATTTTTACCTCTCTAGCACCTTTCTCGAGCATATAAAAGCATAAAACCAGCAGCTGCTGCAGTCTTCAGAATAAACGCACATAATTGCATATTCGGTTATCGTCTAAATTAATTAATTATCGTCTAAATAGTTTGTTTTAAATTAATTTCGCCAGAATTCGGTTTGAAGGTTTGAAACGCGCATGCGCATGCATATCGAGGAGTTTTTCCTGAATTACTGGGAAATTTGAGTTTGAAAATTGGGTGTTAGGTATGTATCAAATCCTATTGAATAAGAAAAAATCTGGTTTATGGTCACTTATGTATACATGTACCGAACCCACTGGCCCCTCTCCTGGACTTGGGTAGGGAATACCGATTGGAGACTCTGATTTTCGGACATATTTTTCAAGGATCAAAACAATTGAGGCAGGATGACTCCCCCAGGGGTAGGTGCAAAAGGGAAATAATTGAGTTTCAAAAATCCGTGACTTCGGAAAAATTGTCGTCGCCGTCTTGTTCTGGAAGTCGCTCAGCGAAAAATCATTTTCAAACAAATTAGAAATTCAAAAAGATGCTTGAAATTTTTATGAGGAGATTTAATGTATACCTATACATTAGTGGTGTTGTGAACAAAATTTAATAAAAGGACAAAATCCATTTAATGGATTCTTCGCCCAAAATACTTACCTCCTGTCATGCTTCAAAAGCAACATATTTATAAATAGCAACATGAAGATATGGATGATGGACAGTTAAATTTCATGTAATAAACACATTCATGGCAAAGTCCGATGGGTCTGAGGCCCCTATTATATATTTTTATATATAATAATCGGATCTGGCCGTGATATGACCTCGTACGGACTCTACGTGGAAAACGACACCACATTCGACCCCATAGTCAAAGATCCTCCTGTGGCGCATTTTTTTTAGCTCCAGAGAACTCCACGGTGTATTGGTGGGGGGTATGGGTGTACGGTGGAGCTCCAATAAATTGATTCTACGACCAAAGTTAGGTCGAAAAAGACATCTTACTCGACTTCCTGGCCCAAGTTCTTCTAAAACCCCAATTATAGCCCCATGAAGGTGTAGATTTTTTTCGTTCACTTTCCTTTCTATGGATTTTATGATAAAAACAGAGCATATTGGAGCATATTTAGTGTTTATCGAGCATATCAATCCGAGCCCTACTTATGACGAACACAGGTTGGCAAATAAAATTCGGGGCTGACTATAAGATGCTCTTCATAAATTTTTTGGAGAGCAACTTCGTTCCGGGTCCTAAAGAAAATATCTTGGCATTTGCCAGGGAAGTGGAATCGTTGGCTCGCGTATGACTGCACATTTTCTGCGGCATGCAACTTACGGATGTGCACAGCAGTCATTTATTGGATGGACTGAGATTCAATCTTATGTTTTTCATTGAAAACGACATTTTGATCCAGTGCAGTTCAATTACACGGTTGCCTTCTGGAGTTGGCTTCAAAGTATCGATGGAAATGAAGGGATGGCATCAAATCCTTTGGCAAAAAGGAAGCGCATCAAATTTTGAATTCTAGTATGTTGCTGACAGATCCGTCACTACACCCGAAGATACCTATGTTTCTACCGGCTAGAGCCAAATAGACCCTGAATGGGTACTGTAAGTGGGTCGACGCTGCAGAGAGATAGCAGTCAGAGGCTTCAGGGAGTACTACACCTCCACCTTCTCTGCCTCGCCCTCCTACTGGGGATTATCGATCCGAGCGCCGGTTGTTGAGGCAGGTTCGGGTTTCTCCCTGTTTCCACCCCTTGGCCTCTGCTGTACCCCGTAAATATTTGGGCCGTCAGTCCGGTGGAAGAATCCAGTCCATTTCGGATGACCAGTTTCTGGTTTGAAACGTGAAGAGACAACCAGTACCCTGTGGTACTTGAAGGATGCCAAGTGCATCGAACTCAATCTACCGAACTAATTATAAACTTGTAACGAGGACGTTTTACGAGCCATTACCCAGATAAGGTTAGAAAATGAAATAAACAGTCTACTCGGTTGTTAGTTGGAACGTAAATAGTTGTCTTAACGCAGACAACAGGTGCACGTTCAAAAATAGTGACTCGCGTGAGGCAAGCAGTAAAACGATGATTGACGATCAATGCGTGTAGTTCGAATAAGCGAAAATAGCTAGTTAAAATGGTTAGGAGCGTCATAAGGAGGACACTGTTTCATTTCTGATCACCTTCAGGGGCTGATCAAGTGTTGCCCAACGATTTCTCATTTCCCCCAAATGAAATGAAGACCAACATGGGACGCAGATGCTAACGTTTGTCAGTGTCAATCACAATTTGAGGTGTCTGAATGGGACGTTGTTCCGAAACTCTCCGCGAACAAACCCATCTCCCATGCTGGACGAGTTCAATATCCACCAGATGAAGGATTTTGTGATGTAATGAGTGTGGGTGTGTCATGGCTAAGAAAGCTGATCAGGAAAATTGCTCCTTATTCGCAATCCAATTTGCAGAGTTTTTAAACTTGGGTTGTGCCCTGTTGGAACCAAAGATATGTAGGTATATATCTTTGGTTGGAACTCGACACCTGGTGTTCAACATCCTAGTTCATTTCGCTGTTCCCCGTTCATTCATCACCCAGTAATATTTCCGGCCTTAAAATAAAACCGTTTGGCCAACTCGGTTCTCTTGAAAAGGGAAACTTACAACGATGTTTTGTTGGGGGGACAACATGGACTGTATTTCATTCCCACAGCCCTTCTTACGGAGCTCCTTGGCAGAATTATTGCCAAGAGGGTGACACCGGAGGAATGTTTAATATACTCTGCTGAGAGGGGAATTCGAACATTTAGCACCCGCATTTTCTTTATAAGCCGAACTGTCAAGTTGAATGAAGTAGCACTGTAAAAAAAAAAAATCCAAATTTACAAAAAAAGCCAATTTAGTAAGTTCATACGTCCCAAAGGACGTCTCATTCATGAGTTGCAGTGCCTCCACTTCCAATGTTGGTCTTGGAAACGTCACTTCAACTTCAACAACACCAAATGGTAGCATAGTAGGGATGGGTCTCCAAGGATAAACTATCGATATCCCCCCCCCCCCCCCACACATAGCAAAAAAATGACGATGCCTTCCACAGCAAGCCTAAAAAAGTCGGAAAACAGACTAAGAGAAAGATCAGGGAACAGTCCAAACAAAGTCAACTGGGAAAGTAGCATAAATTTAATTTCTTCTTCTTCTTCTTCTTCTAGGTTGGTTTGTAACTTGGTTGTCAGAAAATTCATTGCCATTTTCAAAGTTTCTCCTTCTATATCAAAGAGGTTAGAAGAGAATAGAGAAAGCTATAGCACCAAGGGACTATGATTAAGAAAAAAAAAAAAAAAACGCTGCTAATTTTACGCGAGGGTTTATTATTCGTTATAACGATCAATTTTTCACAATTTTTATTATAATAAAAATTGTGAAAAATTGATAGAATGAATTCTGTCAATTTTTTTAAATACTTAGGTACCTATTTAATTATTCAAGTTTTTGGTTTATTATTCTTGGAATAATACACCTATGTTTTCGCGACGGGGGTCGACGACTCCGATCGGGCTCAAAATTTGACATTATCCGTTTCAAGAGGTCTACATTCTAAATCCGAAATGTCCGTCCGCCGTCCGCCGTACGCCGTCCGCCGTCCGCCGTCCAGGCCGTTTTGGGCAGTAGGAATTTTTTTAAAAATCTGAAATTTCGGCAAAATACTTGGTCTACCATCTAGTTGTGCCCGCAAGGTTTTCAGTCCGATCGCCCAAACCCGTGGGGCGCTATGGGGCTATAATGGGGCTACGGGAGGGGTTTATTGAAGGCTTTTAGCTATGGGATCGAGTTAGGTGTCGTTTTCGAAGTATTTTTGGACGTAGAATCCATTTTTTGGGGTCCCGGAACGATCCGATTTCACTGGGGCGATGTTTAGGGCATTCGTGGGGCTAAAAATGGGATTTTTGAAGGATCCCAGGATGTTAAATATTTTTCGAGTAAAAAATACAGAGTTTTTGAAAAAACACATTTTTGAACAAAAAAAATCCAAAAAAAAATTTTTTTTTGAGATAAAAATCCAAAAAAAAAAATTTTTTTATTTTTTCATTGACAGAATTAAATTTCTGCACAAGTAACGTATATCAAAGAATAATAAACCCTTGTGTAAAATTTGCAGCGTTTTTTAAAAGTTTTTACGTAGTGTTTTAATTTAATTAGGTATGCGAAAACAAATAGAAAAATCGTTGAAGTAGGTTAACCAATTAATTAATTGCACAAAAATGAATTTTATGTCATTAAAAAAATTCCCTTAGATTATTTGGACAGATTTGGGACCCTGAAAAATGAGTTATGCGTCCAAAATTACGGAAAACGACATCTCATTAAACGAGGTGAGGTCAAATTTTGACCTCATCATGTCCTTCAAAAGCTCCATTTGTAGTCCCGTGCTGCGCTGAAAACAATGTTAACTCAACCCCACATACGAAATACTCCAAAAACCCCACGGAAAAACCTGGCGGGCACGACAAGATGATGGACCGAGTAATTTGTCAACATTTCAGTTTAAAAAAAATCCTACTGCCGAAAACTTCGTTCTTGGAATCTACATCATCTTGTCATCTTGTCATCAATGTCATCTTGAAACGTATAGGTAATGGAAAATTTTCATTTCGAGGCCGATCAAAATAACCTCCGACTCGAATACATAGGTGTATTGTTCCAAGAATGAAAAAAAAAAACAAAAAAAAAAAAAAAAACCGGCCATTATAATAAAATCGATTATACGATATATCGTATAGTAGGTATATATAACTACATAATATTAAATCAAGTGTTACGGATATCGATATGAAGACCAGGGGGGGGGGGGACATCCTAGTCCACCAAAACTCATTCAGAGAGAATCTTCAAACCCCTTTGAAAGTGTAAAGAATAAACCTTGAAAGAAGTGGAACGATATTCAGAATTTATGTGAGATGAGTAATTTTAAGAGAAAAAATTTAATTACAATTTTAAATGCCTTTTATTCTCAAATTACCAAAATTAGGTACCCTGGATAAAAGTCATTCTTCTCCGTTTTTTCCCATAAGGGCCGTCGTTCGTTATATTTGAAAACCCGGGGGAAAAACGACTCATGTCAAAATTTAACGGAAATGTTTTCAGTGAATCAAGGGGTCCTTGGCTGTTCTTCCCGCTGCTTGGCAGACCCGATTCCGTGCTATAACTCAGAACTTGAACACTTTTTGGTATGGGTGACCACACTGTCTGAAAGCTCCTAATATTTCTCCGGAGATGGCAGTGATATAATATATCACTGGATTGGATATTATCCGATTCCGTAAAAATTTGACATAAGTCCCCCCCATCATATGGAAATACCGATATTTTATGAAGAAATATCGATTCATCGATACCCACTTCGATGCACACCACAATGCCGCATGGCAAAAATTAAAAAAGATTAAAAAAAAAACGATGGATGAATCCTAAATCCAATTGGTAATAATTACCAATTTCAAAAATTTTTTGAGCACTTTTCTGAAGCGGCAGCAAATCTTGATCCAAACCTGTGCAGTGCACAAAGTGCTGCGGATGTCCTGCTCAGTCAGGAAGTTCCGTCTACAGGAAGGGCCGATTTGTGACGGGATTTGAATTTGACGGGTCACCGAAGTCGAGCAGGAAATGAGATTTACGGAGAATCGGGCGTGAGAGTGCGTGAGTGTGTAATCATCCTGAGGGGGTCATCCCGGCGAATTGACCTCAACAGGGTGAGTCGCAGACGGTTGACGTGAATTCGTCCTTAGTTGGGACAAACCGAAACGAATCGGTCATCTCGGCGACGAGAGGTCAGCGGAATGGTGGAGTCATTTCAGTTTGAAAATGGAGAAAAAAAAGTAAAAACTTGGTCCGCCATGTCTCAAGTTTTCTGAAGGCTTTGCGTGGCGGAACATCCGGACATGACTGATGTTCATTTTGATCGTTGCTTTCAATGAAAACTGCTCTGAGTTCTACAGCGAGAAGAAATCGCCCTTGTAATTATAAACATGGAATGCGGCGCTTGTGCAGAACGTCGGGAGGTCCTTTAAATGACTTGGGCACTTAGCCAGATGGTTACAGACGATCTCCGCCGACAACTGCAATTTCGAAGGCCGGAAATGAGAAAACGCCTTTCGTAGATGAGTCAAAATTGTAAACAGACGCGAATAGATTTTCCCTTGCGCGTTGGAATTTGCAAAATGATAATAATGTGCTCTATGTGGTATATCTTTTGCACGTCGGTTCGTCCATTCGTTGCAGTAAACAGCAATAACACTTTTTGTTGCGGGTCGTTTCTTCTCCGGAGCCCCTCGAAGGACAAGCCGTTTGGGTGGTCCCCTCAAGAAGAAATAAAGACCCAGAAAAGGGGGAAGAAAATGTTTGGTCCATCGCCAATCCTACCAGTCGGAATACCTCCATCTTCGCTGGAACTTCCTTGTTTACCTCGAGAACTGGAGCGTGCGATACGATCTCTTTGGGGCGGGGAAGATTTATTGGAATGAACCAATTTTCAAGGGATTTCGACTGAAAACACGTGACTCCACTGGGACGACGAAGGATCCTCACAAACCACCCCACATCTATTTAGAACTTCCAGAAGTACAGTTCGTAAACTGCACACAAATACCACCTTGAAATTTTCACGCTCCATTTTTAGATCGAATCCCATAGCTTACATAAGGTGAAAATGAGCAGCAATTGCTTCCTTTTTTGTTTACTAACATTCGCAGCCATCCCCAGCTCACCAAGTCAGTCTTTTAAGTCGATACCGCTGGTCATTTTAGCCGTCCCTTTGAAACTGTTTATTTTACACCCGGAAGTAAACAATAACACAAGGCCGATTAAGTAATGTTTTTATTTCCCACTTTCTTTCATGTTTGTCGGTTACCTTATATTGGGGTTCTTTGATGATTTTGTAATAGATGGACTAGTTGGCAGTGAGCTTGGGCGTATCAGTAATCCAAATTAGGTACCACATTGGATTGAACCTCTGCACCTTCGGCAACTACTGTGGGGAATCAGGACAGATTTTCCCACAACTCTTCTCGCGGATCGCCAGCCCAACAGAGCTACTACAGGCGAGAGGGGGCGGAGCGCTACGGTCGCGGCTCGATCTTGCAAAACCCATAGATATGAAATATGGCAAAAATATGGCAAAACCCCCCTTCTCCCAATGGCGACGCCTCATCTCTTTTCGAAGAGGGGTGGACTTTCCATTCAACGTTTCACTGTTCGTTAAACCGTTGTATGGCAATAAATTTTCGATTGGACCCAAGGGGCCTCCCCTGGCGACACTTTGTTTGAGGAAACCAGGTCAGCGGGACCAATATCTTTACGTGAGTTGATGGCCGAAGCCACCCTTGTTGTCACTTCAACTAGGGCAGTCGGGAGCTTCAACAACCGTAAGACGGGGTCAGCGGGCCCGGGGAAGCCAGCCCTCAGGCTTTTGTAGGTACTGCGAATCTAGGGAAAACAAATGCTGATGTTGATACATCATCTGTAGTATTGGATTCCCCTAGATTCCCTTCCCGACTCCCACGTATCCCAGACCAACACGACACTTCGTGCCAATCTGGAAATAGCGGGACTCCCACTTCTGCCTCAATACCGCCTCCCACGACAGCATATCGCGACATCTCGCGTTATGCCCTGATATTCAGGTACTCCCTTCATCTTCCTCTAAAGACACCGGGGGCGAAATCCCAGTTACGCCGAACGCCTTCCTCCCAACACACAACACAATTAATGAAAAACCTATTAAGCAATTAGGAACTCAATTTGTGCATGTAGGCATACCTTCAACATCCGTTCAGCAGGGTATCCTACAACTGCTACTTAGCAAATTTTCCCCCACGCCGAAGTACACACCCGGAGAGCGTTACATTGTTATAGAAAGTAGGTAACAATGTGGCTTATTTCCACATTTTCATTGATTGTTAATTAGCATAATGAATCACATTGTTTCCTAAAAATAATGCTTGAAAATAGTTTTCCTGAAGTGATTGCTATCATTGAATACTAAGCGCAACGGATTATAGATTCAATTTTTAATTACCTTGAACTTGAAAGTTTTGGTACGTTCACAAACGAGAAGTAAGAACCCCACTTCTAACAAAAATTTATGTAATATCCCACTTCCGACACCAAATTATGTAAAGACCCGGAGAGCTTTGAGGGTCGAGACCAATGATGACTCCAAGAAATTTGATCTGCACGGCATTTTATTGAAGAAAACTCAGCAAACAAATAGACAGAACGGAAGTCAGCAATATAGCTAAACCAAATATGAGTATGACTCGAACGGGTCTGACTTCCCCATAAAGGAGTCGGGACTTGTGAACCGAATCACTAACAGCCTACCATCCAGATCTAAGACTCTGAAGATCCGAAGATCCAAAGAAGAGCCATTGAAGGACTAACATTCGAACATCCTAGCACTGCAGAACATATATCCTTGATTATACAAATACATAGGGATTTATACACATTACCACCACTACTAGCCTATCTCCAAGGGTAGGAGATGGTAAATTTAGAGGGGGCTAAGCGGAGTTAAAGGCAGTCCTACATCCCCAAGGACATAGCATATCACAGTTTTCCAAATTGAGCTTCTCCCTTGCTCTTGATTTGGAGATTCTGGTGAACAATCCCGCCTGCCTTCGATCAGAGACAGATCCCGTACTTTCGAATGGTCAGCAACATGATGTTAGAGCGTATCCCAGCCCATTTCCCGACTTCGGACGGCCCCTACACGCCCCTCGTCATGGACATCTTCGCTCGGCCTCGCATGTAAAACAAAGCCGTGAACTGTACATGGTGTTGAGTCATCGTCCTGTCAGGCCGGCCAGCTTTTGTTTATTGTTTCATCGCACCATCTCGGCCTCCCTCAACCGGTCTATTTCAGAATGCTCCGTAGCCCGTTCACCTTCTCCCAACGAACTCAATTTCCTCCGGATTACCAAAAAACAAGCTGTTTTTTAACGTCCGGAATAACGTAATTTTTTTAAATCTGTGGAAAAGTAGGAAGATAAATAAATAAATTGTGTGTATTTGGGAAAAACGCTGCAAATTTTACACAAGGGTTTATTATTCTTTGATAGACGTTACTTGTGAAGAAATTTAATTCTATCAATGAAAAAAAAAATGAAAAAATTTTTTTTGGATTTTCATTTTTCAAAAAAAAAATTTTTTTTTGGATTTTTTTTGTTTTAAAATTTTTTTTCTACAAAAATTCTTCATTTTTTACTTGAAAAATATTTAACCTCCTGGGATCCTTCAAAAATCCCATTTTTAGCCCCATGAAAGCCAGGGCTGTAGATCGCCACAGTGAAATCTGATCGTTCCGGGACCCAAAAATGGATTCTACGTCCGAAAATACTTCGAAAACGACACCTAACTCGATACCATAGCTAAAAGCCTTCAAAAAAACCCTCCCGTAGCCCCATTTTAGCCCCATAGCGCCCCACGGGTTTGGGTGATCGGACTGAAAACCTTGCGGGCACCAACTAGATGGTAAACCAAGTATTTTGTCAAAATTTCAGATTAAAAAAAAATCTCTACTGCCCAAAACGGCGTACGGCGGACGGACATTTCGGATTTTGAATGTAGACCTCTTGAAACGGATAATGTTAAATTTTGAGGCCGATCGGAGTCGTCGACCCCCGCCGCGAAAACATAGGTGTATTATTCCAAGAATAATAAACCAAAATTACATTTTTGTTTGACTGAACACCTTTTCAGTAGAGCATCAGTAGCGGTAGCACAGGTTTCCCTCACAAATTCACCTAACATAAAAGTTGATGTACAGGTAAATGTGTTCTGAGTGAGGCTTTTACGGGCGGAGCTGCGGTGTTTGTGAAGTTTATGGCGGACAATCAACCGGCTTCCGCTCAAGTTGCAGGATGTCCTCGTCAGATGAAGACGCCGAATGGCAATGAAGTGGACGTCAACGAACTTAAAGTCGAACAATCGGAGAGGATAATCCTATTAGGACTGCCGATCGGTGCAGATCAATTCCGAGCACGTCGGGGAATCCGGGGGGAACAAGTGTGTGAAATTTCTGCGCACTTCCAAGACGACTTGAGGCGGCATTAGGTACACTTCACTATCATGTATTGTGGATTCTACAACGTCTTCAGGGGTTCTGGTTGTTTAGGAAACCCCTGCCGATAACTATCTTCCTGGAGTTGATTGGACGAGCAAACCAATTAATTTTTGAACGGGTAACAAATCTAATCCAAGAGCCCTCCCAAAGGGGGAAACCCCGTCAAATTACAAACCCCCAGGCGAAGTGAGTCCCTGATTCAGACGGTCATTTAATTGACAAGAGCAAATCCTGCAGAATTTGTTCCGGTGGTTGAGAGGATTAATTATAGGAGATTGACAGGTAGATAACGGAGAGATGAATGCTTTCGGAAACTTGTTTAGTTTTGGTTTATTATTCTCTGATTCTGTTCAATTTTGATTCTTCTAGCTGCTGCTTCAATTAGGCTCAAAGTGTTAGCGTATATATACGCTTACACGATATAATATATTATCTCCTGGCCTTTGGTACTTGGTGCAGCCCAGTAACCCCTATCCAGATCAGTGTAGAGGCGGCAGTGGGGCACACGAGGGGCCGACGAGGCGAAAAGGTGGCCGACGCAAAAAGGAGTGACAGAATAAGGGTTTTTAGGCATGGATAAAAATAAAAATTACGTTTTGAAACAGGATCAAGTTTAAAACCTCGATTCCAGTTTGAAAAAAGCTGACGTTAGCACTGGAATTAAATCGAAAAAAAAAATCCCAGCAAAATCATCATTGGGTTCAAAATTAGGTATTGCAGAAAAATCCACAACATACGACTTTTCAAACATTTTAGTTAGTCGCTTCCTTTATAGAAATCCTACTCATGCATGGTGTCTACTATAATGTTTACATGAAAGAAGTTCCTGACAGGTCTAACTGCAACGATAACAACATCGAACGAATGACAAAGCTAAATCCACTCTACTTTTAATGCAAATAAAGCTCACGTTAAAACTAGATTTCTGGTTAATTATTCAGGGAATAATACACCTATGGATTCGTGACGGTGGTTGAAAATTTTGATCGACCTCAAAATTAGTCGTTACCTATACGATTCAAGATGAGTACATTCCAAACACGAAATGTCCTTCCGCCATCCAGGCAGTTTAGGGCAGTAGGAATTTTTTTCTTTAGTTTCTACCAGACTACTAGGTAGATTACGAGAAATGCTGTACCGTAGCTGGTAACTAGTGCCTTTTTCATTGTAGGCATCTGTTGTGTGAACAGTTTTTTTTTTTTTTTTTCATCTCTCACAGCTTTATAAACTCCGGAATAAAGGTAAGCAGCTTAAAACAACTTTAAAATACGTATAGTTGTATTGTGAACACCTACCTGAAGCTTGATCACCCATTTTTGACCCCCAGTAACACTCGAGCGGTACCAAAAGAAACGTATCATGCATACCTATTGCACGTCGATTCAGGCGGCAGGAAGTCAAACGATAAGCGGTTACCCCTTCCAGACCGCCCTGAAACTGCCATCAGCAGCAAAACAGCGAGGGAATAATCTGAGGATATGTTAGCTGAACCTCGTGGAGAAATTGGCCGATTTTTATCTTTCCGCCACCTTTTAGCGTCAACGGTCAATAAGGAAATTTTGAAATTTATTTAGAAATACCTGAAAACCAACCGGCGGCTCGGCTTGTATTTGCTATTTACACTTCCGCTTTTCACATACGTGCGTGTTAGTAGGTCGAGAAGGAAACGTGATCTATTTTGACAAGCACTTCCACAGCCCTTCGAAATATTCGGCGTCGAGAATCCGGAAACGAGGGTTGGTACGTTATCGGTTTCACATTAGCGCCCCTCCAGAAAGCGTGAAGGAAAAACCGGGTTTCCGGGCGATCTACAACGCGTGCTGCCATTTGAGGATGTCATTTATCATTTCGCCGGTTTCCATGTGCTACGGAAAAGAGCTAAATTTGGAGCAATATTGCATCAACATGGACCCTTTTTGAGCGTTCGGCGATAAAACGGAGAAAATCTACAAAGGAGCTGTACATGGCGTATCTGACCAACATTATCCACTGTTGCCAAAATGGCTTCATCAAAGCATCTCACGGCTTTCCCATTAAGGAGAACTTACAACAGTTGTAACCCTGAGAGCTACTGTCGAAACGGAATAGGCCGCCAAAACGGCTGCAGGTTTCCCTCTTTGTCGTTTCGTGATCGAACTCTCCCCTAAGAGCCATCTTGGGACTGTAGGTAAAGTTCACCCTTGGTGGGTTTGGTGATTATCAATCACAGCTGTCGCAGGAGTTGCGTGCGGAGCGTCTCTTTCAGACTTCCTCCAGAAAATTGTTTCCGACTCTACTATTTCACCGGACGCGTGGAGGAAACGTTTTTCACGTCCCGCATGCCATTTTTGCGTTCCATCTTTTAACAATGCATCTTCCCCGGCTGAATATGTACATACCTAATCCAAAAAGTAAAAAAAAAAAAAAAAATGTGAGGGAAACAACTGAAAATAAATTTGACGATTTGCTATGACGATTGATGGGATGAAAGTAAGAGGGGAACATTTCCTTTTCCCGATCGATACCGCCTGCAGCTTTGTTACCCCTGACCTCACCATATGGTAATGTTGTTAGGTTGGCAGTGGTGGAAGTCTTTCCGTACAGTCGGGTCACGGCATGCAGAAAGGGGGAGCGATGCTTATCTCCATTTCTCCGCCGGAGCCAAATGTTAAATCTTCCAAGCGGGCCTCAAATTCGTCACGATCCACACGATTGCAACACAAAAGGACGAATTGGAAAGAGGGTGGGAAGAATGATACCGACAAAACGAAGGCGATCACTCAATTTTATGCCTTTCTTCAAAATTCAATGATAACGAAAAGTGGTGATCGTTTTCAGGGAGCCATTTCCATCGGCCACTCTGGCTTCAGACTTGTTTTTCCTCAGATACGCCTGAAGGGGCACACTTTCTGAATCTACCAGAGGATCTAAAATAACTGTATTAACTTCAGAGTTGACAAACGAGCAACTAACGCAATTAACGTTGTTGAATTACTGAGACGGTTCGTTCCCGCGAATTCGTCAAGGGGTCTCCTAAATGAAGAAAAACACCTCCCAATTCCGACACGAACGGACTCTAATGGAGCGAAATGAACGTTAAACACCAAATTGTCTAGATAGAGCTGTCGAGTTCGTTCGGTGGTCATCGCCCTCTTCGATTACACCCAGAAAGCCCACATCGGTTGTTATTTTAATTTTAAAAAAAATTGAACAGTTACTGTTCAATTCAACAATCACGCTTAACGGGTTCATTTATAAATGTCATCGTCTTATTAAACCTGTCTGAAAGGGCACATTATACCGCTTATCAGGGACGTAACATACAGCCGTAGGCCTATCGTGGAGGGTTTTTCGCCAGCCCATCAGCCGAAGTCGGGCCGTAAGTTCGCCAGCGCTGACATCAGCACGCGACGAGACGCCGCCATGCCGCCCACTTTCTGACACAAATCCGACTTTCTTATCTTTCCGTCAACCGGCGGTCACGCGACGGGCCGAATTGAAGTGGGCGAACAAAAAAACAAATCTTCGACGGAAAAAAGGGTGGAAGACAGGAAAAGAGGATGCGAATGGGACGTGGGGGCAGTGAGTGAGTGGATTCAAGTGGAGTCTTCAAGGAGTCGGGTGAGACAGCCAATAGTTTATGGCCAATAGTGCTCGAAGGGCGCTCTGAAGTGGCAGTCGTTGCGCCATCCCAAGCCGTGTAGTTCTTTACAGAATTAATGACGTCAAAACGGAGTGCCGCCCGCGCGCAGAACTGAAGGTTTCCATCTCGTCAATCCTGCAGGATGCTGCGTATATTGCTATAACTCGTCATGCAAGTCATTGTAAAATCCCCGGTATAGGTAAATCTGAGACTATGCCTTTTGGCCTCAGCACTCGGGGGTCTCTCGTATGCGCCTCCAACGCAACGCTTCTGCCGACGAACGCTTGTACTTTATTTCATTTTATTTTATTTAAACGGGCAAGCCAAACTACTTTATAATATTAACAGGAAAGAAATAATTTATTTGCAAGAAGAAAGAGCAACTAAAGATCAGTCCATAACACTATTCACCAACATGGATAGCATCCACCTTGTGAAGTTCTTGGGGATGAAACAATGAGCCGCCTGAGCGTATTGTTTCGACGAAGAAGTCGAATTAAGGGTGGGTGAGCAGCAAATTATCCAAGCGAAGGATGCAAAGGGGTCGATGTAGCAAGTATGTAGTTCCTGGCAGGGCGGTCGTAGGAAAAAAAATCCCCGGAAAAAAAGTCCCCGAAGTGACCCCCCCGGAAAAAAGATCCCCGAGGTTGCCGGAAAAAAAATCCCCAGGAATACCATCCCCGAGCTTGAAGACTACTCGGGAAAAAAATCCCCGACCAAGCGGAAAAAAAATCCCCCAGTCAATATGAAAAAAAAAAAAAAAAAAAAAAAACAGGAAAAACTTAAATACTTGAATGATGGTGCCGTATAATCACAGTATAATCATGTCGTCTCATGTACAATCGTCATAACTCATTCATGTCAATCATTCATCATTCATGTCGGTCGGAAGCACTTCCATGACGAACTGAAGGTTCTCCCTCGCTTTGCATTGTCGCAACAGGCCAGTCGTAGCATTAAATGCTGACGCGTTCACGCATTGACGGATTGCCGCATGGATGTGAACCCTGCTTCAGAATGCACCTTTTGGTGGAAACGTTCTTTTTGAAGAGCAGTGCAGAGAATTTGAATTGTAATTTTTATGTAGAGGAACCTTTTTGATGACAACATGATCCTCTGCCCCTCTGTGATAACAAGGCAAACAGCGAGCGTCCATCAACTAACTACGACTAACGCACAACTCGGGGATTTTTTTTCCGTTTCGGCAATTTCTTCTCTCGGGGATTTTTTTTCCTAGGACTGTGGCCGATTCGGGGACTTTTTTTCCGGGGATTTTTTTTCCGGGGACTTTTTCCGGGGTGGTTACTTCGGGCATTTTTCCCCCGGGGATTTTTTTTCCGGGGATTTTTTTTCCGCGAGCCGGCAGGGCACATAGAATACGGCCGGGCAGCGCGTGGTTTGGGGGGGCTGCAGGAAGGCCTTCGAAAGAAGGGTTGGACTATCTATTCGGGCATTTAGCAGTTACAAATCCAGCTTACGAATTCCATGAGCGACAACGTGTTGATGATGACACATGTAGAATGGGGGCCATACTGGCGGATTGTGCCTACTTCCAAAATAGGAAGTACAATAGACTTGTACAACAGGACAATCACTGGTATAATAATTATTCACAAAAATTATTATTGTGAAGTCTCTTGTGTTTCGCTTCAGGAAGCCCAATACATTCATGGCTAGTCGCAATAGCTGCAACATGCCTGGCGAAAGTTAGTTGCTCTTCAAGCAACATACCGAGATCCCTCAACTACGATTGACTCGAACGGCCAATGAATGGAATCTGGCAAACAACAAAATCATCAACAAATCCAAAACACGTAACAATGAAAGAGAAGAATCCACTCCGTTCTATTCTACCGGAGTTTCGCTCTACATTCGTGACTGTCTCCCGCCGTGTTTCTCGGCCTCGTATCTCACCCCTAACAAGTCGGCTTGTTTCCTGAATGGAAATAAGGGCCAAGTTAGATTGTGCGTTACTGATGGTATCTCTAGTAACTGATGGTGGTTCTAAAAACTACTTCAACATCAATTAAAAATTGCCAAGTCTTGTTAGTCGACAGTATAATATAGCATGGTTGACACTATATTATGTTTCGAGGACATGGATAGTTTGGAATAAACACTTAAAGCTGTTTTTGAACTGCAGCACTCTTTGTAATTCTCAAACTCCTTTAAGATACTTTCTGCGGACAATATGCCCAATTGTCACTCACCTTTTAAGGGTTGGGTGCTTCGGCTGGCCGTTGGAGACGTGCTTATGCTTCGGGCGGTCTTGGCTGGGCGTTCCGGAGTGCGTGCCGGGAACTTCGCTAAGGACCGAGCTGATGCTGGAGGCGCTGCTTTCGGCGGATATCGTCGAAGTTTTGCTCTGAGTTTTGATAATCCTCTTGGGAGCGTGCCCATTCGTCAGAGGGTGAGTCGGCTGGTCCTGCAGTTCGAGTTGGAGGTGTCCCTTCGGTACCGGCGGGGGTTTCTCCTCCACGGCGGAGGGCACCATGTAGGACAGCATTGCCTCACATCACTTCATTCCACCTGCAACCGACACAAATTGATCAGCACAAAGTTGAACACCAACATGGACGTTGAAGTACGTCAAGTCAACATGCCCAGAAACGTATTGCCGTAAAGCCCCCCCCCCCCCCCCGGCCACCACCACAAAATAATAAATAACGTTTAACTTTCATGAGGTCCGCCTACAGCAGACGTACTTTTCCGGAGATGTTGTTTCCCCACAGACTGTTTGCATAATCAGATGGGCTAATGTATAAATTTAATGGCAATAACAATAATAGTATGCACCCCCTTTGGAGATAAGAGGGAATTCTAAGAAGGACGGCGCAGAGGGCGTTCTGCTGGGGGATAAGAGGAACCTTAAAAAATAGTCTAATAACGCTTATAACTCACTCGGTAATGAAAAAAAGTTCTTTTAGAGCGAAGAAGACATGCAGATTCAGCTGCAAAACTTCTCGTGGAAACTCTCTTCTCTCAAAACCTCTTTTCTCAAAAAAAGAAGAACCAAACCAATTTGTGTGAAGTTATGGGAATGTACGTTTTTTTTTTTTTTTTTTTTTTTTTTTTTTTTTTTTTTTTTTTTTTTTTTTTTTTGGAAATTTGCTCTAAAAAAACATCATGACGTGATGGCGACCGAGTTGTGTTCAGCACAAAACATGGGTGCCTTTTTTTATGCCCTCAGTAATCAAAGCATGATCCTCGAAAAGTTTGGGCGAATCGTCCTTTCATGAGTCTGATTAAGACGGATACCTCATTATTATCCATCGGATTTTCAAGTTATTTTCAGCTTCGAACCCGTTGCAACCTATTGTTTTCCAGCCTCGAAGAGACTGATCTGTTTATTCCACGTAAATTGAACGGCTGGAGCCGGCGAAAGATACTGACCTTCTATTTATAGAACTCTTGAAGGATAATGGCTCTATAAAATTCTCTAGGCGACGGAGCTGAGTCAACCCCAAGCGCCGGCCGTTAGCCGTTTGCAGTTTGAGATGCAGAATTGTCAGCCATTTGATCATTCAAATTATTGAAACACGAAAATTGCTGCGAAACGGGAATCAAAATTATGAAAAATTAACCGAATAAAAATTGCCAACGGTCCCATTCACCAATCGGCTTGTTTACGTTGACCGGTAATGAAAGGAAAAACTATTTCTGGCCCCGGCTGTTGGGAATAGGCCTGAGGGGCCGGCTAATCTAGATTTAGGAGGCCTTGTCTATTTCGATTCGTACCCACCGTTGGGCTTCTGTTTTATGCGGAATAAATAAGCACGTTCAGATAAAACAAATCCTTTTATAATGTTCATCTGGGTCAGCAGGCCCTGTCGGTACAAGTAACCTTTTTTTTTGTGACACTCGAGATGGTGTGATAAGTTGGCGCCTCATTTATGAGTCCTTCATTTAGAAAATTCAGATCACTCATCGAATATCGCCCCGGAAGAAAAAATAAAAGTTCTCGACGGAGTTGAAATGAAGTGATTCACTTATCTTCAAGAGATCTCGTTCCTAATGGGCTAATTTAGTTAAGTTGATGGCCCTTTCAAACTAGCCGTCTTCCTCTCTTCAAGCGAGTTCGCTCTAATTTTAAAATTATAGCAGCACATTGTTCTGCTGAGCAGTTGAGTGGTTTTTGAAGTGATACTTAGAAGCCAGCGGTTCCCAAGTCAACTCCCCCATCTACTGGGGCCAATCGGTACGCTGCGCGTGGGATATAACGAATTCCGCCTAACAGATTATTATGGATTGTTAAAAAAAATAACTCGCTTTTAAATCGGAAATTAAGGTAGAACATTTCCAATCCGCTCATAGTTGGCATCTAAGGTGGTTGCGGGGGAATACAGAAAGATGTTTTGAGGGGGTTGAGTAAGGTAGCGTTTCCGAAGTAGTTGCTTGGAAGATTTCGAACCACCTAGGTCCATAATCCATTGGGTTCTTCCATAAACTGTGATCAGAAGTGCTCGCTGTTGCTTATATTCGTTCATTATTGCAATCTTCAATTTTCATGTTGTTAGGCGTGGTATAACCACCAAGTTGATTCGCTAATAAAAAGAAACAACGCTGCAAATCTTACACAAGGGTTTATTATTCTTTGATCGGTATCGGTTAATTGTCCGAAAATTAATTCTGTGTCAATAAAAATATTTTAGACAATCAACAATTTTTTTACTCGGAAAATAGCCTATTTGACCTCCTGGGATCCTTCAAAAATCCATCCCATTTGTAGCCCAATGAAAGCCCTATAAATTATAGGCTATAATAGGGCTTTCTGTAATCTACAATAGATCCATACAGTGAAATCGGATCGTTCCGGGACCCCCAAATATGGATTCTACGTCCAAAAATACTTCGACGACACCTGACTCGACCCCATAGCCAAAAGCCTTCAAAAAACACCTCCCGTAGCCCCATAGCGCCCCACGGGTTTGAGCAATCGAGCTAAAAACCCTGCGGGCACAACTAGATGGTAAACCAAGTATTTTGTCAAAATTTCAGATTTAAAAAACAAAAACAAAAAATCCTACTGCCCAAAACGGCTCGGACGGCGGACGGACATTTCGGTTTTGGAATCTAGACCTCTTGAAAGGGATGATGTCAAATTTTGAGGTCGATCGGAGTCGTCGACCTCCGTTGCGATTACAAAGGTGTACCTACTCCAAAAACGATTTACTAATTTTCAAGAAAAGCTGACTCTCATCTTTCTTGGAGTGCACTCTTCTTCAAGTCTTTAAAGTCGATCTTTTTGGGTGAATTTTGCACAAGACAGTGAATGTTATACAACACCTATCGATGATAGAAACACGAATAAGAAGATTAAGATTGACAGGGTTTTCAGTGAAAATGGATCAAACAAGAGTCATCATGGTGGTTCATCTTCAGGTCCTGGTTCAGTTTTATTAAAAAATGGTTCAATTAAAAAAATTAAATAGAACTAAAATTTCATTCGCAATTCCACAACGCAACCGTCCCCCCCACAGCACTCGTACAATTATTTCAATTCCATTTTAAATTATGGTATTTTAAAGACGCTTCCAGTAAATGCCACTGAACTGAGGGTCACAGTCTGGTCTCAGTCTAAGACCAATGGAACATGTCCACATTTGAATCATCACTTCTCAGCCTCTTGGCTAAGATCAAAGTGATTCTAGTTATATATTAGTTAACTTTTATGAGCAGTAGTAGTGATAATGCACTAATAAAAACCTGCACTTATAATACAAGTATGACAATCTGTTGTCTGTATGTTCGTAACAATCGAAACCTGGAGGGTAGAATCCTTCACCACTCGCCATTTCCAAGTCTGCCGTTGAGCAGCATTGAAATCGTTTGGAAAGCTTTCCAATGTTTACTGGATCTGATCCGTGAACGCACTAGGTAGATGCGATGGTAAGAAGAAGAAGAAGAAGAACCTTTTTCCATAAGCTGTCTCGTTGTTGTTACAGAAACTGCTTACTTGTCGTAATAGTAGGTACATCCGTTACCAGATTTTATATATACTTTTTTTTTAAGGCCAAGATTCCACACCCTTTCTATAGTGTTATAACACTATAGAAAGTATAAATACATCAGTCAGTAACCCTGCCAGTAATGCCTGCTTGACCGCCAAAGCGCTCTCATTTCAATCCTGTGCCCGGTCAACCCCGATATTTACAGTAGAGCGTCGAGTGGGATGTCGTCTTCGAAGTAATTTTGAACGTAGAATCCATATTTTGGGTCCCTTACCTGTCCTAATACTGTACAGGTGAACTGACAAATTGGCAGCATTTAAAAATGCTGTTTCATAAAATTATGAAACAGAATGTCAATGTACGGATCTCATGCATCAGCAATATGGCAACAACATGTACAGCGACTGTTGCCAATTTGTGCGTCATGTGCCCCGAATAACTTAATTTATGCGGAGAAAAACAAGACGAATCCTTGGACCTGATGGCGTCTCTTGAGATGTAGGTGAGGGCTGAGTCATCTGACAAGGCTCAAGATCGACCTATCGTTTCCCCTCGGGATCCTCGTCGTCCTCCCCCGAAGATGTAAACAATCTCGACGCCCACAGAGCACGTTCAAGGCAAACGGGACATTTCCAGAGGTGAATTACTGGCTGTGGGGCCGACGTGTGAATCATGATGTTTGGTGTGAAGGGCATCGAACTTCCACTATTTTGTCAGGTGGGGGAGGAGTAACGTTATAACTAATAACACAATCACGCTGAGTGTGGGGGAGTTTTTGATGCAATGAGTCCGCACGTTTTCCCTCCCGTAAATGGGGGAAAATACACGAGGGGTGGTGGAGTATCACATTTTATGGGGGAGAAGAGTTATAATAATTTATTGAGCACTTATTGCGTTGCTCCCTTCAGTTCATTGAATTCCTCACCAAATTCCCAAACTCGGCGATTCTGCTACTATACAGGCCATAGCTTCTTCTTCAAGAGCCTCATAAATTAGGACACGTAAAGGTCCAAAATTCATCACTTCATTTTTTCCCAATTTTAATTTTTTTTTAAATTTTTTTTAAACAATTCGGTTTTAATTTTTACCAATTTCTCATCCTTTGTTCTTCAATTTTTAAAAATTCTTACATTTTCCCGTTTTCCAAAATTCTCAAATATAGAAAAAATTTAAAACAAAAATTAAGACTTGAAACAATTTTATGAAATTGAAAAATGAAAAAAATTTAAAACGGGAAAAATGTATAAAAAATAATTTAAGGTTCTTTTTTTCAATTTTTTCAATTATTTTAATTTTTCAAACTTTCAAAATTCTCCAATAAATTACCATAAGTGACG
This sequence comes from Pilophorus perplexus, assembly GCA_955831195.1. Lineage (NCBI taxonomy): Eukaryota > Metazoa > Arthropoda > Insecta > Hemiptera > Miridae > Pilophorus > Pilophorus perplexus. Next base: position 10,244,051 of record OY037009.1, read on the forward strand.
CAATATTTCAAAAAGTCTTCAAATTTGAATCTCTGTGGGTCTGTGCCTGATGACGATGACCTGTTGACAGTGACCACTTCAAACACCACTTCCTCCAACCCGAAAAGAGATGGCCCTCGTGCGCAGTTGGACGTGAACCTCGGAGGTGACGACAACGTGTTTCACAACTCTAATGTTGCAATCAACTCCTCCTTTTTATCGTCCGAACGTGGACGGCGGCCAAATTGGATTTGTGAATGGGGTTGATGAAAAAATTTCACTCGACGGTTCTGCCCTGTCGGCTCGAGTTAGAACAAAACAAAGGTGGAATGAGAGCCATGCAATACGGCTTGGACATCTTCTTTTTAATCACCAAATTCAGCTTGGTACATCCTGAAGTTACCTAATCGAATCCGCGGAGGATTATCATTACCCATTAAGATAATACGATATTATCATCCTTCCTCCTTCGGAATAACCTAACGGTTCAGACTCATTCAGTCACAAGGCATAAATTACCAATCAATTACGGGAGAAACTGACGCGGCCGGTTTGGCATAATTAAATACCACAAGGTTGAAAGCGACACCTCTTTCTTTCTTTATGCTAATAACACAGATTGAACTGGGTCAAAAACCTGATCCAATCCACGCTTTGGCGGGCACGGTGTCAGATTTTATTACTTCTGTAAAACAAGGAACAGGTTGGAAAGGTAATTAATTAATTATATAATGTAAGTAATTAATTTTCTAGTTATTAAACGACCATTTCTCCTTCAGTTCGAATCCTGAATCATTCAAATACCAAGAATTAATTTAATTTTTTTTTAAATTTATTTTTTTGGCGTGAGAGGTGACTTGCGCTCAAATCCCACGCAGGGGAAAAAATTATGTTTCAGTTTGCTCGATGTTTGCATTGGTATTCCCGTCAACCAGTTTTCCCCCCTCGAGTCATTTGCATTGCAAAAAAAACCTCCGAACCTCATGAAAATGATCCACCACGGTTGTTATGACTACAAGGACCTTTCCCTGAGAGACGCGAATATTTCAAAAATTAAAATACCAAATCTGTCGAGTAACCTTCACCCTATCAACAATGTAACTTCCTTCGTTATCTCAGGCGCTAATGAGGGATATCCAATCAAGCGACGACACGGCTTTTGGGCAACAATAAAACTTGAAAACTGAAAGGAATTGCCGAATGCGGCGAATTAACTGTGAGAACTCCCAGAACTCCAGGAATGACACGGCCAAGGTCAGCTCAGTTGTTAGTCACGGTTGGCGAATTTTTCACCGTCCAAAGCTAAATATTTCCAGCTCCTAATTTTGTTTTTGGAATCTAGACATCTTGAAACGGAAACCCAACTCGATCCCATAGCCGAAAACCTTTAAAAACCTTTCCTGCAGCCCCTTTTTAGCTCAACAGAGCCCCACGGGGCGGTCAGGCTAAAAACCTTGAGGAAACGAGTATTTTGTCGAAATGTTAGATTTTCAGAAAAATGCCTTCTGCCCAAACCGGCTTGGACGGCGGACGAACATTTCGTTTTTGGAATCTACACATCTCTGAAACGAATAATGACAAATTTTGAGACCGATCCAAATTTTCGACCCCAGCCGCGAATACATGAGTGAATTATTCCAAGAATAATCAACCAAAATTGTTTTGTCATTGAAGATATTTTGTCATAGAAGACGACTCATAAAATATGTTACAACCCAAAATGTAATGTCAATGTAAATTTCTTTGTAATTTTCAAAGCTGTTAAATAGTGTTAGCTACCTAATAATAATTATTATGGATACGTACAATAACAGAAACACTCTTTTTGTTGCTCCCAACTATGGTTCCCATAGTGTATAATGAAACATCGTGATCCACAAGTAACTTTACAACTGTTGTAAACACGCAATGCAACCAGAAAGCACGCAGATCATCACTAGGGGCGATTCAGACTACAAGGCCCGAGTCATTTATTCAGTTGAAAGGCCAATCGACTCCAAACGAATCTTGAGAAAAATCGATTTGATCTGAATACGCGAGTATTTCCGTTTGGGGGTCCTGATAGAGACGTTCCCCTCCGCCGTAATTGAGAAAAACGTCCTCCAGTCCGTTCGTTGTTCACAATACCGTGAATTCGACCCTTCTTTTTTTTTAACAGTGTTGTTAGGAAAGGACCGAGGGTGGCGCCCCATTAGGATTTGAAGAGCTGAGCAATCATTACAGGGTAGTCTTCTTTCTTTCGAACTTCACGTCAACTTTTCCGCGGAAAAGCACTTTTCGAGGCGATTCAACGTGGAAGTATTCAACGTTCCCAGTGCTTTTCGTTCGCTTCAATTTTAATGAAACTGGTTCAAAAATCCAAGAGATTTAAAAAAAAAGAGAGATTTTGCAGTTTCTCTGAATTATCTTCGTTATTTTTAAGCCAAATTCAATGAAATGTGGCACAAAATATTCTTGGAATTGACGTAGGAATTGACCTAATAAGTGTAGTAATCAAAGATGTATAATTACAGAAAATTAGTAGGTACCTTAGCTGATTACGGCTTTTGATCAAACAAAGACCCTAACCCTCCAAGTAAGCTCGAAGCAAGTGTGTAAAATGAAAAATGACTGCAGAAGCTCTGCACGCGTGGAACACCCCTTCCTTCTTTGGGGGTGAAAAACTTTTGCCACGTGCCCCCTTCGACGTCCACACCCCAACATCTGCCTCCTCCCTGTCAAGAACCCGACACAGTTGGGCCACATTCAAAATTCAACAACCAAGTCGGCTCCTTGCATTGGCTCAATTCTGCCTTTCGGCAATAATTTAGGTGTTTTGAACGCGGAGGATGCTTCTGTAGGGGGTCTTGAGTGACAATGAGCTCTACTTAAAATCGTTGTCATTATTAACGAATTCGTAAGTGGATAAATTAAAAAATATTTAAAATAGAAGTGTTACAAGTAACTGATTTAATGGTCCGATTATAAGATTGGTCCAATCACCACCCGTTTGAAAAATTCATTGATGGAACTGATTTCTAGTTTCTTAAATTTCTACCATTTTGATCTGAGCGGTAAACATGTTATTAAATTACAGTACAAATTTTGCAATATACTTTACTAGACTAGGCTTCTAAAAAAAGCGTTGCCACCTGTGGGTGTATTGCGCTCGTGATGTGTGTTCATAATGGTATATACCTTGAATTATGGCAGAGAGGGTACGATACCCCTGAATGATGTCACCTTGAGCCTAACGGCTGAACATTGGAGGAACATGGAACACTCTTCATTTGCTTTTAACAGATACCTAATTCCGAATACCAGTGTTTTTAACACGGAATGTGTTTTATCCGAGGGTCTTGCGGTGTGAAAATGCGCCCGTCCGTCCGTCCCAGGCCCAAGCATACCTGCTTCTCCGCCCTCCCTCATTTTCCGGTACAATTCAGCGCTGAATCGTCCTCAATCCGAGTACAGTTCCGCCCAAGGAAGGATCCGTTTGTCAACATGCAACGTCAGTGTGTTGTCAATCTGCGATGTCTGAATTTCGTACTACTCTTTGATCCTTTCGTAACTCATTGATTCATGATCGACTTTTGCTTGGCTTCTTTGACTTGAACTCTCGCCCTGAGATGTCATATTGGCGTTTGTGCCGTATTTGTTTTGTATCTATTCCGTAGTTGCCAGTTGAGTTCAGCGCTAATTTAATTTTTTCACTCAGAACTAAGGTTGCGGATTTTGAAATCACGATAATATCATATTATGCACGGCTGCCAAACGTGTTTCGAGTGAAGTCAAAACATTGGGCTGCAGCTTTCATCTTGGCCAGGCTATCACATCGTAACATTTAAAAACTCGGATTAAGTTCGGCTTACAAGCAAAAATATGGCGAAATCAGCAGTGGCTACGTCTAAATTTCGGCCTATCCAACTGCCTCATGATGTTGCCTCATGTTTCATTCTGGATTATCTGTTTGAATTTGATATGGGTTTGAGGTTGAAGCTGGTGTGGCTACGGCTCACTAGTGGACTCGGCATCATGTCCCTCATGTCCACCCCTGTAATGTTCAGGCTGTCACTGGCGCAAGCCGGTGTCAAGGGCATGTAAAGCGGTAGAGGGGCTAGTCCCTTCGGGCCTCCCACTGGAGGGGCCTTAATGGGGAGGAGTTTGCTCCCATAACGCATTAACCACCCGCTTGGAGCTTCTCCTCTCCTCCAGTACGTCGGGCGAGGGGGAGCCTGCGGTCTCTGATCTGCGGGGTCATCCCGTCGGTCCTTGGCCGGCCCCCTTGGACTGGTGTCGGTCCCGAGGGGGTCATGGGCCCGCTGGGAGGTGGAGCCCGGAGGAAGGTCAGACCCCGTCGGGTTGGAGCTCCCTTGGGGGGGGGGGGGGGGGGGCTGCTGATAGGAGATAAGCCTCTAAAGCAGTTTCCACAGCACTGTTAACAGTGCGGTGGAAAAATTCAAATTTGAATTTGATGTATTTGACAACAGCCAATTCCCACCGTCACAGTCGGCAGCAGTCTCAGCAAATTCGCATCGCACGACAAAATTTAATGCATGTGAATCTCGAAATTTCGAATGCATGCGACTCTCGAAAGATTTGTCTTCCAAAAGAGTGCGAGCCACAAAGGATTTCATTCAGTCTTGTCTCAGTAGTCGTCGACTACAATGAACTGGAAATTGATACTTTCACATTGGTTCAAAAGCTCAAGCACCACTATGCTCCACTTTGACACTCGAGTGTCAAAGCAGATCAGCTTCGTTAGTGGCATTATTTTTGATCGAGTAATATTGATTGAGCAAAATTTAATTTTATTGATTGGTTACGGTTCCGTCATGATTTCTTCATTAAAATATTGACAACCTCAGCTTTGGTTTGTGCGGAACTGTCCAACGGCTTGGCGCGGAACTGGCACCCACCACCCCTTATAATATTTCCATAGTCCCCAAATAGAGGGAAAAGTTGTACTCATACTTTTTTTATAGGTAGGTACTTAGTAAATAAAAACAACGTAATTGTTATTGATTGACCGTATCCCCAGAGGTTATTGTGTTGGACTCAAGCTCTGTCTAGAAGATTCGCAGCTTTGAAGGCTGCAGCCCGGCGACCTTGCTATTGTTCCAGCTGATGGGCTCAATCAGGAGAGGCGATGCCTGGTTGCATTGCAAAATATTGAATGTCCTAGTTGGCGTCGTATCTACCAGACCTGAGTCAAGCCCAGCGTTACCTCTCGAGAGCCAGGATTATTGAAAACGTTCAGTAGACCTCCTCCCAGGTCCTTCGGCCTTAGTTTGTCGAAACCATGGGCTGATGGATTTTCCGCGCTCCAGTCTTGATGGGCAGCAGTCTTCATCTTCGTTTAATGTACAGGTGGGTCCTTCATTGCTTCTGACGCTTGAAGTTCCCTTGTCCTGTGTAAAGGCAGATGAACGGCTCACATCGTAAATCTGTCTACTTACATAAGTTCACAAACATCTTCAGCGATATCATGTTCTCTGACTGCCGCACCATTTGCCGGAAGATAAACTCGACGAGTTTAACTCGTTAGGTAGGTACCATAATCGTTGTTTTTATTATTGACTTTTATTTCAACATCAACGACTACGAGTGCGATATTGGGCGATATATAAACGACACCTGATTTGGACTAATCGCCTCGAATGTGGAGGTCGTTGTTCCCGGATCGCTTCAATGGCCTCTTGAACGTCACCTGTAAACATCTTCTGAATTATACCGCCTCCGAGCTGGTTTCATCCCATGAATGCCTGACCGCTTCCAAAACTCGCTATTCTTGGCACAGAGCGAGCCCAAAGCCAAGTTTAAGGTTGACCTCACCTCCTGACGCCCACGTTCCTTTTCTAATTCCCTCAAACCGCCAAACGAAAAGTTTCAATAATTAAACTCGTGTCGTCCTCAAAAAGGGTTAAACCGCTCAACTTACGTTATCAACTTGGCGATCGTCTGGGCCTCATTGAAGGGCGTTTTTAGAGGTCCCATTGAAGACTTTTCCATCCATCTTTGCTGGGTTATTGAAGGGCGTTTAACCAGCCGTATCGCGTCTCTTCTGTCGAGATAGGCCTTTTGTTAGGCCGTCTTGGGGGGGCACATTGTGTCTCAAGCGATCCGCTGGTCGATCAACCTCTCACTCGGTCCTTCGATGTCTATGTAGTTATCAGCAGCTCGCGAGTCTGCATCCCTCAAACCTACATTTCACCAGTAGAGATGGTCAAATTACGTAAATGGAAATGGTCTAAAATGGTTGGTTCAAGGGCGGGTTCATCAACATTTGATTTAATGCGTTTGTAACCCTGAGTAAAGCCTACTCCGCCTTTAATGGAGGTAGGTACGAGATGTTTGGCTTATTTCGATCAAATACTTCTTTCATTTAGGGCAGGTTTATCAAAATTTGATAGAAGTTGAAGAGAAGATTTAGCGTAGGCTTATTATAATATTATCATAAAAAGTATAATACGGGGCGGCACACAGTGGAGCAAAGGCGTAAAACCCCCTCAAATATGAAAACCAGTTTTGCCAACTTTTTCCGACGGTTAATAAGTCTTGAATAGTTTTAGAATACACCCCTGTCGCCGTTGTCCTAAAAGAATTTTTTCTGCTTGGCGTGAGGGGTAAGTACAATGTGGACTACTTTGATCATTCACAATAACGCAGACCACTCATTTAGTCAGTTCAAGATTCTAAGCGGTCGCAACAGTGCTCATAATTCAATATCATGAATTCTACGGTGCGAAGTCGGACGTTTCGTAGCTGGTTAATTCGCTGGTTCTATCAGGATTTTTCATTAAAAAATATTGTGGAACGGCTAATCATTTTTCTTATCTAATCATTATTTTGTTAACTAAGGTAAATTATGAACTAGAGAGATTGTGTAGGTTCAGTTACTAGGACCTTGGAGGAGTTCTTTCTTCTACTCAGCACCCCAGAAACTGAACAAGTTTTATTTCTTCCGAAAAACAACAGTTTTGCCCCACTGTGCGGTACGATACGACACTATTTTTTAAGCCCCCGGTGTTTTATTTTGAATTTCATCAAAGTAGGTCCCAGAGTCGGAGAAAACAATTCTCCAGTACCTAGTGCAATGGCCCAGTCAAACAGTCACTAAAAATGGGGTTACCTAGCAAGAAGAGGGGTAGTGGAACTTCTTTGATAACATCCAAGAGGTTATACATATATCGTTGTCTGGGAGGTACCTTATCCATTTTTGCGACCTCGGAAGCCCACTGGAACATTTTCAAAATCACGACGAAATTTTTGATTTTTTTAAGTTTAGCTCGATTTCGGCCTTGAAAGACCACTTTTTCGATAAAAACCTTCGATCATTTTTCAAAGAACACACGACTTGATACCAAGACGGTTTCCACAGCTTCCATAGACCCTGGGATACAGCTACTCAAAATTGAGCAATTCGGACAATTCGGTTTTGAAATCTAGACCTCTTGAAACGGATAATGTCAAATTTTGAGGCCGATCGGAGTCGTCGACCTCCGTCGCGATTACATAGGTGTATTATTCTAAGAATAATAAACCAAAAGTGGGTCCTTCAGGGCCGAAATCGGGGTAATGTAAAACAAGTGCGAATATTTCGCGGTTTGTCGTGTTGTTGAAAATGCTTCCGACGTCGCAAACTTGAATTACTCCAAAAATACTTCGAAAATGACACGTAATCCCATAGCCAAAACCCTTAAAAAAAACCTCCCGTAGCCCCATTTTAGCCCCTCAGCGCCCCAGGGGTTTGGGCGATCGGGCTGAAAACCTTGCGGGCACAACTAATTGGTAAACCGATTATTTTGTCAAAATTTCAGATTTAAAAAAAATTCCTACTGCCCAAAACGGCCCGGCCGGCGGACGGACATTTCGGTTTTGAAATCTAGACCTCTTGAAACGGATAATGCCAAATTTTGAGGCCGATCGGAGTCGTCGACCTTCGTCGCGATTACGTAGGTGTATTATTCCAAGAATAATAAACCAAATATTTTGGTTTATTATTCTTGGAATAATACACCTACGAGTGTATTTCCATTTTTTCTGGTATGTTCAAACGTAGTTTGAACCTATTTGAGTATTTCATCATCGAGAACACGAATATTCGCAAATGTTTTCGGCGAATATTCGTATTTATACGTCCGAAAATACGTCCGAAAATACGTCCGAAAATCCTATATTCGTATTTACAGTTGAGAATCCGAATATTCGTATTTACAGTTGAGAATACAAATAAATTCGTATTCGTTTTTGATGATTAAACAATTAAATTCGGGACATACCTCAGGGGTCAAATTTTCGGAATCACCCGTTTTCAAGACGTAAATTACGTAAATTAGGTACGTCTTGTTTTCAAGACATAAATTCGTATTCGTATTCGCAGGTTGGGTGTGCTTTGGGTGATATTCGTATTCGCAAATACGAATACGAATACGCCCATCTTTGACATTAATTTGACATTAATATAATATATTAATGTTATATTATAACTAATTTATTAGCTACGTTAGTATGTTAGTGGGAGAATCGCTAGTAGTCTCGTTTTCACCCCTATAGGCCTACTCATAATATAGCTGTAGGGGGCCTACTCATAATATAGCTACTGCTTCGTGTAGGGGGCCTTGCTTATAGAGTGTCTCAAAGGGCCATCTCAGGTAGTCGGAACGGTCATTTTTACGACCGTGCTAATAACGACTTCGTTTTTGAAGCGTAATCCGACCCTTCGTGGGTCCGACGTAGGGAACCCCGAAAATAATGTGTCGCAATTCGTCCCAAGCCCAAAATATATACTATGCCCCGTTCTATAAAGTAAGACGTTCTATTTGACTGAGCTACAACGGTCAGCCTCCAGTTAATCCTCAAAGACTTTTGATTTCCGTATTCCAGCTTTTGCAACAAAAGGGGAGGTCGGGGCATCGATCTGCCCCTTCACTCCCCCGTAGAGCTCTTCCGGGTCACCCAACTCTCTTCTCTGAGTGTTCGGAATCGATAGGTTATCAACCGGCAAAAAGCAATCAACCTTCGAGTTGCGAGCCCTTATGAATCGTTGGGATTTTCGCAAGAGAAAGTCCGAAGTCCAGGGATCAGTAAAAGTTCGTTTCCCTACCCCTCAGCCGACGGTAATTAAACGTTCCCCCTTTTCACCCCTTGACGGCTTTGGGGATTTTGTTGAATGCGACGAGTTTTCCCTCGTGATACGTCCTGACGCACCCCTCTTGATCATCGATAGCCAAAACCACCTTCAATGTCTGACATTTCCTGCGGTGACAGAATTCGAGCGACGGCTTCGGCAGAAACGCTTATTCTACACTTCTCGTAAATATTCATTGCACGTCAGAGACGTTCAATTAAAAATTCGCTCTCCAAGACGAAACCCCCTGAATTTATATTTAGCATTTCCTCAAGATTTATCTTTGCGCCTTATGATAACTGACGACTCCCCCCCAAATTAAGCGATTCTCCGTCAACTCACCCGAGTCGCCCGACGTTCCATTTCAACCGGTACGAAACCGTCCAATTTTTAACGTCTCGTTTCCCCTTCGGGAAGGCGGAGTCGTGGAGCCAAAACAATGCCTTGTAGCCTTCCTTTCGGTCAGCTATTTCTGTGCCAGCCCGACAGTCGACTGTCCAGTCTACACTGAGTAAAAAGGTAGCATTTCGCTTTCTTCTCTTCGACGCCATTTTCACGCCGGGGGATTTTTTCTGAAGCTCCCAGGTGGATTAAACAGATTTTAAATAGTGACTAAATTAGTTACATTACAATGACAACCGTAATAATTTCGTTATTTCTAATGAGAAAACCCAATTTTCAATTTCAGATTTGGATTCTTCGTATTTTCTTGGCTATCCTCATTTTCCCCTCGAAGTGCAACATCGCCCTTATTTTTGGGTTAAAAAGTTTTTTGCAGACCTTGAAGCAAAAAGTCTCAGGTTGGGTCAGTTAAATTTAAGGCATTTAATTAAGGCAGGATCCCAGGCTCACCTAATTTAGCTGCCTTCGTGTCTTTTATGGGAATCGAACCCGAGGGAGGGGAGATTCGTATACCTGCGTATGAAGGTGTTTCAACTATTTTATTTGACTATAAAATAGTCAAATATAAAATTTTACTATAAATTCTGTGTGCAGAAGGCGATGTAACGTTGTTCTCACCGCCACTTGTGGGCAAGTTTTTCAGGCCATACGTTCAAGTCGTCAAATGATCCTGGAGCTTCTCGGGAGGGAGATCATAAACTACTGTACACGGAGAAAAAAAATGGCGGTATTTTGGACGAAAATGTTCGGTAATCGGTGGTCAACCGAACAATTTTTCGAAAAATTGAGAGGTAAAAACGCAAAAATGTAAGGTAAACCACCGATTACCGAACATTTTCATTCATGATTCTACCGAACACCAAAACTGTTTTACTGCTCAAAAATCGGAGATGTTACCGAACATTTTTACTTAAATTGTTCGGTAATCCCTGTGTCCCGCAATGTTTACCGCTCATTTCGTCCCACCAACTTACCGAACATACCAAAATGTAAGGTGAATTTTAACCTTCCAACCTCAAACCTTTTCGAGTATGAGCGGTAAATTATCACCTCTTAAAGTTAAAGTGCGCGGTGAATTTTCACCTTCCATAATTAATGTGAGGTTGTAAAATTACCTCCCCTACTTCAAATGTGCAGTAAGAATCACCTCCCACAACTCGGATGTGCGGTGAATATTCACCTCTCATTTTAAATTTCGAGAAACATTGTGCGGTAAAAAATTACCTCCCACACGCAATTGTGCGGCCAGTATTCACCTCCCTCATTTCAAATATCGTTCGGTAAACGTTACCTTCCACACCTAAAATGCGCGGTAACTAATCACCGAACAAATGGCAAGAAGTACCTCTCAACGTAGTTTGAGAGGTAATCGTACCCAAAAAGTGAGGTAATACCCCACCAAGGCCCTTGTTGGTTTGGGCGGTAAATGAACATCAATGAGTTACCTTTCATTGATGTACACTTACCGCCCACACTAACAAGGGATTACCTCACTCTTTGGGTACGATTACCTCTCAAATTACGTTGAGAGGCACCTCTTCCCATTTGTGAAGTAATCAAACCACGAGTCGAACGGATAGGATACCTAAGGAAGAAAAATAATTCGGTTATGAATACAAACCATGTTTATTACAACGCAGAACGATACACAACATAATATAACGTATAAAATTATAATTAACTGTAAATTAAAGGATAAAGGATACAGTAAATTAAAACTTAGGCATGATCCAACATTATTAAATCATTTAAAGTACAAATAATTTAAATTTTAAGTAGGTGCACGACACCCCACTAGATTTGTCAAGAACTAAAATTATTTATCAAGTACCTATCATTATTTTATCAAGTAGGTACAATGCTATTAACCATGGGTTCGATTTTACATTAAAAAATGGGGAAAGTCGATAAGTTATCATTAGGGCTAGGATTTGTATGTGTTTACATATTTGTCAGGGTTGAAGATAATTGAATGATTCAAGTACACAAATGCGTTTCAGGACTTACTGAGTTGTTTGAGCCTACTTGTTGTTACATATTTTCACATATTTGACCTAAATTACATATTTTTAAATAATTCATGGTATACATGGTTACTTACATATTTCGAAATTTTAGAGAAAAACAACGTGAATTGGTTTACCTTTGAGGTACAGATACGCGGTGCAAAGGTATAGGCACATGCGACGGTTTTCTTCGATACAGCCCGGCCAACTTGGCGGTCCTGGACGGTGGCTTTTTTGCATATCAGGCCGAAGACGTTAGGCAGCAAACATAAGAGAGCTCTTCGTTTCAGATGAACATCTGCAAGTGGAAATGGAATGCTGTTAATAATTGCCGACAATTCTGTTTTGTGATTTCTGGACTTGACACACTACCAATTAAAAAACACTTTTTGAGGGACTATACCTAACTGAAGTGTGCTCTGAAGCTTACCCGATGTAGCGGTTCTTCTGATAGAAGGGTATTCCACCTCGATGATCGGACGAATTCCACAATTCTGGGACCTTATTCGTCGAGCTTGGAACTCAGGAGAGGCTCCTCCACCCCAAACCATCCGAAAAGGGTCTGCGTGAATCTGATTTAAGAAGGCATAAAAACATGAGATCAGCTTAGGGGAAAACATCAAAAATTTCATGCAATACACCAATGACGCATGGAATAATGCTTACACGTAGGTAGGTACTTTAGATGGGAACGATATAGGGACGACACTGCAGCGACATTGTGTAAACACCCACCGATGAAATGAGTCGATCGACGCGTGGTCCGAGGCATTTTCCCAATTTTGAAAATGTATCGAGTAACTGTAATCACAATTGATTTGCATTGATGTTAGGTATCGACGAATAAGCATGCAAAATGTTCATACATGTACCTTTTCAGTAGTGTCCAGTAACAGAATTTTCTTGAATGCTTTAAACTGCTTTCAGTCTTTTACGAGAGAAACAGGAATTCCATTGTCTACGATCGAATTGGGCCTTGGGTCGAACATGCGAGAACATGAAAAAACAAAATTACAAGCACTCCATTATGTTAGCATCATACATACCTCACAAGCTGAAAATCTACTAATCTGACAAAAGATAATTACCTTTTTCGGATGTTCCAAACAGTAAATTCACTAGACCGATTTATAACCGTCACCGACGACAAACACATCAATACTAATGGCCGCCACTCGGCCAAAAACCCCAGCAAAGCCCCAACGCAAGCGCTTCCAAGCGCCTATCTCAGGTACTACTGTACGGTAGACATTTACCGCACTTACTTTTGTGTACGGTGGAAATTTACTGCCCACGTCTCATGTTCGGTAATTATAAACCTTTCTGTGAAGGGGGTAAAGTTGGGCGGTAAAACGTTGGTGATGTGCGGTAGAAATTAACCTTACCGCCTTTGGTAGGCGGTAGAAAGTTACCGACAAGGTGTTATGTTAGGTGAAAATCTGACCCAACATATTCGATAGCTTCATAGACAGGTAAAGTATCACCTCTCCACAAAGGAAGGGGGCTTGGGCGGTAAACTGTTGACGATGTGAGGTTGAAATCTACCTTACAGCCTTTGGCAGGCGGTAGACATTTAATGTAAATTTGACTGCCCACGTGTTATGTTCGGTACCTCTCTATGTAGATGGAGAAGTACCGGTAATTATTAACCTCTCTATGTAGATGGAGAAGTTGGGCGGTACACGTTTACTTCACTTTTTCGCATGTGAGGTATGTTTGTACCGAACTGGCTTCCTTGTGCGGTTGATAATCGAGTTGTTCGGTGAATGTAGCTCTCGGTTTGTTCGGTTAGTTCTGGCAAGGTAAGATTTCTTGAATTGTTCGGTAGCAGAGAAGAAATGTTCGGTAAGATCATCGAGTTGTAAGGTAACCAAGGGTAATTGGGCGGTAAAAATGAAATTGTTCGGTAGATTTTCACCGCTCACGCGGTTTTTTATACTATAAAATGGCCGCCAAAGCGGTTTACCGAACAAAAACCGCACTTTTTTTTCTCCGTGTAGTTCTACGCGTGAATATGGGACCTTCCTTGGGCCCTAACGGCCGAAGTAAAAGGAGTCTGATTTCCCAGAGCCAAAGCCAGTGTCCACTGGAAAAGACCAAGGCTAATTGAATCCCGGTCAAGTTGTTTCACTGTGTGTGTGTGACTGTAGCGCGGGGGAAAACGGGAGTCACCCCAGACCCATTGGCTACGTCATGCGGGGAAGGAGCAGCATTCTTGTTTTCCTGAGCATGCTTCCGTGCACGAAATGATAAGCGAGCCATAGCGGAGCTTGCCGGCGACCTCAAAACCGGTATTACTGCACTTTTATGCATTCATAGGGTATTTCCCAATCATTTAATTGAGAAGTGAATTCGGAAGACCAGAATTATTCTCATTGAGGTACTCTGTACCGGTCTCGGTTAAAGCGATTGATCGTAGGTACGAGGTACGTATACAGAACCAGGCACACTCGGCCGACCCCACTGCACACCCAGTCAGGAGGGTTGGTAGAACGCATCAATCGAACAATGACCAAGTTCCTTACGAAGAACCAGATGCAAAATTGGAACCTCTCTTCCTGTAGGCCTCCTGTAGGCCACAGTAGTGTGCACCAAGTCGCGAGCTCCAGTTACCAGAAGAGCAAGTCTTGGTAAGGTCATGCAGAAAGAACCACACTGTCCCATATGTGTCCCGATGACCCAGTACCCGGTGGATACTAAGTTCACTTGGTAGGAATAAGTAAACAAGTGGAATCGCAAGGTCGGATTATAACTAATGAGGTCTCTCCGGTGGAACTGCAACCAACCCGTGTGAAAGAACGTTTCGATCGTCTTGCTCGACAGAAAGACCTCAAGCCTGGGGATCGGATCTGGCAACATGACCCAAAACTAACAGTAGAGCACTTCCCGAAGCTCCAACCACAATGGACAGACTCATGAGACGTCATGGAGAAGAGGAACGATATCTGGTAGCGGGTTCAACTGGGGAAAGCCTAGAACCTAGCCCACCATCAATTTTCATGTGTGGTGGTAATAAAATGTTATATTATTATTATTATTATTATTATTATTATTATTATTATTATTATTATTTATAAACGGCATGAAATGTATGTATTTTAATAAAAGCTATAAGTACGAATAACGCTATTTTTTTTCAAATTAACAAAAATGAAAGATTAAATCTAAATAAATACAGTGATAAATTTTATCACTGTCATGAGAAGAGAGACCGCTCTCTCTCAAAAGAGCACATTTTCAAGGAGATTCTTGTCGTGTGGCGTCCTCCTAGCAGTCTGTTGAACAATGAGTTGGGTTGGAAAGTCATATCGTCAACGAAAACACATTTTTGACGTCATTCTTCATCGTCCAATTCAGGGAAGGAAAGCATTTTTCGGACTTTAATAAGATTGAATTGGACGACCAGGCCTCCATTAGCGACAATTTGCCAAATTTCAATCTAACTGCGAGCTGTGGGAGAAGCGATACCAATCACAACCCTTCGTGTTTGGTATTGGATTCACCATAGCCCCATTCCGAGAGACACACTACGGGACAACTAGACTCTTCCAGCCATCCTGCTTCCTCGCTCGTGCTTCCTCCTCCACTGTACCGACTTCACCTATCAAGTCCATAGACCACAACATCAATTCGTGCGATGCCTTAATAATTATTAGGGAACTTAACAGCCCTAATTATTACGGAAGTTCGTACACTCCCCTCCTCTTACTCCAAAGACGCCGCACAGTGGTCCAGAACCCCCGAAAACGTGATCGAAACTCCTAGCTACTTTATTTTTTTACTTTTGCTTTCAAAATGAGTAGGTCTTATGTTTTTGAGTGCGCAGATTCCAAAAAAACATGTTTTTATTCTCTTGAGACCCAGAAATGGTCAAAAAATTACATTTTTCGGCTTTTTGGGTGTTTCAAGCTTTCAAAATCTTTCAAAAATGACATTTTTCGCTTTCAAAAATGACATTTTTCGGCTTTTTTGCGTGTTTCAAGAACTGTAGAATAAAGGATAAAATTTTCAAATCTGTAGAAAAATATGAAAAAATTGAGTTTTGATCACTTTTCGGGGGTTCTGGACCACTGTGCGCCGGGAGCATAATCCTGCATATGACGCTTGATGCATTCTCCCAAACACACAACACAAATTATTATATCGAACCTGAGAAGCAATTAGGAACATATTATAATCATGTAGGTACACCCTCAACACCCGTTCAGCAGGGTGCCCCACAATAATAATTATTGTAAGAATTATTCCTATTAAAGAAATTCGGTATCACACGAGCAGAGTAGAAATTCCCCTACCCACATTAAACTATTGGCGATGGGAGTTTTTTCCCTTGATCCTGCGGGAAAATCCAATCAGTGGGATTTGGGGGATTATTCAAGATCTAAAATTTCCACTTCCTTGCGAGACTGTGAAAATTCGTTGAATAAGACATTTAAAAGTTTTGCTAAATCAACCCCCACTCCATCTGCTCATCGATTCTGCTCAGATCTGAGGCAATCAAGTTTGGTCACGCGCCACCGGCCGTAACAAGATGTAGCTCTACAACGGCTCCAATCAAAGCTTCCATTCAAGATCGATCAGCGTGTCTTCTGCCGCTCAAAGATCTCCCCCCGAGTTTTTTTTCTTCTTTTTGTCCTTCATAAAACACCCGAGACTTGAGGGGGTTGGCAGTATCGGTTTGCTTCGAGTCCCTCGTGGGCCGACCCGGGAGAAAACAGGCGGAGATAAAGCTTTATTGGGGAGTCCTCCCTCCCTGACTTTCTCCGTATTTCCCTTTGCCCATGACAAGTTTCCATCTCAGACCGTCCGCCAGCCATCTTCCCGATAGGAGAATCCGTTTGAACGGCTTGAAGAAAAAACCTTTACGATCAAAACCTTCTCCCGGACCCACAATCAAAATTACTTTCCGCCACTGTAAAAATTCCAGAACCGGTAAATCGCCAACTGTTCCCCGCGACTTGAAAATTCAGTTCACTCACCTTTCTGTTCTTTTACCAAAGTGTGTTACCAAGTCATCCCCCGGCAATCTCGCTGTTACAAAAGTACCTTTCGCTTCCAGCTTTTATTTTTCTCAAACAGCACTCACAATCCCAACCTCTTGTTTTCCGCCCAAGTCAACTTCGTTAACGTTTATTGTTTGACCCGTAAAGGTTTTCAAAGCTGTTTGAGCCATCGGAAAGTCGTAAAAGAAGAAAAACAAGCGCTTTGGTGCTCTATTGCGATTTCACGTTCCTGTTTTGACTGAGCGGCTGAAGAGTATTTCCATCCTTATGCTCAGTTGTAACTTTATGCGATGGAACTTTTTTTACGTAATACGAGAAACGTTCGTATTTTACATTTTTCCAATTTGAAATAGGTTATTGACGAAAGAATCTCCAGACTGAAGATTTATGGCGGGATCGTCTGGGTCGTTATGTGGATCGTGTGGTTTTACGGGCCTTCAAGTGGTCGCAGGGCTTTCGCCGCAACGGTTCGATTTGGTTTTGACGGACCGTCTCTAGAGGCACTTGGTTTCCCAGGCACCTCACATGATCAGCTCGGTGGAAGCTTCTTGAAGTCCAGTTCCGAGGATTCATTCAACGTCGAGTCCTCCTTGCGGACCAATGACCACAATTACCGGAGGACGTAAAGCAAATGAAGTGAATGATCACTTCCCTTCACCGCGTGTAATTTAGTTATTCCTTCTTCATGAAGTGATGGATGCTCAGGGGAATCAGGCGGAACCGCGTCTCTAAGTTCTAAAACCACTTGTTAATGTGTAATTCTGATCTCATCTTGAATTACTAGTGATTTTTCAATATATAATTCATCAACTTGGTTAATTCACAATTTGGCAGCTGTTTCCACAAAACCCTGTCAAATGCACTTGCCGGCTTGTCAACCTCAATATGATTTCCTACACCGTTTTCATTTTATGTAAATGGGTTCGTATAATCTGGGAAAAAGAAATATTATTAATTTATTTCGGTAAGGCAGCTGGGACCGAATTAATTTCGCGTCCCCTCCGACGGTAATGCACTTCTTGAATTTATTCCAAATGGATTCAGTTGCAGGATTTTTGGGTGGCGACAAATGCTTAACGATTTCAACAAACGTAGTACTAACAAAATAAAGTATCAATAATTTATACTTTGATACATTAAATTAAATTTTGTTGCAAATTATTGCGCAAAAATGTATAATTCAGAGAATAATCAACCAAAAACGCTGCAAATTTTACACAACGTTTTTCTTTCGTATAAATTGTGCCAAAAATTAGTAGGTACTCCTTAAAAAACAAATTATTTAAACAATAATTACATCTGCCCAAACAACGGACAGATCTGGGAACCCCAAAAATGGATTCTACGTCGCAAAATACTTCCAAAACGACACCTGACTCCACCCCATGGCCAAAAACCTTCCAAAGTTCTCCAGTAAGAAGCCCCACGGTAGAAGAAGAAGAAAATATCTTCCAACATATTGAACATATATCGTGTAGACAACACATTAACAATAAATAGACACGAAATAGCACTTGAAACGGTTCCCCGAAAGGTGGAGTCCGCCGGGAAGATCTAATCGTCAAACGGTATTAATTGTCAAGAAAGGTTCGTGTGATTAAATTTTAAATTTTGTTTTAAAATTTTCAATTTTAGTATTTCGACAGTGAACAAGCAAAACCATGTAAGTCTTTTTCCGGAAATTTGGTAGATCAATTCCGGAAGTTTGGTGGAGTTTGATGGGTTTTTCCAGACGTTTGATGGATCGAGGGATTCACATTCTATCAGAAAAGTTCATAAAGTTATTTTCGAGAAGTAAAAAAAAAAAAAGCTGTAAATTTTACACAAGGGTTTATTATTCTTTAATGTAGGTTATAATAATTAGGTTAATTATTAAACCAAAATTCATTCTGTGAAAACATTTTAAAAAAATCTTTATAATGTTTGGACAGATGTGGTACCTAAAAAAAAAAAAAAAGGATTTCGCGTCCAGAATTACCGTAAAGGTAGGTTACTTTGGTCCACTTGTGCAATTTTTTTTAGAAATTGCTCATTTCCACACCTTTACAAGGCGAAAATTCTCACTCTAATGACTATTTCCGACTAATTAGGACCTGCTGAATCGATTTCTGACCACAAAAAAATTATATCTGCCCTCTGTGTATAATTTTGTTGTTGTTCAAGTTTGGAACAAAGTTTCCATACGGGCTAGGATACTTTGGTCCAGTCACGAATTGCCTTGAAATAACACTCACTTTCGCATTTGGACCAATGTGTGAGATTCCCCTCACTTTGTTTGATCCAGGAGCAAGTGGAAAAATTGAAAAAAATGAGATGGTTAAAATTTGAACGAGTAAAACTTTAATTCTTTAAGCTAATATAACACAGCTCGTAAAACAGTCTTATTTTTGCAGGGTAACTTGTACACATAATATGCCCAAGTGGTATATTACACCTACCCGTGACTTAGAACAAAATTTCTGTCTTCCATTGCAAAAATCCCAAAAATTTTAAAATCAAAAATTTAATTTGACCAAATAGGTCGTAAAAAATCCTAATTTAGGAAAATCCCACAACTTTTAAAATGAAGATTTGGCTAGAAATGGACTAAATTGATGTAGAAATGAATGTTAGAAACTCCCAAAAAATGGAAATTCAACCTAGAAAAAAATATTTTCGTAATCGCGATACAGCCTGCTCCCCAACTTTCTCTTGTGTTTGTTAGGCATTTGGAATAATAAAAAGATCCAAATTACCACCAATTTATTGCACTAATAATCATAATTATGCGAAAAACGTGTTCTTATCCAACCTTACAGTTGGACCAAAGTACCCTGCCTTCCTGGTACAAAATTACCTTCCACCAATATTTTGTGAAAAATGACGACAAAAATCATTTGAATGTGAAAATCCAGTAATGAATTTTCATCTCCATTAAATTATCAACACGAGAGGTACTGTAGTCAACTTCACTGCCCTTCTCAACCACCTGTAGCACCAAAAGTATCCAGGCAAAGATTATAACAAAAAAACAGCTGATCGCTATCACGAATTGTTATCACTAAGAGGTAATAAGCAGATGTTGCTGCTGTTAACTTTTCAGTTGCCAAGGATGTTGCCATGATTTTGGCTTTTTTTAATATGTGCTCCTGCCCCTATAAACCGATTACGTCACGTTTGAAGTTTTTACGTTTTTGGACCAAAGTATGCCGCCTGGAACAAAGTAACCTACCTTTACGGTACTCGAAAAACAGCACCTTTTTTGACTTCCTGGGATCCTTCAAAACTCCCATTTGTAGCCCCATGAATGCTCCAAAGATCCCAACGGTGAAATCGGATTAGTCTGGGATCCCCAAAAATGGATTCTAAGCCTAAAAATACGTCGAAAACGACACCTAACTCGACCTCATAGCCGAAACCCTTCGAAAAATCCTCCCTTAACCCCAATTTAGCCTCATAGCGCCCCATGGGTTTGGGCGATCGGGCTTAAAAGCTTGCGGGCACAACTAGGTGATGAATGGAGTATTTTGTCAAATTTTCAAGTTTAAAAAAAAAAAAAAAAAAAAAAAATTCTCCTGCCCAAAACGGCTCGGACATTTCGTTTTTGGAATCTAGACATCTTGAAACGGACACCTAACTCTATCCCATAGCCGAAAACCTTCAAAAACCTTTCCTGCAGCCCCTTTTTAGCCCCCTAGAGCCCCACGGGGCGGTCAGGCTCAAAACCTTGAGGATACGAGTATTTTGTCGAAATGTTAGATTTTTAGAAAAATGCCTTCTGCCCAAACCGGCTTGGACGGCGGAAGGACATTTCGTTTTTGGAATCTACGCATCTCTGAAACGAATAATGACAAATTTTGAGACCGATCTGAATTTTCGACTTCCGTCGCAATTACACAGGTATATTATTCCAAGAATAATGAACCAAAGTAAATCCCACTGTCCAAAACGGCCTGGACGGCGAACGGACATTGATTTTTGAAGTATACGCGTCATGAAACGTAGGTACGTACCTATTATAGGTAGGTACCATTGCATTAGTACAGGTCATTATAATAATGACAAATTTTGAGGCTGATCAAGATTTTTGTCGCGAAAACGTTGGTTGATTATTCTGAGAATAATAAACCAGAAGACAAATTGTGCGTGATAGAATAATGGCGCGTCCACACTATTCCGATTGGCATGATTCGGCCTATAAGCCTATAGGCCAAGTGGCAATGCCAAACTACTGTCTGGCCTTGCAAAGGCCGAACTGAATCGTTCCGATAACACATTTCTTGAATTCACTAGCTCAGTCTTCTTTGGAATAATTCGGGTTGAAGCGCGTCCACACCATGCTAGATTTGGCGTTGGCCGAGTGGCAAAGCCAAAGTAGGAGGCCTTGCTGCCTTGCAGAACCCCAAAGAGCTCCGCCCGAATCAAAGAAAGCCAAACCGAAACAAAGCTCACATGATGTTCACAGTGTGAACATCCTGATTGACTACATTTCAGTCTACATCAGTTGATTTGAGGTTGAAATTCAGTCGCTCGGCCTCTTTCGAGCCTCAATCCAAAACAGTTTGGAGGTCATGCCCATCCAAGTTTACCACAGGTATGCAATGACTCATTTGAAAAAGTGAGGACGAGCCTTTATGCCAAGCGGCAAAGCCAAACACCTAAAAAATAAACCCATCTTGAACAGAGCATTCACTGGTATCCCATTTGAATCAAACTTCCTTCTTCCCTATTTCCTCGATTTCGTATCTCACCATCGTCGGAACGAGGTTTGTTCAGTGCGCTTCTAGATCCTCCCATAGCTTAATTCAACGAAGCCCAATCCAAATGCAACAGTTCAGTGTTTCACAACTCGGATGGGCGGCTTCCTTCAACACAATAGAGCGTACGCCCCATTGTTTCTAGCGTGCCATCAAGATCAAGTTCAAAGCAGGATCGTTTAATTGAGCCCCTTGTTAGTACTTAGTACAAAACAAGCGGGCCAGGTTTTTCGACTTGATCTTGAAATGCTCTTCTGCATTGTTATAAATAACTGAATAAACCGAAATAGCGCAGTTTTTGTTTCATCACGAATCGCGTGATGAGGTTGAGCGCAGTTCTTCCCGGCTCTTCGTTCTAGCCCGAAGAACGTGCACCTAATTTTAAGATGCCGTCCACGTGGCCTCCTCTGCACTCCCTGCATCGTCTAATTGGACCAGCAGCGCAATACGTTCAAATAACGGCAATTGGCGTCACGAGGAAAAAAGTGGGCGAATTAACCTTCGTTGACATTGCCGCTTCGCGAATAGGGAAACTTACGATCTCCTAATGAAAATCTCCCTGGATCAAATGGATTTCAGCGTTCTCTGTGCGAACTCGCCAAGTTAAGGTCGGTCGTGATTGCCGGATGTCATCTTGGACGAAAATGACCGACTCGCTGCTCCTCTTTGGAACAGATGAAGTTCCTTTCATTGGAAGATGACAAACGACGAGAAGATGCACCCGAAGGGAACTGGACCGTAGCGATGATCAGGAGGGGGAAAGGGGTAGAGATATACAGAGCTGTAAGTTATGGACTACGACGAATTAGAATTGAAACATGACCAAAGCCCGACTTTGGTAAATGGAATAAAAACCCGAAAACGGGATTTATCGAAGATTGGGGAAATTTGTCTGAAAACCCATGGGGACTAGTTCACTGGGATAACTCCTTATACGCGTAATTCTCGAGGTACATTGGCTCTAACGAGATTGATGACATTCCAGCCAGAGTCAGTTTCTCCGCAGTTGACTTGCAGTAGAACCAGAAATAATTATTCCATCATCTATATTAATTATTAGCTTGGGATCTGTGATCCACACGTTCTCCGGGATTCCCCAGAACCCTCCGAGCGACCCACGGCGCACGTATTTTTAGCGCAACCTTTTTCCAAAAAATGGAAAGGTGCGCTCACCTCCTCGACATGTATGTTTTTAGCGCAACCTTTTTCCAAAAAATGGAAAGGTGCGCTCACCTCTTCGACATGTATGTTTTTTTTTTGTTTGTTTGTGTACAGAGCATCACGTCCGAGCGGCTCAACAGATTTTCATGAGGGTGGTCTCATTGTCATCAGCGAGTTCCGGGGGTGGTTATAGGCTACCTTGATTTTTCCTCCCTCATCCCTTTTATCGGTTTTCGGGAGGTACTTCACGACGAAAGTTGTTTATCTCTGATGAGTAACTAAGGAGGCCTCAATAGGGGGACGAAAGTTTTTGTCCGATTTCGTTGGTACAAGGGTCTATGGAATGAGCTTTTTAGGCTGATTCCAACGACTCCAAAACGATTTTTGCAGCCTGAGCCGTTCGTTACCTCTGATCGCCATAAGGTTTTATTACGCATCGGTCGTTAGGGTGCAGTTGTTTACGTAATGAGCATCACGTGGATGATGTGTTGTGTGGCATAGTTTGGTCGCTAGATACCTACTGTTTCTTAGTTTCTCTCGCTCATTAAATATATCGTAATAACAAAAAGGTTGCGCTCATCTATTCAATTCAATTGATGGCTTGTTTTTTTTTGTTTTTTTTTTTTTGTTTGTTTGTGTACAGAGCATCACGCCCGAGCGGCTCAACAGATTTTCATGAGGGTGGTCTCATTGTCATCAGCGAGTTCGGGGGGTGGTTATAGGCTACCTTGATTTTTCCTCCCTCATCCCCTTCATCGGTTTTCGGGAGGTCCTTCACGACGAAAGTTGTTTATCTCTGATGTGTAACTAAGGAGGCCTCAAAAGCGGGACGAAAGTTTTTGTCCGATTTTGTTGCTACAAGGGTCTATGGAATGAGCTTTTCAGGCTGATTCCAACGACTCCAAAACGATTTTTGCAGCCTGAGCCGTTCGTTACCTCTGATCGGCATAAGGTTTTCTTATAAGATACGCATCGGTCGTTAGGGTGCAGTTGTTTACGTAATGAGCATCACGTGGATGATGTGTTGTGTGGCATAGTTTGGTCGCTAGATACCTACTGTTTCTTAGTTTCTCTCGCTCATTAAATATATCGTAATAACAAAAAGGTTGCGCTCATCTATTCAATTCAATTGATGGCTTGTTTTCTAAGTCAGTAAATGAACTAAATTTTAACATGATCTGTTTATATCTAAATCATAAATTTCAAAAGTGTTTACCTTTCGGCCGTCTACTCTCAAGAATTTGGGTTTAATCTCAAGAAATACGTAAATTGACCCCCAGCCAAAAGACGTATCAAGTGAAAATTTAATTTTTCACGTTCTTTCATAAAATTCATCATACTTTCATAATATTTTATTATTCATCAGTAAAAGCACTACTATGTAGATTGGCATTCAATTTCTTCAGATACCTCCGTCCGCGAATTTATTATTCCTGGAGTACCACACCTAAGTAATCGCACGGAAGTCGAAAATTCTGATCGACCTCAAAATTTGACATTATTACGTTTCAAGTCGTTTAGACCGTTCGCCGTCCAGGCCGTTTCGGGAAGCAAAATGTTTTTCAAATATTCTGAAATTTGGACAAAATGCTCGGTTTACCATCTAGTTGTACCCGCAAGGTTTTCAGCCCGATCGCCTAAACCCGTGCGGCTCTATGGGGCTAAAAAAAAAAAAAGGCTACAGGAGTGGTTTTTGAAAGGTTTCGGCTAAGGGGTCGAACATGGTGTCGTTTTCGAAGTATTGAATTTTTTGAACGTAGAATCCATGTTTGGGGGTCCCAAAACGATCCGATTTCACCGTAGGGATCTATGGGGCTTTCATGGGGCTACGAATAGGATTTTTGGAGGATCCCAGAAGATCAAATAAGGCGTAGTTTTCCGAGTAATTTTGGATGCTTAATCCATTTTACGAGATCCCACATCTGTCCAAACATTGTACAGAATTTTCATTTTTTATTTTTTCATTTCTTCAAAAATATTTTCTTAATTAAGTACACAGAATTAATTTTTTGGTTTATTATTCTTGGAATAATTCACCAACCTATGTAATCGCGACGGGGGTCGAAAATTTTGATCGGCCTCAAAATTTGACACTATTCGTTTCAAGAGGTCTAGATTCCAGAAACCAAATGTCCGTCCGCCGTTCGCCGTCCGCGTTGTTTTGGGCAAGAGGCTTTTTATAATCTGAAATTTTTGATAAAATATACTCGGTTTACCATCTAGTTGCGCCCGCAAGGTTCTCAGGCCGATCGCCCCAACCCGTGGGGCGCTATGCGGCTAAAATGGGGCTACGGGAGGGTTTTTTGGCTATGAGATCGAGTTAGGTGTCGTTTTCAAAGTATTTTTGGTCCTAGATCCATTTTTTTACTTACACAGAATTAATTAATTAATCTTGTGTAAAATTTGCAGCGATTTTTTAAAAATTCGAACACTTCCTTTTTCTTGTAAATTCATTACAATAGAGTTTATTGCGTTTTCTGAAAACAGTTGTTCATTTGAAAGTACCAAAAAGTAAACATAAAAATATTCTCAAGTTTTACTTTGATGGTGAGTGAATTGAAAACATCTGTGGTTTTACGAATGGGGTAGGGTGGGGTAAGTTCCCGCACAAAGCAGAAGCTATCCATAATCCAGAAACTATAATGGTCAAACTGCGCTGTGGGCGTAGTGGCTTAGGAGTCAACAGGAACAAAAATGATTCGAACCTGCGGGAACTTACCCCGCCCTAGCCTATGTACCCGAATATTGGGTCAATTTCAAAATCGTGGTGCTTCTTGAACGTAGTATTTCATGCTCTACAACTTTTATTCCGTGAGTTTTTCCCGCAGAATGACCGTGCTCAATTTACAGGGTAGGGTGGGGTAAGTTCCCGCACAAAGCAGAAATTATCCTAATAATGGTCAAACTGCGCTGTGGGCGTTAGATGTCTTCAGCAAGGCTCCAATGAATCATCCTTGCTCAGAAATGGGAGGAATAGTGGCTTAGGAGTCAACAGAAACAAAAATGATTCGATCCTGTGGGAACTTACCCCACCCTAACTATCGTGAATTCCTCCCAAAATCATGTATTACTGCCGAATTATTCCCAATACTTTCTGTCCACCTCTGTTAAGTCTACGCGGTGGGGACGTTTGAAGTTGAAGAATGAGATGCCATTAGCTCCAGACTGCCTCAGGGCGGCAACGCGTGCTCGTTTTCCCAAGCCGGACCATCTTTTAGTGAATACCGTCGCGAAAAAGGTGGAAGAAGGAAGAAATTCGAAAGAGCTTTCTGAAAAGGAATATTTCTCGAGCGTCATAATTCTTCATCGCTTGGAAAAAACCTTGAAGGATTTTCCCTTCGTCGAAACCTTTCCTGAGACATTTTATTAGTCGGCCTTGCGTAGCTTTACGATAAAATTATAGGTAAGTTTGAAGAGGAATGATTTTTTTTTTTTTTTACATGACTCGTAATGCAACTTGATAATCAGGCGAACATGACTCTACTAAACTCATCAAGTGGCTGAAATGGAACGAGTGAGATCAAATCGACATAAAAAGTTCATAAATCACCTTACCGCCTGTGAAAGTAGGTCGTCCTCATAGTGTAACGACCACAGGCTTTACAGGCTAAGCATAGACGTTTTCAGTCAAGTCCATGTTAACGACCACTCCTGTTAACTGCTATTAAGTTAATCCACTTTTTTTTCACTCCCTAATATCACGCTTCCCATGAAGGCTGAACCGTTAGGTACCGAACGGTATGAAAACTATTAGGCTGATCGTTTGACCCCGAGATGAAATGGGATCCGCACTGTGAAACATGTAATCTTGCAAGGGCTCGTCGGGTTCCGGCTGGCTGTGACGTCAGACGTCATACACCCTCAAATGACGTCATATATAATGTCCTCACATAGATAACGCGATTACCTACCCCTCCAACACCCCTCCGTGACTGATTTGGACCGACAAAAGGGTCAGTTCCCCAACCAGCTGAGAGGGCGCCTTTTGTGCAATATAAAATCGATGCTCCACAACGGAAATATACAACCCCAGTTCCCGTTTTTCTCGGATGTAAACCGACCTCGTAAATCACAAGATCGACTTCAATCGAAGGGACCGATTGATTGATGGGAAGTCGACGGCAGATGGTGTTTGGGAACTGGAGGACCTTTTGTTGGAAGATTAAAAATTGCTAATCTGTGAACCTGGCACTCCCCTGATGAATCAATTGAAAGCTACAATTTGAAAATCTGTTGCAAAGTACAAAGTCAGTTCATCAATTAAATACCAAAATATATACCTAAACGAAGACCTTTTCAACGGATAGAGCTTTTGACGATTGTGTTTGGTCGAGGGCCGTCGAACTGCGGATGTTATGAATTATTAGACAACTTTATCGATTTTCACGTCGACCGCGAAAAAGCTCGTTCCACCCCCCTCATTCAAGGCAATGGCGGGACCGAACCGGAAAATGCCCATTTGTTGCCGCGTTTTCTTTGAACAAGGTCGAAAAAGAACAAAAAAATTAAACGCTGGTCCAGGGAGGGGGACTTCCTTGAAGCAGTGACTGACAGAAGGGTCAAATTTAACTTCAAGCGAGTAAAAATTGCTCTAGTTAGACAATGGAATATGGACTAACTGCTGAATTCAAAAGGTAAAATGCAGTCTATTGCATGCAGAATCTATTGATCCCCAAGTGTTTTTTGTGCCTTCGAGATGGTGGTTACGAAGGGTTTTAAGGTAAAAAATGCATTAGTAGTCGAGACCTTAAGGAAATTTGGACAGCTCCCACTTACGAAATTGATTATTTCCTCGTTTTGGTTTATTATTCTTGAAATAATACACCTATGTATTCGTGTCAAGAAACCAATGGGGAAAACCCCTAATTGCCAAATCTTTGACAAAAATTCACCATAGAAAATCATATTCACGGCCCTGAATGTTTTATCGGCAAAGAACATCACAGCGCTTATTAATCACAAATTAATAATTTGCGACCTTTTTCACAATTTCATGCAAAACACCGTTGGGCTTAAGAAAAAAAAAAAAAAAAAGCGCTGCAAATTTCACCCAAGGGTGCATTATACCAAGAAAACTAAACCAAAACGCTGCAAATTTTACAATAGGGTTTATTATTCTTTGATAATATCAACATATAACATAATATGTTGTTGATATATTATATTATAATATATCAACAACATATTATGTTACGTGTGCAGAAATTTAATTCTGTGTCAATGAAAAAAATTTTGAAAACAAGTTTTTTTTTTCAAAATTTTTTTTTTCAAACTTTTCTTGTTTTGAACTTGAAAAATATTTGACCTCCTGGGATCCTTCAAAAATCCCATTTGTAGCTCCATGAAAGCTCCATATAATATATGGATATTATCGTCTCGGTGAAATCGGATCGTTCTGGGACCCCCAAAAAAAGGATTCAACGTCCAAAAATACTCCGAAATCGACACCTAACTCGATCCCATAGCCAAAAGCCTTCAAAAAACCCTCCTGTAGCCCCATTTTAGCCCCATAGCGCCCCACGGGTTTGGGCGATCGGGCTGAAAACCTTGCGGGCACAACTAGATGGTACCTAAACCGAGTATTTTGTCAAAATTCCAGATTTAAAAAAAGAAAAAATGCAAACTGCCCAAACCGGCCCGGGCGGACATTTAGTTTTTGAAATCTAGACATCTTGAAACGGATAATGTCAAATTTTCAGATTTAGTCGTTTCAGGCCGATCAGAATTTTCGACCTCCGTCACGATTACATAGGCGTATCATTCCAAGAATAATAAACTACTCTTTCGAATTCTATCCGGGACGGTAAAAAAGGGAAGAAATCGCCCGAGCGACTTTTAAGGGGTCATCCGAGATAATTTTAGCAACCGAGGTTGGCAGGCCCTCTGGTGACGATGTCACTGTCACTATCAATGCCGAAGAGGTCAAATAATAATAAACAAGACGGGTTCCGGTTGTCCAAAGTGAGCGGCTACGTCATCTGGAGATCAACGACAGGAAAGAATCGTGATAGTATCACGTATTACTGATAATGTATGTATTACATTTCGTATCGGAATTGTTGGGCTGTTGAATTTTGCTTGAGAGCAAAAAGACCAAATGGTGACCGTTTTCTCTACCCCGGTTTGCCGATTACCAATTTAAACCAATACCCTCCCATACCGAGGTTCTATTACAAAATTTGTAATGCATTTAATTAATGCTATTCCGACCGGGTTTCATAGGTTCAATATTTTACTGCCTCCCCAAGCTGTTTTCTCTTGAATGACTCAGACCAAGAGTTATTACACTATTACCACGCCAGACCCTGATATGCAGAACGTTGCCCATTATTAGTTTGAAAAGAAAAAAACAGTAGTGGGCAGGGAAAAATTATAGAGAGCCTTCATTAGCGAGAATCAGAAGCAGTTACGTCTTCTTCCAGCGGTCAAATGAATGATTTGACTGAAACCACTTGGCAACGTTAAGACTCATAAATCATACGGTTGTGGTCGAGCCAAAATTACCCACCACAGTACCATTCAGACCCTTTTTTTCAAAATAATAATACAGACTCACTTAAAGATGGAGCCGGAGCAATATGGAGCAATATCCCTATGGGTTATTTAAAGAGGCTGATGCATCTCAGCTGCAAGCTATCAATGTGTATGGCGCTAACATCGGAAATAGCTCTCTCAATCGGTCTCACCTTGAGTTATTTTTTGTTCGAAAGGTTTGAGCTTTTTCCTCACCATTAAATGATTTATGAATGAAGAAAAATAAATCAACATTTAAAAATTGACAACGCTTTAAAATAATCATAACAAGATTAATTTAGTTTGAATTTCTAAAACGTTTCAGAACAATGCCTGGTTAATTTATAGTATAAAAGGGCTGTTGAGGCTTAAGGGTTGTTTTGTGTGGTCGATAGGGACCATCTGACGGTCTAACGTCATGACAACCTCTAATTGGATAAAGATATGGCTGAGCCACGTGCGGTAGTTCTTGCCAGGTTCCCTTTGGTGGGTGCCAAGTACAGGTAAATCAATATTCAGGTGTTCATGAAATGTACGAAGATTGAAGGAGAAGAACTTTTGAAATTTGTTGGGTGGAGCCGATTAACAACCAAGAGAGCTGAAAAACGGTGGCCGGCTCAAACTCCATTCAACTGACCCAGTGGCCGCCCTGGAATATACTTGCTTCAAACCATTTCATCTGGTACGATTGACGGGTCCCTCGGGACCTCCTTTCCTTTCGTGCAGGGTGAAAACGTGGTTAACCTTCGTGACGTTGGAGTCGGTACCCCGAAGTCCGCCTACCTTAACTGTAAACCTCCGGACTTCGGTAGAACCAGAGCCCTTTCACCTTCACGGTGTTCCAACGAGATCGAACCCAGTCGACCGGAAACTTCATTATGAAGGAAGTTCTCTACGGGTTCAGGTGATCCTCCGCTGCATCCTGGCAGATTGCCGCAGGATTAGCTAGAAAAGGAAAACTTCCTTCAAAATCTACCTATGTTACGTCACTGAGAGGAGGAGGGGTCATGAAACTGCATCAGAACAATAATTGTTTGAAATTATTTCGAAGGACGTCATGAACGGAATGCAGGAAATAATTTAAAACATTTCAAAATTTAGCGAAAGTAAATAAGCGCGTTTTTTAAGACTGAATGTCCGCCGACCTTAATGCATTAAATGCATCATAAGTGCTGCTATAATATAGTAGCTATCATATTTGTTTTAACATATTATGTTAAAACAAATAGGTATGTGAAATGCTATATTGTAGCAGCACCTACGCGAGCTCAGATTTACATAGAATAATATTCTATATTTGTATCTAAATATTATTTTATATAGAATAATGTTCTATAACACTATAATATAGTGTTATATTGTAACACCTGCATGTCTGCATTTTTTAAACTTCTTCAACCTCTTTATGACTCAAGATGATCATAATATAAATAATATAATGAACTTTAGCTACCTATAACTATGTTAGGTATTTTAATAACTATCTTTTTAACTGTCAATTTTTTACGAAAAAAAGAGACCCGACACTGAATGTGGTGACACCTTTGGCAACAAAAAATTCATCAAATTAAATTCTATTACACCTCCTAGTAATTATTTGATAAACTTCAACACAATACGAATCAGCACAATACGAAATCAACCCTAACGGTTGATAAGTAAAGTAAGTAAAGTAAAAGTCAAACACCTCGAATTGTATAAGACTTAGTGGCAACTAGTCTCCTTTGAGGACCTGGATTAGCATAGACGAACCATACGGGTTATGAACCACAAGGTAGATATTTTTGAATAGTTGTTTTGATTGAGGATTAACTATTTTTAGAATGCCCTTACAGCAAAAAAGAAGAGGATCCACTCATAATAAAATCGCTACAGTTGAAGTATACCTGTAGGTATATAACATCACGATTTTTGTTCGGATCTCTCAAGTCAAACTGTTGTTTTCAAAGCAGCACTCTGGTATTCCGAGTAAAAGAAAAAATGGACCCTGAGACAGAGATGGCAAAAAAGTAGTTACGATTACAACTACCAACTACGATTAGATCAATAAAAATGTAGTTGTAACTACCAACTACAATTGTAGTTGGTAGTTGAAAATGGACAACTACTTTCCCCCAACTACTAGTTAGTAGTTGCAACTATTTTCGCCAACTACTTGTAGTTGTAAAAAGTAGTTAATAGATTTAGTAGTCAACTACATTTTTAGTCTGTAGTTAAGATTATTCAACTACCAACTACAAAAAAGAAAAAATCGCTGAAACGGAAATCACGGAATCACTGAATCACTGAAATCACTGAAACTCCGCTCAAGGTTCCAGAAATCAAGTTTCCCGAAATCACTGAATCACTGAATCACGGAAATGCTCCGCTCAAGTTTCCAGAAAATGTAGTTGCAGAGAGTAGTTGATTGTTAAGTAGTTAACTACTAACTTGTAGTTGATAAAAAGTAGTTAACTACTTTTTTGGCAACTACTAGTTAATAGTTGAAAAAAGTAACTACCAACTGCAAGTTACCAAAAAGTAGTTGCTCCATCCAACTACTAGTTGGTAGTTGCTCTGTGTGACTACTCAACTAGTAGTTTGTAGTTGAAAATGTAGTTGATTGCTGAATTAATCAACTACTGCCCAACTCTGCCCTGAGAGCTTCAAAATCACATTCTCTCGTTTTCCCGAACTCGAAGCATATAGCAGGAAGTCCCTCGCCCTCGAATTGCATAATAAGCGACACTTAGCCCCCTTAGGACTTGGTAATCTCTGAATGAAGAACCAATGTGGAATTACCGAGATAACATGAAATATCCCTTGATTATTTGACTCTTAAAACAATTTTTTTGAAATTTTTTCTTTTCTTTTCTTTGAATTTTTTTTTTTTTTTTTTCAAAATTGTATCTTTTAAAAATTTCTTGTTTTTACTCGAAAAATATTTGACCTCCTGAGATCCTTCAAAAATGCCATTCGGAGCCCCATGAAATCTCTATTGATCCCTACAGTGAAATCGGATCGTACACGGACCCCCAAAAATGGGTTCTACGTCCAAAAATACTTCGAAAACGACACCTAACTCGATCCCATAGCCAAAAGCCTTCAAAAAACACCTCCCGAAGCCCCATTTTAACCCCATAGCGCCCCACGGGTTTGAGCGATCGGGCGGAAAACCTTGTGGGCATAACTAGATGGTAAACCAAGTATTTTCTCAGTTTCAGAGTAAAAAAAAAAAAAACGGCCCGAAACGGCCCGGTCCGCGGACGGACATTTCGGTTTTGGAATCTCTTGAAATGGATAATGTCAAATTTTGAGACCGATCGGAGTCGTCGACCCCCGTCGTGATTACATAGGTGCAGTATTCCAAGAATAATAAACCAAAATTACATTAATTTCCACATTATTGCAGCAAATTTTACGCAAGCGTTATTATTCTTTTCTATAATCTCTGGAAAAATTAATTCCATGTCATTAAAAAAAGCATTTTGAAAAAATAATAGGTAAGGGTCCTCCCAAAAACTATTTCTACGTCCAAAAGTACATTGAAAAATACCCCTACCCCAAACCCTTCAAAAAAGCCACTTCTTCGCAAACGGGCCTTGGCGACCTCTCGCTACTAACTTCTGTGAGCGTGTTGACCAGGCGATGATTTAAAAACCCCTCTTGTAGCACCTTTTTAGCCCTGCATTCCGGCGTTTGGTATGAAAAGCTAGCGGGCAATACTAGACTAACCGAGTCCTAATAACCGTGAAAATTTAAGGTTTAAAAAATTATGAAATAAGAAAAGACAAAATTTTGACAAGAAATATGACAAAATTTCAATTCAATCCATCGTCGCAGAAACGGTTGATGATCATAAACCATCACTAAATATTGAAACCGTAAAAGTTATATGGATATGAAAGACTTGAAACCTAAAAGGCTATACAGACCTCAACAACTAAAGAACTCAGAATTCAACAAGGTTATAACCGTAGTATAAATACAGACCACAAGAACTACTTACAACTCAAGAACTACAGAATTCAAGAAGAGCTCATTCAACTTCAGCAACTACTAAATCAACTTCAACAACTACTAACTAATTCAAGAAGAACTCAGCAACAGAAGAACTCAAAACTCAAAAACGACAGAACTCAACAACGTTATACAGAACTAAAAAAACCTAATGGAATGAATCTTAGAAATTAGGACATTGGGAAAAGCTTGGAATTTCATTGTTGATGTTGTTGAAGTATGTAGGTTTACCTACATAACTCATAATATTATGGAGGTGGGACGTACACGACAAGAGAACAATGCGGACGGTTTATTGACTCTAGGAAAGCTTTAACAGCGAGGAAACACATAAAAGTTCGTTCGTTCATAATCGGTAGCGAAATATATCTGGAAGTGGCGGGATCTTCATGAAGAATTTCAACGACAAAACAATTCACGAAGCCGTACCGGTGATCCGTTGCACAACAAAATGTGAACCCGATACGGATTGCGTCATCAACTCAGTCTGTTTATGTAACCAGACGTCTCTTTGGTTTTATGTGGGTGCGGAGGTGAAACCTTTCAAGTCGGCTAAGGTCAGTCCTTCGTGTGTAAATCGATGTCGGGACCTCGTTGGAGGAGATGCAGGCCCAAAAGGAACCTGGTAAGAGGACCCAGTTCACTATTCAAAGTTGGAACTTGATAGATCGATTTGACACCCTCAGTTCTGACAGGAGGGAGCACAGGGCAAAAGTATCAAAGGGGATGTCCTTTGTGGGGAAGATCTCGATCCAATTGATATTCCCGGTAATGGACCATCTGAGTCACGGACCTGGTCATTTATATTTTCCAACCAGAACATCAATTTTCATTATTACACGATTCTCCCCTACAAGACACGTTCGCCTTCGACCAAAACCAATGGTTATTAGGAAAACGCCAAATTTGCCCACTCCGTTGTATATATGAATAATTCGAGTAGGTAGACTGATCCTCGTACAAATCCCAGTTATAAAAATGCGGCAAAACGTACGTTTTATGCATTCCAAATCCATTTATCCAGCTTTCTTCTCTCCCCCTCAAAAAACTTCCAATTCTCGAAAAACCTCAATGTTTTCTCGTTACGTTTCACCCTCTTCAATGAATCACTCGGAGGCTCCTTCTTAAATCATTCGAGACGTTTCTAACATTCAAAAGAATCCTCTCCAAGATTCATATTTGAGGAGTTTTACAATGTTTTCTTTGCGAGTTCATCTCTCACTTTTCGTCCGGGCCAATCCGGCGATAAAATACGTATTTTTACGAGGCACTGTTGGTTCTTATGTCAGTCTGAAACGACTTTGGTAAAAAAGACATTTAAACAATTGGAGCAGATCTGGATGGAGTTGGAATTTTGAAACGTTTGACTGAGTTTTGGAATCGAATAGTCAGTTGTAATATTTATGAATACTCGAACGGCAGGGTGCCTCGCTTCGCTCGGCCATTTGTGCCCGGTGCTCTCGATCCCAGTCTAGCACCGCTGGTAGTGAAAATACCGAAAACCCCAGTGCATCTGGAACTAGCGAGGAATGAAATCGTCTTCCATAATCTTTAGAAATGCTTTAAAAATGACTTTTTCCCGAATAGTGAACCCAAGGGAAGCAAAACATTTCTCGCCCAGCGTTTGGGTAGAACCAAAAACAACGAAAATACAAATAGTCGCGCAAATTGGCGCAAATTACGCCCAATGAGCTTATCGGTCGTAAACGTTCCTGCAGAATTCGAGCCGAAAATTGAGGTTAGGTAGCAATCGAAATAAGGAAGTTGGGAGCACTTAGTGCCCAATTTTGCGGTATCTCAAAACCCCCAGTAGAAGGAGGCTGGGATCCCGAGTCGTAAGGGAAAAATAAAAACCGCTACAATTTTACACAAGGGTGTATTATTCTTTGATAATAATCAATTAATAACAAATAATTATTCAAAAATTAATACAATATCAGTTTCTTTTTAAATTAATTCAATTTTTTAATAAAGCTGTTTTTTTTTTTTTTTTGTTTTTTTTATAAAGTTTGAGGAAGGATGTGGGACCCCAAAAAGTGGATAATGCGTCCAAAATTACTCGGAAAACGACACCTCATTAGACTTCCTGGCATCCTTCAAAAGTCCAATTTGTAGCCCCATGAAAGCCCCGTAGATCCTCACGGTGAAATCCGATGGGTCTGGGACCCAAAAAATGGATTCTTCGTCCAAAAATACTTCGAAAACGACACTCCACTCAATACCATACCCGAAAACCTGTATTTGTTGGAGAGGTCCGTCTAGGAGGTCGAGTGGTTTATCGTTTTTACTGTCATTTCTAACGCAAAACCGATTTACGGGTATCCTACCCCTGTCCGACCTCTCGGTTCCACGTACCATCGAAACCGGGTTCAACTCAACCCAACTGCCCGTTCCAGAAGATTTCCCCGACGAGACGACAAATCCCCGAAGGCCCGGAACCAGCTTTAGGTTTTGTAGGTGAGCCACCTAAATTGGGGCCAACACCGGCACTATGCGGAACAGCTGACGGACCCCACGACTTCCGGGGCCTATTTTTGGGGGAACAGGAACATTTTCAGATCTGCTGGGATTTGAATCGAAACCTGACAAATTTTTCAAGCACAAATCAGAAACCACGGCCTCGTCGGGCGAGAGATTGGTGTCGGTAGATTTTTTGTCACGCTTTTTTAAAAACTGTGCCAAATCAGTACTCGATATTCAACGTAGTCGTGATAGCGAATAGAATCCGCGAATAAAGAAAATTGTGATTGTAATTCTAGACTGTGATGTTGAAGAGAGACTTTAAATTGAAACGCACAATTTATCTCCTAAACTCTATAAAACTCTTCATAAATCGTTTTTTGAGAGATAATAACAGTTTCTTTCGATCATGAAATCAAAGTTCAGCCAGACTTGTCGGAAGAGATCATAGGAAAGTAATAAATAGGAAGATTTTGTCAATAGGAGCGCTAAAATGGTGCACAATAATTATTATTGTGCACCATTTTAGCGCTCCTATTATAGGCCTTCATGCTTCCGTGCTAGAGATCCCTTACTCCTTCTTGACCACTTCACGCTCAATGGTAGGTAGGTATATACTAAGTAGGAGGTATGAACTATGATCCATATCTAGCAGAAAAATATACATACTTCATTCATCATACCAATATACATAGGTACTTCATTCATCTAGAAGAAAAAAATTCATTTTGCAAGATGAATGGATCGTTTAATGATGAATCGAAATGATTTATTTGATTTCCACAGAGCTGATACATAACATTATTTTGTACTCTTCTTATGCTATGAATCAAGTTGTTCAAAATTTTTCGTTTTTTACTTGAAAATTATTTGACCTCCTGGGATTTTTCAAAAATCTCATTTGTAGCCCCATAACAGCCCTATTATAGGTATAATAGATCTCAACAGTGAAATCGGATCGTTCTGGGACCCCCAAAAAAAGGATTCTACGTCCAAAAATACTCCGAAATCGACACCTAACTCGATCCCATAGCCAAAAGCCTTCAAAAACCCTCCTGTAGCCCCATTTTAGCCCCATAGCGCCCCACGGGTTTGGGCGATCGGGCTGAAAACCTTGCGGGCACAACTAGATGGTAAATCGAGTATTTTGTCAAAATTCCAGATTTAAAAAAAAATTCCTACTGCCCAAAACGGCCCGGACGGCGGACGGACATTTTGGTTTTGGAATCTAGATTATGTCAAATTTTGAGGTCGATTAGAGTCGTCGACCTCCGTTGCAAAAACATAGGTGTATTATTCCAAGAATAATAAACCAAAATCACCCCTTAAATAGATTCTCTCGAATTTTGTTGAATTTAAAAATTTTGCATTTTAGTGTATCTGGTTTT
Organism: Pilophorus perplexus; assembly: GCA_955831195.1. NCBI lineage: Eukaryota > Metazoa > Arthropoda > Insecta > Hemiptera > Miridae > Pilophorus > Pilophorus perplexus. The sequence goes on from OY037009.1 coordinate 10,280,807, forward strand.
ATAAAACAATAATATTTATATTACAAATATTGTTACTGGCAGGCCACCCGGTCTTCGTTGTGCACACGAAACAAAACTAAATGTTTGAACAGGAGAGTTTTTAGCAGTGTACGGATACTTAACATTAAATGTTAAACATTTTTTACATTACCTACATCATCCGTTTAGGCTGTAGAACGTGACACAAACACCACTCTTCGCATATTAGTTATTTCACTTTCCAACGAGGCATTTGAGTATTTGTTTCGATAATTCCCCAAGAAGTGATATGAGTGAATGATAATAATAGGTAGGTATATTAAATGAGTCTGTCCCATCTCATCTAGTCTAAATATTCACTAAAACAGAGATGGCAGCCCTAAACTACACAATGTTGTCATTGATGAAGTGTATAAATTAGGGTGTGGTTGATGATAAATTATGTTTATTTGACAGTATTGATATTATGTATGAATTAGAAAATCATCTAAATAATTGACATAATATCGAACAGCGTAACCAATATTATTAATTCCTTAATGAATTAAGGTGGCGCATCGTTTGAATGTATTGTTCTCAATTTTTAAGAGCAGCGGTACACGCCTGAAACTAGTCTGCTGTATGATTCAATATCTTTTAGCAAGTAGATGCCCTAAACGGAAGAATCATCCTATTTTTATTTTTTTATTTATTTATTTATTTATTTTTTTAAATAGTGTTTTCGTCTGCAATCATCGAAAGAACTCACCATTTCGTCGAAAACTGCCACTAGACTTTAGGAACCAGGAAAAGCGATGTTTTTCCAACTCAGTGAGCGAAGATTTTTTTTGTCGATCACTCAATTCACAAATCACAACAAGAAAAAACACTCAAATTTTGGTTTCGGCAAAAAATAGCTTTTATGCCGGACACGCACAGCGGTATTTGTTTACGTCGGTGGGGTGACGATGAGGGGGGGACCCGGTTCGCGTTGCAAATTTCCGGGCCGGGGGAGGAGAAGGTGGGAAACCCGCGAAAAAAAGACAAATTTTTGCCGAGCACCTCCACGGAGAAGATGAAGCGTACTGGCGGGCCGAGAGGAACACGGGATCCATTCCGACCTTCCCGGCATCGCGCATGCCCGCATCGTCCTCCTCTTCCACCTCCTGGCACTCGTATTGATGGCACGCCGGGCGACGGGGGAGGTGGCACAGGAGAAATACACCGGTCTAATTGGTGATAAACAAAACGTCTCAGATAGGTAAACAAAGCTTTGTTTGGGGGGGTCATTAGTTTATCAAGACGGGTAGCCTGGAGGGCGAAGAAGATCGAAGAGCCGCCTGAACCACCAGGAAAGAGTCTTTCGCAAAGTTACGCAACGCCCTTTTCGCTCTCTAGGTCACCATTTGAATGGTCATTTCAACCGCTCGCTATTGTCCCGAATACATTTGAGGTAGAAATATATATTTTATTTAAATCGCCTGAGGAAAATTAAAATTCAAAAGTTGAGCTTTATTTTGTTGTTACACAGCCAATCACAATTCAGGAAGCATGCAGCATTATCAGCGGGACCTGTGGTTATTCTGCACGTACCTATTATAGAGGCGTGCCTCTATAATAGAGGCAAATCTGCCAAAGCCAAGTCAAATATTGAAGAGGATTTTCTCGTGATTTCCACCAGGGGAAAGTGGGGCAGTCCTGACTACTTTCCAGAAATCCTTTAATTACAGACACAGAACTTAATTTTCTGGAATTTTGAAAAACTCTCCATAAACTAGGACTCTTTTGCCAGCAGAATCCCTATTAAATAGGACTAAATTTTAGTCGAAGAAAAAAAACTAAAATAAGCCCATGACAGAAAAACAATTTTAACTCCTTGGAGATTCAATTTCTACTTCGATGAAGGTACATTCTAAAACTAGGCACATTTTACATGAAGTGAAGCAAAAAAGCACTTCAATAGCAGTCTCCCTCCATGCAAAGCTTTGAATGTGAAATGTTGCTGACAAATTTCCTTTCTGTGAGGAAAGCACTCTCATCAACATGCACGTAGAACAGCTCATTTTGGAGCTAAATCTTGAGGACCGCTGCCATCGCAATATGATATAACGCATATAGGACAACGCAATGGCGCCGATATTCAAACCACCAAGGAATGCAAGACGTGTTCATTACTGACCCACGGTCACAACTGCTCCACCTTCTCCTACACCATGTCAGCTGTTCGGGAACTCATATTCGCCATGAGCGGCGGTGCTGAGTACTGTCCTCTATGGATAAGATGAACAGCGTATTATGCTGAATGTCTGGAGCGCGTGCAGGTTCAGGCATATAAATCTCTGCTGGGTCTCGCTCTCAACACCCCTGTCGTACGGACAGAACTAGGTCTCACCCACGTGAAGTCCTGGTTGTGAAGGCTATGGTCGGTGGTGGGTGAAGCGCGAATCGATTCCGCCAGAGAGACTCCCGAGAATGTGCTACGAGGTGGCCCTTTCTACAAGTTTCCCAGATCCAAGATTTAATTGGAAACTCTAAAGCGGGGATCTATCCTGGAGGAGCTTGGCCTAAGGGACCTGTGGCACGCGAGGAACTCTGGCATCAATAAACGGTACGAGGGCTAACATCTTGAACTGCCTTCAGTCTCGTCTGTGGCAGGCTGATTGGGACCGGGCCATTGTGTTGTCCTTCAGCCTTTGCCCGGGGCATGTCTCACCTGGGATGGGCCGTTGCCCTGCATACCTAGAAATGGACTACCCCCTTTTTGTCCAGAGGTTTCTAGGTCAGACCGAACTGTCTGTAGGGTGTTTTTCTCTCTCCCTAACCAACTCATTGGATTAGACCTCTGCGCCATCGGCAAATAACCACTTTGTGTAGGGTGTTTCATCATCGTGTTACTAATCATTTCGATGGCAACCAAGCTGCACGATCTCTAATGGTGATGACCCAGACACCCTCTCCCAATTCATCTTGTTCTGTCCGTGACAGATTGTTCTGTCTTTGTGACAGATTCAGATTCTTCGGTGTTTCCTCCATCAGCGGATCCTTCTCGTCCCTTCGAGGAAGAGGTGCTAATGAACAGGCTGGCAGGTTTAATGTAAACTGTGCTCAGGCAAAGAGCCTTAGTAATGAGCCTCGGAAGTGAATTACCCGTGTATATGTATATACCTACCGTATTGCAGGTACCCCTTTATCCGTAAACAATTTTCTGCTCTCGTACTCACTGCTGAATCAGCTTTTCGGCGATCCGTCACAGTTAAGGCAATCCAACCCTGGACAAAGTCTCTCTTGTTCTCAATTCAAACTCAGCTTGCGCCAACTTTGCAAGCCTTGGACAGGTCTTTAAAGCTTGGCACTATCCTCGCAAGCCTTGGGGACCCTTATCCAGCTTGTCACCATATTGAAATGCCTTGGCAACCATAAATGAACACAAATTATAAGAATATAATATCTGACATATTATGTCAGAACATGTAGGCAAGTTGTGAAAACTCCTGACCTAGCGACTATGAAAACCGTAACATGATTTTCTACTACGATCCTTGCAAAACCCAGAACCCTCACGTGATCTAGCCTGGACAGATCAGAATGATGGGACAGGATGCCTTGCTTCGCTCCTGGGGGGAGTTTGGGTCCACCAGCCTATGAAGACTTACGACCAAGAGCCAAATCCAAAAAGAAACAGCAGATGCAGGCACAGACGAACTAGAACAGACTGCATTGGGCCATAACTGTCCCAAGAAACAATGTTAAGGCTCGGTACAGTGAGCTTTAGAGGAAATCGACAAGGGCTTTGAGCCAAGTGTTCCTTTTACGAGCACCCTCCAGAGTGAGGAACATAATAAGTTGAGTCGAAGGAGAAGAGGTATACTTTCCTTGAGCACAGAACGCCAGAATGCTATCAGCGTACAAATGAGCCAGAACCTTCCCATTTCCACCATTCAAGCGGCTTTTCCAGAATTTCCTTGGTCAAGGCATTTCGCCTGATTAGAACAATACCAGCTTGGATTTTTACAAGGGACAACCAGCTCAACACCCGAATCCAATAGCATTCCTCCTCTCATGTCATAACGCCCCAGGAAAAGCATTGCTGGAAATGTGTTAGCTTTCCTCGTGGGACCACACGCGATTCCGTCCCTCGTGACACGGCTCAGCTGGTGAAGACGATAATTACACTCATTACACTCACATCAGACTGCCGAACCACGTGTAGCGTGTTCCCGTCAGGTTTGTAGGTCAAAACTATAATGTGGAACTCTGCCTCTTTAGTGCGACTACCCCCTTATTATCTCCATCTAATGATAGACCTCATCAGCACTAAATCAGCTGGTCGCATCTGCACCACGAGGAATCTATCACCGAAACAGTCTACCAAAACGCTGCAAATTTTACACCCGGGTTTATTATTCTTCGATATAGGTTAATTGTGCAAAAATTAATTTTGTCATTGAGAAAAATTTTGCAACAAAAAAAAACAAATAAAATCTGTACAATGTTTGGACCTCGAAAAATGGATAATGCGTCCAAAATTACTCGAAAAACTACACCTAATTTGACCTCCTGGGATTCTTAAAAAATCCCATTTGTAGACCCACGAAAGCCCCATAGATCCCCACGGTGAAATCGGATCGATCTCGGACCCCAAAAAATGGACTCCATAAATACTTCGAAAACGACATTAACCTCGACCCCGAAAACCTCCACACAAACAAACAAACAAAAACCCCTCCCATGGCCCCAACGCCCAACGGATTTGGACGATCGGGCTGAAAACCTTGCGGACACAACTAGATGGTAAACCGAGTAAAATTTCAGATGTTACAAAAAATTCCTAGTGCCCAAAACGGCTCGGGCATCTCATTTTTGGAATCAACTTGTCATGAAACGGATAATGTCGAATTTTGTAGCAATTAGAATTTTCGACCTCCGTCGTGATTACATTGATGTAATATTCCAAGAATAATAAACCAAAACGAAACATGTCTTCACGACTAAAAACGCAGAGTTCACGAGGACTAGGTATTATTTATATCGAACCTGTGGAGTGTTCGGGCAATATGATTCAAATGAGGTTGTTCTGTCTGAATCAGCGCTGTTTTGATTGTCGTCCTTTCAAAAGCCGCACAGCTCGACCTTCAGTCCTTCCCCGGGTTCCTTCTGAAACGGGCAAATAGATCCGCCGTCGGACGGTATGCATTATGCATGCGGTCCAACCCTCGGAGCTAGAAGAGTCCATTTCAAGAGTCAAAAGGGGTCATTTCCGAGCTTAACAAGCCCCGGTCCACGGATTGAATGTTCCGAACGTTCAATGCGAGCAATTTGAAAACCAAGATCGTTATACCGGCTGTGGTCTACACGGTGAGGTCATTTGTGAACTTTTGGCGGAACCGGTAAAAACTCCATGGAAACGAAAGTGATTTCATCGGATTCAATTGCGAAAAAAGACTACATGCGCCTTCCGCCAGATAAATTCTACAGGCCGGCGGGACTGCGTTCCGCCCTGCCGTTTTTGGCTAATCAACTAAACCAGAACTAATTTTGGCGCATTGCGAAAAAAACCGTTGGCTCTGAATGTCTGCTTGTACAAGAAAATCGCCCTTAGTGGAGACTGGGTTCTTGCTTTGAGGTGCTGCAGCTGCCTGAGGATAAGCACTATTAGCTTCAGGTGGGGTATGGTACATGGCGAAATGGAATTCTGGAAGGAGAAGAGCTCCTGGAATTTCGCAAGAGAGTTCCAAAATAGAGTGCAATCGACAGGCAGGCCCATGTTTTTAGTAGTTCTTTTTCTACTGAAAAATTTCTCAACTTGAATTTCTTCTTTGAACACAATCATGTCGGCTCATTCAGGCCGGAGGTGCATCCCTGATCAGCTGATACCCCTCCCTCCTTGCCACGCAATCAGTTCTCCGCCCACGCCATCAACACCGCGGGGTCTGCCCTCTGCGACTAGATCAATACCGCAGGGGGCAAGCGCTCTGAATGCCCCCACTTCCTATACAAATCCTCCTCCCTTCACCGCCATCACCTTTTACTTACCTTTTTTAACCCCTTCTTTTCCCCTTAAGAATCCGAAGGTAACTTATCCGAGAATGAGTTTCGTTAGGCGTTTCCACTTCGGATAGAAGCCAGGCTTATCAAGTCCACGGAGGGGATGGGGGTGGGATAAGCGGAACAAAAGGTGACACATTGTCGCTGGGGGCCAGCCCCCAAACCCCTGTCCCCCAGCTTGCACCATCAGATGTTAATGTGCACTGCTTGAAATATTCTCATCATAATTTCCCTCAAAGGTTAAACTGCATCACTCTCCTACCAACTGTCAATCAATTTTTGGCCCTTCGCTTGAATTTAATCCGGGTCAAACCTGCACCTCGCTGCCGTGATGCACGAAACTTCCGTTCGGAATCTACAATCAGTACGAGTGTAGGTCATAGTTCAAACGGGGCCTTACGAGCTGAAACGAGGAAATATCGGACCAACTTGGCTCGTAACTCTGCTGTGCATTATTGATTGTCCAACTGCAAAGTTCAAGGACGCAAAGAAAAATTATTCAATGGCCCACAACTAGTCTGATAAGTGCAGTAATGTGCACTTGTCGGAAGACGGCAATCATTTTCCGTTATCAACGTTCCCGTTCGTTCCAACGTTGCGGATGTTTTTTGGAACCAATTTGAATGCAATTTTAAATCACATCATTCGTACTGGTCAGGTTTGTTAAGATGAAACGCTACAAATTTGATTCGAGCAAATCAAATTTCCTGAAGCTCTGGTGGAACCAGAGCGGATATTGTTGCATTTCGTCAGTATTACAATGAGGCTTTCGTAAAATTCGTAGTGGAAAACTGCCGCCTAGATGTATATACCATTTATATTTCTAAAGTTGTAACCAAAGTTATCAACTCTTTCGTTCGGGCCTGCGAAATGAGATCGCTCTGTCGGCGAAGCCGGCGTTATCGACGGTGTCACCAGCTGATGAACAACACTTAAGAGCGTGTGAATCTTATTTTGTTGCAGATGGCTTTTTTACTTTTTTAATGGGCAAAAAAGTACACTGTGAGAAAAGATTTTTTTAGTGTCTAGGTTAAATCCGAAATAACCTCGAAAAGAAATTGAAACCACCTAGAATCAATTGATTCAACCTAGAAAAAAATGGGTCCAGGTTAAAGTATCATAGAAAAATATTAATACAACCTAGACCCATATAGAAACAACCCAATCCGTTATTACCCGCCCTCTGACCACAACCTGGAATAAAAAAGTGTCAACCTAGACCAAATGTGAACTTCACATTTGAACTAGGTTGACATTGAGACGACCTAGAAAATATATTACCTACCTTTGACTTTTAAGTGGGGTAACCTAGAATCGAATGATTTGACCTTCCATATAATTCCCCTCCATTAAAGTCTCGGTTGTACAACTGAAAACAACCGAGAGATTTAAAAGGCGAGATTGTTACTTTAGGTAACAACCCAGAAGAAAAAGTTAGACTTTCAGTCTCGGTTAAAACTACCATAGTACCACAAATAGTTTTAGGTTTAAACAACAGTGATTGTAATTCATTCGATAAATTCCAGGTTGTTTCTACAGCCGCAGAGAGCGCCACTGTAGGCGGTGGGCGTTAATTCTCGTTGTCTTGGCACCCCTACTATTTACCCGGTTGCCTCAACCCCGCCGTCTATCTCTGTCTAATTCTAATCATCTATTTGTCACTGTGTGCAGTCATATTATGACGTCACAGTCAAATTTTTTTACTGAGTTGGAAACGGAGACAACCCATAAAGAAAAGTGGACCACCTAGTAATTTATCAGGACCAACCTGAAAAGAATAGGAAGCTACCTAGAAATTTAACTGGTACAACAGGGATTGTAAATGAAACAACCTCGTAAATAAAGGGGCACAACCTAGAGATAAAAGGGTTCTAGGTTAACGCGCCATGGCTGTAAATTGTTAGAGCGGGGATGAGAACGTTTTCGTTTTAGGGTAAATCAACCGTCTACGAAAGTGAAAAACATTGAATACCAGGGTGAGACAACCAACACATTAATGTTTTTAACCTATACTGTAAATGGATGGAGGCGGCGGCACATACGGTGAACTTAACCTAGAACTAAAGTGTGGGGGGCGGCGAATTTTAAATCTTGGTTGTTTGCATTTTTAGGACGTTAACTTCACCAGTATTTTAAATCTAGGTTAAATGATATTCAACCTAGACTAAATTGTTCCACCCTAGAATGAAAACCAAAAAAAATCTAGGTTGGCAGCATTTAACCTAGAAAAAAATCGAAAAATAACCTAGAATAGGCTCTTTTTTTTTTCAGTGTAGTGTCATCTGGACAACGAGATTGCAGATCATGAATGAGGTTCCAATGGGAAAACCTCCGTAAACTACATTTCAAGGCACCAGAACAGCAAAGTCAAAATCTTGAATGGTGGAGGAATCAACCCTCCGCATTTCCATAGCCATGAACAGACACACACAGACTTTAAAGGGGAAGCGTCAGTTGCGCGCAAATGATCTAAACCTGGAAATAATCCCAGCCAGTTGCGCGAGAGCGATCTAGAGGTCAGCAGGGCGTGTGAGTGTGTTTCGTAACTGTTGTTACTCTGCCGGGACAATGTTCAGCACAACGCCCTGCTGGCTAAAGCCAGCCAACGCCCAACCATATGCCATACCCCTTCTACTCGCTTTCCCACATTATATAGATTTTTTTTCTTAAAAAAATACAGGATGACGGTTTTCTGGAAATCCAATTTCAAATTTGGATTCAGCGTGAGAAATTTCCAGGAAAAATACACTGAAGAGTTATTCTATTATAGGTATACCATATAAGAGGAACTAATCAGCAGATCCAGAAGAACAACAAATGCCAAAAAAATAACAAATTTGAATTTAACGTGAAAAATACACGAGGTCAATCCTACTTTTTCCGTCTTAATATTCCCAGTCGTTGGCACCCGCTTGCGCGCAACTTGACCCTGGAAAGCCTTCGCGCTCAACTGACAGTCGCTTCACATAAAGTAGGTACGGATTTTTATGAGCCCAGTTTATCAGTTATCAGACCAAATTTGGTAGGTATTTGGTGGAGGTTTCTCCAAAAGCAGGCAGTGCCTTTTGCTATGGTCGAGAGGGGGGGGGGGGGGGGGTACCTCGGATTCCAGAAATCAAACCCTCAAGCCCTGATGCTTTGCGAACGCTCAACTCGTTCAGAATCAATTCCGTTTTGCTGGTTTTTTTTTTTTTTTTTTAACTTCCAGAATTGATTTCGACTCTGATTCCTGGAAGCGTTTCAGTTCTGGTTCGATTAGGAAAGGCCAGAATTTCCTCTGCGAACATTGAAACAATGATTAAATTGTACGTTTGGTGAAAGTTCTCTTGCATGGTAGTCAACAGACAGGCTTCAGTCATGTTGTTAATACGCAAGTTATGTGACCAAGATTCGCCAAGTAAAGAGATTTACCATTTGTAAAGTTTACAATCGTAAAATAACGTGCACCGCACTTGAAAATATCAAAGTTTGATATTTTCACGTGCGATGCACAAATAGAGGTCTACTGCTTTTTGTCCCACATCCACATAACAAGTTCAATCCCACACTTGAAGCGTATTAGTTCTTTTTACCAATTTTTACGGGCCTTCCGGTTTTCTGGTACGGTAGGTCCACGGTGAAAGTTCCAATTAAGAGCCTGTGAGGCGTCGATCTGCAGTAAGGAACTCACAAGATCGAAGTCTACCTTTTGTTCAACTAAGTGGATTTGCTGTCAGATAAATAGGGTACAGACCTTGCGCCGAAACGTTCTGCAACTACAAGAATAAACTCTCCTTGTTGCTTCCGAGTATGCGGAAGCCTTGTGTTCACTTTCGGGAGAAAAAAAATTTCTGTTGTCCGAATTCAAAATTTCCACTCGCATTTTGCGTTTCATAGCCTACTGAACAAATTTGGTTCCGTGTCTGTCGGTCTGTCCGCATTTCCTTGTTACAGCCATAATTTCCACAATTTTGAATGAATTTAGCTCAAATTTTGAGGGATTATGCGGATAAGGCTCCTTGAGGTCCCATACGAATTTCATCACAATTGAATCAGCGGTACGCTCTGCGCATGCACTAACGTGAAATTCTTGAAACAGGCATAACTTTCTCAATTGAGATCGGATTTCAATCAAATTTTCAGGAATTGTGTGCGTATAGCTCTAGATGGTACCCTGTCAGTTTCATCACGATTGAATCAGAGGTACGCTCAACGCATGCGCGAACGTAATTTCCTTGCCACAGCCATAACTCCTACAATTTTGATCGGATTTCAATCAACTTTTCAGGAATTGTGTGGGTATAGCCCTAGATGGTTCCCTATCAGTTTCATCACGAATGAATCAGTGGTCCTCCCTGCGCATGCGCGAACGTAATTTTCTTGTTACAGTTGTTACGTTCATTTTGAACTTGGCACGAGGAAGCTCATGTGCCATTGCCTTGGCAGTGTATTTTTCTTTGTCTACTCAACTCCGATTTGAGAGTTGAACCTCAAGAGTACCGACAGGTCTAGTCCAAAATTCTTCGAAAAACTCACTCAATTGCCAAGAGCAAAACCGATAAAAACCATTTTCAGCACAGGCGTGGATCAGGCTGAAAACCTTTTAGGTACACCATTATACCTCAAATGTTGAGGTCAATCCACAAATTTCTACACCCTCCAAGAATTTAGAGTGTAATAAACCAAAAGGTACAAGTCACTTTTACGAGTAAAATAACTCAAGAATTTTGGTAACATTTGCACTCAAGCGGAAACATTGACTTCGGGGGCCTGGAAGATTCCGTGTGGTCAAAATAAGTCGCTCAAGTGATCACGAACCAACACCGCCAATATGACCAAAATTTGAGAGAACTGCTGGGTGACAGCTACTTGGTTCATCCTTCAATAATAAGGTAGACAAAACCGCAAAGCAAACACAGCGTGGTTGCATACACGATACCTCGAAGGTTCCAGGATTCATCGAGTCCGTCATCTATGCCCGTTATGGCGCTCTGGATTTAAAACAACCGGCCCGACGATGAAATGCAAGAACAAATGAATGAATGAAGGAAGATTACCTATGAACGATGCATGTAAAAGCATCATCGTTTGGCAGATTATAGTATCGTAAGTGCTCGTTTCCAGGACCAAAACGCCCAGTGATGATGGACTCAACCAACACCTGGGATGTGAGCAAGAGCTCCAATTTTGGTCGGATTACAAACCTCTAATATTCAATATTGACTTCATTTGTTCAGTTTGAAACTCCGGGTGTTGTATCTGTACATGAAACACTATGGTACCTACTTCGGAAGATATTCAAACAGCCCTTAACAATTTTCGGTGTTTCCCTATCCATTTCCAGATGATTCGTGTTCATCCTATTTTTGAAGTTTTGATGTCTCCACTTCTTCCGTTTATGCTACTTCAAGGCTAATTCGTAATAATTATTATTTTGCTGTTCGAAAGCCATTCCACGTTAGGAAATCAACATTCCCGACAATGCAACTCATTGAACTAACCTGTCGCGTCGACTCGACAACGATTACACATTGAAAGTAGAAACATGTAATATGTACATTAAATAATATTATGATGATATTATCAAGCGTAATGGAATGGTTTGCCGTAGGTGCAGAGGTCCAACCCAATGAGGAGGTTAGGTTGAAAGATGACTGAAGAACTGAATAAACTGATGATGAAAGATGACCTGCTTCAAGTCTCTCTAAGCCGTAGATGAGCTTAGTTGCTCGAAACCCGTCTCCACACTACAATCCTTTACTTTTAATAAACAATTTAGTATCTACTACAGCAGGGGAGTAATCTTTCTCCCTAACCTCCAGAACGGTTTGGCTTTCTTGCGCCATAAACCACCATGTACACGGAATGAAAGGATTTATAATCTCTTTCGATATCATCGCCAGGTGCATAATTGAGTTGATTCAAAACAGCACACTGAAGTGGAGCAAAGAGAAGTATGTATGTATTTCGAATTGATGCTCAGAATAAATTAACCTAAAATTTCTTCCCTCCTATTCGACGAGCACGCCAAGGAGTTGGATTTACTTGGGCAAGCCTCGTCAATTCGATAACATCCCCCCTTACCTACATGATGTACTACTGTTACCTGGCGAATAGGAATCTAAAAAATTCATTTCATCTTCTTCATTAATCTCATTCTTCAATAAAAAAAATTCGCTGTCTTTCTCTGGCTTCAGTCCTACTAGGACGCTTCTGAAGCCAAAAGAAATGTTCTGAGCACTGAGAGAAAAAAAGGGCCTATTCTAGGTTATTTTTCGATTTTTTTCTAGGTTAAATGCTGCCAACCTAGATTTTTTTTGGTTTTCATTCTAGGGTGGAACAATTTAGTCTAGGTTGAATATAATTTAACCTAGATTGAAAATACTGGTGAAGTTACCTTCCTAAAAATGCAAACAACCAAGATTTAAAATACGCCACCCCCACACTTTAGTTCTAGGTTAAGTTCACGGTGTGTGCCGCCGCCTCCATCCATTTACAGTCTAGGTTAAAAACATCAATGTCTTGGTTGTCTCACCCTGGTATTCAATGTTTTTCACTTTCCTAGACGGTTGATTTACCCTAAAACAAAAACGTTCTCACTCCACCTCAAACAATTTACAGCCATGGCGCGTTAACCTAGAACCCTTTTTTCTCTAGGTTGTGTCCCTTTATTTACGAGGTTGTTTCAATTACTATCCCTGTTGTTCCAGTTAAATTTCTAGGTAGTTTCCTATTCTTTTCAGGTTAGTTCTAATAAATTACTAGGTGGTCCACTTTTCTTTCTAGGTTTGCTCCACTTCCATTGCAGGTTGTTTCTATCAACTTCAACTATCTTTCTGGGTTGTCTCTGTTTCCAACTCAGTACAAAAATTTGAATGTGATGTCATAATATGACTGCACATAGTGAAAGAAACTAGATGATTAGAACTTGACAAAGATTTGGCCTCAACCCCACAGCATAGCAGGGGTGCCAAGACAACGAGAATTAACGCCCACCGCCTACAGTGGCGCTCTCCGCGGCCGCTTAGCGTACTGTAGAAACAACCTGGAATTTATTGAATGAATTACAATCACTGTTGTTTAAACCTAAAACTATTTGTAGTACTACGGTAGTTTTAACCGAGACTGAAAGTCTAACTTTTTCTTCTGGGTTGTTACCTAAAGTAACAATCTCGCCTTTTAAATCTCTCGGTTGTTTTCAGTTGTACAACCGAGACTTTAATGGAGGGGAATTATATGGAAGGTCAAATCATTCGATTCTAGGTTACCCCACTTAAAAGTCAAAGGTAGGTAATATTAGGTTGTTTCTATATGGGTCTAGGTTGTATTAATATTTTTCTATGATACTTTAACCTGGACCTATTTTTTTTCTAGGTTGAATCAATTGATTCTAGGTGGTTTCAATTTCTTTTCGAGGTTATTTCGGATTTAACCTAGCCACTAAAAAAATCTTTTCTCTCAGTGAGTAAAGCGCTCATTCTGGGGGCTTTCCCATCGACTCCCGAACAAAATGAAGGACCATCGACTCTCTGTACGATTCAAATAGGGAATGTGTGCCCATTCGACTCCCGCGCGATCAGTTCCCAGAATCAGAATCAGAATCAGAAAGCGTTTTATTTGCCATATTACACAGAGTGCTTTTGACAATGGTCACGGTTAATTAAAGTTAGGCCTGAAAATACAAAGTAAGATGGTAACATTAAAATTTTTATCTATTGATATCAAGATGGCATTATCAGCACTTTTACTGAAACTCCCATTGGGGGCAAAATGAACCAACTGTTTTGGGGCAATATGAACCAAACTAAAAATCGTTCATTTTGCCCCACCAGTACAATGCTTGATTTTGCCCCGAAGTCCTCAATTTTAGACCTGAAAGAGAATACGCGTTTGAAGTTTAAAACCCAACGAAAATTGTAACGAATGTTGATAGGTACCTACCAACATCTCTCCAACACGAAACACCCTGGGAAAAAAGCATGTCCCATGGTAAAATTGTTTTAATTAGGTAGGTATATTTTCTTTATATGAGCTGTTTTCTACACGACTGTTTTCAGAGAAGAATAAATCATTTTAAGGGCATGGTGTTCTTTCCCGTTTTTATAATGAAATTATTTTTCAATTGTCAACCTGAGGACAGATTCATTTCATTGGTTTGGTTTATTATTAGTCTAATCTCCAATTTCTTTAATGTATTGCCATTTTTCTAGTTCAAATTCACTCAAATGTTACCTAAAGTAGTCTAACCTGGATGAGTACACCTACCTACTTTTATATCTCCCCTAAGGATACCTAATGCGATTTAACAAGCTGTAACAGTCGTTTTTTAGACGACATTTTTATACGGATCTTTTGGTTGACTCATCTTGCGCCTGAGGTGGTTCATCTTGCCCCTGAGGTTGTTCATCTTGCCCCGGGTCCGGGGCACAATGAACCATTTGACAAAAAACTTTTTTTACTAAAAATCAACACTTTTAAATGGATTTTGAAGAAATCCAAAATAGAAAATGTAGGTGGATAGTCACAGTTTCAAACGCCATACTTGGTATAAGGGCCACATCAAGCTGAATGCTCAAACATTCAGCTTGATTCAATTTTGGTTCGTCTTGCCCCGGTCTCCCCTAACCTATGCCGCACAGTGGGGCAAAACGGCTGTTTTTCGGAAAAAACCCTGTAAAAACTCTACATACACCTTTAAAAATCTGAAAAAAATCACACGTGGTCTTTGAGTCTCACTACGCATTGTACGTAGTCAGTGGGTTACATTGACCGAATTCACATGGGTCAATTGACCCACCGACTCACTATAATTCAACTCCATTATGAGGTACAAAGCTGGCAATGTCACCAATCGATTATAAATATTAAATTTCATAAGATTATATATATAATATATAATATATAGGATAGCCCAGGGTCAATTGACCTGTAGTGGGTCAATCGCAATATGCTCTAAAAGTAGAAGGTAGAATATTAAAATTTAGTTTCTGGGGTGCTGAGTAGAAGGGAGAACTCTCCAAGGTTCAAATAATTGTACACAATCTCTTGAGAAAAATTTTAAGTACATTTTAACTTATATATATATAATTAATGAGAATAGTACTGTTTAGTCAGGGTAGTTGAATTGACTTCTGTTATACAAAATTGGCCAGAAAAATGATAATAGAATGAAAGTAGTAGAAAAACAACAAATGAAATCAGCCTCTGCTTGTAATATTAGTGAAAATAAAATTAATTATTTATTTAAAATTTATTTAATCTAATTTATTTAAAATTATTAAAGTAAATCATCATTATTATTTATATTTATTTATATTTATACTTGTATTATTATATTATTTATGCTTCTATTATTATTTATATTTGTATTATTATATTTAATTTTTGTATTATTAACCACTGGGTCAGAAGTCACTAGGATCTAGTTCAATTTAGTTTCATTCAACTTCTCGCCAAATTTTTCTGAAATTTAATAATAATGATTTTTTTAATTATTTGTGAATCATTCAGAGATTTGGTACAATGATAAATACTTGCTTGAACAACCTGGCTTGAGATAAGACGTTCTAAATTATTTGTTAATGGCAAATCCTGATAAAATCAGCCAATTTACCTGCAACGAAACGGTCCAAATTCGCACCGTTGAGCAAAACCTCGCATAATTCGCGATATTGAATTATCAGCCCTGGCATTGTTGCGGCGACCACTTAGGATATTGAACTGACTAAATGAATGGTCTGGGAATGACATCTTACGTGAAAGGATCAAATTTTCTACCGTAAACCTCCAGCTACGGAGTAAGCACCTTATATTCGATCAAGCTCGTTTATCTTGCCGAAAGCGGCTGAATCGGCCATGTTTTTTACACTAAAATCAATCCTGCGTCCAGAATTGCAAATGATTGCAGCTGAAATTTTTACAAGAGCTTCCCTAGGGTGTCTACAATCGAAAAATTGCCCTGCCAGAGCGGAGCTCGGTGGAGCATTTTTTGAAAGCTTAGAAACCCGAGATTACTCGTTAAAATACGATTAATTACTAAATGATTCAGCCCCCCATGAAGAGCATGGTATTTCAAGCGGATTGAAGGTTCTTAATTTTCTTTAATATATCGGGAACACGCCCAAAAAATTTCAGATTTCTATCTTCAAAAATGAACACACACGAATACTCCAAACTTTATGTTTAAAAGTGCCTATTTTCGAAGTCTCAAAAAACTCCACATTGTACCCCTCAGTCCAAGCTGAGAATAAATTCTTCCAGGAAAACGGCTACAGGGATGCATTCTACAACTATTCAACATATATAAACCATCGGAAAAAGTTCGCAAAACTAATTTTCGTTTTTGAGGGTTTTTTCCGGCTTTGCCCCACTGTGTGCCGTGGCAGCCACAAATGCAAATAAATCCATAACAATTACGGATTTATTGTCGTGGGCATTTTCGATATCGGTGGAGCTAATCAGAGATTTCGTTACGGGTACCGAATGTCGACAGGACACGGCAGGATGCAATGAGCGTTACCGAATGATGTCTCGCCAAAAAGATACGGATCAGATAATAACCTAACGATCGAAATCGACGACGGAATTCTGCGGAATGCCTGGCGATGAAAGGGAGCAGATTTATAGGGGAAAACGATGCAATTGGATCACACGCTGCTGTGGAGTTGGACAGGTTTGGGAACCCCTTCCGCTCATTCGACGTTCAAAATTACTCGAAAAGAACAGCTCACGTGGGAAAAATTCTCTAAGCCCCATGTACAACAGGGGTAGCAGGAGCCCATCGAGGGGGGTTCAAGCCAATAATCAAAAGACCTTAAAGACCGGTGCAATGCTAACGAGTTGGTTGGCGCCAGATTTGAGGTATACCTAGCGGGTTATTTCCATCCAGAGGATTTCTCAGATTTGGCATCACTGACAATAGCGTAGCAACGAAAGAGGTGGGAGGGGGTAGTCCGCCCAATAGTCAGATACAATCAATCCCATCAAACGACCTGATGAACGAGGGGTTATTAAAACCACTTCATCAAATATTCAAGAGGATCGTTGACAGGCTATGCAATCACGACAAGACCCGAAAACGAGGCATTGTGTTCACAACGAGTGGAACTGACTAGGTAGTAGCAATCCCTTGTCACACTGTGAGGTTCGTATAGAAACAGCAATTTACGAAAATGACAATAAAACTCTTGACTTGAAAAACTTGGGCACTGGAAGGCTTAATGACGAGTTGCTCAAATCGTTCACAGATAACGTTAAATTGCAATATTGGGCAACAATACGCAAGTTAACCCAGTTTGGTCATTGGAACACACCAAATTTTTGTCATCCGGTAATGTTTCAAACGGCGATGCCTAAAAAGCGGTTGGTGGCGTTAAATACGCCAGCTTCGAGCAACAACGTCGCATACCGAACAAAATGGAATGCGATGAAACCCTTTAGACTGGTGAAAACATTCTTCCTGCTGTTTATGAACACTTCGTCCATACATGGGTTCAACCAGATCACAGCTAAGAAAAGACATCCGATTGAAGCGTAAGTTGCACCGATGCACATCAAGTTATTTATTTCACTATTGTCTGGCCATTTCAATCAAACTTGTCTACCTTGTTCTATTTATGCGAATTTCCATAACTACCGAAATTCTTCTGGCTCCTGTAGCTGGTTATTGTCGTCCCCTGAGAAAATGATCTCGAAGGCGTTCGATTCCCGGACGTGGGAGCGGTTTTGGTCACCGGCCGACACATCATGACGTTCAATTTTTTGTCGTACCTTCCGATGTAAAACGAACAGTTTCTGCAGTACACGTCGAACATCCTGTTGCTTTGCATGAAGTAGGGGAGGAAACAGAGGGGCCAGCACCTGGCGATAAAAGGAACAAGTCAAGTCAACCTCAGGTGAATGCACAAGACGGTAAAAGTGTCGTACATACCCGAGCATGTAACAGATAGGGATGCCTTCGTTCCCGTTGAACTTCTTTTTCCGTCGAATGACGGGCACTTCGAGCTTTTTACAAGCTGGACAAAAGACTTTGCCAGGGCTGACTTTGGCACCAACTGAAAAATAGCAAATTTTATTAGAACTGGTTTTCGCGAACTCAAACTGTACTGCCAAGTCCTTCTACCCCTCAAGAGATCTGAAGCTATTCGCTGCGATCAATATAGCGCACTTTCAGTTCTCCAGGCCTCATCTTTACAAATAATTCAGATCGTCACATGCTTATCCTGTAAAGGATCAAAATCATCAAGTTTTTTCTAGATTCCCAATCCCATCTCTATCCTACTGGGCGGTGTGAGATCAGTCACACAAGAGCACAAATGGGCACTGAATCGAATTTTAATATTAAATTGTGATCGAATGAATTCTGACGACCGAGAGGATTTCACTGAGTTGGAAATTTTGGCAGTGGCAGACAAGCAGTGAGAAGCCGGCTATATAGATATCCCTCTCTGATCAGCCACTCAACAGACAGGAGACAAAACAGTAAGAATTGAAGGAAGAGGATGAAGAGAGGAGACGATTCCTTGCTTATTCCAGCTATCAGTTATCAGATCCCATTACTAATTTCCTCCACACATAAAAACCAAGGAAAACGAGTCTCCTCTATTTGGATCCCAGGCGTCCTGTATTATGAAGGCCGGGAACAGGCAGGGTCAGATCAAACGAAAATGCTTGCAAATTTATTTGCAATAAGGTTGCTTATAAGCGAACCTTCCCTTACATTAAGATTCTGGTACACTAGGCAAGCACAGGATGGGACGGCGCACAATGACAACGCTAAAAGGCGGCGAAAATTCGAAAAATTAAAAACTCATAATATGGCTGATGGGTTCAATGTTGATTCTCTAGCTTATATAATATATATGTATATTATACAGGAGCGAAGCGAGGCCTCCCTGGATGATGAAATGGTTGGTCGAATACCATGTTCTCCCTCTGATCCCTCTTTATTTCATTCCATTTGCTGCTCCTTAGGCAGCCAACTGGCGTGGACATAAGGGGGCTATCTAATGCACAAATTTGTGGGAGAAATAAAATAATTATTAAGAAGAAGAAAGAAAATAATTAAGAATTATTCTCTTTGGAGGGCCACGTAACGCACAAGAGGCCACTTAACGCACAAAGTATAGTTGGGGGGGCCACCTTATGCCGATTGCAATAGGTGGCCCCCAGTTTAACACTGAAGGGGTCAGCTAATGCACTCCGAATATAACTACATAATATGTAGTTATTCATATTAGTTATTTTCAAAAATATTTTTTTAATTTAATTAATTTTTACAAAATTAGCCTATATCAAAGAATAATAAACCCTTGAACAATTTGCAGCGTTTTTTAATTAAATTAAAAAAACGCTGCAAATGTTATAGGTATTTATTTATTTCATAATATGAAATATTATGCTCTGCAATTTTTTGATTTACTTGACACCTTGATACCTTTCGCTTGGATCATTATCCAATACCTAATTATTTGACTGAACCTCAATAACTTTCACAAGTATTCTATATTCTCAGTGTGGTGTTTGCCGACGGTGCAGAGGTCTAATCCAATGAGGTGATTAGGGTGAGAAAGGACTCCTCTGCTGAGTACTAAATTGTTTATTTGAATAAACAATTGTAGCGTGGGGACCGGTTTCGAGCGACTAAGCTCATCTACAGCCCTGACAAGAAAACCATTTGTCATTAGCACCAGAGAAAAACCATAAAATTATATTAACAAAGTAACAAAGTTATATTATACTGAAGGTATATGACAATGGTATAAATAGTGGAAATTATAATTGATGAAAACGGTCCAGAATGGTGGTAACTTGACAATAGTAGTTTTGGAATATGGACCCACTGTTAACCAATAACCTTGTCAAATGGGTCCATTTTTAAAATTACCTCTGACTTTCTTACCTATAATTTCTCCTTGTCACTACTCACATATCGAGTATTTGTTTTGCCTCTAGAATAATAAACAATTCTCATTTCAGTACCTGTAGTATAGCCTAACTGGTTTTTCAAATGGTTCACTGGCCATCAGTCATGGAGCCAATTTTAACAGTGGGTCCATATTCCAAAACTACTATTGTCAAGTTACCACCATTCTGGACCGTTTTCATCAATTATAATTTCCACTATTTATACCATTGTCATATACCTTCAGTATAATATAACTTTGTTACTTTGTTAATATAATTTTATGGTTTTTCTCTGGTGCTAATGACAAATGGTTTTCTTGTCAGGGCTGTAGATGAGCTTAGTCGCTCGAAACCGGTCCCCACGCTACAATTGTTTATTCAAATAAACAATTTAGTACTCAGCAGAGGAGTCATTTCTCACCCTAATCACCTCATTCTATATTCTCAATGGAACCCACCCATGAACAGACTTCCACAAAGGTACTCCAACTTACCCATGCAGCTGCTGTGCCTTCGCAGAGAGTTTCTTCCAGGATAATGATTTTTCAGTTCCTTAGCCTGATTTGCCTTTGAAATTTCCTAAAAGCATCAAACATGCCCCAGTAATACATCGTAAAAAATATCAAAATAACATCGACCACATTATGCAGTCCACATATTATGTGGACTGCATAATGTGGTCGATGTTATTTCACAAAGACCCTTATTAAGGGTCTTTGTGAACATGAGTAAAGTTAGAATGCAGGCTGATCCACGCTACCTACAGTTTTCAGCGTTTCTGAGACTTCCTTAAGCCCCATGACATTAGAGATTCTGCTTCTGAAGCTGCCCTTTAGCTTCTCCACCCACCACTGACACTCACAGTAAAGAAACTACAGCCTCTAGCAGGGTGTATAAATGTAAACAATAAACTCACCAAATTCATCTCTGGGTTGATGAGCTCGTCCGCCGACGCGGAAATGGGTACTTTAGCCACATGGATGTAGGGGTGTTTTTCCTGCAGGTGGGCGATCAAGGGCTCCGTGCTCTCTCGCTCGTACGACAGAAGATCCGCACAGACTAAACATCTTACAACCAGACTGTCAGGCATGCAATGAAAAATTGTTTAAGTTGATCCGGAGCAAAACAGAGAATCTGTCAGCGACAAGGACGCAGTAATATCCTCTTGAAGAGCTTCCAAACCTTTACGTTGACTGTCCCAAAAATGTCTAGTCAATATCTAGAATCCTTTTCCATGAATTTTTCATATTGTTGAGAAACATAAAATCACCATGAAAATTGTAAGATCTCCCAGGCTATTTTCTGAATGGAGTTGCGCTCATTGTGCACGGTCAAAATCTACACACCAGTCTACACACAAGTTTAATGAAGCCAAACGATAAAGCTTGAACTAGGTGTTCAGTCTGCCATTTTTCTTTCCCCAGACTTTTGTGGACCGTCTCAATTTCGGCGGCGGTTTGGGGGAGCGTCAAAATCAGCATGTCCACTCTGGAAAGGTACCAGTCTAGCCCGACGGTGGTGTCTATCGAGCGGAATTACCACGATTGGAATACCAGTTTCCCTGCGATAGCGATTTGTCCGACGGCCGCTTATTCGGAAGAGGGGATAACAGAAGTTCTCCGCAGGTAGCCGAGGAAGTTCTACAAACAATAAAATAACAAGTTTTTTCATCTCAAGTAGGTTCTTAAGAAGTAAAATGAAGGGCTGAAGAAGCAGAATACTTATCACCTGAATCCGTCTCCTCGAGGCTCTTGATTAAAACTGCAACATCTTATGACTTGTTTCAGCTACCCGAACGTCAAGGATCAATCCGCCTTCGCCCAATTTTTCAAAGAGCTCGTCAACGGGTCGTACCTGGAATGGAAAGACAATTTGAAAACTCCGTTCAAGGAAGTCGACCCGAAAGAGTTTTGGAAAATCGCCTTCGACATTAGGTGGAAATTCACATATAACGTCAGCAACAGCAATATGTTATCTTTCAATGTTGTAAAACTGGGGATGTTCATGACAGACGTTGGGCTATGTTATTCTTACAATTCTCTGGCGTCACCTTACAGCGAGAGAGAGTAAGTGCACATAATCAACTGAAAGAATGAACAAGTCTCTTCAGCCACTCCTGATTCCTCTTCTTGCCTAGTGCGCGAATAGTCGTAATACCTACGAGATTGCTCGCATTTCAGGTATTGGGAATCAAATAACTGGACGTTTCTAGCGAACCGCCTTCCATTATTCAACGGGAACCCTCTTGAAGGAGATATTTTCGCACAAATAATGAACATGAATGCCGGATACAAGGTGAGCTAATATTATGCTGTCAAAAGCAGTGTCCACATACTTATTCCTGTCCACATACCTATTCCTACTCAAAGCGAAACGTGGCATTAAATGCAAATTTTGCTCTCTGTTACTTTGTGGTGGCACTACTAGGGATGTGCGATACTTATCGATATGGGTAAAGTATCGGGTATTTCCTTTCGATACCGGGTACTTTTGGTATCGAATCCTGCCATTCGATACTACTACTGGTATCGATTATTTTTCCAGTATCGGAAAAAATACCCAAATGGAAACAGATGTACCTACTTAAAACTAAAATAACTTCACTTGAATCGTTTATTTATAAATTTATAGGTACTTGAATCACAGGGAACCTCTCTACCAATAAATTATATAGGAACACTCACACACATAAGTTATGTGATAACGTCTCGTCTGAGTCTGATGTTGTAGTTGTTACTGTGTGTACTATACCTCCTTGGTGCTATAACCTACACGAAAAGCGAGGAATCTACTCGCCACGCTCACCTCTGTCGGCCAACACAGATTAGAGAGATTATCAGTCAAACCTAGAGATGTAAGGTACCTACTTCAAAATGTATTGATACATAGGTATCAATATACCTAATATGTATCAATACATTTTGAAGTGATATTATCATGTATTGATACATTATCACAAGGACATTTTTGATAAAAAAGTATCAAAAAGTATTGGATCGATATTTTTCAAAAAGTATCGATACTTTTATGAATCGGTACTTTTGGATACTTTTAAAAATGCATTGGACTAAACTAAATTAAACCATGGTTTAATTTTTTTTCTATAAACATTATAAGCAGGGAGTTTTTACTGACGATAGCGACGCTAGACTCAGGCGGTGATCTCAGATTGCTTATTTTCATTAAATGAAAATAAAATAAATTCTATCTTATTATTATTTTATTTTTATTTTAATAAAATAAATTTTATCACAATCGACCTCGTGGATGATTAGGTAAATAATTTTCGACCAAACTTATTACTGAATTTTGAGAAAAGGAACATTCTCGGTTGTCACCAAAATATGTTGACAAATTGTGTTTTCTGAGAGGCACAGACGACGAATGGTGGTAGAATCATATTTTATATACAATATTTTCTTTATTAAATGAATATAATATCATTCTTCTTCTGAGTCTTTGAAGTAACAATAATGATAATAATAATAATGATAATCCAGGATTCGATTTTCAAACTGCCCCTATTCAATACAGAAATTTTCTTTTTTCTTAATAAAAGTACCCATATGATCCAATACTTGTAGGTATCGAATACTTGCTTCCGATACTTCGATAGTATTGCATACTTTTTTCGATACTAGTATCGGGTCCTGGTATCGGGTATTGTATAGTATCGCACATCCCTAGGCACTACAGAATCTGTTATCTGATAACACTGCTCAACAAAAAACGTTCGATCTCTGACATCTCATGTTTTAAGAGGTCAAAGGTTGTGTGGCGAAAGGTTGAATATAGGTTGAAAAATAATGAAGTTGAAATTAAGACCCTAAATAAATTATTAAGTCACCCTCTTAATAATTATTAAGACTCACTTAATAATTATTATTACCTAAGTGAGTTTTTTATGTGTAATGTACAGCGGAACCTCTGCGTCTAGAGGCAAAACCAGAGAGCAAAACGGGCCGCGGATTCACCCTCGAAAACCACTATCAGACTCTGATACACTATATTAAGGCTTATTAAATGTGTATCATAGGTACACAGAGTAACAGAGAGCAACTTGATATAGTAGGTACCAGAGTTGGGATTATTCGAATAAAAATTTAGTTGAACTAAAGTTGAAACTAAAAACTAATTATTTTTTAGTTTCGAAAGTGAAACTAAAAACTAATTTAGTGTTTAGTTTGACTTTCGAAACTAATTTTGGAACTAAATTAGTTTTAGTTTCAACTGTTGAAACTAAAACTAATTTAGTTCCCCAAGTTAGTTTCGAAGTTGCGAATAAAAACTAAAGTAGGTAGTTTCATCTTTTATTCGTAGTTTCGGAACTAAAAACGAAACTAAATTGTTTTTCTTCTCAGACATTTTTTTTTTCCAGACATAATGAATGACTCATCACCCTCAATTCTTCGATACGTTTCTGAAAACGTTTGATGTTCCACTCAAAGTGGTGGGGAGGGGAGCAAACTTTAATCTATTCTTCTACTACCCTGTAAAAAGAACTTGTTCGCACCCAGCACCCACATTTCGTTGAAACACACACACGAACACACATCCCCTTCAAATCAGTAAAAAACGCGAGGGGAAAAAATTAGTTTCATATTTAGTTCCAAAACTACGAATAAAAGATGAAACTACTTTAGTTTTTATTTGCAACTTCGAAACTAACTTTTGCAACTAAATTAGTTTCAATTTAAACAGTTGAAAATGAAACTAGGTAATGTAGTTCCAAAAGTTAGTTTGGAAAGTCGAACTGAAACTAATAGTTTCAGTTTTTAGTTCCACTTCGGAACTAATTTAGTTTTAGTTTTTAGCGCTGTATCGATTATTTTGGCCGATATTTTTCCTCCGATATATCGATACATCGATGTTATTTTTACAATATCGGGAACCGATATTTTTTTCTCCTGGAAAGGGCCGAAATGAATCCGAAACACCAGCCAGAGTATCTAGGATCTAAGAAGATGCAGGAAACTGAATTTTGAATCACATATGTACAACCAGATGATAGCTCTGATGGAACGTTCTCATCAAAATATTTTGATAATTGCGAATTCTGCATCTACCCATGAAAGAGGTGTGTGTTTCCTGTGTATCGAAAACATTCCATAATCCATAATATATATTATATTCCAGTGACTTCTGTACAATAAGCGAAAAAAAAAAATTAAACTCGTTCTGAGCAAGAGCTGATTTTTTTCTTTTTCAGGAAAGTTTGTTTTTTTCAATTGGAACGTTTTTAGGGGGAGAACGATTATTCTGAAGTAGAAGTGAAGAGCTAAACAACAGAAATCGTTATTTAAATTGATTTTTTAATTTTTGAAAAATATCCAATATATCGATATTTTATACGATATATCGGATTACTAAAACGATATATCGAACATCGATTATAACGTAAGGTAGGTGCGGCAAGATAGTGGGAATCCATCCTATAAAAAGACGATTTCAGACGAAGTACCTACTAGTCTATTTCCACGATAAAATTTATTATTCATGTTTGAAGGTATCAAATCAAATATCGATTACAGATATATCGTACCAAAACTATCGATATACCGATACCATAGGGATAATATCCGTATATTACCTATACCGATACCTACCATAGGGGTATTTATTAAAATTTAATAAATGTATATAAATTATAAAATAGTATTTAATAATTCAAATTCATTCAAACAGTAATAATACGATAGTTAATACGATAACTAAATAGGTAGTATTAAATGCTATTAAATTATCGTATTAAATTTCAATACTTTTCCCCAGACCATTACAAATCATAATTGAGGGAAATTTCGCATTAGAGGGGATTGCATTACCCAAGTCGATCTCCAGCCTATCCTATAATATAGGATAGGCTGGAGATCGACTTGGGTAATGTCGCACAATATTATTGTGTGCTGAAACTGTGGGACTCCCTGAGGTTCATCATGAACCAAGAAAATCTCTTATTCCAGGCTAGGTGGGTTACTCCAATAAATCGATTATTTCCGATATTCATTGTCATCCCATCTATTATCCCGATGTTCAAAGATGATCCCATCCTTGACTAACGGTTGTTGTTTGTTTTGGACTTTTGTCGCCAGTTGTTTCTGTTGGACCCCAACGAAGTTCCGGACGTCGCGATTAAATACAACGAAGCGAGTAACGATTCTTACAAGACGATTGACATCGCGGCTCTGAGTATTGCCAGCGACGAGACGCTCCAAGACCGGCTGTCCATCAAACAGAGGAGATGTCGGTTCCCTGACGAGTCGGAACTTCTTACAAGTCCGGCGTACTCGTACTACAGGTGCAGGCAGGAGTGTCGGATGAAGTTGAGCATGAAACTCTGTGGGTGTGTGGCTTACTTTTACAGGCCTACAAGTAAGGGCTTACTTAATTATTCTTCTTTTTTTTATATTACCGTTGGTTGACACTAACTAGTCAAGGCCAAAGTGGCCCAGTAAAATTTACTGGTGTTTAATGGTGTTTCATTATTACACTTCGAATCCGGGACGAACACCGATGTTTATCCTAAAGTTAATCTAGCTTGTAATAGGTAGGTCTGGCGGTCTTGTCAGTGGATATAATAATACTAAGGGAAGGTACCCAAGTCATCTGTCCTGCACACATCGAGGGAAACAACCTCTATTGGGAGTCCTGACGGGCAAAAATTCTGGTCGAAGTGGTTACCCCACTTAATTATCACTTGCAACCCAGATTGAATAGTCTTTTGAGCCCCTGCGTTGTGGCCATAAACTAGGCTATTGCGCTCACGCTTTGCAACAACGAGATGGATCATTGCGCCCACTGTAAGTTTCTTCACCTTATCATTCAGTTAAGCAAACACTAATGGAGCGTGGGAAACAGTCATCAAGCACTTACCTTGCCGTTGTCCGGCTTCACAGAGATCAAATCTTCCAGAAAACAGTGTGAAACTACCAAAATGTTGCCCCATTAGCTCCGAATTTCTTTAGGAAAAAAATACCTATACCTACATTATCAAAAAGTGAGTAGAAGGGGTCTGAGGCCAGTTGGGAGAAGTCATTGGTTGAATAACTTGAATCCGGGGCCCATTTCAGTCGCACCCATAGGCCTTGTCAAATTTTTTGAGCCCATTTTGGTCCTCACCTACAGTGACAAAAAACTAGTTGGGGCCCATTTCGGAAACTACTGACTCGTGCACCATGATCTAGCATTGACATCGGCTATGAGCCTCTGTTCAACTGTGTCATCTCGAAATGTCAGGTCTTATTTGCAAAAGTTCACTTTGTTTTCCTTCCGATGGGCGCAATAGGGCAATAGCACCCTCCCCTCTTTTCCTGTCCTCTTTGCTTAACGAGCTCTCGTAATAGCATCACCAGTACAGAGGGGCGCAATGAGAAATCGCCCCTTGGCTGCAATGTAGTAAGGTCCCAGACAGAATTACCTCCGTTCCCTGCTTAGTTCCCAGATGGTGAAGTCTGCACACAACCCGAGGGGACCAGGGTTTGAGGAGCTGTGAGGGCAATCGTCAGAATTATACTCCTTGATAGGACAGCTGATTCATCCATTGGAACTAATCTGAGAAGTTCCCGATTGGTGAACTTTTTTTTTTTTTTTTTTTTACAGCCCTTTGAAAGCAATAATTTCTCTCTGATGGTTTATCGTTCATAATTATGATAAAGATGATAAACCATCAGATGGTTTATGCAGATTCTGCAGTTGGGATTTCAGATGGTCAGGTTAGGGAGCTTTTCATAGGTTTAGCACAGAGTAAAATGCATAACCTAACTCAGTTCCTGCCAATAGAGGGGGGTACCTCTGGCCGGTCAGTAACAGAACTCTGAATTTCTCCCTTGCTTTGTCCATGGCTACCTCAGTCAAACTCAAATAAGTTATTGATCTGTTGAAGTTTGGTATTATTTGACTGTTGTTGATTACGATTTTGGCCAGATTGTAATGTGCTACTTAGATTAGTTTCATTGTACCACTTCCCAGTTATCGTTGGGGACTATCGTTGTGTTGCCGATGTAAGGGTCAAGGGTTCGAATCCCATGGCGGTTGAGGGAGTCCTTTTGACTTGAAGTTCATCTAAACGCTTTCACCCGGCCCAGGTTATATCGCGATACCATAACTGGACAAATAATTTAGCATGGAATACGCTTTAGCCTTGAGCTAACTGCCAGAAAACGTTACGGTAGGTATCCAGGAATCAAAATGCGACGCAAAAGTAGCGGCAAAACGTTTTAATAAGGTCTCTAAGAAGTGAAGTGACGGTAGGCGTTTGGTTCGGAATTAGTGTAACAGATTAAAATCAAATGAAGCGTGTTCCATGATCCTCCAATGTTTGGCCGTTAAGGACCCTAAAGTGACAGCATCGGGGAGTCTGGGGATGTCTCCCAGTAGGTCATAATACAAAATATGTATCTACCATGATGAACACACATCACAAGCGGCATAACACCCACTGGCGGCAACGTTTTTTGTTTGTACCATTCACTCAAATACCATTTTCCTTCCTCCAGAGGGTTTCCAGTTCTGTGACTATGATGGCTACCTGTGCCTTGGCAAGCATGGAAGTAAGCATTGCAAACCGCCTCCATTATACGTTTTGTATTGAGCAACTAGTCAGAACAATCAAAATGCTCTGAATAGTTTTTATTCTCAACCTTGAAATAAATTACAGGTTTGATACATTTTCTCTCAGATGACAATGGAAAGGTTAAGTGCGACTGTTTGCCACTGTGTAGTGAGACGACGTATGTGATTGCAGCGGAAAACACGATGACCTGGTATGTATAAGCCACGGTACGTTACAATGAGACAGTGTGTATGGTATAATGCATCATTCAACTTCAGGAACCTCGGCACCAACATGAAATGGGGAATGGTGAGGTATCCCAAACTGCGTTACATGAGGGGCATCCTGTTCGGGATGACAGATTTGATAGGTGAGCCTTCTTACAGGTTGTGATAACCTCTATTAGTTCGTTCTATGCAATAATTGAATATTGTGGTTTGCAGTGGCCATCGGAGGAACAGCCGGGCTATTTCTCGGGTGCAGCCTTCTCAGTTTTGCTGAAATATTCTATTTCTTCACTGTTCGACTAGCACTATTTATACGTCGTCATTTTCATTGGTAGTGTTTCTGTCGAAGGTGCACTTGTTCAACGTGTGATGAATGGAATTAGTTTCTAGTTACCTACGTTTACACGTCTTTACAGTGCTATAAAAGGAGCCTAATGTGGGATTTTAGGAAGGCTTTGGCCATGGACAGTGAAAGGTGTTTCGCTACATTGTGGGCAGAAACCTCTAATACCTCGTTTAATTAAAACGTTTTGCATTATTGTGAGATTATCTGTACGGTCTGAATTGTGATGCCTCACCTGACTATCTTTTTGAGCTCATCAAATTAAATTTCATTGTTTCTTGGCACGCACTCTTTTTTGTGTTTCCCTATTTATTTGAATCAACATGCATTTTGTTGCCATCCGCTGAATGGTCGCATCAAATAATTTATAGCGTTATTGTTGAGGTACCACAAATGAAATGCTGAGATTGGTGTCATTTTTGTGCGATACTATCTAACGCCGTATAGGCGATTGTCGTAATCTATTTATAATTGCACACGACACAAGTCGACGTGTGGACTAAGTCGAGTTGCGATTTCTTGCCACTTCGGACTGTACTGATCTGGCGTTATGGGTGACGTTCAAAAACCTCGACGAGGTAAGCGGTATCACCGTTTTACGAGAAAATATCTAGTGCTCTTGATAAAAACCACTATAGGTGCTGTGAAATTTAGGTTACTTCTATGTCGCTCTCATGTTTAAACGTAACTTTTACAGGGACGTACAGACATAACTACCGGAAGGAACCAGCACCAAGAAGGGATACGCCTTTCACGGTATTCAAGGAATTTGTTGTTTTGGTGCTGGAAACATCGTCTGTGCACGGCTTCAATCATGTCGCAGCAAAGAGAAGACATCCATTCGAAAAGCAAGTAGCATTTTCAAATGGGTACAGAGCAGTTGCGACGATAATCCTGGTTCACAAATTGCCAACCGGTTCACTTTTTTTGCAAAAATTCTTTTTTGAAAAATTCATTTTCAAAAACCTATGTTTTCACTCGGAAAATATTTGACTTCCTGGGATCCTTCAAAAATCCCATTTGTAGCCCCATGAAAGCCCTATAGATCGCCACAGTGAATTCGGTTCGTTCCGGGACCCCCCAAAAATGGATTTTACGTCTAAAAATACTTCGAAAACGACACCTAATTCGATCCCATAGCCAAAAGCCTTCAAATAACCCCTCCCGTAGCCCCATTTTAGACCCATAGCGCCCCCACGGGTTTTGGGCGATCGGGCTGAAAACGTTGTGAGCACAACTAGATGGTAAACCGAGTGTTTTGTCAAAATTTCAGATTTAAAGAAAAAAATCTTTTTTTTTTTCTTGGCCAGTTTAATTTACATTTCAAATTCCAAGTGACGTCACAGTTACTGTGAATATTACTGTGGAATATTGTATTCCAGCTCCTCTTGCGACGATTTCCATCTTTCGTTCCCTATTACGCCCTTGTAACGTTGGCAGAGTATTTTTGTTCGTTCGGCGCCACCGGCTCCTTTTTTCAGAGCTTTTGACTTCTGCTCATAGTTTCCTGTGGGTCGGTCTCGTTCTGTTCGGAGCTTACGGAGCGTATTTTTTCGCTCAGTCGACGCTCCGCCGCTACCAACAAAATCCGACTGTAATTTCTCTCGAGAAAAACTACAAAGATTGGAACACGACTTTCCCGGCCGTCACACTCTGCCCTTCCTCAAAAATCGACGAAAGCCTGTCCGAAGAATTTGTTAAAAAATGGTGAGTTTAAATTCGTTAAACATTGATGTTTCAGCCGACAACACAAGTTGTTGCCGTTTGCAGGTTCGGTAAAACGGAAAACGTCAGTGAAGCGATCGAATGGCTCTCTGCGCTCGCTTCAGCAACGTACGACAATTTCGACAAGTTGACTATTGAAGATCGACTGCCGCCGGGACAATTTTTGAAAGTGTTGGAAGAGTCCATTTTCAAGTTGAAGTACACCGTGAGCGACAGCAACAGCGAAACAGGGGATTTGACTTTGACAGTGACCGAAAGAGGGCTTTGCTACACTTTCAATTCCGTTGTTTCCAGATATAACTCCCCCAAGTGAGTTCACTTTCAGTATTCCGCTGTGCACCAGTCAATGAAAGTACGATGCCAATAGAGACAACTGTTGCCGATCAAAAGCTTGTCCAATATCAGACTGCACAGGGAAAGTGTCTTCTTGACTGTGTACTCGTAGGTACTGGGAAAGCAACGATTGGACGGTGAACCATTCCTCGACGAAAGTGTTCAAGGGGAACCCTCTGGAAGGTGACGTGTTTGCGCAGGTGATGGAAATGAACTCCGGCTATTTGGTGAGAGTCTCCTTTGGCTTGTTACACTCAGGAAAGACCGCATGTTCAAATTTGTTCAGTTCCACTACTGTCCGACGATTGCTGACTTTTTCTCCCTCTAAATTTCACCTATCTCGTCCGTTCTGATATCGACGACGTTCATAATGTCTCTTCTTTTAGCAGTATGATGCTACACTCACATTCTCGTAATTTTCAGGTTAATATTCACAGCCCATACGAGGTGCCAGATGTAACATCAAAGTCCATAACGTCTCTTAATAATATCTATTTGGTATGTAGAAAAATCGACTCAAATAATAGGTGTACGGCTCTTTCATCTTCAAACTATTAGTTTCATGACATGAATGATTACATTGTAATGGTAATGTGATTACCGTTTTTTCTATTATTATATTTTTCTATGTGAAGTTCAAAGTTTCAAACTCGAGATGAAAATTTCATCGTCTATTTAAGGTCTTCGACAGTGCACCAGTAGTCGACACCCTCAGAAAAACACGAAAGAGTTAGAACAAGAATAAGAATAAGGACATGGTCTGATGTGAAAGTAGCTGTCCTCGATCCGTCGAAGTATTCTCAGCATGTATTGGTGGGTTTTAGCGGAAACCAGCGGGAACTAATCAGTGAAACTTTGTTTCTGTCAAGTCCCAATCCAGCTGAGTTTCGTAGGGGAGTTTTAGGACCGCCACCCGTCTACAAAAAACCATTAGGACTGCCACCAAAAGGTAAGAGAGGGTTAGTGAGGGGTGTCAAAATGAGGACGTAGTTTGAAGGAGACCTCTGTACGTACTTGTAGGGAGGGTACTCTTCCTCTGTCTGTTTTTTTTTTAAATGTATTTCTCCCATTTATGTTTATTTTATGTATTTGTCCTCTGTTACTCTGTGATTTCTCCAACCATCGTTGCCCTCGGGTTGATTCCGGGCATTATTTTATGTATTTGTCCTCTGTTACTCTGTGATTTCTCCAACCATCGTTGCCCTCGGGTTGATTCCGGGCGGGGAGAATGGTGGGCGCCTGCCTGGATTGAGGTGATCTCGGCGTAAACGTCACTTTGCACAAGCTGGTCACTCACATCCTTCCTGACATTTCACCGCGGCTAGTCTCCAACCGCAGAACCTCTGCATTTCAATTCAGAACCGACGGGTGGCAGTCCTACACACATTTTTGACCACGACGGGTGGCAGTAATAACAAGCGAATAGCCACTTTTTTCCCCCGCCATTTCAATTCAGAATCAACGGGTGGCAGTCCTAATACGCTCTTTCGGAGCTGCTTAAGGGCCCTCAAAACATAATTTCACTCATGAATTAGGTACTTACGTGATTTTCCACTTGCCCTTTTCGACTTAACTATTCTTCACTTCAGTTCATATTCATTCGGTTTACTTCTGTATCCAACATATTTCACCTCGTTTCAAGACATGTCGACCACTGGTACAGATTTTAACCCTTTTCCTAGGGGTCGACTGGATACGAGCGGTAGTATTTTTTTACTTTGTGTCAGTAGTCGACTGATCGAAGGGAGGCTCCCCTTTTCGCTCATACTATGCTGGTTACAGTAATCATTGGCCTCACGTAAGAAAAACGTTAAAGAAAAACCACGAAAAAGTTCATCGACGCTGTTCTTTCAAGCTTTTTTTTTTTTTTTTAATTTTAATAGTTGGCTATATAATACAAGAAACGTGTCAGATATTAGAGGTAAAACGACTTTAGGAAATCTTTTCGACCATTTGGAGTCAAATTTCATCAAAATAGGTTGAATGAGATGGGATGATTCAGAAAGACAAAGATGTCTGTTTAATACGCTAATATTCAACTGATTTTGATGAAATAGGCTTAAATTGTCCGGAAATTTGTCCTCAGGAAGCTTCAAATCCAATACCTTTAATATTGATCTTTTTCACGTATGACGTAGCCCACTCTCTAACAAGGGCGAAAAAGTGGACTTTCCTCTTCAAAAACTTGAGCCCTCCCGCGAACAGTTTTGCGATCTAGAAATAGAAAGTCTTATTACCTACAGTTCTGTGAGATTGAAAAAGGAAGTTTATTATTCATTTCTTCAGCTATTCTACAGCTTCTTTTTGTACTTTTGGTACATCGCCCCTGTCCACTTCTAGTTGGTACGTCCTCGATTTTTCCCTGTCAACTAGGTATTGGTGCAAATCCTGGAAAAAAAAACTAGTTTTTCTCTTCCAAAACCGCGATTTTAATGAAAATATAAATTTTCTCTTGTGGTTAGGAGTTTGCTCTATAAGGAGGTTTGCATGTTGATGTGTCGACTGGTACATCTAACTCCCATCCCCTGGTTTATAGACTCCCGTCGTCAAAGATTTCCAAAACCTCCATAGAGCCCCAAGCGTAAATTTCTTGCCAACACGTTACTTGGGCCGATGAGTTCTAAAATAAAGCACATAAATTTTATGTATGTTCGTGGCAATTCTGCAAATTCCCACCGCCATAGGGTGTTAATAATATTAATAATAATTATAATATTATAACATATGTTATAATATTATAACATTATAACATATTACGTTATAATAATTGTTATATTATAACACTGAGAGGTCAAATGAGGGAGTTCAAATGATGCATTACCTTCTAGGTCACTTTCTAGAGTGGACTTATGAGGGAATTCCCTTTCTAACGATCACTCTAGAGGCGTTCAGGAATTGTGGGTGTTGTTAGGTCTCTTACGTGCGTTCACCTTCGTTCGACGTGTTTCAGTCAGTAGACGTCACAGCGCTCTCGATGGTCTCCTCGGACGAGACGAAAACGCTTTCTGTGGCTCAAAGGAAATGCCGGTTTTCAGAAGAATCCAACTTGAAAACATCTCCAGTCTACAGCTACAGCCAGTGCAGAAGCGAGTGCAGAATGAAGTTGGCCAACAAATTGTGCAAATGCGTTCCCTACTTCTATCGCCCCGTTGGTAAATTTGAAACCAAATCGTAATGTGCAGTTTACTCTTTACAGCCAAAACTTCAGGATTGAATGTTGCAGATGGTTACGAGATATGTGACATAAAAGGATTGAAATGTTTGGGCAGACACAAAGGTAAAGGCATCTGCCGCTCTTGCGTAGGTTGCCAAAGAGTATTAAGAGTGCCGCAGATTATCTTCTCAATTTGTTCGCAGAACGACTCGTAAAATTGAAAAACGGTATGAAGAACGAAGATTGCAAATGTTTGCCTACATGTAATGACGTTACGTACAATGTGTATGGTACAACTTCAACCCCTTGGTGAGTCAATTTCAACCAAAAAATCGTAATAATCAAGCCCCGTTTGTAGTCGCACATATCCCCATGGTGAAATCCGATGGCTGTGGGACTACCAAAAATGGATTCTACGTCCTAAAATACTTCGAAAGCGACACTTCACTCGATATCATACCCGAAAACCCTCCCATAGCCCCTTTTTAGTCCCACAGAGCCGCACGGGTTTGGGCGATCGTGCTGAAAACTTCGCGGGCACAGATTAAAAAAAAAAAACACTTCCTACCGCCCAAAACGGTCCGACGGCGCACAGTGGGACAATCAGCGTTTTTTTCCATAAATTCTCGTTACGCACTGTTTTTGGAGCTACGAGGATGAAACCATGTGCAAAAGATAGGTAGGAATTAGTCCTAGTTTGAATCTCCATTGGGACATGGACGGTTGCAGGCCTCCAGGGGCCTCACCACTAAATTGGAAAATGGGTTCCTTATGGGTTGAAATTGAAACTTTCGCGAGAAGTGCGGTTTCGCCTTTCGGGAGCCGGGGCTTAAGTTATCCTGGTAAATTTTGCTCAAAAATTAGCTAAATTCGCTGTAACCAGCTGTCTGGGCCAGGGGGTAGGCGGAAACCGGCAGAAAAATTCACATTTCTGGAATCCCTTCAATCTCTCGAGCCTGCATGAAGATACAACATACATGCCCATATAAACGCACAAAGGCAGCCACATAGACACACACACACACACACACACCCTCACCCTCACACACACACCCTCCCCCCCACACACACACCGACATATATACGCACACACATTTCTAAACCTTGTACTTATCCCTACATAGAGGGGGGATGTTGTGCTCTTTGAGTTTTTACGTACCCATTGATGCATAGGGTATGTGGGGGCAAAGACCCGCATTTTATGGTTTTTCATTTTTTGAAGAAAGGAAATGGCTTATTTTGCTGAGTTTTGGTATGGGATTGATAGGCACGACTGTTGGCTAAACCTCCATGACAATAGCAGCCAGATTGAACCAATATATAGGTACTTAGGAATTCAAGTTTTAGTAATAATAAAATTTGCGGGGCTTTGCCCAAAAAATAGGGGCAAATCTCCGCTTCAACGTTTTGAAGAAATGGACAAATAAACCAGTTGTTTCACTTCGCAAATCAACTATATTATAAAAATTACAGCCCTCTCTCACTTCAAACATCATAGAAAAATGGGTAATTACATTTATTCCAAGATCGCGGGGTCTGGTAACTCACTGTCACACCACTTCATGCATGTCGATGTAAGCAACACGGGTTTTAATCCTCTCCCAGTCCGTTTCCTAGTGATTTGAATTTTGGGAAGTGGAATGATTTCTTCAGGAGAACACTTTTGAAAATGGTGGTACCCCAACAAAGTAAACAACTGATAACAAGGTTTTTAGAACTGGCATGCGAGACTAAACTATGGAGCTCATTGCTACAAGTTAGACTTTGGAAATATCTCAAACCATCTTTGAAATAATCAACTCAAAACACGGGAAAAATATTACACGAAAACCGATAAAAATCAACTTACCGCATTTTCTCCGCCCCTGTTGACAGGATCACCTTGAGTTTTGTTGTGCAACTAACTCTTGTCAAGACGGAATTGCTGCCTGTTGGCCGAAATTTTAACTGCATGAATTCCCCCCAAAATGCCCCTGCGTGTCTTTGCCCCCTACATCCCCTATATAACCATCATTAGGAGACTGTTCACCAACACATTTAAATATATTAACACCGCACGGGTCAGAATCCCATAACACCCACCACAAAAATTCTCCACATTTCAGGTACTTGGGAACAAATTTGAAATGGGGGCTCTTCAAATACCCCAGGACGAGATTGAAAAGGGACGTTTTCTTCACAAAATCGGACTTATTGGGTGAGTGGTTGAATTCTTCCTATACCTATGTAGGTACCTACCAGGTTTTTTCATTCGTAATTTTCCAAATTCCACTTTTACAGTTCAACTCGGAGGATCAGCCAGTCTCTGTTTGGGGTGCAGCGTGCTTAGTTTTTGCGAATTTGCGTACTTGTTCACCCTTCGGCTGATAATTTTTGTCGTGCAGAAGACCAGAAGTCGATGAATTACAATAATATTATTATATTCATTCATTTAGGTATTATGTAGACAGTTATGCAGTAAACATCGATTTTTGGATTTTCTCTTGTAATTCTCCCCGAAAATTGTGCAATATTGATACGATCTGAAAGCGCTGAATGGTGAACATGATGGATGGGTAAATAATGGGGTTATAAATCGTCTGCGCTTTTACGCTCGTCGTTCTTCGAACAGACAGAAAGAAGTTGACGAGCAGTATGCACAGGACGACACAGCAGCGGAACGGTATGTATTTTGTAAATTTTACGAATACTTAATCGTAAAGCGAAGTCGATTCTTCCCCATGAATAACATTCTTATAATTTCCACTCCTCCCTAAAGTCCTTAAGTTTTCTGTCAGTGCGGTGTTGCCGTTGAAATGAACTTTTTGTTGTTGTAATTCTTGGACGAATTCACCTAATCGCGACGGAGGTCGACAACTCCGATCGGCCTCAAAATTTGACTTTATCCGTTTCAAGAGATCTAGATTCCAAATCCGAAATGTCCGTCCGCCGTCCGGGCCGTTTTGGGCAGTAGGATTTTTTTTTTTAAATCTGAAATTTTGACAAAACACTCGGTTTACCATCTAGTTGTGCCCGCAAGGTTTTCAGCCCGATCGCCCAAAACCCGTGGGGGCGCTATGGGGCTAAAATGGGGCTACGGGAGGGGTTTTAAAGGTTTTCAGCTATGGGGTCGAGTTCGATGTCGTTTTTTAAGTATTATTGGACGTGGAATCCATTTTTGGGGGTCCCAGAACAATCCGATTTTACCGTGGGGATCTATGGATCTTTCATGGGGCTACGAATGGGATTTTTGAAGGATCCCAGGCGATAAAATAAAGATTCATTTTCCATGTAATTTTTGTAATTTTTGTAATGGACCTGGAATTCGTTTTTTTCGAGGTCGCACATCTGCCCAAACATTGTACCTACAGAATTTTTTTTTTTCTCAAAAATATTTTTTTAATGAAGAGAATTGATTTTTGCACAATCAGCCTCTACCAAAGAATAATAAACTCTTGTGTAATTTGCAGCGTTTAAAAAATAACATTTTTAATATTTTTATTTTTTATTTTTTACGCACTTCATAATTAATTTATGAATTATTAATTGATTATTAGAGAAGGTACTAACCTTAATTTAGCCTTGTAGCGATTGTTCAGTTGTAGGCATGTTGAGGTCAAAAGGCCACAGGAAGAGGAAACCAAGAAAAACACCCTCTTTGATGACCGTTGTCAAGCAGTTTGTCTTCTTGGTGCTGGAAACCTCGTCAGTACACGGGTTTAATCATGTGGCAGCGAGGGACAGACATCCGGCGGAGAAGTGAGTCATGACGACGAAAATCAAAGAAATCATCCAGTAATTTATTCATCTTATTTTAATCTTAATAAGATTCATAATATTATGTATATAATATTATTATATCACATATTATGTGATGTTACAGTTTCTTGTGGGTGTTTTTTATCATCTTGGGCTCATACGGTGCGTACTATTTTGGCATGTCGACGTTGAGAAAATACGAAAACAGCCCGACGTCGATCTCGTTGGAGAGGAACCACCTCGAATGGAGTACGGTTTTCCCGGCTATGACGATCTGCACGGGCACCAAAGTGGACAAGGAAACATCGGAAGATGTCATTAGGAAGTGGTAAGTGAACCGATGAGTAGATTGGTTTGTTGCGCTCTTATTTAAGGGACTGCAGATTAGTATTTACTAATCTGCAGTCTTCAGGTTCTGCTGGTTGCGACCTTGTGAACAAAAGAGATCATCTATGCAGTTTCTGAAATTTTCAGGTTCGGTGAAACGGCCAACACGACTGAAGCGCTTGAATGGTTGTCAGCCCTGCTTTCGGCCAACTACGAAAATTTCGATCAGTTGGAAATCGAAGACCGTCTACCCCCGACTCAGTACGTCCAGGTTCTGATGGAAACGGCCTTCAAAGTAAAAGCCACGGTGGGAACGAGCAGCGGCGATGGGAGTTTGGCGAGAGTTTTTACCGAAGCAGGACTTTGCTACACTTTCAATTCCCCCATCGCTGACCTCAGCAGGCCCGAGTATGACAAATTCAGGCATTCTACAATTAGGAATGAAAGCTGGAGCAACGGTCTTCATAGACCAGTAGTTTCGATATTGAATCGTTGGAAGTGAGATCCGGCGACAGCCAAAGCGCATGCGCACTGAAACATATCGACGAGGGCTTAAGCCATGAATTCATGATCAGTTTATTTAATAAAATGAGTAATAACTGCTTATTAATAGGACCAGTTTCCATTACAAAATATAGAAATTATCTAGACATACGTGAGTTTGGCACAGATCTGGAGGCATGAACCCTCGCATGATGTGCCATGGAAGAAAGAACTTCTTTCTTCCAAGATGATCCGCATTATGCATGACATGGCATTCGTGCTGTGACGGGTTTTGGGCTCGTTCGAAAAACAACAGAATTCCTGCGTACAACGGTGTACTCGTCAGAGTTAGCAAACCCAAGTAATTGTATCATTTTTCGTTTGAAAAAGTCGTTAAAAAAATCATTTTTCTTCTCTTTATCTGGTGCTCATAAAATAGAAAATTAGAAATAACTTATACAAATTTTTGCAGTTTGTTATGTGTGTGTTTGTTTGTTTTTGTGTGAATGTTAAAACCTTTATTTAGGGTAGCAATTTTCAGAACACTTTCCCCTTGAATTTCTTTAATCGCGGAGATTGGGGCGAAGAGTAAGGAATTGCTTACAATCAATAATTGATTGTAATTATTACCATCGTGTAAATAAATTACTGAGTTAATCTATCTCAAGTTGCTAGGATTCACCTTATCTCAACAAAAACACGAGAACTTCATTCCTTTGGCTCACCGTTCTCCCGGCTAACCCAAACCAGGCGGCTTAAAATTTTCTTTCCGGTGGAGACATCCATAACCGAACGGGATCGCACACTCGACTGACTCAAACCGTCGCTCAATAACACACAGATGATTCGACCAATATCATTAGGTACCGAACGCGCTCATCCTCGGGGACTTGACATTGCGCTCTGGCCCAAAATCGTTGCTGAACCGTGGCCCTAAGTCATTGGGCTTCCAACGACCTTTCCTTTTAGAATAGAATAGAATATTTTTCTATTTGTAATAGCCAAAAGGCAGTGCAAACGTCGAGCACAAAGGTACTTTACAATATAATAGTACTTTTAGATAGGTACATAGTACATTAGCAGCAATGGAAAAACAGATAAAAATTAAAAAAACGCTCATGAACATATAGGTATAAGCAAGTAAAAGCAAAAACAACACTACATCAAGTTTGAGGTCTCAGCATACAAAACAAATAAAAGTGCGAGAGACTC
Source organism: Pilophorus perplexus (assembly GCA_955831195.1). Taxonomy (NCBI): domain Eukaryota; kingdom Metazoa; phylum Arthropoda; class Insecta; order Hemiptera; family Miridae; genus Pilophorus; species Pilophorus perplexus. The sequence continues at coordinate 10,320,787 of OY037009.1, forward strand.
AACAAACAACCCGGTCAATTCCCATAAATTCCTCCAGAGAGTACAACTCAGCCCTAATAAGTTTGAGTTTCACCACCCTGAGGAAAGACTTTATAGGGAGCTCTCGTATCTCCTGGGGAACAGTGTTAAACAAACAAGAGCCCACCAACATTGGGTCACCCTACTTAGCGGTACTGAGGCGAGTGAAGGGTCGTGAACTCCAGAAACCTGAGGAAAGCTTGCCAAATTGGTCCTCACAAGGTTCAGGACTGCCATGACGTACAAACCTGCGATCGTCAACAGGCCCAGTCGAGCAAAGGAGCCTCTACAACTTTCGTTCCACGAGAGATTGGCCAAGATTCTTATAGCTCGCTTTTGCAGCCTGATATCTTCGAGTGCATGGCTCGAATTTCCCCAGGCTATGACGCAGTAACTTGCTCTGCTCGCGAAGCAGGCGAGGTAAACCAAAAGCAGCACCTCGTCAGACACCACCCCTTTCAAGCTTATCAGATTGAGGAAGACAACCTGCCAGACGGTTATCCACCGTCAAGCCTAAGAAATTCACAGCCTGATCCAAACGTCTGCTCAGGCCCACCTCGAGAGTCTGAGTCTTTTTCGAGTTCAAGACCAACGCATTGACGCATTGATTTCACTTTGCCAAAGTCGTTACGCCCGGGCAGTTAGGACCACTGGTTACCTATATCTGCCCGAGCAACTCTGGTCACAACTGCCCCATAATCAGCCATGACAGATAAACAATTTTAATTCCTTGGTATTAAATTTTCTACTACGATGAAGGTAGTTTCTAAAACCAGGCACATTTTACATGAAGTGAAGCCAAAAGACCCTTCAATAGCAATCTCCCTTCATGCAAAGCTTTGAATGTGAAATGTTGCTGACAAATTTCCTTACTGTGAGGAAAACACCCTCATCACCATGCAAGCTGAACATGGACTGGGAAACGCGTTTCCCACCATAGTTTCAGCACCATAAGGAGCTGCGGCTCCTAAATCTTCAAGTCCCCTGCCATCTCAATATGGTATGACTCATGATGCCAATATTCAAACCACCGAGGAATGCAAGACGTGGTCATTACTGCCCCATGGTCACAACTGCCCCCACCTTCCCCTAGTACCCACAAAAGACCCGATAACTCAACGCTGTCGGAGTTTGGATGTTTTCACTTGTAAGTAGCTGGATCGCACTTGCAAGGAGCTGGATCGCCCCCTTTCAAAGGCCTTTCACTCGCTCCGATCCCAAACCTGTGACGGCCGATAATCTCACCAATTCAGCATGAAAGTTTGAGTAATTTGTGTAAGGTTTGTTTCAGGCACTGGGTGAATAATACTAAATTTACTGCAGATCAGTTGTTGAAAAACGAAGTTCTCAAAGGATACCCTAATGAGGGAGCTTTGGACTCGACCATATTTGATATTAATTCCGATCACACGGTATGTTCACTCAGCTCAAGATCAATTCACCCAAATGTCGATTTCGGGTGATTCCTTCAATCTAAAAGATCCGGTCGTGTTTTGCAGTTGTACATCCATAGCCCCTTCGAGGTTCCAGATATATCCAAACCACCTATGGTCGTAGAATTACATGAGTTCTTAGTAAGTTGAGTGTTTAGCCAACTACACCGTATTGTCTAAATGATAAAATCATCATGAACTTTGTAGACTCTTGAAGTGACGATAGCGAGGATCGTCTCGTCAGAAGACATCAGGGAAATTGCCGTGTCCCGAAGGAAATGTAGGTTCGCCGATGAATCAAACCTGGAATTCTCGCCGATCTACAGTTACGCCCATTGCAAGATGGACTGCCGAATTCGGTTGGCGTACAGACTTTGCCGTTGCACACCGTATTTCTACAGACAGGCGAGTACGTTTCAAACGAGCACTACTCACCGTGAAATGTTCGTAGGGTTGACTTGGATAAATTATCACTTTTACTCGTGTTCCCAGAGGGCTACCCAACTTGCAACGTTCAAGGAATGAAATGCCTGGGCAGACACAAAGGTTGGTTCAGTTCATCATAACATCCGAAAAGCAGCTGTTCACATCGCTGCCGCCTTCAGCTGGTGGACTGACTCTCTGATTAATTTCTCAATTTCAGAAAAGTTGATTTCGCTGAAAGGTGAAACTTGCAACTGTTTGCAGTCTTGCGAAGAAAATATTTATCAAATAGCGCACATAACCCCCACACCGTGGTATGATACAACTAATTGTCCTAATAAGAAATCATTGCGATTACCGCGTCTTCTGCGATGTCTTCGTATTTTTCATGAAGGGTTGCGAATAACGTGAAGTGTTCATTGCTGAAATACCCCAGAACGCAACTCAAAAGGGATCTCTTCTTCACGCAGTCGGACCTTTTAGGTAGGTAAGACCTGTTAACGCAGTTTTTTTTTTTTTTTTCTTCTAAATTACGTTATCGTTCACCTGAGCGAGGTGGACGTCATTCTGACATTTTCATTGTTCCCAGTTCAACTCGGAGGGTCAGCCAGTCTCTGCTTGGGATGCAGTGTCCTCAGCTTTTGCGAATTCTTGTATTTATTCACTCTTCGCCTGATTTTATTTATCATTAACAAAATTCGATCACACTAAGCATACCTACCTATAAGTTTTATGGTACTTGCTAATTGTTATTCGTTCTATTTCTCAGCGGTTTGTTAGAATGGCACATTCTTCGTTCTACATTTAGAAGCTTCACGTATAAAACTAGGTAGGTACAGTAAAGCTATGTGCACTTTTCATGACAGTTTTGGCGGCTCTGAACGCAGTCAAGTCATGCTTGTCAAACCTCCCCATGGTTTCCGATGTTCACGAGCATTACACCCGCTCCCGAGGGAACCTTGCCATTCCATTTACCCGTCTCAGTGTGGCCTTGAGGAATAACCCAATTCAAGTGGGTTCTCGTCTTTTCAATGCCCTGCCAAATCATATACAACAGCTCCCTGATAGATCCTTTAATAACGTAATAAAATCACATCTTCTCAAAGCCGAACTCTACTCTTTGGGGGAGTTTTTCTGTATTTCATGGAGCGATGTGTCTTGAGTTGAGTGGATCGTGGATGGGGAAGCCTTGTCTCATCTGTTGTCATGTTTCTACTTACGTCCTGAGTTATTTTAGTTTGTTTAGATGACCACACCTATCATGTACCATTGTTTTATTTTGCCCTGTACCATGCGGTTGCCTGATGTATTTCATGTTTGTACCAACTCATTTTTGACGTTTGCTGTGTCATATTGGCCTCTGCAAATAAAAAACCTTGATTTGATTTGATTTGATTTGTTTCCTCTTAAACATAATCCCAACTGACAAACGATTGTAACAATTGGCCCACTACTGCGCCAAAATTGGCCAGTCAAAAACACAATAATATAGAGGGGAAAAAAGTAACAATATATTATATTGTTACTTTTTCCTCTATGGTTTGTTGATGGGGTTTTGGTGGATTTGTTGAGATCATCCTGCATGGGCTACAGGAAGGGTCATAGAAGGTTTTGGCGGTGGGGTGCCATTTTCGAGGTCCTTTTGGATATTTAGACATTTATGGGGGTCCTGCATCCATCCGGCGATTAGTACCAGGTACGCAACTGGAGAACGTTTTCTCTCCCCTGTGGCTCTGGAAGTGCAGTACCTATAAAGTAACTGCCAGCTCGTTCCACTCTATCACAATTTCCAGAAATCACGAAAAACTCTGTACGTCCTTGAAAACTGATCAGATCAAAATTATTTCTCTTGCCTTTCAAAATGGAAAATGGAATTTGTGGTTATCAGTGGCTCAGTGGTTTGAGCGTCGGACTGCTGTCAAAGGTTGCTGGTTCTTCCTTATACTGCAATCAGTAGGTAAGGTACTTAACGTGGTAGAAATTGCTTTTGAAAATCCTGGTTTCTTTTAAGGGTGTAAGCTCGTACTTATGCCCCCTTTACTTTAAAAGAAACACTGCAAATTTTACACGAAGGTTTATCATTATTTGATATAGAAAAATTGTGCAAAATTTTCTGACAAAAAAAATATTTTCAAACAAAAAGAAAACAATTTCCCGTAGTAACAATGTTTGGACAGATATACTTATCTGTCCATAATCCATTTCTAGGGGTCCCATATATGTGACGACATCTCATTCGACCTTCAGACGTCCTTCTAAAGCCAAATTATTAGCCCCCATAGATCCCCACGGTAGAATCGGATCGATTTGGGACCCCCAAAAATGAATTCAACGTTATTGTCAGAATTAATTTATGCACAATTTTTCTATATCACAGAATGATAAACCGGGTACTTGGAAAGTCGTCGACACATAAACTGCTCGAAAATGGTCGCGGAAGCATTTTTTCCAACTTTCTGTTAGTTTCAACTCAAGGGTTGAGAGTCATAGAAAGAACAGGCATTGGAAAATCGCCGACACATAAACTGATTGAAAATTCGCTTAGTTTCAACACCCCCTGTTGAAGCTGAAAGATCGAGTCAAGTCTTGGAACTGGGCGCCTGGAACTGAACGAATATTTCTTATACCTGCTGAAATGTGAGAGGGCAATCACCCCATACTGAGCTCCAAATGAGGTTCCAGGGATAGTGATCGACACATAAACTGAGCGAAAATTCTTTCGCCGTTCTTCAACAGCGGGTGTTGAAGTACAGCGAAAACCCATCCCTTTAAAACTGATCGCCTGGAACTAAGAGAAAAGCTTAGGACTGGTGTTTCGATGTATTTTCAACCCAGGTGTTGAAGTAAGTAGAAAACCCACCCCTTTAAAACTGATCGCCTGCGTTCCGTCGAAAAAAGGGTTGAAAACCCGCTACCTGCCTGACCGTGCGGGACCTAATTTAAACCAAACCCCAACCCTCTGCCGGGGGCCATCCTCCTTTGCCAAGCTTTTTGTCGTGTAGGTATGCATTCCCAAATGAAAAACAAAAGTTGCGGTATGTTGAACAAAAATAACTATTATTTGAAAATATACTTGATGTTTTCTTTTCGCCGAACGAAGAGAAGCTCTACTTGGTCTTGATCTGCACTTTTCAGTCTGTCTGTTTGTCTGTGACGCGTTACAGACCGCAATTAACTAATTTTAAATATAATTTTATGCATTTATTACTTCTGAAGGCAATTTGTCGTTCTAGCAGCATACAAATATGAACAAGCAATTTTGATATTTCTTGTCTACAATTACCTACACGCGGGTGCTATAAGGTATCTCCATTAGAAATATTTTGGGCCTGAGGATGATGGACAAATGGTGGAAACATAGCGCGGTTATTGTCTTTTTCAACTTGGGAATATTTTTGTCATGAGGATGATGGAGACACGGCTGAAACTACGCGCGGGCATTAGGTTTTTCTAATCAGAAATATTTTGGGCCTTAGGATGGTGGTAACATGGTCGAAATGTCGCGTTATCACCTTTTTCAAATCGCCCTCCACAATTCATTGGGTAATAAATTAGATGTGAGAGAACTGAGATCACCACGCTGGTCAACACCCTGGGAATATTTTTGGGCATGATAAGGGCCAAAAAAAAGCGGTCGAGACTCGTCCGGGCATTGTCCTACACACCGCTAATATTTTTGTGCCTGATGAGGTTATGCGCCTGATGATGAAATAATTTTGGGTCGAAACGCTGAAGGGGATGTTTGTCAGTAGTCACTTTATTCAGGTACATTATGGTACTATCCCTTCTGCGTTAAAAGTAGTCACGTATCTCACTTCACTTAACGTAAAAAATCAGTTTTTTGCCCATTATTTGGCCAGTTTTGGAAGTGGCTTAGAAAAATTGGGCAACGATATTCATTAAATTTTGGGTAGGGTAAACGTTCAATCTCCGACGCCCCTTCCTCAAAATCCTGGCTCAAAATCTCTCTATTCGCATTTTCTTATTTTTTTATTTTTTTCTAACTGTTGCTATGAGACGTCTACTTGAAGTCCGTATACCCGTTTTTGTCCATCGTTTTCTACAATAATGGAGAAATTACGTTCTCTGGAAAAAGTCCAAAAATTCAATGGTCGACTCCCCCTTGACAATGATTGACACCCCCATTTTCGACAATCACCGACACCCCTCTGGAAAATTTAGCAATGACCGACACCCCATTTTCGACAATCGCCGACACCCCTCCGAATAATGACAACGAAAAGAAATCGTAAATGCAGGCTGAATCAAGGTACAGGCCTCACTAAAGTTCGGCAATTAGGTATTAATCATTCATTTCATTATACCGTCTCCTTCGAATGTTTTAGTGAATTTTAGTGAATTTTAGTTCGAATTTTAGTGAATTTCTACAAAGTGCAATCTTTTTCACACTTCCATAATAAAGTGGTAGTGAGTGGTTTTACGAATATGTGTGAAAAAAATACGACAGAATAAAATATTTGTGATCGACCCAAGGGGAGTCACTGACGTTCGTAATAATGGTCACCCGGGTGTGAGGGGATTGAGGGGTCGGTCATTGAGTGTCGTAGATTGAACGTTTACCCTAGAATCCGAATCTGCAATAAAAACGCTGCAAATTTTACACTAGGGTTTATTATTCTTTGATATAGGTTACTTGTGCAGAAATTAAATTCTGTAAATGAAGGAAATTAAAAAAAAAAATTTTAATTTTTATACCTATCAAAAAAGTTTTTTTTATTTTTTTTTTTATTTTCAAAAATGTTTTTTCAAAAATTATTTAGGTTTTACTCGAAAAATATTTAACCTACTGGGATCTTTCAAAAATGCTGTTTTTAGCCCCATGAAAGCCCTATAGATCGCCACAGTGGAATTGGATCGTTTCGGGACCCCCAAAAATGGATTCTACGTCCAAAAATACTTCGAAAACGACACCTAACTCGATCCCATAGCCAAAAGCCTTCAAAAACCCCTTCCCATAGCCCCATTTTAGCCCCATAGCGCCCCACGGGTTTGGGTGATCGGACTGAAAACCTTGCGGGCACAACTACATGGTAAACCAAGTATTTTGTCAAAATTTCAGATTTAAAAAAAAAATCCTCCTGCCCAAAACGGCTAGGACGGCAGACGGACATTTCGAATTTTGAATGTAGACCTCTTGAAACGGATAATGTCAAATTTTGAGGCCGATCCGAGTCGTCGACCCCCATCGCGAAAACATAGGTGTACTATTCCAAGAATAATAAACCAAAAATTGGGGTTCCCACTTGTTATAACAAAGTTAGGGTCGGTATCTCCAATTTGGCGCGCGCCAAATAAATGGGCACACATCTAAATCGATGGGCAGCTATCAATCTAGTGGGGTTTGTATTTTCAGAATTTTTTTGAAAAAAAAAAAAAAAAAAAAAAAAAAACTTTAAACCCCTATTCTAGGTGAAGGTGTTCCAATCGGTAAAGCTTCGCTTCTAAGCCTACTTCAATTTTCTTGAGCATTGAGATTCTACCCCTTTAAAAGCAGGTGTCATTCAAGACGGGGTCATTTGGAGCTCAGTATGGGGTGATTGCCCTCTCACATTTCAGCAGGTATAAGAAATATTCGTTCAGTTCCAGGCGCCCAGTTCCAAGACTTGACTCGATCTTTCAGCTTCAACAGGGGGTGTTGAAACTAAGCGAATTTTCAATCAGTTTATGTGTCGGCGATTTTCCAATGCCTGTTCTTTCTATGACTCTCAACCCTTGAGTTGAAACTAACAGAAAGTTGGAAAAAATGCTTCCGCGACCATTTTCGAGCAGTTTATGTGTCGACGACTTTCCAAGTACCCCCAAATGACCCCGTCTTGAATGACACCTGCTTTTAAAGGGGTAGAATCTCAATGCTCAAGAAAATTGAAGTAGGCTTAGAAGCGAAGCTTTACCGATTGGAACACCTTCACTTAGAATAGGGTTTTTCATTTATTTTTTTTTCAAAAAAAATTCTGAAAATACAAACCCCATTAGATTGATAGCTGCCCATCGATTTAGATGTGTGCCAATTTATTTGGCGCACGCCAAATTGGAGATACCAACCCTAACTTTGTTATAACAAGTGGGAACCCCCATTTTGGTTTATTATTCTTGGAATAATACACCTATGTTTTCGCGACGGGGGTCGACGACTCCGATCGGGCTCAAAATTTGACATTATCCGTTTCAAGAGGTCTACATTCTAAATCCGAAATGTCCGTCCGCCGTCCAGGCCGTTTTGGGCAGTAGGAATTTTTTTAAAAATCTGAAATTTTGACAAAATACTCGGTTTACCATCTAGTTGTGCCCGCAAGGTTTTCAGCCCGATCGCTCAAATCCGTGGGGCGCTATGGGGCTAAAATGGGGCTACAGAAGGTGGTGTTTGAAGGCTTTTGGCTATGGGATCGAGTCAGGTGTCGTTTTCGAAGTATTTTTGGACGTAGAATCCATTTTTTGGCGTCCCGCAGCGATCCGATTTCACTGTTGCGATCTATAGGTCTTTCATGGGGCTAAAAATGGAATTTTTGGAGGATCCCAGGAGGTCAAATATTTTTCGAGTAAAGAATAAAGAATTTTTGAAAAAACAATGTTTTTTTGAAAAAAAAAAATTAAAAAAAAAATTTTTTTGAAAAAAAAAATCCAAAAATTTTTTTTCCAACATTTTTTCTTTTGACACAGAAATAATTTTTGCGCAACTAACCTATATCAAAGAATAATAAACCCTTGTGTAAAATTTGCAGCCTTTTTTATTGCAGATTCGGATTCTAGTGTAAACGTTCAATCTCCGACACTCGCATAGTGACCGACACCCATCTAAAGCTCGGCTGAAAATCCTTAATAACATCACTCCACTATTATCGCGCATCATATCCAAGCAACCATTGTGTCCTAGAAACCCTGCAGAATCCACCGAAACCATTAAATGGTTTAAACCATAAAATTTTTATAAAGTTTCAGATGTCATAAAAAACCGTGGCTGGCGTACCGAAATGTTAAAATTTATGTACATAAATGTACATATTACTAATTGGCTAGAGATATTCACGGTGTAAGCAGTAATTATAATTCTGTACTCATTTCAAAAAATGTGTATTTATACCCTTATATATAACGTGAAGGTACATTTTAAATTGCCTACGGATGTACCTTATGTATATGGCAATAGTTTATATTATGGGAATTATCTAAAGACAGAAAAGAAAGAAAAATAAAAAATAAATTAAAAAAAAAGGTTAGGGGAACTTGTGTTGTAGCAGTTAAGTTTAGATCTGTTGCCATTCGAGTTCTCATAACCTTGCTCCTGACGGCGATTCTGGACTTCTTGCGACGATATGTAGGACAGGTAGACATATTAAAACATTTGGAGGAATCCTCCAACATTTGGGCGGATCCAGGATTTTTCTGAGGGGGGGGGGGGGGGGGGGAAATGATTGAATGATAGATACCCCCAAACCAAAAGTGTTCCCCCCCCTCGGGGAAAATTTTCAAATATTGAGCCTTGGGCTTGGATAGTTGCATTTGGGCTATATTTATCCCTACGTATTAGTAGACTAGTAGCGAGAAGAGGAAAAAGCTGTTTCAAGATTCGGTGAAGCACATTTTTCCTCTGAGTCAAAGTTTAGCTGTTTAGCTATTTCTAAAACCTGTACTGACTATTTTTCGAAGTGACCCCTCAATTGAAGAGTATTTATCGTTTTGTTATAGTTCCTTCTAGTGTGAGTGATTTGTTTCTGCTAACCAAATAATATTTGGACATATTATGTCATCCAAATCATTTCACAGTAAGTTCGTTTGCCCTATCTTTGGAGTGTTGACAAAGTTCAATGAGAACAGCTTACCTACTTATGAACAGATGATGAAGCATTATTTGTTGGTTAAGAAGGAACTGCGTGAATTAGAAAATAATAAGGACCCATCTGTGAAAGCCATCTGCCAAATCGTCGTCAGGGACTTGAGAAGAGTGTGGGATAAAGCTTCGATACCAGTGGTGAGTGAACAAGAAATTGGCCGCTTGATACAGAACTATCATCAAAAATACAAAAAGTTACAAAAAATCCCGAAATTGAGAGCAGAGAGGAATGGGGAGATCAAGGCGTTTGTAGCACACGCCAAAATGACCCTCTTTGACGTGGCCCTTTGCAAGTGCGTAGATTTCCAGTCTTGCGAGTGCAAACAAAAAGTTCCCATTGCTGAACGGGCGTTTTTGATTGATCAGCGGCAGGAAAGAATGATGATGATTGGGGGAGTAGATAAAAATACTAAGAAAATTCTAAAACGTCGATTTGAGAGACAAGTGGAGAGAGAAGGGCGCGCCTCAACATCAAAATTCTCACCCAGAGTACATCATCTTGGCAATGCTGCACGATGAGAGGGTAGGTACCCGTTCGTGAACTCGCTGTCCAGAGAATCCAGGATGCCAGAAGGTTTGGAGGGACTGCTGATATTCGAAAGTTAGATGTTCCTCGGTTGGATTTCAACGCTGACCATATACCATGGTTTCATTTGAAGATAATACAGAGGAACCTCCATCTACGATAAATTTAAGCGATGTTGAGCTGGTGGAAATTGCCCAAAATGTCATCAAAATGGATATTGCTGCAGTTCCGTACGGAACAGTATGGCACGTGCCATTCCCAGGCAGTTGAGAGGCACATAAAATTGGTAACCGAGGCCTCTACTTCAGTTTGCGGTGAAACCAATAGAGATGGGTTTATAAGGACCCGCAAAAAATCCCTGAAGCAAATTCCACGATTTGAGACAAAGCGTTATTTTTTCAATGGTGGTGACCAACCTCAGGATAATGCTCCACAACAATGAGTTATTTTTAAAATGATTTTTCAAGCCATTTTACCACGATTTGTTGGTCAGAAATAATAAAATTCTTTAAGTTTCGCGCTTTTTCATTTTTTACGCAAACCTAAAACTTTTAACGATTTGTGCCACCTCAAGATGACCGAATTTCGGCCACAAATTGTTACACAATCATTTTCAACAAATTTCGCCACTATTCCAGGATCAGGGTTTCTCCGGTTCTCAAAATTTTTTTTCCGGCCATTTTCACTCCGCCCTATTCACTATACCCCTGTCGCTTGTCGTCCTGACACCTTCTCGGCACAGTGATGAACGCAGCGCAGCCACCACACAACACACAGACATTTAATCAAGTTTATGTTGAGTACTTCTCTTCAAATTTAGACGATTATAACATTTAAAATTTCATATATTTTCTCGTTTAGGGGGGGGGCCCTCTGGATCCGCCACTGTGGAGGATGTCAAATGTTTTGGTGTAACCGTTTGCCAACAAATACCAAATTACAAATCGTTTCCAAAGGATTTCTCATGACCGCCTTGTCCATTTTCACGGGACTCAGCAAGCCTCCGGGTCAACATCATCATCGCACAGGTCGGTACCCAAAACTATTCTGGATTACTTTGGTTTTTGTTGGCCTCCATATTTCGTAATCACGATTCCAAGGAATTTCCAGGGAGAATTTAATTAGGCTTTTCTTTTCTCTTCAGCTTCTTTACTGTAGATCCCGACGTTTCGAAAGCGTGCAAGCTTTCATCCTCAGGGCATCTAACAACATTACAACCAGGAATTAGGCTACATCCCTACTATAACCTAAAATTTAACACCTAGTTTGTCGCAACACGGACACGGCCAGCACATAATGGAGCTCACTTCGTAAGAACGTGAACTCCATAACAAGCTCAATATAGGCCTACTCTCTTGAGGCTTAGTTACATACCTGTTTTTAGGTGGTGCCTTTTCGTTAGCAGGACAGTGAACTTGAACCACTGCAGAAGCGTGACGTAAAATATGCAACCCCTGACGGCTCATTTCCAGCCTTGAAGTTAAAATTAGGTCCCGCACGGTCAGGCAGGTAGCGGATTTTCAACCCTTTTTTCGAAGAAACGCAGTCGATCAGTTTTAAAGGGGTGGGTTTTCTACTTACTTCAACACCTGGGTTGAAAATACATCGACACACCAGTCCTCAGCTTTTCTATTAGTTCCAGGCGATCAGTTTTAAAGGGGTGGGTTTTCGCTGAACTTCAACACCCGCTGTTGAAGAACGGCGAAAGAATTTTCGCTCAGTTTATGTGTCGATCACTATCCCTGGAACCGATAAACCATCGGGTAAAATTTGCAGTGTTTCTTTTATAGTAAAGGGGCAAAAGCAGGATTTTCTAAAGCGATTTCTACCACGTTACTGATTGCATTCGCCAGCCGTTTTAACAGTTAAAACACCCGTTTTAATGCCTAATAAGAAAATTATTACAATCGCTGCGCCTTGGGTTGTAAAATAGAAAAATGAAAAAACAACTTCTTTTTATTAACTTAATTACGGCCTTAAAAAAGACCGATTTACATGAAGTGAACAAACATCTGAGCGTGAATAAAAGAAGTGTCCGTCCACTGTTTACTTCGAGAAATAACTTGGTGGAAGAAGTTATTGGGACCAATAAATACCAATAACTATTATAGTTACCTTACCTATATTTTACCAATAAATATAGTAAATTTTAATATACCAAAATTTGGTATTATATTTAATATAACTAAGACATTAGGCACTGAAACCTGAAGATGCTCCCCCCCCCCCACCAAAGTAAAATCCTGGGTGCGCCACTGCCATTGACTAAAATTTGCTCCACGCTGTCGTACGATTATCGTAACAGACTGTTCGAGACGGTGTTATCGGGCTGCGTGCGACGCTTTTTTTTCATAGTTCACGTTTAAACAAAATTTGTTTATTCTATTTAATTTTATAAAATAATTATTTCCCAAATTTATTCCCGGTTTTTATAAAACCTGGCCGAAAACCATTAAAAATAACAGTGACTGGCAAGAGGCATAACACCTGCTACAACCTACCTCTACTGAAAAATCAGCTGATACGTGCTACACCAATGCTGCCATCAAAACAGCGTGAAAGTGCATCGCCCAACGAAGAAGATTGCTTGCTGGATAATTTCAGCTCAAAGCTGTTCGAAGTCGTGAAATACCCAAAATTCTATCAATCCGTTTATTCTGTTCGCTCACCTCAAATAAAATACTCCAAACCTTTTTAATCTTCTGGTCCTTGTTGACCTAAATTCGAAAGGCAGCTGCACCAGCCATCTTGCAGTTGATGTGCAACTCGACCTCTGATGTGTTGGTCCACAATTTTTTTATTTTGTGATCACCAAAACATTCTCGTTAGTCGCGAGATGGATGTTCTTTCTGTCAAGTGAAGTGCCATAGTTGAATTATGGGTTCGAAAAACGTCAACGGCGGTGCCGCGTGTCCTGAAGATGACTTGTGAGCTTCCTGTTGAGAAACTTCGTATCCCACTTTTGACCAATCATGGACCACTCGGGATCTGAAGGTAAAAAAAAATTGTGCACCTTCGGTGTGGCCTGACACCAATTTGGGAATTACATTTTGCACTGTTGTGAGGCCACTATCAAATACTAGTTCCTTTGCAAGTTGCGCAAATCACGTTAGTCAATATTCGATCATCATGGAGATCTATCGACATTTCTTGACATTTGGGTCGTAATTGAATGGCTTCGGCCTCAGGTGTTCCGATTTATGCCAAAGTGCAGACCCCAGGATTCGCTTGGTTGCTATCTGGCAGTTTTGGAGTTGTGATCAATAAATTGCATGCAATGAAAACGAAAGTGAACTTGACTATTTTGATTTTTATTCTTCACTTTTCATTTCAGAAAACAACTATTTATAATGGAATCTCCCCCCTCCTGCTCTGCATGGAATGGTATCAATGCTCAAGGAAACCGTCCTCCTGTCATTAGAAGTGCTTCTCTGTCAAGTGGCATTGATGTGAGTGGCCTTTTTTTCTCCTCTCTTGAGTACTCACTTGAAAGGTTGATTTCCTGGTCGTTTTACGTGGGAGGCGATGAGGGTTGTTGGGATTATCTACCCCAGCGGCTTAGGCTTTGGGGTCGTGTGAGGTGTCGTTTTTGGAGCAAATGTTAAACGTAGATTTTAGGGGTCTCAAACCTGTTCGACTCCACCTGGGAAGAAAATTTAAAAGCCCATTCCTAAGGGGTCCCAGAACTTGAAGCTCCCCAGGAGTTACATGTAGGTTTTCTTGAAGGCTCGAGCCAGAAGTGTAGGGTGGGGTGTCGTTTTCGTCTTGATTTTGAAAGGTGTATCAATGGGTGCTCCCACCAGTTTCTGTTCAGAGATGTTACATACCTGGGTATTAATTTTCGGGGTTAATATGTATTCGCGTATTTTCACCTCAATAAAATTTAATCCCAAAAAAAAAACCCCGTAAAACGTTCTTACGGCTCAGTCTCTCCAAGTTACCAGCACTTTCGAGTTCATGACCATCCTCTAACTAAGAAAATCTCATGAAAGGGGTGTTCAAGTGCATCTGATTGCGATTTCCCCACATCTACGGCTCATAACCGTGAAATCATTCGCTAGGCGTCACTGCACTTAACTACGCTAAATTTGATATAATCATCATATTATATTAGTTACCTACCTACTTATCCCTTAGGCATACGCTCGCTATTCAGTACCCTGACCCCCCATATCTCCCAGATGTACGCAGCTTTTCAACTCTTCTCAACAGTTGATGCAGCTTGTGTTGCAGCTCGAGTATAGTTCATGGTATCCATAAGTAACGCACTTTTTAAGTTCTTCTCATGAAGCTTGGTATCCTTGGTTTTATCGTTTTTGTTATCTATTATCATCTCGATTTTTGATGAAAATTCGCTTGTGCCAATAAACATCGTTGATCATGGTGTTATGTACCATGGATCAACTATTCTGAGAATATCGTATATTGGCGATTTAAACTTTTTTAAAGTGCGGAGAATGGCAACTGTTCAACTGGATATGTGAACATGCAGAATTGCTCAATTTGGTGATACGAGAATCCTAGGGTGGTTCAGCAACGTGAAATGCATCCTCAGCGCTGTACTCCTCACGCTGTTTGGTGTGGCTTCTGGGCGGGTGGAGTAATCGAGCCTTACTTTTGAGGGATGACCAAAGAACCCCGTGAGAGAGGTAAAGATTTCTGAGTGGTTTTGGCCTCAATTGGAAGAAAACGAAGGGTTTTGGTTCCAGCAGGACGGAGCCACTTGCCACACATCGCTCGAGACGATTGCAATTATGCAAGAAAATTTTTCCAACCGCGTCATCCCATTACGAGGGTCCCAGGAGTGGCCAGCTCGGTCCTGCGACTTGACCCCATTTGATTTCTTCTTGTGGCGATTCATCAAGTCAAAGGTGTATACAGACAAACCTTGGAATCTCCTCTAATTGAACGAAGAAGTAAGGAGAGTGAGTGCTGCCATCGACCCAAAAACCTGCCAACGCGAGATCGACGATTTCAATGATCGTTTGATGTAGGCCCTCGTCAAGCGGACGTAATAATAATAGTTGCGTGTTTTATTGAAGTTTGAAAAAGTGTGCTACTTATGGAACACCCTATAGAACTAGGAGGCAACCCCCTGCTGGCCAAAGCCAGCCAACCCCCAACCTCTCCCACCTGTCCTCAGACCCCTTCTACTCGCTTTTCAATAATGAATAGCTTTATTTCCTAAAGAAATACAGGATGAAAGCGAAAGAATTCATTTAGTAGGCGAAATCTATTTTTATCCCTAAGTGTTTCTGCCAACTTTGGGGATCAGTTTTTATTATAAAGTTAACTTACAAATACTTTTGACAATTGGACATTTTTGAATATTATAATTTTTGACAAAAAAAATTTTTCTTTTTAAATTTATTAATTTAAAAATATTTTTGACAGTAATTTTTCTGATTATGTACTGTCATGTTGGTTATTTCATTAGGCCCTGATGATAGAAGAATATATCTCTTGAAACGTCTGCACATTCTGGTCCTATTTGACCGAACCTCAACAACCTTCCTCCCACATTATTTTATAATCTTACATCTCCTCCTGTGATTGAATTCTTGAAGAACAATCGTTTTATTGTCCAAAATGGCATTACTGGGAGCACTCAATTAAGTGGTGATTAATCATTTCTAAAGCATTTAACAACATGTTTTAGTCTTAAAATTCATTCATGTTGAGAGGTGAAAATTACGATAAATTCAAGATGATCTGTTGAACATCATTTTTTTATTTATGATCTTCATTTTATAAATTGATGAATCGTTTTCAAGTTTGTAGAATTTTCAGCAAATTAACTTACCATTCTATGAGGTTAACACTTTTTTTTTTAATCAAAAATTAAAAAAGAAAAATTGTTACTACAAAATTTGTAATATTATTTAATAAGGGAGGTTGGGTACTATTGGGATGGTATTAATTCGAGGATTTGGTAAATATCGGGTATATAAGCTTTTCCCTAGCTATCGGCCAGCTTTTCAATAACTTGCCCACCGGGTATTTACCCCCTTTACATCCCTGGCCTCAGGTGGGTCTCTTGACGGGTAGAATGAGGTTTCATTGTTATAATAAAACGTACAGTACGTTTTATTGGAAGGAACAAGAACGTATTTGTGCCTTCTTGAGTAACGTTTTAACGATGACAAAAGATAATTGAACGTTCTACCATTTAAAACGTTTAGATAAATCTATTTGATAGGTTTATTGATGGTATAGATTTGATATTCAGAGAATCTAAAGTCATTGCGTCATCTGTTCTGCGAAATCATCAATCGTATTACAAGCGGGCGATGAGTGTTCTCATAATTAAGAAATTTTAATCTAACGAGTTTGACGGGGTTATCTTATACATGTATGTTTCAGTCCTGGATTTTGTGCGAACCAGAATATAGTGTTTGTTCAATTGCGACGAGTTCTTCGTTGATTTGAATATTTTCACTTGAGTGAGCTCATGTATTTTCAGTCGTGACTCATCGCTCCGCCCCTCGTGACGTTAGGAAGAGCGGAGTGGTTTGGCCTATACGGTTATTTATTTATTTTTTTGTGTCTCTAGTATTTCGAGAGTGAGGACGAACTCAAGCTTTACTTCGACAAACCTATCATCAAAGACCCCTGGCTAGAACCGCCGTTGGAGTTCCAGGACACGCCGCCTCCCTGGACCGAAAACCGTCGGGCCGTCACCCCTCCGCCGACGTCCTTTTTGTCACCGGGGACGTCCGTTTCGTCCCTCTCTCTCCTGCGGACGTCGTCCAGTCACAACTCGCTGTCCGTGCCGATGGCCAAGCGGGCCGACGATTCGTCGTTTATCACGTCCGCTATGTCCCACGACGTTCTCACCGACCTGTACAACGTCCCGATTGACTCGGACATCTACACTCTCCCCATTGATACAATAAGACCTCACAACTACAGGAAAAGGCATTACAGGTGAGCTCCTCGCGCGGTAGAGAATTTTCTTTTTCCCCTGCTAGTTATTTAGATTACTCGAAATATCCTTTTTTATCAGGCACAATGGGAAAAAGAGACGACGTCATACAACCAATACTGGGTGCCGTGACGATGACGACCGCATTGTGAGGTGCAACAAGCGTCTGAGCGCCCCAGAAAACCCTGAACCCGTCCATATGACATTGCAGGTAAGATATTGTTGTTTGTATTGGTATGTATAGACTATTACAGATGTAACAAAAGAGTTAAAATCAAAACTATGCCCACAGCAGGATAGCATAACAATTTTCACAGGAGATATAAACATTAATCTAATGGAAGTTAACGAGAAATGGGAAATTGCGGAATATTATGACTTATTACATGAACTAGGATTTTTAAGTTGGATTAACATCCCAACTAGAGGGAAAAGCTGCCTGGATCACATAATGGTCAAAGCTCCCAGAGATTTTCTAGTGAACTCAAAATCAGCAATTTTACACTCAAGCATGACGGACCACTACCCAGTAGCGTTTGCGATGGACGGTATAGCACCCTTGGGCGTAAGCGAAAGTAGGATTTATCGTGTCAAAAAGCTAGATACAGATACAGTTAAGCTCAATAGAGAGTTTTTGCAGACCCTTCCACCGATCGGTAGGAGGAAATCCGTAGTACGAATCTGTAAGGAAAGGGGGAGTGCGCATGCGCGAGGACAAATCGGTAAGGAATCTGTAGCAGTAGGCGGTACGAATCCTTATTCCTACGGGTTACCAAATCAGTATAGAAATCTGTATGAAAAGCAACATAACCTGACGCTTGTGTAACCCCGTTGTAACCTCAAGATGTTATCTTGTAAACAAACGGGCTTGTATTCTGCTTTGTTATTTTTTGTTCTCAGTTCGCTTTGTTCTCTTCCGTTTTATTCTGTTCTACACTCGATGGATGAATTGGAAATTTTTATTCCACCCATTTCCTCTTCACAAAAAAACGAGTGGCAGTAGGAGTCCTCGTAGGACTTGTAATAAGTAGGGCTGCCAGACGTCCTCTTTTTTCCGGACATGTCCTCTTTTTCACACCCTGTCCGGGCGTCCTCTCTTTTTTCATTTTTCGGGCAAATGTTCTCTTTTTTTTTTAAATCTCTCATTTTCTGAAATTACCTCGAAATTACCTGAAAATCGTTTGGGCTACCTACCTATCTGGAACAGCCTGCTTAGAAAAAATCTTGTTCTTGTTAAACCTATGTCCATCGTGGGCGTTGACATCGAATACAGGCAGCTTCTTCGCCACTCCAAATCCCGTTGGTTGTCGTTGTTTCCCTGCATAAATCGTGTGCTTCAAATGTATGAACCTCTGGCGTCGTATTTTATGTCTCAGAGCAACCCTCCTATCCTAATAAAAAATCTGTTTGAATAGCCAGAAAATGAAAGTGACTTGTGGTTTCTACATTCATTAATATTTTCTTTCAATGAAAAGATTAAAAAATTGGAAGCCAAACATAACTCAGTTTTGGAGGTGCTAGCTTCGTTGGAGGAAGTCGAAGATTTTCTGACTGAAAGACTGAAGGAGAAATTTCTCCCTAAATCTAATTTCTCACTAAATTTAAAGCCATGAACTGCAGTCAAAGATGGTGTGAATATTTCCATCTTGTCGACCAATCAGAGAAACACACAGCTTCTCAAATTGTGCCAAATTGTTTTCGCCATTCCTGCCCATAATGCCAACGTCGAGAGAATATTAAATATTCTCATTCCATCAGAGAAAATTTTTCTCTGATGAACTCTCAGTGGATGAGAGGAACTGACTACATGTCCCCACAGTAAAGGTTTTTCATCAATCAGATGGATGATGGTTTGTTACCTACCTAATCGGGTATTATAATAATATCTACTTCAAGTTTTTAGTTTCAACATTCAACATATTATGTTGAATGTTGAAACTAAAAACTTGAAGTAGATTCTATTCCTATTAGAATTACATCATTTTCTATAATATAATATTATTATATTTTCTATAATATTATTACATTTTCTATAATATAATATCATTATATTATAGAAAATGATCTAATTCTAATAGGAATAGAATCCACTTCAAGTTTTTAGTTTCAACATTCAACATATTATAATACCCGATTAGGTAGGTAACAAACCATCATCCATCTGATTGATGAAAAACCTTTACCTTATAATTATATTATAATATAGTATGTGCATTTTGTAATTTATACGTTATATATCTTGATGTCCTTTTTTTCCTTTTCTCTCATCAGGCAACCCTAGTAATAAGAAATACTTGTGAAACACTCAAACGCAACAAGTCAAAACTTCACGGCGACCTTTTTTTTGGATTTTCATCCATTTTCCTCTTCACAAAAAACCGAGTGGCAGTAGGAGTCCTCGTACTTGTAATAAGAAAATTTCTTATTACAAGTATTTAATACTTGTGAAATACTCAAACGCAACAAGTCAAAACTTCACGGCGACCTTTTTTTTTTGGATTTTCATCCATTTTCCTCTTCACAAAAAACCGAGTGGCAGTAGGAGTCCTCGTACTTGTAATAAGAAAATTTCTTATTACAAGTATTTAATACTTGTGAAATACTCAAACGCAACAAGTCAAAACTTCACGGCGACCATTTTTTCTTGAGGTATGTGAGAGTGAAAACAACGTGCGCGTCACTTTAGTAGTCAATTTTTCCATAAGGATTCGTAAGGAATCTGTAGTGGGGTGGTTGAGGTGGTTAGCTTCCAGTCATGGTCGGCCTAGACAGCCCATACGGATTTCCTGCTACGGATTCGTGGAAAGGTCTGCAAAAACTCTCTAATGAAGTGATGAAGATAATTGACTGGAGCCCTGTTTTTGGTCGTGCTGATGTAGATGAGGCATTCAATTTATTTCTGTCCTTATTGCAAACAAGTATTGAATTGTGCTCCACGTACGCTAAGCCGAAAAATCGTAAGCACAGAAGATTAAAACCATGGACTACTGCAGCAATTGTCAATTCCATAAACTACAGAGATGATTTAGCCAAGAGAATAAAGAGGGATCCAAGCAATCAGAGGCTGAGAGGTTATTATAGTAGATACAGGAATAAACTTAAAGAACTCACCATCAAGGCCAAAAATGCGTATTTTGCAGATCAGATCGCCAAGTCTGAAACGGGAAGAGTATCATAATTATTAAGAAACTAGTTAAAGATGACTTGGAATTGACTGATCCATACGAAATTGCTAACCATCTCAATGAATATTTTGCATCAATTGGGGAGAAATTAAATGCACAATTTTCCAATTATAATCCCGAAAGTAGCTTGCCCAGAACTGTTACGTCAAGAATGAGTTTCCGAGCTGTGACAGGAGACCAAATTTTTAGAATTATTGCTTCAATAAAAGGGGGGACTGGACCCGGATGGGACGGCATTTCGTCAAACCTAATTAAGGAATTTTCACTATTTTTGACGGCTCCACTCACACATATAGTTAACCTTAGCTTGTTGAATGGAAAATTTCCTAACGCTCTGAAAATTGCAGTAGTCCGGCCACTATTCAAAAAGGGAACACGCACGTTGGCTAGTAATTATCGTCCAATCTCGTTGCTGTCTAACTTTGCAAAAAATTTAGAGAAAGCCGTCAAAGAACAAGTAACCGCCTACTTAGAAGAAAACAATCTACTATCCGCATCACAATACGGATTCCGAAAGAAGCTTAGCACTCAGGATGCAATCGTTAAGGTGGTTTCAAAAATCTCGAATGGCCTACATGAAAATGAAAAAGTAATAGGAATTTTTATAGATCTTACCAAGGCTTTTGACTCGATCGAAACTTCTAGGCTCTTACTGAAGCTAGAGAGATTGGATTTTGACGATGTGGCGGTCAGGTGGTTCACTTCTTACCTCTCCAATAGACAACAATTTGTACGAATACAGGACGTCACTAGTTCCAAAATCCCCATTGTCTATGGAGTACCCTTAGGTTCAGTTTTAGGCCCTCTGTTGTTTCTTATACACGTAAATGATGTATTCCGTACAAATATTGATAACAGTGTTCTCATACACGTAAATGATGTATCTAGTGAAAATATAGATAGGAGTATGGTTGCATTTGCAGATGATATGGCTGTAATTATAAAGGGCAAAACATGGCAGCAGGTCCACCTCGATGCTGAACGGGCTTTGGAAAAAATAACAAACTGGTTTGCGCTAAATAGTCTGACCATGAACGTATCAAAAACTAAATACATTACATTCTCAATAAACATAGCAGGACAGCCGAATGAGTCATTTCTTTCTGTCCATCAAGAAAACATAATATTATAACAGGATATTATCCTGTAAGTGTGAGAGAATAGATAGAGTTGAGGAGATTAGATATCTAGGCGTCTCTTTAGACCAACATCTAAAATGGAAGAGTCACATCAATGGACTCATAGCTAGAGTTAGGAAAACATTTCATATACATATTCATTATTCTTAGAAACTGGCTAGATAATAGAAATATTACGATGGCGTACTACGCATTTGTTCATAGTTTAATAATATATGGAGTACTTGCATGGGGCGGTGCGTACCAGAATAATTTCAGCTCCTTGACTGTGGCAATCAACACACTTTTACGAACAGCATTGAAATCGAACAGGCGCTCATCCTCTGCGAACCTATATAGCACACTTGAAATACTACCTCCGAGAATCACTTATATATATAGACTGGCAGTGTATGTGTACAAAATTAAAGATGATTTCCAGAAGTGTCAAAGAAGTAGGTTCACGAGATCGACAATGACGAGCATGCTGGCAATAGAACGCTCTAGAAGTGATTTCTTGGTTGGCACCCGCTGTTTTTGAACATCTCCCGTATACTATTAAATCCGCTACATCTATGTTAGAGTTTAGGAAAAAAAGTGTTGGCCTTCCTGAAGGAACAAGAAAACACTAATGTCATTATTCAAAAATTCAAGTTTTAAGGGGAATATGTATATCAGGGGTGAAATTAGTCTTAGTTACCTACTTACTTAGTAGTAGTATAGTTGGACTGTAATTTAGTTTTAGAATTACTTGAAGGACTTAGTAATTAAAAATGTAATAGTTATATACATTAATCGCATATACTTATATTGTACAACGAGAGCTGTTTGAGTCGGGCCTGGACGGGTCGTAGACCTTTAGGCCGGTATCCAAAAGACTGGAATAGGGAAAGCTCCATTGTAAGTTTACGAAAAACAAATTTATGTATAAAAATTTATGTGAATAAATAAATAAATAAATAAATTGTAGGGGCGATTGTAAACTGGGCCACATCTTCGGATGATTCATGTAAATCGGGCCCCAAGAGCCCCCTTCGCCTGTTTGATATACAGCCCATCTTGTAAACTGGGTCCCTTGCGGACGAATGTAAAATGGGCCGTGGGCTTATAGAAGAAGTCAATCATTGCAGTAAATTCATTTTGATTACATATTTACATGCGCACCACAAACAGTCAGAAAGTAAAAGGGTGGAATTCACAGTCGTCACTCGAATTTGAGGGGGTCCTCATCACGACCCTTGGGCTGGAGTTGCGGGCAGCGCCCCATCGTTCGTTTCGAGTCATGCAACCAAACCCATTCCCCAGTCTTGAACTCCTTCTGCCGGGCCCGACGGTCAAAACGCTCCTTCTGCTGCCGCATCTGGGCCCCATGATTCTTGCAGCGCACTCTTTGGTTTACTGCATGTGCTTCCGAAGGGAGAACACATACGGAGCCGAGAGTGGTTCTTCCCTCATGAGAGGTCCTACCAAGTTCTCTGGTAGGTGGAGCTCACGACCATACACCATCAATGCTGGCGTGAAGCCGGTCGTGACATGGGGCGCACTCCTGTAGACCAGCAGGTAAGAGTGGTAGCAGCTTGTCCCAATCATTTTGAACGGAACC
This sequence comes from Pilophorus perplexus, assembly GCA_955831195.1. Taxonomy (NCBI): domain Eukaryota; kingdom Metazoa; phylum Arthropoda; class Insecta; order Hemiptera; family Miridae; genus Pilophorus; species Pilophorus perplexus. Next base: position 10,343,867 of record OY037009.1, read on the forward strand.
CCATGCCATCTTCGCATACACAAACTGACGTGGTTCAGTTTATCACTCACTAATGAAGGTGTGGCCCAGTTTACATCGAGAGTTGACCTCTGCTTTTGGACTCCTGCTCTCGTGGCCCGGTTTACACCCGCCCTTGAAAAGGTCTACCCTCTTCTATGATCGAAAATAATTTACGAGACTTTGAAATTGTCATTCTTCATTTGAGCTACAATTTAACGATACCTACGTTTTTACGTACATATATGTTTCTTTTGACATTGTAGAACGCCCCTAATAGCCTGATAGGGAAAAGGAAAATTATCCTGACTTCAAATGCCTCCTTGGTCACTGCCTGCTCTCCGGGGAGCCACCCAAGGCTTATATTTACCTTTTTGATCTAATTGATGTTTTTACGTTTCCCAGGAGGTGAGGCAGTTCCTCCACACGCTCTACAGCGGCAACCAGGGCGACAACAGGCAACCCCAAGCCAAAAAGAAGCCCAAGAAGAAGGCGAAGACAATCGTCGAAGAGAAATCCGTCAAAGACCCCCCAAACAACACCATCAGCACCACCAACAACGGGAACAACGGAACCAAAAACAGCCTGTCGCACATCCTCAAACAAACGCTGTGCAACATGTTCAGGATGAGGAAGCAGTCGAATTCATGTCGGACGGCCATCAAGGAGAACAACAACGAGCGCCTTTTGGTTCTCGGCGTTCCAAAAGTGTTGCCACCTTTGCAGGAGAGGGCGCTGCCTCCACTCCCAGACAAAACGACTCCCATCCCCACTCTCATCACCAAAGAAAGTGCTATAGACTTTGCGTCCAGCATTGAAAAAGTGAAAGATGTAAGTTGAAGTCAAATTTTACGGAATCGTATTGTTTGTTGAGTTATTAAAAAACTGTTCCTTTTGTATTTCAGTACGGATGGTATTGGGGTCCAATCAGTGGTGAGGCTGCGGAAAAAATCCTCAGCAACGAGCCAGATGGGTCATTTATCGTTCGGGACTCGAGTGATCACCATTATATTTTTTCATTAACTTTTAGGCTCAACGGCTGTGTTCGGCATGTTCGTATTGAACATGATCAGGGTGAGTTTGAAGTGACGTTGTGCTCGTTGAGAGCAGTGTTGCCAATTTGTACATCTGAGTGACACTGGCTACAGGCGAAGGAAAATGTTTCACTTTTAGAAACTTGTGTTTTGTTTGCAGGTAACTTTAGTTTTGGATCTTGTACTAAGTTTAAGAGTCAGACGATCGTGGAGTTTATTGAGACTGCAGTTGAGCACTCGAGGAGTGGGCGGTACCTGTTTTTTCTTCACCGACGCCCAGTGCTCGGCCCTATGAGAGTTCAACTTCTTCACCCGGTCTCTAGGTTCAAGCACGTTCAAAGCCTTCAGCATCTGTGCAGGTTAGTTCAATTCTGTGCTCCAGTTTTCGTCCAGTTGATCTTCACCGTGACTTTACCTCGTTTTTTGTACAGGTTCGCTATAGTGAAGGTGGTCCGAAGGGATTTGATCCCGACTTTGCCTCTCCCCCGAAGACTCATCGACTATTTGAGCGCCCCGCAGTATTATTCGGAGCAGCTGTCCGACCAAGAACAACCTTCTCCTCCTCCCTCGCTCCACCTGTTCTCCTTCACGGCTCCAACACCCCAGCAACACTTTTAACAACCGTTCAAAAAGCCGCGATGGGCCCGAAATCGGGTTTACTACAGGTTGGTGATATGTGTCGCCTTGTTTCAAGGTATTGGACCAATCAATGTAGTTTAGTTATTGGGCTAAAGTGTCAGTCGATTGAGTGTGAATCATTGTGGCTCGCGCTTGTTTAGAAGCGTGAAAAGAGAAGGTTTTACAGCATCCGAACTGGCTTAATGGTTACCATCGAGTTCCTTCCTGTTAATGACGTTTACTCCTTACTTAATGGGTCCAGACGGAAAAGGTGGCCATCTAGTTACCTCCCGTTCCGCTATGAAAACGAATTGGTTTATTTCAAGTTACATACTCTTGGTAGAAATGGCGTTTTGATACAATCTCATTTTGTGAATGTAAAAGCAACAGGTAAGGGGCAAGTGTGACATAGGACGAGGCGAATGCAACCTTCGTCGCACTTTACCACACTTTTGGGGTCACACTTGCCCCTCACTCGTTCCAGAGGGGGGAAAGTGCAAAACCTCCCCCCCCCCCCCCAATAACCCTCCCACGCGCACAACAATGCGCTAATGAGACATAAGCACTTTCAAGTCGTTAATATACAATTCTTAAGAATAGAATTGGCCAGCTTCGTTTAAAGCCTCCTCCACCAAGCTAATCTTCCATTTCAATAATGCCAACTCACTATAATGGTAGTTTATGGCCCCGAAAGTTTTCACGCGTTGTATTTCACGGCTCTCCCAATAGAGGGCAGGAATCAAAGGCGACCGCACTACGTCAACTTTGGTGCAGAAACCACAAAAGATTAGGGAGGGTTCGCATTCAAAATGAAAAGTTGGGCGCTAGTGTGCGCATTTCCGTTCAGTAGGAGGAAGCAGGAATTGGGAGTCACTTGAGGAAAAAACAACGTTATAATTATGTTCTCTTAATGCTTCGCACTAATCGACTGATCCTTCCTAGTTCACTATGCCAGTGATCTCCATAGCGCCACGCTCCCTCCTACCCAGCATAATTTGCCTTTTGGGTCAAGTTCCATAATATGGAACTTGACCCAAAAGGCAAAAATATTATTTTAGGCTAGCCGTCATATCCATCCAAATATATTCCTCTTTTTGATTCACAGTTTACACCGTTAAAATGCCTCGTGTGAGTTATCACATCACCCGAATCGGCTTTGCCAAAAATTTAGCTCTATTGAGATCACTGGCTGGGTAGCTCTGGTCAAATGAGCATGAAAATCAAGGCGTAGTCTCCTTCTAGAGTTAATATTTCCTTATGACTGGTTATCAATGTTCTGGTATGTATCATGAAAGGCCTTATATTCAGTATATTATTATTAAGTAAGTAATAAGAACGAAGGGTGGTTTTCTGTTGGAGGAGTTGACGACTCGAATTTATGTGGTATTATTGATTATTGATGCCTGGGGCTTTTTGACTGGCATTGTGATCTACTATCAGGTTTTGCACCGCAGGTTCATTTCAGTTGTTCTCTCGTAATAATAACGATTCGTGCTATCGAAATTCTGCTAATGTCAAAAGAAAGTATTGATATTGCCGATTATTAAAAATGATAGATGTATATAAGTGATATTGACCGAGTGAAACCTTGCTATAAATTCAAATGAGCCTGTTTTGTTGTTTATTATTTCATCGTTATTTACGATTATTGATTATCGCAAAGTTCCTATCCCCAGCAAAAACTAAGGAAAACCGGAGTGGTCCACTTTGAACAAGAACATGATTTGGAATTGAAATCGACTTATGTCGACAACCTTGACCGTAATTGAACCCCTGGAGGCACTAAACAACTTGTCTCAATTACCCACATGCTGCCCAAAAAGCTCCATCAATGAATTGGCCCAACCGCTGTTGCGCTGGATCAATGGCATGACAATTGACGATCTAGTCCGAATGGCGTGAGCGCTAATTTTGAACTTTTCCTGTTTCAGTAAGCTAATTTGGATCATTTTGGTCAATATTGTCACGAGTTGCCTCCTCCAACACCGTAAACATCTCTCCCTTTCCAACTCCCAACGCACTCACCTCTTCGGTGTAACTGTTGAATAGAAATGTATTGTGATTTCATCATACTAGTCGGCGAAAAAATCATTAGCTGCGTTTCCTTTATCAAACTCCTGATTGTCTCAGTTCCCAAGTTATAATCGTTTTTCTAGGATTATTGTGTTAATTGACCTATAGCGTTAAGTTTCCATACCAAAGCGAAAATAGCGTATCAATAATGTTCGAAGGTTGAAAATGCCTAATTTATTAGTTTGTAAGGCGTTCAATGCACGTTTGTGTCGCGTTGGCGAAAATTGCATTGTGAGGTGTTGACGCGGAGTTTGTGACTTGAGGGTCCCGATGCATAGTACTTAGGATTCCTACTTGCGGAGTTTGAGGGAATTTATTTTGATATGAGTACGTTTTTTTAATTTCCCTAGTGGAATTGAGTGAAGCGGAACTTTTGAAGTTTTGGTTCTTCATGTGCAGGAAGTTTGACGAAACCGATTTGGTTGATTTTGTTTCCTAAACGCTCAAAAAAACGTCGCTTTGACCTAGTGAACCTTTGAAATAGTACTTACTTGTAGGTATTGTGTTTGTATCGTTACTCATTGTTGTTGATTTGCGAAGCAGCCTATGAGGTGGCTTGTTCGAAACTGGATGATTCAAAGCCTGCACAAACTTTGTGCATAATAGTAAACTGTAATTGCATACTGTACTGTGTGAATAGTAGTAGGACATGAGGGGTATTCATGGTACGTTTAGCTAGTCGAATCTTTAATGAGAGAATGGTTAAGTAAGAGTTCCGTGAGGTTTCTCAGTGTTTTTCCGTTCAAAAATCTAAGTGCTCCTGGCTGGGCTAATCAATCACTGAGAGGTTTTTGCTGTTTTGAAGAACCAATCGCAGCCCTACTTTTGACGATTTTTTGAAGATTCGATGCCCTTGACGTCAATTCTGCTTTTGATGATTCGACGTCTTAACCGTGAAGATCTCTATGCATTGACGCCTGTACACTTCGTCACTTTAGAAACAGCATGACACATATAATTTACTGCCATGTTGGGGTTAATTTTAGTGTTTCAACCTTGTGGTTGAAGGGGAGCTAAAACCCCAGAATATGTTCGAAATTAGCGGGGAATAAAATCGTCTCCCGAGTGTTAGAAACAATTCCTCGTCAGTCATCTCATAGACCTTGCACGTGTCCCCTCTAAAGTTCCAAATTAATCTCACCGTCAAAACGTTTGAAAGCAAAAAATGTCTCGCCAGAGTCGGGACTTTCACTGACCAATGAAATTAAACTCTCCCGATCGTAATGCCCAAAATAAGCGAGGAGAGGATAAAATCATTTTATTCCATTTCCCTACAATCTGCACAGTCCTATCAGCCGCAAGCGCTCCCGGCCGGTCATGTTCAAGATTCTATTCTTCTCGTTGTCAAAATCACCCGATCGTCGGAATTCGTTGGTTCGAAATTTACCATTAAAATTTGGATCGCTAGGTAGGATACAGTGGAATCGCCGTTTCAATCAGAATGTAGACAACGAAAATAGGGATAGTTGCTCGGATTTACGCGCGTCGGAAATTGCACTCAACAGGCTTATCAGACCTAAAATTGGCTCGGGGATCCGAATTCGAAAAAAGGGGAGTTCCCATTTAAAATAAGAAAGTTGGGCGCATTTGCGCGCATTTTAGGGGGATCTCAACCCTACCAGTATGAGGGGACAGAGAGGCCAAGACAGTAGGAAAAATCATCGTATTTTTATCACTTACCGTTTTGGAGGAGATGTCGGTTGGGCGATGTTAATGGATGGTGCAGAATCCAGTATTCCTAAGCCGGTCTCAGCTCATAGAGAGTCCGTGGTGGGCCTGGCTGATGAAATTGAGAACCACTGTTAACTGGGTTCAGGAATCTCAGGGAAATCCCGAAATGGAGCCCTTGTCGTCTCTCGCCATTGCGGGCATAATCATGGAATCCATTTTCACCTTGGAGGACTTCAGTGGAGTGAAGTATCAGAACATCTCTGGCGACGTTACCCTTTAGTCCTCTGCCTACTCCTCCAAATCTGTAGATCCCGGAAGTCATTCAGACGCCTCTGACAGGCGCCCTGGAAATCTTTATCTGACTCCCATTGTCATAAATTACTCATCAACACAAGAGACTGCCAACAACCACATTTTAGGACTCCTACCCAACACTCTTGAATGTGGGCAGGCTAAACGTAGAATTTGTCTCACAACAACCGAAGAAAAGCATCCATTGCATCTTGGCACATCTCAGCTGACTATGAGGGTAGCTTGTCACAATCATGTTATTGCCAGCAACGAATTTATCTGCAACTGAAGACAATAAAAACAAAGACATTTTCTTCCACTCACACAATCCTTAGATCATCGAAGTACAAAAATAAGAGGAATAAGTAAACAATTTTTTTTTGTGTCACGCTGCTTTTTAAGTGATGATGTACTCTGTTCACATACTGTGATGCTTCGATGATGTATAACATCAAGTTAAAAAATCGAAAAATTAAACTTACGGACTTTTACACTTTAGTATCGATTCGTATTGTGTTCAATGACACGTGTAATTCTTCACAGTACACCTTGTAATTGACAGAGAATGTGTTTATTATTCGATTGTATACATTCTACGCTATAATACACAGGAATGGTATGTCATCCAAGTTTTTGAATTTGCCATTCATCGGACTGCTTTTGATTGTGTAAAGGTTTGCTATACTGCTTTAACTTGCGTCAAGGTTAGAATCACTCCTCTCCTTTCATACTGTCCTGCAAAGATGAACTTGGTTTTGTAAGTTTTAGACAATCACTTGAGTGTGTAGTACCGCCGATCCGTTTGGTTTTTCCTCGTGTCTTCACTCACTCGTCTTTCAAGCTGTTAACGTCTGTTGGTGTTCAATATGCCAGTGGACGTCAACGTGAGCCATTTTTTTGTTCATTTCGTGCATGTTACGATCTCATAACATATCACCGTAAACGTTTGAAACGCATCGTCCCCGTGTACAAAAAACGTATTGTACAGAATGTTTTTATATTGGGTTGAGCCTTTATCCGGCTTTTTGGTGTGAATGTGTGCAAAATCGTACTAATCCTTGTGCCAGAAGAACTTTTCTCCCCATTCCCCACCACTCCTCCATACCCTTAATTTTAGATTAGTGTCAAACGATTCTTCTGGAGGTTTTCATTGTATGTACGTGTAAAGGATCAAGGAGGTTTTGATACGGTGTAAAGTTGGTTTTGTAACGTTGGATTGTGTTCAACTGCTGTCATCCGCACGCCATGAACTTAAATAATACATTCATGTTGATTTTATCTGATAAATATTGATTTGTCATTTCCCCTGTATTTGTTCGGTTGTATTTTTGCTCTTAGAAGAGCATTGTTGGGTATCTTAGTTGGGTGACAAAATGAATTACGTCGTTGGACAGAAGGTTGGTGTCTTCAAGGTCCTCGGATGAGCAGAGTGAGGGTGTTCGAGAATCAGCTACATAACGTCTCAACAGTTGCTTAGCTACTACAAAGAGTGTACAAATGTTCTAAGGATCCACGAGACAAGCAGCGTTGCTTTTGGCACCGTCGACCTCCAGTGCTTTCTAGCCCCCCCCCCCCCCCCCCCTCCCCCTCAGTCTGAGCAACACTGCCTTCATTATGGCGATTTGTAGGTGCACTTGCGCCCTCCCCACTTACGAATACAGTTTAACTTGCGAATACAGTTTCTTCCACCTCCTGGCGTGAATGGTCGTCGAAAGAATAGTCCAGCCATGATCATAGCTCCGAATCTCGGTAGCAGAAAGTTTCTCCTCGGAAACTTGTTTAGGGTGGTTAGAAAGAGAATAATATATATACTAAAATATATAATATAATATATAATTATATAACCAGCAGAATAATATATAATACCTATTATTATCCTAAAATTCCTCTCGTCGGCGGTGCCGCTAGAGGGGGAAGAAGTCCCATTTTTTGGTTTTTTCGCCCCTATCTCGGGATTGGTCAATCCTACCTAAAAACTCACCATATACTGAAATAAAAAGCACGAGATTCTCTACAACTTTGATTATATACATTGTATACTAATTCCCAACCGGTTTCGAGATATACCCTCCGTAAAAGTGACAAATTGTTTTAAAAAAACTCATTTTTACCTCGTGTTTTCGTTAAACATACGTTTTAAACGGTTCATCCTAGAAAACAACGTTCTTCGAGGAAGTTGTAGAGAATTAAATTCTCTTCAAGAACATATCCACAAACGCCAGTTTATCTCTATCCGGTCAATAATTATTACCTACAAGTTTTAAGATTTTTGGGGTGAAAATCCGTATTTTTGGGATACCTGATATGGCCCATTTTCTCATCATTTCTGAACAGAAACCCTCCATTGTACGTTATAGTGACGTCTGAAGAGTATTTTATACTTGAAATTCAGGTGATCAAAATGACTAGGACAATAAACAACTGGAAAAAGTTTATTTACCTATTTCGTTATAATTGTTTTCTTTATTTTCCCTTAAATTCGATTAATTTTTGCGGACTTGCAATCGGAGGTTTGATCCTATTTTTGGTTTATTTGAAAGCCTTATGGTAACATCTTTTTAATATAGATATTATGCACATGCACTCTTAATTCCGTATGTAAGCTGAGCAGATTAGGAAGATCCCCTAGCATCTTCTGGTGCCCAGTCGTTTTGCTTCCGAGTCTGCGAAGCAGCGGAGAAAAAAAACTTTCGGGAGAAAAAAAATTTTTGTTGTCCGAATTTAAAATTTCCACTCGCATTTTGCGTTTCATAGCCTACTGAACAAATTTGGTTCCGTGTCTGTCGGTCTGTGGGTCTGTGGGTCTGTCGGTCTGTCCGCATTTCCTTGTTACAGCCATAATTTCCACAATTTTGAATGAATTTAGCTCAAATTTTGAGGGATTATGCGGATCAGGCTCCTTGAGGTCCCATACGAATTTCAGCACAATTGAATCAGCGGTACGCTCTGCGCATGCGCTAACGTGAAATTCTTGAAACAGGCATAACTTTCTCAATTTTGATCGGATTTCAATCAAATTTTCAGGAATTGTGTGCGTATAGCTCTAGATGGTACCCTGTCAGTTTCATCACGATTGAATCAGCGGTACGCTCAGCGCATGCGCGAACGTAACTTCCTTGCCACAGCCATAACTCCTACAATTTTGATCGGATTTCAATCAAATTTTCAGGAATTGTGTGGATATAGCCCTAGATGGTTCCCTATCAGTTTCATCACGATTGAATCAGTGGTACTCCCTGCGCATGCGCGAACGTAATTTATATATATATATTCTTGAAACTCTCGAGAAATTCAAAAATGATGTACGTTTTGAGATAGGTTGAGCGCCCTCAAGGATTTTTTCCGTTTTCCCCTCCTTCAACCCCCTCTCCTTCCCTAAAGAAGGGAAGGAGTGGGGATTTCAGCCAATATTGATCCGATTTTGATGAAATTTTCAGGGATTACGCGGGTTGTGCCGTAGATGATTACCCAGGCTTTGGGTAAAAAATTGAATCAGCGGTACGCTCTGCGCATGCGCTAACGTGAAATTCTTGAAACAGGCATAACTTTCACAATTTTGATCGGATTTCAATCAAATTTTCAGGAATTGTGTGCGTATAGCTCTACATGGTCCCCTATCAGTTTCATTAAGATTGAATCAGGGGTACGCTCAGCGCATTTTATGATGGTGTCACTTTGATTGTAACGAGGAAGCTGCTGTGCCATCTCCTTGGCAGTGTATTTTTTTTTTTTTTTTTTTTTGTGTTACATCTGCTACTCGGATAGTCCTTGGAGAGACAAGAAAATGCGTCATTATTAAATATTGACAGAAGCATAACTAATTTTGTTGTGTGGTTATCGAAAACGCCGAAGACAAGACCAGACTCCTTCCACCAAAGCTGGACCGCTTTCCATGGCCTCCATCCGAGCTCTGTACTTAGCATGCCCATATCTATGCGCCGTAGAGCAGGATTGCTTCAGTCGTGCTCATGAGGAGCCGTCTTTTCATTGGCGAAGGGCCACCAACACTCGCCATCAGCCTGCATTAGTTACCTACCTACTACTCTTGCTACTTTGCCGCCGCCTTGCAGATGTTCCTCCTGAAAGAGAGCTTGCCATCCATCATCACTCCCAGGTAGGGTATTGAGTGAGTCGTTTCAATGATCTGAGGGTTCACGTACATTGGGACGCACCTGTCAGTTCGCCTGGTTACCAGCAGCACAATCTCTGTGTTTTGAATAGCAAGGGAGAGAGCAAATGTTGGCAAGCAGAGTTGAAAGCGATTCTTATGACTAATGTCACAGCCATGCTCATCTTCCTCTTACGGTGGATCCCAGCCTGACTCCTTTTTGCGGCAGGGACTACCTCGTACACTGTGTCAATTTCCTTTCCCTTGGTGAAATCGTCCTGCCTAGGTGACAATCCCCCAGCTTGGGTCACTGCCTCCCGGATTCTTTCTTTTAGCAACTTTTCGTACAGCTTGCCTGCCACGTCCAACACACAATGTGTGGATGTGGCATGTAGACCTTTATGTCATAAGGGTCTACATGCCGATGCTGTATTAGGATCGCATTTGCCTTTTGGAATGAGCGACAACCTTGCAACTTTCCAGGTGTCAGGAAATATTCCCTTCACCCAACATGAGTTGGACGTGTATAGGAGAAAGTTCAGGGTGTGTTTCAGCTAAAGCCTTGAATATCTAAGCTGGGATTCCATCTGGTCCTGGGGTCTTTTTGTTGCGCAGGGACCTTGCTGCCGGTCTCAGAATTTGGCCCTGGTGGATCTCGTTTTCTTGTACTTGGGTGCGTTTATGTTCCTCTAAAGGGTGGGGGGGAACAATCCCGCAACAACTTTGCCCTTGAGATCTGCTGTCATTTCCGGGCTTGACTTCACTTCTTGCAGCTTCTGCATAACAGTTCTGTATCTCAGTGCCCAGAGGTTTTTATCGACATCTTCGCTAAGCTGCTTCCATTTCTGGGCCCTGCTCTTACAGATCGGTTTTTGAGAGCCCTCTTTGCTTGCTTGTACTGCTCCGTTTTTTCCTGAAACTCACGGGAGTAGTCGATGCACTGTGGACACACTGTGCCGCACCACATTATTAGACACAGCATTTTGAATTGTGGAAATTTTGATCGGCATGACGTCCACATCTACTTATTACGAACGTACCTGCTTTCGGCAAGGGGGCTTGGCCGAACGACGTGGCCACACCAGTCGACATTGCCGCTCGACCTAAAAGCGCGCCCGCACTATGCCGAATGAGGCCGAGTGGCATGTTGAAATCGGGAAACTTGGTTCGAAATGACTGTCACACTTGTTTTCGGTTTTTGGCAAGGCAGTAAGGTCGAACGATGCGTCCACACTAATGCCGATTGGCTTAGATCGAAGCTATCTATAGCTATCTCGTTGGGCTGAACGGTGAGCCAAGCCATGATACGCTCTATGATACGTTTTTGTCGGCATTTTCAGCCTTCTCGTACCCTGACCGACCTACTCATGGCTGTAATCCATCGAGGTAAATTAGTCGGTCTGTGGCTGGCATTGTCGCGGCCGCCATAAGAGTTTGTGATGCCTAAATCTCCTAGCTGTGCAGGTGGCTCCAGGAACTCTCTCTCCATTTCATTTCCCACCTTGTCACGGCTGGGATGAAATGGCGTCAAGGGTACATAATCATCTCCACTACCTTTCGCACCCCTCTGCATAAAAGCCCTCTCGTAATAAATGTCTGAATGCCACGTGGGAAATCTTGACGGCGATGCCGCACGTTTTGCCGTATTCGACCCATTCCTCGCAAATGGACCCTCTCCTCTTCTGCCAATCCCATTACTCCACCCACAATTCGTACGAAAGGGCCGCTAAATATGTTTGCTGCTTCTTTCTCCACCTCTTCCTATTAAGAAGCTCTCGGCTAGTTCTCGACAGGCTCATTTCGGGATTTGGTTTATTATTCTTGGAATTTCCTACACCTGTGTAATCGCGACAGAGGTCGAAAATTCTGATCGGCCTCATTATACGTCTCATGAGGTCTAGATTCCAAAAAACCATAATGTCCGTCCGCCGTCCGAGACGTTTTGGGCAGTACCTCCCTAGGAATTTTTTCAAAAATCTGAAATTTAGAACCAAATACACGGTTTACCATCTAGTTATGCCCGTAAGGTTTTCAGCCCGATCGCCCCAACCCGTGGGGCTCGTGTGTGGCTAAAAGGGTGCTACGAGAGGGTTTTTAAAGGGTTTCAGCTATGGGGTCGAGTGGGCTATCGTTTTCGAAGTATTTTTGGTCTTAGAATCCATTTTTGGTGGTTTCAGAACGATCCGATTCGACAGTGGTATCTACAATATAGATTATGGTTTTCATGGGGCTACAAATGGGATTTTTGAAGGACCGCAGGAGGTCAAATAAGGTCTTTTTCTGAGTAATTTTTGACATAATATTATATTATAATCCATTTTTCGAGATCAAACAATGTACGATTTTTTTTTTATATCAAGAAATTTTTGAATTATGTACTTTAAAAAAAATTTAATATTTTCTTGGTGACCCAGAATTACTTTTTGGCAACAAAGAATAATAGACCCTTGTGTAAAATTTGTAGCGGTTTTGGTTAATTATTCTTGGAAAAATACATAACAGCTAGGTTATCGCGGCGGAGATCGAAAATTCTGATCGGGGGCTAAAATAAACCCGTGGGGCTAAAAAGAGGCTGCTTGAGGTTTTTTTTTTAAGGGTTTCGGCTATGGGGTCGAGTTATGTGTCGTTATCGAAATATTTTTGGACGTAGAATCCATTTTCGGGAGTCCCAGAACGAACTGATTTCACTGTGCGGATTTATGAGGCTTTCATGGGGCTACAAATGGGACTTTTGAAGGATCCCAGGAGGTCAAATAAGGGGACGTTTTCCGAGTAATTTTGGACGCATAATCAATTTTTCATGGTCTCACATTGTCCAAGTGTCCAGAACTTTGTACAGATTTATATATATATATATAGAAATAGTCGTGTGGCATACAATTAATTTTATCGATGATTTTATTGACAAAATTAATTTTTCTTTATCAATGAATAATAAACCTAAGTGTAAAATTTGTGAAACAAACGACGTTTTTGAACTCCCTCGGCCCGTGTTATGAAAATTTGAAGCCGATCACCCCCGTCGTGACATTGCAGGTTGATTCCATGAATAATAACAAAAAATTACCAAAACAACACCTCACTCGACTCTCTGGAGACAGGCCTTTTAATACTCTGTCTGAAACCCCAAAGAGCCCCATGGTGGTCTTAATGGTGTGGGACCCACATGAATCGATTCTAAGTCCAAATTATTTCAAAACCGACTGCCTGAAGCCTCCGTTTTATTTATGTTTAAGGAAAGAGCAGAACAAATTTGACGTTTTGATAATTTCAAGTTTTAACCTCTCAAACGTTTTGTGAAGCGACGTACATATTGCTCGGTGGGAAATGGTGGAGGGGGGGGGGGGATGTAGTTTGATTCTTAATTGAGGCTGCAAGGTTCATTCAAATAGGGGCCAACTCCACCCCAATAAAAAGTAGGTACCTGTTGAAAAAAAATGAAGACAATATATATATAGATTTTGGCATATGAATACTGTACGCTTGAAGCTAGAATGTATTAAAAAAGTCCTTAAAAAGTGGTGGACGACGTAACGTAGAAGGTGGGCATATCCCATTTCAGTTGTGTAACAATGGCCTGGTAATGAGTAGCCAGGTAGAGGTACATCATTAGCAGGGCTGAAGGGCGGGGGTGGAAAAGGGCCCCGGGGGCGGTATAAGGGGCGGTAGGGGTCCGGGGGAGGATGGAATAGAAGGTACGAGCCAATGGTGAAAAGGAGGTACGAAACCCACAGGGGAGGAGGGAAAGGGGGGGAGCAGTGCCCCCAGGCACCGCAATTCAGCCCCGTCGGTAGATTGAGTTGCCCTTCACCATAGCAACCAGGACCTATTTACCCTTTTGCCTGCATAATTCGGGCCCGGAGGGGGCTTGCTATACAGCACCACTGAGATGAAGAGAGCGCTGTTGGAGGGCAAAGGGGGGAAAGGGATGTTCTTTCTAGACTGTTGTTTTTCTGTATCCCCCCACCCCCTTCCATTTACCTCCTCCTGGCCTTCTTTTGCCGCTTTTCAGGAGTTCAATAGTTTTCAGTTCGCAGGACCTTTGTTTCGTACTCGGGGCCATCTGATGACAGTAGCGGATGACTACCACCTCATTAGCTCCTGTTGAACCTGAGCCAGAAACATTGTCAAAAACCTTAGTAGCTAGCTAACGAGGTTTTTGACAATGTTTCTGGCTCAGGTTCAAAACTAAGAGCTCTTAGTTTTGACGTAACAACCGCTGTTGACGAAATTCGCCCTCATAAATTCAAACAGTGTTGGGGTCTTGTGCGAAGTTCCATTTAGGTCATAAGGATGTAAAGTGAATTTTCGCCTTCCCTCAGGCGAGTCCCGGGGGTTAAAATAAATGGAATAACGATGACGAGGTCGGGGGGATGTAATCAGAACAGCCCTAGCAAACGTCGCTTTAAAGAGATTTTCGGGTGGCACGTTAACGTAACTTAAACCCCTTCCAAAACCTCTCCGACACTGCAAGCTTAAATTTTCCCTTTTACTTGTGAGGCCGGGGTAGGTGGAATTCATCGTTTAAGGCAATTCGCTGTTAATTAGCAAAGCAATCTCCGCGCTAAAAGTAATCTCCCTTCGAACCGTAGACGTGGAAGTGGAAGAGGTCTGGAGGAGGAAGATATCGAATTACATAGCTCTTGAGATTATACACTTTGGGGCTTTTCGAGTACCTTCTAATAGCATTACGTCGTGAGGCACATGTGCTGTCTTGGCGATGCCCATCTTGACGAAAAACGGCAGGGCGGAACGCTGTGCCGTCCACGTGTAGATTCTGACGGGAAAAGTGTTGGGTTTCACGTAAAACGTGGGATTTTTGGGGAATTTTTGAAGGGAGTCGATTGGGAGGGGGACTTCGTGGAGCAACCGGCTAAATCCCCACGTTTCTGTGCAATAAGGGTGTATTTGTAAAAATAAAACAAACGGCGAACTCCCTCAACTGAGGTCAGTGCAATTACAGCTTGATTTCATTTGCTTTTGGTTTATTATTCTTGGAATAATACATCTTTGTAATCGCGACGGAGGTCGACGACTCCGATCGGCCCCAAAATTAGGCAGTGAGATTTGTTAAGTCTGAAATTTTGACAAACTACTTGGTTTACCATCTAGTTGTGCAAACCCTCGGGGCGCTAGGAGTATAAAATGTGGCTACGGGAGGTTTTTTTGAAGGCTTTTGGCTATGGGATCGAGTTAGTTGTCGTTTTCGAAGTATTTTTGGACGTAGAATCCATTTTTGGGGGTCCCGGAACGATCCGATTTCACTTTGGGGATCTATTGGGCTCTCTTGGGGCTACAAATAGGATTTTTCAAAGATCCCACGAGGGTCCCACTTTTTTTTTTTTTTTTTTTCTTACTGCCCTAAACGGCCTGGAAGGCGTACGGCGGACGTGCATTTCGGTTTTGGAATTTTGACCTCTGGAAACGTCAAAATTTGACATTTAATGTCAAATTTTGAGACCGATCGGAGTCGTCGACCCCCGTCGCGATTACATGGGTGTATTATTCCAAGAATAGTAAACCAAAAGAAACCTACTAATTAGTGGGCCAATCGGGCTTTGAACCTTTTGGAGCCGATTATATCGTCAAAATGAGGGATTTTGGATATGGGTTCGAGTCTGGTGTTGTTTTAGGAGTAATTCAGGGCATGGAATCAATTTTTTGGGGTCTCCTATCTGTCAAAACATTAAACAAGTACCTAGATATCAAAAAATTAAAATATATGTAGGTATTATTATTATTATTTTTTTTTTTTTAATTTCTGGATTTAATGTGAATACATTTTTGGATAATCCATTCTTATCTCGTCTTTTTGAACACACATTTCAAATTTTTTTGAGATGAATTTTTATTGACTTAATCAAATTTCAACAGAATTTATACTTAAAAATACCTAATTAGCAACTTATGCAGCGTTAAAAAAATATTAGTAGGTACCTATAAATTACAGTGTACGAGGTCACAGGGTCAAAGGGTTACTATTATAGTTGAACGAAAGACAAAAAGTAATAAAAAGTAGACTGATGAAGAAACTAAATATTGACTTAACTCTGAATAAGTTGAAATGTCCAACTCGGATGAACGAGGGGCAACATGTTCCGAATGACTCGTTCAGAATACCTAATTAAGTGGGTGCTCAACTGCTCGGAAGAAACCGTCAAAGAAGGGACGTAAAATCCGCTCTCGAGATGAAGGAAAAGCGACAACCAACATCTTACTCTCGGCTCAAGCTTATCGCATCCTTTGTGCCAAACACAAAGTAACCTCGTGGAATTGAGACGTTCTCTGAGGTGGCGAAGTGGGGCGAGCTTACATTCCGCGGGACGTAATTAAAAGACCGGGTTGAAAAGGAAGATCCTTTTGGAAAAGAGAACTTTTGAAAAGGAAGTCGAGAAGAGTAGTAAACAGTGTAACGTTAGAACAGACGAGCCGGAGGGGAAGCCCAAAGAAGGTGAAGAACTTCTAATATTCCCTCAAACGAGCGTTCTCCCTAAATACGAACATAATTAAAAGTCTGGATGATGAGGCATCCTGGAGGGGCTTCCACGTTAATATTTTCTTGCCGTTCAAAACTTGATCCGGATGCTTTACGCCGAGGATGAAAACTCCTTTCACTCATTTCACTTTTCCTCGACGCAAGATACGAGAGCCAATATTATTACGACGGAGGAGAGAGGGGGGGGAAACGGAAAATTTTCGCTTCGGCGTCGTAAAGGAGAAAGATAAGCGGAGGATGTGACGTTTAGCGCTTTTCCTGGCGGAGAAAGGCTTTCAAAAGTTTTCATAATGGTTGTGGGGAGGGTGGGGGGGCTTTGGTAAATCTAAATCTCGTCGAGGGGAGGTAGAAATCCGCTTTGCTTGATGAAAATACGCGTGCCCGTGGTGGGGTTTTGAAGGGAAAGTGTTGGCATCAACTTTTCCTGGTTTCGGGGAGGCTTGAATTGGATCCTTCCTACGCGTCGGAGTATACTTTGGGGTTCGCCGCAAATAATAATTAGCTAGCCATTGATGTGTCTAGCTTCTTGTCAATCATTTAATGGTTTAATGGTAATATTTCAACCGTAAGATAAAACAAATTAGGTAACTGCTTTTCACAATTCGGCCAGTTAAATAGTTCATTAAAATCGCAAGACGGAAAGTTCTATTTTTTATTTTTTATATTCATATATATATAATACTGGGAGTGATCCTATATATAGGGAGTGGGTATATATACCCAAGTTTGCAGCTACGAAAAACCTGAGCTCGCTGCGTGTCAGTCGAGAAACCTCAAAATTTTCGGACTTATTCTGGTTTTTGGCTTATACCTCCGTAGAGGTGCAGCCTACAAAAAACATTACTCCTACCTTTTTAAAGTAAACAAAATTTTCTAACTTTTGAGACTAAGCACAGCTCTGTAGGTCTAATAGTTTCTGAGATACAGCTTTTCAAAAAATGGTCACTTTTTCGAAAAACTTGGAATTTAACCATTAAATGGTTAAAATTTTGGTCACGTTTCAAAGCTTCTATATCAAAAACAGCGTACTCGGTTTACCATCTAGTTGTGCCCGCAAGGTTTTCAGCCCGACCGCCCAAACCCGTGTGGCGCTATGCGGCTGAAATGGGGCTATGGGAAGGTTTTTGAAGGTTTTCGGGTATGATACCCCAAACCCCGGTAAACCCCTTAAAAAAAAAAAAAAAAGTATTTAGTTAGGAAAAAACTACCTACACAATACGGGGAAACAAATTGTTGGGTCTGACGCATCGTGGGATACGGTCGGGGGTTGGCTGGCGTCTAGTCTACAATCTAAAATTGTCACACAATTTAAAAATTGCTGCGGTTTATGGCTCATTTTCTGGAAGCACAGATTTGACGCCCTTATCTTTTTCACTAAAAGACGTTTGAGCTGTGCTAAAACGGAAAATTCCGTTTTTCAGAAATGAGAAGTAAGACTTACTTACTTAGTGCATCCAATTTTGTCTCCGTTGTCATTAGGGGTCGCAATCACGCGGGATCCCACGGTGTTTTTCCAGTCTTGCAAATGCGGGATTCTCAACGCGGGATCCCGCAGGATTTATTTTGTTAAAAAAAAAAAACGCTTTTTCTGTCTTGTCAATCACATACTCATTGCCTGGGATTCGTATAAGTCCTCCTCATGCCTGTAGTTCACAATATTTTTGCTATTCTTGCGGTATCTACGATACTATCTAACCTATCAGAGGGGAAAGAGGGAGCGCTATCTCCAGTTTGCTAATATGCAGTAGAGTATATTATGTATTAAAAACATAATATACATAACCAAATTTTGGTTTGACGATTCCACCAACGAGTGTGGAGTCAGAGAGAGCATTTTCTACAGCTGGGTAAGGCTAGTTTCACACTTGTACGGTTTCATTCGGCAAGTTTCAATTTCGATTTGGTTTCGGTTGCGACCTGATAGCGGAGCGAGAAAAAGGCGCTTGTAGGAGCCTGGTCGAAACCGCATAGCACCGAACGCCCCCTCGACACGAATCGGTTTCATCCGGTTCGTAATCGGTACCACTTCGGGTCCAGGGTTCACTACCTAAAATTTAGCCATTTAATGGAGCCTACACATTTGTGCGATCAGGTTCCTATTCGGCCGGTAGTATTTCAGCTCAGTTTGCT
This sequence comes from Pilophorus perplexus, assembly GCA_955831195.1. Lineage (NCBI taxonomy): Eukaryota > Metazoa > Arthropoda > Insecta > Hemiptera > Miridae > Pilophorus > Pilophorus perplexus. The sequence continues at coordinate 10,362,285 of OY037009.1, forward strand.
TTTGATTTCCAACAAGATGAGTGATTTTCCTCTACTACTTAAATAAAAAAGACTTAAATACTAGTTGTTGTTTTTTTGTTGTTGTACATTTAGTTAATAAAAAAAAGGGAAACATATTCGTATTTAATATTGAGCGTAGGGATGTGCGATACTATACAATACCCGATACCAGTACCCGATACTAGTATCGAAAAAAGTATGCAATACTATCGAAGTATCGGAAGCAAGTATTCGATACCTACAAGTATTGGATCATATGGGTACTTTTATTAAGAGAAAAGAAAATTTCTGTATTGAATAGGGGCAGTTTGAAAATCGAATCCTGGATTATCATTATTATTTATTATTATCATTATTGTTACTTCAAAGAGTCAGAAGAAGAAGAATGATATTATATTCATTTAATAAAGAAAATATTGTATTATAATAAAGAAATATTGTAATATAATAAAGAAAATTTTATATTATAAAATATAATTCTACCACCATTCGTCGTCTGTGCCTCTCAGAAAACTCAATTTGTCAACATATTTTGGTGACAACCGAGAATGCTCCTTTTCTCAAAATTCAGTAATAAGTTTGGTCGAAAATTATTTACCTAATCATCCACGAGGTCGATTGTGATAAATGAAAATAAGCAATCTGAGAACACCGCCTGAGTCTAGCGCCGCTATCGTCAGTAAAAACTCCCTGCTTATAATGTTTATAGAAAAAAAAATTAAACCATGGTTATAATATTTTAGTTTAGTCCAATGCATTTTTAAAAGTATCCAAAAGTACCGATTCATAAAAGTATCGATACTTTTTGAAAAATATCGATCCAATACTTTTTGATACTTTTTTATCAAAAATGTCGATGTGATATCTATCAATACATGATAATATCATCACTTCAAAATGTATTGATACATATTATGTATCAATACATTTTGAAGTAGGTACCTTACATCTCTAGGTTTGACTGATAATCTCTACTAGAGATTCTCTAGTATCTGTATTGGCCGACATAGGTGAGCGTGGCGAGTAGATTCCTCGCTTTTCGTGTAGGTTATAGCACCAAGGAGGTATAGTACACACAGAAACAACTACAACATCAGACTCAGACGAGACGTTGTCACATAACTTATGTGTGTGAGTGTTACTATATAATTTATTGGTAGAGAGCTTCCCTGTGATTGAAGTAGGTACCTATAAATTTATAAATAAATGATTCAAGTAAAGTTATTTTAGTTTTAAGTAGGTACATCTGTTACCATTTGGGTATTTTTTCCGATACTGGAAAAATAATCGATACCAGTAGGAGTATCGAATGGCAGGATTCGATACCAAAAGTACCCGGTATCGAAAGGAAATACCCGATACTTTACCCATATCGATAAGTATCGCACATCCCTAATTGAGCGTAATTTATTGACTTCTTATTACCTACCTACCGTTTGGTCTGAATGGGATGTACCCAATGCTTCCTGGTATTGTTTCTCCTCGTTTTAGTTCTTCTGTACAAAACATACATGGCGATAACACGCTTTCTATCCATGGCGGATATTAAGTACTTGTGTAAATCTAAGACAAACCTGATAAGAACCGAACAAGTGTGAAAACACTTGCAAGGTTTCAGGCGGTGACAGAAAACGAATCGAATCTGTGCCGAACCGAATGAGTGAAACAAGTGTGAAACTAGCCTAACTATTTCTGCATCAGCTCCGATCAAATTTGGGCGAGAGAAAGTATTAACTATCTGACCTTCATGTGGTCTTTCTTTCAGCAAGTTCTCCCTTCTGATGGCCCACCCACCTGCAGAGTGGATCCATCTCACTCCCTTCAATGCATTTATTTCCTAATATCTGTAAAAATATTTTTAAGTACACATACCTAGGTAATCGCGACGGTCTATGTAATCGCGACGGAGTCGAAAATTCTGATCGGCCTCAAAATTTGACATTATAATATAATTATAATATTATAATATTATGTGTCAGGATGTCTTGATTCCAAAAACAGAATGTCCGTCCGCCGTCCGGGCCGTTTTGGGCAGTAGGATTTTTTTTAAAAATCTGAACTTTTGAAAAAATACTCAGTCAACCATCTAGTTGTTCCCGCAAGGTTTTCATCCCGATCTCCCCAACCCGTGGGGCGCTATGGGGCTAAAATGGGGAAGGGGTAGAGTTAAGTGTCGTTTTCGAAGTATTTTTGAACGTAGAATCCCTTTTTTGGGGACGAGCCAGGACGTATGGAGCTTTCTTGGGGCTATACCTAAATGGGATTTTTGAAGGATTCCAGGAGTTCAAATAAGGTGTGGTTTTCCAAGTAATTTTGGACGCAAAATCCGTTTTACCAAACGTCTCACCGAAAAAAAGTTTTATTTATTCTTTTTTTTTTTCAAGTATTAAGTAAAATAAGAGAAAATTTTTCTTAATGACACAGAATTCATTTTTGCGCAATTAACCTATATTAAGAATAATAACCCTTTTTTTCAAAATTTGCAGCGTTTTTGTAAAGAAATAGTTTTTTAATGCAAAATTATTTTATGAATTAGAAATCACGCGGGATCCCGCGGGATTGAAAATCGTGCGGGATTGCGACCCCTAGTTGTCAGAGAGATTGTTTCCCCTCGAAATCCCTACGGCTTAAAAGTATTCCTCGTACGGATTATTTTTTTACTCTTTGTAACTTAGGACTGCAAAAGATAAAAAAATTCAACAATTAGGTTAATTGAAAAAGAAAGGGTAATTTGCCTCGGGAAACTCCAGGCGGCCGCGGAAGAGGAAATTCCCGTTGAGACGAGAGGATTGAGGAAAAGCTCCCACAACCGGTGGATGAAGCGGGGGGAGACTCCATTTAATTAGGTAATTTTTAATCAACGAGAAAGATTGAAATACCAATTTTAATTAATTTGAAAAGCCTCCACCCCCACCCCTCCGCCGTGAAAGTGGGGATTTGGCGCTGGCAGATGACGGTTTTAATTCGGAAAACGGGTGGGGGGGGGATATCCCAGGGACGTGGAAAATCGCTCGAAGGGCTTATGGAAAGTCACGAAACTGGCCTCCCTGGACTGAAAGTGAACCCTCGTCAGCCGGTTCTCGACGTTATCGACAGAAACGTTTCAGCAAAGTTTCATTTAACGTCACCCGCAGATTTCTTCAGGGCAAAACACTAATTATTTTTCTCATCCCCCAAAAAAGGCCTTAAAAAACACACAAATAATTTCTAAAATTCCATTTAATGATACAATTATGTACAAAACAAGTAAAAATCACATTTTTCCCCCGCTATTTTTATTGACAAAACATTTTCTCTAAATTTCAACAAACATAAACTCGCTATGCTATTCTAAAAAATAAGTGAAACAAGGTTTTTTTTTCTTATTCACGAAAACATGCAGGGAACGTAACAAAAACAGGGACCCCTTTACAAGGGATAAGTTTCATTAGTAAAAATTTGGGACGTTACAGTCTACAGTATTAGATATTGTTGACTAATAAATAGGTAGTTACGCAATGTATTCAAATATTGACTATGAATTGCAAAACGTTGCGTGCCCCGAGAGATAAATATGTATTTACAACGCTCACTTTGGTGGAGGGCGATTGTGATCGCATTTAAAAGACTACAAAAAAGAAATGTGGAGGGAAAAAAATTGAAATTGAGGCGATTTGGTAATTTGAAGGTTATTCCAGTGTGAAAAAGATCTCCACTAAACAAAATTGCTCCTTCAAAAAGTTGTGTGTGAATCTTGCACGACATTTTCCAACAGAAATAGCTTTATAGTGAAAATTTCATAAATATCCCTTCAAAATGAGCTTAGTTTAGACAAGTGTTAAATTAATTGGTACACAATATTATCGTACTACTGGTGGAAATAGTTGACTTGTTGAAATCCGTAGTCTGACTACATGGACGACTGTACATTTCCCGTACAAATGCGCACTGTGGGACAACCTGACTTGAAGTACCGTTGACGATAACGTTTTATTGTTTTTTTGCCCACTTTTGTCTTGCAGTGTGCACAGTACGGGGTTTTTCATAAGAATAGATTCGAGTTTTAATCGAGGGCTTCATCTGATGAAGTCGAGCGGGATCGGAAACGTGGAAGTCAGATCGCCGACGGGCCGCCTGAAGACCTGTTGACCAAACCAGAGTTTGAATTATTCGGCGAAGAATGCGCATGTTGGAAGAAAGATAACCAAAAAAGTGTGTTCACAATAAAACACACAACCTTTCAAATAAATCGATAAATAAGACCAGAAGGCAGCCTTTTTTGGAAAGGAAACGCCGAAACTACCCGCTGCTTGAACTAATTTCTGTTTTCTTACATGAATGCTGTTTTCTTAGTGAATGCATAATATCTTATCGTCTTTTTGTGAAACAAAGTTGGGAAGATCAGCCTAGCCTTTTTGTAAAAGCCTTTCAGCTTCATAACAAAAATGCCAGGCTGATTGTCGTTCCGACGTTTTATTACAAAAAGGGTTTTTTTTTTTTTTTAAAGGCATAGCTTTTTATAATATACCTAGCTGATTTTACACACGTACTTTCAGGTAGGGGGGGGGGGGCTTGAATGAGATTCCAATTCCAAAATGGCTGAACTGGTTTTGTATAATACCAAATTATCAGTCGAAAACTATGAATCAGTCCAAGACACTTAATCAGCAAAAATAAGATGGTTATCACTGATCTTTGGTAAGTCAAGGTTGTAGCCTCAGCATTTATGATTTTGATCCGAATACTGATAACTAGGGCTCGGATCAGGGCATATTTGCATATTATGTTGGCGATATGCCCAAGCTACAAATATTCCAAATACACCTTTTTGAAGGGAATTTGGTGTTCCAAATTTAAATTTATAGTGCATATAAATGCATATTTCGGCACTTTCCTTTTTAAGAGCATATTTGGGAAGTTTTTGGCAAAAAGTCTATTTTTTGAAGGCAGGGAAACACCTCCAGGTGTTGTACCCAAAGATGATACATGTCACTTGTTTGGCCCACGCTCTTCATCGAGTAAGTATCAGAAGCTCTGAGAGATCAATCCCCGGGAGGGCCGCCTTCAAGCAAGAGAAAAAAATCAATCTTTGACCGTGCATATAAATGGGTTTTTCGTGCATGTTTACGGGCATATCGGGGTGGTTTTCAGGGCATATTCGGGGATTTTATAGAGCATATCGATCCGAGCCCTACTGATAACTTATCAGTATTCGGATCAAAATCATAAATGCTGAGGCTACAACCTTGAGTTACCAAAGATCAAGAAAAATACAGAATAAAATTAAAATTATCTAAAGAACAATAAAAAGTACACCTAATCATAGGGAAGGGGCCCTTTTAAACAAAATTATGAACAATTTATTAGTAACATAGGCCTTTTTTTTAATTTTTGAAAACTTTTCAGGTGTTTTATTCGGTAAGTAAGTAACCTGATAGTTTTTAAGGGCACTGAATCTGAAACTTACTTAAGTAGGGTTTTCTCTATCCCCGAAACTTGACCCAATATTCTGCAATTGATTTTCTAAAATGGAAATTGTATGTTTTTATTACGGCTATAATAATATTTATTTCTATACATATGTTTAGATAAAATTGATCTATCTTGGTGTAGAAAGCTTAATATAAAAATAAACAGTTAAAAATGGTCAAAAAGGTTATGATATAATATTTTTGACCATTTTTAACTTATTATTAAAGGTTATAATATAACCTTTTTGACCATTTTTAACTTATTATTAAAGGTTATAATATAACCATGGTTGTTTCCGTGAGAGTCCCAAATGGACAACATAATAATGTTATGTATGTGTTTCTCTCAATAAAGATTATATTATATTAGTATAACCTTTTTGACCATTTTTAACATATTATGTTTCTCATCTCACGAAAACATGGTTAATGTACCTAATTATTCATCAATAATTGATGAAAAATTAAATTAAATTATTTAATCCACATTGATGGTTTGTATGGGTTGGCTTGACAGGATCGAGTTGTATAAACCTTCAAGTAACACAAATCCAAGGCAGGAAGACTGATATACTCATTATGACTCATGTTATACTCATTAGTGTTCTTGAATCCCAAATTTCAATTAAAATTTGGGAAATAGCGCATGAGGCAGTTTTCTAACTAAAAATGCTTTCTCAACATCCCAAAAACTTAACTTTGAAAAAAAAACAAAAAACCTAAGGGCGATGAAATTTTTTCTATTATTATCAAAGAGCCTCATCTTTATTTTTCGTCCAGCCCACAGCGGGGGACTTCTGAAAGAGCTTCAAGGGAAGCCATCCCTATCATATCTGAATTGTGGATCCAGTTGTTTCCAATGAGATCAATACACCCTATAGCGTACAGTGCAAGATTTGTACCACCCAAAACACTGTACCTACTTGATGTACAGCGCCTGAGAAGGCCATTCACGGTGCGGGAGGCTAAGCCTTGAAAATTGGCGAGCCCATAGAAATGTCATAATATGACATTATCAAGCTTACCTGCGGACCAAAAGATACTCCGAGAACTGCTGCCCCTCGACGCCGCCGCCGTTGCTTCCGACGACTTTAAACCCGGCGTTGAGGAGGCGGGTGATCGCCTGAACGGAATTGAGTTTGCAGTAGCCGTTCAGCGGAAACCTTATCACCTGGCGGGCGTCCGTCTGCGTCCAGGCGGCACCGCAGCGGGCGTCGAGCGCCGCCTGGCCAGTCTCTGGAAACACCTGAAACAAACCGTCATCTGAGATTAGATTGTTACCAGAGGTGTTTGGATGGATGGGTTCCAGAAGGGCTCCCCACCACACCTAAGCCTTTTGCGGGGCCCTTAAAATGGTTAAATCACAACAAGGTCCTTTTGGGGGAGGTTCAAACCCTGGTCTAATGATCCCAGGTGAGATACCCGTGGCGCTTGAGGGCCTAGAAGATGAGATGGGCAGCTGTCTCCTCCTTGTCGCTTGTGCTTAACCAACGAATGTGTCTGAGGGTGCGGGGTTCTTTGATGTAGGTACCACTTCTGAAAAGTACCCCGTACTACGCAGATAATGTTCAGGTCCTATGGGGCTGTCAGTCAGGAGCATATGCATGTCAACCTAACAGAGGGAGGACCTTGGCAGGAGATTGTGCAGCCCCAGCAAAACATTGCCCTGCTTGCAACAAGTGGAGGTCAAGACCCACAACGAGCGAGCACATGTACCTACCTGTCAACCTACGTCACTTCTGCGATCATGTTCGTGCTGCATCATACAAACCTCGTCCAGAAGAGATCTCTCGCCGGACAGTAGCACCCGTTCGCCCAAATCCGGGCTGACGTGGACGGCAACGCACTCATAAGCTGCTGACTCCGGGCTGCTCCCGCGGCTGACGTCACCACCACCACTCGGCCCATTCTTCACTCCACCCTTCTTGCATTTGTCCCTCTTCATTTGTTCCAACTGTCTCACCATGGCTGTAACAGTAAAATAGACGTTTATTTTTTTCAAGTCTGCATTCTGAAACGGTGCATTTCCTCAATAAATCTCACGGCGCTATCTTGATCACAAATCGAAAACACCTCTCTGGTAAGGAGGGGGTTCGGACCGGGTAGTGAAAGGTGATCAGATTTATTTGATGGGTGAGAGGGTGTGGTGGGGGGACAGTTTGACCGGTCCCATTCATTAGCTCCGGACATCTCCGTTAGACGTCCCAAGTTGCCCTAGGACTTGGACCCACTAGACCCCCCTCTCATTCCCAACACGTCCAAAGTACCCATCGGGGTACCTTTTTTCTGTCGGACGGGTCATATATAAAAACGCCGATGCCTCCAGGCGGTTTCCCCCACTCTGCAGAACACTTCCAACGACGGCCTACCAAGTTACGCATCTAACGTCCCTCCTCTCCGTCCTAACCCGAAATTAAGTAATTATTCCCTTCGTTTTCAAGAGCTTCCAGTATTTTCTAATTGCTCGATCATAATTCCTCGAAGTTAATCTAAAACGAACGACTCCCCCTTCCGACCTTTTTCCGCTGAGAAAAAAAAAAACAAAAAAAAAACACGAAACTGGGAGCCTCCTAATGACCTCGTTATACGATCCGATCAATGGAATGAAAGGACCGTAAAAATGGCCCGAGACGGGTAATTATTGCGAAGAACAGGTAGCGACAAAACTTCATGTGAGCAACCATGTAATTAGCCCGTGCTTTGTTTAGACATCTTCAGGAGACGACGAAAGACGAGGAAAGGGAATCTAAAAATGAAAAAAAGTCAACAGGTGGTGTAAAAAGGAAGTTTCACCGCTAGTTGCAATATTTTTCACCGGGCTTTTGACCAATGGGGGAGTGCGGGGTGAAAGTGGTCATAGGAGAAAGTGGCCACTGGCTGTTTTTGCGGCTGTGTTCATCATTGCAAGCACCAGATTAGATCAAATTCATCTATGCAGTGCAAACCTGAAGTAAAAGAAGCAGAAAGGTCTTCGGATAAGGATTTGATAAGAAGTGATGATCTGCTTTTGTATTGTAAATTATTTTGTATTTCAATTTTGGGACGCAGCTTCCGATCGCCTGGAAGGCGTTTTTTTTTTCTCTCTCTTTTTTTGCGAAATCGTCTGCCGTAAGTTCCATTGTGTTTTACTTGAACCCACTAATGAGCTCATTACCTAAATTTAAGAATCCTTGAATCTTTGAGGTCGAACTTTCAGAGTTTTGGAAAAATTAAGTACTGTGGGGGAGATTGTAGTCAGTCTAATGTCAAATTTTGAGGCCAATAAGAATTTTCGACCTTTGTCGCGATTACATAGGTGATTATTCCAAGAATAATGAACTAAAAGTCATTACGTCATTTGAAAATCTATATTCTTTAGGGTGGACTCTGATCGGTCATCTTACATTCAAAATTCTGCGAGGCTGAATGGTTTTGATAGAATCGAGCTCCGTATTCGGTAAGTACGTGATTTTTAGTGTTCAGTAGAAAAACCACATAAATTCTCCGCTTCACGGAAAAACATTGAATCATGGATATGTTTACTGTGTCGAGTAGAAACAGTTTCTAGTAACCAACCGCCAAACTTCCTTACAGACCAATCATGTGATTATAGTTTTCGCGATTATGTTGCGTAACAAATTTTGGTGTCGTTACGAAAATTTTAGAATGACCCCCAGCCCAAAAACATATACCTACATATTAAAATGAAAAAATTAAAATGTCAGTAACTAACGTTATTTTAGCGTGACTAACGGTCGCATATGACTGATTATATGAGGAACCTTTGATAAATACATTGAGCAAGTAGGACAACTTTTATACTTCAAGTGAATAGAATAAGTAGGTAGTCCGATTTCACGCTATCCGTGCCGCGCGTGCCCATTCATTTATTTTTTTCAACAGGTCCTACTGAGTGTTCCCAGACCAACCGCATCTTGGCGCACGGTGTTTCCTTGTCTTTTGAAAATGTCAGAATATTCTGATGGTATCAGATTCTACCATCTTTTAACGTCAAAAGATGGTATTTTTCGATATTTTATTGAAAAACACAAGCTGAAACCGACTGGAGAAATTAGTAAAAATCATTTTTCACTTCTTATGATGTGTATGATGGACTTAGAATGAATAGAAAAAAAGCTGCAAATGTTACACATGGGTTAATTACTCTTTGATATAGGTTATATGTCCGAATATTTGGGAAATTTTTATTTTTATTTATTTATTTTATTTTTTTTTCAGGACAATTTTTTTACTAGGAAAATATTCGACCTTCTGGGATTTTTCACAAATCCCATTTGTAGCCAAATCAAAAGCCCTACAGATCTCCACAGTGAAATCGGATCGTTCCGGGACCCCAAAAAATGGATTCTATGTTCAAAAATACTTCGAAAACGACACCTAACTCGATCCCATAGCCAAAAGCTTTTAAAAAACCCTCCCGTAGCCCCATAGCGCCCCACGGGTTTGGGCGATCTGGCTGAAAAACCTGCGGGCACAACTAGATGGTAAACCAAGTATTCTGTCGAAATTTCAGATTTAAAAAAAAATTCCTACTGCCCAAAACGGCTCGGACGGCGGACGGACTTTTCGGTTTTAGAATGTAGACCTTTTAAAACGGATAATGTCAAATTTTGAGGCCGATCGGAGTCGTCGACCTCCGTCGCGATTACATAGGTGTATTATTCCGAGAATAATAAACCAAAAATGTTGTTTTTAACATATCGCGCTCCATTTTTCTACCTTTCCTTTGACATAAAATTTATGTCAAAGGAAAAATTTAAGTTTTGTAAGATGGGCGATTTCCCGTCTTTTTATGCTAGTGGAACGGTGTAAAATCGTTATTTTTTACCAATAAACTCTCTACCTTTACTTGTTCTTTACCTGTTGTTGTTGATTACTTCTTCCAACATCAGAATCTGATGTAAATTCAATTATATCAACAATTACGTTGAAAACGCTGCAAATTTTACACAAGGGTTTATTATTCTTTGATATACGTTACTTGTGCAGAAATTTAATTCTGTCAATGAAAAAATTTAAAAAAACATTTTTTTTTCTCAAAAAAAATTTTTTTTTGGATTTTTTTTTGTTCAAAAATGTGTTTTTTCAAAAATTCTGTATTTTTTACTCGAAAAATATTTAACATCCTGGGATCCTTCAAAAATCCCATTTTTAACCTCATGAAAGCCCTAAAGATTGCCCCAGTGAAATCGGATCGTTCCGGGACCCCAAAAAATGGATTCTACGCCCAAAAATACTTCGAAAACGACACCTAACTCGATCCCATAGCTAAAAGCCTTCAAAAAAACCCTCCCGTAGCCCCATTATAGCCCCATAGCGCCCCACGGGTTTGGGCGATCGGGCTGAAAACCTTGCGGGCACAACTAGATGGTAAACCAAGTATTTTGTCAAAATTTCAGATTTTTAAAAAAATTCCTACTGCCCAAAACGGCCTGGACGGCGGACGGACATTTCGGATTTAGAATGTAGACCTCTTGAAACGGATAATGTCAAATTTTGAGCCCGATCGGAGTCGTCGACCCCCGTCGCGAAAACATAGGTGTATTATTCCAAGAATAATAAACCAAAAGGGGGGATATTGCCAACCACAGACAATTTGTGCGTCGTCAGCTATAATAACTACATGTAGTTATTATAGCTAGTATGTATGTATACTTGTTCGCCTCAAATAATTTACATTAACAATTTTATTTACGAGACTTGCGATACTCACGTTGAATTTCAAAGTATTTGGCTTCTTCGAGGAGAAGGTCGACATCCATGAAGGTGTCGGGTATGAGGAGCCTCGAGTTCCTCATGAAATTGAGGATGTGTCTGAACATGCCGCCATCCCTGTCGATGAAGTAGTGTTGCTTCAGGGAGTCCAAAACGATCGGGATGCTGCCGTTGAAGAGTTTGGCTAACCTCGAGTCGGGGTACCTGCGGGTCAAGAAACAACGTCAGCGGGCCCAGATTCAAAGAGCCGGGCAGTATTTTTTATTGAGTCGAGTAGTTGAAAGCTTAGCGATCGGAAAATACGAAGGTCGAGGACACCCTGGGTGGGAGGGGGGGGGGGGGAATTGTTGACCGGGAAAGGAGCCCGAAACCGCCCGAGGGTCCCCCTCGGCCAACTCACTTTTGTTGTTTTTTCAATAACAAGCCCCCAAGGGCCCCCCCCCACCCTGGGGGCGGTAAGAGGCGTTGAGGGTTAAGGGAAGCCCCGGGGGGCAGAGTCCTAGCCTTGGACGGTTATTTGTTGTCGGGCCCCCGGGGCCGCCCCCAGGCCTGTACCCCCCTCCTCCTAACTATTGTTACCCCACCCTAACCGCCCGGGGGTCGTTCAATCTTTTTTTCCCTCCCTGAGGAACCGCATTACCTTTTGACAAGTTCTACCATATTTATGGGAGAAACTACAATATTCTGACCCCACCGCCCCCCTCGCCGCCTTTTCAAAAAAGGTGCGGCCAAATTACATTTTAATATTTATTTTCCTCAAAGGGCGTCGGCTGGTCTTTAGTCCATTATATATCACAATAGAATATGAAACATCGAAATGCACCTACACTACATTCCATCCACATGACGCATGATTTTAACCTGGACCCAAATAAGGAAGTAACCCAAATTTTGGGGTAAAGGTAGGTGAGTTTTACGTCAAGATTTTTGACCTCTTGGGCCTGACATGACGGGGCGCTAATTTATTGATTAATCACTTTAACCCAGCTGCAATTTTATTCCCAAAATGTCCATGGTCTTCAACGGGATTCGAACCCGTGGCCTCAACAGAATACAGCGCGAAGTGGCTAACGCCCGCAACCACTCGGCTCATCCAGCCGCCTCCCAAATTTTAGAGTGCAAATTAAATTCAGACCCAGTAAATGAAAAGTTCTAGCAGCACGATTTTTCAAAAACTTGCTCTTTTAGGAATATTTTTACAAGTAGGCTAGTCACAATCGACAATAAATTCGCAAAACGAGATGTATCTCTGCTTTTTTAATATGTTGTTCGGACCCATTAGGGTAGTGTTTACTCAATTTTGCAACTTCCCAAAAGTTGTGCTTCACGCGTAGCACACGAAAAACTGCGATTTTTTCGGCCTTATTTCAGTTGTTGCTCTATATCTAATAAACTATACATTGTCCGACGAAAACTACTATATGAGTTTTTAAATAGCATTAAATATGTGACAATTTAAGCCCAGCCGTAGCTGTGTAGGTTAATTAGTTTCAGAGTTATGGCACTTTGAAAATAGGCCATTTTTTTCCAAAATGTGAACGTTTTCGGCTGTAGCTCAAGAACTATTGGTCCGATTCCAAATTTCTTTTTTTGTCGTGAATGCTAAATAAATTCCCCATCGCAGCTATTCTATGTGAAATTTTGATTTGAGCGTTGATAAGGGAGGGGCAGGCACGGCAAAGAAGTGGCAAATTTCGAACAAACCGTGTTTCTTTGCACATTTTTGCCTATAACGCGGGAACGGTTGGTCCGATCTTGCTTTTCTTTTTTTTAGGTGAAAGCTGATTAAATTTTATACAGGGGGCGGCACATTAAATGTCTATTGAAACAATAAAAGTGCCATTCGTATTCGTCGGAAAGGGTGGAAACAAGATATTTGACCCTCTACAGAAACGTTTTTCGGAAGATTTTCTTCTCTCCCTCCAAGACTATTTCTCCGATAAAAATTTCATTGCCCCCACGCTTTTTAAAATTTAATCAGCTTTCACCTAAAAAAAAAAAAAAAATATATATAAATAAATAAATAAAAGTAAGATCGGACCAACCGTTCCCGGGTTATAGTAAAAAATGTGCCAAGAAACACGGTTTGTTCGAAATTCGTCACTTCTTTGCCGTATCTGCCCTTCCCTTATCAACGCTCAAATCAAAATTTCACACAGAATAGCCGCGATGGGTAATTTATTTAGCTTTCACGAGAAAAAAAGAAATTTGGAATCGGACCAATAGTTCTTGAGCTGCAGCCGAAAACGCTCCGAAAAACGTGCTTCCGCTGTCTTCAGGTCTTCAACTAAAATTTTCACATTTTGGAAAAATTTGCCTATTTTCAAAGTGCCATAACTCTGAAACTAATTAACCTATAGGCTGGGCTTAAATTGTCACATATTTAATGCTATTTAAAAACTAGGAAAAAAAAAAAAAAAATTTAAAAACTCATATAGTAGTTTTCGTCGGACAATGGATAGCTTATTAGTAACTAATATTGGTAACTGTTATAGATCAAAAACTGAAATAGAGTTGTTGGGTCTGAGGCGAGGCGGGATACGGTCGGGGGTTGGCTGGCCCCCTAGTCAAAGAATATCAAATCCTTGTGTAAAATCCACAAAGGAGAGCACCTACAGTCCAACTCTAAACACATCCAATCGGCACTCAGTGCCGCCCTGCGTGTTGGGAAGGGTCAATGGCATGGTATGATATTTCAGCCTGTTTCAAACAATACTTTTGGTTCGTGAGTTTTCAGCACCTGCTTGATTGTTTGGCCTCAAAAATTCAATTCGGTTATCATATCTGATCACATAGTAACTGACTGAGCTTCATTTTGTGGAATGTGGGGCATAATCGCTTATCGCGAGGGCATTTCTGAGAGATTGCATCGTCTATGATCATTGAAGTCGACATAGGTAGGCCATAATATGGTATTCAAGACAATTTGCCTTACCACATAGGTATTATGTGGTAAGGTAAATTGTCTTGAATACGCGGCATGGACGCATAGACACATGAGTGCGTCTCAGTGGTACAAGCTTGTACTCATTAGCTGGGACTCAACGTCCTCGCATTACCTTGACAAGGTGCACAGAGCAGAGCCGGAGGGGGTTGATATAAAGGGAGGCCTTTGTGTTGTAAACCACACAAGTGTTTTAAGTTCTGTTGAACCAGCGCAGTTCCTAAGCGGGGCTAACAGTAACCTCGTCAAGCTTCAAACAATTCAATAACAAACTAAGTAATAATAATATTTGCCCGAGGGGCAGCGCCATTTCCCCCACCCGTGTATAAAGGACATCGATAAATCCCTCTCTGCCACACACGCCGGAGGGGCAAAGCCCCCCCCCCCCCCCCCCTCTCTACCTTTTCAACTCAACCATGCGGTTTCTGCACTACCCTCGACATAATGCACAAATGACTCGCAGGTTACGCGGTTAATAAAGAAAATTCTCGCTTGAACTAACGGGGCGAAACGGACCTTCGGGCCAAATGTTGTTTTTGCAGTTAGAAAACTGCACCGTTAAATTGTAAAGCCCGCATATTCCCGAGAAGCCCCTCCGGACAGATGAAAAAGAAACGTGTTGAAAGCAAAATTTTTTCAGGCAGAAAAAAGTTATACTGAAAATTTTAAGGATGTTTAATAAATAAAAATGTAAATGAATAAATTTTTGAAAAAAGGATATTTACTCATCGTATATCTCGTTTAATTAGTACTCAATAATAATTATTGAGTAAATATTATACAGGTTTACAAAAAAAAAAAAAAAAAAAAAAAAAAAAACGCTGCAAATTTTACACAAGGGTTTATTATTCTGTGATATAGGTTACTTGTGTAAAAACGTTCCGTGTCAATAAAAAACTTTTTTTGAAAACCTCTTTTTTTCGCAAACCTTTTTTGTCTTCAAAATACCTACATAGGCACCTATGTTTTTACTCGGAAAATATTTGACTTCCTGAGATCCTTCAAAAATCCCATTTGTCAACCCGTGAAAGCCCTATATATCGCCACAGTGAAATCGGATCTTTCCGGGACCCCAAAAAATGGATTCTACGTCCAAAAATACTTCGAAAACGACACCTAACTCGATCCCATAGCTAAAAGCCTTCAAAAAATAATTATAATTATAATTCATTTAATTACTTTTAAATAACAATAATTGTACTATTATTGTGAATTATAAGTTATTTAAATTTATGAAACTGACCTATTGTTATTTTTAATTATTAATTGAAATTAATTTACTGATTCAGATTTATTTTGGCATTCAGGCCCTTTGGTCACAAAAGGCTACAATTTATACAAAAGACTTTTAGAACTTCCAACTCTTCAAACGAGCGATACCACTCAGTTTTAGTACCAATACTCGTTTAGTTTCGGCGCTGCTAGAAGCCGCTTTTTTGTTTTATTATTCTTGGAATAATACACCTATGTGATCGCGACGGAGTTCGACGAATCGGATCAGCCTGAAAATTTGACGTTATCCGTTTCAAAAGGTCTACATTCTAAATCCAAAATGTCTGTCCGCCGTCCGGGCCGTGAGCTTTTTTTAAATCTGAAATTTTGACGAAATACTCGGTTTACCATCTAGTTGTGCCCGCAAGGTTTTCAGCCCGATCACCCAATCCCGTGGGGCGCTATGGGGCTAAAATGGGGCTATGGGAGTTTTTTTGAAGGCTTTTAGCTATGGGGTCGAGTTAGGTGTCGTTTTCGAAGTATTTTTGAACGTAGAATCCATTTTTGGGGGTCCCGGAACGATCCGATTTCATTGTGGCATTCATTGGGCTAAAAATGGGATTTTTGAAGGATCCCAGGAGGTTAAATATTTTTCGAGTAAAAAAAAAGAAGAATTTTTGAAGAAACAAAAATCCCCCAAAAAACGTTTTGTCCTACATTTTTTTCATTGACAGAAATAAATGTTTGCACAAGTAGGTAACTTATATCAAATAATAATAAACTTTTGTGTGAAATTTGCAGCGTTTTAAACATTCTCTAAAAAATATTATATTATTAAATGGGCTTGTTGAGAAGTCACCGATCTCGTTGTATTAAAAACTATTTTAGTTGTGAGAAGGGAAAAATCGTGTTTTTAGACTATCGTCAACCAATCGCGTCCTGTTCAAATTCTCGATAACTTCCGTTCAGTTTGGAGTAGCGAACTCCGGGTGAAATTGACTTCTCGTTCCAGTCCGCATTGGCTGCCCCAAGGGAGCTGTGACGATATTGGCCACTTCGGGGGGCCCCCAAGTTGACACTGGCCAGATAGCCCCCATCGTTGCTGATACATCATTAAAACGGTAACACTGGAAAGGGGGGGGGGGGGGGCTGCCCCTTCGATCGACCTCTGACCACTCATTAACATTGTGTACAAATGAGCCTTTCCCTGGCGAAGGGGGAGGGAGGGTCATAGCCCCCCCCCCTTCCTTTCGGTGCCCTGTATTGTGTACACAAGGCTATACCGGCTACTAGTACACAATGTGGTCAATCCCCCCCCCCCCCCTCCCCCTTCCACGCCACAGGATGGCAAACATTATTACTACCTGCCGACGGGGGACTGCCCTGCTCCCGTTTGTTTGCACTTCTATGATGGAAAGAGAGACGACAGAGTGGACTTCGCTTTCACTCACCCTAAATTCCTGTTCAACTTCATCAATAATTCGGCGGAGAACTACTTTTGGGTGGTCACACCCCTATAGGAGCCGTTGAAAATGCAAAATTTGACGAAGGAATACAAAAAAAAAAAAAAAAATAGGGTTCAATCAACAGTGTCGCGAATCTTCCTGGAAAAGAGTCCCAAAAGTTCAAGTTTACTCAATTAGCTAATCGGAAACAGTTTAAATTGATAAACTAGAGATAGGATTTTTGGTACGCGGAAAAAACTTTCCCGGTAAAAACGTTCTCATTTCAGACTCGCTAGAAAAATACTTTTCCAGCCAGAACGTCACCACGTCACGTTTTTTCCCTACATCCAGCATTTTTGAAGAAATTTGGCTAAGTTATCAATAATTGATTAATTATTCATCTTGGAAAAAGGGTATCGTGCCCAAAATATTTTGGAATCTCTTGTCTAGATATAATCTAAAATTTAGAATACATCTACACAAGGGATTTAATTCTCATTTTGGTGTATTATAATTAGGTAGAATAATACCTACATGTTATGGCAACGGAAGTCGAAAATTCAGATCGTCCTCAGAATTAGACCTAATACATTTCAAAATGTCTAGATTCCAAAAACGAAATGTCCACCCGCAGTCCGAGCCGTTTTGGGCAGTAGGATGTTTTTTTTTCAAATCTGACAATTTGACAAAATACCCAGTTTACCATCTAGTTGTGCCCGCAAGATTTTCAGCCCGATCGCCCAAACTCGTGGGGCGCTGTGGGGCTAAAATGGGGCTACGGGAGGCGTTTTTTTTAGGCTTTTGGCTATGGGATCGAGTTAGGTTTCGTTTTCGAAGTATTTTTGGACGTAAAATCCATTTTTGGGGGGCCCGGAACGATCCGATTTCACTGTGGCGATCAATGGGGCTTTCATGGGGCTACAAATGGGATTTTTGAAGGATCCCAAGAGGTCAAATATTTTTCGAATAAAAAAGAAAAAATTAATAAAAAAAAGGAGGTTTTTACAACAACAAAATTTCTCGTTGACACAGAATTAGATTTTTGCACAAGCAACCTACATCAAAGAATAATAAACCCTTGTGTAAAATGTGCAGCGTTTTTTAAAATGGATTTGGCTATAGGGTCGAGTCAGGTGTCGTTCCCGAATTATTTTTGGACGTAGAATCCATTGATGGGGGTCCCAGAACGATTCGATTTCACCGTGGGGAGCCCCAGATTGGGCTCTCATGGGGCTACAAATTGTATCTTTGAAGGATCCCAGGTCGAATATTTTCCGAATAATTTTGGACGCATAGATTTTTGAGGGCCCACATCTGTCCGAACAATGTAAAGAATTTTTTTCCCCCCCTCAAAAATATTTTCATAATGACCCAGAATTAATTCCTAACCTATATCAAAGAATAATAAACCCTTGTGTAAAATTAAATTTGACGAATTTTACCGCGTTTTGAGGCAACGACTGTCCCTGTTTCAAATCCGCTAAAAGTAGCAGCTGTGTGTCAGAACCGTGTTATCTGCCGTCAGTTTGTCACTACTCACTCAGCCTCGACGTTATTGATGTCAAAACGCATATCAAAGGCTCTGGGAAAAGGGAAGGGCTCTCCCGAAGGAAGACGAGGGCGTGGGAGGGGCGTGATGGCCCCTGGCGGGGAACAATCCCCCGCCCCCACCCTCCTCCCTTAAACCCCTCAAACACCACCACGAAGGAGAGGGGGGAGTCTCCGGATGACACGTCATCTGGGATGGGAGGCTTCGCCCCCGCGGGGCCCATGTGATAGGAGACCTCCGGACTATGTGATGGGAAACCATAGCCTCGAGGGGCCGATACCCACAGTCACCCCCCCAGTACCGCAGTACACCCTCGGTATCTACCCACCTTCAGACCAGCCCCCGGGGCACCCCCACAGCACAGCGGCACAGACGACCCTGGAACCCTACAACATCGCTCATAACACATTCTCAGATGGAAATTCCTGTGAACCGGGGACGGGGTGTCGAACCACCAAGATGGAATCATCCTTGTAAGACCTACGAGGTGTCTTACCTACCGTCCACGAGCCACGTAAATATACCACAACTTGAATCACTATATCGTCTCTCTATCCACAAATGTGTACAAAAAATCTTTTTTTATTTTTGGTTATATTATGTTGGTGAACATGAATTTGGTCTGTCCCATCACGCTAGCGTCAGAACAAATCTGAACGACTACTTTCCTTGTGTTTTCACCTTTTCTGATCTCGTGAATTCAGAGAAATTCGTGCTTTTAGTTCATTGGCTGACCACCAGAGAGCACTTCTTGGAAGCGCCACTCTTCCCTCCTGATACAAAGTTGAAATTTTCGAAAGTGCCCTGGAAATTTGTATTACACCGTAGGAGCCCTAAACTCACTGCTATGGCTTCAAATTATGAAGTTCTTTCAGAAAAAAGTATTAATCGACATTCGGTTCCCGGGCCCATTGTCTGATCAATCGGTAAGAATGGCCCGAGCAAAAAACATTATGGGGTCATCCCGAGCCCGTCGATACCGTCGTGTGGTGAAGGGACGACGCCAACGTGTTCCTGCGCCGAACCGATTTTTAGTACCTTCTAAGTATTGAACGGTATCGATCATTAGTAGAGTAACTGTTGGAACCATAAGAACCACCTGATTTTTTCCAAAATAACTCCAACTCATCCAAACAGCTCAAAAACGAAACATCCCCCCCCCCCCCCCCCACGCAAAAATCACTCTTTGAATCAAGTTTAAAAAGAACCATTCTGCGGCTCTTCCATTCCCGCTCATTGACAATTTTAAACGTACACGTCCAAGCAAACAATGGAGACAGTTCGTTTGCCAGCTTTTATATCAAAGTCCTCCACAACCACCAAACATAACCCAAAGGCCTGCTGGGGGGGTCGGCGGTCCGATCAAAACGTTAAATACCTACCCGGTATTGGCTTTAATTTCCGTTCGGAATGAAAACCCCGAGTAAACACCACAGGTCGATCCGAAAGCTGTTTCTGGCGCTTTTCCCGGTAAATTTACCTTTCTGAGTCGACGCAAGTTGTATTTACGTAAAACAGAGGGAGTCGATATATTGTGCTCATAATAGTGAACAATAATTATTCATAATGATTAATAATTATTAATAATAATATGTTAAGCAAGGTACATATTAACGTTTTCATGTTCGGGTTTTAAGTTCGGCCATCGTTTTGCTAAATAGCGAAGGTCCCGTGGAATTTGTGCAATGAAATGGGGTTAATTTTCTCAGAAGGGTTGGGCCTGTAGAGATCAGAGGAATTAACGGGATAGCTGCAGTTGCGCCAGGAATAATATCTATGGGATCCAGAGGGTCTTTGGGTACCCTTCAGAAGCTTGGGGGCTCGACGTGAGCATTCTGAGACCAGGGGCATCACAATGTAAATTTTTCGAGGCACAGATCAGGAATACCGCGCTCTATGATAATGCCAGAGATGGTCAGCCAACTGGTGAGAAGAGCACATAGCTGCTCCGAATGCCAGAACACCGAGTTCCTAAGGTTTAATACCAGCAACCTCGTCTGCATTCTTGAAAGATTACCTAAAATCACTTTCTAGAATCCCAGCAAAATGGTGAATTAGAGGATCCAACGATACTAAACGCACTGTGCTGCTTCATGGCTGAAAACGAGGAGCAGCTATAGCTCTGGAGTATACCTATATACTCCCTCGAAGGCTCTACTCCCCCTAAGTTGGATAATACTTGACCAAACATAAGAATAATTCTAACAACAACTCACGTAATACTGACTTCATGACCTTAACCTATAGATCAATAGACAAAAGGGTTCGAGTCATGACGGGAGTTGAGAGGTACCGGGTCGAAGCCAATTATCACTGAATAACTTCGATCAAAACCAATCAATGGCAAGCCATCTCATACACGCTGTGCTGTGCATGTGCAAACAATCTCGCTATTGCTAGTAATCTCTAGGCTCTCATAGAAGCTCTTCCTGAACAGGCATCATTCAAACCCACCGTCGAGCAGACATTCGGGATCTGGGGATCGGGAGAGACATTTCATGATCATCAATTCGGGTTTAGGGTCCCAACTATAATAGAATAATTCTGTCGTCCTAAGAATTGATCCCGTATCTGACGAAGTTCGACTTTTGGGAAACAGCGACTCTTGGTTTTGAATACAAATAAATTCCTAAGTCAATATCGAGAAATTTTCTCGATATTGACTTTGGAACTCGTGTGTTGTGTTGTCGCAGGGCACTAATTTATAGGAAATTTCTCGCTGAATAACGTGGAGAGGACGAAAACCCAAAATTTTGGCCGTAAATAGCAAAAAAAACAAGCCATCAATTGAATTGAATAGATGAGCGCAACCTTTTTGTTATTACGATATATTTAATGAGCGAGAGAAACTAAGAAACAGTAGGTATCTAGCGACCAAACTATGCCACCCAACACATCATCCACGTGATGCTCATTACGTAAACAACTGCACCCTAACGACCGATGCGTAATAAAACCTTATGCCGATCAGAGGTAACGAACGGCTCAGGCTGCAAAAATCGTTTTAGAGTCGTTGGAATCAGCCTGAAAAGCTCATTCCATGGACCCTTGTACCAACGAAATCGGACAAAAACTTTCGTCCCCCTTTTGAGACCTCCTTAGTTACACATCAGAGATAAACAACTTTCGTCGTGAAGGACCTCCCGAAAACCGATGAAGGGGATGAGGGAGGAAAAATCAAGGTAGCCTATAACCACCCCCGGAACTCGCTGATGACAATGAGACCACCCTCATGAAAATCTGTTGAGCCGCTCGGGCGTGATGCTCTGTACACAAAAAAAAAAAAAAAAAAAAAAAAAAAACATGTCGAGGAGGTGAGCGCACCTTTCCATTTTTTGGAAAAAGGTAGCGCTAAAAAGAAAAAAAAAAGACGTACAACAAAGTTTGCTGGAAATCGAGCTCAGATTCATATCATTTTCCCAATTTCTCAGACCGTATCTTCCGACTACTAGTGTATTATTCGTATCTGGAGCAAATACGAGTTGCCACCAAGCAATGGAGCAGATACGGATTTTTCATATAACAAAATTTGCTATTTCATATATACAAAATTTCCTATTTAATAGGAAGCTCTTCAAGTGAGTGGAAAACTCGTATCTGTATTTCAAACAGGGTTTACATCGTATCTGTGGCAGATACTAGATTCGCACTAGTAAATTTACCGTACGGCTGTTATCAGTGATAACTTATCACAAATATCTGGTAAGCCGTATTGCACCGTTTACCAGAACAAAAAATCGTATGTCTGAAATAATAGGGTGAAAACCCGTAAATGAGGAATCGTATCTGATAGTAGGAGCCTTAAAATACTAGGAACAAAACTCGTATCTGGGCTCTCGTAGTGCATTCTTATGTTCCAATTACTTGGAAATAATGACATTTTAACGTCCAGATACGACTTTCACCTTTAGGAAAAGGGCCTACTTATACGTGTTTTTCATTAGTAAATCCCCAAAAAACTCTCGATAATCGGATGCCGGTTTTGAGGCATTTCCTGTGCAGATACGACTTTGAAACTGGGAAAATCGATAGAAATCACCCCCCTAAACTGCTAGAAACCTTTAACTCAATTCGGCCAAAAATGCAGAAAGGGGGTGTATTCTTAGGATGGCAGATCAATAATAATTATTCACCCTGTCGTCCTGTCCGGACAATTAGTCATCCTGTGAACTTGATCAATTATTGATCAAGTTCACTGGATGACGAATGAGATAGGAAAATGCTTGAAGGCAGGGGCGGATAGGCAGGTCGGGCGATCGGGCGACGCCCGTGGCGCCGAAGGTCATGAGGGGCCGGTTGAAGCTGGAAAAAATTGTATCATACCTAAAATAAGTTCTCGAGACCAAAAAGGAAAACTTAGAAATAAAGGAAGGCGATCTGGTTGGCTTTGTTCCTTATAGGGTGGATGGCAAGTGCATCAAATGCGTAATTTGTGCTACAAAGTTTTCAAACAGTACAACCTCACGGCCTCATTGTATGCAAGTCTCTTTTTGATTTTCTTACAAACTTTTGGTAACGCTTTCCACGACTCTAGTCGAGCCTTAGAGGAGTTTTTCAAAATTTAAAATCAACCAAACAAGGCTGAGGCAAACTCTGATTGACAACAATGTGGAGAATCTGGCCGAAGCACTGAGCGGAGGGGCTTCGGTCGTTTTCAGCCCTCCTCGCCATCGCCTACCGCTTGGTCCCTTCATCAGAGAGCGTTTTGTGTGTGAGCGTTATGTGATCCCGTTTTGGTTAAATATTCTTGAAATAATACACTTTGGAAATACCAAAGAGTAAAAAAGTGTTTGCCGCAGGGGTAAAAAATTTTGATCATCCTCAAAATGTGTAATTATTTTACGTTTCTAGATGTGTGGATTCATTACAGGACACTCGATCCTAGCGCAGGCTGGTGACACTCTCCCAGAAGGTTTCGGGTCAGGATCACTTCCGTCCCAACTGCCATGTTCATGAATTGGACACCTCGTCCGTTCCACCAGATATCTGAATTGGACACGCGCCATTTCCAGAGACCCGAAAATTGGCAAACTTACTTGGTAAGCGTTTCTAACGACGACGTGTATATCGTTCCGCCGACGTCGATGTGAACAGGGGCGGTATACCGGTTGGCGGCGGCGACGTAGGGGATGCCGGTGATTTTGTGGTTGTACCCGCCCGGGCTGTGCGACGGCGCCGACGGCCCTCCGCCAGCCGGGGCAGGGGAGTTGGTCGGCGACGTTCCCGGAGACCCACTAGAAACAAAGCAAACACAACGACGATGAATTATAAATTGTGGGTGTATTGTGTTGTAATACGATATGGACATGTAGATACCTTAGTTTAATATTAGCTGTGGTAAAAATAGTCCTAGGTTGAGTGAGGTCTTTGGGTTCTTTCCCCTCAGAGTCCATCCTGACCCCTTCACATTTCCTCCTGAAAACAAAAGAAAATCGAAAATGAATTGGAAGCTGTAAATTTTCACCCTCTTGACTTGACACCACTACTCGAAGGACTCCATTGCCTTCGAGGACTTCTCACGGGGCGGATTTCTGCCGTAGGAACCGGTGAAGGCCCCGTTTTCTGGGGGTTCCCACGGCCGCATCTTCAGGTCCCCGGGGCTCTTCGGGGGTACGTCCTGGCAAAGGGGGGAGGGTCCTGGCCCGTCCTGGCCGTGACTCTGGAAATGCCGATACCGCTCGGAGCTACGAAAACCGATAAGTATCCTTGACACTCAATGTCGCTGAAGCGCAATTTATAACTCGTATTTTCCTCTTTCACGTTAAGTTGATGGCCGAAGGCCGAAGACGCCTGGGTGGAAATCGTAAATGTTTCGGAATGGCGTTGTAAACCCTCTTCGGAACCACACACTGAGTCCGAGATGGTTTTCAGGGACCTTTTTAAACAATAACTCAACGGCCCTGCAGATGAGGTATTTTCAAGTTCAATACCACAACAGAATAATATTCTGTGCAAAGGAATCCTGTCTTGATGTTGAATATTATTCCTTTGCACCTTCAGATTTGCTCCACCTCATATTCTGCCGTCTGACCAATTTCCACCACGAAAAAGGGGCGACGAGGAAATTCCGGCTTTCCATTTCCAGACCGCCTCACCGCAGCCCCCAACCTGCCCCAAAGACGTCGATGGTCTGTTACAGAAGGGAAATTCGTTTCAACGTGCAATCTACGGGGGAAATTAACGCCTTTAGCCTCGAGGGGCTCCGCCCCCTCAGCCCTCTCGTCTTCCACCACAAAACCAACCGCTCTGGGCTGTTCCTTCTTATTACACAATAACAGAAGAATAAGAGAAGGTTCAGTTGACATTTTGGGGCGGGCTTGAGCTAAAATGGTGGGGCAGTAGATTTAGGGGTAGTGGTCGTCAAAATGTGGGGGCGTGAGGGCTCTATAAATAATGTTAAGGAATTGAACCCGAGGCGGGGTTTGATTTGTACATAGCTAAGTGTCGAGGTGGTTCTATATTTCTATTTGAATTTAAAATCGTATAGTGTGAAGGGCTGCAAGTGGCAGGTGCTACGTCCACGTTCTCGCCGCCGCTTGTGTTAGAGGGTGTGACTTCAGGTAGGTACTACCACAGATTAAACTACTGACTCACCAGTTGATGAGAAGTTTCTTCAAGCGTAGGTACCCGCGGTTTTTGGTTTATTATTCAGGGAATAATACACCTATGTATTCGTGTCGGAGGTCGAGAACTGTGATCGGTCTCAGTATTTGTCATTATCTTTCAAGATGTGTAGATTCCAAAAACGAAGTGTCCGTCCGCTGTCCAAGCCGCTCTGGGCAGTAGGCTTTTTTCAACATGATATTTTGAAAAAAATACTCGGTCCACCACATAGTTGTGTTCATGAGTTTTCAGCCCGATCGCCCAACCCCGTGGGGCTCTGTGGGGCAAAAAAGCAGACGAGAGGGGTTTTCGCAGGTTGTCGGGTAGGATATCACTACGATATCAAGTGGGGTGTCGTTTTCGAAGTATTTTTGGACGTATAATCCATTTGTGGGGGTCCCAGAACGATCCGATTTCACCGTGGGAATCTACGGGGCTTTGAAACTTTACAAGAAAATTGTAAAATAATTGAACTACATTTTTTTATTGATATAGAACTATTTTGTTCGGATAATTCAATAAATTGAATGATCAATTTCAGAAAAAGAATTTTAAATATCAAACGATAATAAACCCTTGAGTAAAATTAAAAGCATTTTTTCTGTGTGTTGACGAGTGTGCGTATTCTCAATATTTTTTTCAATTATCGTACTAACGTGCAAACGCCAAAAATTTTTGCCTTTGCACGTTAGTTATGTTTAATGTTGGTGTGGTTTCCTCTCTTAGGTAACCACTGTGGGGGCGTCTCCCCCGTCCTCAACTTATAACAGTTCATCAATCTGATTATCGCGTATGGTAATTAGATCACACAGCAACTTTTTGACCGGGCCGCTGACCAGGCCTTCACTGGCTACACTTCGTTCGTGGAAGCTGAATCGGCGGACCCGGTTTCAATTTCACGCGAGTCTGATGCCCAGGCCGCCATCGTCGACACATTGATCGTGGCAGCTGGGAGATCAGACTTTCGTATGACGGATTCCGAGAATCTGGCCTTACTTGGCGACACTTCGTTCAGAGATGCCGATTCTCGGAAACCCGTATTAGCTGTGGAATCAGGGGATGCTGGAGTTGTAATCGACTTCTCGATATCAACTCCTGACGATCCTGATCTCATTTCTGGAGGCCAACGCAGCCCAGATCAACACGACACTTCGTGCCGACCTGGGGCTTGCGGACTTTCCCATTCTGCTTCGACACCGCCTCCCAGATTGGCAGATCGCGACAATTCGTGTTAGGGAGCTCCTCCACTGGAAGCGTTTTGAGGCGACGACGCGATGATGCGTTTTCGTCCGTATACGCGCGACTGATCCCATTGCGTGAGACTGAATTGGGGGTCCTCCTCTGCACGCGACGTGAAGAGGCGTTTTCAGGTGGCTTCACGTGTAGTGACGGGCGACTGATCCCAATTCAGGCGGATAATTCGTCCGTATACGCGCGAATAGCTCCCCCCGCGGTGCGCAATCCTCAACAGGTATTTTTTGAAGTTTCATGTTATTCTGCGATTTTTCTCTTTGAAGTAGGTAGTTAAATTTTTAGAAACGCTGCAAATTTTACACTAGGGTTTATTATTCTATGAAGTAGATTACTTGTGCAGAAATTTGTGTCAATGAAAAACATTTTAAAAAACAAACATTTTTTTAATTTTTTTTTTTTTCAAAATTTTTTGTTTTTATTTGCAAAATATTTGACCTCCTGGGATCCTTCAAAAATCCCATTTGCAGCCCCATGAAAGCCCTATAGATCGCCACAGTGAAATTAGATCGTTCCGGGACCCCAAAAAATGGATTCTACGTGCAAAAATAATTCGAAAACGACACCTTACTCGATCCCATAGCCAAACGCCTTAAAAAAAACCCCTCCTGTAGCCCCATAGCGCCCCACGGGTTTGGCGATCGGGCTGAAAACCTTGCGGGCACAACTAGATGGTGAACCGTCAAAATTTCAGATTAAAAAAAAAAAAAAAATTCCTACTGCCCAAAACAGCCTGGACGGCGGGCGGACAATTCGGTTTTGGAATCTAGACCTCTTGAAACGGATTTATCCGTATCTTGGAATAATAAACCAAAAGTGTTTGGAAAGAATATGACTGCAGTGTTTTTTCTCAAAGGGAGAAATATTTATGAGAGGGGAGATTTTATGATCGATATATCGATCATAAAATCTCAAGCCCCAGTGGAAAAAAGTGTTGTGATCGTAATTAATAGATCAATTAATCAATCAATCTGATTTAAAAAAAATCAATTACTTAACTTATCGATTATTTTGTTTAATCGATACCTACTCATCCCTATTTCAAATACTGTGATTCACTAATTTTTTAGAACAATCTAACCGTCTCGGAACCCATCTTATGCAATAATGAATTATTCATAATATTATACGTGCTTTCGAGCAAAAATATACCTATCTTCCACGTTGTGGCGAGCGGACAACGCGTGACTAGTCGCTTCCAATGGAGGACCCTCCGTCGCTTCAAAACGCCTCTCTCATCGCGTCGCCTCAAAACGCTCCAGTGAAGGGCCCCACTTATGCTTTGGGCAGGGATGTTCATGCACTACCTTCTTGTTCCTCCAAGGACACCGGGGGCGGGATCCCAGTTATATTGGGTAAACCTACAACCACCTCTACTCGTGATTCCATTCGCTTTTCACCATGACAACGACGACGAAGATAAATACAACTTTGGATTAGTTAATTTTTTAAATAATTTTTAACTTTAAACTTAATTTTTACTAAAAATAATTTTTACAAAAATAAAATTTCCTCGGGGAAAATGCGAAAAACTGAAAAAGAAAAATCCATAAACACAGTCGATCCATTACAGCATCCCAGTGTCCCCATGCCTGAGATGAAGGGCGAAATCCAGTGGGCCGCCGGTGATTCTGAACCAGTTTTACTGCGCTAACTAGTGCAGAGTCGCTGCACTAATTACATAATATTATTGATGAAGAGTCGTGCCCTTGATGGATTTTTCGAGTTACGTGAAAATACCACTTACATCCCAAATCACGTTTGCATACCATTTCTCCTAAATATTTATAGGAACATTGCCAATTTTCGCCCTCACTTTCCTTTTGCATGCCGCGATGTCTCTCAATTTTCCACAATCGGTCTTCACTGGCCTCAACGTAGCTTTTCGACGACGAACCTTCACTAGTTACTACTGTAAGGAGGCCCATTCATCTCCCCCTTCCTCCATTCCCCTCCACGAAGAGAATTCACTTTGAGTGAGGGATTAATTTATGCCGTGGTGCGGTGACCAGCTCCGGAGCTACCCGTCTTTAGCGTTATTTATATCCAAGAAAGCGGTCATTAAAGGAGGTCTGCCTCGGCGAGGGGGATCCTGGGGGAGCGAGAGGCTATCATTATACCCGCAACTCCGTTTGGGGGGTTGTCGTGGTGCAGAGGAAGGTGGTAGCTCCAGGTAGCTCCTGCCGGTTCTGCTCTCTCCTTTTTGGGGGGGGGGGGGGAGCCTGATAAGAGCACTTCCTCGAGGAAGAAAGTAGAGAAATTTCATCAAAACCGGCATTGACCGGGTATTTAGATCGACGATAAATTAACAAAATTACTATGGATGAAGTAGATTTCTGACTGAACCATTTCTTTAATCCAATGAATAACCTGCCAACTTCTCTTTAGAAAAAATACTACAGCCCCTAGATGTGAAGGTTTCTCGCCGTACCTACCCCTTTGCAGGATAGCTTTGTTTTTCCTACTACCCGTACCAGACGAACTTCCTCCAGGACCTCCTCTTACAATGCACTCACCTTCTATTATAACGCTCACAAGGTTTGTTATTCAAAACCTTCCCCCATTTAGGAAAACCAGAATAACATAAAGAACGGGAATGAAGAGGGACGACGAAGTGGGGTAATGTAAACCCTTTTCACGCGAGCCCCACACTGCCACACCGCCGCCGGGGGCAGCTGATACTCGAGGGATTGAACTTTCTAGAGATGGACCAGAACTTGCTGCAGAATTCTGGAATACAGGTTTTATCATCCCCTTCAATCTTTAATATGCACCGGACGGTATGCTGTCTGGCGCTCTCAAGGCATCACTGTTACCTCCCTGGTCATTCTCCGGCACCCAGTGCAAGACATCAGACTAAGCAAGTATCCGTAGGAATCCTGTAGGACCTGAACCCTGCCTGGGTAGTACGGAGGCGGGTAGTACACATAGCATCACCAAATGGAAAAGAACCCTGCATCAGTATGGGTAGGTACACCGTGAGAGCTGGTCCGGACGGTGTTGGCAGTAACAATAGCGTTTCCTTATGCGCAGGACAAGGGAACTTCAAGAAACCCAAATGTGCACCTTCTCATGAGAAGGAGATAACAGATTCAGATAGGAGATTCCTTGTGGTCATCGATCCTCAGCCTTTCTTATTGTGATTTTCCGAACTAAATTGTCGTCTGCGTCACATTTCCTAAATCACAACTAACTTTCGTTGACAATGGTTAAAACTCAATGTGGCTAGTTATTGATAATTCGAGTCCAATCGCCGACTAGAATTATTAATAACTTAGTGCAAGTTGGTCATACGAGAATGACTGCAGCTGCAGGGACCAACAGGCCAGAGTTCCTCCCACCACTCGTCACTCCTTCTGCGTCCGTCTGACTGCAGTGCCGCTCTCAAATTTCGCTTTCGCTCAATTTGTTTCACACTTCGTTCAAATTCAGGAGTTCATTCAATATATCAGCTTCCAAGATGTCGTGTATTATTTACAAGATTACCTACACATCTCTCGGGTGAGTATACTCACCCAAACAAAGAAACACACGACTTGAGTGCATTGATGGTACTCTCTGAATTAATATGAAAGGAGTGGTATAGAAGGACGTATTTTGTGAAAGCGTCTATAAACACCAGGGCATACTCTTTGGTGTCATTTTTACCACTGAGCTTCCCTGTGGCGTCGGCATGGAGCGTGTGCCAAGGTGTGCCAACTTTAGGGATAGGATGAAGCTCAGCCTGTACTTTTCCTGAATCAGATTGTGACATCCTACATAATAATATATGATCCTACATATTATGTAGGATCATATTATGATACAGTTTTGTACAAATTTCTTGACGTAGGTACCTATTTTGACATTTTTTCAAACCAGTAGTGATCATATGCTTTTCCAACGTTTTCTCATAGGCAGCATTTTTGTTAATTCTTGTGAGGGCATTTTCCCTAATTTCTTGGATATCAGCACGGCCCTCGCTTTCCCCCATTGAAACTAAGCCCAGAGGCCTGGCAACCTGGGTAATCCTGTTAATGGTACAGTTACTCACTATAGTGAGTTTATAATCTCATGTTTTGTGGTTCACCGGTGTGATCGAGGTCAGGGAGTCAATAAATCGAATGTAACTTGAGCCAAGTTCCTTCCAAACTAAAAGCCCATCTCATTGTTGAATATGAAGCCCGGAGCAGAGAAGGTATCTCACTCTAAGATTCGGCCCAGGAGAGATCCTCACACAAAAGGCAAAGCTCCGTCAGCAGTGATCTCCGAGAAGCTAGACAATAGACTCTCATGGCATGGCGGCCCTTCAAGAACCCTCAGAGCCTCGTTGGTATTGTGACTCATCTTATTCTTCTTCAAAAGTCCCAGCAGAAGCCCTCCCTGAGGATTCCTTTCACCCAAAACGACCAAAGGCAGGGATCTACCCAAGCACAACCTTGCATGAAAAATCTTGGAGCCTGTCTCGGTAGTGAAGTTATCAACAGCAAAAACCGCCAGTTGTAGCCACCAAGCAGGCCTGAGAGAATGGCATAAGGCCAAAGTTGAGAATCTTCTCCTCAAAATTTGATTTAATTTGTCCCCCTAACCGTTTCGAAACTCCAAGTGCTTGTCCACCAGCCTCAGGCGTGTCTTCTGCATCTGGCTGTTTTCACATTTTCCTACCAAGAACTCTGGAGACAAGCAAACGAGATCTCAATTGCCGTCCAAATAAGAAAAGAAAATGGTGTTGCGGCAGAGGCATTGGAAGGAAGGACGTGGCTCTGGAGTGTGGAGAAGCA
Source organism: Pilophorus perplexus (assembly GCA_955831195.1). NCBI lineage: Eukaryota > Metazoa > Arthropoda > Insecta > Hemiptera > Miridae > Pilophorus > Pilophorus perplexus. Next base: position 10,393,214 of record OY037009.1, read on the forward strand.
TTGTAAGCAGTGCCCCATTCAGAACAGGTTCGGTGGGCATCTTTCATTGAGGTTTTACTGTTCCAGAACTACAAGACGTAATTCAAGTCTCAAGAAAAGCTGGAATTTGGCTGCAAGAGATAAGAACTGTACCTGACTCGGGTCTGAGATAGTGTGCCTACATTTTGTTTCCTACATGTTCTCATGGCAGTTGGAGGATGTAACAGGGAGTTCTAGGATAGACACTCCAGCATGTTTAGAACGTCAAAGTAACATCCCTGATTCGTTTCTTCCAGGTATTACACATTTCCAGAGCTCCTTGTGGGGCAGTCTGTGGTATCCATGAGTTGGCTCACGATCACGAGAGCTACCGAAGGCCTATCCAACGGCCATGCTCTTGGGGACTCCTGCGTCAGTTCCGAGGTTTCCTCCGGACCAGAAAAAAAAATTACACCATTGTACGTGTTGAAATTTTGAACATGAATCGGCGTGGAGCACGAGGGCCAGTTATCTGAGAACCAAAGGGTGATTCTCAGATAACTGGCCATTTTAGCGTCCGGTATGGATAATTCTCCCATTTGAAAGGCAAAGCTCAATTTTTGGTCATGGATTGCAAGGTAGGATGTCGTTTTGTTGGAAAACACATTAAAACGATCGAAATTCCTATAAATTATGACGTTTTTGGATGGTTAAAGTTGCGAAACGTCATTACCGTAACTGTCCCAAGATGAGCATGTAAATTTTTCAGTGTGTTTCACTGATAGGAGACACGTGGGGGGGTTGTCTTACAGGGTTTCCTCATGTGTCAAGGGTTTGTGAATACGTTTTCATAGTTACATCCTCCATTCTAACGGGATTTAGGAATTTGTAATATTCGATGTAATGAAAAACACCTGTCCCACGAAAAAAGTTCATTACCATCACCGAAATGAAAGTAGGTGCCAAACAGTGGAAGAAAAAGGAAATGTGAAGTCAGGAGAAGGTTAACTGCCTCTCACAGTCCCGACGACGCTGCTTGGACAAGTTTCAGGTTCGTACTTTTCAACTCATCATTACCATAACAGTTTACTGTAGTTTTTAAAAGCGCAATCAAGTTTTTTTAATATATTTTTAGTTCTGTTGTTAGGAGTTACAAAACGCCATACCGCTTTTCCTGCCCCTATTAAGTCTAAAAACAAACTGAATACACGAAGCCGTCAACTCCGGTACCGAAATCCTGCCATTACCATAGCAATTTGTTTTTACTACGGTAATGAATTTTGGAAGATTAATCCCCACAGTGAAATCGGACCGTTTCGGGACCCCCAAAAATGGACTCTACGTCCAAAAATACTTCGAAAATGACACCTAACTCGATCCCATAGCCAAAAACCTTAAAAAACCCTCCCGGAGCCCCATTTTAGCCCCATAGCGCCCCATGGGTTTAAGCGATCGGGCTGAAATTTAAATCTTGCGGGCACAATTAGATGGTAAACCGTAGCAAAAACAAATTGCTATGGTAATGGCAGGATTTCGGTACCGGAGTTGACGGCTTCGTGTATTCTGTCAAAATTTCAGATTAAAAAAAAAAACGCCTACGGCCTGGGCGGCGTACGGCGGACGGACACTTCGGTTTTGGAATCGAGACCTCTTGAAACCAAAACCCGTGGAATCACCAAATTGATTTACTTTTGGTTTATTATTCTTGGCATAGTACACCTTTGTAATCGCGACGGAGGTCGACGACTCCGATCAGCCTCAAAATTTGACATTATCCGTTTCAAGAGGTGTAGATTCCAAAACCGAAATGTCCGTCCGCCGTCCGCCGTCCGGGCCGTATTTGGCAGTAGGAATTTTTTTAAATCTGAAATTTTGACAAAATCCTCGGTTTACCACTTAGTTGTGCCCGCAACGTTTTCAGCCCGATCGCCCAAACCCGTGGTGCGCTAAGGGGCTGAAATGAGGCTACGGGAGGAGTTTTTTGAAGGCTTTATGCTATGGGATCGAGTTAGGTGTTGTTTTCGAAGTATTTTTGGACTTAGAATCCATTTTTGGGGGTCCCGCAACGATCCGATTTCACTGTTGCGATCAATAGGGCTATCATGGGGCTACAAATGAAATTTTTGATGGATCCCAGGAGGTCAAATATTTAATATTTTTCAAGACTTGAAATTAAGTCAAAATTTTTGACTTAGTCAAAAACATACAAAATTTTGAAGAAAAACTGTTTTTTTTTTCTTTCATTGACTGAGCAGCGTTTGCAGCGTTTTTCGGAATTCTACAACCTCAAAATGGCCAGTTACCTGAGAATCACCCCAAAACTTATAAATTCTACACGGACTACTCAATTCCAATTCCAAAACCCATCGTCTGTCGCGTATGCCTCTCATTCTCCATTTTCTGCCCTATTCGCCTCCCACTTTTAATTCTCTGCCCCACTTCCCTCCCTTATCCAACTTTCATCAGTCCAAAGAACATTCCCCTGGTTCCAGTTCATCTCTTTGGGGTTCTAGTCCTGGTTTGGGGGGGGGGGGGGGGGGGGCTACTGTACGGCCACTTTCCCGCCTCAAACGTTCCCTCGGTTCAGACCCCACCAACCTCCTTCACATTTCCTCTTGCAACCACATAAATTATACCCTCAACCACCACCCCTTCTGTTATGCCCGTTACACCACCTTCAACCCCCCCATCCCTTGTTGAAATATTCAAGGGAAGGAGCAAATTGGAGAAAATACAGAGCTCAAAGTAAAAGCAAATTACTACATCCCCACCCCCCTTCACCAAGCATTGCCTGCCCCTTTTCCTCTCTTTCGCCATTAGACCCCCCACCCCCACCCATAACCCCTTCAGGACTCTCATTCTGCCCACCACAGACCCCCTCAATGGTCTCATTCTGTATTCGCAAAGTTCGAAATGAAGAGGTCTTCAGAACTGATGAGTTCTGTTGAAGCCTTGAAATTATTTCAAAAACTCGCTACGCTCGCCCGTCACAAGACTGACCTCAAAATCGGGCTCACCCCTCCTTCATTTGTTTTTTCCGCATAATTTCCCCGTAAACAATACCGACGGAAAATGTGACGGCGAAAGAGCCCCGCAATCGGATTGCAAAATCAGCTCTCCCCCGAAGTCGATAATGTATTTCGGTTATGCCATTTCCCCATCACGTGGGTGACTTGTGGGTGTGGCGAAGCCCACGTACGAACCCATTGTAAGGGGCTTTCCTGTTATCATAATTGTGAAGGTACTCAAAGCACAATTTCACATACATATGCAATGAACGCGTCTCCGCCACGAAAGTCAACCCAGGAATGACTCAACTCCTCGATAATGCGGTCCCATTTCCTGTGAATACCACTAGGTTGAGAAATTGAATAAATAAATATAAATATAAATTGGATATAATAAATATGGTATAGAATAAATATCAATATAAATGGGATGGGATATAACAAATCTGGAACTCAGGGCGTTCTGAAGTCTTCTGGCCTCAACCCGAAACTTTTTTTTTTTTCATCTTGAGTAGAATGTTTGTTCTATCTTCAGTTTAAAGTTTGTAAAATGTAGATTTTATTGTTTTTGTTTGTTTTAACATTTTGATGTACATCGAACGCTAAACTATTTTAATCAATCACACTGACCAACAAAAATAGGTGTTGTTTGGGGCCGAGGAGATAGGTAAGGGTTGTGTCTAGGGTTTTTCAGAGTGCTGAATCCAAATTTGAAACCCGTTTTTCCCGATAAGGTCTAGTTTTTGAGATACAGCTCATATACCGGGCGGCTTAAGATTCCGCCAGCCATGTTCATTAAGATATTATAGGAGGACCTTAATATTCCGCCAAGTCCTTCGGAGTGCAGCTTAACGCTATCTCAAGATTCCGCCACCGAAAGCATACTACCTACCTCAAGATTCCACTATCCAGAACCTATAAGTCCCTCAAGATTCAGCCCAAACTTCCGGGGTAAAAAATGACGTAGACACAACATGTCATGTTGTTATTTGATTTTGGCGTGCTTCTTTTCTGGCGGCAGTGCGGTCTCTTTTCCTAGCCACGTTTGAGCGGTAAAAATAACATTTCAAAAATTCCCAATTAATTTTTCACTTTCAACCACTCTTTCTATGTTATTTAAGTGGAGGTGCAGATTCTGCGAATTTGAAACCCGATTTTAGCTATTTTTCCATTCTACGGTAAACAGCGGTAAAGTTGACAAAGTACCTACACACAAAAAACCAAAAAAAAAAAAAAACTGTTCTTTTACATTAAATGTAATTTACAAATTAATTACAAATTTTGTAAATGCAGTTTTTGAAAAAAAAAAAAAAAAAAAAACAAAAAAAAAAACAACGGCAGATAGAAAAAATCTGATTCAAAAATCGGACTCAGCATGAAAAATCCTGTAAGAATAATTCTTACAGCAATAATAATTATTGCTCTTTCATTAAATGAAAATTTTGTCAAATTTTGTCAAATCTCAAAAAAGTGTCTCTTGGTCATCAGAAAAAAATAAGATTTTTTTTGTAAACTAAAAATGTGTTTGGGAAATTTGAAATAATAATTATTAGGCACAATTATTGTGAAATTAAAAAAAAAATTGTTTGTTAATTTAAGTAAATTTTGAGATTTGACAAATAAAAGAGAGCAATAATTGCTCTCTTTTATTTAATTTTAATTTAAGAATTATTCTTACAGGATTTTTATGCTGAATCCGATTTTTTCTATCTGCCGTTGTTTTTCAAAAACTCCATTTTACGAATGTACAAAAACAGTGTTTTTTGGGGGTTTTTTTGGTGTGTACTTTGTCAACTTTACCGTTGTTTCCCGTAGAATGGAAGAAGATAGCTAAAATCGGGTTTCGAATTCCAATTCTGCACCTCATAAAACATAGAAAGAGTGGTTGAAAATGGAACCGTAATTGGGATTTTTGAAGGGCTATTTTTACCACTCAAACGTCGCTAGAAAATAGTTTCATAGGTAGGTATAATATACCTACTATAACATATTATGTTTGTTGTTGTTGTTTCTTGTTTTTGTTTTTGTTTTCGTTTTTGTTTTCGTTTTTGTTGGGGTTCTCTTGGTGAGATCTCTCTACTCAGTATTATTAATAAATGGTTGATAAAGTGTTTCATAGGTATATTATTCGTCATATTGCTGTCATATCATTGAGCAATATTATTGCAAATATTGCTCAGCAATACCTCAAAAACGCTCATATAGGTAGGTTACTTGTGCATAAATTTAGTTCTGTGTCGATGCAAAAAAAAATTAAGGATTTTTTTTTTAAATTTCTTTTTTTAACTTCTTTTGGATTTTTTTTTTCACAATTTTTTGTTTGTTTTTTACTTGAAAAATATTTGACCTCCTGGGATTCTTCAAAAATCCCATTTGTAGCCCCGTAAAAGCCCTATAGATCGGCATAGTGAAACCGGATCGTTCCGGGACCCCCAAAAATGGATTCCACGTCCAAAAATACTTCGAAAACGACACCAAACTTGATCCCATAGCCAAAAGCCTTAAAAAAAAACCCTCCCGTAGCCTCATTTTAGCCCCATAGTGCCCAAGGGTTTGGGCGATCGGTCTGAAAACCTTGCGGGCACAACTAGATGGTAAAACGAGAATTTTGTCAAAATTTCCGATTTAAAAAAAAATTCCTACTGCCCAAAACGGCTCGTACGGCGGACGGCGGACGGACATTTCGGTTTTGGAATCTAGACCTCTTGAAACAGATACCTATTGTCAAATTTTGAGGCCGATCGGAGTCGTCGACCTCCGTCGCGATTACATAGGAGTCCTATTCCAAGAATAATAAACCAAAACTAGATCTGACAGGGAAAAACGGGTTTCAGATTTGAATTCAGCACCCAGAAAACCCCCAATCCCAACCCTTATCTCCTCGGCACCAAACGACACCTTTTTGTTGGCCAGTCTTATTATTTAGTGTGTTTGAGGTCTGCTTCCAATCCACAAAATTCCCCCAAATTCTGTCTTCTTTTTCAAAAATTGGACTTAACCTAATTCATTTTATATTAAACAGGGTGGGACGCGCTTCGACTAGACTGGGGCTCCTATGAGGCTAGTGTTAATATTTGAGCCCAATCGGTGCCGTTATTTTTGAGTGTAATATGTGGGTGGAAAGTTGTAGTTTAATAATTATTTGTCCGTACCTCAACAACTTTCCACCCACATTCATTCAAACGATCAAAATCATCATCATCAACAAGTGTTGTTTATATTAAATATTTTATTGACAATTTTTAAAATATTTTATTAAAAATGTTTATTGATCGACTCTTGACAAATCATTTAAAACTTCAATTTCGAGCTGTGGATGAACCCTGAAATTGGAGCTCACGGGGGTGTGAAGGGTTCGAGGCAGACTCTCCAAAGAAGGAAAAGGGGGATGGGAATCAATTAGAAAAAATCCTGATGAGTTTGAAAGGAGTCTCGTAACGAGGACTCCCGACTGCTATCAGTTACAGTCCTCAGAATTGAAAAGAGGTTTTTTTTTGTGGAAGGGATCCCACATAATGAGGTTCTTTCATCTTCTTTTATGGTCTTGGGAGTCCTTCTTCACAATTTATTTATCCCCCCACCCCTTCAGCGTGGTGTATTATGGGAACTGTCCAAAGCGAAGAGTTATTCCTAAAATATTGGACTTCGACGAAGTTATCGCAGTTTAGTGAAGTTTTTCAATGCCGTCATGACCGAAAGCCATTTTCTCAAATCGCCGGTGTGGCAACCAAACTCGAACTGAGCCTGCAAGCAACCCATCAGTTAAGGCAAATTGATAAGTGTTCGGCATGTGCTTTGAACAAGTACATCGGTAATGTAGCTCATGTATGTACTAATTAATTCCGTTAATCCTGACAAGGACGGTTTTGAGAGAATTCAGAGGCGCCTGTCACCCGGCGAAACCCCGCAATATCAGCACAGCCCAGAAACTGTGTGTTCATGTCGAGATAACAAGGCTCAATGTGCGCGTAATTGGTTCAATTAATTTCAACGTGTTCCCCTTTCCTTTCAGCTCTCCTTTCAGCATCCGCCGGTGATATCAGGTGGAAATGTTCCATTAGGTGGAATAAAAATGAGGTACATCGGGGTTAATAGGTTCTGAAACGGGTCATTATAATGTGCTATAGCGACAGGAACACTCGACGCTAAATGCTTGTTTTACCGTTTTACGTTAACGTGTACAAAGAACAATACGGTGGGTATGTTTTATTACACGATATGGCACCTCAATTAACCAGGTACTCTGCTAATTTGGCTTCTCAATTCACTCACAACTCTGCTGACTTGGCTCCTCAATTCAATTGCTTCACTACTATCTTGCATTCTCAATCCACTTGCTATAGCAACAACTCTACTGATTTGGCTCTTTAATTTACTTGGTACTCTGCTGATTTGCCTTGTTTTGGTTTATTATTCTTGGAATAATACACCTATGTTTTCGCGACGGGGGTCGACGACTCCGATCGGCCTCAAAATTTGACATTATCCGTTTCAAGAGGTCTACATTCTAAATCCGAAATGTCCGTCCGCCGTCCGGGCCGTTTTGGGCAGTAGGAATTTATTTTCAAATCTGAAATTTTGACAAAATACTTGGTTTACCATCTAGTTGTGCCCGCAAGGTTTTCAGTCCGATCGCCGAAACCCGTGGGGCGCTATGGGGCTAAAATGGGGCTACGGGAGGGGTTTTTTGAAGGCTTTTGGCTATGGGATCGAGTTAGGTGTCGTTTTCGAGGTATTTTTGGACGTAGAATTCATTTTTTGGGGTCCCGGAACGACCCGATTTCATTGTTGCGATCTATCGGGCTTTCATGGGGCTAAAAATGGGATTTTTGAAGGATCCCAAGAGGTTAAATATTTTTCAAGTAAAAAATAAAGAATTTAAAAAAAAATCCTAAACCAAATTCTTTTTGAAATATAAAAATTTATTTTTTTATTTTTTTCTCATTGACAGAATTAAAGTTCTGCACAAGTAACCTATATCAAAGAATAATAAACCTTTGTGTAAAATTTGCAGCGGTTTTGTCCTCATTTGGTAATCCGATGTCGTTTTTTTTTTTTTTTCGTCCTTTTATTTGAATTGGATGTCCTTTATTCGCAAAAATCAACGTGGCAACCGTAGTCAAATGTGTCGAAAAATGCAACTTTTCAGGAGAGCCAAAAAACTGAAAAGTAACTGTCTGAGCGTGTTTTGTTTTTCCATTTATTGAAAGAAGGAGAACTTTCGGAGCTATTTTTTAATTGAAGTTCAAGCATTGTGCAATATATCATTTTGTTCATTATATAATCTAGTTTATTTTAAGAAGAAAAAAACAAAAGAAAACAAAAAATCGGGAAAAAAATTTTGGGGGTACCAACTGTTCTCAATTCATTAGCTACTCTGCTGGCTTGGCTCCCTGTAGGAAAATTTCCCTGTAGGAAATTTAATAGGCCCTACGTCGTACTCTACTCTACTAGTTGGGCTCGCCAATTCACATGCTACTCTACAAATTTGGGTACCCATTTCACTAACCACTCTGCTGATATGGCTCTCCATATCACTTGCTAATTTGCCGACTGTACTCTCCGATTCGCTAGCAACTCTGCTGATTTGTGTCACTATTCACTTGCTAATTTTCGATAGAAACCCCCGTTTGACAGAATAGAGTGTCCCTGTTGACCGTTTTGGAGAAGAAAAGAAAGACTCATACAATCGAGTGTGCTCAGGGCGTTCCCGAAACCAAATAGCACCGGGAGAAAAGGGGTTTGTGCCGGAGAGGTTGTGTGCCGGAGTAAGTTGTGTAACATATGTTTTGTTCAACGGGGAAGACGAGCCTTCTATAATGTTTAAGGCTACTTCAGTGGCAGAGCCCCAGGCGGTGGATTCCAACTGCTGGCTGCCCTCTCACAAACAATCCAACTAGCTGCCAGGCCCCCAGGGGCCCCCCTCCGTAGAAATCGCTTCCCTCCTTTTTCGTCGCTCCTGGCTACGCATTGCTGCCCTCTTTACTTACCTTGGAGAACGTTGAACGGTTTATTTAAACCCGAGACCACATCTCCGAGAAACAAAATTACGAGCGGATTTCCACCGAAATGAGGGCATCGTGAAAGACACTGGAGGCCCAATACATGTTTCACTCAGATCCCTATCAACTACTTTACGCGCCTTAGGCAAGTAGGTATAACCAAAACCAAAAATGTCGAATTTTACTTTTTATTGTTTTTGGTTTATTATTCTTGGAATAATACGCCTATGTTTTCGCGACGGAGGTCGACGACTCCGATCGGCCTCCAAATTTGAAATTATCCGTTTCAAGAGGACCTCTTGAAACCTGGTCTAGATTCCAAATCCGAAATGTCCGTCCGCCGTCCGGGCCGTTTTGGCAGTAATATTTTTTTTTTTTTTTTTTAAATCTGAAATTTCGACAAAATACTCGGTTTACCATCTAGTTGTGCCCGCAAGGTTTTCAGCCCGATCTCCCAAACCCGTGGTGCGCTGTGGGGGTAAAATAGGGCTACTGGAGGTTTTTTTAAGGCTTTTGGCTATGGGATCGAGTCAGGTGTCGTTTTCAAAGTATTTCTGGTCGTAGAATCCATTTTTGGGGGTCCCACAACGATCCGATTTCACTGTTGCGATCTATTTACAGCCTTAATTTATAAGGCTTTTATTGGACTACACATGAGATTTATTATGGATCCCAGGAGGCCAAATATTTTTCAAGTAACAAACAAAACAAGATTTGAAAATCCATTTTTTGAAAAAATGATTCATTTTTTAATATAAAAATGAATCAAAAATTTTTAAAATTTTTTTCATTGACAGAATTCTCCACAAGTGACGTACATCATAGAATAATAAATCCTTGTGTAAAATTTGCAGCGTTTTGCGGCTACATCTTCATAATAAAATATTTCTGCGCCGATCCAATTCTGCCTATTTTTATGGAACTAACACTGAAGCAGCCCGAGGGCACCGATAGTCGCAATAATCGTTTTTACTGGCAATAAATTCCACGCCCATACGAGAATGTTAAGAATTATTCGGACCTATTTTGTTACACCGCTTTCTCTTTTATCTGCCAGTTTATGAACTAAAAAAATTACACATCTGCCAGATATTGTCGGGGACGATGTGCGCGTATAAAAACCGTTCGACCGATTACTGGGATCAATGGTATGACCAACGACTTTAATTGAAACGGTTGTTATTCAGACAAAAAAAAAAAAAAAAACTTTCGGAAGAAAATTACAGTGTTGCAGGGGTAAATTAAAAAGAGCACTAATTTTCTAAATGACACGAATCTTTTACTTTTTCTTCTCTCAAAAAAAGATCGAATTTCCAAAGATGTTTTGTCTCCTGCGTCGAAAGGACCGGCATTCAGCTCAGCCCAAGGCGTCACCGATGATTGCCCACTTCCTTCCTTAATACATAAATATTAGACCCGCGGAGACGAGTAATTTTCAATGATTTTATTCGTAGTTTCGGCCCCGGAGGACGTCCCTGGGGCATCATCTCCATCCTAAACGTGAACGTTGAGGCCTTTGAAACCCTCCCACAAAATGAGAGGACAAAAGAGGCCGCTTAAAAACGCTCAAATGACATTCCGCCCACGGAGTTCAATAACCGGCAATATGCATACATTGGCGCCGATGTGACGAATTCGTCGGGGAATTTCTCGGTGAGATTGAAAACCATTAAGGTAAAAGCACCCATAGTCGACACAGCACCAGTAGTCGACACCCCCTTCAAAAAATGAGAAAATCTAAGCTTAAGGGGGCAGATTTGCATTCTTGGGTGGAGCTCTTGATCCTTCAATGTCTTCTGTATGTTTGATAAAGTTGTCGCGAAAAGGAGCGGGAAAAACCGAAAAAGTGGAAAGATTTAGTTTGCAGACCTGCATGACAACTTTGTCATGGCCACCGTTTCTGAGGTGATTCGTTAGCTGGAAGGCCAAGCCCCCTTTGAGTTTTTTAAGCAATTTTCACCCCTGATCACGCGATACAATAAATTAATATAATATATTATCATTTTAATCTTTCCTGAATTTCTGTGTTCTCTAGTGTTTCTAGTTTATGTTGAGCCAAAATATTTTTGACTGGTTTTTGGCCATGTCGACTGTGGGTACAAAAAACAAAACAAAAACACCATAATATTATTTTCAGTAAACAGTGGTCTACACCAGGGGTTCCCAAAAGGTGGTCCGCGGACCCCCAGGGGTCCGCAAACGTTGGTGTGGGGGTCCGCGAGCTGCATCCAAAAATTAATATTTTAAGCTATTCTACCAGGAACTCAAATAATAAAAATGACTGTTAGTAGCCGGAGTGTCCTGTAAAGCGTGAGAGGCCGTACTTGCGACGCGACGCTAGTGACCGTTTGCTCTCTGTTAGGTACTCTGTGCTAGTGACACCTAGCCTAATTATTAGTGACTAGTTCGCCCAGTTTCTACCGGATGTCCGATTCTCAAAAATAATCGCGATTATTTTTTCAAAAAGAATCGATACATCTGAGGATCGATTCTTTTTCCAAATCATTTATTAAATTTCAAATTTATCAGAAGAAGAAGACGCATTACCTACCTATTACGTTACGAAACCTGAATTCCAATTACTAATAAATCCAACTGCAAACCAGCACTATTACGCAGGAAAAGGTAGGTAGGAAAGCTTCAGCTGTGTCAGTGGTTGTTGTGCAACTGTTTCCAAATGTAAAATAAATGTAAAAATAAATAAAATTATAAATAATTTTATTTGCAACAATCAATTGATTTTTCCCTTGTGATATATACTTACACCTAGGTATAAGCAAACGGGGGAAAACATTTTTACAACAAAATTATATATATATAATTTACATATATAGGAGGTCCTCAATACATTTGTGGTTTGTTAAGGGGTCCGTGACAAAATTTTATTGGGAACCCCTGTCGACTCTACACCCCCTGTCGACTACTGAATCATTCTGTAATCTGCTCTGAGTCAGTAGTCGACAGGGTGGTTTCTCATCGTTACGAACCAATTATTTCGATAATATTAGGTAGCTACCTACTAAGTAGTTACCATTGGCACATCAACTAGGTGATTTGTGACAATTTGAGCGTTAAAAGTCATAACTTACTTTTTCCCCATTTTGGAAAACATTGCACAGCTATGACGTTCGGTTTCTGCCAGACGGCTCAACCGAATTGAGTCGCTAGGGTACGCAATCGACGCAGAATTCTGTCCTCTTTAAAAAAGCACGGAATGAATTTTTCGTCCAGACGCTTCCTTCTGGGTGAAAATGGCCGAAAACCAAAAAAGTAAAACGGGTTTCGGGCCATCACCTGTCGACTACTGGTGCAAATCCCATGTCGACTACCAAGGCACGTATGTTGACCACTAGTGCATAACCCACTGTCGACTTCTGGAAAAATCTTCTTTCCCTGTCGACTACTGGTGCAAAAACACACTATCGAAAAACTCATTTTTCCCCCAGTTAGCTCAAATTTCTATAAAATCTACTATTGCATCGTATAGAGAAGGGATTTGTGTAAACCTTGAAAAAGAAAAAAAGAGGGAAAACTCGATTTTGTGGGTGGGAGAAACAAAAACCTGTCAAACTTTCCTTAAAGTGTCGACTAGGTACTAGTGCATTTACCGTATTATCAATTTTTTGAGATTTCGTTAACACTCCAACGTCCAATGCTCGTTCGAATAGACCATGTTATTCTTTTCCCACCCTTTTTACAGTAATTTGCATGTGTATGACTGAAACCATGAAAAGGGAATGATGCAACTTGTATTGATGAATACACAGTGAAGGGCCCTTCCCATTCACTATTCCTGACTCACCAGGTTCATAGCGCGTGTTGAAATCGAACGGATTTGAAAATCGATTAATCTCTATTCGTTGCGTGATAGCTTTACGTGTTTGAATGTTAAATGACTTTCTGGTAGCCGTCTAACTAATGTGGGCAAGAAAAATAGAAAACGACGACGGCGACGTCGGGATGAAGAGGTCGTCGATGGCAAAAGCGATTAGAATTTCCATCGAAGATCCGGTTTTTAATTGATCTGGGTTTCAGGACACCATTAGCATCGGGCCGCAGCTACTGGAAGATCCCCCGAAGGCCATTCAAACAGATTTTTTTTTTTAACGACCGCTCGAGAAAACAGTAGTTACACAAAGATCATGCCACGGTGTGTTACACTATTAACATACACATACAATGGGGATTTCCACACCGGCCGCATACGATTAGCCTGCCAGGAGGATGCGGAAGGTCGTCCGGGGTTTGGGTCGTCGACGTCGCATTCGGGAAAAGGTTGACAACTTTCTCCACAATCTTCGACCTGACCTTTCACCCACGAGGAGACACCCCGTTATGTACGAGAAGGTTTCGACATGGTGTTGGTGAGGGTGCCGAAGTAGCGGAATCAGAGGAATGAATTGTAACAATTGAGGAGCAAAACAGTGGAGTAGCAGGCGCATTGAAGAGCAACATCAGTAGTAGGGTCAGGTGGGGTAATTGTGAACGAATTTCACCCATTTCAAGAAATTTGTTCACAAAATCCCCCAATGTTCACATGATATGCCTCCCAATATTGTGAACTTGGGGATTAAAGAGTTGACAACATTTTTTTTATGGTTCACAGATTGGTTTAAAACAATATGTTAAATAAAAATCCTTACCAACTTGACTATGTTTAATTTCCCACTTTTGGTTTAAAGAGGAAGTTTTTCCCTTAAATAATTTAATTATTATTCTAATGACGCACTTTTTTCAAAAAACCTCATCCCTTACTAACGCTACATCCAGGCCACAACATCCGAAAAGCTCATTGAAGCTAGAGGAGTAAAAAAAAAACCTTTGGACTTGGAAATTTAACCACCCAAGCTCCTACCCTCTCAGAACATAGATGTTTTCTAACATCGACGTTTTTTGGCGATGTTTTTCCAACATCGATGATTTTTTAAAGATGGTGTCGAAATTTTATTTCATCTCTACGTAATAGTTTCTTTTAGATTCTTAGATTCTTCATTCTCTTTTAGTTAGAACTAGCCATCTTATGCTTTTATTTTTCCATTAAAATTAATTTTTTTCATGAAATGCCTCTTTTTGGCTTTTTAGATATCCCACTACGACATATTCATGTTACTTATGTACCAATTGTTTGCCGTCTACACGATGTTGATCTAGCACCCCTATGCACTACGTTGGTGCATATTTAATTTATTTAAAAGCGACTTAACTAGCATTAAGTTTCACAGTCAGGAAAGCCGGTCTCGCTTCAAACAAATCTGACGCATTTCCCCTTCCAAGCTCTCAGAGCTCGTTATGTTCACAAGTAGGTACTCTAAGGAGTATTCCCGAGGCCCTGAGTCGCCATACCCAGAGGGCCTCAGCCACAAAGGAAGGTTTTAGCATAACCTCCACCTCTTCCACTCCGCATCCCCGAGGCCGGTTTCCGGCCAGGCTGATGGAAGTCTCGTCGCCGCGAACAAACGCCTTCTATATCGACGAATCTATACCGAAGAATCAACTCATATTTTTCTCAAAAGTTGTTCATTGGGCTCATCCCCGAATTTTTTTCCCAAGAACTTAACACCCAGTTGAAGCTTCAACTTTCATCTTTTCATTGAATCCTCACAAAAGGATGGTCCATTACGCCTTTGAGCCCACATTTTCACAAAAGTCCCTTTGGCTCCATCGAGGCTTACGAGCTTTGAATTCCGCACGCGGTTTTTACAGTTTTTTTTTCTCCCTCTCACCGCCTTTTTTTCATGAATTGTTGATTGGATGGCGCTCAGCCCGAGGCCCCAAAGTGTCACCCACTTCCGATATTAAATTTCACACCTCTCACCTTCCCAAATATCAAAAGTTTCTCTTGACAGGCACGCCGTTTTCATGGAATAACAACACTGAATGGACATGATTTTTTTTTTTTTTTTTTTTAATAATTTTCATCTTGGTAATTTAGGTTAGTTTGTAATAAATTAAGTAACGCGTGCGAAAAAAACTACTTTTAGTTCATTCCTGGATAAACCTTAATAAAGTTTTTTATTCGTAGGTTCAGTAACTGCATATAGCTTTTTATTCGTAGGTACAGTACCTACGAATATAAAGCTTTATGCAGGTACTGAACCTACGAATAAAAAACTATTTACAGGTACAGTACCTACGAATAAAAAGCTATTTTCAGGTACTGTAATTTAAAAAAAAAAATGGCCCCCTTCAATAAACGAAATTTTATCAGCTATAGCTGAGGTCTGTTAATGAATTTGGGATCTTCATAAAATTTGTGTCAGAATGAGACCCAACAACACAAAATTCGTCAGTGTTTACACGTTTTTATCATGCAGTCGGTTTCCCCTCTGTAATGTAGACTTGGAAAAAATCAGGAAAAACATCGGATACCCTCGAAATTAACGTAATATAATATATTACGTTAATTTCGAGGGTATCCGATATATAATATTATTATATCCGATTATTATATTATTATTATATATTATTATATCCGAGATATAATATTATTATATTAGCCACAGGTATTCCAACCGCCAAGAAAGAGTGGACAGAGTATCTACAGGCGCTCGCTACGTTTGAAAATTAACTCCTGTAAAGTAATGAAGCTATACAAGATACGCTAAGAATCTGTGTTAATGCCTATTTTGTTATTACTGCCTGTGAAGACTCGAAAAACCTAACAATTAAAAATAATCAATAAAAATCTTTAAACCTGTCATAAATTCCTCAGAATCTATTAAAATCTGCGACGCCTGTGAAATGAGTGTAAATATGTAAAAATGGGAGAAAATTTTGAATCAATTATGAGCCGGGTAAACACTGTAAAATCTGGTCACATTGAGAAATATGATTTTAATTCTTTCGTGAAATACCTATGCGAATTTCATTTAATTAATTTATTTATTTTTATTTTTTACTCTGGCACATAAATTCAAAAAGCGTCACAAAATGGAGTGTTACGAAAAATGTTCACAATCTTGTTGACATTTACATGCCTTGACTCTGGCACATAAATTTTCACAATCATGTTGACATTTTCATGTCCTGACTCTGGCACATAAATTTTGACAATCGTGTTAACGTTTTCATGTCTTGAAGTCAAGACGTAAATGTCATAAATGAGTCCTCTGGCTAATAAATTTTTACAATCATGATGCGAACTTGTACGCAAGCTGATTAGTTGATTTAAGAACGAAGTGGATTCAATAATCACAAAGCTCCACTGTGTACTTGCTATCCTCCTCATCACTCTTTTCCTCCCTTTATTAGCTTAAAGCCCAATAGAGCTGACAACTGCCTCCTTTTTTTCTCTCCACCTAACTAGATTTATTTTCGGTTTATTTTCACCTCGTCCGGGGCGTTCATTTCATCCTGCGAAGGATCCCATCCCGTCGACCGTCAATCATCCCCGTGAAAGTTTCCGTCCACCTTCGATCCTCCGTCACGGTCGTGCCAGCCTCCGGCCAGCTGAACCTTAAGTTATCAATCAGTGACAATTACCGGCAGGATCAGCAGCTAGGAAGGTCTCAAGTCAGAAGCCTTTTTCGTAACAAATTGGTTCACCGGCTACTGTACCTAACTGGCTGCTAAGGGTCGACTCTGTATCTACAACTACGTTTGTTTCGGTTAATTATTTTCGGTGAATTATTATCAAACTATGCGTCATGCGTGTATTAATTAATTAGTTAACGAAGGGGGTCAAAAATTTTGATCGACCACAAACTTTGTCCATAGGTTCCAAAAACGGAAAAATCCGCCAGTTCACCATCAAGTTGTGCCCGCGAGCTTTTCAGCCTGATCGCTCAAACCCTGCGGGGCTCTGTGGGGCTAAAGAGGGGCTACGGGAGGGGTTTGTGAAGGGTTCCGGCTATGATATCGAACGGGGTGTCGTTTTTTAAGTATTTGTTGGACGTTTAATCCATTTTTGTGTGTCCCAGAATCATCTGATTGCACTCTGGGGATCAATGGGGCTTTGTTGGGGCGAATATATTCGCCATTCTATAGTGGGGTGTTTGAAGTAGGCCAGAAGGTCGAATTAGGTGTCGCTTTCAAAGTTATTTTAGACGAATAATCCATTTTTCGGGGCCTCACCTCCATCCAAATAACGAAGAGGTTTTTTCAAAAATAATTAATTACGTTATTTTAAAAATATTTATATATACATAGATAGCAATAAAAACTTATTTTTTATTAATGTAGAATTGATTTTCGCACAATCTCTCTAAGAATGATCGGTATCTGTATGTGTGTATGTATGTCTCCCTTTCACGGCCAAACTGTTGGACGGATTTTGATGCGGTTTTTTGCGAAATGATCAGGATAGCACGGGGAAGGTTTTAGGCTATTCTGGCTGAAACCTGAGTCCTTCACGACGGAAGTTGTTTACATCCTTGGCGTATCTTAGAGAATTTGATACTTCACTACGACAAACCAACAATGAAAAAGTAAGTTGACGGGTTGCCACGGGTGCATCGTTGATAGGTGATGGACGGGAATTTGATGTTCCGTGCGAAGCACGGGTGTCCCAGCTAGTATATAATAAAGAATAATGAACCCGTGGGTAGTATCGGGATTAGTATCCAACGAAAAACGCTGCAAATTTTACACAAGGGTTTATTATTCTTTGATAGACGTTACTTGTACATAAATTTAATTCTGTCAATGAAAAGAATTTTTTTTTTTTTTGGATTTTATATTTTAAACAAAAATTTGGGGGGGGGGGGGGGGGATTTTTTATTTTTTTTATTTTTTATTTTTTCATAAATGTTTTTCTTCAAAAATTCTTCATTTTTTACTCGAAAAATATTTAACCTCCGGGGATCCTTCAAAAATCCCATTTTTAGCCCCATGAAAGCCCTATAGATCGCCACAGTGAAATCGGATCGTTCCGGGAACCCCAAAATGGATTCTACGTCCAAAAATACTTCGAAAACGACACCTGACTCGATCCCATAGCTAAAAGCCTTCAAAAACCCCCTCGCATAGCCCCATTTTAGCCCCATAGCGCCCCACGGGTTTGCGCGATCGGACTGAAACCTTGCGGACACAACTAGATGGTAAACCAAGTATTTTGTCAAAATTTCAGATTAAAAAAAAAAAAAAAAAGCCTACTGCCTAAAACGGCCGGCGGACGGCTTACGGCGGACGGACATTTCGGATTTTGAATGTAGACCTCTTGAAACGGATAATGTCAAATTTTGAGGCCAATCGGAGTCGTCGACCCCCGTCGCGAAAACATAGGTGTATTATTCCAAGAATAATAAACCAAAATCTCACTCTTTTGCCGAGCTTTCGAAATATTATAATTTCTTCCTCAGGGCTCAGAATGAAGCTATCGTGTAGATTCTACAACGACGTCAGTTATGAAAAGTAAGAGCCAGGACACACCAATCACTTGATAAGTGTCGATAATTGGTACTATTGTATGAAAAAATTTAAATTTAACATCATTGATGCAGGAGTAGAAGAACTTGTGATAACTATAAAAGTGATAAGTTTGTCCAATAATTATTGGATGTTCTTAAGATCATCATTAGCATTACAGAGTCTTTACCATCAAACAAAAAGGAAAAGTGGCTCTACTGAAGGTAAGTAAATGGCTACAGTGAAGGCAAAGGACTACATTTCCCCACCTTCTTAATCAGTTTGAATTGCTTGCTGACTATTGTCATTTTTTCTTTAAAGCACCTTTTCTTTAACATTTTAATAATTACAATTCTTATTAAGGCTCGGGTATTGCCTGTTTTTACTGAAGCCGTTTCATAAAAGTTCGTTTTTAGTGTTTTCAGGCCAGTAAATGCAAAATTTGCAGCTCAAACAAACTAAAATTATTTTGCATCTTTGGGGTTTTCCAGATTTATTTTTGGGAGTCCGTAACCTTCCCAACACTGTGTAACAATTTTTTTTCCTTTAATTTATAATTTTTTAATTATTGACGTAGAAATAATTCCTACTCAATTTATGCGAAAGAATAATAAACCCTCGTGCAGTTTTTTTTTTCTGCTTTTGTTTCATTTTTTGCCGGAGTTTCCTTTTCTGGGGGGAATCACTAGGAATTGAAACTCGGGAAGGAAATTTTTGTATCAGAAGGGCCCCCGAAGGCAAGTTTTATAAAACCGTATTTGCTCAGTTTGATTGTCAAGAGTGGAAGTGAGAAATGAGAAGGGAGGGGAAAGAGAGGAGAGCTATGAATCTGTAATAAGGTGAAGTCAGGAGGAAAAACTATACGGGGACTGAAACAGGCGTCAAGGGGTGGGGGGGTGTTGAGGGTTTGTTGGGGGTTATGTGAGGGGGAAGTGTGTGAATGGGGGGGTTAGAGAGCAAGAAGTCAAAAGACAAATAAGGAGTTTTGTATTAGAAAGGGGTTCAACGGTGGTGTTGAAGGGTATGGTACGGTGGGAGGGGGCAAAACGCGGGGGCGTTTTATATTAATTTCTATATGCTGCTTTCCCCGTCTCTCTCATTCCCTAAATCAAACAGACTTCTGCCAAGAGGGAAAACCTCCCCCCTGTGGAGGGGTGGGAAGGGGAAGTTAATTATAAACCCGCGCCTCGGGAAAACCCGCGGACTTTCTCCGGTGTGGGAAATAGGAAGGGCGGGGGGGCAGTATGAAAATGGAAGCAAAAAGACGCCCCCCCCCCCCCCCAGTCCACATCGCGGGTTGAAACGGACCCTAGCGTTGCAACGTGGGGGGGGAGGGGTTCCTTTCTGATTTATTAAAAAGAGCCGCAAGGCTGTGGAACTAACTCTCCCCTCCCCCTTCCCACAATGGGGTCCTTCTTTGTGAAAAGGGACATTTTTAAGGAAGGGGGGAGTTGGGGGGTGTATTTGCCTTCGTGTATTGTTCCAGCGCGGAGCTTTGTTCTACACCTACCCCCTCCTCGATCCCACCGCCCCCTCCACCACCATCAACCCCCTTACAAATTTAACCCGCTCTCTCGCGGTTTCGCCTTAAATTAAAAATTCCTTAACGAAGAGAGAGAAAGTTTCCTGTCAAATCTCGCTCTCCTTCTGTTCTTTTTTTTCGGAGAAAAAGGCCACTGAAAATATTACTTTTTTCTCTAACGAATGCAAAGCAATACACCTTATTTTCTTAATTCATTCATATCAACTTTTCCTGCCCGCTCCGCTAACAATTTCACATTAAATGTTTCAAATTTCGACATGATTTTTTTTTTTTTTTTAGAACATTTTTTATCGTTTCTCGGACAGCCCGAGAAGATGAAGTTTTCAAAGCTTTAAAAATAAATTTATGGCCAGCTAGAAAGGATCCAAAATTTATTAAAGAAGGTTATTCGCATGCCTGCATAAAATGCAATTTCGTGAAAAACCAAGGTGTAGGGTAGTCATGACAGCGTCAAAACAAAAATTTAGAGGAAATCGTACGGTGATGATATTATCATGCAACTTCTACAAAATTAATTGCTCGTTTAGGATTGTCGCAGTATGAGTTCATTTACCGAAACCAACGAGAGTTTTAAAAATTCTGAAAATTCAGAACTCAAACTGATTCCGGTTTATTATTACCAGAATATTACAAGTAATTGCGACGAGGATCAATGATTTTGATCGGTTTTGGGTAGTACCTAAGATTTTTTTTAAATCTGAAATTTTGATAACATACCTATAATAATTATAGGTACAACAATTATTGTTTCTTTCAGTAGTTACCAGCAATTTTTTCAACCCATGAGGCTCTCGGGGGCTAAAAAGGGGCTTTTGGGAGGATTGTAGGTGTTCAAGTGGGGTGTCATTTCCGATAAAATTTCGGACAAAAAATGCATTTGTGGCGATCTCTTATATGTCCCTCAACCGTATAGGTACATTTTTTAAATAATTTAACTTTGTTTTCAAAATTATCTTTAATTCACCGAATGCAATTTTTGCCCAATGTGTAAAATTGTCATCGGTTCTCCTTTACGATTTGGATTCCACGTAAAACTTCATGCACAATAATTGTTGACCACTCTGGTGGTTTTTCTACCTCGTCCAAAATTAATTTTTCAATCACCTAAAATGAGCGGAAATGAAAAACATTGGGCTGTAAATTGTAAAAAATCGGATCGCCTTAAAACCTGAATTCACCACATTGAATTCAGCATGGAAATAAGTTGAAAGTCATGTGACACACTTGAACCTTTTGGCAAAAATTTTATTGCAAGGCAAAATTTTGTACAGTTTTGGGATTGGACGAAAAAAAGCTCAGCTAATTTCAATAAAAAATTAGCTCGGTCAATTTCGCTTCAAGTTATGCAATCAAAACGAAAATTAAAAAATAAGGGGAAATAAGCCAGGATATATCCTTTTTTATTGCTCCCGAGTCTGCAAGGCAGAGGAAGCATTGTTTTCACTTTCGAAATGAAAAATATTTTGTTCTCCAAAATCAAAGTTTCCACTCACGTTTTGCGTTTCAGAGCCTCCTGAACAAATTTGGTTCCGTGTCCGTCGGTCTGTCTGTCTGTCTGTCTGTCCACATTTCCTTGCCACACCCTTAACTTCCACAATTTTGATCGGATTTCAATCAAAATTTTAGGAATTGTGTGGGTATAGCTCTAGATGGTCCCCTATCAGTTTCATCACGATTGCATCAATGGTACTCCCTGCGCATGCGCGAACGTAATTTTCTTGTTACCGTCACAACTACGTTCATTTTGAACCTGGCACGAGGAAGCAGTGTAATTTTACTATACCTGCTTGTTTTGTAACGAACTGTTCTACTGAATTCTGTGCGAATTACCTACCTATGTCAACATAATATGTTTATTTTACAGTTTCTACTCGGTAGAATCTACTGTATTTTATAGATTGGAATTTTATATAAAATTCTGGAATTTTGTAAAATTTTCAAAAGATGTACAAAAAAAACTCAAGTACTTATGTAAATTTCAACAACACTATTATGTACCTAAAGGTAAGCTAAATTTTGTTGAGCAATTTTTAAGAATTTAGCGATGAAATCATTTTTAAAACGCTGCAAATTTTACACAAGGGTTTATTATTCTTTGATATAGGTTACTGTTGCGCAAATTTAATTCTGTGTCAAAGAAAAAACTGAATTTTTTTTGATTTTTTTTTTTTCCAAAAAGTTTTTGTTTTTTACTCGAAAAGTATTTGACCTCCAGGGATCCTTCAAAAATCCCATTTGTTGCCCCATGAAAGCCCTATAGATCGCCACAGTGGAATCGGATCGAAATTCCTACGGCCCGGACGGCGCGCCGCGGCGTACGGCGGACGGACATTTCGGTTTTAGAATCTAGAAATGTTGAAACGGATAATGTCAAATTTAGAGGCCGATCCGAGTCGTCGACCTCCTTCGCGATTAAATAGGTGTATTTTTCCAAGAATAATAAACCAAAATGAGAAACTAAGACAGTTTTCATCAAACCCGTACGAGTCCAATTACAGGTTAGGTATTTTCATTCATAACAAAATTGTAAAAAGCGAACCTGTAAGTCCCTGGGGGTATTTTGGTTGTCGTCATGGAGGTGGTTCCAATTACCTGAAACAATTAGAACTACCTATTAAAATTTAGCGGGGCATGTCGCACTATTGGGAATTCTGAAGGGGTGACAAGTTCAAGCTGGTGCACTTTGGGTTGGACGTGAGATTATTGTGGTGATGATGGTTGTGGGTGTCAGGCACCCCCCGTGGTCCAAGAGCCTCTAAAACGATGCCTCACTCGGGTTGATCAATCGACACTCTGTTCAAACGCCAGTGTCTTGGTAGAGTACAGCAAGGGACGATTTTGTCCACCAGATTGGTAGCACGGATTAGTGTTCCAGAGCACTCTGGTGCCAGGGGCGAGCAATATTTCCGGGGTCCATCGCTAATAAGAAGAACAAGCAAACGAACGAGGGTACGTTTTTGATAAGAAAAACAAATTGTACACGAAACATACAACAATATCGATTTGGAATGGTTGTGTCTTGAGGCAAGCGAGAGGCAGCATTAACAGCAGCCCCCAGTCAGAGCAGACACGAGAGGTTTAAAAGAAATTTTCACTGTCAGCTTTGAAAGTTATTTTGAGTCGGACACGACACAGCTGAGGGTTCAAATGAGGACTTTCAGTTCTTAGCTTCTTGTAGGTACGCGTTGTTTGATGAGATTTTAACCTCTTCTTCACACTTGGAAAACATTAAAGCAGACGCTGAGTCTGCAGTACGAAAAGACGGCAGGAGGGACTAGAACCAAGAAGACCAAGTCTTGGTCAGTTAGACGCTGCGATTAACGGCCACAAGATTGGTCCCTCGGGTTGGTACGTAGGTAGATCCAGCGAGGTGAAAGTAAGGTCGACAGTACACCCTATAGTAGTGCTATAGCACTACCGCAGTACACGCAAGAAGAATCGGTCTGCGACGCGATGTACCTACTAGTATGACGCAAGTACACCTGAACAATTCTGAGCGGTCAGTCCCCCAATGCAAACCCTTCATTCATTAAATCGAAGACGCTAATCCCTCTCCTGCTCGAGGCGGCTCTGGAGTGTTAGGAGTCCCTCCAGATAGCAGTGAATGCGGTTACAGTTGCTGACTAGGGTTCCGTCTCCTTGAAGTGAACGTGTAAATAAACAATCCAGTGGTTCAAACTAAGACCAGATCAGACGGAGAGAGACCAGAAACCAGACCAAAGCAGACCAGTCAAAATCTTTGATAACAATGGGCCACGGAACTAGGTCAGAGAAATGGGAAAATTCGGCCGAACATAGTTGAACTAGTAATGAACAAAGTACTCAGTACAGTTAGCACTGAGAAATTAGGTGTCTGAGCAGAGGAAATCACTAGTGAATATTTGGCGTTTTGAATTTTCCCGCGGTGGCACTTTTACTAATCCGCCAGAGTGCGCTAGCATAAGAAGGGACCGACGGGAATCTGCCGGAGGTGACGGCGGAAATGGCGGCCGTGAGCAGCCAATGAGAGAGTGGCGCCACTTTTCCCTCCAGATTCAAAGTTGAAATTTTCGACAGTGCCCTGGAAATTTGTATTACACCGCAGGAGCCCAAAACTCACTGCTATGCCTTCAAGTTATGAAGTTCTTTCAGAAAAAAGTATTATTCGACCGTCGGTTCCGGGGCCCATTAAAATGACCTTATATTATGACGAATGTTGACTTTTACCAAATTGCCAAAAGGGTGTACCTACTGCGGGGGTACTCAGGTGCTTTCTTTCTGGGGGTACTGAAGTCGTGAGGGTATACTCACATAGTTTGTCTGGGTGTACTCACGTATACTGCCTTGCACTGCTTGGATGTACTCATGCTTTTTCCCGGTATTCTCTCCCGTGTCCAACCCATTCTGTGCTCAGTAATTTCCATCACACTATTTTGGCAGGAATGAGGGAAACCCTGGTCTGGAGCAGGGGGGCTTGTGACCTGTTTTCTGATCTCATGAGAGTGGGCTTGGAACTAGAGAACCCACGACCTCGCAGGGCGCTGTCACCAGGACCATCTGGTGCTCCCATCTCCGTAGGAAGACCGAAGGGAATCGGAAGCTGGAGCAAAAACGTGTGTCGTATTTGGAGATCTCCACTGAAAACGCACTGCTTTCCCACTCTGCCTCCAACTTCAATTGAAGTTAAGGCCTTAAGACATGCGTTGCGAACTCGGGGAATCCTTCACTCATCAACGTGGACCCTGGGAAAGCCAACTCATAACCCAGCCCACAACATCAGAACATTTTCCAACCATAAGCCGTTCAGCGTCATCACTGGTCGTACGTTAGGTCACTAGTCCGGCGTCATCACCAGTCGTACGTTAGGACACTAGTTCGGAGTCGGACAGTGACTTTTCCAACACGCAAGATGGGTTAATAAAGCATGTTCCATGTATAATGAATTTCAGCCGTAAGCAAAAAGCACGCGGGGTCCTCTGGCGAGGCCCAAAAGGCCGAGTTTTATTTCTCTTGCGGCTTTTCTCACACTAGTGGCTTCTCGCGTTATGTGGGAAAACATCCAAAACAGGGCTGAGCTTATAATCACCCAAACATCCACTCGTGGTTTCTTCGGCAACCCGAACCAGCAAACAGACGAAGCGACCACATTCTTATTTTAAGCAAACTTCATAAACGATTGTCATAATATAGCAGCAATTGGAGGTTTCCATGGCAGCGACCCGGTTGAGTTTCTTCTTTCCGTCGCATTTGGCGTGATGGTGCAATGAACGGACCCAAAATGTAGGATTGAACCACGTAGACAGCTTTACCAAACGACATTCGGTTCACCTCAACCGCGTCGTCTGAGCCGTCTTAAGGCCTTGTCCACGATGTAGTAAGTGGTACTCCCACTTATCCCGGTGATCCCGTTAAGTGGACGGGCTACCGCGGGAGGAAACCCGAATCCCTCAAGAGGCCTTCCCCGTTGTCTACAGTTAATTTACATGGCGTGAAAGACGGAGGATTTGTAAAGGGGGGGCCTCAGGGGCTACCGCGGAAGAGGCAAATCAGTGGCCCCGAGTTCCGATTGGAGGATAATCAATGCTTAATCCGTTTACCCTCTCGGCCTTCACAACCTTCAATCACATTAGCGTCTATTGATTCCCTCTAAGTGTAGACTGTTAGACTGTTCCGTCAGCCAAAGGCGGTGAGTTGTGTTTCCCAATCGGAGGTGACGCTCTGATGGCTCGTGCTTCACGCCTCCGCCATTTACTCACCTGCAACCTCATGTTTGTTAGAAAAAATAGATGTAGAAATCGACTAAATGGATTTTGTTTAAATCGGAAGAATCAATGGAAAAAAATAATAATAATAATAATAATAAACCAAAAATGGTCACAAAATTTTAGAAAGTAGTTTCTATGTAAAAGGTTGCTGTTTCATAAGCATAATAATATTATGCTTTTGAATATTATTCAAAAGTGGGTTACTTCCCCAGGAACAATAAATTGGAACAGGGATGTTTTGAAAAATAAAATAATAAATAATAATAATAATAAAATAAAATAATAGTTCCTTGTATTATTAAATAATAAGGGAGAGTGGGGCAGTTTCAACCAGTGAGGCAGTATCAACCACCTACAATAATTGTAATTGTAATTATTATGAGTTTTGGGCCTCGAATCGCCTCTCAATAGTGAGAATAAGTGACTTCCAGCTTTTGACAGCTGTCAGTCAATGCCAAAGCGTCTCGTCGCCAAAAATAAATTCAAAAAAAGGAAAAATAAATTCAATGAGGTGGCTAGGGGGAGAAAACGACTCCTCTGCTGAATACTAAATTGTTTATTTAAATAAACGATTGTAGCGTGGGGACCGGTTTCGAGAAGTAACTGTTATACTCAACTACAGCCCTAACAAGAATAGTTCTTGAATTATTCAATTTTTCCAACTCGAAAAAGTATATAATTTATATTATGCTTCCAGCATATTAGGTATGCTTCCTGAGTTTTAAAAGATTCAGGTTTTCCTCCAGTGGACTATTAGCCGATTAAACGAGTAGGTAACAAGAGTTATATTCGGAAAAGTAAAAAGTTTTTAGTTGATAAGTGCTAGTGGGCAGGATCAACATTTCAGTTCAATGAATATGGGGGAGAATCAACCGTGGTCGTGATTCTCCTTCGTTAGTTGATTCTGCCTCACCTTTTGGTTTATTATTCTTCTTATACACCTATGTTTTCGCGACGGGGGTCGACGACTCCGATCGGCCTCAAAATTTGACATTATCCGTTCCAAGAGGTCTACATTCTAAATCCGAAATGTCCGTCCGCCGTCCACCGTCCGGGCCGTTTTTGGCAGTAGGAATTTTTTTTAAAGCTGACATTTTGACAAAATACTCGGTTTACCATCTAGTTGTGCCCGCAAGGTTTTCAGTCTGATCGCCTAAACCCGTGGGGCGCTAAGGGGCTAAAATGAGGCTATGGAAGAGGGGGTTTGAAGGCTTTTAGCTACGGGATCGAGTTAGGTGTAGTTTTCGAAGCATTTTTGGACGTAGAATCCAATTTTTTTGGGTCCCGGAACGATCCGATTTCACTGTTGCGATCTATAGGGCTTTCATGGGGCTACAAATGGAATTTTTGAAGGACCCCAGGAAGTCAAATATTTTTCGAGTAAAAAATAAAGAATTTGAGAACTCAATAATTAATCATGCTCATGAAAAACAAAAAGGAACTAGAATATAATGCATCACTCTACGTAAAATCATTACATACTTTGTATTTTTATAAATGCATGCCCTTCAATCATAATAATAATATTATTATGATTGAATAATAATAATATTATTATGATTGAAGGGCATGCATTTATAAAAATACATCATATTATGACGATCGTCTTAATTTGGATATCACCGATGGGTTCAGCGTAGGATAATAAATTTTACATTGTTAGTTTAAATTTTCAAAATGGTAAAAAAAAAGAAGTAAAGTGGGATTTTTTGTGTTTAACCATTTTTGGTTCTCACAATTGGGGCAGGAGCCGACCCCGCACTTGTAATTTAAAACGCTTTAGAAAATCTTTCACATAAACTTGAGTTTAGAGGTCTGCCGACAAGACAGGTACTACAACACGTGATTGACTTTTGGTCAAACATTGGTGTTCGTCCCCGGATTTGAACCAGGCTGATCAGCGCTCCGACTGAGTTGTAAACAGACGAAGCTGTCGCCTTAGTCCATAGGGCCACCCTGTCCCCCTTTTCAAAATGGTCCTTTCCCTCTACACGAACGTACTTACCTACACGAAAAATTTCGAAACACAAACAAAATTTTGAGATATAAAAATAGAATTTTATTTATATAAAATAAAATATAAAACAAAATCGCGCAGGCCCTAGAGAGGAGCCAAATCAACAGAAAGGGGAAAGAGGAACCAAATCAGCAGACCGTCAGTGAGGGGTTTTCAACCAGATCGCACCTACTTGGAGGACCACCTTAGAGGGTTCTGTAGGTAACGACTTCTAGAGGTTTCACATACCGAAATCGCCACTTTTCCAGACAGTAGAGTCATCAATGAGTTGGCCAATATTTCCCAGCGGGGCCACTACTTTTTTTTGAAAGTTCAATTCAGTTTCAAAAAATATAAAAAAACGTTCACTGAAAATAAACATAAAACTCTCAAAGTAGGGAATGATCCTTGACTCTGTAACACTTTGGGGCCCCCATTTGTGTGGACGGAGGGGTACTCGCCTGGGGGTAGAAAGTTGAAGGGCCCACCAGGCTCTCGGCATTTTGTCCGTAACACTTATTGACAGAACTCGGAACGCGAATGCGGTAATGTGTTATTTTAGAGCTAATTGTTGCTGAGTGGTTGATAAATCGATTCTACGTTCGCGTATCATTTCGATAAAGACTCCTGCTCCTACAAGGTCCAGAAGGCTTTCAGTACCGTCCCACTTACGGTACTTAAAGGTTAAAAACCCTGGAAAAATCCTCACTCACAAGTAGGTGATTTGAGTCCTCACTAGTAGGTGTGACCAGAATTTTGACGAAGGCCTGAGGGGACCCCAGGGACTGATGGGCGGGCAACACGTTCAAGCCCTATTTTGTATCAATTAATAATTGTTATTGATGATAATCAACAATATTGTACATGTGTTGCCTCTTTCTTAGTAAACATGTTTTCTTCTTCTTATTCTACTCAAGTATACTTGAGTAAGAGGGGTCTGCAGTGGATATTGTTCCGTGAAGCCCTGCCATAAAACATAGGGATTTTTACATTCCAGTTTTTTCGTCTCGTGTAAATTTTCGATTTTTCAACCTACGGAGTTTTACTCGTTTACTATCGTTATAACCCCATTAATCTGTTTCTCTCCTTATTAGTCCACACTTGACGAAGAAAATAATCCTCGACGTAATGCACGGAAATCCACGTTATGAGCTCGTCGATGTGCAGACCGATAAGGCCGAACGCTTTTTTGGAAGAAAAAAAAAACCGCCGCAGGGGATTGTTGTGTTATACCCCTCGAAGGCCTGTGGGCGGGTTGTTTCGCTAAAAAGATGAAAACAACGATAAGTCGGAGTGTTGCCAGGACTGGAAAATTTCGACGAAATCGCTAAACCCTGTAGAGGATTAATTGATTAAATGTAGGGATGAGCAATCGGTAAAAAAGTATCGATTTTTTTTTAATCAATTCGGAATCGGCTTCAAGGAATCGATTCTCAAAAAATCGTTTCTCTCAAGCACCGATTTTTGCGAAAATCGGGTTTTTAGCGATTTTTTCTTCTTTTTTGGGGATCAAACTCGATCATAAATAAATTGAACATATCATAAAAAGGTAAATGAACCAATCAATAAGTAGGTAGGCGATTGTACATAATATTATATTTCTTGTTCAAGGAGTGGATCATCAATCTAATATATTGGATTATATAATCTATATCTATAAAAATGACTGCCAAATCTGTTTGAGGACTCACTACTTAAAAACCAGTGGAGTGTTTGGCACCAAATTGTGTGAGAATGTTTGTGAAGCATATACAATATACCATATTATGGTTGTTAAGAAGTTTCTACAAAATCGATCGAGCCGTTAATGAGATAATGAATTTTCAAAATCTGTCGGTGTGTTTACGCAGTTTAACCTGCTTTTCATTAAAATTCTATTTGTATTGAGTGCAGCGAAGCGCACCGGGTCAGCTAGTAGGTAAGAAAAAACTCTGAAAAAATATTCACGCTAACCACATCTTCCACAAATAATAGGTAGTTTTGAAACGAGCTAACGATTTTTAGAGGAATCGATTCTTTGAAGCCGATTCAGTAAATTAAAAAAACATCTTTCATTATAAATAGGAAAAAGAAAATGTTTCAAGGAGAACAATAATTTTCAAAATTGGATAAAACCCAATTTTTTGGACCTCTCTACCCCGATTTTTTAAAAATCCCGATTTTGGGAAAAATCGGGATAAAAGTATCGATTCTCGATTTTATCGTAATAACAAAAATCGATTCAAAAACGCTGCAAATTTTACCCAAGGGTTTATTATTCTTTGGTTACTTGTGCAGAAATTTATTTCTGTCAATGAAAAAAATTGAAATTTTTATTTTGGTTTATTATTCTTGGAATAATACACCTATGTTTTCGCGACGGAGATCGACGACTCGGATCGGCTTCAAAACTTGACATTATCCGTTTCAAGAGGTCTACATTCAAAATCCGAAATGTCCGTCCGCCGTCCGGGCCGTTTTGGGCAGTAGGAATTTTTTTTTAAATCTGAAGTTTTGGCAAAATACTTGCTTTACCATCTAGTTGTGCCCGCAAGGTTTTCAGTCCGATCGCCCAAACCCGTGGGGCGCTATGGGGCTAAAATGGGGCTACAGGAGGGGTGTTTTGAAGGCTTTTAGCTATGGGATCGAGTTAGGTGTCGTTTTCGAAGTATTTTTGGACGTAGAATCCATTTTTTGGGATCCCGGAACGATCCGATTTCACTGTGGCGATCTTTAGGGGCTTTCATGGGGCTAAAAATGGGATTTTTGAAGGATCTCAAGAAGTTAAATATTTTTCGAGTAAAAATTAAAGAATTTTTGAAAAAACACATTTTTGAAGAAAAAAAAATCCCCCCCAAAATTTTTTTTTGAAATACAAAAATCAAAAAAAATTTATTTTTATTTTTTTTTATTGACAGAATTAAATGTCTGTACAAGCAACCTGTATCAAAGAATAATAAACCCTTGTGTCAAATTTGCAGCGTTTTTATTTTTATATTCACTTAAAAAAATTGTTTTTTGGATTTTTTGTTTCAAAAATTTTTTTTATCTGAAGAATATTTAACCTCCTGGGATCCTTCAAAAGTCCCATTTTTTGCCCCATGAAAGCCCTGTAGATTCCCACAGTGAAATTGGATCGTTCCGGGACCCCAAAAAATGGATTCCACGTCCAAAAATACTTCGAAAACGACACCTAACTCGATCCCATAGCTAAAAGCCTTCAAAACCCCCCTCCCGTAGCCCCATTTTAGCCCCATAGCGCCCCACGGGTCTGGGCAATCGGACAGAAAACCTTGCGGGCACAACTAGATGGTAAACCAAGTATTTTGTCAAAATTTCAGATTTTTAAAAAAATGCCCACTGCCCAAAACGGCCCGGACGGCGGACGGACATTTCGGATTTAGAATGTAGACCTCTTGAAACGGATAAAAATTGACATTTAATGTCAAATTTTGAGGCCGATCCGAGTGGTCGACCCCCGTCGCGAAAACATAGGTGTAATATTCCAAGAATAATAAACCAAAATCGGGGTTTTTACAAGAAAGAATCGATTTTTAGAAAAATTGGAAATCGATTGCCCATCCCTAATGAAATGACGCTGAGAAGCTTTGATACTAAGTCTTGTGATACGTTACGTCAAGAGGGGGGGGGGGGGATCAGGTTATTAGGAATTGATGGCTAATATTTGCCGGCATAAATGAACGTGATCTGAGGGCAAAGCGAAAAGTGTGTTCTTTGAAAAAGACGAGAAGAGTTCGAGGGGGCAAAAAAAGGGGCAAAACGGAGAGGCAAAAAAAAAGGGAGCAGGTCGATGCTATCTGAAGGATATAGATTGATAAAATGTTCAGAGGGCTCGTGGAACTGTAATCGAACAACTCTTGGTAATTTAAAACAGGAGGGGGGACGGTGGAAGGACTAGAAACGAGAAAAGGGCGAAAGGCCCGAAGGCTCGCCTGGGGGGGTCCTACGTGAGCCCTCCGCTCGTCCGGGGCTTAATTAACTCCGCTCCCCCCTTCCACCCCAGGGGGGAGAGTCCTTCGGCCCGCGGGGCGTCTCCGGCTCTCGGAATTGCCTCTGAGGCCCCGCGGCGTCACTCCCTTATATAGAGGAAAGCCCCAGAGAACACCCCACCTCCGCCCCTCGTCATGAACCCCACGTCGATATTTTACATCCCCCCCCCCCTCACGCCATCACAACTTCTTTGCCCGTTT
Organism: Pilophorus perplexus; assembly: GCA_955831195.1. Lineage (NCBI taxonomy): Eukaryota > Metazoa > Arthropoda > Insecta > Hemiptera > Miridae > Pilophorus > Pilophorus perplexus. The sequence goes on from OY037009.1 coordinate 10,425,000, forward strand.
TTGCCTTATACCCTCTTTTCGATACTCTTGTCAACACTCGACTGTTCTGGCGAAGGTTTGTTTGGTCCAATTTCGTCTCACCGACCGCTTTTTCTGTTCCTCCTCTTTTACTACTCCTTTTGGTCAACGAAAAGAAAAAAAGAAAAAAAATCTGACGGGAAGACGAACAAAATAGTTTTTTTTTTTTTTTTTTTTCAAATGTTTGTCTTGACGTAATTGCGCCCTTTTTAAACTGCGGTGTTTGCTCTTTCCCTCCCCTTCACCCTTCCAACCCGACTGAATTTCCCTCATTCGTCATTTTCCGTCTCTTTTCGTCCCAATACCTACCAGGATCGATCCCGACCGCAAATTAATCGTCTAGCTCTTCCTTCACGAACGGTTTCATTACGGCCCGAAAACCATAAAATTCTCCCTTCTCCGCGAGATCGGAGCGCCTGGAAATGACGTTATTTCAGCGAAAAATGCAAACTCAAACTGTTTTCCACGGTTTTCATCATTGAAATGCGCCCACCCGATTACCAAACCCTTCTCTTTTTTTCTGAGTTGAGGCATCCGACCTAAAAATGCCCTCATTTTCCCTCCGCCTTAGGGCGGAAAAACGTAATTATCAAATGGATAAGGGGCAAATTAAATGGAAAGCACTCAATTTTTGGGCAGTTGTCGAATTGCAATGCAGCGAAAATTGGATTACCGGTGGTTGTTTACGCTTTAATTTTCCCCAAATTTTGATTAAATCAGCTGTTTGGTGTGTTGGTACCTGCTGTACCGAGCCAATAGATTGTGTCTGGGGCCAGTGATGGCCCAATACAATCTGTTCTAGTCTTTCTATAGCTCATTCATATTCTGCTCTTCCTTGGCTCTTGGACTTATCTTGCCATTACTGCTGGGGGTACTGAGGCCTTACGTCTGGTGGTTCTCGGTCTTCTCAAATACTCCCCCAGGAGGCACAGCAGGCCCTCCTGTCCTCTCCGGCGTTAGCTACATCACTCTGATGTGCCCAGGATGGCCCACGTGGAGGTGCCGGGTTTTGCAGGGATGCTTTATGTTTCGCGATTTCTTCGCTGGGACAGGACCTACCAACAAAAGACCTCCCTACTGTCTCACCTCTTCTTATAACTTGTGGTGTTCGGATTGTTGGTGGTTGCGGAATGCAACAGACCGTACCTACTCTTCTGCCTCTTCTTATAACTCGCAGTTTTCGGATTCTCGGTGGTTGCTCTTATGTGGTCACCATTCGGATCCTCATGATGACCACCGACAGCACCAATAGGTACTCTGCTCCCTCTTCTTATAGCTTGGAGTTTTCCCATTGTCGTAATGCTCCACGTTTCCTTGACTGGTGGAGGGTGAGTACTTCTACAAAATTTCCTTCCCTCCCTAAATCTAACACGACTAGCCTAAGCAAAAATAAAAATCTGAAGACACATACAACAACGCACACAAGCAAAAATAGAAATCTGAACACACACGTGATGACACACACTTACAACTTGAACACGCATACAATGACACACATAATATGTGTGATATTATCACAGATTTGTTTCCCTAACTTACTCATTCTCACACACCTTTCGTTCATCATTCGTACTAGACCAGTGGGACGGGGGAAAACCAACCAGTCCCGCGCCCAATCCTTCCTAAAGTGACCTTTCTGGAACCCGTCTTGTAGGGCTTCCCGTACTTTAGGGTTTTCCATCGCCCAGAAGGGCCGGACAGCCCCGTTGGTACCTACATGATAATACTAGTATTATCATGTAGTAATCATCATTAGAAACATAGCTATGTTTCTAATTGCCTACCAGGTTCAATATCATTAGTAGGGGGCCACCCCTGCTGGCTACACCAGCCAACCCCCGACCATGTCCCGCCTGGCCCCAGACCCCAACAACTCGTTTTTCCATATTGTGCAGTTTTTCTTAAAAAAATACATATTTTTAAGGGGGGAGGGGGCAATCGCGTCCCGTCGGCACCCCCTCGGCCCACCTCCATCCCAACATACTGTTAACTGCTCCAGCCCATTTAGGACCACTTTTGGAGCAACTGATACGCGGTGGTTTCATACTTTTCTCTACTTCGTCGTCTTTTGTCGCCAATGGAAGCCTGGTCAGCTGACCCATTCTTATGAAGGTCCTGTTCTCCAGGCTCCTACAAGCAAAATGTCGCCAATAGGTGCCTGGGCAACAGTCCCACGCGTAATAATTGGTTCCACTGTACTGGCATCCTCAGCTGAAGTGTCAGCAGAGGATTCCTGGACGGCGGGACCAACCAAAAATGCACTGCGATTAATATTATGAATTAAAGATCAGTGAAGAATAACCGACGGTGAGATTTGGGATGATGTTAGTCGTGGGCGGTGAAGCCGCTCATGCGAGAAGCGGGACCACCCAATCTCGCCGTCTGTCATAGCGCTTCCCGCGGCCCCGCTCGGGACCACTGGTGGCGGGCTGGCAAATTGCACATAGAGTGGGGCCCACGGCTCCCACATCATCGAATTCACCGGTGGTTGAACCTGTTTATTAATGGAACGAAATTCACACTTTACGACTACGACCATTTGAATATGTGATCGTAACCCACGTCGGGGCCATATTTTATAATGTCAAAGCGTCACTTTCTCACCTCCCGCAGGCACCACCTTGATGGTTTTACGATCGCAAGATAAAACCCGTCAAAAAAAAATTCTTCCTCCCCCCCGAGGGGTTTTTAAATTTTTTATCTAGCGGGGTCATTAGGGCTTAATTGTCCCGACGTGAAACTCCTACCGAAGGGAGAATATTCGAGAAAAACTTGGAAACTCATCGCTCAACTACCATTTTTACGGCTCGCCTGAGAATTGAAACGGCCTTAGAGTTTCTCGGAAGTTGGAGATGCCAGGTTGATAGCCGCCGTAGCCACGAGCTATGAAAGGATTGATAATGATGATGGCGGTGGTTGATTGATCGCCTTACTAAATCATAGGGAACAATCGGGCTTGATGAGAGGAAAGAATTTTTCGAAACCAGAAGCTACAAGTTGAACGGAGAACGGAATAGCTCAAATAAACTTCAATTTTTTTTTTTTTTTTTTTTTTTTAGTGAAACAAGGTCAGAGAAATGGGAAAATTCGGCCGAACATAGTTGAACATAGTACAGTAGAACCTAATAATGAACAAAGAATTCAGTACAGTTAGCACTGAGAAATTAGGTGTCTCAGCAGAGGAAATCACTAGTGAATATTTGGCGTTTTGAATTTTCCCGCGTGGCACTTTAACTAATCCGCCAGAGTGCACTCGCACAAAAAGTAGAAATTTTTTTTATTTACTATTTTACTTTTTTATTTTGGGTTAGCTATGTTATGTTGGTGAACATGAATATGGTCTGTCCCGTCACACTAGCGTCAGAACAAATCTGAATGACTATTTTCCTTGCGATTTCACTTCGTGAATCTCTCTGAATTCGTGCTTTTAGTTCATTGTCTGACCACCAGAGAGCTCTTCTTGGAAGCACCACTCTTCCCTCCAGATACAAAGTTGACAATTTTGAAAGTGCGCTGGAAATTTGTATTACACCGTAGGAGCCCAAAACTCACTGCTATGGCTTCAAATTATGAAGTTCTTTCAGAAAAAAGTATTAGCCGACAATCGGTTCCCGGGCCCATTATAGGTTAAAATTAAATTAATCAAAAAACGCTGCAAATTTTACACAAGGGTTTATTATTCTGTGATATAGGATACTTGTATAGACATTTAATTCTGTCAATAAAAAAAATTAAAAAAAAAATTTTTTTGGATTTTTATAGGTATTTCAAAAAAAATTTTTGGGGGGATTTTTTTTCAAAAATGTGTTTTTTCAAAAATTCTTTAATTTTTACTCGAAAAATATTGAACTTCTTGGGATCCTTCAAAAATCCCATTTTTAGCCCCATGAAAGCCCTATAGAACGCCACAGTGAAATCGGATCGTTCCGGGACCCCCAAAAATGGATTCTACGTCCAAAAATACTTCGAAAACGACACCTAACTCGATCCCATAGCTAAAAGCCTTCAAAACACCCCTCCTGTAGCCCCATTTTAGCCCCATAGCGCCCCACGGGTTTGGGCGATCGGACTGAAAACCTTGCGGACACAACTAGATGGTAAACCAAGTATTTTGCCAAAATTTCAGATTTTTTAAAAAATTCCTACTGCCCAAAACGGCCCGGACGGCGGACGGCGGACGGCGGACGGACATTTCGGATTTTGAATGTAGACCTCTTGAAACGGATAATGTCAAATTTTGAGGCCGATCGGAGTCGTCGACCCGCGTCGCGAAAACAGGTGTATTATTCCAAGAATAATAAACCAAAAGTCGAAATTCCTCCAAAAAATAGATGGAAACAAAATTGAAAACTAAAATAAAAAAAAGTTTAAGTTTAATTTGACCGACCCTCGACAACTTTCCGCCCACATTCTTCGAAACGGTCATCCTCATCATTATCAATTTTTATGTTGGTAGACTTTGCTATATAATATATATCTTCTATTTTTAGTATATGTACCGCCGAAGCTATTCTATAATGCTCATTAATTTTATATTACAGCAATAATTGTTATAAAATTTATATTTAATACAATAATTATTATTGTTATAATATAAAAATACTAGAATCTAGTATAACTGATATCTGATATAACATTAAATGTTAATATTATGTTTTTATATATAAAAAGTGTTTATACCTATTATAAAAATTGAGCAATGAAATCAATCATTAAATTGCATTTCTTTTGCATCTATGAGCTATTTATAGAGAGAGATTTTGAGCTATTATAAATCTTATAATAAGGATGTTGTGAATCCAGTTCAAATAAAATCTTGTTTGGTAATCTGAAGAGAATTTGAATTCTGCACAGTCAAAATGATGAATGTTGCAGGTGTTCTCGTATTCAGCGGAGACCTCGTTTCCCCCGAGACGTCTCGGATAAAGGAAGATTTAGCGAGAAATCACAGAAGGTGGAGGGAGGGAGAGAGAAAAAGAGGATTTTTCATTTCATTCATGAGCTGAAGGAGACATGACGTCTCTGAAGATTCCAGGTGAGCCGTGCCGTCTCTAGAGATATTCATTGGTCTGACTTGGGACGACGTCTCTTCAGAGATCTCTGCATGGCATCACTGCAGAAAGGCCGGAGCTCCATTAACGAGACGAGCGGAGCCACCCTGGCGCCTTCCGACTTCGAGCAGCCACCGCCGGAATTAGCGAGAAACTCGCCGGAGCCTCCCAGTCATTTTCGTACCGTCGATCCTCGTCGCATTACACGGCGATGAGACGGCGATAAGAAGAGACAAACCGCCCCACCCCTCGTTCCCCACCCCTTAAACGCTCTTAAGTGGGGTTTTTTTCTTCCGACGTGTCGAAGGATATCAGCCGAACCCGTCGAAGGAGCCTCCGGGGGGGGCCTTCGACACTCTCTCCCCCCCCTCTTTCGACGAAACGGGCGATTTCGGAACGTCGTGATGAGAAAAATCCGCCGAAGCGGGTCGCGGGATGTTTTTCCCACGTGACGTTCCGCAAATGGTAAAGGGGGGGGGGGGGGGGAGGCGCGACTTTACAACGGGAACCCCCCGAGCAAAACTGAGCAAATCCTTCGTCAGTTTTTTTCCAAATCGAGCATGACTCTCTTCACCTACATTTCGATTATGAAACCGTAAAACAGTAAAACCAAGGTCCGTCTACGGTTTTCAAGTTTGATTCTACAGTTTTTTACGGTATTACGGTTTAGTTGAATACAGTCATAGGCAGTTTAGGAATATTAAGTGCGCGTGTTGTGCTGTACAGTTATGGAGGGGGGGGGGGATAAGGACAGTGCGGAACGGGTCGATCTTATCTTCAAATTGGATCGCGTAGTGTGATTATGCGTTCGTGTGAGTGCGAGAGAAGTTGAGAGACGTTGTCCGTGTGCGACTGTGTGAGTGTGCCCCCGAGGAAGTGGCCTGCTATGATTGGGACGACCGGGACACGAGGGGACAGACTGCGGGAAATAAGAGGCGAGCGAAGCGCGGAGGGGGGTTGATATATGGGACGCCCCCGGCGATGTCCCCCCACCCCCTCCCTGCGACGAAACACCCCCTCGGGGGCGGCTCGGTTCGGGTGGAAGTTCCCTTGAAATGGAAACAACGCCAATGTGGTCCCCCTCCGGCGGTTGGGCGCCTCAGGGGCATTTTCTCTCTCGCTCTCCTCTCCCCCCTTTTGCCTCCTCGACGCCCCAAAGTTGCCGCGGGGCTCGCCCCCGGCAGTCCCCCGCCGCTCACCCTCATCATCTCCGTAGAACTTTACAAGAGACTCCTCGAGGGCTGGCGAGCAGAAGGTACGACGAACAGAACGCCGGAACGACGACGAAAAAATTTACAACGTTCGGAACAATCACCAACACCGCATAACTAGATACAAACCTGTACATATAACTAGATTGTCAAAAACGTTCGGTGAACAAAAATATTTAAGATCTCCAAAAATTGCAGCAATCGACGCAGCAATCTCCAGCAATCGACGCAGAAATAATAACAGCATCTTTGAAAGGACGAAGCGATTATAATCATTATTTGAGTAAGAAACGCTTGCATACGAGTCTGGAACACATTGGGACATTTTATAACTTTAGTCCCCCCCCCCCATTTCCTACCCTTTCTCCTACCCTCCCCTTTTCCTCTTCTGTACTCCCCTCTATCTACGAATTACAATTGAGTGTAAAGCATAGAAATTAACTTTAAGAGCCACTCAGCTGATCCGGACCCTGGGCATCGTCAAGTAAATGTCCTAAGGAGGCTACATACGAAATTACAGCTTCCTCAAAAGCCAGTTTCTTGTACTCCCAAAAGGGCTCCCTTTCAAATTTCAACCCCCTTATTACCCTCATCATAATTATAGTGGCAATGCGTTACCTACTCCTTCGAGTTCGATTGCTTTGAAAGACACTTCACCTCCATTCTTTGGATATCTAAACTCTTGGAATATCGACCGTAGCAACGGTTGCGTGAGCAATTTTCGTCACTCAATTTTTTTTCGTGACAAAATGTCAAAACGCTGCAAATTTTACACAAGGGTTTATTATTCTTTGATATAGGTTACTTGTGCAGAAATTTAATTCTGTGTCAATGGAAAAAATTTTGGAATTTTTTTCAAAGTCAAAAGTTTTTTATTTTCTCCACTAGCTTCGATGAGCTTTTTGGATGGGTTGTTCTGTTAGTTTGATTGGGATGGGATGTCTGCGTTGTTATGAGCAGTGAGAGTAGTGATACGATTATGTCTGAGATGTCTTCTTTTGAGTCTTGTCGCAAAACCTGGTGGAGCTGTGATTGCCGCGACGCATGGATTCATGTTTCCTTCGGCCTTCTCCACCAGTTTTGTGTATTGTGTAGTGATGGTCTCTTGAATTGTGGATAATTTTTTTCAACAAAATTTATTTATTTATTTTTTTTTTTCAAAAATTCTTTATTTTTTGCTCGAAAATTATTTAACCTCCTGGGATCCATCAAAAATCCCATTTGTAGCCCCATGAAAGCCCTATAGATCGCCACAGTGAAATCGGATCGTTCCGGGACCCCCAAAAATTAATTCTGCGTCCAAAAATACTTCGAAAACGACACCTCACTCGATCCCATAGCTAAAAGCCTTCAAAAACCCCTCCCATAACCTCATTTTAGCCCCATAGCGCCCCACGGGTTTGGGCGATCGGGCTGAAAACCTTGCGGGCACAACTAGATGGTAAACCAAGTATTTTGTCAAAATTTCAGCTTTTTAAAAAAATTCCTACTGCCCAAAACGGCCCGGACGGCGGACGGACATTTCGGATTTAGAATGTAGACCACTTGAAACGGATAATGTTAAATAATTTAACATTATCCGTTTACAGGGTACAGGGAAAAAACCAGCAATGACACTTTTTTTTTCGAAAATGAGTTTGATACATCATTGGAATCAGAATGAACTTTCCAACGGTCTATCCAAACAGGTGAAAAACCAGGTCAGTCAGGGTCAAAATAGCACTCAAAGTTTCGCTATACCGGGAAAGAACCATCTTTGTCTCCAGTAGATTCGGATAGACCGAAACAGATAGCGTTGTTTTCGCGATCCTGTGGGTTATTATTTGTCTAATTCGATTATTATTTGGCTAATTCGAGAGATTCAGGCATCGATTATTTTCTTGTATGTTTCAGATGGTCACTTTTAATATGCACAACGATAGATTTCTGAATATTTTTCGTGGAGTTTGCCACATTTTGGTTTATTATTCTTGGAATAATACACCTATGTTTTCGCGACGGGGATCGACGACTCCGATCGGGCTCAAAATTTGACATTATCCGTTTCAAGAGGTCTACATTCTAAATCCGAAATGTCCGTCCGCCGTCCAGGCCGTTTTGGGCAGTAGGAATTTTTTTAAAAATCTGAAATTTCGGCAAAATACTTGGTTTACCATCTAGTTGTGCCCGCAAGGTTTTCAGTCCGATCGGCCAAACCCGTGGGGCGCTATGGGGCTATAATGAGGCTACGGGAGGGTTTTTTTGAAGGCTTTTAGCTATGGGATCGAGTTAGGTGTCGTTTTCGAAGTATTTTTGGACGTAGAATCCATTTTTTTGGGGTCCCGGAACGATCCGATTTCACTAGGGCGATCTTTAGGGCATTCGTGGGGCTAAAAATGGGATTTTTGAAGGATCCCAGTATGTTAAATATTTTTCGAGTAAAAAATACAGCATTTTTGAAAAAGACACATTTTTGAACAAAAAATCCAAAAAAAAATTTTTTTTGATATAAAAATCCCAAAAAAATTTTTTTTTTTTTTTCATTGACAGAATTACATTTCTGCACAAGTAACGTATATCAAAGAATAATAAACCCTTGTGTAAAATTTGCAGCGTTTTTCGATTTTTGTTACCTCTACAAATTTATTGATGACTTGAAATTTCTTGGGGCCATTTCTGGCATCCATATGAGTATTTTGGAACGAAAAACGATTCATTATTAAATAATGAATCGTTTTTCGTTCCAAAATATAAATGATAAATTTTATCATAACAAAGGTTTTATTCAGTTTTGAAGTTAAAAACTCGTTTTTCTCAGATTGCAGCTTTCTTGACATAGATGGTTTTTTCCCTGTACCCTTCAATTTTGAGGCCGATCGGAGTCGTCGACCCCCGTCGCGAAAACATAGGTGAACTATTCCAAGAATAATAAACCAAAATCGCTCAATTTTGATCAAGTAGCTAAACCATCAAAAAAAGGAAATATAGGTAGGTAACAGTTCGCAATACACTAAAAACCTTCGTTTTTAGTGTAATTCGTGTCATTTTCTCGTTTCACCGGGCCGGGCTTAACGTAATTAATTAGCCTCGAGGTTTTCGGCCCTGTACGAAAACTTGGTCCCTCACGTTTGAAACAGACCCCCAATTTCGCAACATTGAAATATAGTCAGTTTCTCAACTCGCCCCGAGGGGTCAACATCCCCCCCCCCCCCCCCCCCTCGCACACCGGACCTTTTTTTTCTGTTCCAAATTAATTTCTCCCCGCGAGGAAAGGAACTTCCCAAAAGACCTCCATCACGAGGAATTTTTCGGCGAAGTTCGAACTCCCCCCCCCCCCCCCGCTACTTGTTGAAAAGTTGAAAAAGATTCGGGGGACCGCAATGTAATCAAAATTCGCCAAAAAAGGGGGGGAGTGGGCGAAAATTTTTCTCGGTGTCGTTGTGTGTCGCTCGAGGGGGGGCTGATAGGTCGGCCTAATTAGGCCTCGGGTCTTTTTTTTTTTAACCTCAAGTTTCAGCCCCAAAACTGAGTTTGTCAAATTTACCTTCCGGCGACGAGGGAAAAGTATTTTTCCGGGCGAGTTTCCCGTCATCGGGTGAAATGCGAGGCAACTTGCGAGTCCGCTGAACGGATTGTTTGAAATCCGCTTCGTTGGGTGCAGCAGCCGAATGCAAGCATGATGCAAGAACGCGAACGCGCTTCGAAATAACCAGTTATTAAAAACGCTGCATATTTCACAAAAGGGTTTATTATTCTTTGATTTAGGTTACTTGTGCAGGAATTTATTTCTGTCAATGAAAAAAATTTAAAAAAATTTTTTTTTTGATTTTTTTTTTCAAAAAATGTTTTTTTTAACTTTTTTGTTTTTTACTTGAAAAATTTTTGACCTGGGATCCATCAAAACTCTCATTTGTAGCCCCACGATAGCCCTATAGATCGCAAAAGTGAAATCGGATCGTTTCGGGACCACAAAAAATGGATTCTACGTCCAAAAATACTTCGAAAACGACACCTAACTGGATCCCACAGGCTTCAAAAAAGCCTCCCGTAGCCACATTTTATCCCCTTAGCGCCCCACGGGCTGAAAACCTTGCGGGCACAACTAGATGGTAAACCGAGTATTTTGTCAAAATTTCAGATTAAAAAAAAAAAAAAAAAAAAAAAATCCTACTGCCCAAAACGGCCCGGATAATGTCAAATTTTGAGGCCGATCGGAGTCGTCGACCTCTGTCGCGAAAACATAGGTGAATTATTCCAAGAATAATAAACCAAAACGCTGCCAATGATAATTTTTTTGCACCTCCCTTACGTATAAGTTAGGGCCTAAACATATTGGAAAAACACATTGGTGGAGATTTTTTATTTCAACCATTTCAACCCAAAATAAAACTCATGGAGCCACGTAATACATATGCGCATATTTGAAACCACCTGTCATTTACATGTGATCTCCTCACTATTGGGGCGGGCCGATTTTTTTGAAACTAGTTTCGAGAGGAAATCGTTTCGAGGCGTAACCAGAGCGCCACTAACCGGCCATTACCTGCAACCTGATGCCCTCCAGGCACACGCAGCCCTTCATATTCCCCATTGTTATAAGGGGTATCTTACCATTGGGTACCTTACCGGGAGATCTCGAAAAAAAAAAAAAAAAAAATCCTCCACTCGCCCTAATACCCGTTTTTTTCAAAGTCACCCCGAAATCCAAATAAAAACTTTCCGATCAGTTTGAGTGAGGAGAGGGAGGCGCATTTCTCTGTCCCGAAAAATATTTAATGGTAGACCTTTTTAAGAAAAACATCTCCAGCACCCCCCCCCCCCCCCCCAGGATGACTTGGGGGTCCCGGTATCCTTGGCAACTGCCTCCGGGCTTTGGGAGGGTTTTGAGGTGGTCCTTCGAATATCTCAAGAACTGACATTTTCTTCCAGATCGACCTGATTTCGTTTGAAGACGGGGGAAAAAAAACTAAGAAAAGGTGCGTGGTAAATAACTTCGTATGTACTTACTGAGCTGAAGTGATCTTGATTAATAACGTCTTCAGGGCACACCCTCATCCACCACGACCACGTCATCAATCCCAATACATCTATTTCTTATTTTTGAGCCAATTTCATTGGAAACTCTTCGAATTTGTTACATCCACTGGTACCGCCTTGGCGCTTCTCTTCGTTTATAAATCTGGAATTCAACGGCAAAAACTGGGATTCTGAAGAGAAATCCCATTAGACGTCTCATAAAATTTGTCTTGATTTCTAATGGGAGTTATTTTCTTTGATTTTTATTGTGCGAACAAGAAAATAATCCTTTCCTTCACTAGTGAACTTTTAGAATTTTTTTTAAACATGATTGAATGCTGTTTAGAATGAAAACGACGTCTCTGTCTATATTTTCATTTATGGGCCATTCTCAGGAAAACGTGAAATCGGATGTCCAGGGTGTTTGCTCCTGTGACAGACCCTCTTTTAGGATATATATTTTTTTTTAATGGTAGGTATTCCTCTGTTCTAACTCGAACTTTGACAATTCAATGCGTAATTACAGTTTATTTATATGAAAATTAATTAAAACTACTGTAAATGTCACTACTTCATCCTGTCCCAACCCAACCTAGCCAACTTTGTTAATATCTGGAGTCTGCATGTTGCATGATTCTTCCATTCCCACTGAATGGTGCTATTCCTTAAACTCTCTAGTTCCCAAAACTCGAGCGAAATATTTGTAATTAACTATTTTAAATTTTATGCAGCATGATTTATGTTTGTCCCGAGGATTTTGGTCACTACTTCACAACTGCAGTTTTTATGGAACAAATTCAAATATCCCGCTTCCCGGGACGCTCTTGGCGGTTCAATGTAACCACCAACATCAGAGTAACCTCCAGTACGAGTATCAACGGCCCTCAGTTGAGTGTGAACTTGGTGCGAGTGTTTATGTGCGGCTAAACGTGGCAGTGTTTTTTCTACTGTCACTCCTTCACTGGCTGATTCTTGGGTCAGTTTCAACGATTCCTTTTTTCCTCTTTCTTTCTCAATGAACTCGTTTATAGCATAATAGATTAGAGTTTTTCCTTTTTGAAAAGGGTGCTGTAGTTGGGAAATGAATCACAATAACCTCAAGTTTGTCACTACTTCATTTGTCACTACTTCACAATTAGGGTTATACCAAGCGTATGAAGTAGTGACAAGTTAGATGAAGTAGTGACAGGTGTGTTGTTTCCCCACGGAGGAGCCCAGTTCTCTCCTAATTGACGTGGAAGGCTGATATTTGTCGTGGACCCTCCATGGGAAGAAATACCTACCTAGGTACTTAGCAGTGTGAGACATGAGTAGGATCGAAATTCACCGTGAAACGAGTAGGTGGTTTATGGTTTATTACTTCACATTTCTAAAGTCACTGTTCCAGCCGGAACTGTTTATTTTCAATTTCGAAGCCATGTTTTCTTTTAAATCTACAGTAGGTAGGTGTGTAAGTAGTGAAGTGTGTGTGTGTGTGTGCGAGCTGATAAGACTATAAGTTCATCGGACAACGATTCTCCGTCAGGACCCGGAAGTGGGGGTCCCTTCTTCACCGCCTGGCAAAGCCCTGCGTAGTCAGTCGTCGTCCAAATGCTCTACACTGAACGAGTGACGCTCGATTCAATCTATTTTTGCACGTGATAAACCGACTCACGACCACGCAACCCCGATCGCCCGTCGATTGAATCTAGGCGTCTATTTATCTTCGCCTATCTATCATCGTCGATTTTGGTAAGTCCGGATCCCTGGTCCTACATCGCCTGAATCTGTCCGGCCAGGACGAAATTCTCAAGCGTCGGCATTTATTTTTTATTTCCGCAGAACCAGGGTATCCAGGAGCAGCCTATCCGCATAGCTATACCTATCCTACCCTCGTTCTCATACCCATACCCGTCCCATACGTCAGTTCGTCGTGGATTCTACCACAGAAGAAGGGATCACTACAGAAGACGGGAGGCTCCCTCCGTGCCTTGAAAATCGGCGCATCTTTATTTTGGCGAGTCGAAAATTCCTAACCCGACCTCCACTACGACCTACAGCTGTCCACGTTTCATCGAGACACCCGACACCGACTGTAACAGTAACATTTATTTTTCTACTATCGGAGCTCCGTAGGAATTTTGTCTATAACCACAAAAGAGGAGGTTTTTGTTTCCTTCCTTTTAATAAATCTAAATTACACCATTGGAGGTTTTTCCATTTTTAACTACCCTAGTTCTTCAGAGACAAAGAAACGATTCAAGGTAATTTTTCTATTCAACCTTTTATTAATTTTCTATTGTGAGGAACATACTATATTACTTTCCCATATTCTAGTCGTCACTAAATTGGCGGCGTTTTCAGTCACTACTTCATAGTAATGTCATTACTTCATTTCTGCAATTTGGAAATCAATTTATATTTTGACATTGAAGAGATTTAAGCGTGTCCAATGATCACATATGGTTACTTATAAGTATACGAACCTGGAATAAAAAAATTGAGTCTCATGACCAACTTTTATTTTTGGAATGCAAAGGTAGTTTTATTTCACGTTTTCCTGAGAATGGCCCTTATGGCATTAAAAGGAAGTTGTTAAGCGAAAACATATTGGAAAATAGGTGGATGATTGGTTTTTTTTTTTTTTTTTTTTTTTTTTTACGCTTCTTCGAGCTTCACGGGTAATATTGCGAATGTATGTTATTTTGGGATATTTCGGCTGTTATTGGAGGAAGGAGTAGTGATTTGATCGTGTCTGCTATTTTATACTTCCTTCGGCCTTCTCCAACAATTTTTGTACCTAATCTGTTGTCATGGTCTTTTGTTTTATAGGTACCTATAGGTACCTATAGTACGTTCGTACTATAGTACGAATCCATGAAAAAAAAGAAGAAAAATCGAACATTTCTACTTCAAAAACTGATACGGCGCTTTTCCAAAATGTGGGTGGAAAGTTGTTGAGGGTCGGTCAAATAAGGAGAGAATGTGCCAACGTTTCAAGAGATTGGTAGGGTACCTACCTATACTGTTATTCTCCTATCATCAGGGCGTGAAAGTGCAGGGACAAGAGCAGCACAATTAAATGCTGCTTTTTTCAGCGAAAAATTCCAATTCAAACATTTTAATTGAACTTCTCCAGATAAGTTTTTTTTTTCGTGTTTTCAATATAATATATTTTTATAGTTAATAGGGGACAGGGTGGCCCTGTGGACTACGGCGTCAGTGAACGTCTGTTTACAATCAGTCGGGGCGCTTATCAGCCTGGCTCGAATCCGGGGATAAACACCAATGTTTGACCTAAAGTCGATCACGTGTTGTAATACCTGTCTTGTCGGCAGACCTCTAAAAGCAAGTTTATGTGAATCCTTCTATGGAGCAAGAATTTCTAAAGGTTTTTCAAGTAAAGTGCGGGGTCGGCTACTGCCCCAATTCAAAAACCAGTTGGTTAAAAAAAAAAAACTACTTTTTTTAATAGTTAATAAAGTTGTATAATATACAACTTTTGGTTTATTATTCTTGGAATAATACACCTATGTTTTCGCGACGCGGGTCGACGACTCCGATCGGCTTCAAAATTTGACATTATCCGTTTCAAGAGGTCTACATTCAAAATCCGAAATGTCCGTCCGCCGTCCGCCGTACGCCGTCCGCCGTCCGGGCCGTTTTGGGCAGTAGGAATTTTTTTAAAAATCTGAAATTTTGGCAAAATACTTGGTTTACCATCTAGTTGTGCCCGCAAGGTTTTCAGTCCGATCGCCCAAACCCGTGGGGCGCTATGGGGCTAAAATTGGGCTACGGGAGGGGTTTTTTGAAGGCTTTTAGCTATGGGATCGAGTTAGGTGTCGTTTTCGAAGTATTTTTGGACGTAGAATCCATTTTTTGGGGTCTCGGAACGATCCGATTTCACTGTGGCGTTCTATAGGGCTTTCATGGGGCTAAAAATGGGATTTTTGAAGGATCCTAAGAAGTTAAATAATATTTAAATATTATTTCGCAAAATATTATTTTGCGAGTAAAAATTAAAGAATTTTTGAAAAAACACATTTTTGAAAAAAAAAGCCCCCCAAAAAATTTTTTTTTTTGAAATACCTTAATATTTTTGAAATAAATATTTTTTTTTGAAATAGGTATAAAAATTAATTAATATTTTAATTATTAAATTAATTATTAAATATTAATTAATAATTAATTATTAATTAATTATATTAATTATTAAATATTAAATTATTAATATTTTTTTGAAATAAATTTTTTTTTTGAAATAGGTATAAAAATGCAAAAAAAAAATTTTTTAATTTTTTTTATTCACAGAATTAAATGTCTGTACAAGTAACCTATATCACAGAATAATAAACCCTTGTGTAAAATTTGCAGCGTTTATTAACTTTAAAAAAAGTTTTTGTTACCTAGATACTATACAAAAATATTAATTTTGTTAGGTACCTATCTATACAACTTTATTAACTATAACCAACTCTTCAATGAATTTGCTTTTTTCATATTTTTTCATTTCCTACTTATTTTATTGTTAATTCTTGTAGTATTGTAAATAAGGAGGAAATTCTTAAACTTAGGAGTTTTTAAATACCTACACTTTTTAACCCACATTGCTTTTTTCGGTATAAAAATTCAAATTTAAACTTTATTATTGAATTCCTCCAGCTTTTATGAGCTTTAAGTCTTTCTCGTCCGTGTGCATTCTTCGCAATCTTGAATAAACCCGTCGAAATTTTGCGATTTTTTCAGTTTTTGGCCTCCGACTGCGTGCAGTTTTGCGCAAACCAGTCTATTACCCAAATTGTGGAGGATACAATTTCCTACAAACTTGGTTCCACAAGTGCTTCTGGTCCGACCTACAGTAACGGAGATAATATGAGGAGTTTACTTTCAAAACGGCCTATATCCATTTTTGCAATTTTCCGTTTTTTTTTTTTTTTTTTTCATTTTCAGAATCTTTAGGATGAGCCCCATCGATCTACGCGTTGTGTTGTGGTCAAAAGTGTTTTTATCCTAGTTAAACAGTGACTTGAAAAGTCAGTTTGTGACCAAAACGGCTTTCATCCTCCCTATGTAAGAATTTGCTGTTTTCACACCAAAACGGTCCTTATCCATCTGAAATGCAAAGCTTGAGATTTTTTTTTTTTTTTTTTTTTTTTTTTCAAAAGGGCTCTCATCCAAATGAGTGGTTTCCTTCCGAATTTTCAAATAAGTTCACGGTTACCCGGTGGATGGCAGCACAATGCAGGACGCTGGAACTCAAACCTCAACTTCCGCGCCAAACAGCTGATTTTGTTTGGCGCGTCTTTTGCACTCAGGTTAGACACTGTGCGTCCTCGTTCTCGGGTCCCCATTTTTCTAGGAACGCATCGCCCATGTTTTCGGCCCTTTTCCCCTCGGATTCCTCCCTGTTCCCACGTATTTTTCTCGCGCCTTGACTTCGCCTTGACTTCTCGCCCACTGAAATTCATTTCTGATGAAATTCTGTGACTGTGGATACCATTAAAACGTCTAAATCGTATTTCTAATCAAAATTTAGTGATCTCAAGTTCATCAATCATTATTCTAATATTAATTTAGTCACACATCGTTCAATTCACGTGTGCAATAATAAAAAAAAATTAAAAACAAAAAAAGGTACTGACTTTTTCATTTTTTTAGCATTTATTCGGGTCATGCCACGGTGTTTGCGCGAAGGGTCAATTAAAAATTATACGGGGATATGTTATTTCTGTCACCTATATACTTTGAAATATATAAAAATGTTTGGAGAAATATTTATTTTTGTCAGGTTTTCACCCGTTTTTCGTTCAAAAGAGCCTATATCCAAATTTTACACCAAAACGGCTCTTATCCAAATTGAAAATGGCTGTAACTCCCTGAAATATTTGTTTGGAAATCTCACGTTTCGGTAACTTTCTTAGGGCCGGTTTCACCAACCTCATGTTAAAGTTCAAGTTAGCTATTTTGAGGTTAGAGATTGACATAAAATCAGTTTTAGCACACAACAACATAACTTCAAGTTAAGGAGATAACTTCCGAAAATCCTCAAGTTAAAAAAGTGGAAGTTAACCGTCCTGGTAACTAGGATACAACAGCTGGTGAAACGTGAATTTTTTCGCTAACTCGTGGGTTAGCCTAATTCGAGGTGGTGAAACCGGCCCTTAGAGATCTAAGACCGAACTAATTTGGTAGTTTTGAAAATTGGATCAGTTCTATCATGCTCGTTAAAAGTTTTTTGCGATTTCCCAGAAAAAAGCAAAAGTGGATATAGGCCGTTTTGAAAGTAAACTCCTCATATATTATGAGGCTCTAAAGAAAAGGTGAATTTTCGAAATTCGAAAATTTTAACTTTCTCACCACTTCACGGCTGAAAACCTTTCGAAATACTTCGATTTAGCGAAAAATCGTAATAGGGACAGTTATAGAGAATTCAGAAAGGTGCCTCTCAAAACATTTACAGCCAAAACCAAGGAGTAGGGGTGAATTTATTGGCAAGTGGAAAATCGGCGATTTTTGCATTTCAGCGTGGAAACGCATCATGTTGCACATAATAATAGGTATCAATATTCTATCAAACTTCGCTTGTTTTTTAAATACATGGGAATGCATGTGAATCAGTAGCTAGTCCAGCCAATAGGGAGTTTGGAATGGAAAAAATACCTGAAGAATTCTTCTCGACGGATCTATCCGTTTTTCGGGGTGCTGAATCCGAAAATTTGGTTTTCTACTACAGTGGCTACCGCTTAATGCGATCAAGTTGGGGATTCCAGTTTTGATCACATTACGCGGTTGATACACAAAACACAAGTTTGGCTTCCAGGACGTTAACTTTTTTCGCGATATCGCCGGCCTTAATTCCGTTGTCCACTCCCTCAGACGCTAAAAAGCGCATTTTCTTTATAAAGTGGGCTTTAACTGCTGTAGATCGGATATGGCTTCACCAGAAAATGGCAAAAACCCCTAAAATTTCGGCACTTTTTAAATTATTTTCCTCTTTGTGTAATTTTTGTATTGTAATTATTGTCTACACAATTTGTATCCAAAGCCGTTTTGCTTTTTTTCGAGTTTCCCCTCCAGAATCAGTAGCTAGTCCAGCCAATAGGGAGTTTGGAATGGAAAAAATACCTGAAGAATTCTTCTCGACGGATCTATCCGTTTTTCGGGGTGCTGAATCCGAAAATTTGGTTTTCTACTACAGTGGCTACCGCTTAATGCGATCAAGTTGGGGATTCCAGTTTTGATCACATTACGCGGTTGATACACAAAACACAAGTTTGGCTTCCAGGACGTTAACTTTTTTCGCGATATCGCCGGCCTTAATTCCGTTGTCCACTCCCTCAGACGCTAAAAAGCGCATTTTCTTTATAAAGTGGGCTTTAACTGCTGTAGATCGGATATGGCTTCACCAGAAAATGGCAAAAACCCCTAAAATTTCGGCACTTTTTAAATTATTTTCCTCTTTGTGTAATTTTTGTATTGTAATTATTGTCTACACAATTTGTATCCAAAGCCGTTTTGCTTTTTTTCGAGTTTCCCCTCCAGAATCAGTAGCTAGTCCAGCCAATAGGGAGTTTGGAATGGAAAAAATACCTGAAGAATTCTTCTCGACGGATCTATCCGTTTTTCGGGGTGCTGAATCCGAAAATTTGGTTTTCTACTACAGTGGCTACCGCTTAATGCGATCAAGTTGGGGATTCCAGTTTTGATCACATTACGCGGTTGATACACAAAACACAAGTTTGGCTTCCAGGACGTTAACTTTTTTCGCGATATCGCCGGCCTTAATTCCGTTGTCCACTCCCTCAGACGCTAAAAAGCGCATTTTCTTTATAAAGTGGGCTTTAACTGCTGTAGATCGGATATGGCTTCACCAGAAAATGGCAAAAACCCCTAAAATTTCGGCACTTTTTAAATTATTTTCCTCTTTGTGTAATTTTTGTATTGTAATTATTGTCTACACAATTTGTATCCAAAGCCGTTTTGCTTTTTTTCGAGTTTCCCCTCCATGCGCACCCGACTTTCCGAAATTTTCTCGTTTCCTCGGCTTCGGGGGCGTTGAAAGCCGGAGGACTAATCTAAATGGACCGGCCCGGTTAAGAGGATCGCATTAGGACCAAATCCCCCACACACACAATGCCGCTTTGCTCCAAAATCCTCGTCGATTCCTTCCTCGGGGGTTTTAGAATTCTATTGCGAGTACTCGAGTGACAAAAAAAAAACCGAAAACGATGAAAATTGCAACCTGCATGACGTTGCGAAGTGGTTGAAAGGTTTCTATTTTGATTGAGCGTTAAAATACGCAAAAATTGGATCAAATTGCAATTTAAACGTTTTTGCACGATCCAGTTTGCATCAACTACATGTTGCGCGGTCGTGTTTCTGACATCTTTTCAACACATAATAGGAGAATTTGTGAATAAATACATATTACATAAACGTATTTTTACCTTTTAGAATGAGGCTGAGCGTCCAGGATGATGGCTGGGGAGCGGCACTCGATCGGCACGCTCGGCACCCTAATCAAATCGTGAGGGAACAGGTTGACACGTGGATGTCACACGTGCGGCCGTCAAATCCGAACCGAACGAAGCGAGACCGGAGGAAGAGGAACGACGGTGGATGAAAATAGCGGCGACGGAAATTGGTCGGAGGACTTATCTTTCTTGTCCGAGGCGTCCTCGCCCCGTATACGACGCGAGGACGGCGAGGGAGGCTGAAACGAGCGGAACGGCGTGCGGGAGTCTTCACGAAAGCGACTGCCGTTGGATGTCCACCGGGGAAGTGGCGGATCCATCCCCCCCCCCCTCTTATCAGAACCCCCACCGACTCCTCCCCTTAACGGCCGACACCTCCGACTCACCCCGCAACCCCCAAGAAGAATCCACTCACTCAACGACCTACCAGGGATGGAACAGACGTTTTTCAGCTACAGGCCGGCGCGCCGCAGTTGTGGAAAAAAGTCAAATTTGCAAAGTGTGTATACCAGAGAATTTTTGTGGTTTTCTCCAAGGTTTTTAACCGTAGAATCAGCGTGTAATAGTCGTTTTGCGGTTAAAATTAGTTTTCACTACTTAAATGAGGAGTGAAACATGAGATTATGAGATTTTAAGCATTTTATAGGTATAACAAAAAAATCCCCTCTCACTCAGTTTAATCATGTAGTTTTGACAATTTTACATGTTCTCAATGTGTACCAATAGTATTCCAAAAAAATACCAAATTCAATTTTAAAATGAATTCCGATGAACAACACCTCCGAATTCACGGTTTTCTGCAGAATTTGACTTTAGGGAAGCGTGCAAATCGAGCTAGACCATCCCAAGGTCTGGCTTATTTTTTTTCGTCAGACCCTAATAAAGATGCTATGAAAATTTCGTCGCCGTTTTCCACCGTATTCAGGAACAGTGAATTTTCAAAGATGCCAGGATTTTGTTGTATTCGGGGTAAATAGTTGGTGAGGTCGAGGCGATAAAGCTGAGTGAATCAACGTAATCAATTCAATTAAGTGACGAGGCAGAAGAATTACTCATTGACTGTATGTAGGAGCTATTTACCTATTTGTAGTCTTGCCTATATAATTACCTATGTATTCATTTAACAAATATATATATTTTTACCATTTATTTTGAAATTAAATCAAAATTTGATGCTGACAATAAATGCAGAAATATTTAATATTTCTGCATTTATTGTTTTTTTCTCAAGTTTATTATAAAGCTAAATTTACTTTTTTAATTTACAGTAAATATTGTTGCCAAAATTGTGTGATGCCGTAGTTATTTCATCCAATAATTGGCTGTATCTTATTGCCAGTTGCTCTAATCGTCAAAGTTATTGCAGTATTCAATTCAGCGCGAAAAAGTACTATAGAAATGATCACAAACGTTTTGAAAATTCAAGGAATTATTCCCCCCCCCCCCCCCTCCCCCCCGAAATTGGAGGTTCTGCCCCACTGTGCGGCGGAGGAAGATTGGGCGAGAAGTCCAAGGAGGTAATGTTTCGTTGCAACATGTTCATAATCTGTTGACAAGGTCCTTTCCATTGGGCACAAAGAGGTGAGCAGAAGGGAATATTCGGCGCTGGCCGGTCAATCAAGGCTGTTAGTTCGATATAGCAGGCCGCCCCTGCTGGCTGAAGCCCTACACCTCTCTCAACTGGCCTCAGACCCCTTCTCAGTTCAATAATGAGTTTTTTTCTGAAAGGATGAAAGTGCAAGAAACTTGGTTTGAGGAGTGCCAGTCGAAGTAGGTACATGGCCTCTCACAGCACTAGTTGGTTGCCCAAATTCCATACGAGGAAACAGCAACAATTTCTGGATAAATCGATGTAAATATAAATTTATATTACATTGAATTTGGACGAACATGATGACTTGTGATCAACTGTTGATGTCTTGTGAACCACATACATGGGAGAAATAACTATTTTTTCGCCTAATTTTCTACTCTTTCTACTCTTTCCTTCGCTGCAGGTAATTTTTGGGTTGCGGCGAGTTCTCTACTTGCATCTAGGGGCAGGGCGAAGGTTTGCGCCTAATTTCACAGTGCTCCTCAACACAACACAGTCTAACCCCCTTTTCTCAATCCTTGAACCATCAGGAACCACAAAAAAGAAGATGGAGGAGAGGGATCTAATTTTTTTTTTTTTTTTTTTTTTTTTTGTAGAAGTCATAAAATTTGCATGTCAAACGATTAATCTCTAGCTTCTATAATAAACATGGCGAAAAAATCCTTGCGGTCTTTCACTTTCACCTCTCATGGTACTCAGAAGTATCGTTTCCCGATACAGCTTTTCCCCGAATCCAAATCTATTATATTGGATTTCCAAAAAACGTCATCCTGTATTTTTTTGAGAAGAAACTGTAAATTATCGGAAAGCAGGTTGTTCGGTCTGAGGCCAGGTGAGAAAAATCGGGGGTTTGGCTGGCAAAGCCAGCAGGGGATGGCCTCCAAGTCTACATGGAGCAGCAACTCGTGGAGAGGGAGGAGGTCGGGGATTTCGAAAAAAGCGGGGAGAGTCTCGAACCTTGTCATGAAAATGTCTTAGATTGACACGCTAGTTTTTGTGTAATTGTTCAAGTTTTTCGCTTTTTCGCTGATTTTTTCCAACTCTTATCAAACTCATAACATTTTTGGTCCCGAATTAATTCAATTCACACGAAACAACTATGAAACGGTTGTTTCTATAATTAACGCTCGTAGTTGTGTTACTTAGTTGTGTTGTTTATTGTGTGTCAAGGAGGATGTCACAAAACCATTACACAACAACGGGGGGAGGCCAGAGCAAAGGCATTTTTATGACAAAAAGTAATAAATTCAGTTTGGCAAGCATAATACAAGAAATGTTTGAAACCATGAAAAATATGTAAATTTTTATTACAGCCGTGTGTAACCAATTAAAAAACACCGTGTGGTTCATGAAGTATCTATAACATACATCCACAACATCCTCATTCATCAGCCCTGTGAAACAAACGTTTGCATACCTACGAGTCTGCAACACATTGGGACATTTTATGTCTAAACAAGTTCCATTTCCCTAGAAACGGCGTGGGACAATTTTCGTGTTTTTTTTTTTTTTTTTTTTTTTGTTTATGTGCCAAAGCAAAGACATAAAATGTCAAAACACAAGTCGGTCTCACCATTTGTTGCTTTAGAAACACTATTTCAATTTTAAATTTTATTCGAGGGATAAAAACAATAATATTCAACTTTTTGTTCAATTAAATCTCAATAATCAAAGTAAAACCTAATTCAACATTTCAAAGTTAACCATTAAATTAACAAAAAAAATATTGATCAATTCCATTTTTTGTATTAGGTACAGATTTTGAAATAGAAGTGCTGGAAAAATGGTTCAAACGTAAAAAAATAAAATTTTGGTTATGAATTGGCGTTTAGTTTATGAAATTGTTTAATGAAATTAATGTAATAAAATTGATTAATTTTGGGTTTTATAGCAAACGATTAAAATTTAAATAATTATTATTCCGTTATTAGTCCGTGCTTACAAGGTCGTTGTCACCCCCCACCACAGCCGATTTTGTAACCCGGTGGGTGGCGACCGGCACCTCCTTCTCAATGGAACCCACAACCCCCCCCCCCCCCCCCCCTTAAGTATCCCGTCTGATAAATATTTATGTATTCCGCCCATTATTGTATGCATATAATCCGCCTTGAAATATTCATCGGGACAGTCTTTTGAACCCCCGTACGATCACGAATGTCGTCCGAAGGCAAAAGAAGCGAGGGCGTCAAGTAATTTTACAAGATCGGTACCTACCAACAATTTTTTTTTTTTTTTTTTTTAATCCGAAGTTTTTTCGACGTTGAAAATCCCCCAAATGGGGTGGGAGGCAAAGAAAAGAGCGATATTGACAGTCGTCGCAACTCCTTAAACCAATTAATGATCGACACCGGTACTCATAAGAAACATCTTTAAAAGAGAGAAACAACCTTTTTAAAGAAAAACAATTATTGTGAACCTTAAAAAAGTACCTACTAAGTAGGTAAATCGTGATGAAGCACTATTACTTCAATCGTATGAACCATATAATAGCGCATCCCGCTCCTCCCGTCGGTAGGTTTTCGGGCGGGCTGGCAATACCAGCTCAGAAGCGTGGGAGTTCCCCACAATAACTAAATCATTACACAGACAATAAAATTTATCATTCAATGATGAATGATGTTCAGTATAAGCCATCAACTGTTTTTATAAAGGTAGTAGGGTAGGTAGTAGTTTTAAGTTTTTTTTATTGACAGAATTAATTTCCGCAAAACTAACCTATTTCAAATATAATAATAAACCCTTGAATAAAATTTGCAGCGGTTTTAATTTTTTATGAGTAAACAGAAATAAGATTAAGATCATTCATGTTGTATAGGTAGGATATTTATCCTTCCTAGTTTGGATATTTATTATGAATATTTATTGCTAGGTCAAGATTTTAAGTTTATTGATGTTTTGTAAAATTAATAGGTAATTAATTTTTTTAATAATTAATCTTTTTTTCCCAAAATATTAATATGATGTTCCTTTGAGAAATAAAGACTGACCAAATTTGATATAGCTTTGACAATTTATGGAATTTTTTATTGGTTTAAAATTTGTCATTTCCTTACTTTTTTTTAGAAACGCTTTCTGTTACATAATGTAACTTTAATATTATTAAAGTAGCCCTAAGCCGCGATTAAACTCAATTTTGACTGGGTTTAGACAGGTGATTAAAGTTACCCCAGATTTCGGGGATATTTTAAACATGGTTCAAAGAAAAAATCGGAGGGATAGGTACAGTTTAGAAAACCAAAGAAAGTAATTAAAATAGCCCCAATCTACTTGAAATGCTTGAAATGTTTGGGCATTTGCTCCTTTTTTTGCTTCCGAGTCTGCAAGGCAGAGGAAGCATTGCTTTCACTCTCGAAATGAAAAGTTTTTCCAAAATCAAAATTTCCACTCACGTTTTGCTTTTCAGAGCCTCCTGAACAAATTTGGTTCCGTGCCTGTTGGTCTGTCTGTCTGCCCGCATTTCCTTGCCACACCCATAACTTCCACAATTTTGATCGGATTTCAATCAAATTTTCAGGAATTGTGTGGGTATAGCCCTAGATGGTTCTCTATCAGTTTCATCACGATTGAATCAGCGGACCGTGTCCGCAGGCGCAAACTTGTGATTCCTTGTAACAGCCATAACTTCCACAATGTTGATCAGATTTCAGTAAAATTTTCAGGGATTGTGTGGGTACGACCACTTGAGGTTCCAAATAAATTTTATGAGGATTGAATCAGCCGAACACGTTGCTTGGGAGGAAAATGGTGATTCGGGTCATCCTCAGCAACATGGAAGAAGTTGGTTGTTAGGATGGTTTGTTTACGCAGCCATCGATTTTTTTCAAAATCTCGAGTCAAAATTCCAAGAGGTTAGAGATCCAAAGAATGAGATGAGTGTCGTTCACAGCAATCGAACTCGAAGCAGTACCGCACTGCCACTATATGTAGGCAATGTAAAAATGTTCAAAATCTGCTAAAATCTCTCCGGTTCACCCTTGGACGTTGAAATTAGAGAAGGAGACCTTATGGGAGTACAAGAGACGATTGAAATGACGGGTATTCTCCTGGTCAGCTGAGTGAGCTAAAATCTAGCTCAAGAGGGGGGGGGGGGGGGCTAAAATCTTGCCCGAGTGAGCTAACAGCCATAACTTGTGCCCTATTGATGAAAAATTTCGTTCAACATTTCAATAACCGAGGAATATCCGAGGAAGCTATGGGCCATGTGACATGTCCCACTTGGCAGTGTATTTTTTTTTTTTTTTTTTTGCAACAAAAGCATTGATATCCCCCGCCGAAAAAGGGGTTAGAAAGATGCCAAGCATTAAAATAATTTATATCAAAGTTGGGCCATCCAAATGACGGAAACACTCCAACTCAGTTGAATCTGTGCCCCAAGTTCCCACCATAGCATCCACGACCCTCATGATTTGAATCTCCAAGTGATCTTTTTTTAATAATTAAAAATATTAGTACATAGTAGGTCAAGTGGTCGTTGAATATCAACTCACATTTTCTATCAAGATAGGTATAGTATTGATAAAACTGATGAATCTAACTTTTCATTTTTTCGCCAATAATTATTCTAGCAGGACACAAGTTCACTCCCTCCTTGATCCAACTTTCTCTTGAAGTTATCTTGAAACGTGTCACTATCAACTATCATTGTCCAGAAACACGTGGCGTGAGGAAGCTTTCTCTAAGCAGGTGAGTAGGTACGCTAGAATTTTTTCATCGTTGGGTTCAATTTTGACGTTATCTCGTTTATCTCAAGAGGCTTTTAGAATGTGCAGTTAAAAGGTGTTTGTCGTCATGTCAACAGCTGGCGAGAGGCTTCGAGTCATTTCTAACCATCTCACTACGTCCTTAACTATGGTGAGTCTTGAATTTTAGAAGGAAGGCAAGTTAAGTTTTGGGAGTACTTCATACGTGTTGGTTTATAAACACTGTATACAGGCTCAGACAGGAGTGATTCCAATCACCAGCCACGTCCTGGACACGGCGACTGGACAACCTGCAGCGGGACTGAGGGCCAGTTTGTTCAAGAAGAATCCGAGCGGTGACGGGTGGCTTTTGATCAACAAGGGGTATGACAACGTTTTGGTGAAAACCACGTTACTTGTAATGCCAGCACCTGAAATTCGACTGTTTTTGTGTCACAGCACCACCAATTCCGATGGCCGCCTTCCAGGTTTGACGTCCCCCGGGTCGATCACCCCGGGAGTCCACATGATGCGATTCGAAACTGGAGAATACTTCGCGAACAAGAAGACCTTCTACCCTTACGTTGAAGTAAGTTCTTTCAGACAAGCAACCATAAGGTGGCAGAGTTTGCGAAGGAGCTGCCAAGTGATGCTACTTGCTAGTGTCTTCAACATTAGGTTACTACTGACAGCATGTTTCCTTCACAGGTGGTGTTCAACATTGAAAATAATGACCACTACCACATCCCTCTGCTCCTCAGCCCTTACGGTTATACAACCTACAGAGGCAGTTGAACTCAACATATAGACGGGAACCACAATTATTGAGTGATTTTCCCCAATTGGGGGTGTATTGTTTATTACATAACTACTTTTGTCAAAAACATTGGTACGTCTTTCGTATGCAATCTCTGCTGTCCCTTAGCCTAGTTTATGGAAGCAACATTCTCTTCTTGCAGTCGCCCTCAATCAATAGTGAAAGATCCAGATTGTACATGGAGGTATGTACACCACAAATCAAACCCACAACTCTAGCCCAGTGCACAGGCCAGAGATGCTCTCGAAGCCCATTTGTACAGCCGGAGCACAGAGTAACAGAGAACAAACAAGTTATCAGAGCCGGAGCCAGCAGTTCAATGAACTTCCTTCAGGGGCGCCATCAACTGGTGTATGCGTAAACCGACAGGAGACAGCGATAGATTGAGGGTCACAGTGAGCCCAACCACACCACCACCACCACTGATGAGATGTAAGACTAACGGGGAATTAAGCAGGTTGATAGGGTTTAACTCCCTGTATTTCCTAGTGAACTGTGTAGAGGCAGTATAACCATCAACCCTATGCAGACTGTGAGGAGAATGACGAAGTTTCCTGTATCATCATTTAGTGCCGAAGTGTTAGTGGCTTCCTGTGAATCTGAAGATCGTGCGATCTTTCTTATCGTTGCTTGCAATTAGGCTAGATGTTGTCAGAGACTGGCTAAGAGCCACCAAGCTCAGATTTCTGGATTTCCTAGAGCTGGGTTGCATCGTTAGCTGAGACAGCAGATGACAAACTGGCTTGTGGCTAGCAAGCTTTGTTTTGGAATTTCCAGAGCTGGTTCAGCTCGACTCCCTCCTGTCACAGAGCAAGGATGTTGGCAAGAACTGGAAGAGCCACCAAGCTCTGATTGGGGGTTTCCAGGAGCTGCTTCAGCGTTGCTAACTCTTGACAAATGGAAGTGATGCAGAGGCAGAGACTGGCTAATGGCCACTATGCTCCGATTTTGGATTTCCATCGCCTGGTTCGGCTAGACTACCTGCTGCCACTGCAGGAACAGGAACTCGATAAGTGCCAAGACTGCAGCCTATTCCTGGTGTAGAACTCTTTGTGCGTAGCCCCAAAACAGTAGAGGGACTCCTCCTGCACACCCAGAAAAAGGCTGCGGGACTCTTAATGCGTAAAAACTTTATCCAGGGTCCCTTCATGCATGCGCCTGGCTCTGGTGTCCCAACACCAAAGCTGTCAATGCTGGAAAATATGAAAGGTCACTGGCATCCTGGACCAGCTCCGAGTCCCTCGAATCAGCGTGATTTAAGGTCCTCAGGGTATACGAAATTATCTTCCTCCTTCTTAAGGTCTAACCACACATTTAAGTGTTTCAGTGCCATCAGTGCTCCGTGCATCTGGTGTGAGGACAATTTATCATTGATGCAATTGAAGAACGGTGCACTGATGGCCGAGGATTCACTGATATCACCTTTATAGATACATTTCATTCTCCACTGAACGGCCTCCATACGACATTCTACCTCTTCAGCTTTGAATTTTGGCATTTCGTGCGTTAAAACCGCCTACACCAACAACATTTGAAAATATTCACCGCAAACCAAAAAATCTCGCCCAATGGTGCATTGCCATACGTGTGTGCTCATTTTTCGTCTTTCTCAAGCTATCTCATATAGCAAGTCTTACCTCAGCAGACTCTCATTCACAACTTCTTTCTTGTTAAATGCCCATTTCCACGTCCCCGTTTTGATATCTTTCAATTTTGCCAGGGCTTTTCCAATATTTTCCATGTCAGTCTTCTTCTCTTCCTTCAATTTCTTGGGTAGGTATTACCTCTGGTTTTGGGCCCATTCCGTTTCATCCTCAACCCTTCCCCTTCAGGCCGGGAATAAAATTCCTGAAAAAATAAAAGCTCCCTAAACTTTATTTATCAACTCCCAGTGAATTCTACTTCCATAAAGTAAGGTTTAGGCCAAAATTTAACTTTTCGTTCTCTTGGCGGCAAGCGTTCTGGCTGAGAACTTAATTTTTCGTTTTCGACCAGATCTGTTCCTGCTGGGAAAGAAAACTTTCGTTCTTGACGGTAACCGTTCTCGCTGGGAACGAAATTTTTGGGCCTGAAATACCGTGAATGTATGATAATAATATTATATTATGCAATTTGGACATAAAATTACGATCATAACAAAATAAGTGGAACGAAATCTGAAGGAACAATATTCTATCATTTGGGTCAAGAACGAAAAAATAACGTTCACGAGAAGAACGATCTTCACCCGAACGATAAAATATTGTTCCTTCAGATTTCGTTCCCACTGGGAACAGTATTTTTCAAAACTTTATAGGTAATTTCGTTTTCACTTAGAAATTTATCCTAAAAATTCTAATTTTTCGCTCTTTTCGGGATCGGAACGGTATGGGGGAACCGAACAGAACGATATTTCGAGCCCTGCCCTGAACTACCTACGGTGTTCTACCATTCTAAATTCAATCTACAATTCTAAATTCAATCAATCGCCTTGGCAATTCCAACAACCCACAAGCGGCATTTCTTCACTACAACACCCCCTCCAGGGAAAGGCCACCATAAACAACCTCCAATTTTGCATGTAATATATTCATCAATATAGTTCGTCATGTCCATCCCTGAGGCTAACCATGTTCCAGTCACAGCCCCAAAAACCCTCATGGACATACGTTTCAAAAAAACAAAATTTTGGGTGGAGCTAACAGTAAAAAGTCAATTTCTAAAAGGGCGACGAGATGAAATACATTAGGATAATCAAAATCGATACAAAACTTAAAAATAGATTTTCTGGGAGGCTACAACTTACCTACTTGTCAACGCATGGAAGAAGTATCTCAAGGTGCAACGGAAATTGTACAGTCAGCAATCGTTAGAATAAATCGATGTACGGAGTGACCCACGTAATTCAGTGAACTAAACCAAAAGTTTCCATTGTGACGGGAAAAAGGACAAGTCAGAGACTAGCAGAAAATGGCCGGAATTGATTGGAATGAGTCACAAGCGGAAAACAAGCCTAAAATGGGGGGAAAAAAAGGCTTGAATGGAATGATAGAAATGGGACTTTAGCTCTCTTTTAAAGAGGAAATAGTAATTGTGCAGAAAATGTACGCACGACAAACATCAACATTCTCGGAATGTTCTATCAACAAAATCTGAATTAAAAAAATACTGTCAAGATGTTAATTTTTGCTCAGAATTGACTTGAAGAAAATTCGGACATTAATGCTTACGCTCAACAATGAAAGTGATAGATCTAATAGTTTTAACAGATAACACCGAGAAATATTTTTCAACAATAGAGAACATGCTCATATCAACAGAGATGAGTCGATAGCAGTTTCCAGTCGAACTTGAAATAATTAAAACAACTTGAAAAAGCACTAAACGAAAGATGACAAATTTCTTTCATCGAAAAATTGTTTAATTAAATGAATGACGGTAGGTAATTTTTTACCGAAATCGGAAATGGGTGGAAAAGTTCAAATTGGACTGGAAATTGTTATGAGACACCGAGAAGACCAATCGATAGTGAATCATGAAGTTTGTAGGTCCTAGTGTGTTTTTGAGTCTGTGTCGGGGAACTCCTCCCAAGTGTCCCAACCGTCGTGAGCGTTGCTGGCTTTCTGTGACCTGAAAAAAAAAAAAAAAAAAAAAAAAAGTTGGCAACGTTGTCAGTAGAGTAAGAAGCCGGCCTTCAGTAGGTTAACAGCAACGGCCAGGTGTTGTGTTGAGAGGGACAAGAGTAGGTGGACAGGAGCATCTGGGAACCGACCCTCTCAGGCCGTGACGCCAGCCCCTCCAAGTGCCTATCTTCGGTGCAGGTTCGGTAGGTCTACTATCAACTCTCTTATCATCTGCTGACCCAGCAGCCACGATTGTGCCAGACGAGTTGTGCAGGCCTCCTGACCACGTTTCGGCGTTTCTAATTTGACCTGTTTTGGGTCTGCTGCAGACCCAAATAAGACTAATTGGAAAAGGCGTGGCCATACTTAACTTAAGTCGTGGCCCCTGGGTCAGCAAACTCAAAAAGAAGGACTTTAAAATCTTGGCACATGGTCTCAGTTACGTGGAAAACTTTTCATCTTATCAACTGTTGATAGATACAACGTTTCTACCCTGTTACTCCATAAGAAATATGGAATGACGGATGTCGTGGAAAGGTACCCTACATGCAAAAGGGACGAACGAACCCGCAGTATTATAGTCTGATTATACTGCGGTTCGTTATACTGATAACAAGGAGTACCATCTTTGTTCTAAAAGTCAGAATAATGTGAAATTTGTCTTGTTGAAATATTCACAAACAACAATAAAAAGGCGCTCTGTTTGAGGGAGGCGGGTGGGGGGTAAAGGAGAGGTAAGCGGTTTTCACCTCTGAAAGTTGGACAAAAAAGGGGTAAAAATAGATTTCACCTTCCAAATGAATCCTTTCACTTTCATCCTGTATTTCTTCAAGAAAAACTGTACAATACGGGAAAGCGAGTTGTTGGGTTTGATGCCATGTGGGAGAGGTCAGGAGTTGGGGGCACTTCAACTCCATCGAAAAAGTAGTCAGCTCCGCCAGTTCGAACTAAAATATGAGGATGCACAGTTGAAATTTTTTTATTAAAATGGGCGTGAAAAGCCTCACATCTGTTTGTTGTTCGTTCCGAGGAAATTTCGGCTTCAGCCGACAAATTGAGTGGTTCTCCATTCAGGGATCCACAGGTTGCCTTAGCAGATGGCAACGAGAGTGAAAAGAGTTGCTTTGCGTTAAATGAGCGTTGAGTTGACCCTATAGGATTGATGGCTTCCTGGTCCAGTGGGAGCCAAGCTAGACCCTTCCACCAGAGCTCATCTGAGGGAAGTTGGGACAGTACAAGTCCTTGTACAGCAACATCGCTAGTGTTATCTTCAGAGTTGACAAGCCTCCAGGAATCTACTGACGTCATTTCCTGCTGCTTCGATACCCAATTCGCAACAAATGTCTGGCGTTTATGGGTTGGAGTGCTGAGCTGCTTGCAGAGACTAAAAAAAACTATTGAACTATCGGTTAATAATGTTCGAGGGTTGAATGGCGCTTTGAGGTCAGGAAGAGCTTCATCCATGTGTCTTCCTTGTCCGACAGAGAGACGATAGATTTTACATAACTGCTATCCACTGAGTTCAGGATAAGCTTGGAACTATGGCTCGGAGATCACCATGCCCTTTCGCCCTATTTACTAATCGGACTGCGGAGTTGACTAGTCCGAAAAAGACCAGTCGGTGGAGGTGATAGTCACCCCGGGGGTTGGCTGGCCTTATCAGGGGGTGGCCCCCTAGTAGAGTATGGAATGAAAGCAGCGCTGACAGTCTTCCTAATGCGCAACCCGACGAAATAAGCAAAGTAACGAAGATCAGGAATTGGCTTCACCATTGTCATTGCATCCACCGAGAATCTACCAAAGAACAAAATTTGTATTTAATGCTCTTTGTCCCTGTTTGGTGGATGTAAGAGGATAACCGAAATAATGAAGCCCTCAGTCCTCAGCTATTGAGGAAAGATCAACTAAAAAGGCTAAAAACCAAAGTAAATGAGCCCCAGTACAACCAGTTTTCTGGTCCCAGTGCCGCTTCAAAGAAGTGTTACGAGGCGCTTCAGAAGAAGTGTTACGAGGCGGCCACAAAGAAGTGTTACGAGGCGCTTCAAAGAAGCAATGGCAAGGTGTTGAGGACAAAAGCAGGTTAACTACTTGGTTGTTGTTGACTATTCTTAACTATTATTCTAGAGCCTATTAGAGTATTTTACGCTGAACGTTCCTCACGCATGGATTGATACTCACGTCGGCGACGCGGCGCTTTCGTACAACAGCGACGACTTCTCCGTGCGAGACCCAGTCGGAGACACTCTGCGGTCTAAATCGTCGTAGGTCGGCGGCGAGACGGGCGACTGCGGCGACGGATGGTTACTCCCTGCGACTTCGGTCCAACCCCTTCGGCCCAATTCGCCCACCTGGAGACGAAACCGTTCAAAGTTAGCAAAGAAACTCAGCGGGAAAGTTCCACAGGCGGCTCTTCCTAGAAGGTTTCGGTGATTGAGACCGGTTGAATATTAACGAAGATGATTCCCAAAAACAAAACAAAAATGTATTTTTCTGTCAAATATTGCTATGCATGAAAATTAAATTAACCAACCAGTACCCATTTTGTTAAGACAACGTTATTACCTTACAAGCCAAATCAGAGACCTGGTTTGAGACGTCATCCAATAAAGTTCCTTCTCTGACCTGATGGATGATCACATGGAG
The DNA here is from genome assembly GCA_955831195.1 of Pilophorus perplexus. Classification (NCBI taxonomy): domain Eukaryota; kingdom Metazoa; phylum Arthropoda; class Insecta; order Hemiptera; family Miridae; genus Pilophorus; species Pilophorus perplexus. The sequence continues at coordinate 10,458,063 of OY037009.1, forward strand.
ATGTATAATATAAAAAGAAGCAACTAAAAATAAATTATAAAAATATATCAACTAAGTAAATTAAAAAGTGCACTCAAATGCTCAAATGAATAGCGAGGAAACAAAACTAAAGTGAAAAAATGACGCAACAAAAAAATAACAAAACAAAACGAACCTTGTCGGAGATTGTATTAACACTTTCAGTCACCTTTTGCGAGGCGATACTGCCGATTTTCATGGCACTTTCAGTGGTTTTGGTGGCGATTTTCGCGGCCGATTTGGAGAAGAGCGACCAGCCCTGGACAAAGTAAAGACACCCGTCGTAGTTGAGAGGTATGTGAGTGGCGGTCGGATTTGACAAGGTTTCAACTTACCGAAGTCCCGAAGCTTGATAACGACGAAACGGCGCTGTCGAAAAATTCCTGGGACGAACTTCGGGGAGGAGGGTCCATAGTGTAACCGAAACCAGAATACTTTCCGCCCTGATTTGGTGGTAAATCGCTTAAAAAAATTTTAAAAAAAAATTGCAGATGTGAACCAGACAGTAACTTACACAATGATTGTCTCAATAATCTCAATTATTGAGATGGGTATCGAATACAAATACATCGAAATTAAGTAGGTATATCGATAATTTGAAATGATGATATCTCGTATTCTGATATATCGATATGAGGAATATCGAGACTAGGGATGGGTATCAATGCCTGATCTTCATTTGCTCGATAAAATTGAAAAGCGGTTTTCTTATGCCAATTTTCGGAAAAATCGAGCAAAATAAAACGGAACTAGCAAGTGGCCCAGTAAGATCCAATACCTATGTATTGGGAAACTCTATCAACCCAAATCCACACATAGAGTGGAAGCATTAAAGCGCTCATTTGATCAATACAAGGGAGAGATGATCAATTTACATACTCAGGACAGGTTTCACCAAGAAGTAAAATCAAGATGAACAACACTAAAATTGTTACTTTAGTTGTCTCCATCTTTGCTTAAGTCGCCGCATTAGCTTTGAATCTCAGTTTTAAATTTTGGTGAAACCGAGTCCGATATTTAATTTTTGGAAGTTACCACCTGCTTCCTCAAGTTAGTTAATAATTAACTGAATCAATTATTGATGAAGGAAAACTGCCCTTACTTAAATTAGCAATAACTGGGGTACTAATAGTTGAGCCGCCGAGGGAAAAAATGGTCCAACTGCATTTAAGGCTACCTTTGAAAAATTATGGTTTTGCGTTTAGGTTTCCTACACAAATACGTACCAACAGAATTGTGCTTGTTATTCTCAACTAGAGGATGCTAAAAAAACAAGGGGTATAAAAACCATTTTTATTACTTCACGGCAACTAATTCAACTGGATCCTTGAAGTCCTGCTTCACGTTAGGGTTGTGCATCGATGTTCGATATTATCGAAACATCGATGTTTTGGCTCCAATGATCGATGTTTAGCTATTCGATATTATTGGACATTGATGTCCAACATCGATGTTTTAGTCGGTTGTGGGTTTTCCTTCGTCGGATTTAGTCTAAGACTAAGGTAAGACTTTTTTATAAGGAACTTGAAGCAGCAAAACATTTTCGGTTGCACCACTTTTCCTCTCAGTGGCTCAATTATTGACAGAACTAAGGAGATGAACTGAAAATTAAATCTGATGAATGAAAATCTGAAGAGGCATAATATTATGTCCTGATCTGACAGCACTGCTTGATGTTTAGGTTTAAGAGCTACACATTCACAACGTCAGACACATTTGCAAAGGAACATCAGGGGGTGTAAAGGGTCTCCCAGTCCATCTTTTGATGCGATTGGTTATTATAACCAATAACAGAGGTTTGAATATCGATGTATCAGTGAGCGTCTAATCGATATCAAATATTGAACCATTGATTCAAAACTATCGATATCATATCGCCTACATCTATAATACAACGTGCTTTACCTGGGACGTGTCGCGTTCTCGGCTTGTTTCCGGTTGAAAAACGCATCTTTTTCATCTTTGAACTCTTGTGAGCTGAAATTCTGATAGCTGTTGCTCTGCTGGTAGCCATAATCGCCAGAAGACATGTTGTGGTAGGACTGATGGGAGTCCGGGCTCCGGTACTCATCATTATTGCTGAACAGAGGATGACGAATTAACGAACCTTACAGATGTTTTGATTCGCGTCATAGGTAAGTATTGAAGTAGAAATTTACCTTTTAGTCTTTGAAGATGAGTAATTTTGAACCTTCGCAGAAGCTTCACTCCATTCTTTACCTTGAGCCAAGGCTGAAACCTGAAATTGGAATAAACGTAAAAAAATAACCGATTTAATGAAACTCTCAACATTTTAGCTTCTGGGGAGTTGGTAACAGTGGCCATCGCTGCCTTCCATACGAGTAATTACCACTTTGGGCAGGTTTATCAAATTTGTTACGACGGGCGGGATTCATAGACGCCACTCAAGTGCAACTGCGCCCTAAAATTAGCTCCAATGTGAGGATGCACCCTAAGCGCTATTCATAGTCACGTTTCAAGGACACACTTTGGGGCCCACTCCACATTTTAATGCAAGAGCACACTTTACTGCATTCATAAACCAAACTTGACAGTTAAGTGAAGTGTTACCCTCGACTTTCAGGCGACAAATCCCAAGTGATCTCGAGGTCCCTAAAGTGGGCACTCAGCCTCTGTTTTTGCTGATAAGTTATCAAGAACCTATTGTTTTGTGGTTTCCCATGACGGTTTTACGTTCTCAAAATCAATTATGAGGTTTATTTTGAATTTGCCGATGACCTTTTACGAGCAAGTCGAAGAGCGACGGCTGAATAGTAGGGCACTAAAGCGCTATATTCGAGATGGGCAGAACGCATTTGAATGGCTCAGTGAGGAAGCATTTCGCCGGCAACGGGATTTTTGAAGGGCTTTGGTAAGAAAATCGTGCTACAATTTAATCTAATCGTGCTGTCGTTTTCGTAATAATATCAGACATGGAATCGATTGAAGAGGACCCCAAACTCATCTGGACCAACTGTGGGGCTCCATGGGGCAACAGACGGGATTTTTGATGGGCTTTGGTATGAAAATCGTGTTATGTGTAGTTTTCGAAGTAATTTCTGACGTAGAATCGATTGATGGAGGTCCCACAATCATCTAGACTAACCGCGGGGCTTTGGACGTAGAATCGATTGATGGGGCACCCAGACTCATCTGGAAAAACCGTCGGGCTTAATGGGGCTTCTAAGGGGCTGCAGACGAGATTTTTGAGGGCTGTGGACAGAAAGTCGAGTGAGGTGTCGTTTTCGAAGTACCTTTGGACGTAGAATCGATTGATGGGGCACCCAGACTCATCTGGAAAAACCGTCGGGCTTAATGGGGCTTCTAAGGGGCTGCAGACGGGATTTTTGAAGGGCTTTAGTCAGAAAGTCATGTGAGGTGTCGTCTTAGAATAATTTATGGACGTGAAATCAATTGATGGGGCTATCAGACTCTTCTGGACAAACCGTGGGGCTCTATGGGGCTTCAAGGGGGTACAGACGGGATTTTTGAAGGGCTTTGTCCAGAAAACCGTGTGAGGTGTCGTTTTCGAAATAATTTTGGACTTCGAATCGAATGATGGTGCTCCCAGACTCATCTGGACAAACCGTGGGGCTCTATGGGGCTTCTGAAGGGATTTTTGAAGGGCTCTTGACACTTACACCTGAGTTACGTCTATGGATCCCGCCCTAAGGCCCGAGTAGGCTTATCAATGAGTACCGCTATTCAAGTTTAACTGCGTTACTCAGCGATTCGCCAACTTGCGCTTTAATCGAGGTAACAAATGCTTTTGAAAAATCCGCCCTTAGTCCTGCAAGTTATACCAAATCCGAGAATGTTTTAGCAGCATGACCTGACCACTTCAGGGGCTCAGGATGCCATTGTGCGCCCAATCCTTGCAACGATACTCCCAGAAACGGTTCATCCCAATTAGACCATCTCCGTGAGATTCAAGAGGATGGCAGGATTTGTGAGGGGATTCCAAAGGCACCAGGCGCCATATTTGCAACCAACCTTGTCACGATACAGAGCAGCAGCTCGGGAGTTGTAGCGCTGCTGGATTGAAAGCGTCTCGTCCCAATCGTCTTGGGAGTCGAAAAAAACTCTAGCGTTCCTGTTGCCCCCAACCTGTAAAGAACCATCAGATTTTCACGTCAGGCAATACGATACAACAGGGTCTAGCACACCGCAACGAATCATTTGACATACCTTCATTTTCTCAAGCTCAAGGTCCTTCCATTTGTCCATAGTGATGGACCGGACGAAGGAAAGGTGGACCCCAAGGCCCCGATGTTTCCCAGAACACTCCAAACAGATCCATATCCCGTAGGTGACTGACGCCCATTGGGGATTGTGCGTTCCGCACTCGAAACATTTCTGAAACACCGCCGGATGACAAGTCAACACACCTGATGAGGTAGCGGTCGATAAAATGTTGACACTGATATCTCACCATATTGTCATTACGGGTCATAAGATCCGTCAGGACGCGCCTTGTCCTCGGGCTGGCCATGTCGAACCTCTACGGAATAAATGTTCAAATTCGTTTAAAAAAAACGCTCAATCAATTAAATCCAAAAACACGATCGTCAGCACTTTTAGCACAATCCATAACCAAACCCCAAAACGAAAAGAAAATCACCTCAACAGATCGCCCTTCGCCCCCGCAGATCCGTACGGCAATCAGCTGATTATTGAACGTGGCAGTTGCTGTTGTTGTCCACAACTTTTCGCATGTGGCAGACACAACAAGACCCACAAAAACCACAAAGTATAAGTTGCCATCTGTATAAACATGACTTTCAAACGTTCCGTAGAGTTTAAAGGTGGATTGTAAGAGATTTTAATTGCCTATAATAATACTATTCATGTCTAATGATTATACATGTCAGATATTATCTGTTCAAGAGCTGTTTTATTGTACGGGGTGGGTTGTGATTTGTTTGGCAAAGTAGCAGTGTAACAGCTACTGCATCAATTTAATCGTTAATTATCTATGAGAAATTTTCAGCGAGGAAACTTTCCTCCGTGTTCGCTGAAAATTTAATTCTTCGTTGAGAATGATTTTAGGATTTCTACTTCAACCGAACTGACCGCAGAAGGGTACCGGGGAAAAACAACTTGAGTCCATATCTGGGTGGAAATGAGCTGGGCGCACCATCCTTGGTAGTGGCAATTTGCATCGGATTTTTTTTTTCTGTAGACCGTCTTTTCACCCTCTGCATGGTCTGAAATGATGTCAGCATGCCAGTTTTCAGCTCGAAATTCCGGGTAGTACCTATAACCGGAAGAAACGTCACGGGAAAATGTAAAAATGCATTTAAAATTATCAACTGAACGGGGAAATGTTGGAATTTCGCCATTGTTCTTGTTAGAACAAGATCTTTCATGTGAAAATATTAAATATTCAGAAATTTTCTGAAAATGATGAAAATTCCCCATTTGGGAGTACTACAACATAAAATCATATCATATTAATCAATCATTGTTATATTAATCAACCAAAGGTAATAATGCCGAGAGTCCTCAAAATCACTCTAAAAAGATTCATGGCAGGATTATATTATAATGAATTTTTGTACATAATAAACTTTATTTTACATTCTATTAATCTTTAGTATTTTAGTTATATTAATTAAAATAGGTAATTAATTAATTGAAATATTTTTATAATAATTAGGTACCTATTATAGTAAGAATAAAAAATAATTGCATTAAATAACTATATAATAATTATTGTTAACATTTTGTTTAAATTTGACAACAAATTTATTATTATATTTACTAAATAAATAATATTTATCAATACCATTATAATATAATGGTATTATAATATTATTATAATGGTACTGATGATTGCTAAGCGCTTCAGGTCTCGATATCAGGGCTTTCGTTTTGGAGAGAGGCCAACCTCGACGTCGAAAATTGCTGTGATCGCCTTTGCTCGTAGAATCTAGCCGCTGATATTTGATCAATCCATTCGTGCATTAATTAATAAAATTAATTAATGCACAAAGTTGGTAAATTTATATATTTATTAATATTAGGGTAATAATTAGTATAATATTTATATTAACTAATTTATTTGCATCATGTTTTGATATTTTACTGTAAAATTTTTACAATAATAATACTATAATAATATTATAGTATTATTATTGTAAAAATTGTATATTAAAAAAAACTATATTATAGTATTATGGAAAATAGTGTTTTCAGATGCTCTTTGAATTAATATACATATTTCTGAAGCATTAACGACTTTTTTCCAGTACTGAAAAATTGCAAGTTAAAATACGTTTGGATTTGGGGAACTTTGAATAAAAATTTAAGATTTATGTACTTAATTTTGATTTTACTCGAAATCAGCCGAAGTCGTTCTTTCCCTGTGCCCTTTTGCACACGTCTTCAATCAAGTAGCAGTGACAAAATAGCAGTAGGACCAAAAGAGCAATCGGACACATCCCCAGTATTTTGATGTAGATTAGTCCGATTAGCCCTTGTGAAAAGTAGTACGAAAGGTTGTCAACAATTTTTTTTTTAAACTTTTATTTTATCTTGAGGTTATTATTATTTTGAGCTTCGGAATACGACCTACAACGGGTATTTTCATATTCGGTCACCGTAATTCTGATTCTTCCTGTAGGTGAGTCATGTTGGTCTTACCCCAATCTACGATCTGTTAGAATTTGGCCTTGATTTGACACTCCAACTACTCACCAGTAAATTGTGATTTCATTTTGACCAAAACGATTTGCAGGTTCAAGAATTGCGAGTTGGTGAAAAGGAGAACACGACCTACAAACGACGCTATATGATGCTCCATTTCCTGTTTGTCTAGCATTTCCGAAAAATAGGTAAGCTGTGAGGGAGTATTAAATACCTTTTCCAAAACGTCATTTCATACAATATAATATATTGTCATATTATGACACCTTTGAGCATGACGAATTTTATTAGTAACTTTCCAGCAGTCATCAGTGTTGGATTTTACATACATAAGACCTAGTTGGCTCATTTCCGCTTAATTCAAACGTTTTTATGGTTAAAACCAACTCAGAACCTGTTAGGTACCTATTTTTGTGCTGGATCTGCAGCTCATCACGCAGCCTTTACAGTAGATATTGTTAAGAAGTCAGAACAGAGGTCTGAAGGGCGACTTAGAGGGCTGCCAAAAGAAGGGAAACAGCCAGTCTGCCCAAAAGTCAAAAGTATTTAGTTGCCTCGATGAGAACATTCCGCCAACCAGCAAATGGGTCGTTTCAAAATTTCGGTACATTTTGAGGTTTGGAACTCATGCAAAAAAAAGTCGATAAACACGGGTTTTTTTCGTCTTTTTGAATCTCCATAGGTATCAGTAAGAAGCCCCTGAAGTGGCAGCGCACGACTATGTAGGTATAGTTTTCGAGATCGTCGATTCTAGGGAGGGGAGTATCGTGTCTAGGGAGGGTAATATAGTGTAAAGGATACTCCAGGGATGCTAGGGGTTCCCTAGCATCCCTGTGATTGAACACCTGGAGGAAAAAGAAGGAAGAGTTGTGTTTTTCGAGCCATGTTGATCGTGTGGTTGAGTTTTTGACAAGTGAATATACGTCCTTGTCGGTTGTTAAATGGTTGTTATTTTACATTGGGGGCCCGTCCGGGATCCACAGCAAAAAGAAGAAGGTGATAGTGCAATGGACATCACCTGATGTGGCCACATGTTCCGGTTGTCTAGAAAGAAAATGCCCTTCAGTTCAGTTTTTAGGCGAGACATTCCACGAATTACACTCACGTACTACATTCATAACCATCTTTTCATTTTACATTTGGGGGCCCGTCCGAACTCTGTTACGGAAGAATTCTTCTAGAAGGGGTGGTGAGAAGAAGAGACCACGAACTTTGGTGGATCAAGTGTTGCAGAAATGAGTTTGTGGATCAAGAGTCCTGCAGAACCGATCGCAGCTCGTTCTCCGACAGGATCGACACCTTGAGCTCCGGGTGTCGGCAGAGAGGGAGACATCCCGCTGTTCTGCCGACAACAGCCATTGTTACAGTGTGTCGCTAGAGGCGAAGGAAGGACGGGTTAGGTCCGTGGGGGAGGAGTTGTCCCCGGGAACACGGTGTTTCCTGACGTCTTCCTGGGTTTCGAGGGACCCTGCGGGGAGAAGAAACCCCACGTCGGTGGCGCCCACGTGGGTAAGCGGCTCCAGAGGTGATCAAGAAGATCGGGAAGGTGCAGGCGAAAGATCCACAGCAAAAAGAAGAAGGTGATAGTGCAATGGACATCACCTGATGTGGCCACATGTTCCGGTTGTCTAGAAAGAAAATGCCCTTCAGTTCAGTTTTTAGGCGAGACATTCCACGAATTACACTCACGTACTACATTCATAACCATCTTTTCATTTTACAATATGTTATTGGCAACTCATCACTGGGTAGGATCTGGTTCAGCAGACCCACTGGTTCGTTATGGTTACCTATCCAATGATATTGTAGCAATGTCTGGTGGTTTAAGTTTGAAAAAAAAAAACGGACGAAAGCAAATTTTTTTACCCTCCCTACATTATCACTCCCTCCCTCGACACTTAATTTTTCTGTGAGGTCTAGGGAGGGGAGTGGCGAGGGAGGGTAATTTTGGACTTCATTGTGTGTTGGAGGCTACCCAACCATCACTACCGTTCTGGAAAAAATTTCATCGATTCAGTGCAACAAATCACGCTTAGTACAGAAAGAATTATAGTGATATTACTTACCATGACTATTTTGATGAGGTCGAGGGAGAGAGTGGGTAAAAAAACACGCACACGTTTTTTGTCACATGACCTGAGCTGAGGCTCTTCCAACTAAAAAATTTCAGCTGGAAAAGATTCCCCAGGTTCGACAACAAAACAACATAACTTGCCAACCTGTTAGGATCCAAAAATTCCCTTCTTTTATATTTTTCGCGGGCATTTCAATTTGGGGTCTAGGGAGGGGAAAAAAACTTGGTGACAGGTATAAATATCGATGCCACAACTACTGCGTGTTGGTATGTGGTCATCCAAACCAATTTTTTGAAACTTCAGGTATACCTAAACCTTATTTCGGCGCCGAATTTTTTTTAATTCAAAAAGCCTTATGGCTATGCATTATCAAAGTTGTCAACCCCAGACCGGTGACATGTCTAGGGAGGGAATTTCAGCATACAAATACATATTTTTAATGCATAAACAAAATTTATTTCCGTATCAAATGAAGTGGATTACGTTGGTAGTAGTATGCACTATAACGCCATTTAAAAAAATGAGCAAAGGACATGATAGTTTGTTCAGAAACTTCCGGTGACCTAAATTGTACCGAAATTTTGAAACGACCCAAATGTGGACTCCAGTCGTTCCTACGCCAAGCAGGAGGTTGTGTGGACATGTTCTAAGTGTCGAGCTGGTAGAACTCGATGGCATCTAGATGTCAAGGAAGGATGTGAGGCGGAGTGAGTCGAAGACCTGCTGCTACGGGTTACCAACTACAGTTATCTGGTCATGTTGTGAGGCAGAGAATGGGACGTGGAAGTTAGATCTTTATGCTAGTTTGAATGTAGAAATTAAAGTCCGTTTCTATTCACGTGTTTAATACGGAAACTCATTCTTACTTCTCCAGTTCAGTGAGTCTTTAAGAGCTTCGTACATTGAATGGACAGAGAAATAATATAACTGCATCAAACAAAGACATCAAATTTATTTTTTGTTATTGTTACGTTTCAGAATGAAGATGCCAGCAGAATCAAAAAGTTCTAACCTGCTCACGAAGGATGAAAATGAGATAGTTTTCTCATTACTTGGTTCAAGATGTCAGGTACGAGTACTACCTCTCATTTGTGAAATAGTGAAGTAGAAGAGTTTGGATCATGCACCTCGTGCTCTACCTTGTGCCATTCTTTGTCATCTGTGACGTCACTTTCCATCTTCCGCAGACATTGGCGACAACTGTCGTCGAGCTGTACACAACTGGGGGACGGGACAGCGACAAATGGTACTACAAAGACAAGGGCGTCCTCTGCCTTGTCAAGGACAACGCCAAAAGGTCCTACTTCTTCCGCCTGTTCTGCCTCCTCAAGTGGCAGATGACGTGGGAGCACGAAATCTACAACAACATGAATTATTTGGCGCCCACTTCGTTTCTCCACACTTTCGAAGCAGAGGTAAGCAAATCGTGGTTGTATCGTTTGGTGACGGTAGGATTCAAGTGCTGCCACCTGTTGCCACTACCCTGTTATTGACGTTGGGTCATGTTAAGGGGCCTTTACACGAGCAATTTTTCCCTGCAATAATTGCGTGCGAGAAGTGTTGCTCAGATTTAGTGTTGCTCGTGTAAATGTGACATGCAACACAGTGCAATTATTCTCGCCCTGAAAAAATTGCAAGCAATAATTGCCGAGTGTTGGCCAACATTTTTGGGTCCACACACGCTCCCGGAAGGTGTTGCGTTGTGTTGGAAGTGAAGTCCAAGGGGTTCGGAAAATTAACTGCAATTTTTTATTGTACAACGCAACGCAATTATTGCATCGCTACATGTTGATGCAACACGAGGCGATTTTTCACCGCAATTATTGCCTTGTGTTGCGTACAACTTTTCTAGCTCAATCTTTTCGAATTTGTGCAATTATTGCAGGGAATAATTACTCGTATAAAGGCCCCTTTAGTGGCTGTACGACATGTGCGATTTCTGCATTTCACTGTGAACTGTGAATTGTTTATTTAGGACTGCATCACTGCATTCAATTTTGCCGATGAGGAAGAAGGCGTTTATTTGCGCAACACTCTTCTGGAAAAACTGGAAACTAAGAAACAGAGAAGGCTTGGTAAGTAGTTGTCTACCCTTAGAGGTTTATGATTACAACAATATCTTTCAGAGATGTTAAATTTGAGTTAACGAGGATTTATCGTTAACTACATCATAATATAATTCTCATATTATGCGACCTCAGGTTATGAGGTTATGGGGTCACATACATTGGAAGGCTTCAGGGTGGGCATTACTGCTCCTTTTTCATTACTGTATTTTGCTTCGTTCCAAATTCATAACCCACTACCTACTAGATTCCCATCTGTGACTTCAGCATGACATGCTAAGCAAACCTCGCAGGTTGTAGGACTGATGTCTAATGCTCGGCTGTCAAGTTGACAGGCAGCGAAGTTGACTATGGGCCAATTTCTGCAGGTCTTAATAATATTATGACGTCTTGCCCAAAGAGCTACCAGGACGCGAAATGTCTTGGTTTCCCACATTTAGCCGCAATAATATCTGCTACTATTCCAGTGTATTAAGAATACTCTTTCAACAGAAAAGAAAAATCGAGGTCTCAACAACAACGTTGGCGTTCCAAACGCTATGCCTGGCCCTGAAAGGAACAACCTGTATTCTTCAACGCTGACGCCCAATCCGGTGGCCAAGCCACGTCAAGCACCTCGAAAAGATGGAAAGAAGAGACTCACGAAGGCTGACATCGGGCAGCCGCAAAACTTTAAGCACATCTCGCACGTCGGATGGGATCCCAATAAGGGATTTGACATCGCCATATTCGAAGATCCGCAAATGAAGGAGTTTTTCGCTCAAGTGAGTCATTTTTGGTTGGTTGTTTTTTTGTCTACAGTATGAGTTCGTCGTTAAACCTGACAATATTTTCCAGGCCGGAGTGTCCGAGTCGCATCTCCGAGACAAAGACACCCGCGAGTTTATTTACGACTTCATCCAGAAGAACGGTGGGATGGACGCTGTCGCGGGTGCGTTGGAAGCGCCACCAGTGCCAACAAGGATAAAACCGCCACCTCCTCCGCCTGCGAGAGCGCCACCTTCCATCCCGCCGCCGCCGCCTCCTCCGCCTCCCATTAGGACGCTCCCCCCGAGAAATTTGCCACGTAAGGGACACAATTGTCTTTTTTGACATCTATTTGCTTATTGACGGTGTGGTCTCCAGTAATTAAAAATAATACCGCACTTCGGTTTCGCTCCTTCTTGTCCACCACCATAATGAGGACCTTACTGGGGCCTCCGGGTGATTTTTGGCACATTTCATATCTGAGTAGCATTCAACCGCGACGCGGTTGCTGTATGCTGCAGCTCTTTCCATTATCTATTTCAGCCAAACCTGCTCCGGAGGAGACTGATTTTGTGGCGCCTCCTCCCCCACCGATACCAGGCGCTCCTCCACCACCTCCAGCTCCTTCAGAACCTGCACCATTTGCTGCGCAAGACGACCCTCGTTCCGCTCTTATGGAGGCCATCCGACAGGGCCCTCAGCTTCGGGTACGTTATTTTAAATATCGTGATAAAGGGATGGGATATCGAAAGAAGATATTAGAGAGTTCCTAAAGCCACTTTTTGCCTAACGGTGATGAGTTACGGTCGACGTAACTCGAGATTTCGCGCATGCGCGGAAATAACGGTGATAACTTACGTCCTTATGCCTAACGTCGAACGTTATTGCCGTAAAGTTACGGTAATAAACTTACGGTCTTAAGGATACCGCCGTTAATTTCGAGCAATAGAACGTAAATAGCGGCACTTTAAATTTAGCGTGACTTTTGATAAGACCGTATCTCTGTTACGGTCTTATGTGAAGTTAGCTTTTCTTTGATTCTCCCTAGACAAATCCCTTACGGTGATAAAAATTAACGGTCGACGTAACTCGGATGTTTCTTTAGGAACTCTCTATTGATATAGCGGATGCAATATATCGATATTCGCAAATATCGGCGCATTTTTTTCCCCGAATTTTCGTTCAATAATTGAATAAATACTTAGGTAATTAATAAATTATTTATTTTATAGTTTCTTGTTCGTTGAAACAAAATTTTCTCCTCAACAAGTACCACGTAACACTCAGAACGTAGAACGTAAAATTTGAAAAAGGTACGAGTAGGAAATCATTGATTCGGCCATTGCTGATTGTTGTGAAGGAGGGACACATAAATACGAAGAGAAAGACAAAGAAGTAAGTAGTTTTTCGGCTACCGTGGATAAGCGCCAATACCTTTTTTCCTGTTTTTAATGATCATGCAAAAGCGCCAGGTCCTCTCTCAGAGGTCATTTCGCGGGAGTTGTAGAAGCGCCAGGTCCCTCCTAAGTGCGAGTTTATGTTCAAACAACGTGTACTTTTAGCCGATGGAACTTTTTACGTATGTCCGAAGCACTTTAGCCAGCTGTACACCATACATGCTCTCGCGAACAAGTGTTATGTCCCACTAGCATTCAGCTTCCTACCGCCCAAATCTGCTGACTGCTACGCTGCACTATGGACATTTCTGGTAGAATTATGTGCTCAACATGGACTTTTACTGCTCCCCTCTCAGTGTCCGTTTGATTTTGAACTGGCAGCGCACCAGGGGTTCCAACGCATTTTCCCGAATGCCGTCGTTTCGTGGTTTTTTCCATTTTGGCCAGGCATTATTTCGGAAAGTGCCTGGCCTCGCTCCTGACTATAACGAGCAGAACGAGGTTGGCAGATTCCTGAAACTTTTCTTTGGTCTAGCCTTTTTGCCGCCTAATGATGTAGAAGACGCGTTTTTGGACATAATATCATCTGTGCCGGCTGAACCGAAACTTGGTGCATTTTTAGAATATTATAAATATATTCTAAAAATTTTGTGGAACTTATATTGGAGCGCTTAGGTGCTGGCGCTTTTACGAATAACAGTTTTAGGGAATTCTGACTGGAGGTGGCGCTTCTACAACTACTAGTTAGGGGAGGCTGAAAACGAGGGTGGCGCTTTTACACGTTTTTCCCCAAGCACTGGCGCTTTTACATGTTTGCGAGTTTTTCTACTGTCAGATCCGTAACTATCACTTCACGGACTAGTTTTTATTTATTTTACTGCTTTTCTTCGCTCCGTCTACGAAAAATGTTTCTTTTGAGATGGGTGCTAAATTTTACTTTTTTTTTCTCTCTGTCTCAATTGTAGCGGATTTAATTATTCGACGGAGGTTTCCTAAATGATTTTTTGTTTGGAATATTTAATTTGGCGTTGGATTTAAAAAAATCATTTTATAGCGTTCTTTGTTTTCAATAATTGAAACAATTATTGTGTATTTTCATTCCTTTTTATGTCACGCATAATGTTTGGCTATATTTTAGGGCTATATGCAGAGACAAGTAGGTTTTGAAAGGAATCTTCAAGAAGCCCTTTTTTAATCCTCTCATTCGATTCGTAATCTAGAAACCTTCCTCTCCACTGATAAAAACTTCCTTTATCGAGAGCTTAATCGCTCAAACCCCCTTCTTTTGGCTGAATTGGAATGCCGAGCTGCTCCGAATTCTTTGAGAAATTCTCCAAAATGCCTATAAAAAGTAAAATATAATTTTCAGTCAAAAATATAGGTATTACTGAACGTGGAATATCGAATATCACTAGGAAAATATCGATATCCCACTCCGATTTCAAATATCGTGAAAGACAGGCTTATACAAGAGTGCACTGTTGAGTTAATTTTCTTTTGTAACAGTCTGTCAACAATGCATCTAACGAGCAAAGGAGCGTGCCGGACTCCCGCGACGAGCTGATGGAACAAATCAGGCAAGGCCGCAAGTTGAAACCAGTCGAAACCAAGGTAAGAGAAGTTTCAACTTTGGTAATTGTGTGCTATTGGTCAATCATCTGCGATTTTTATGTAATTGAAGTATGTTACTCTGACGGTAAGATTAAATAAAAAGTTGGAAAGGCAAACAGATTGAAATATTTCTCAAAGTTTGTTGAAATCATAGTATTTTTAACTTTCGAGCACCTGCGGTTGTTGTGCAGGTAGTTAATAAGCATGGAATCAATCATCATGGCATCAATAATATCATGGAAACAAGAGACAGAATAGTGAAGATAAACATCGGTTTCTCACAATCAAAGTTCCGTGATGAGGCCACTTGAGACAGGCATGCCGCGCTCGCTGCCAGTGTTAAGATTATTACGTCCTGTTCGGGTCAAAGAACAACAAATACAATGTATTATGTCATAACCTTTTCGATATACTGCCGTCCTAAGAATGTATTATGTCATAACCTTTTCGATATACTGCCGTCCTAAGAATAGATCCCGTATCTCCATTTTTGGATGAGTTGAGTTATTGGTTCTTAGCAGTTTTGGGGGGATGGTTTCCTTCGGTTTTGCCAGTTTCTGCTCAGGAAATGACTCAAAAACAACATACGAATTTTTGGGGATTTACTAGTGAAAAAACACGTATTGGCCCTGTTTCCCAAAAGTCGGTTTTCGTGAGAATCTTATCTGAGGTATTTTCTCGAGAAGTTATCTATTCTTAGGGCGGCAATATATTTGGCCAGTTATACCACCCAAACAATGCAACAAACCCCAGTGTTCTTAACTTCAGTCCTCAACAACCCGATACTTTGGACGATGAATAATTCAGAATTATTCTAAGGTTAGTTTTTTTTTCTCGCGATTGGTATGCCTTTCCATCTTTTTATTTCATCTATTTTATCATTCCAACTACCGTCAGAGTCATGATATTTCAATTACATAACAATCGCAGGTGAATGACGAATTGCACGCAATTACCTCAACTTTTATCATCCCCATAATCGTTAATTTTGTACTAACCCATCAATCTCTGCCCAGCCCCCCAACAGCACGCCCATTTCGGAGCCGGAAGGCCTCGCCGCCGCTCTCAACCGAGCCCTCGCCGACCGGCAGCGGGTCATGCACTCCGACTCGGACACCGACGACGACGACGAGGACGAAGACGACGACGACCCGGAGGATTGGGACGAATAGCAGCAGGCCCCTCCGTCTCCTGTTAAGCCCGTACCACCCGTACCTGTGCACACCTGCTCCTACAATTCTGAGGTCGTCTATTATTTTAACATGAATTTATAAGTTAAAAAAATAATGGTATAGGTATTATTAACAAGGCGGAAAATTGATTTGAAATTTAAAGCTATTTCTTCTTGGATTGATTCCCAATGATGGATTGTGGATATGAAGTTGACGATGAATGTTAAAGTAACACTGTTGCCACTAAAATGGCCCTTAAATGAGAACAAGTTCGATCACCTGAACGCATAAGAAAAAGAGAAATTGAGTGGAATTGTATCTTGGATCCGAAAGTGTATTTTCGGCGTGTATATTTCACAAGGGTACTGGAAATTGAACGATGAACCTAAAAAGGTTGCTGTTGTAACTGTCAGATTCTGTTGGTTGGAGTGTGTTGAAAAAGAATATTTTAATGCAGTTTGTTGAGAATTTGAATAATTTTTGCTATTATTCGGTGCAATATTGTTGAACGTGCTGGTGTTGTGTGATTACGAATAATTTTGTAATTGTGTTCTAAAAGATTTGTCCTGTAAATGATGAATTTAACATAATTTAGATGCAGTGCTGCAAAAAAATCAATTTATTACTTTTTGTTTGATGAAAATCGATCAAAATCCGATTCATTTGAGTGATACTTGTAGTAAGAAATTACAAAACAACCGAATTTTCGTAAAAAGTTGAAGTTAAAACTTAAAAACCTTTATACATTTTAATCTGTTTTAATAGATTCAAATGTATCAATTATTTGGGAAAAATTAAAATAAAAAATTGATTGCAAGTCGGTTAAATTGATTAAAAAATTGATAATGGGAAAACAAAACAATGAAATTTAATAGAATATTTATTAAACAGAAAAACTCCCAAATTTGATTTCTAACCGATGAAATGGCGATCGACCCTCGAAAAGATGATGTCCAATGATTGACATCGTTGATGTTTCTGGTTCCTTGGTTTTGACGAGTGATGCCGCAAGTCTCACAGTGACCTTTGCTGAGCCCTGAGAATGGCATAATGTAATGCTGAAAGCTTGGCAAAAGCATTGAAGTTTGACCCTGCTCACAATCATTGGACATCGGATTTCTAACGTTTGTGGACTAATGATTTAAACAAATTATTCTCAAAGTGGTTGTTTGCCAAATTATTCTTTCTCGATTTACTTAATCGATAATTAGACCCCAAATTGAGAAAAAAAGTTGGATTAAAGTTTAAAAAAGTCCAGGTTCCAAAGTGGTTGTTTGCTGATGGTGCTGAGGTCTAATCCAATGAGGTGGTTAGGGAGAGAGAACGACTACGACAACGAGAGGGACGAGAAACCAGCAGAGGAGTCGTTCTCTCTCCCTAACCACCTCAAGTCCAGGTTCATTCTATTTTCCAAACATAAATTTTTTTGGTTTAAGAAATTGATTTGAGTAAATGAGTTAGTGAAATTGATTTAGCGATTTTGATTATTTTGCAGCATTTATCTTTCTTCTTTATCCAATTCATTTGACTAAGAACTCAAGAAGTTCAGTATTCACTCCTTTTGTCACTTGATTTAGTGTGCATGTGTGTGTTGTAGGTCGTCTTGTGAGTTTGAAGAGTGGTTTTGGGAATCTCCCTTTGATTCTAAGCTGTTCCATTTTTGCCCATTCTTTTTTGTTTCGAAGGAAGACACTTTTGCAATCCGCCAAATCTGACTTACGGAATACGGAAATGTCAGGCAAATTTTTTCCGCAACTCATCAATCAGATTCAGGCGTGTCTTCCTTTGATAGCCTTTTCCCGCTTGTCAATTTTCGTTGTTATTTCTCCGCCTTAAAAAAATAATGCCTGTATTATTTTTTGTTAATTTCTTTGTTCATTTAAATTAAGTAGTTTTGTTACACCTCGTGTTACTTCGAAGGTTCTGTGATTCTGCAATTTTAAGGCACAATGCTGATGATGTGAGATGTTTCTAAATCGTTTCGTAGTGCCTTGAAGTGGTGAAATTGCAGTACCTTTTATTTTTATTTTTTACGATTAATTAAAAGCCAAAGGCCACGCTATGTATTGTTTGTTGTACGGCAAATAAAATAATCTCCCTTATGGCGTGTTCGATTTTGAATCCTTTGCGGCCGGGAAAAAGTAAGATAGATACTTCAATTTTTGCACCTAGCTCATCTTTTGTACATTGGAAGCCCATCACAGCCCGACGGTTTGGGACCCATTCAATTCGATACTACGTCCAATAGATGTCATCTCGCGGACACAACTAGAAGGCACCTTTGAATTTCAGATTACGAAACCACCCTACCGCTTAAAACAGCGTGGAAGTCGGATGGATATGCATGCTTCTACCTTTAAACACAATAAAGTTTAAGACTATCCAAATTTTTCGCCAAACGTCTTGAAAAAATATTGATTAGGTACTTCCACAATAAGAAAAAAAAAAACCAACAGGTCTGAGGCGGGGTGCTGGGCAAAGAGACACAAGTCCATTTCGACCAATCAGATTCCACTAACGAGTCACATGATTGAAGCAATAATCCACTTTAAAATTAAGAAATTTTATGGAATCGAACCAACAGATAAAAGAGCATTAAAACTAAACGCTCCCAAGGGAAGTTTTAACTATAAAGATGGGTAATATTTTTATGCAGCTTAAAAAAATAAAAAGTGCGTGTCAGCTACTTGCTTGATGAAGGGTATGATGCATATACAGGGGAAAAGGGGTAGGTAAGACTCCAAAATGCAAAACTTTTCAGGAACTCAAAAATTAACTTTATTAACTCGTAAGTACGTTGGTAGTCTATTCAAAATAAAATTATCTTAAACTGTCACCAACACCCAAAATTTAATGACAATTTAACTTGAATTTTACCCATTTTCCTTTGTAATTGCCATATTGTTCAGGCCAAATCTCACTAATCCATTAAGCAATGTGGGCTACGTTCGAGCAACATGTCACAGGTCCATGTTATTCAAGCAAGTCCAAACTTAAACTCGAAATTTCCATTTTTCTTTCTTTTTTATTTAAAAGGAACTATTTTACCTTAATATTAGAAACAAATGAATCCGAATAAAAAGAGCTGAAAAATCAGTTACGGTGGACCTACGCGCTCTTGCATGTTACCTTCTCAGTTCATTGCTGCATTTGTTGTAGTTGTTCCTCCATTATTCGAAAAGTGTTTCCACGTTTCGAATGCAACCTGATTCTCACATGTCAAATCACTCCTAAAATAGCTTGGCCACCACAAAACATTTGGTCAACAAGTCAAGGGGGAGAAAGCCTCTCCGGTTTCTTCAAGGATGAATTGAAAACCACGAAATTCGCTTAAAAAAGTAAGTATTTTCGGGGAATTTAGGTGGCCGGCAAAAAAACCGTTTTTAATTGTGTATATGACGATTGGTTGTCACTTTTCAGAGGCTGACTTGACTTACGGCATCCGAAAATGGCCAATAAAGGGAAACCAAAAGGGATAGCAGTCGGTATCGACTTGGGCACGACATACTCCTGCGTGGGGATATTTCAGAACGGAAAAGTGCGTTAAGATATAGCGTTGGTTTTTGCAAAAAGTGAAAAAGTGGAGTTATCTAGTTTTGCTATAGAACGACTCATTTATTGTTGAATAAGGATGGTAGGTAGATATGCAAATTTTGCATCAAAGCTGCTGCTCACCCAGATCCATTAAAAAGGTAAACATCCTTCAAAAAACTCACTGAGTTTCCCCCTTCGCGTGTTGTACACCATCAAAGAAACAGGAAAACATACAATCCGCGTTTATCTTAACTTTCCAACCGGAACCCAAATTGTATAAGCTTTCACCATTTTCGCTCACTGAGAAAAAGTAAAACGCAAATAAAATAAATATAATTTTCCGGATAACGCATTTGCATGAAGGAGGTACCCGCATGAGCTGCAGCTCCACAGAGAAGAGATGCAAAAAACCCGCACAGTAGAGCAGGGCGGGAGTAAAATCCCAACAGGGCAGGAGTAAAATCTCAAAAAAAGTTTCGATTTCGACGTTGTTTCCTTCGTTTTGGTTTATTATTCTTGGAATAATCCGACTCCGATCGGCCTCAAAATTTGAAATTATCTGTTTCAAGAGCTATAGATACCAAAACCGAAATGTCCGTCCGCCGTCCGAGCCGTATTAGGCCGTAGTTGTGACCGCAAGGTTTTCAGTCCGATCGCCCAAACCCGTGGGGCGCTATGCGGATAAAATGGGGCTACGGGAGTGGTATTTTGAACGGTTTCGGCTGTGAGGTCGAGTTAGGGGTCGGTTTCGAAGTATTTTTGGACCTAGAATCCATGTTTGGGGGCCCCAGAACGACTCGATTTCACCGTGGAAATCTATTGGGCTCTCATGGGGCTACAAATGGGATTTTTAAAGAATCCCAGCAGTTCAAATATTTTCCCAGTAATTTTGGGCGCATATTCCATTTTTCGAGGTCCCACATCAGAGATTCTCTGTTCGAACAATGTAGTTTTTTTTTTTTTTTTTTTTTTTTTTTCAAAAATATTTTTTATTGGCAAAAATTAATGTTCGAACATTAAAATTTAATGTTAAATGGTTAAATTTTAACCATTAGGTATCAAATAATAATGAAAGAAATTGAAGAATTATAAACCCTTTTGTAAAATTTGCAGAGTTTTTTCTGAAGTAGATGTTTTTTCCAAAAAATATGGCCGTTCGTGATATTTGAAGGTACCAACATTTTCTGTACCTACTGTGTAGATATCGACCCGATAGTGTGGGGTTGAAACGTAGGTGCTGAACCGTTTCTTTTGCTGATTTGAGCTCTTTTTTACTAGATTATAGAATCTTGTCTACTATCCGGGGTAGTCACCGCAAAGTATTCATGCCGATGATAACACACTGAGGGCTTCTATCAGGCTTATTAGGTTTGAACTTTTTTTAACGAGCAGTTGAGTGAGGTAGGTACCGTCGAAGTTATGTTGGAGGGATGGGTTTCCCAGACCTAATGTCACCCTGGGAAGAGGGGGGGGGGGGTTACCAGACAGTTCCCCTTTATCCACAACTGAACATTATTTAAAAGAGTACCTATACCTACTTGCACTTAACTTACTTTGCAGCGCTACTTACCAATGTTTCAGGTGGACATTATAGCCAATGATCAGGGAAATAGAGTCACTCCCAGCTACGTAGCCTTTACCGATACCGAAAGGCTTGTGGGAGACCCTGCCAAGAACCAGGCAGCCATGAACCCGGTGAACACCATTTACGGTAAGGGAAACTATGTACCACAAACAAGGCGGAACGCAGTGCCCTCACATAACCCTAAAAGTGCAGCCAAGTTGAGAGGTTTCGGGGTTTTACAGATGCGAAACGTCTCATCGGAAGGAGATTCGACGATCCAGTCGTTCAGTCGGACGTGAAAATGTGGCCGTTCAAAGTGGTCGCCAAAGACGGTAAACCGGTCATCGTCGTCTCGTATAAAAACGAAACTAAGCAATTCCATCCGGAAGAGATATCGTCTATGGTGCTCATCAAGATGAGGGAAATCGCCGAATCGTATCTTGGGAAAAAAGTAAATGTTTCTTAAATGGAACGAATTTTGGGTTTATAGTGATGCTCGCTAAGTACTAGGATCTTGTTCAACAGAATACTACACTATTTCGGTTATAGGTGAACAACGCGGTGATAACAGTGCCAGCCTATTTCAACGATTCTCAGCGGCAGACAACCAAAGACGCTGGTCAGATAGCCGGATTGAACGTACTTCGAATCATCAACGAGCCGACAGCCGCCGCTGTGGCTTACGGACTCGACAAAAGGGTGAGTATTTTGCCAATTTGAACGATTATGAATTGACATTCGTCCCAAAACATTTCGACTTTTAGAAATCGGGTGAAATGAACGTCCTGATTTTCGATCTCGGGGGAGGAACCTTCGACGTCTCCATCCTGACGATCGCCGACGGCGTTTTCGAAGTGAAGTCAACGGCCGGCGACACTCACTTGGGAGGTGAAGACTTCGACAACCGGATGGTCCGCTATTTTGCAGAAGAGTTTCAGAGGAAACACAAAAAGGATTTCTCCTCCAACAAAAGAGCCATGCGGAGGTATAACAATGTTATATTATTATGTCATAATATTATTATGCCGCGTTATCTTAGTAAAGCCGCAACCCGAGGAGGAGGAGAATAATCATAATATAAATTCTAAGGCACGGAAAAATCTGGAATTGGTCTAAAAAAATCCAGCTTGGCGTCTACCTACGAGAAAAGTCTGAAACCACCAAAAGTTGCTCCATGTGGCGTATCAGTTGCTCCAAAAGCGGTCAAAAAATAGGGGCTGGACCAGTTGACAGGATGCTGGGATGGTGGTGGGCCTGCCTCCTTCCCCTCCCCTCCCCCTCCCCCAAACACAAAAACAAAAAACTTGTATCTCGTTTAAAAAAAGACTATATAATAATATTATATAGTATTTTTTTAAAGTTAAAGTTTTTAATTATAGTCTTTATATTATGGTTGTGGTTATCATGGCTCAGTGGTTAGAGCGTTGGACTGCTGAGCCAAACCTAGGTTGCTGGTTCGATCCCATTAGCTGCTGGACATCATCCTAATACTGATAATCACCTTTCGGAAGGAAATGGCAACCCACCGAAAGTATTCTGCATATAAAACCTCTCAAATTTGCCGTTCGGTACCGGTGTTAAACGGTAGGTCCCTACTTCTTCTGTAATAACTGTTCAACATGGTCAACAGAAGTTAGTAACGAGAGGTCGCCAACGCCCGTGTACAGGTATGGCGCCCAAAGAAGAATGTAATATGGGAAAGCGAGAAGAAGGGGTCTGAGGCCAGGTGGAATACGATCAGGGAATGGCTGGCCTAGCCAGCAGAGGGGTGGGCCCCATAGTAATAAAGTGATTCTTGAGATTTATAGATTTTTAAATTGGTTGGTTTTGCAGGCTGCAAACTGCTTGCGAAAGAGCCAAACGGACGCTTAGCTCGGCCACACAAGCCAACATCGAAATCGATTCCGTATTTGAAGGGATTGATTTTTACTCGTCCATCACCCGAGCTAAATTCGAAGAGTTGAACAGCGATTTGTTCCGGGGGACTTTGGTGCCTGTCGAAAATGCGCTCAAGGACTCAAAAATCCCAAAAAACAAAATAAACGAAGTTGTGCTAGTCGGAGGTTCAACAAGGATACCAAAAATACAGACGTTGTTGACGGACTTTTTCAACGGCAAGGAGTTGAACAAGTCCATTAATCCAGACGAGGCAGTGGCCTACGGTGCTGCTGTGCAGGCTGCTGTGATTCAAGGTGATTACGTGTTCATTATCATAATGCGTCTGCTCGGACAAAATCGTACGTTTTTCACTATTTTGTGCCAGGAGACACGTCGGATGCGGTGAAAGACGTGTTGCTGCTGGATGTGACGCCGTTGTCGCTGGGAATCGAGACTGCCGGAGGAATCATGACGACGCTCATCAATCGGAACACGACCATACCAGCCAAGCAGCAGCAAGTGTTCAGCACCTACGCCGACAACCAGCCCGGCGTACTCATACAGGTCCAACTTGAAATCCATCTGTAGGTAGCTGAAATTCTTCCCCACAACTGCTATTTTTTTAATTTCACTGCAGGTTTACGAAGGAGAACGAGCGATGACGCGGGACAACAACCTTCTGGGGACTTTCGAACTTTCGGGTTTCCCGCCGGCCCCTCGAGGGATACCGCAAATTGAAGTCACCTTCGACATCGACAGCAACGGGATACTAAACGTTGCCGCCACAGAGAAATCCACAGGGCGAGTCAACAAGATCACCATCACCAACGATAAAGGGCGTCTCAATAAAGGTCAATCCCTTGGAAACGTAAACTGGTTTGAGAGGTTGAAAACACGTGGAATGATCTAATAATTGACACCATTTTCCAGGAGACATCGAACGCATGGTGAGGGAAGCTGCTCAATTCAAAGACGAGGACGAAAAAATAAGAGAAGCAGCAGAGAAAAGGAACACGTTGGAAAACTACGTGTACGCCATGAAAGCAGCTATCGAGAACCTCAACATGTCAGACAAAAGAGACACTGTATCCCAAACTGATAAAGATACAGTATTGAGGTGAGTCAGTAGGAAGGTGTTCGTTACTAATGTGTAGGTCTACACGTGGTCTGATTGGTGTGATTTATAGGAAGTGCAATGAAACCTCAATGTGGTTGGAAGCAAACAAATTCGCCACGAAAGAAGATTACGAGAGGAAGCAGAAGGAGTGCGAGACCGTGTGTGCTCCGATCGTGACGAAGATTATGCAAGGAGCTGGATGTCCTCCACAGGGTTGTCCGCCGCAGTTTGGCGGCAACGGTGGTGGAAGAGGGTCGTCCGGGCCCGGTGGTGGCCCAAGGATCGAAGAAGTCGACTGAAGCGGCCTTGGGAAAGTGCTGAGTCCATTCGGCCATTTACGGTGCTGCATCCTTCAATGCAAAAATATACGTCAGTCAGTCAAAAATCGTTTCAAAACCCTGTGAAACCTTCCAGCGATTTTTTCTTCCTTGAACTTTTTGCCCCATTAAAAGGGCACTGATGTGCAGACTGCACGCAACACCATTTCAAGCAGGTCAGTGCCTGAAACGGCGCGCCAAACCACCCACGCCCCATAAATCTCCAAATCCTTAGTGATAAATTCCCCTGAGAACTCATGTTGCAGCATTTGTCAGCATGAACGGGCTTCGCCGTATTTTTTGTTTTTTCTCGATCGCGCTAGCTTATTGTTATTGGCTTGTGATGTTGGCAGGGAGCTGAGGATTCCGCGAGGCAGCGGTGTAAAAATACTTTGGCGACGGTTCCTCCTATTAGTGGAATTATGCTGTTTAGTCTTCGTTAAGAATCTTCTCGTTTCAAACCACCCCGGAGCGTCCTCTTAAAGAGGAAATCAGGTGGACAAATTGGGGTAAAAAGGTTTTAAAAACCTGAAAACATGGGTGCCCTGGAATAAAATCCTCGTGGGAACTCGGGTAGGATTAACTTGGTACCCCACTCTGCAACATCACAGTAGATTTTGCACAACATGGTTTAATTCACTTGCGCAAGAAGTAGAGAAGTGATAAATTATCGATGGTAATGGCATATTGATGAGATTCGCCAAGCAGCATGATTTATTTCGCATGGGCCCTAAGCAGTGAAGTAGGTACCTAATAATGCTACGGCCCACTCGTTTTTTTTTTTTTTAGTGAGCGCTGTTCTTTGGAGGTACTCACCAGCCGACTTGCTTACCACCTGGCTCAACCACCTAGTAATTATGGGCCTTCCAGGTCTGTGAGAAGGACAATGGGGAGCCGCTGATGGCACGACCTCAAAGCTGAGTCTTGTGGTGGTCTCGGTCTCTTTGGCACCAGCCAAGAAGGCCCAGGCTTAACACGTCACCCCAACACAGGATGCAAACTGAAGGACTGCCCCCAGCTCGTCAGGCAAAACCCCCAATGAGGACCTGCACTGCTGCACCCCCGAGACCATCCAGAAGAATCGGGCCTCTTTAACGTGGGCAACCCTACTGTCGAGACCTCAGCCTTTTGAGGAACGGTCCCTTCATGAGGTCAAAAATCCCCTCCAACGGCACAGAAGAGGATCCCCAGGAAGAGGAGATTCCCCGCCCTGAGACATCAGTGCAACCAACCTTGCTCAAATAGTTTGAAGGGTACCCAAAGGCGAACTGGTGATTCACATGTGAATCATCTTGATGCAAGGATTCACTACACATCCGAAGTTACCTTACATGAATGTCACCATGTGAATAACATTTTCACCATGACAAAGTTTCTTGGTTCCACAGTCCAAAGTAGGTTTAAGCATGTGTTGTGGATGCAGCGTGAAGACCTATGCGAGTTCCATGCTGGCTGGTGGTCTGGTTTTTGGGTGGTTTTCATCGGCCATCCTCTCGAAACGGTCAAAGTTCGGATGCACATTTTGGGGGACAAAGGGATCTGGGCCACTGCTCGGAACGTCCGGGACTTCCAAGGGCTTCGGGGATTTTACAGCGGGATCATGGTGTCGGCTTTCCAGTCGGCGGCGAACGTCTCACTGTGTCTGGGGTTCTATGATTTGGTTCACACGTAAGTCAATTGCTTTTTAATCCTACGTCGTTTCCATAACTCGGACCCATTGTGCTCATGATGCGCTTCTTGGTGGTCACAATCAAGACTAATCTGGACGACTGTGACATCAAGCATCAGCAGTATGGAACAGACTTTATTGTGGTCAGCCTCATGCATGATCTATCTTTTCATTGTTTTCAGTAAAATTCTCGTAGGCCACGGCCACTTGGCCTGCTGTGAACACGCTAACCCCAGCCCCTACCTCCATTCCAAGTTGTTCCTCTGTGGTATGTTTGCCGGCACTTCCAACGTTGCTTTGTCCTGCCCAACAGAACTCATCAAAATCCGACTGCAAATCTCCGGGATCAACCAGAACATTACTCCCATGAAGATATTTCTTCAGGTGCGTGTAGTTGGAGCTGCGGCACTTCAGTGACAACTGCCTCTCATTTAAGTGTCTTTGAACAGGTTTACAATGCAAAAGGGCGGCCTTCATTGAAAAATTTTTACCACGGAGCCGGTCCCATGTGCTTCAGAGATGGTCCAGGATTCGGAACGTTCGTTCTGGTTCAAGAGCACATGGAGTGCATATTGAGGCAAAAACTGCGCTGCCCTGCCGGAAAAGATGGTAAGAATTTGTGGACAGTCATCACTTCCGCCCAAATCCTCTGCCAACCCTCGTAAAAACCCGGGACCAAAACACTAGGTGGGGGTGAAAGTCATCACTTCCACTAATGTGTCCTACAATCACGGAGATCAGTTCAGGAGAACACACAGCAGTAGACTGAAATCCTTTAATATGATAAGATTGGTCAATTTTGGTGTCCTCTCTGCTAACGAAGATTGGCAACCACTTCACCAAAACGGCCTCTAACCTGTGCGAACTGAAATGGATTTGTTGCTCCAGTAATTCCTGTTCAATGACTGATGTTCCGCAGCGATGATGCTCTCCGGTGGCCCGCTCCTCTACGCAAAGCAATCTTTTCCATCATGATGGTATATACTGGCGGCACACTGCCTCCAATCGATGTGTGCTTGGAGCTCCACTGGAGAGTGCGCCAGGAGGACGGTATGGACGGAGGACTGACTGATCAGAGGCCTACTTTGACTTGGGAGATGAAGCTGTTGGAAGGGCACTGTCTAACGCCTGGGTCCAATGGGCGGAGGTGGTGATACTCTCCCCTACTGCTCGCGTCATGGATTAGGGCGGAGATGTTAATCGCCCGAAAATGTACCAAGCTGCGGCGTACTTCAACCGTGCAAAATTTCAATTCCTCTTTCACATTCCAGATCCTTGCCACTGGGTGACGTTCGTGAGCGGCGGCCTCGGCGGGATCACCCACGCCCTCGTTGGCATTCCCTTCGACGTCGTCAAATCCCGCATGATGGTCGACAGGTTGGACCGGCCAGTATACAGGAGCAGCCTCCACTGCTTCAGGCAGCTTTGGACCAATCATGGGCTGAAACCCTTTTACCACGGAGCGTGGCCGGCAACATTCCGCGGAGGCCTCGTCAGCTCGTTTGGGCTCGTAGTATATGAAACCGCTCGGGATCGATGCGACAGAGGAATATCGATTTTTAGACTCGGACAATAGGAATATAATTTTTAGAATGATACCTGAATTTAAATTTAACGTATGACCGAGATGTGGCACAACTTGATAAGGTAGCTCAATAGGGATATGCCTGAGGGGAAAAAAAAACAAACACCATTCACTACATCTTCTAATTAAAATCACTAAATTCGTTGAAACCCCTTCAGTTGAATTTTTCTCGGAGTGCAAGTTTTTATTTTCGTATATTTTGTCTGACGGGGATGAACGCTATTTTCAGTCAAGTACGGTTGACGTCCGCTCTCCAAAAATATAGCGCTCGTCATCGAGGGGCTACCAGGCGGTGATCAACGGTGTATCCCTTCGGGTCAACAATGCCGATTCTATATGAACAAAACCAACTCTCCAGAGACAATTCCTCGATTAGTGAAAATTATTCATCGTCGACGAGATAATGTGACGGTTTTCAGTGCAAACCGAGCCTTGCCGGGAATGAAGCATTACCGCATTGTGGAGTGGTTTAGTATGCAGATGAGACGTGTGAGGCCCACCGCCTAAACAGCTTAGATGTGTTAGGGGGGGGGGGGGGGGGTTGATGAAGGAAGACGGAGAGGGTGGGATTCCTATGAATAGCAATTAGGTACACACTGTCGGAAGGAAGTGATGATAGACGAAGAATCAACAAACGCACGCATCAAATTGGAATCTTTTTTAACAGCACACTTGGGCACGTAGGGCACGTTCTATGGGCATGCCTCGAACCTATAGCTGGAAGTTTGGGTAAAAATATTTCTACGAGATATTATCAGATAATGAAAAGATTCTCTTCATCAAATTCTGCATAATTATTAGGTATAAACCACTTTCAATAATTGAAAAAAGATTCCAATTCAAACAATTGGCTAATATTTTGAAGAAGAAAGTCCATGTCTTGGCAGAGGACTACGTATTAAGTGGAAAAGGTCAAATGCTGAAAGTATAGCTTCTTGAGGATAACGTGCCGAAACCCAACTTCATTCTAACCGGTTGAATAATAATATTATTAGGGGAGTAAATTCAGAAGAACGTCCAAATTAAAAAAAAAAAAGAAGCCCTCCCGCGCACTTCCTTAAGGGTTAAAGATTCTCCACAAGTAACTGATTAGGACTGGCACGTGAGTGAGCTGTTTAATAACCGTTTTAAAACCTGAGAGGAACTTTTTTTAGTGTCTTGAGATGGAATTTTTCGTTTCTTTGCTTGGCACGAAATGGAGCATCAAGAGAACCCTGCAATCACTGAACAAAAATGGTTCACATGACATTTAAACATTGTTTAAATGATTTTTACCGTTACAGCTTCATATTGTCCGTTTCAACGATTTCGTCAACCATCCTTACTAATTAAAGATGAATAGGTAACTCCTCAAATATTCCAAGTATTGAATGAATGAATGAAAAAGGTTTTTATTTCCTCAAATAAACATTTCTTCACACTGACTTGAAACAAAATAAAATAAAATGTTATCTTGAACTTGAAACAAAATAAAATAAAATCTATACTGTAAATCTTGTGAGACCTAGCCGAAGCCATCGTCTGGTTGGCATTAGTTTCAAAGACGCCCAAAAAGAAATTAAATTTCGCTAAAGATTGTCATTTGCCAAGAATTCCAGAATATTAAAATTCCTCTGTGGTCACCGGGACAGTGGATTTTCGGTAGACGGTGTCAGGGGGCCCAGCCTCTCTTGGTGACAATTTGTTTAGGGAAGCCAGCCCTCTGATTCCCTTATCAAGTACAGAACTAGAGCAAACTAATGTTGATGCTGACATCTCTGCTTCAATATTAGATTCCCCTGAACTCCCTTCCAGAGACCAATGCATTCCAGCCTATCACGACACTTCCTGCCGGACTGGAGATAGCGGGTCTCCCTTTTCTGCCTCGATACCGCCTTCTAGGTAAGCAGATCGCGACATATCGTGTTATGCCCTAGGAAGGGATATTCAGGTACTCCCTTTACCCTTCCTCCAAAGACCAAGAGGGGCGAAATCCCAGTTACGCTGGAGGCTTTCCTTAAACACACAACACAAATAATGACAGACCTATTAAAGAACTAGGAATTCCATTTCTGCATGTAACATTCGTTGACCAGGCTATAAATGGGATTTTTGAAGGATCCCAGGAGGTCAAATATTTTTCAAGAAATTTGGGACGCATAATCCATTTTTCGAGGTCCGACATCTGCTCAATGTAGTTTTTTTCAAAAATATTTTTTATTGACACAGGCTGTGTCACACAGCACACTATTGATACAGCATTATTGAATTTTTTGTCCGTGATAATACCCCATTCTCGACTATGTTGAAAATATATCCTCCACACGATCATGAGTCTGCTAAAATGGGCGGTAAGCATACCGCCAGCACGGGTAGGTATTATCGGGAAGGCCAAGTACTCACGAGGGTGCCATACATTATGGAGTTTACAAACGATCGATTCGCAAGACCGTAACCGTCCGTTACAGCGATGCAGTGGCGGATTCAAGTGAAGGGGATAAGGAGCATTAGGGTTTGTCATCAAGAGATAATTCTGGATCCGCCACTGCTGCCCTGTATCACGTGGATTACCTCACATTCGGCAGTTTCGCTCGTATATCTTTTCACCCGAATGGTCCAAACCTCCCCCCCTCCACGCCCGCCTCTGCGATCACCTGAGCTACTAAATCCGTCCCAGCTGACTCGGCCGGGAAGTGAACTCGACTTGGCGGTTTATTTCCGGCGATCGGCCAGCCAACCAGGAGGCCCCGACGGAAAACCCCATCGTCAACCAATTATATTTATCAATGCAGTCAATAAATTTTACATGCACTGGTCTTTGGTTCACACCATGTAATTTTCACGATCGTTGATTTCGCTGAGCTCACTATCAACCCGTTAGTTATTGTTATTGACGGAAGAGGACTTTCCCAATAAATTGATACTCCCATACCTGCGGTCTTTTGAGGTTGATTGGGTCCACATATTGCTCTAACCCGCCCATTCAGGTTGGTATAATCCCCCCACGTATCACCGATAATGGATGAAGACGGTAGACACCGCCGGGTTGTCACTGTAGAGTGAATTTGAAGATGTTGTATCGATGGGATCGGGCTCGGGTAAATTCAGGATGAACCAGCATTGCTAAAGGAATGACAAGAGGGTTGGTGTTGAGGAGTGTCATTTAAGAAGAAATCTTGAACGTGAAATCTATAAATGGGGTCACAGACTGCCTTTCAAAGTGGTTCTTATAACCTCTCCAACCCAAATTTGGTTCATTGCACTGGTAAAAAAAAAAAAAAAAAAAAAATTTGTATGGTGCCGAGGAGAAAAGGTTTGGTGTTGGGGTTTTTCAGTGTGCTGAACCCAAATCTGAAACCCAACTTTTTCTATGCTTTATGAGGTCTGCAACACATTTATGTCTTTAGTTTAGTCGTTACTAGGGAACCAACCGTAACACTTTTTTTTTCTTTCTTTTTTTTAACAACTTTCAATTGAAAGCGTTAACGCTTTCAACGATTTTTTCGTTTATGCGCCCGACCGTATCCCACCTGGCCTCAGGCCCAACAACTCGTTTTCCCATATTGTGTATTTTTTATTTTTTATTTTTTTCTTAAAAAATAAGTCACCGCTTTCTCGTTGACAACGTCATGTCTCATGACCATGTCATGGCGCACGGCTTGCCGTTTGATCTTTGAGTATAGATAAAGCCTTATTTAAACACAAAAGGTTTGATACGGTGCATTAACAATATTACCCAACAATTTGTTCTGGAATGGTTCATTTCCGGGTTTGACTGAGCAGTTCAGTCCCTGAGCCCTGGGCTCTGTAAGTTCAGACTGGGTTTAGGGCTAGATTGCACCAAATTAGCTCGTTATGGATAGTCGGTTTTGACCGCCCCATGATCAGCCTGTACATTTTCTGAGTTTTAATTGGCGTCACTTTCTTTTCGTGAGCCATCGATCGTCATACCGAGATAATTAGCATGAGGAATAATAATTATTGTCTAATAATTAAACGGAATTAATCTCAATAACTGAGATAAGCAGGTATATGCGGACAGCTCTTTTCAATCGGAAGTGAAATGCGGACTAATTATTCCCTTAACCCTTATAGGCTAGTCGACTCATCTCATTTGTCAAGTACAGAAAATGTGTACCGATTTGGATTTTTTCAAAATCGCGGACCAGTCAAGGGAGGGGGAGGGGATGACGCAAACATGAACTCGTAACTACCGAATGGGCCTAAACAATTTAAAAATACACTGCCAAGGAGATGGCACAGCAGCTTCCTCGTTACAATCAAAGTGACACCATTATAAAATGCGCTGAGCGTACCCCTGATTCAATCTTAATGAAACTGATAGGGGACCATCTAGAGCTATACCCACACAATTCCTGAAAATTTGATTGAAATCCGATCAAAATTGTGAAAGTTATGCCTGTTTCAAGAATTTCACGTTAGCGCATGCGCAGAGCGTACCGCTGGTTCAATTTTTTACCCAAAGCCTGGGTAATCATCTACGGCACAACCCGCGTAATCCCTGAAAATTTCATCAAAATCGGATCAATATTGGCTGAAATCCCCACTCCTTCCCTTCTTTAGGGAAGGAGAGGGGGTTGAAGGAGGGGAAAACGGAAAAAATCCTTGAGGGCGCTCAACCTATCTCAGAACGTACATCATTTTTGAATTTCTCGAGATTTTCTAGAATATATATATAAATTACGTTCGCGCATGCGCAGGGAGTACCACTGATTCAATCGTGATGAAACTGATAGGGAACCATCTAGAGCTATACGCTCACAATTCCTGAAAATTTGATTGAAATCCGATCAAAATTGTAGGAGTTATGCCTGTTTCAAGAATTTCACGTTAGCGCATGCGCAGAGCGTACCGCTGATTCAATTGTGTTGAAATTCGTATGGGACCTCAAGGAGCCTGGTCCGCATAATCCCTCAAAATTTGAGCTAAATTCATTCAAAATTGTGGAAATTATGGCTGTAACAAGGAAATGCGGACAGACCGACAGACACGGAACCAAATTTGTTCAGTAGGTAGGCTATGAAACGCAAAATGCGAGTGGAAATTTTAAATTCGGACAACAAAAATTTTTTTTCTCCCGAAAGTGAGCACAAGGCTTCCGCTGCTTCGCAGACTCGGAAGCAATAAAGATTTTGAAGAAGAGAAGTGGAAAGAAAGTGAAAAATTCTCCGAATCGCCAATTTTCCTTCTATTTCGCTCGAAAGCACTAGGTGCCACAAAAACCTGTCTACGTCAAATTTTTGGAACTTTTGTTATCTACTTTTGTATATAGAGACTTAAATCACCAAAAAAGCACTGGGATGGAGCCACAAACTGAAAAAAACCTATGGTTCTACAGTCAGATCATTTAATACTGATTAATTTTACACCAACCCTCTACTTGTAAACAACCGCTAAACTTCCTTAGAGACCAATCATGTGATTATAGTTTTCGCGATCATGTTGCGCTCAAAATCCCCCGTGACATGACGCAAATGGAAACGTCCTGTTAATCATTATTAAATGATAAAAATGACAAAAAGGGCCGATTTTTGGCGGTTTTCTTTCCAAATAGCAGACTAATTAATGGGGATGGGAAAACTTGGATTCATAACAAACATAATATTATATTATAATAATATTATAATATTATATTATTATCAGCCTATTATTATGAGCCTAAACAACATGAAAATATGAAAACCTCGACCCTTTGGGTCCATACGACCACCAGAACCAGAAAAACCTGGAACATGCTTTATTAACCGTGTCATTGAAACTTGAGTGAGGATGCCGAACTAGTGGCCTAACGTATATTTATATATAACGTAATGTATAAACGTGACACTTCTGCGTAATATGTAAACGTGACAATCCCGCGTAACACATAAACGTGACACTCTCCGGACTAACGTTTTTAGGCAGTAAGGTCACGGCAAAAGCATGTTCCAAGCTAAAAGATGCTGCACCTTTTGTAGGGTGGATCCCTCTTTTCAGCTTCTGTTGACTGGACTACCTTCCTACTGACTGGAACTG
Source organism: Pilophorus perplexus (assembly GCA_955831195.1). NCBI lineage: Eukaryota > Metazoa > Arthropoda > Insecta > Hemiptera > Miridae > Pilophorus > Pilophorus perplexus. Next base: position 10,491,476 of record OY037009.1, read on the forward strand.
CTTTAGGGATAATCCTCTGTCCGCATATCACATGTACGCAAATCAACTGCGTCAGCAATTCACATTCTTTTTGCACCGCTGTTTGTAGTTCACGATTTCTCGTAGTTTCTCGTAGTCGATTGCTCTGCAGATAAAATGCCCAAGAGTTCATCAATATAACTTCCTTGGGGCCCGTGGGGGCGAAAAGTGCCTGCCGGACGGCGATCGGAGGGGGGGATGACGGAGACCTCAGTTCGTACCCGACCACCGGCGAGTCATCGTCCCCTCTTTTTCGACTAAAAAAAAAATTACCGCCTTTTTTTGTTATTCCTTTTCCTCCCCCCGTCGATTCGATCGTCCGATTTCGGTTTTTCCCGCCCCGGTTTCGAAATTCCCGACGGAGTGCAAGTGCGTTCCCCGCGAACGCCGGGGCCGGCAACAGCCCCCCGAGGTGTTATGACCCACGGCTGAGTTTTCTTTGTAATTCTTGAACAAGTGCGACGAGTTTCTAGTAAAACAGGATGGCAGACAGCGAGGGAGGATCGGAGCAGGATGATGTATCATTCCTCCGCACGGTAAGCCCTCTTTTTTTTATCAAAAAAATCCGAAAAATACGCAAATAACAGATTATAAAAGAGATTGAAAATGTTTTGAAAAATCCGTTAACTTTAAATAAATGAAAATGTCAATAAATATGACATAAATAAAAAACTTATTTTTGTTGTTGCGATTTTCTAATCCTAAAAAGTTACACAAAATACAGCAGGTGTGCTCAGTTATCAAAAACAACGGTTAAATAAGTAATCATTAATCTAAAATTGTGGTTCCTGTAAGGTGATTCCTGACTATGAAGCTCTAATTATTAAAAGTGAAAAAGAATGATTGAATGATGAATATCTCTCCACTATTCAAGTGGAATTTCGCAAAAAAAATTAAAATAAATTTTTTTAAAAACCAGCGTATTATTCACTTTTATATGTAGCACAAAGAAAAATCCCAGGTAAGACATTTTACTCTAAAGTAATAGAATCAGGGATTCAGAGAAAGGGGGAGAAATATGGGAAGTTTCAATAACTCATACGACCCCTAATTCAACATTTCCTGTGCTGATGGCCTCGTTCGAAGCAGAAATTTCATCAATGAAGTTATGAGCTCATTTTTAATCCTTTTAAAGGTCGAGCTTTCCTTTGGGGTTTGTAAAAATGTTTGAGAGAGCCAATTCAACGTAAGATTATTTATCAAAAATCGGGGCACGTTTCACGAAACATAAAAAACGTGTCACAATAATAAGGGATCAAAAAATTAAATTTTAGTTCAAATAACTTGATTCGTCATTTTAGGTGTAAAGCCACACCAGGTCCACTTGGCTTCTTAACAGGTTGTTCACCTCCGAAAATATTCCTTCAAGCCAACAATAGCGCCTGCCAAATGCCCTTAAAAATGTGCATCGCTGTATGGAGCACTATTGTGCATAATTGAAATTATTACATCCAACATCATTAACGTGCCTAATGTAATTTGCGGTCCTCCGGCGGTTTCCCCAAGTGCCAGAAACTATAACAGAGGTAGGCGGGATTGTATTTCAAACGGGATATTTTTGATCCGTCGACGTTGGCTTGTCCCCTGCCGGGGAACTCCGAGGTTGGTCGGCGGCGGTTGACGGTAATTGCGGGATTAGAGCCGAATTAATTGAACGTCAAATAAGTCAGAGGCGTCAGGAAAGATACTAAACACGCACGGCCGGGCGGTGCGGCGGAATGGTAGCCCGGGTTGGTGCCGTTTAGCGCCAAATTCCATCGAAATCGGTTCACAATAATTGTAAAGGCGATTCAATCACGACTCCCTCCTGAATGGGCTTCTTCACTAGTGCACCCGCACGCTAGAAGCGGGGTTTCCAAAAAGTTTGCTACACGAGGGGTTTCTGATGAGTACAAATCGGAAAGAAACCAGATTTCTAACTACAAAACAGTAGACAAGCTGCACCTAAAAACCGCTCAAATGTCATATTTTCATGTTTTCCCCGATTATCTGAATAATTTGTACAAAGAAGTTGAACGGGAAGAAAAAACCCTGAAATGCGAAAAAAAATTAAAATAAAAAATCAAAACTAATACACTCGAGCATTAGGCCGAGTATGTCAACAAACTATGTTGGTACCTACCTACCTACCTGGTATTTTTTTAATATCTAAATGTTTCGACAGCGTAAAACATCCAATCTTGCACAATAAAATGTTAGAATAATTCTTACGTCCGTAATTCCTAATTATTAGGATGGTTATTGAACTGGCATGAATTTGATCTTACCTTAAGAGAGGACCCAAAAAGTAAATTCCTCCTGATCTTCACAATATTACGTCACCACATCATCACTGAAAATGTGACCAAAATCTGTTCTAAATTGACGGACTTACGACTGCAACAAGCAAATTACGTAGGTAGGTATACGCTGAGCTGATACGCTGATATGAGACTGAAAGGGGACCATCTAGCACTAAACCCCTTGGCCCTTTCGAGATCCTCTCACCCGGAATCGCTAGTTGACGCAAGCAGACGCTGATTCAGCAGGAGCAAGTCGAAGGAGAAGGAGGAGGTGTCTTGGTCAGTCGCCTGTGGCTCGCGAATGATTGATCGAATGATGGAAATAACAACAGATTCAGTCGACCTCGATGGTCTCGTAGCCACGGGCCATCGGCACCACGTTTTTTACTCCCCCCCCCCCCCCCCCATTTCATTATTAAATAATGAACCTTTTATTCTCTTTGATTCCTCAGAACTTCTGGTTTGGTTAAATAACCATAAGTCAGTAACCACAGGCGACTCCTTTGTTCGATTCCTTCCCTTCTTTCTAATTCTCCTCCTCGTGATTGCACTAACTATAATTCTATTCAATGAATTCATGAGGCTGCGCTCGTAATCCCATCGAGTTCATTCTCATTCACAACTTCCAACCACCGGTTTTAAGGCGGTTTCTTTAATTTTCCTAACAAGTTTCTTCCATTTTCCTTCCTTTTATCTCGCATTTTAGGTCTCGGTGCTTCGCGGGGTGGTACCTATTTAATCTTGAAGGAATCTCTCTGGTTGGGGGCGGTAAACTTTTATTGCGAGACCTTTTAGTGATTACCGCGGCGCCTTTTGTGGGAGGTTTTGTGTGCAGGGTCGGCTATTGGCTCTCTCGTGAAGATGCATTCGGGCTGCGTTCAATTCCGAAATGCCTCGCCAATCTGGTAATGACAACAAGGCGGATCCACGAAGCAATAGCGTTGGATTAGGCACGTGATGAGAATCAAACCACCTGAATCTGATCTCCCTTTTGGTTCTATGATGTCATTCCAAAGCTTAATCAACTAGCGATTCCGGGCGAGTCGTTCTCGAAAGGGCCAAGTTAGTTCGAGACGGGAAGACGTAGCCGAGTTTCCAAAGCAAGCTGGGGGTCCCTTAATAAGTGGACTCTTATAATATACTGTCAGGTCAGAAACTCAGAATACTTGGGCCCAGTTTTGCCTTTGCCATTTCAGTATTTGAATCGCTTCTGTGATTATTTATTAGGAAATTGTGCCATCGTGAGTGGGCTTATGATGGATTGGAGTTTCTTATTGACGTTATTTTCGGATAAAACGACCGTGAATAAGCCACATTCACCGTCCGAGTTACCAAGCGTTTAGCGTTAACGTCTATGTTAAATTAAAATGGCCGAAAGAGCACATTTTAACATGGGGAACCACGCGGAGCTCGGTGGTTAGGGCTCTTTCACCGACGCACGGTTCCCCATATGGGGAAATAAATAATAATCTATATCTATAAAAATGAATCAGTATTTTGTTGGTGATCGCATAACTTGAGAACGGCTGGACCGATTTGGCTAATTTTGGTCTTGAATTATTTGTGGAAGTTCAGAGAAGGTTTATATAATATATAATATATTATATAATATAATATAATATAATATAATAATATAATAATGGAAAACCGCTATATTCCGCCGAAATTCCTCTCAAATTAATTCAACGATTCAAATGACGGGAAATGTTAAAAATCCGTACACCGTTAAAATCTCTCCTGTTGAAACATTCAGTATGGGATGTGTGGGATGTATGGGATGGTGTGTGGGATGTATGGGATGGTGTGTGGGATGTATGGGATGTGTGGGATGTATGGGATGTGCCCGATGTATGGGATGTGCCCGATGTATGGGATGTGCCCGATGTATGGGATGTGTGGGATGTATGGGATGTGCCCGATGTATGGGATGATGTATGGGATGTGTGGGATGTATGGGATGGTGTGTGGGATGTATGGCATGTGAGGGATGTATGGGCTGCATATAATTGGTGATAGACGGGAATTTGATAGGTACTTCACTACGACAAACCAACAAGCGTTGTTACTATGAAAAATTAAGTTGACGGGTTGCCACGGGTGCATCATCGATAGGTGATGGGCGGGAATTTGATGTTTCGTGCGACGCACGGGTGTCCCAGCTACGAAATAATGAATTTTCAAAATCTTTAGATGTGCAGCGAAGCGCGCCAGGTCAGCTAGTAATAATAATAATAATTAACATATGTTAATATGTTAATTATTATTATTGATTGTTAATTATTATTTTTTATTTTTTTATTTTTTGAAACTTTTATTGCACCACGTTTACAAACTTATCAGCAAACATACTAAACGACTTGCAAGGAGCTATGGCACATAACACGGCTTCTATTGTGTTGTGCAACAGACGCACTAGTAATCACTCACTGAGCTAACTTTCACAGGGCACCCCACTCCCGCAGGTTATGAGGTTTTGTAGTCTTCGAAGTCTTTGAAGTCTTCTGAGCAGGCCTTCAACGTCGAAGAGCTGGAGAACCTCGTTGTTGATGTGTCCCTGAAGCCTCAGCTGATGGACTAATGCTTCTTTTTCGATGACGTCTTTGACAGTAAGAATTTGAAGTTCCTGGCGAAGTCGTTCGTTCCTGGTGTAATGGTACGCATCTACGCATGCTCGTAGCACGTTATTTTGAAATCGCTGAATGATCAAGCGATTGCTCGGAGCGGTGCAGCCCCACAATTGTGCACCATAGGCCCAGACTGCCTTATGAACCTGATTGTATAGTGTTAGCTTGTTGTGGATAGATAAGGATGACCTCCGTCGCAATAGCCAATACATACATTTTCCGAAATTTGGTGGCTATTTCCATTTTTTTTTTTTTTTTTTTTTTTTACATTTGCTTTCCACCGAAGCTTAGCATCAAGGGTTATGCCCAGGTACTTGGCTTCGTTTGCGAGCGGTATGACTTTGTTGGTGAGGTGAACTGGTATGTTTTCACACCTACGGTTTGTGAAGTCGACATGTACCGTTTTTGCCCCATTCATTTGGATCCCCCAATGTTAAATCCTACTCCTTCGGGTTTTTATCCTGATGACCTGCTATTCTCAAAATGAATCTGGCAACATTAATATAGTAGAAGCCAAGGTCCCCAAAGGGGCAGCTCTGTGACCCCTTCCCCCAAGATCCGCCACAGCTCAAGGGCATTTTTCCCAGTTCTGCAGCAGAAGTTAGTATTTGAGTAGTTTTTTCTTCTCGATCGTGAAAAGTGTCCTCAGACGAGTATATGTCAACTCTTCGGTGTTGAAACACAACTGGAAGAAAAGTGCCCCCATAACTAACACACGGGCCGACGAGGCCTATTCAACTGCACGGAAGATCAAACGGATTTTCACACAAAAGACCCGACACGACAACCTTGTAGAGGCTCGCTGAAACCCCCTTGAAAGGGCTAGTTTTCATTTTCCTTCATTTTCACTCTCACTTGGCAAAGGGAGAAAATCAAATTAGGGTAACGGCTGAAGAGACGTTCATCACCTCTTTCTGGTTTGTATCTCCTCACGGCTAATTGAGCGCTACTGGGTGTTTTTAAAATGCGCTAGAAAGCGCATAGCATAGTGATGTTTGTAAGAAACTCAGATGATAATCAACTACCATTAAAAAGTTTTGCCCTCGCGGGAGCCACTGCCAGCTCCACCCCAACAAGAGAGTGTTTCCTCGGTCCCTAATGCCCCACAAAGTTAGCCCGCTTTGGCAACATTAACAAAACAGCATACCTCGGTTAACACCTCAAACCGCTGAGATGGAAAGAGACGGATATCAAGCTGGAGACCATTTTCAGTATCGGGTTTATTCAGGATGGTATAAAAGGCGTATTCGGGGCAACCAGCGGGCTAAAAGCGGATTTATTTTGAAGGGGACAGATGTGGTAAACTTCTTCAGTGGCAGGTTTTTGCGTCGAGCGAGGGTTTTATCTTACCGTCGGGGATGCGTTTGTGGTTGTTTTTCATACCGTTCTCGGTGCCCCGTTTTCCCTTTAATCCTCCTCTTCGAGGGCGTATTGAGGGATTACCGCCCATCAGGGAGGATACTGAACCACTTGGCACGCGGGTCGATTTGGGGATGAGAATTCCAGGGATTGCTCAAATAGACAGGGAGATGAAGTTCAAGTCCTGATAGTTTTGAGGATTCTTTAAATATGCCACGGGGTTCTTCGGCAATTTTCAAACGCCAAAAAAGTGCGGGGCTTAACCCCCACCTACTTCTCTTTATTGAAAATTTAAGCTCAAAATGTTTGTTGCACGATTCAAGAATCTTTTTCTGAGTTGGTAACATTTATTTCACGTAAATAAATACGTACTCGATATAAGGAGTAGAGATGAAATAATACTTGGAACGCTTGCGTTTAGTCCATAGTGGACTAGATCTTATTCAACAGCATGGAATCTAAATCACACAAAATCGACCCAATATACAAACACGATACAATATTGAAAACTTCGCAATCATCATTGAAACAACTTTAAAATGAAAGAACTGGTGACCCCGCAAAAGTGAGATTCTCATTCCTGTATTGGGACGTACCAGACTTTTTTCTCCGGCGGTCTTATATCTTGCCGCTCTCAAAGAGAGCAAAAAGAAAGTAGAAACTCCGAGAGAGTGGAAAAAAAGGTTCCCTTCCAGAATTCGTCTCCAACGGCGAAGGCCTGTAGGGTGCCTCTTTTTTTATTTAACGAAGAAACACCGTAGTGGGAAAAACGTGAGCCCAGTTGGCCCTTCTTAACCCTGCAGACGCGTGACTAGAGAAAACAGAAACGCTGACAATGGCGAGAAAAGGGAGCTCATTCTTCGGAGGAAAACCCTCGAGGAATAAAAATCTCAGTGAAATTGACTCACGGTTAAAACGTTCCCGGGAGTATTTGAACACTTAGCAAAAAAGGTTCAATATAAACAATAATGTGTTTTTAAAGAGTGTAAATTACTCTTTTAGTGGGAAATTCGTAAATCGGCAACCTTATTTTGACAAATTCAAGATTTGTTGAGGGGTGGCAACAAAAACTCCATTGGAACACCCTGAGAACGTATGGGGAAAAACGACTTCCATTAGGAACTGTACGAGTTCCCTTTCAAGGGTTCGATGTGAAACGGGTTGCAGCGGGTGTTCGACGGGATACATTTATCTATCCGAATAAAAGATCCCGCCTTCGGGTTGGCCCCATACAAGAGCTTTTACGGGGGAACAAAAGAGCTGTGAAAACAAAGCCGGAGGATGTGGGGAAAGGGGAGACGAAATCCAATTATGAACGCACGTATCACCCAGCAGATAAAACCGACTCGTTGGCATTTTTTATTGGACGGAATGAAGAAAAGGCTGTTGTTTCAACGTTTGTAACTACCAATCTGAATGTTTTTGCGGGGTGTTATCGAACAATTTGTTGAAACAGGCTCTTGAAAAACGAGCGAGAGAGGGACTCTGAAAACCTAAATTGTATCTTTTTAAAAATTAGTTAGCTTGTTCGGAGTACAGAACCGCCGCTCCTCCCGCTTGTTAGGCGAGAGCGTCAAAGGACTATTGGTTGTCCACCATATGACTCGTTTTAATTTTTTATTGTGGACCGAAATATATCAGTACAAGTAAGGAAACGGTTGCAGAATCTTATCCTGTTACTCGATTTACAATAACTACCCTCAAAATGTAGCATGTAAACCAGTAGAATTCATAAATTTGGGGCGGGTGTAATCTCGATCCAAGCATGGTCGACCAAGGGTCACACTGTCTAATCAAAAACGTACACTCGACCCACCCCTCTAAGCGCGCTCATCGATGCAAGCATTGTAATCTCGGCCCACCCTAGTCACTCAGTTTCTCCAAGAGAACGGGGTACCTACACTATCACATCTTGTAGTCCAGTCAAATAGAACAATGTTATCTTGCAAAATGTTTTTTAGTTTTGCCCAATTTTGACCCTGAAGGGGAATTATGTTTTTTTAAAGTAGACATGTTTAAGAACAAATTGAGACCACATTGGTTTCCCTAGCATTCATAGAAGCCGAGAAACAGCCACTAGGTACTATCTTTACTATTAATAAAAACGGATATCTGTATGTATTTTTGTTTGTTCCAACATCACGCCCAAACGGCTGAACCAATTTCCGTGCGGGTGGGCGCAAATTGACGAGCGAGTACCAACTTAGATAATAGGCTATAGGAGATTTCGTGAACTCCCTTCCTTCATCGCGAACGGAGCTTTCCTTCGTGACGAGAGCCGGGTCAAATAGCGTCGTTACTAGGGAATACTAGGAAAGTGTTCGTAAAGCTACTTCACGACGAGAAACGGGAGAAACGGGTCAAAAAGCGTTGTTGCTAAGAAAAATCACGATTTAACTGGTAGCTACGGGCGTCCAAGTGAAGCATGGGTTGCATTATCTCTAATAGAGAGTTTCTACTACCTGCGCGGGGCTTGATGCGGCCCCATGTGCGTTCGTAAATACGGTATACGGGCGGCGCGGGAACGCAGGTAGTCGTACGTGCGGGACCACAACCGCATTAAGGGCTCTTAATCCGGGAAGGGGCCGCATATAGAACCGCAAATAGAACCCCGTAAGGTAGTAAGGCTGTCGAACCAGTACCTTCTGGATAGATAACCCTTCACCGTCTGGCTGGTTATCAGTTGCTCAGGTTGGAAGGGAATTCCGTCCTCGTTCTTCATTAGTATTTTTGTGGTGACTAACTTCGTGAGCTGTCTTGAGCAGAGCGGATTTCGACTTTTTTTCTGGAGATATCACAAACTACTGAAGACTATAGTCTTCAGTAGTTTGTGATATTCTGTGCAGTAGTTTTTCAGTCCTAGTTCCTATAGGAACTAGGACTGAAAAACTACTGCACAGAATAGGTAAGTGATATGCATCTGTCTAATCAGTTTTCCTACTTCTAAAATGGTATGAAATGTTTGATGGGCGAAACCCACTCTACTTGAGAGTCTCCTGACGGTCAATTAGATAGATTCAATAGATTAGATTAGAAAATTAGGTAGATTCATGAGCAGTAGGTAGGTAAAGAGCAGTTTGTAGTAAAGTAGAGAAGAGCGTGTACATAAAATACACGCGTGTGTACATCAGTAGCGTGCTGTATTAGGTATAGTGCGAAAAACGGAAATCGCTCTGTACCTGTTGGTACTGTGGTACCTAGGTACATGAAATGATATTTTGTTCATGAATAGTGTTACTTGTAATTTTTTTGGTAGGTACTAAATCTAATGAGGCCCGACAGTAATTCAAGAAAACTTTAGGATAGGTACCTACTCAGGTAGGTTTCGAAGTGGACCACTCAATTTGAAAATCGCATGACACTGAAATGTCTAAACATTTTATTATTCAACTTTGGCTTTTTTCACAATCTAATTTACAGCCAAGCTTCGGTACTTTTCCGTTATCCCCCCCCCCCCCCCCACCACTCGATTTCGTGTTCATAAACACCCCTCCCGATGGCTTTAAGGCACCCAAATTCGAGCCCTTTTCCGTTCTAACACCCCCCACCCACCCGAACTCGATTTCGAGCCCCTCCCGATGGCTTTAAGGCACCCAAAGCCAACCAAAATCGAGTGGGGGGGGGGGGGGGGGTATAACGGAAAAGTACCCAAGCTTCTACTTATTTTGTGCTTGGATTGCATTGTATTAAAATACATACCTACAATTCTGCGTGGTTTGGTCGGTTTCCATATTACTTATCATGGTGTGGCGAGGGGAAAAACCGTAGGCAGTCTATGGTGATAATTGCATTTAATAAAGTATGCAATTACATGGTCCTCAAGGCGCCTTTCGCCCTCTCCTTTATCAGGATAAAGGGCTCATCAGGAGTTTTACAATACCTGCCGGCACATCACGAAAGTCTTAGATTGAGGTTCTGCAAGGAGCAGTCTCTCTCTTCTGTGCAACGTGAGACTGCTCCTTGCAGAACCTCAATCTAAGACTTTCGTGATGTGCCGGCAGGTATTGTTAAACTCCTGATGAGCCCTTTATCCTGATAAAGGAGAGGGCGAAAGGCGCCTTGAGGACCATGTAATTGCATACTTTATTAAATGCAATTATCACCATAGACTGCCTACGGTTTTTCCCCTCGCCACACCATAATACATACCTACTGCATTTGTGAGTAAAATAGCCAGACAAAAAGGGAATAAACAGTCACTCATGTAGCATAACAGGTGGAAGTAGCAAAATTTTTACACATAGGTATTGCCGTCGAAATTTCCTGGTCTCTTCATCTTCCCTTAAGTTTGCTCAATGTTTCAAAATAATACATAATTAAAAATGTGGGTTTTCAAGCTTTATCGAAGCTTTATCGTATTTATTAGAATTAAAACACAATATTAAAAACAATGTGTATCCTACAACTCACCTCAATTATATTTTTCACTTTCTCTCAAAAAAAGTAACACCTAGTCTAAAATCCCTGTATCAACAAAACAATCACACTACTTCTTTCAACACCATGAGAGACACCATCAACCGTTGAGTGACGCTTGACGTGACTTCTCATTCCACGTTGGTGCTCCTACCACTGAAATCCCGTAAATAGCGTCTCGTAAGAAGTGGCAGTGCGGTTAGCATTCACCTTGGCTCGCCCTAGTATTTGCGTTTTCCGTAAATTACTCCCGTCACCGTAGTTACCCTCGCATCTAGTAGAATCTCTCTATTAATGGAGGTTTTGCGGAATAATGAATTTCTCTCCTGACATCCCAGAGCGCTAAAATTTAGTACGGGTACAGCTTCTTGAGGATCAATCTAAGAGCACCTACATGGACAGTTAATTTTACCCTCTCTTACTATATGGGCATTTGGTTCGAGATAGTTTGATACTTCATGACAAGAAACGGATCAACAATTGGACGTGCTTACGTTCTTAGTGAAGGATGGATGCATTATTGAACGGGAGTTTGATATTTGATATTTCGTGCGAAGAACGGGTGTTCCAGCTAGTATAATAGGCCTATATAGTTTTAAGTACCTATATAATATTTAGTTTTTGCTCATTTGAGGCGTAACTTTCTTTTAGTAGAAACATTAGCTGATAATTTATTTTTAATTACACATTTCTGCAGAAATACCTACTTACCTAATCATTTAATTAATTCATTTTTTCAACCTCGAACTAGTTCTGTCCGGTGCGTTATAACCAAAGTCCGTCGCAGCGAATTAATTATCCCGACTTGATTTATAAGAGACTCCGATGTGACTCACGGGCGAGAAATGTACCGTCGCGTGACAAGTGGAGGTTGATGCAGCTCCACGCAATTCTAATTGGAGCTAAAACTCAAAATTTTCTAATATCGAACCGCTAGATTTTTTTTTAATAGGCTTCGAAATAACACGGAAAGTGTGTCAAAACTGTGATTGCATATGCATGTGAATTTATAGAATTTATGGTTAACAAGGAAATTTCTTGATAAATTAAATTTAATTTAAACATGCGAAATGTTCCCCCATTACCTGAAAATGTGACCAAAATCGGATCAAAATTGTGGAAGTTATCGCTGTAACAAGAAAATGCGGACGGACAGACAGACACGGAACGAAATTTGCTCAGGAAGCTCTGAAACGCAAAATGCAATAATCTATTTAGAAGTTTTAATTTTGGAGGACACAAGTTTTTTCGATCGCGAAAGTGAAAACAATGCTTTCGCTACCTTTGGTAGACTCGGAAGCAAAACCATCACGCTTGAATGATGAACGAGAACACAAATCATGATACAGTTGAGAATGTGCCTTGATAAATGAAACTTGAATGATGAACTATCAAACCTGAATGATGAACGAGGAAATGGAAAAACAATGAGGCTGAGACGAGGGTATGATACTGAAACATGAATGATGAAAATAAAACTGAATGATGAATTATGAAACTGATTAGAACGAGATTGGAATAACGAAACTGATGAGAACGATACTACAATGAGAAAACCGATGCAAATGAACTGGAATGATTAAATGTGAAGAAATGTGAACAAAAGTTGAGCAATGCAATGGTTGCCTAAGGTTGCTCAAAATTTCATTAGCAGCGTTGGCTGTTGGCATCCAATCAAACAAATGAATAAAATCCATCTCATGTCTGCTGTAATTGGGATTATTAAGATTAAAATTCACTACTCTTTGATCCAGAGTTCTGCCAATGAAATTCTCAACAATTGAGTACCTACATTTCTTGTCTTGGTTAGTCTTAATTTTTTGTCTGATTCAAGGATTAGGGACTGAAGGCATGGAAAATGTACAGCAAAACGAATGGAAAACGGGTTGCGAGTATTAATCCAGTTAATCCCCTCCCGCCCCAATTTGCCTCTTCACCTCTAACTCCGCGAACTTTTTTTTTATCCTTCTACGCAAAACCGTCCGGAGATAATAAACTTTCTTCAACTCGGGAAAATTACGTCGCGAAGATGGCAAGTTACTGGCGTGGAAAATACGCGAAGGGTGAGAAAACTTTTCCGTCGGCGGAGTGAGGAAAATAATTACAATGGGAAAAATGGGCTGAGGACTTTTCGTTTAGGGGATTTCTGCATAAATTAAGGTTAGTGGCCGGGTCATGGCGGCCGCGGCGTTGAAAGGTTTTCACTGCAAACTAATCCGTAAGAACTTAAGGGTTTAACAGCAGACTATCACGAAAGAGCAATATTCAGAACTTTAATTAATTAGAACTTCAACTGACGTTGGCGAGTTCTCAATGTTCTTCGTCAAAATGTAGCTACCATAATAATTTGTATTTTATAAATATGTATCAATACATCCTGTTGGTCTTTATTTTTGACGTTCAAGACCGTCAGGGTTCAGAAAGGGGTCAGTGAGGAGGTTTCTGGCCGGCTGCCAACGCAGAAATACTCGGTTGTTTGGCGACCACGAAACAACGTCTTTCTTCAACGACGGTGGAAGCTTGTCGTTCCCTTTTGAATGCCCCGCACAACTTTCCTAATCAAAAGCAACAACTAGGGGGGGATGAAACCTAACTTTGGAACAATCTGAGGGTGACTTACGACCTTCATGCATCTCGCTGATAATCTCATTTCTTCTACAAGAGAAAAAAGCATAATCATCATTTAAATATTACGCACAACACGGAGCCGGATAGCATGGAGGAATTCTACATTCAGACGATCAATCAAATCCGTGATACAGGCGTCAATTTAATTATCAAAGAATTGAACTTTAGGGAATTTGTTAAAATAAATGCCTAAATGATTTTTAGTTTCCTACTTGAAAATGACAAATTTTGATGAAAACTTACGTGTAAGTTGTATAGCTTCTGTATGAGTTCGTTAAAATTCACATCATTTCGTATAACAAACTTTAAGTCATTAACTAAAAGTCATAATTATTACTATTATACTTCTTCGTGGTTGTTACGAGCATTAACATGATAATTTCTTCTAGATGATTTCCTCGAGGAATCATAACATTGTGAATTTCATTCTACAAATTGTTTAACTAACTCTTCCAATCTGGAAATTTATTATCTCATCTAGGTAGTTATTTGGAGGAGGACATATTCCTTCATTTTATCGTTAAGCTTCAATGATATTGGTGGTATTTCTCTGAAGTTTGAAACAGAAGTACAAGTTATTAAAAATCATCAAACTTCTTTTTCGTGCTTTTTTTTCCAAACATTAATTTATCAACCTCATTAAGCCTTTTCAAGGAGGATTTCCTTGAGATTCGTTTAGTAACTCAAGTTCTAAATGAAAAAGTCATTTTTAAAACTATCTTGGGGAATAAAGTTCAGATTCAGACCAAAAACGGATCACGTTTAATTGGGGCGTTTAGTTATAAAACCAGCTCGTTCCACATATTTCCGAAAATCACTTTTTTCGCTCCCCAAACGGTTTCCATTCCCCGAATCCGGCTCTTTTCCATGGAAAAATTGCCTCAAAGCCCCGATACAGCCCAAACCCAGCTCCTGTCAAGCTACCGCTAGGCGCGCACGGACGAAAGACGTTTTTCGCCACCGGTAAAATTAAATATTCCAATTTTTCAAAACGCTGCAAATTTTACATAAGGGTTTATTATTCTTCGATATAGGTACAATGTTCCGACAGATGTGGGACCTCGAAAAATGGATTATGCTTCCAAAATTACTCGAAAACGACAGCTAAATTGACTCCCTCGGATCCTCCCAAAATTGCATTTGAAAGCCCCATAGGGGCCCCTAAATCCCCAAAGTGAAATCAGATCGTTCGGCGATCCCAAAAAAATGGATTCCACGTCCACAAATACTTCGAAAACGATACCTAACTCGACCCTTTTTTAAAAACCCTCCCACAGCCCCTTTTTAGCCCCACGGGTTTGGGCGATCGGATTGAAAACCTTGCGGGCACACCACCATAATATGGTAGCATATAATATTATTATATGCTACCATATTAGTATACTAAACCAAGGATTTTTTGTCAAAATTTCAGATTTAAAAAAAAAATTCCTAATGCCCAAAACGGAATGGTGCAAATTTTGATGCCGATCAGAATTTTCGATCTCCGTCGCGATAACATAGGTGTATTATTCCATGGAATAAACCAAAATGGAACGAGCTGGTATTACTACTGAATGCCTCAATTACACGTAATCTTAAGGTTTCTTGAAGCAGAAGGTGCTTGTGGATTTGGTACCGCAAGGGAGATTTTTCAATGCACTGATCTGATTGATCAACTTGACGGTTTCGAGCATGTTCTCAGGTATTTCCCCTTTCGGATTAATTTTGAGCCCCAGCAAATGTGAGCATGCGGGATCCTTTCTATTGAAATTGGATCCGCTTGGAGAAATGTTTCAACTTTTTCACGAATTCAAATGTGAGTGTCAGGCTGTTGGATGACAATTGAATAATCTCTAAACCTATGGTTTAGGGTTTGGCTCCCGTTTGCGTAGGTCCACCCGTGCGCTCGGAATAAAGGGACGCGATAAATAATTTTTTAACAGATGACCGTAGGGTGGAAATAACAGTGGAAGGGGTTCCATGAATATTCATAGGCGATGGTATCGTGGAGTTCACGCTAATTCCTCTATCTGGGGTGGGGACATTCGAGCAGGAAAGGCATTGATTGGTGCAATTCCGTTTGTCGTAGTAGAATGCACAAGATTGAAAAAAACAACGTAGGAAAGGGGAGGAGGCTCTGCAGTCATCATGTCTATCAGATGGAATCAAATGGAATTTCGAGCTAAAAATTTCAGAACACGGGTTTTCATTTTAAATCGAGTAAAGGTCGATCCACACAGTACAGTGATATGTGGCCGTCCGTGCACGGTGCCCTTCAATTGCATTGATGCAATTGAAGGGCACCGTGCACGGACCGCCACGGATCACTGAACTGTGTGGATCGACCTTAAGAAATTCAGGAAATTTCAATGGAAGATGAGTCGTTGAATCGTGTCAGACAAGAATCGCATTTCATTAAGGAGAGTGGAATGAGATGAATGTAAGCTGGACAATACGAGTGAATAAATCAACCGGTTTAGTCGGGACCACACGAATCACCTCCTCCAAAAGCGGTCCATTAAAAGTTGATGGCCTATCCCCGCTCAATTAAGCACATTAACCCCCTTGCGCTGTGCAAACCCGAGTGCCATCACATAACACAACCCGCAAAACAACCACACAACCAAAGTTTGCATTTCGGAGGATGTCAAGTGCAATTTGCGGCGACTTACCTATGCGGCTGCCGATGGACAAAGTTAGGTGGAAATAACAAGCCGAGATTTCAGTCTTCTTAAGGTCGATCCACACAGTTCAGTGATCCGTGGCCGTCCGTACACGGTGCCCTTCAAGTGCATCAATGATAAATTTTATCGAAAACGACACCTAACTCGATCCCATAGCTAAAAGCCTTCAAAAACCACCTCCCATAGCCTCATTTTAGCCCCATAGCGCCCCACGGGTTTGGGCGATCGGACTGAAAACCTTCCGGGCACAACTAGATGGTAAACCAAGTATTTTGCCAAAATTTCAGATTTAAAAAAAATCCTACTGCCCAAAACGGCGTACGGCGGACGGACATTTCGGATTTAGAATGTAGACCTCATGAAACGGATAATGTCAAATTTTGAGGCCGATCGGAGTCGTCGACCGGTGTATTATTCCAAGAATAATAAACCAAAATAACGACTGAAAAAGATCATTTGGTTTTGCAGTCAACGACCTCAACATGTACAACAGTTGTGGTAGGGAAAGGTTTTTCAATTCAACTTGAAACAAAGTTGAGATCTAACGAAGTCCACAACCCGCCGGGAGAGCTTTGAGGTCGCATTGTGTGTATCTGCAGTGCACGCGCTACCAAGACACCTGTTGGCCACCCCCACCACACGATCGATAAAAGACTTTAAAACGTAAACACCCGTGAGAGGGCATATCAGATCCAGGCAGACCGAAACAACAAAAAAAACCTCCACAAGTTGACCAAGTTGCAGCAACTTAAACTCGTCCAGCATGGCACCACCTAGAGCTCCCCAGTAGGGCGAGACCCCCTCATCAGTTGATTTACAGTTTTCATTAAAAGTTCAGGTGAAAAGAGGACTGAGTGATGATAAGGTATGGCCGGAAATGGTGGTGAGGAGGAGGAGGAGAGGGAGTCGAGTTATTGAAGAAGGCCGTTGTTTCTCCAAGACTATGCTGTAGAGTGGGGGTCCATTTAACTGTCTTTTCATCGCGCCCGGGTCCATTCTCGTCGCTCTAATGGTCTCTCAAACTAACTCCATTGTCATCAACACTTTCATAATGGATACATCCCATCCCCAACCCGCAACCAAATATTTAACCGCATAAAACACTTTTCTGCAACTACCTACCTACTATAAAACTGAAAACGCTCTTTTTTCTTTTTTGTTCTAGAATTTTCAACTATTTTTCCCGTTTTTTCAATCTAAAAACGCTGCAAATTTTACACAAGGGTTTACTATTCTTTGATATAGGTTACTTACTTGTGCGAAAATTAATTCTGTGTCAATGAAAAAAATTTGGGAAACAAAAAATGTTTTTTACAAATTTTTTATTTTTACTCGGAAAATATTTGACCTTCTGGGATCCTTCAAAAATCCCATCTATAGGGCTTTTCTGGATGAAAGCCCTATAGATTTCCACAGTGAAATCGGATCGTTCCCGGACCCCCGAAAATGGATTCTATGTCCAAAAATACTTCCAAAACGTCACCTAACTCGATCCCATAGCCAAATGCCTTCAAGAAACCCCTCCCGTAGCCCCATTATAGCCCCATAGCGCCTCACGGATTTGAGCGATCGGGCTGAAAACCTTGCGGACACAACTAGATGGTAAACCAAGTATTTTGTTAATCAGGTCCTTAAGCTAGTCTGGGCCTATCATAGGCCCATAGGACCATAGGCCGCCTATGGTGCACAATTGTGGGGCTTCACCGCTCCGAGCAATCGCTTGATCATTCAGCGATTTCAAAATAACGTGCTACGAGCATGCGTAGATGCGTACCGTTACACCAGGAACGAAAGACTACACCAGGAACTTCAAATTCCTACTGTCGAAGAAGTCATCAAAAAACAAGCATTAGCCCATCAGCAGAGGCTTCGGGGACACATCAACAGCGAGGTTGTCCAGCTCCTCGACGTTGAAGGCATTAGTTGCACAAAACAACAAGTCGCATAGAAGCAGTGTTATGTGTCATAGCTTCTTGCAAGTCATTTAGTATACATCAATAATTGTAATAATTTACAATTATTGTAAATTGCTGATAAGTTTGCTAACTTGGTGCAATAAAAGTTTCAAAAAAAGTATCTATTTTGTCAAAATGTCAGATTAAAAAAAAAAAAGAAGAATTTCAACTGTTTTCAAGTCTACGGGAAAAATGGAGGCATTGATGAACAGAGGACGATACACAAATAGCCAAACGTCGGTGGTCCATAAAACATCGGCATCCAACCTTCGATGGAAAAACATCGATGTACCTATCGTTCCTAGCTCGGAAGCAGAATTTGCCGAGACGACGGATTTTCCACCATGGCTCTTTCCCAAAAAGTCGCAAAATAACTGTGTTATCGACCTCGGACATGAATTTGGGTTCATTTGCGTGTTTTTGACATTCCATAAAACGAAACCTAAGCGGGCAAAAGTCAAAAATCCAAAAGTTTGGGATCTCATTATCAATAGGTGCTTACAACGATCGATGATAGCTAAGTAATCATCTGATCATGCCCAGTATGTTTGATATGGTTTGACCAATTTCAACGCGTAGGGATGATTTGGTTCACATCATGTTGACAATAGACAGAACAGGCTTTTCGATCAAAAATGCATGACAACTTGCAGAATTCCGCAACGTACAAAAATTGAGTCCAATCGACAAGCAGAGATGCCTGTCTTGTAATTTATGGATAAGAAATTATGGACGTAACTAACCTCGCCTTAATTGGCACCCGGTTTTAATCGCCTTCTCGCCGTGTTACAAGGTTATTCACGAGATTTCGGTAATAAATTTTGCAACCCAATCAACCGGGAGTCTGCTATCGCACCTCTTGTATAATTAATGTGTAAGTATGAGAATTATTCGGAACTCGCTTTGGGTTTCAGAGAAGTATCTACTCGTTGTAGGTACTTTTAAATTAGGTGTCACCGTGGTTGCCGTTGAATGCTTTAAAAATTATTCACTCCGACAAAGTGATAAACTGACACTCCGTAATGGAAACCGTCGGATTGAATATTTCACCGAGTTCTCTCCCCACCCGGGAAACTTACGGACGAGACGATTATTAGTTTCCCAGGAAATTGACCGCGGGAACGAGGCAGAGAGGAAATGGAACGAGTGCGCGGATCTTCGCCATCAAACCCGAACACGAGATAGGCTTTGAAAGTTGGCGAAGAGGAAGTCATTTACTGTTTCTCAGCGAACTTCGGCAATTTGAAGAAGAAAGGTCGAGAGACTAATCATCTCGTTGACGTGAAAGTAACGTGGTGAAAATAATAATAATTTTTTCTATAATTATTATCCTCTCAAGGATCAAAATCAAAACGCACTTTTTCAGGTTTTTACAAAAACAAAAACAAAAAAATCACGAGGGTTTATTGGGCAATGCGCATAAATTTTTTTTAACTTTTAAAATAATTTTAATGAAAAGTACTCTCTGAGTAGTTTCTAAAATGGTGGCGACCTCGTCCAAAAAGTCAGGTTGAATAGGTTTATTAGGGGTAGGTAATCGCTTCGTTTACGTCGTGACAGTCGTTGTCCTCCAAAATTAAAATTTCCACTTGCATTTTTCGTATCAGAGCTTCCTGAGCAAATTTCGTTCCATGTCTGTCTGTCCGTCCGCATTTCCTTGTTACAGCGATAACTTCCACAATTTTGATCCAATTTTGGTCCGATTGATTCCGAGTTGTTCCTTGTTAGAGCCATAACTTCCACAATGGGTCGTTTTTTGAACGCGAGGAAGCTATGTGCTATGTCCCACCAGGCAGTGTACTTTTTTGTTAATTAAAAAATGATAATAAACAGCTAAACATCTAGATTTTGCATTTTTTAATGCTAAAGCCATCTCTACCAATCTGTCTGTCACATGGAATAATTTCCGCCACCTGAATACCGTCATCGGCCCCACTGTGCGGCGGATGGACATTTGACAACGATAACACACCGGAATATTATCCCGTGATTTTGGAATAAGCGAACCATGCTGATTCTCAAGATTACGAACTAGATTTAATTTCAGGTGGATTCTCGTGTGCAACTTTGAATAGTTGCCAATGCGGTATTTATAAAAGTACATCCCTTTTCGTGAGTCATTCTGGCGATTCGACGTCTTACGCAAGACATAACTGCGTCCGACTGAACGGGTTTTTCAATTTGGTGAGCTAACGTTGGGATGAGTTGAAGTGAGGAAGCTGGTGGCTGATTTCCCCGAGGTCCCTTCGCAACTGGAACCCCATCTGCGAATCCCCCCCCCCCCCCCCCCAACAGGCCATTTATTTTGGCAAATAAATGTTGCCACCGATTCGGTGGTGGCACCGAACAATAAAGTTGTTCGAGCCCGAACAATTTCGGACGGGTTATTGCGGGTCGACGATGATGCGTGGGGAAATGCGCTCAAGTTCCAGCGGAAAGGTGGGACGATTTAGCCCTTCTGGTAAATTATTCATATTAACGAAGTGAACCCTCCGGGGGAAACTAGATGGCAGAGGGGGAAAATGCCTGCATTACTACACTCTGTGAGGATATAGGTGGCAGTGGCGGGGTGAAACGAGTGTCACGAGAGAAATACCTTCCCTGTGTTGCCTCGGATTCTCTAGCCGTTCCACAAACGAATGCCTTCTCTTTGCAAAACGGCTTCCGCATATTTTCTTAGTGCCCTCGGTTGGCTGGATTTCACAAAAATAAAATCTTCGTTCGTGCACTGAATTGCATTACATGATTTATGCATCAAGACCCGTTAAAGCGAGGACAAGTTGACAGATTATTAGTATCACGACAACGATCTCGTCATTTCGTGTTTTTCAAGCGGCAAGTTTTTCAATAGCAGCGAACGAGCCACCGAATTGATAAACTGGTGTCACACACATGAACAAGAACTTCCATGCACTATCTCATTCTCGCAATTTAACTGCAGTTCGTCTCTTACCACGACTACTGATCAACTAACTATCGACGGCATCAAAAACGACATAGAAGCTACCTACAGAAGCCCAAATACTATCTCTCAACTGGAAACGAAGAAGACTGCAGGTCGAACTCGCACACCATCTCACCTTGCCCCAAATTTAAACCCCCACCATCCTTAATCTATCGTTCAATTTGTTCATCGTCCAGTTCTGTTTAATTTTCAATAAACATATTGCTATACGGTAATCTCATAAACCATATCCAAACATACCTACCTACTAGATTGGGGTTTCACACCCCCAACAGGCCCTTAGTAACTAGACCTAGTTAAACTTAACTTAGACTAAAAAAAAAATCAACCCTATAGATTTAGATACCTACCTGTATCTAAATCTATAGGGTTGATTTTTTTTTTTAAGCAACCATCATGATAGAGAAACTATATTAAATATAAATCAAAAAATCAAAAAAAAAAATTGATTTAATAAATTTACAACTAAGAATTATCGTAGGGTAAGGTCGTCTACCTAGGGACAAAGCCAATATCATAGTCATGAATCTGTCTGAAAAATTTTTTGTCCGCTCCGATGATCCAACCTAGAAGAAAAGATGAGACCAATCTTGTTGTGCAAAATACGATCCCACCATTGATTAGAGTCCTTCAGAGTTTTGAGCCGGTTGCTATGCAATATTTTCGTCGTCTTCGGGATCAAGCACAAGTAGGGTAAGTGGATAAATTCAACTTTTATGCTACATAACATTTGATGAGGATCCCCTTTAACAATCTACGACATCAATTTCCGTAATCAGTAAACTTCAGCTTGTTTATTACCTTACTTAGGGCGGTCTTGTAGGTACCTTTGGACAGAGTTTGGATTATACTTGGGTTCAAAACCAGCGTCCCGATGTAGCGCCCCTACATGCTCTTGATATACCAAGGGACATTTTGAACATTTTAAATCTTTTTTTGGCATTTTTAGACTTTTTATGACATCTTTGGAAATTTTGGATATGTTGGACCTTCTTGCTGGTACAAACCTAGTAGGAAACGTTTTGGATATTGTACTAACGTTCAAATCGAGCGCCCCAAGGAACATTTCAGATATTTTAGGGGTAAATTCAACATTTGAAGATACACCTTACACTACCATTTCGACCTTTCCACAATTTATTCGATCGCTTCGTGGGGAAGGAAGATCACTCGCTTCAAATTGTACACATTGTCTGAGAAGACTGTAGGAAATATATGAGTAGGTACCTACTTCAACCGTATTATGAAGTTTTCCTACTTTGATCTTTCTAAGTTTTCAATGGAAGCGGCAAGAGATGAAATTCTCGGCCTCAGAAGATTTCTGTTTGATCAATTAATAATTAAATTGGCGCCTATTAAAAGTTCCACAGCCCGAACGGGCTCTTAGAAGTCCCGGGATTCTTGGCCAATCTCCACGATCCAGGTTTCAAACATCTAAGCACTCATCATGCAGTGAAGACATTTAGTAGGCGTTCGAAAACAAAATTCGTTTTTAAGTTTTAATATTTTAGTACTCAAGATGAAATTCGGCGGTACTCAGGGTGAATTTCGAACTGTTGCTCTCAACTGGTAGACCATTTTTTGGAGACCAGCGTTAGTTGGAAAGTTGTTTTGGTTGGTGGGAGTTTTGAACTGGGGCAAAAATAGAAACTTGGACTCCTCGTCCCGATCAGAGTTACTTCCGTCTGACCAGATAGCCAATTTTGGCCGTTCTCGCCGAAGATACACAAGCAATCATTATGTCTCAGACAGTGTTACACGATAGATTATCCCCTTACAGTAGCTCTTTGCTTTTTATCGGGCTACACTGGATAATCTATTCTAGAGATGGAGCTGCTCTTACAGTTAGTTTTTGAAAAGATACCTCGAGAAGATACCGAGAGTTTGCCTCTCATACATACGAATTGCGGGAGGATTCCATGAATATCGTATGTAAATACGCGACTTCATCTTCGATAAGCAGGATAAAAATTCACACTTCTCCCTGATCCACCAAATACTCTCTTTTGGAACGAAGAATCATCTCTTGAAGAAGGAGTTTGAGAACCAGGGGGAGCTCTGAGACTATAGTCGAACTCATTATGCTCCTCCTCTCCCTCCCCCTCACCAAGAAGGAACAATGTTTCCAGAAATCAGTGCTTATTCAGGAACCAACAAAAATTCCAACCCCCCAAACACCAACATGTACCAATAAGGGCTCAGCAGGCTTTCATTGTACCACCCAGTACATCAAAGAACCTCCTCGCCCTTTTATTTTCACCCGACTTCACACCAAACGCCAACAATGTTTGGATCAAAAGAACAAAAAAAGAAAAACCAAGCGTGTCACGAAACGGGAAAGTCTTCCTTTTTAACGCCAATTTGATTTATTCGGGTCGGGTTCTGTCGAAGAGGATCGCCTTCTATTCACTTTCGCTCGACTGGAGGGAAACTTTTAGCCATCTTATTTTCTTTTTGCCTACGAGAAAAGAAAGGGATGTTTTATGAAAACCCCCCCGGAGTTCCAGACACTTATTTTGTTTATAGCTGAACTATTTCCGAACCCATCGATCCTAATTTGTGATAAAATCGACACATTATTCATGATAAAATGTTCAGACACGTTTCGATTGATTGAACTGTAAGTTACAAATGACCTGCATCACCAAAGTTCATAACGAACAAATTAAGAAATAATGGATTCGGCTATAAATCAGCAAACAGCCAAATTTGGCTCTCTCAATAGATTTAACTTTTTACAGGCACCCCAACAAATGTCAAGGCCAAAAGCCTGAAGTGGTATTGGAGAATGGAAAAGGGTTAACCTCAACAAAGTGGGAAGTCGTGTAAGCTGAGGCCCACCTGAGTCCTAATTAAACTACTACGAAACGACATATCAATTTACAACCCAGACAAAACCTCACTATGCCGTATTTTCAACCATGAACTTTCAGCTAACTTTTAAGAATACCAAGTGTACACATTTCAAAGAAAACTTGACAGTTTAACAAAACTTGCTCAATATAATTATGCTACTGGATAAACAACGTTTCAACTCGACATAAAACTTCGCTTTTCCGACAGACGAATTAAAAGTTTGTGAGTAGACGTCAAAAAAATACACAACAATTTCGCGATGAACAGGAAGGCTTTCACTCCAACCATTCAGGTACTCGCAAAAATAACCACTCGACGTGATAACAGTCAAAGAAAAAACTTCAACTCGTCTTATTCGGCGCCTTCCTGGTTTGAAACTTGGTTAGAATCGATTTTCGCCCCACCGTAGACCTCTTTAAAAATTAACTCTTGAATTCTGAGACGAATGAAGGCCTTCTTTGGACGGGAAAGGCTCCTCACGTCCGGCAACAGCGACTTGAAAAAGTGGAGATCGTCGTCGTCTTGTTCGGAAATCTACGAAACAAAAATTCATTCCGGTAACTTTGAATTAAACGTCAATATTACGTAGAATAAATGAAATGGCGTTCACCTCCGAGTCCGCATATTTAGGATACGTTGGATAGCCCGATAGTGCGGGATCGACCAAAACTTGTTCCCAATTCTGATCCGACGGGATGTCCAAAGCTTTGGGTGAACTTGGCTCTTCCTTCGTGACGATTTCAGACGCCACATACCTGTAAAACGACAGCAAGGAGTAAAAAAGGTGGCGTTGTCGGTGCAATTTTGTCAATTTTGTAAACACGCAGGAGTTATCAAAGATGAAAAAAACGACAATTTTACAGAAGGGCTTCGCCCTAAAAATTGGTTTTAGATGAATCATAATTGCTGGCAGATGAAAATGGTCGGCATGCTTGTAGGGTTTAACGGGTAGTTGTGCTTTTTTGAATACACCAACTTTTTTCTCCATCTGGACAGAAGTTGTGACATGGATCACTGTCTGTGGATTTCAAGTGAAAAAAAATTTCCCAAACAGCTCGTTCCATACTGTCCAAATCATGAGCGTGTCCCTGCTAACTTTACCGTTTATGTCTGAATTTGGTCTATTCGCACATCGGTAAGCCTACCCTGTCCACCAACAGGCTTGCCATCTTCTAGTTTCGGCGCTTTTTCTTGAGAACTCTCAATCTTGCCACATCCTCATCTGGATAAGGATGAGGTATAATATTATACCTAATACATTCGAGCTTTTCAATCGGGTGATCTGGACCGTAGAGTTTGGCGTCACGAATACTTCAGTAGGCAGCCGAATCACACCCAAGGTTTTGTTATTTTCACGTTCTTTGTTATAGAATTTTCATAAATTTGACGAATGCCTTCTACTTCCATACCCCCACTAGTTCCTTTGTAGTTGGTTTCCTTGGATTCTTCAAAAATCCCATTTGTAGCCCCATGAAAGCGTTCATGGTGAAATCGGATCATTCAGGGACCCCCAAAAATGAATTCTACGTTCGAAAATACTTCGAAAACAACACTTAAGGGGGGGGGGGGGGGGCACCCACTTGAAAAAGTTTTTTTGACCATTTTCCAAAAAAAAATTTTTATCAACTACATAATCAAACGGTATTAAAAAATATAAATTCTAACCGGAGATATAGCCATCCAAAGTTAGTACATATCCGCCAGCTGCGTAGCTCGGGGCGTCCTTCTCCGCTTCGTCGAATCTCTCCTCTAGTCGCTTCCTCTTCAGACTTCTTTCTGATCTTGCCTGCTTTGAATTGAATTTTACTGCAGCACTAGCTTGTCAAATTCCGACCAAGTCGAGTTTTTTCAGGGTTTTTATGGCATGCAATCCAGGATCAAGACCAAGCTTTTGTAAAACTCGGCAGCGTGCGATCATTCCATCATTGTACGTGGCCTCAGCGTCGTAAATGCCCATTTCCAGAGTTTTCAGCTCAACAAATTTAATGTTGTCTTGGGAATCCTATTCCAGAGTACCGCATTCAGGGACTCGTTTGCGTTCTGAGTTCTCCCATGAACACACTTTTGGTTTATTATTCTTGGAATAATACACCTATGTTTTCGCGACACGGGTCGACGACTCCGATCGGCCTCAAAATTTGACATTATCCGTTTCAAGAGGTCTACATTCAAAATCCGAAATGTCCGTCCGCCGTCCGCCGTACGCCGTCCGCCGTCCGCCGTACGCCGTACGCCGTCCGCCGTCCGGGCCGTTTTGGGCAGTAGGAATTTTTTTAAAAATCTGAAATTTTGGCAAAATACTTGGTTTACCATCTAGTTGTGCCCGCAAGGTTTTCAGTCCGATCGCCCAAACCCGTGGGGCGCTATGGGGCTAAAATGGGGCTACAGGAGGGGTGTTTTGAAGGCTTTTAGCTATGGGATCGAGTTAGGTGTCGTTTTCGAAGTATTTTTGGACGTAGAATCCATTTTTGGGGGTCCCGGAACGATCCGATTTCACTGTGGCGTTCTATAGGGCTTTCATGGGGCTAAAAATGGGATTTTTGAAGGATCCCAAGAAGTTAAATATTTTTCGAGTAAAAATTAAAGAATTTTTGAAAAAACACATTTTTGAAAAAAAAAATCCCCCCAAAAAATTTTTTTGAAATATAAAAATCCAAAAAAAAAATTTTTTAAATTTTTTTTATTGACAGAAGTAAATGTCTGTACAAGTAACCTATATCACAGAATAATAAACCCTTGTGTAAAATTTGCAGCGTTTTTGAGCAGGGGTTTGGTCAAATCATTGAAAATAGGTTTCAGCTCTGTCATGATTACATACTTTTGGTAAGTGGGTTCCCTTTTTGTCTGAATGATCATATGACATATGATAAACATTGTTTCACCAGTAGCTTTACATTAAATTTTGTTATAAAGACACCATGAATCTGGTCTTTTAGGACAAAAATGTGGAGTTTGGTGGTTTGGTTTGGTTACCTAACTTACCTATTTGGAGTTTGGGAAGAACGAGAGGATTGTGGAGAAGTTTGAGTCGAAGTTGTAGGTTGAACACTAAGTGTTCCAGCTCCAGCTTGAACACCAACATCACCTGTAGCTCTTTTGTGCTTACTTGGGTTGTAAACGTTGACCCGTTTTTTAAAAATACCTTTAGGCTTCGTCATGCCGATAAAAACTGAATGAAACCGACCAAAACCTTCGAAAATTGAACATAAACTGACGCTAAAGTGACTCCTGAACTGAACAAAACATTGTTGTTTATTATTTCTTCACGACTTACAAATTCTATGGAAGACAGAAAACTCACTGATAAGGTTTAGATGAATCTTTCTTTCGGAAAACTGCGTCGAACGTTCCTCTTTTTTTGTTGGCCACACTTCAAACGCGTTTTTCTCGGAATGACTTTTTATCAGACGTTTGACCCTTTTTCTTCTGTCCTATCAATTGTAGCACCATTTTGTTTTTTTCTACGTGTTTCTCAACCGATTCTTTATCGACTGATCGTTCGGGAATGTTCGGAGATCACTAGGGAGTTCGGTAGTGCCGGGAGAAGGGGAAAAACATGGGTCTAAAAAGGCGTCTTGGGAGATGACGTGCCATAAATTCAGGTAATGAGCTAAAATTCTCTCGATCGATCAAAATGTGGCCAAGGTGTTGTAGAACATGGGGAAAAAAAATTAAGTCCCTATCTGTATTGGTTTCCAAGATTTTGGGGCCAACGTGACTCACGTTACGTGAGATGGAACAATAACACAGGGGGGTAAACCCCCTTAACTCAACCCCATAGCCGAACACCAACCACGGGTTTGGGCGATGGGACTGAAAACCTTGCGGGCACAACTAGATGGTAAACCAAGTATTTTGTCAAAATAAGGCTAGGTTACTCGACTGCTAGGCTCAGAAATATGTTGTGGGATCTTGAGGTTCAGTCAATTGTTGACTGAACCTCAAGATCCCACAACATATTTTTGTCAAAATTTCAGGTTAAAAAAAATTCCTACTGCCCAAAACATTTCGTTTTTGGAATCTAGACCTCTTGAAACGTATAGGTAATGTCAAATTTCGAGGCCGATCAGAATTGTCGACGTCCGTTGCGATTACCTAGGTTTATTATTCCAAGAATAATAATCCAAAAGCGCGAAACTGATCAAACAGCGCGTAACTGATAAAACAGTTTTTTGCCTCTCCTGCAAGGTGACGAAATATTGCAACCCTCAAGTTTCATAGCATAGAATTTGTCAGACAAGGAACACTCCTTACATTTCAGGGAAACACCCACCATCAATCCATTTCTATCAGTCAAGACCTGATAGGCCCTTGTCCATGTCCCAGGTCCATGTCACTAGCACATTCTCGGCACGCAACATAATGCCGCAAAAAGTTGAAGAACAGTTCAAAATTCATGATGTCATGAATGTCAGAGCAAAAGTTGTCATACCCGTAGATATTCCCGTTCAATTTTGATGATGATGGAGATCTCGAGCAGCATGGAGTTGGGTCCTCATTCAAGTCAGTTGCAAGACTAGGGCTATCCTTATTTTTATTTACCCAAGGAGGTATACGTTTTTGTTTTTTAAACATGGCTTATACCGAGGCATGATAGAAAGACGATGAACAATCTAAAACCCTACCTACTATCAAAGTACTACCTCCCTACTATAAAGGAATAGGTACCTACTATCAAAAAAGAAGATAGCTATCAACAATTGCTGTCAAGGATGACGAACAAAAACGATTTGAGAAGAGGACAGTGGGGCAAAGGCGGCCGAAACCCCCCAAATCGAGTTGTGCTTTTCCCAGTTTTTATGTCGACGGTCGGCAGGGAGAAGGGCGTAAACCGTCGTAAAACAAACCCACACATGTAGAATGAATACCTGTAGAATGAAGCCTCATAATTGGTTCCAGGGTTAAAAAAAATTATTTAGAGAATTCAGAACCCTTGAACGTAGATAATTTTTTTTTTTTTAATTAAAAAAAGTACCAATTAGGTAAATTTTTACCAAAATTTGGTAAATAAAAATTGCCGAACGCAGTGAGTAAACATTTAATGCATTTTTCGTCAATTTTTTGTAGGAATTTTTTTAAAGATGACTATTTTCACGCTATTATTATTAGAATAAGAAAATCAGGGAGACTGGCTGATTTGCTCGGGTCTGTGACACGCCAGGTGCCCCCACAAAGCAGGAGGTGAAGCGGCGTACATGTACGCTTGCAAGCTGTTATCAGGGGTTGTCCGCAGCATTTCACCTATGCTACATTGATCATGATCAGTTTCCCTGATAACCGCTTGTACACCGCTGCAGTTCCCCGATGATGCCCTTCACTCGATTATGATCCCTGGTGATCAAGCTCCCTTGTTTCAGCTCAGTGCACGACGGAGTGTAAAAATCGCTCTCGCAACCTTGGCGCCAAGTCGATCCAATGGCGAGAGCTTCTCTGAATTCATTTGAAAAGCTTAGTTGATTCTCAATGGTCGTGCTGACAGCCAACCAGACGACTTCAGCTAGTGCTCAGCCTATTGTTCTTCTTTGGTCCTGGGGAAACATACCTAGTACATTGTAGCTAACTTGTCTTCTGACAGTTTCCGCTTCTTTAGTTAGGTATATCTCCTTGGCGCAAAGTGCCTCCTATGTTCTGCCCAGCCCTGTAGAGGGGGGGGGGGGCACTGGACCCGTTGCCCCCGGGCCCGGCCTTCGTAGGGGGGCCCGGATTTTCTTGAGAATTTTTTTTTTTTTGTAAAAAAAGGGGGGGGGGAGAGGCAAAATGGGAAAAGGGACAGTTCAATATCGGAAAAATTTTCTTACTTTTTTTTTTTTTTTTTTTTAGGGGGCCCGATGAATTTTGCCCCCGGGCCCTGATTTTCTCTCCGAGGCCAAGTTCTGCCATCAAGTTGAATGGTATCGACTATCTTGTAAAGAAACTCGGAAGACCCGCCTTTATTTACTCACAACGAAAAAATTTCAATTTTTTAAATGAACATTGAATGTTCATTAAAAAAAAATTTTTAATTTTAATGTCCGCTCTCCGGCCCCCAACAATCACCCTTTCTTCCATGACTGTTACCCATGCTTCTAACTTACACTAATTTCCTTCAACTCTTGATAGACTAGGGAAGGGCCAACTAGTATATATAGCAATATGTACAACAAAAATAACCAAATACAATAAATAACAATACCTGGAAGTGCAGCTTTCGTACCGCTTTTGGGGCATCGTGGCGTCGAGGAACGACATCTCGTTGAAGTGTGCCCAAGAAGAGTGGAACCTCACGTCTTCTGTGTCGGTATTTCTCCTCAGCTGCCTGTAATAATCTCTCAAACCCCGCCACTTGGATTTCACCGATACCACTGAAAACAAAATTTGGAGCTACAGTTTGGTTATTTAGCTGCATGCCTACTTTGTTTGCATCGTACGTACTGTTGAGTCCAAGTTCCGCTCCAACTTCTTGCCACAGACCGTTGACGATAACGCGGTTGTGGTGGCGGACGTCGTGGGGGTCCCAGAGAGCTCTTCTTCGGTGGACAGCCGCTATGAGAACTGACGCCGATCCGTTCATAGCGGAGCATCAGTGAAGGATACTCTCCCGAAACAAGAGTACACGCATTGTGAATCGAAAAACGGATTTGTCTCAACTGCTCTTTCTGGAGCGTCTTAGTGAACTGTTGGTCTTGAAATCGTGCACCAACCTCCGGTCCCCTTCCACTTCTCCCGCATAGAGAACTCGCACGCAATCCCACACGTCATGTTGCACGCTATTAGAGCAATTACCGTCACGCATCGCACGCAAGTTCACCTGACAACCTTTTCCAAAGGACACGCAACTCGAGTCCCAACCACAGAACTGTCAATAGGTACCGACTGCCAGCTAAACATGCGCGAGAACTGCTGGAAGTTATTAAGCGTCAATACTCCATTAACATCCACTAATCCTACTAGACTTATGTACTAATCTTACTTCAAGAAGTAAGATTAGGTACCTACCTACT
The DNA here is from genome assembly GCA_955831195.1 of Pilophorus perplexus. Taxonomy (NCBI): domain Eukaryota; kingdom Metazoa; phylum Arthropoda; class Insecta; order Hemiptera; family Miridae; genus Pilophorus; species Pilophorus perplexus. The sequence continues at coordinate 10,522,225 of OY037009.1, forward strand.
ATCCCCTTCCAACTTACGAGTTGGAAGGGGGGGGGGGGGAGATGACGACTTCTGCTTTTCTAAATAAATAAAAGGTTTGTTCCAGGTTTGACGGAATAATAACAGAAATCGCCGGAGACATGCGCAGTATAGAAACTGCTGTTCCAGGTCGATCGTAAGTTGGACGAAACCGATACATAGCTCGAGTACGTGCGGTCGGGTTCTGTCGACAGCTGTCCAACTTCTGTCGACAGACGCAGTCAGACCTGGAACAAACCTAAAGGTAGAGATACTGCACCTATAACAGGAGATATCTGGGAAGGTAAAAAAGTGACATTTTTTTTAGGTACCCATCGACGAAATATTATTAAATAATATTTCGTCGATAGGTACCCTCAAAAAAAATTTTCTCAAATTTTGGCTATGGGATCGAGTCAGGTGTCGTTTTCGAAGTATTTTTGGACGTAGAATCCATTTTTTGGGGGTCCTGCTACGATTCGATTTCACTGTGGCGATCTATAGGGCTTTCAAGGGGCTACAAATGAGATTTTTGATGGATCCCAGGAAGTCAAATATTTTTCAAGTAAGTAAAAAACAAAAACATTTTGAAAAATCTTTTTTGAAACATAAAAATCCGAAAAAAAAAATTTTTTTTAATTGACAGAATTAAATTTCTGCACAAGTAACCTATATCAAAGAATAATAAACCCTTGTGTAAAATTTGCAGTGGTTTTAAAAGTAAAGTTTGAAATCTGTCTACTAATTGCCTGCCATGGAATATTCAAAGACACATCAACAGGTATCGATCTGTTTTCCTCTAGTTTAAAAGTAATTTTCAGTTTTACTAAGTAGGAGAAGTATAAAAAAAAAAAAAGACGATTTAAGACGAAATAGTCTATTTCCACGATAAAAATATATAAACTTGTAGACGCGTTTCGGTTGATTAGACCATCATCAGTACAATACAGAATGAGGAAGATGTGAGAAGTTACTTATATACAAAAGTGAAATGTGCCTTCTAATGGGCGTGGCATTAGAAAGGTGGCATAAAAGGAGAAAGGTGAAAGGTAATGTGAAAGGCAAATAAGTGAATGGAAGACTCACAAGAAAATGTCAATTAACGGGGAACGCCTAATTACATCCAGGTCATTAACAGATATTCCTAAATTGTGAATTTTCTGAATTTCCAAAGATTCTAAAGCATCTAATTTTGGACCTTTTTGGCAAACATGAGCTATCCCAATGGCTGGATTATTACTGCCTATCTCATAACTAATTCTATGGTTTTCTTCTGACAAATGTTTTTCAAAAGCTTCCCTACCCCTTCCCAACCTAAGATCATCACTATGTTCTTTCATTCTAATTTTAAATTTTCGGCCGGTTTGTCCTACGTATTGAATCCCACAATCACATTTTAATATATACACACCCCCTTTATCCTCTAAGGGAATCTTATCTTTCACACTCCCTAATAATTTCTTCGTAGAATTTTGTGAATAGAAACCTACTCTGAAACCCCTATTTTCTAATATACGACCCACTTTCTGAGTTATCTTCCCATAAAACGGTAAACTAACCCACTTCCTATTATCTGGTTCTTTATCCTCCCTTTCCAAATTTGTGACTGCTAACTGAAATTTCTTCCTACTAATCTTTCCCCAAATTCTATCTATTGTAACCCTAGGATAACCATTACTCTCCGCTATAGAGTAAATTATTTCTTTTTCTTTCCGAAAAGCTAATTGATTCATTGGGACCGATAAAGCCCTATTAATCATACTATAAAAGGCCGCAAATTTATGAGATGCTGGATGGTTGGAACTATTATGAATAACCACGTCCGTATAGGTTGGTTTCCTAAACACTGTAAATTCATGCTTACCCCCCTCTAATTTTATAGTTAAATCCAGAAAATTCAGCTCATTCCCCCCCACTTCCTTAGTAAACTGAATTACTTAGTGCAGAATTTCTTAGGAGGGAACAACCTACAAGTGTGCCAACTGATGAGGAACGGTGTCTGAGGAGTTTAAAGAAAAAGTTGAAGAATGAAAATGTGACTGTGTTGAAAGCTGACAAAGGAAATACTACTGTATTAATCAATAAGAATGTATATGTGGAAAAAACAATGGAGTTTATAAGTAAAAATGATTGTAAAAAGTTGAGCAGTGACCCAACAAGTAAATTTCAGGCTGATGTGAGAAGAATGGTGAGTAATTCCAGTAGTATTTTTCAAGGGGCTTGGAAACGTGGCATATTTGAAATGAACCCTAGACCTCCTCTCCTAACTTGTCTCCCTAAAATCCATAAAGAAGGAATGCCTATGCGACCTGTTGTATCTTATATAAATGCACCTGCCTATAAATTAGCTAAAAAACTTAATACCATTTTTAAGAATTCTGTTGTTTTTAATCCAAAATTCACCGTTAAAAATTCTTTGGACCTTATAAATAAGATTAAAGATATTCAGGTACCCCGTAATTCAAAATTAGTGTCTTTCGATGTTACTAGTTTATTTACTAACATTCCAGTTCAACAATGTAAAGATGTAATTAACCGATTAATTTTAAATTCTCAACTTGATTTTGTAAGGAAAGATGAGCTATCCCAAATGATGAATTTATGTATAGATCAAAATTATTTTAAATTTAATGGGGATTGTTATACTCAACCAGGGGTAGCTATGGGATCGCCATTGTCTCCGCTATTAGCAGATGTTTATATGAACCATTTAGAAGGGATCATTGAAACAAAATTCAAAAATAATGTTGTTTATTGGTATCGATATGTTGATGATGTTATTGTCCTCTTCAATGGGACTGATAGGCAACTAGCTAATTTCTTTAATCAACTCAATTCTGTAGATCAGCATATTCAGTTTACTAAGGAAGTGGGGGGGAATGAGCTGAATTTTCTGGATTTAACTATAAAATTAGAGGGGGGTAAGCATGAATTTACAGTGTTTAGGAAACCAACCTATACGGACGTGGTTATTCATAATAGTTCCAACCATCCAGCATCTCATAAATTTGCGGCCTTTTATAGTATGATTAATAGGGCTTTATCGGTCCCAATGAATCAATTAGCTTTTCGGAAAGAAAAAGAAATAATTTACTCTATAGCGGAGAGTAATGGTTATCCTAGGGTTACAATAGATAGAATTTGGGGAAAGATTAGTAGGAAGAAATTTCAGTTAGCAGTCACAAATTTGGAAAGGGAGGATAAAGAACCAGATAATAGGAAGTGGGTTAGTTTACCGTTTTATGGGAAGATAACTCAGAAAGTGGGTCGTATATTAGAAAATAGGGGTTTCAGAGTAGGTTTCTATTCACAAAATTCTACGAAGAAATTATTAGGGAGTGTGAAAGATAAGATTCCCTTAGAGGATAAAGGGGGTGTGTATATATTAAAATGTGATTGTGGGATTCAATACGTAGGACAAACCGGCCGAAAATTTAAAATTAGAATGAAAGAACATAGTGATGATCTTAGGTTGGGAAGGGGTAGGGAAGCTTTTGAAAAACATTTGTCAGAAGAAAACCATAGAATTAGTTATGAGATAGGCAGTAATAATCCAGCCATTGGGATAGCTCATGTTTGCCAAAAAGGTCCAAAATTAGATGCTTTAGAATCTTTGGAAATTCAGAAAATTCACAATTTAGGAATATCTGTTAATGACCTGGATGTAATTAGGCGTTCCCCGTTAATTGACATTTTCTTGTGAGTCTTCCATTCACTTATTTGCCTTTCACATTACCTTTCACCTTTCTCCTTTTATGCCACCTTTCTAATGCCACGCCCATTAGAAGGCACATTTCACTTTTGTATATAAGTAACTTCTCACATCTTCCTCATTCTGTATTGTACTGATGATGGTCTAATCAACCGAAACGCGTCTACAAGTTTATATATTTTTATCGTGGAAATAGACTATTTCGTCTTAAATCGTCTTTTTTTAAGATGGATTCCCACTATCTCGCCGCATCCACCTTACATTATAGGAGAAGTATTTTAGTTTTAAAATAATAAATAAATTCTTGGTTTTTAATTTATTTCGTGGAAATGGACATTTCAAGTACCTATAAAAGTCGTGGAAGATTTATTAGAAACAGCAATATTTAATATTGTTGATTAACAGTTTTTCTCCTCAACCAAATACCTAACATTATTCCAAAACTTCCATGGATTCAACTTTTAATTTACCGTTAACATTTCCGTTAAATTTTTTTTTTTTTTTTCTCTTGTTCGTTTTTAGTCGGTTACTCACTGTTAATCTGGAAACTGCTGAACTGTTCGATAGTATTTTTTTCGTTAATTTTAACAGTTAACTTAGTTAATTTTAACAACTAATTAACACCCCACATGCAGATGAACTCACTCCTGATCTGAGAAAACGTCCACTAACTACCTATGGTTCGATCATTTGGAAAAATAACTTCACTCTTGGGAGGCATAGCTAGTAGAAGAAAAGGAACCGGAAGATATTTCACCTTATTAGAATTGGAAGTTGGAATGGAAGAAAAGAAACCAAACATTAGCTTGTTGAGAGCGAAAAGAGATAACACTAAGATAGTAAGAAGAAACATCGATAGAATCGCAAGTAAAATATCGATATCGTAAAAACATCGCGCCCAAAACATCGATGTTTAGAGAAAAACATTGATATCGATGTCGCAGCCCTAGTCACTAGGGCTGCGACATCGATATCTTGCCTAGTGCCTCTGTTACTAGTCTAGTGCGCATATCTCTTAGATGACTGGACTATCGAATACGGATGTACATAATAATATTACTATGTTGATATTATCAACTCATTGTCAATTTCCCACACAAACATGACAACAGCTGATAAGGTGGTAATTTGCGTGTCAAGCACCGACCCAGCGACATCTCAGCATCTACTCTCAGGTGAGGTGGTTAGTCCCACAGAGAGAAACCTCGTTGGACCGTCGTTAAACAACCACTTATAATAATATAATAGTATTATAGTACTAGTATGTCTATAATAGTATCATAGTTCTCCCAGGCTTTCGTTGAGTTCATTCAGCTGCAGTTTGTTCAAATCGTTGGTAATTTCAATGTTTTTCCTTACACAGGAAAGATCAATTTGCCCGGGTGGAAAAGCTAGAAATGACCCACCTCGTCGAGTTTAGCTTTTTATTGTACGGTGTACGTTTTGTTGAAAAATTCCGACACGATCCGCAGAAACTGCTCCGGGCGTTCGGCGTGTGGGAGGTGACCCGTGTCTTGGAAATATTCGATCCGGGCTTTGGGGAAAAGCTTGTAAATCCCTTTGTGGTGCTCGTGGGGTACGTAGTCTGACCTTTCGCCGCACAGAAACAACGTCGGTTTGTCAAAAACGGAGCCGGCGAAGTCCGGCAGCTCCACCAGCTGGTCGTGCTCGTTGGCGACGACGTCCAAATTCACCCGCCACCTTTTCACGAGAGGAAAATTGATAATATCCAAAAATCCCGCTGACCAGGTACCTAGTCACAAATAATCTTATTTACACCTCTCGGTACTGGCCCAATATGCGATATCAGCTCATTTTCAGAGACCAGTAGGTATGCGAATGGTAATGAGTGCCGGGATGTTGTACCTACCTAATGTAGGTACATATGAATAGGTATCTCACGCATTTGTTGCGTCTCGGTATGTCCCGGCCAAATTGCGAAAACAAAAGCGTGAGATATCAGATATAGATTCTAGATAATAGATTTAGAGAGATAGAGAATAGATTCTATTCAAACATCGGGAAAACTAAGGAATTTTTCAAGTATGTATGGACGTTTTTCAGAATGCCTGACAACCACTCAAAAAAAAATTTTTTTTCTTGTTCAATTTCATAAAAATTAGCTGGAAACATTTTTTCCGCATTAAACCCTTAAATACCCACCCATGACGCGGCTGAGCTGAATTTTCAAATTAAGTATTTTTTTAATTTCATAGGAATCTCATCCCGGTTCATTCCTGTAAGTAGGTAACACGTTTTTTCCAATGATGGAAAATCTTTGAAATTATAGTTTGTGGGGTTTCACCTTCAATTTTATTGCGAAATTCGTACGTCTCATAAGTATTTATAGCCATTTGTAAAGCCCAAGGAGAATCACGTCAGCTCGTCGTGTGACAAGAATGACTGTGACAGAAAAATGATGTTTTGCCCTTCCACCAAAAGAACCATAAAAATAGAAGAGTCCTCTTGTCATGTGACAGGAATGACTGTGACACAAATGACGTTTTGCCCTTTCACTAAATAATAGGTAGCCATGTTGTTTGTTTAAAAAGCAGCATGGAAGAATTTCTTCCCATGGTGGTAAATATTAAATATTAATAGAGTGAGCTCTAGCAGCTGAATTTCCTCCTAATTAACCTATACCTAGTGTTGAAAGTCGGTAGGTATACTGCACCTGGGAGACGTCCCGAATGGAACATGCTCGCGGGAGTGGAACGCGCATGTGCCACGAAATTTTACATAATATGTAAAATTTCGTGACACATGCGCTTTCGAAAATATTATTTTCTACGTACAACGGAGCCTTTGCTGGAGAAATATAACTCTGTCCGTTTGCATCCGCCAGAAATGGTTCACCACTCGTTGGAAACCTCCGATTTCATGCTGAAACTACACTCCCTAAAGCGCTCAAAAATTATAATTAGACGTTGTAAACCAGACGACCATTAGACGTTGTAAATCATTCGCTAGATCTATGACTGAAACAAGGTCCTTGGATGCTGAAATGATGCTCGAAATGCTCGAATGATGGGGGCTAATAGAGTGTCTTAATAACAATAGCTGAGACCAATAATGTTTGTAATTCAAGCAGAAAACTCAAAGCATTGGCTCGTTGACAAAAGTTGTCTGCCGTTCTGCAAAACGGCAGTACAATGACTGGAACGGGCGGTACAATAGTGGGCTTTAACTGTGCAATTTTATTGAACATGTGCAGTTTAGAAAAAGTGGACTTGCAGGGCTACCAACATTGTGGTTAATTGGTTAAATTTCCGTCGGGACGCGTGTTGTGATAGGTATTTACGAAAACGGGGTAAACTCGGAGGTCCAGATGTGGAGGTGCCAATCGATGAATCCCTTTTTCAGAGGAAACGCAAAATATAATAGGGTGGTAAACTAGGGTGGTAATGCAATAACGTTAAACAAGTAGTGAGTTCGCATACTGGGCTGATCTGAGTTCGCATATTGCACAAGTATCTACAGTACTGGTAGTGCCCCCTTACCTGAATTTATTTTTGTCTTTTATGAGGTTGGACAACAGGAATTTCCTCAACCCTTCATTCCGGATGTCTTTCCCGAGATCATCAAAGGCCTTTTTTCTCATCTCGGCGAGGTCCAACGAGTCGTCGATTTTTATCGCTTTGAGAGCGTTGTAGATACCGAAATAGCTCGACACGTGAGGCAGCGGCCCGACCGGCGAGATGTCGACGATGACTAGATCCCGACCGAGTTCCGGGTTCATCAGGAGCAGAGTCATTACAGCCCGACCCCCGAGTGAGTGCCCTGCGGAAAACAGTGGCGACACTTTTAGCTAGGCTTGCCATATATTTTTAACTCAAGTACAGGCCTTTCAGTGGTTTGGTTATACTGCTCCTCACTAGCATGCAGAATCGGAGGCCTCACTTTGCTCGGCCACTTCATGCAGACAAAGAGGGTTGGCTTAGCCAGTCCAACGCTGCCTAATAAAGGACTTCCATGCTCTAAACCCGAGGGGAAGAAGAGAGCAACAGCTTGGTAGTCTCCTTTGTTTGACGACCTAAGTTTGGCATTCGGAAGAAGGCTAGAGTCCAAGCGCCATCTGGATCAAAATGTTAACTAAAGATGCGCCCATTTGCGCCTGGTAGAAATTGCGCTCGATGGGCATGTTGGACCAGGCCCACCAAGAGGGGGGGCAAAGGGAACATTTTGCCCCGGGCCCGGACTTATACATGGGGCCCCAGCAGGCCCTAGAAAATAATAAAAAATGTAAAAGGGGGAAAAAAGAAAAAAATGGCTGAGTTGCCACTTGGCAGGCAACGTTGTCTGCCGTGTGATTGGGCCTTGTAAAACTCAAGCATTCTGATTCACAAGAAACCCAGTGAATCACAACAGAAAAAGGTCAGGATGAGGAGAGGGGCGGCGGCAAAGCGGTATAAAGGATGGAGCATCGAAAGGAAAACATTGATGTTCACCATTATTCGTACCATCGCTTACATGGGGGCCCTATGCTCTCTTTTGCTCCGGGCCCGCTTTTTCTCTCGGCGGCCCTGTGTTGGACGTAAAATAAGGCGTTGATTCTGGCACAATACTGAAAGATTTGGGTGCGAATTTGAAGGAGGGCATTTCTTCTTGGAGACCCCCTACTCATAGGTAGGACCTACCGTATTCTCTCATCATCCGGTACAAAAGTGCCAACATCTGGACAATTTTGCCTTTGTACAATACAAACACAGTATCTGAAATGCAATCGGTTTGTACAAAATACAAATTAACATAATATGGTAGGCCTACTTTAGGCTGGTATTTAACTATTATTCAGATAAATCAGGTCAGTCAGCTACCCAGAAGCAGTGATACCAACGTTAGAAATTAGCCTTATTGGTTCATTTCACAATTTCAGCTCTGGATCTGGAGGTTACATATGGTTGGGGGTGATTGAAAATGGTTAAAGCTTATTAGATGCCTGATGTAAGGCAAATGCCCTACCGATGAAGCTTGCATGATTATTTTCTATGCCCAACTCCATCAAAAGGGCTCTGAGGTCGGCCGCCATGTCCGAATAGCTGTGAGACGGCACGTGAGGACTGTCCCCGTGGTTCCTCAAATCAACAGCAATCACCCGCCGGTTCGTGTTGAGCGACAAATTCTTCGCCATTGTGTTCCAATTCTGCTTGGAGCCGAACAGCCCGTGCAAAATGCAGATGGGGCTCTTCTTGTCGAGTTTCCCCTCAGGGTCGTACGTCGCGTATGCCAGGCTGACCGGCTTGGAAGGTTTGGGTTCGGTTTTTTGATGTACAGATTTCCGAATATCACCCGTGAATGGGAATTTTGCTTCTCGTGTAGCACACCTGAAGAATCGCAGTCCTAGCATATCAGTTACAGGATTTCTTGTTCTCTTTTGAATGTAAATAAGCACTTAATTTTGAACGTGAGTAAATGGTAAAAACTGTCGGGTTTTGAAATCAATTTTACAATATTTTTTTCAACGAATCTGCACCCATAGAAATGCGTTAAAAAAATTAGAGTGACTTGGTAACTTCAGAATTTTACTACCCAGTCAAAATTAATTTCAACGTTGCCTTTCTTTTGCAGGAAGACATGGTTTGTCTTTCGTGCACCGCCACAGGAGAAAGAGTCTGCCTGGCAGCCGAAGGCTTCGGTAACCGTCATTGTTTCCTGGAAAACATAGCAGATAAGGTACTATCCGGTTAATGTAGAACTTTTCTCTACTGGTCATTGATTTCATTTTGAAATGATTGTTGTTACTTTGCAGAATATACCTCCAGACTTGTCAACATGCGTATTTGTGATTGAACAAGCTCTTTCGGTGAGGGCGTTGCAGGAGCTCGTGACAGCCGCGGGATCGGAAGAGGTAACATTTGTGCATGGTTTGTGTGGAAATTAACGCAAGGGTTCGGTTCAATTTAAACTTCGTGGAAAGGAACTGGAGCTTGAGAGGTGGTTTTGTTCTGGGATATGGCGTTTGCGTCATATTTGAACCGTCAAAGAGCGTCGTTGGTTGATGAAGAGTGGCTCTGGTTGGTGCCTTCGTCCCAATCGAATGACAAAATTTGTCATTTAATGCTAGCTCAGGATGCCATTGCCATTTTCTCTGGGTGTGGGTTGAGTTTAGGCTCACTGTACGTAACTTATCTACAAAAATAATTCCTGTACTCTTGTCTTTATCTGTTGCATTTATTAAAATGATTCATCTGACCAACAAAACCACAAAATAACGCAACAAACTCCAAACGCTTCAATGTACACTTGGCAGTTCATCAGAAGTGGGCTTTAACAGGATTATCCACCACTGATGCCTGCAGTGGTAGGAAACTGGTTATAGTATAACCGTTATACAATAAAAAATTAACGATGTTTCACTGTCAATAACTATACGTAATTGGATGACAAGTTTACGTGTTAACTTCGTAAATCAACATTTCATGTTCATCAAAACACAACCTTTTTCTCACACTATTGAGTGTATTTCAAGCCCATCCTCACCTCAAACTTGCATACCAACGACAACCCACTAACATTCGTCAATCCGTTCTATGTGAATAACGAGAGGAATTTTTTTCAGGAAGGAGATTCAATAGTAAGTACAAAATTCGGCAAAGGGAAAAGATGATATATACCAGTAAAATAAAGTTCAACGGTAGAACCTAAAGGTGACCCAAATTTTGTCGCATTTTGTTTCAAATTCGACAATTTTTTACAGGTTTTCCTTTTCGTTTTTTTGAGTAGACTAAACTGTTCCCGGCGGTTTTTTGTTGTTTTGTAGTAGTATATCGTTTAACATTGAAACCGTTTGCCGATCAAGAGTAACCAACTGTGTGACTCCTTTCGAAGAGTTGCGTTTGGTTAATTTTGCGGTATTTTTTCAATTTTCTATGCTTGGATTTTGTTATGAAATTGTTGTGAGTTTAAATTTGCCTCTGTAATGGATTGCGTCTGTAAAAAAGAAAAACACTGTGTTAAAGGGGATGGTTTGACATCGTTAGTGGTATGAGATTATTACGGAGGAGGAAGAAGATTATGGTTGGGTAGGAGTTGTTGGGAGTGGATTGAAATGAATATAAATAGTTAAGCGTATTTAGAGATATTTAAGGGAGGTGATTAGAGAATATTAGGAGATGTTTATAGCGGTTAGGAATCGTTAGTACTAGAGGAGTGGGTGCAAATATGGAACCATCAGTTGTTTTTTCGGTACCTATTCAGGGTACGAATTGTATCAAAATGTTTTAAATTGTATCAAACATTTTTTATTGTGAACCTCTTCAGAAACTTATTAACTCAACATTCCTCCGAGTAAATTAGGTACTGCTAAACCAAGACTTATGAACCTAGTTCATATCTCATTGGAACCATGTTTCCAAAAAAGTTTATTACTATCACAATATGGTCCCAATAACTTGGTATTTCAAGAGTCATGTCTTGGTATATCGTCCGTAGTACCCTCACTAAAAGATCATAATAATATGGTAAAACTCTGAAAAGGGTCATTCTACAAAAAGAGGCAAATTTGAGTAATTCGTAAAAAGTATAAAAAACTTAATTACCTACTTACATAGAAATTTCTAATAAAATAGCTAACTAGAAATTTCTCCCTTTTAGGAAAAACGTCAGATCATGGGTATGTCTAGAGGTTGATTGAGGATAGCGCTACCTAGATAATTTCTCAGAACGGAGCCAGCTGTGGTGATTCATAATTTAGATTTTGGTAAAGAAATAACCCAGTTAAGTCATCGCCGGATTTGCAAACTTGAAAAAAGTTTGATGCTTGATTACTCCAAAGTAGAAATTTGGGAATGGCTCCTTTCTGCTGCAATTGTCACTCATTAAAAAGCCAGTGTTAATATTTCCGCTTGCTTATGCTCTTTTACATAGTCATAACTGAGGTGGTCCATATTTGCACCCGCTCCTCCGAGTCGTTAGAGATCGTTAGGAGAAGATTAGGAGTGGTTGTGGGTGATAAGAAATGGTTTAGGGTTCATAGAGTCGATCAGGACTGATAGTTCGATAAGTACTTGATGGAGATAATTAGGGAAAAAGGTGGTTACCCCAACAACCTCCACAAACTTGTTTTTGGGCCCTTTCATTTCTAGCCACCTTCATACAGGTTGTTGATGATATGATCACATTTTGATTTCAGGGAAAGGGAAGTACCGGATCTGGACATAGGACGCTACTTTACGGTAACGCAATTTTATTGAGGCACCAAAACAGTGATATGGTGAGTCGGAATTCAATTTCAATTAACATGCAAAACTTGCCAAAGAGTCGAATCTAATAATGATAATGACAAATTGTACTATGTGTTCTCCTCCCGCAGTATCTCGCTTGTTTGTCGACAAGTTCATCAAATGACAAACTGTCATTCGACGTCGGTTTGCAACAACATTCCCAAGGTATACAAAAATTGATTTCGCCTGTGTTTGTGTGAAAGAAAAGCGTAATCAACTAATTGACAACATTTACAGGAGAGGCGTGTTGGTGGACGGTGCACCCAGCTTCAAAACAGAGGTCTGAAGGTGAAAAAGTGCGAGTTGGTGACGACTTAATTTTAGTGTCAGTCGCCACCGAGAGATATTTGGTAATCCATTTTGAAATAACAGACAGATTTTGAAAATCTATTTTTATAATTTTTTCAACGTGGCACTTATTATGTAACTCCTCAATTTAGCACACCACGAAGGAAAATGACCAGTCGATTGTAAACGCCTCTTTTCACGTGACGCACTGGTCCGTTCAGCCATACGGTACAGGAATTAGCAAGATGAAGTATGTCGGTGAGTGTAACACGACGGAGAATACTCTCAATGCGGAGTAATATTCGAAAAAAAAGGTTTACATTAAATTTTGTTTAAGGTTACGTCTTTGGTGGAGATGTGCTACGATTTTTTCACGGGGGCGACGAATGCCTCACAATACCTTCTACGTGGTCTCAAGAAGCCGGGCAAAAGTGAGTGTTAATATTCAAAGTCGAGTGATAGTTATTATAACCCTAATCTCTATTGCATTTCTTGTAGTGTGGTCGTATACGAGGGAGGTTCAGTTCTGAGTCAGGCGAGATCCCTATGGAGGTTGGAATTGGCCCGGACCAAATGGTCCGGCGGGTTCATCAATTGGTACCATCCAATGAGAATTCGTCACCTCACAACGGGCAGGTACCTCGGAGTGAACGAAGCCAACGAACTCCAATTGGTGCCCAGGTAGGTAAAACAAATTCAGTTGCTCAAACTTCACGTTACGAATACGAGCAGTACCTACACTCAATTTTGTTGCGAAGGGATGAAGCGACGACGGCCCTTTCCACGTTCATACTCCGAGTTGAAAAAGACGACCAGAAAGTGGTACTTGAAGACAAAGATCTGGAAGTGATCGGTTCCCCGATTATCAAGTACGGTGATACCACTGTATTGATGCAACACTGCGAGAGCAGTCTGTGGGTCACGTACAAGGTACGAGTGGTCTAAGTGGAATGGAGATGTCACAATAGCAAAACTGTCTTTATTTACAATAATTGTTTTTCTGTTTGTAGTCATTTGAAACTAAGAAGAAAGGCGTGGGTAAAGTTGAAGAAAAACAGGCTGTACTCCACGAAGAAGGGAAAATGGACGACGGGTTGGATTTCAGTAGAAGTCAAGAAGAAGAGTCGAGGACTGCAAGAGTCATCAGGAAGTGTTCGTCGCTCTTCCACAAATTTATCAGGTACGAACAGAGATTGGCAGCCCTGTTTCAGAATGCGAGCAACCTTTGAAATAGTTCAAAGATTTAGGTAATAAGTAGTTCCCTGGTAGGAGGCGCCAACACGCCCGCTTGGTTGGGCACACTGACTGGGACTGGTCACTATGCCAGTTCGCTTTTGTCAGTTTTGCATGACGGGGTTGGAGCAACATTATATTGACTTCCACGCAGTGCCAACCTTATCCTATCTTCTGCCCCAGACATTGAATTCTTCGATTCCTCCCTCTACACACTTAAGAAGCGGACCGCCTCTTCCCTTATTGATTTCGTTTAAAAAACGCTGCAAATTTTACACAAGGGTTTATTATTCTTTGATATAGGTTACAATGCAAAAATTATTTCTGTGTCAAAAGAAACAAATTTTGGAAGCCAAAAAGTTTTTGGATTTTTTTTTTGTTTTCAAAAAAATTGTTTTTTCAAGAATTCTTTATTTTTTTACTCGAAAAATATTTAATCTCCTGGGATCCTTCATAAATCCCATTTTTAGCCCCATGAAAGCCCTACAGATCGCCACAGTGTAATCGGATCGTTCCGGGACCCCAAAAAATGGATTCTACGTCCAAAAATACTTCGAAAGCGACACCTAAATCGATCCCATAGCTAAAAGCCTTTTAAAAAAACCTCCCGTAGCCCCATTTTAGCCCCATAGCGCCCCACGGGTTTGGGCGATCGGACTGAAAACCTTGCGGGCACAACTAGATGGTAAACCAAGTATTTTTTCAAAATTTAAGATTTAAAAAAAAATTCCTACTGCCCAAAACGGCCCGGACGGCGGCCGGCGGACGGACATTTAAAGTCCGAGCACACTGAAAGCGAACTGTCCGCCGCGAACCGATCGCGCGTCAGAGCGAACTATGTCCCCTGTGTTATAGCACCATCCGCGGTGGTTCGCTTTCTGTTTGGCGGGGATGGTGCAACAACACAGGGGAAACAGTTCGCTCTGACGCGCGACGGACAGTTCGCTTTCTGTGTGCTCGGACCTTTAGGATTTTGAATGTAGACCTCTTGAAACGGATAATGTCAAATTTTGAGGCCGATCGGAGTCGTCGACCCCCGTCGCGAAAACATAGGTGTATTATTCCAAGAATAATAAACCAAATTTGCCAACTTCTACTTTGATTTATTTTAAACAATTTCCAACTTCTGCTTTAATCGCCCCTTATTTGCTCATATTACTTATTTCTGGTAACTTTAATTTTTGTACTGTAATTATACCCCTCGTTAGGATTTCTTATAGTGTAGAATTGTAAACTCGGCTAGCCCGTAATAAACAAAATGAAAATGAAATTAAAAGTCCCAAGTTCTCATAATTTCGACCTGGGTGCTGAAACAACGTACCTTGGAGGTTTCAACGAATTATCCTCTCTATCTCCAAGCCAAACAGGTCATTTAGACAGATGTACCAATTATGGCAAGGTCAGGCGGTTGTGTAGGTAACTCAGCTGGTTCTGCTCCTTTCCATCAATCAGTGGTCCTACAGCGGGGTCTTGAAGTCGGGTTGCAATAGTTTAAAACTAGTTTGAAGGAGTTAAAGACTGTCTGGGGTTTAAAAATGGTTTGAGGAAGAGTAGAAACCGCCTTGAAGAGGTTTAAAACTGGCTCAACACCTTAACAGTGATTATAAACCAGCTAAAGAGGTGTGCGTTGGATTTCAGGGGCCTCGAAGAATTACAAATGAATAGAAGACACTCATTGTTTTGTGCCACAGTGAATCTCAATGAAATGGTGATGTGTTTGGAAGATCTTATCAACTATTTCGCCCAACCGGAAGAAGACACAGGTTAGTGATTGTGGCACGAGCAAACTTGTACTTTTGTCAACCAATCAATGTGAATATTTTTCTCTCTTTTTTCAAAAATCAGAACACGAGGAAAAACAAAACAAGCTAAGGGCTCTGAGAAACAGGCAGGATCTGTTCCAAGAAGAGGGCATCCTGAATTTGATTCTCGAAGCCATCGACAAAATCAACATCATCACTTCGCAAGGGTTTTTGGTCAACTTGGCGGGAGACGAGTCCGGACACAGTTGGGACATCATTTCCGGATATCTGTACCAGCTTTTGGGTTCGTTGGGCGTTTTGGTCCCCTGATGAACACTTCTGAGGTTAAATCAGGGAGTTAACTTGACTAAACTTTTTTTCCAGCTGCCATCATCAAGGGGAACCACACCAACTGCGCCCAGTTTGCCAACACGAACAGGTTGAACTGGCTGTTTAGCCGACTTGGGTCCCAGGCGTCGGGAGAAGGTTCCGGTATGCTGGATGTACTTCACTGCGTCCTCATTGATTCCCCCGAAGCGTTGAACATGATGAGGGTAAGGCCAGAATGTTGGTAAGCCTGATGACATTTCAGTGGACGTTTCGCCAACGCCTAGAAACACGAAATTTTACAACGCTTTTTAAAAAGCATTGTTTTTTGACATTTCTCAAGGGAAAATACCTTTTCCGAGCACGTCGTCGGTCCCTTCCGTCTCATGCATTTTAAACTTGAGGCCATAACCCTTTTGTATTAAAAACAAACCGGGCTTTTTATTTTTTGGACGACGCAACAGGGTCCGTAATACGTACCCGGTAGAAATCCCACCTAAGCCGAGATTCGGGAATATGTATGAGGGTCGTGGGGGTAAAAAGAGGTGGAAGGGCCTGTTTTATATTCAAAGCGATGTGTCGTTCGAATTAAGTGGGCTGCTTTCCACGACCGGGAATTCCTAAGACCTCGTAAATAAAAATGGCGTACTTTTAGGAATAATCCGCCGATCGCGACCTGGCGAGATATTTACGGATGGTACCAATAATTGGTTCTTCAATTATTGAAGAATTCCAGGGGTCAGATACGGATCGGTGGGGAGGAGGGAAGCCCCCAGACTCTGACCAGTGAACTCGAGATATTATTGGTTTTAAATACCTCTTGTTTGAGATATAATGGAGCTTTGGGTGTCGACCCCCGCCAGAAAGAAATACTGGATCCGCCCCAGCTCGAGGTCGTCTAAATAATTCATTTCGGCTAAGATCCCTAAGAGCTCTTAGAGCGCTAACAAGAGGTAATTCTATGTTTTCCAGGACATCATGAGATCTATACAAGTAATTCATACAGCCTCTATATGTATGTCACAAGCTAACTCAGGCTGAATAGGGGAAACGCTGGCCGGTACCACTTAAGCAGATTAGGCTTTAAAATTTTGTTTTTTTGTTTTTTTTTTTTCATCAACCTCTAATCCAAGCCCTCCCCTATTGGGTGGGGTGAGATCGGGCGCAAATGTGCGCACTCGCACCCAACTTTCTGATTTTAAATGGAGACCCCCGATATTTGGCAGATTCAGATTCCATGACAAATTTTACATTCCAAACGCCCATAGCCTTTGGGCCTTTGCGCCCAACCTAACGCCTAACCGTTTTCGCAGGACGAACACATCAAAGTCATTATCTCATTGTTGGAAAAACACGGAAGAGATCCCAAAGTCCTGGACGTCCTGTGCTCACTCTGCGTGGGTAACGGAGTTGCCGTCAGGAGCTCGCAAAACAACATCTGCGATTTCCTCCTTCCCGGAAAAAACCTCCTGCTTCAAACCCAATTGGTGGATCACGTTGCCAGGTACAAGTCCATTTCCATATGCTGTATTACACTTGATATGAACCGTCGAACAGTCTAACTCACAAAGTTGCTCCCAAATTGCAGCGTCCGCCCAAACATATTCGTTGGCCGGGTCGACGGCTCAGCCGTCTACCAGAAATGGTACTTTGAAGTCACCCTGGACCACATGGAACAGACGACCCACATGATCCCCCACCTAAGGATTGGCTGGGCCAACACGTCCGGGTAAGTTATCTTTACATCCAAACAATTTTTTTTAAATATTCCTTATTTTACGAGTTGTATATTTTTCAAGTTACGTCCCATATCCCGGAGGCGGAGAAAAATGGGGAGGCAACGGCGTGGGAGATGACTTGTATTCTTACAGTTTTGACGGATCGGCACTTTGGACAGGTAATGAACGAGAATTTGCAGGTTGAAACATGAGAGCATTTGGGTCGTACTTTAATGAAGAACCCTTATGACCCTTAACGGGGGGGGGGGGGGGGGGCCCTAAAACTAAAAATTAAACTCCCCAACAATAAATCGCCTGTACGCGCAAGCAGCCCGTAAACACTCCTGAGAGACCCCCAGTCAGATCCATCCAGAACTCGGAAACGGACGCGGATTGCCTCATCCTTACTAAACACGGCTTAGCTTGCCCCCAACCACCTCAAACAAAAATCTGGAAAGCGCTTTCCAACTTATGCATACCTGTCAACCAACTCGACATGTGGTTCAAGATCACAATCTGAAGGGAATTTACAAATTGCCCAACAAATCTGGGAATTACTCTAAATTTAAATTACAAATACTACCCTTAAAAGTGCTCTAACTGCCCGAATTACCTCCCAAAAAATTACTTTATGAATGTGACTTTCAAGAAATTAATTTATAAGGAGGTCCATATATATTTTATTTTTTCAACTTAGGTGGAAGAAAGACTATTGTTTTGATCAACAACCTGACGCCAAACGGGCCGTTCATCAAGAAAGGTGACGTCATCGGATGTGCTTTGGATTTGACGATCCCTGCCATTCGGTTTACGTTCAACGGAGCTCCAATCAACGGCTGCTTCACCAATTTCAACCTCGAAGGGATGTTCTTCCCGGTGATAAGCTGTTCGTCAAAGCTCAGGTGGAAAATATTTGCGATACGATGGTGCTATTGTAGCTCAATTCGCAGGATATTATTGACAAATTTGGTTTACAGCTGCCGATTCCTTCTTGGAGGTGATCATGGACGGTTGAAGTACTCGCCGCCCGAAGAGTTCTCCCCGTTGGTGGAGAGTCTGCAACCTCAGCAGATCCTATCCATAGACCCCTGCTTTTATTTTGGCCAACTGTCCAAAACCATACTGTCTGGTCCGTTTCCCGTCGAGTCTGACACCGCTTTCGTACCGGTCCCCGTCGACACTACAGCGGTGAGTAAGAATAGCCACAAGTGGCCACACTTTATACGGTACCAATTGACAATAATAATTTTGATCCTCTTCAGGTGACTCTTCCCAACCATGTAGAGACCATCAGAGACCGATTGGCGGAAAACATCCACGAAATGTGGGCCATGAACAAGATCGAAGCCGGATGGATATTTGGGGAAGTTCGAGACGACATTCGGAGAGTTCACCCTTGTTTGGTTCAATTTGAAAAGTTGCCGGCAGCCGAAAAAAGATACGACACTCAATTGGCAGTACAAACGTTGAAGTAAGTTTTTCTGCAGAGGTTTTAAATGAGTAAAAATCCTGTATCTAAAAAATTACTCCTTTTCCAGAACTATCATCTCCTTGGGGTATCACATTTCCGTTGACAAGCCCCCGTCCAGAATAAAGAACGTGCGCCTGCCCAACGAGCCTTTTCTTCAACCTAACGGCTACAAACCGGCGCCACTCGATCTCGGCGCCATCAACCTCACCCCCAAGATGGAGGAGCTCGTGGACCAACTGGCAGAAAACACGCACAACCTCTGGGCCAAAGAAAGGATTCAGCAGGGTTGGACTTATGGCCTGAACGAAGTAAGAACGACCAATGATTTTAACACAGAATGTGTTTTTATGGAGGTTTTTCGGTTTAAAGGCGTCTGAGGCGTGATCGTAAGGTGGAAGATCCCCCCCAGTCCACGACCCGTATTGCCCGGCCGCTCCAAACCACTACTAGTGTGGGTCAGCTGGCCATGTGTCGCCTTTTCAAATTAGATGTACCAGAAGCGTTAGTTGTTTGTGTCTTGGTGTAAATGTTACGGTGGAAGCCCGAATTTGGTCAAAGCTGAGAACAACCGCGGATTGTTGGCATTAGTTTGTGATAATCGACCCACTTAAGAGCGGGCTCCCGTGTCGGCCATGTTTCCTGCTCCCATAAGGAATCAACGTTATTCTCCCGCCATCATAAATCCTCGAATTATGCACCGATTTTCATGATTTTTTTTTTAATCTTCAAGTGAGACTATTGTCTAGCGATCCGTCGAGGCATTTTTGGAGCGAAATGTCACTGGAAGCTGCAATTCATCAACAAAGTCACGTCTAAGGGTGTTGCTCTCTTCAAGTGACCATTGCTTGGTTGGAAGATGAGTTATCGAAAATTCGCCTCGACCCTTGTCATCCTTACATTTCACGCTTTAATTCAAGTGTTCAAACGATAAAATCCGTTGATTTTTCGCGAAGTTCTGTGAGCGGGATGATGCATGCGCAATTTGATGGGTTTTCGAATGTCCGAAAAGTAGCGGGCGTCGAGGAAGTTCGGGGGGTTCTACGCTAGAGGCCACCAACCTCAACCACCCTCGGCAACCTTACCATTAAGGGTTGACTGTTGTCAATGATGTTTTATTTTTGCTTGACAACGGAGAACTCTCCTTTTCATTGTTTCTAGCCTAAGCCCAAAATTTCAGTTACCTATATGCAACCAGGTAGGTATCAGGAAATTTTTAGAGCTAAATGATTTTACCGGCACACAGTGGGGTAAAACGGGTGTTTTTCGGAAAAAGGCTGCAAATTTTACATAAGAGTTCATTATGTTTTTATATAAATTATTTAAAAAAAGTAATAAACAGGTAATATAATATATTATTTAATAGGTATAATCGTATAATAGGTAATATATAATACGTTGTTATATTAGGTACTATATTTATTTAATAATTGAATTATTATTTTTAATTGATATTATCAATTTAAAAATTGATATTATCAATTAAAAAATCAATTATTCGAATTTTTTTCTTGTAAAGTTTGTGGAGGGATGTGGGACCCCGATGAATGGATTATGTGCCAAAATTACTCGGAAAACGTCATCGCATTCTGCTTCCCAAACCAAAAACCTTTAAAAACTCTACTGATACATTTAAAAATCTAAAAAAGCACACGTGGTCAAACTAAGCATGCGATGCAGTCTATGGGGTCACTCTGACCCAATTCAAATGGGTCAATTGACCCACCAACTCATTCTTTCTCACTATAATTCAACTCCAATATGAGACATAATATGAAGCTGGTAATTTCAAGCGATTGTATCTACAAAATTTCATAGGATATCATAGTGCCTGTGGTCCATAATTGACTGTACCTACAGGCCAATGTTTGACCTGTTGTGGGCCAATCGAATTATGCTCAAAAAGTGGAAAGTAGCAAGTATTAAAATTCTGGTTCTGAGCTTATGAGTAGAAGAGAGAACTCCTTCAAGGTCCAAATTTTCGTGTCTCGGTGTAGGTAGTTTGTGATCGGTGTAATTCGTGTCGGAGGTGGAGACTTTTGATCGGCCGCAAAATGTCATTATACGTTTCAAGATGTGTAGATTCTAAAAGCGAAAATAAAGCGCAAAAACAATTGAAAATTTGCATTTTTTTCCTAGCAATACCCCCAATTATCATAATATATGAGTGACCCATCATCTACGCCCATCTATGAGTGCCCATGCTATTGCTAGGTAAAAACGCTTCAAATATTACACAAGGGTTTATTATTCTTTGATATAGGTTAATTAGGAATCTCTGGGGCTTTCATGGGGCTAAAAATGGGGTTTTTGAATGATCCCAGAAGGTCAAATAAGGTTTATTTTCCCCGAGTTTTGGACGCATAATGCATTTTTTGCGGTCCCATATTTGTCCAAACGTTATACAGGAGGAAATTTTATTTTAATTTTTTCAAAAATATTTTCTTATTGACACAAAATTAATTGTTATCACAAATAACATTTAATAATAAATCCTTTAGCAAAATTTGCAGCCATTCTTTCTAGCTGTGCACGCAAGGTTTTCAGCAAGACGGCACATAGGTTTTTGGCTATCGAGCGGTGCATACCGAATCTCTCTTTGTAGTCCCGTTTATTGCACAATGACGAGGGTCGCTTACAGGTACCAGGTAGGTAGTCAAAGACGGTCTGATGAGACGGTTTCGCAATGGGAGCTCAATCCCCCCAACATACAGGACAACGTTACCAGATTTTTTTTCAGTTTCCCACCTAGTCAAACTTGGCTAGTTGAAGCTTTTCACGCCGCAGGACATGGCGCTGTTTTGGCAGCCCCCTCTTAACACGGATGGATTTGTCAGTTATCGAGAACAGGGTCAATACAGAATTAAGTGCATAATTATTAACCTTTGAACCCTGGTGAAGATTATAGGCGCGATTATAGGCGATTACTGGCTTTCGCCAGTCGAAAGCTCGGCGAAAATGGCGAAATTCTGTTTTGACCCCGTTCCCTATATATGACGAATATCTGACCAATTCATCATTGTTGAAATTCACCGAGGTGGAAAACATTACCCCTGGCGAAAGTCCAAATCCCGGGCTGTCGCCAGTCATTGTCGACAATCCCAATCGGCGAGTGGCGTAGGTGCGAAAACAATGTTCTCTTAGTTGACTCTCGCAGTCAGTAGCCTATTGGTGTTATCATGCCAGTGCCTTGTGCTTCAATGGATTTTCATAGGGAGCAATTTGGACCATGGAATCGGAATGTGGAAGCCTGGGGTATGTACACTCAAATGCCATTGAAAAACTACATTCAGCACTAATACAATTTATTTGCATTTTAATTTAAATGCAAGTTTAACGGCTGAGGGCCTCCAAGGCTTGCCAAGATGTTCCCAAGCTTTGCAGAGCTCTCCAAGACTTGCACAGCAGGCCCCAAGCTGGATATGGGTTTGCAAGGCTTGTAAATCTGGTCCCTCTGAACATACTGGCAGCAAAATTGGTCGAGAGATGTCCGCCGTTTTTTTGCTGTTTCCAAAAGAGGAAGTCGACCGTTTTAAATTTGTCTGAAACGGGAGTCGATCGTATCTGGAATGGATCACATTTTTTTGGATACCTTTATTATAATAAAGGTATTCTACTCGAAATTACATTTTTACTTTTCATTTCGGACTTTCCCTAAAATTCCTTGTTCATTCTCCACAATCACTGGTTAAAGCCTTTAGTGACGTTACGGGCTTCCACCAGCAATGTCGGTGATTGTCCAACATTCACTGAGCACGTAACATAACACCAACATTCGCCGTAACATAAATATGGATGAATGACGGATTAATTTTATTTATTCCACCAGCCCTCTGTGAAATTACCCAAAAACACATTCTGTGTTTCATTGTTTTTGGCATTTCGCGAAATCTTGAGACAAATCTGAGAGATCATACCTAACTTATCTCGCTCCAGGACCCTGACTACTGCCGAAGCCCTCATCTTGTGCCCTACTCGAAAGTGGACGAGCTCATCAAGAAAGCCAACAGGGACACGGCCAGCGAGACCGTCAGGACACTATTGGTTTACGGGTATAACCTCGACCCACCAACCGGTGAACAAACAGAAGGTAAACAATCAAAACGAACTGACTTCGAGTAAAATGCTTTTCATCGCGTGATTTCCATAATTAACCTGTTTACAGCTCTTCTGGCTGAAGCGGGACGCCAAAAACAGATGGCATTCAGAACGTACAGAGCAGAAAGGACGTACGCTGTAACCAGCGGAAAATGGTTCGTGCTGCCGAAGAAAATTCTCAATTGATAACCCCAGTAAAAATTCTCTTACTAGGTACTTTCTGTCTCAGGTACTTTGAATTTGAAATCCTCACCGCTGGACCAATGAGAGTGGGTTGGGCTACAGCTGACTGCCCCCCAGGAAACCAACTAGGAAACGACGATCACTCCTGGGCCTTCGATGGTTGCAATGTAAGCTATTTTGATTCTCCCCTAAAGATGACATACCCTCGAACAAATTAACTCATGTGATTTTGCCGAAACAGGAAGAAAAAGTGAGTTCAGGGATATCCGAGTCTTTCGGCCGAAATTGGGCAGTTGGAGACGTAGTTGGAGTTTTCTTGGATTTGATTGACCACACAATTAGTAAGTACGGGAACGTTTGAGCAGGACGTCCATTTCTACTCCAATATGAGATCCATTGGTTCATTCTCACCAGGTTTTTCACTCAACGGGGAATTGCTCATGGACACGATGGGAGGTGGTGAGACGGCTTTCACAGACGTTCAGGGCGACGCTGGTTTTGTACCCGCCTTCACGCTGGGAGTCGGTCAAAAAGCCAAACTCGTCTACGGTCAAGAAGTGGACGCTCTCAAGTTCTTCACGACATGCGGTCTCCAAGAGGGCTACGAACCTTTTTGCGTGTAAGTAACCGATTGAACCTTCGCTGAACCCTTCGATTGAACAGTTTTAAACGATAGCTGGTTTTCAGGAACATGAACCGAGCCGTCACTTACTGGTACACAAAAGACCAGCCGATCTTCGAGAATACCGACGACTACGCGGACACGAGGATCGACGTTACCCGAATACCACCGGGATCGGATACACCACCGTGCCTCAAAGTCAGCCATAATCTGTTTGAAACTATGGAGAAGGCCAACTGGGAATTCCTCAGGCTCTCTTTGCCCGTCATATGCGAGTCATCATTTATTGAGTAAGCTCAAAAATTTGGTATTTAATATCTCATACACATGGTTGATTCCTTTACTGATTCACCAACCTATTCGTTCTAGTGAACAAGAGAAGATGAGGAGATGGAGAGAGATCAAAATGAGGCAGCAGCGCCTGTTGATGGAAGCGGAGCAGCAGCAGACTCCAGCTCACCTAGAACAAATCATGATGAAATCAGGATTCAGCATGAGCGACATCAAAGGTCAGGCTAAAAAAAGTTTGGTAACTTAAAATTTGGTATACCATGTCCGGGAAAGATGAAGAAACACTGAGCGCAAAGTATTGATGGCGCGAAAACAAAATCCGACTCTGAGTCAAGACTTGAATAAATACAGTGAATTATTAGCCATTTGAATATATTCAAATGTCTAATAATTCACCGTATATATGTAGGGATGGAAATGGTGACAATATAACGAACCTGCTTAACGGATGACAGGTTTGTCCAGTGGATACGAAGATGCCGGCGAGTCAGATGATCCAATGGGCCGGTCTATGGCTAAAAACGCCAAAGGGCAACCACAAGGGCCGTCCAGACCACCGAGGAAAGGTTCCCTGTCGAGGCCCGACGATGTTATCATGAACGGAACAATGGATTCAGGTGAGTCCACGCGGCCTGATGTAAGTGAGCCCTAGATACAACAGGATAATTCTACCTAATTTAAAAAAAAATAAAAATTTATTTTAAAGGTATGAACAGGTCGACGAGCGAACTCGATTTCAACCGATACAACGGCGAACTTTCCGACAGCGACAAAAGTCAGAAGAAGAGAGGCCGCTCCCCTTTCAGGTAAAGACATTGTGTGACATTTGACTTTACTGACCGAAAAACTCCATCAACCATCCTTTACTGACCGAAAACCTCCATCAACATATGTTATTTTCGTCGTCAGGTTTTTCTCGAGGAAAAACCGCGATGCAAGCGGGAGTGCAGAAAGGCCGAAGAAAGATCGTCTACAGGAACCGCAGATGATGGAGCAGCAACCAACGCCAACATTGCAAAGGGGTGGAATCAGAGCCACAAAAGGAGCAGGGGTATGTTGTTCATGAAGAAATTCCGCTTCACCTATGAACCCTATTTATTAACACTAATTTACAACTGCTAACTCTGATATTCCGGGTTCAACATTATTAAGGTTGTCTTCTCTTTCAGGATATGAAACCGCCCTCTCCAATGGCTACTCCGAAGCAGCAAGGGCAGCAAACCATGTCTATGCCGGCTGTAACGGGGGTGGAGACCATCGGAAACGAGATATTTGACGCTGAATGTCTCAAACTCATAAACGAGTATTACTACGCGGTGAGGATTTACCCCGGTCAGGACCCGACCCACGTGTACGTCGGATGGGTGACGACTCAGTTCCACCAGCATACCGACAAGTTCAACCAAGGTTGCGTCCTCAAGAGCACCGTCGTCATCGAGGATGCGTACGGCAGAGTATGCGACCAGTAAGTAATTTTCGGAAAATCGCTCCCCAGACCGCACAATACACACCTCGCTAATTTAAAATACCTTCGCAGCATTGAACGACAAAATTGCTACTTGGTGAGAGCGGATGAACTGTACAACGAAGTTACTCAAGATGCCTCAGGGAAAGGGGCATCTCAAGGGATGATCATCGGTTGCTCCATCGACTCAGCCACTGGTTATATCAGCTTCACTTGCGAAGGCAAAGAAACCAAACACCGATGGAGGGTACATGAAAGAGTCAACAATATAATGAATTTCTTGGACAGTTTTAACCTGAGTATTGCTTTCAGATGGAACCAGAAACCAAATTGTTCCCAGCCATATTTGTTGAGGCCACAAGCAAAGAGATACTCCAGATAGAGCTGGGCAGAACTCCAACGTCTTTACCGTTGTCAGCAGCTGTCCTCCGTAACTCCGAAAAACACGTTATACCCCAAGTGAGTGATTTTCACTCTTTCGGTGCGTCTTATGAATATTATGAATTTCAACATCATTGTGTTTGCAGTTCCCGCCGAGGCTGAAGGTGCAGTGCCTGATACCTCACCAATGGGCGAGGGTTCCGAACGTGGCGCTGCACGTACACGCTTTGAAGCTGTCCGACATCAGAGGGTGGTCCATGCTTTGTGAAGACCCTGTGTCCATGATCGCCCTCCACATTCCGGAAGAGGACCGCTGCATGGACATTTTGGAATTGATCGAGATGGACAAACTACTCTCGTGAGTGAAAGTGAAGCCGGTAGAGTAATTGGGGATAGTCAAATACTAATTTTGAGCTTTCAGGTTCCACGCTCATACGCTGACGCTCTACGCAGCGCTCTGCTTCCAATCGAACTATAGGGCGGCGCACGCTCTCTGCCAGCATGTGGACCAAAAGCAGCTCCAGTACGCCATCAGAGCAGAGTACATGTCGGGCCCTCTTCGGCGTGGTTTCTACGATCTCCTCATAGCTTTGCATCTGGAATCCCACGCCAACACCATGTGAGCCTATGAAAATTATACTCGTTAACGAGCGTCAAGTGTAATCATACTAAACTGCATTTGCTAACAGGGACGTATGTAAGAATGAATTCATCATTCCGTTGGGGCCTGAACTGAAAGAACTGTACGAAGATCCAGACATGGGGAACAGCTTGAAATCACTCCAAGCTACTTCGGTTGTGCCACAAATGAAAATGTCGGACATATCTTTGTAAGTGTCGTCATCCTGCTTCAGGTTTTTGTACATTCCATAAACGACAAAACTCTACATTGTCGTTGCTGTTTCAGAGACGCTTCAGAAAACATCCAGACGCTCTACAGCCCCTACTTCCCTCTGGATGCCGTCAGAGACTACATTATGGTCGCCCTTCACGAAGCTGTTGAAATCAGCCAGGTGCACAACAGGGACCCAATCGGGGGCTCCAACGAGAATTTTTTCTTGTGAGTACCGGCAGCTTAGTCATAGGCGTACGCCCGGGGGGGGGGGGGGGGGGGGGGGTCGAAAAAAATACACTTTCAGATCAAAAGAGAACCCGAGGCGGCTCATGTTATACATTTAAAGGGGAAAAATTCAACTTGGATCGAGTTAGGTGTCGTTTTCTAAGTATTTTTGGACGAAGAATCCATTTTCGGGGGAACCGGAACGATCCGATTTCACTGTGGGGATCTATGGGGTCCGTTTCATGGGGCTACAAATGGGATTTTTGAAGGATCCCAGGAGATCAAATATTTTCCAAGTAAAAAAAAAATGTTCTTTTAAATTTTGAAATAGAAAAAATTTTCCAAAATGTTTTTTTCAGTGATGCAGGATTAATTTTCGCATAAGTAACCTGTATCAAAGAATAATAAACCCTTGTGTAAAATTTGCAGCGTTTTAGTTTAACTACTATAGTTGGCAGCATGCCTACCTGCAATATTTTTTAGCCCCCCCCCCCCCCCTCCCCCGAAAGGAAAACCTGCGTAAGCCCTTGTTAGACGTTGCTATCGTCACAACGCGACTTCTAAACAACTTTTGTCTTCAGGCCCCTTTTGAAATTGACCGACCGTCTTCTTCTCGTCGGCATGTTGCGAGACGAAGACGTTATGAAGCTGCTCATCATGTTCGACCCGGAAACGTGGGATCCATCATTCGACAAAGGTTGGTACAACTGTCAGGCCACATTCTCAGGTCATACTCCGCAATTTTTTGTCATTTCTACTTTTGTTTTTCAGAGGGCAAAGACGAGCACCGCAAAGGCCTCCTCCAGATGAAGATGGCTGAAGGAGCCAAACTGCAAATGTGTTTCATCCTTCAGCACCTCTGCGACATCCAATTGAGGCACCGTATCGAGCAAATCATCGCTTTCAGCTTCGACTTTTGCGGTGACATTCAAAATGTGAGCTCAACAAAAAAAAAAAAAAAAACGCCGAAATTGCCTTAGAAACAGCCTGAAAGCTCAGTACGGCGGGCGCACAGTGGTGCGAACCCCCCCCCCCCCCCCCCCCCCAAGCGGCCAAAACCCCTTTTCATGGGAGTATTTCAATAAAACTCCGTACACTTATGTTTTTTGGGGCGTAGAATCCGAATTCGACGCCAGTTATTGCGCTACAATTTTTTAAGACCATAATTCAGGATTTTAATGGGTATACTCACTGGCTCTCCGCCACGTACAGACTGTACAAACATTCAACATTCACATCAATTCAGGAATTTTATTTTTTAAGGATCAACTGCGGCGGTACATTGAAATCAAACAGACGGATCTGCCGGCGTCAGTAGCAGCAAAGAAAACGAGGGAATACCGTTGCCCGCCCAAAGAGCAGGTTCGTTGAGAAAGATTCAGTCTACCTAAAAAAAAAAAATTGACCAAATTAAGAATTTTCTTTGATTTCTAGATGAACGCCATCATTTCGTTCAAAAATCTGGAGGAAGACGACGAGTCGTGCCCTGTGGGATCCGAGTTGAAAGAAAAACTAAACAGCTTCCACGAACAGCTGTTGGCCAAAGTGTCGCTTTCAGCGCTTCAAGAACCTCAAGAAGAGGTAACCAAAGTGATTAAAGGTTAATAGTGTTTCCGCATAGACAGTAAATAATGGAGTACATATGTGTGCAGGAACCAACGGAAGAACCTGAGAAACCCGGAGTGTTCAAGAAATTGTACAATCTCATCAACAGAGTGAAAGAACTGGATGAACCTCCCAAGGAAGAGCCAGAGCCTGAGAAAAAGACTCCGGAAGGTAAACAATTACATACGGCTTTTACCGGCTTATCAATGAGGAGACTATTCTGAAAGTGTTGTGATTTCAGAGGTGTTTAGAAAAGTATTGATCAAAACGATCGTCAGGTGGGCTGAAGAATCTCAAATTGAGACGCCATCGTTGATCCGGGAAATGTTCAGGTAATTAAGGTAGTAGAACTTTACAATTCGAACAAAACGAGAATAAATGTCTCCAATTATTAAATATTTGGTTGCAGCCTCCTTGTAAGACAATACGACACAATCGGAGAAATTATGAGGTCATTGAAAACAACGTATGTCATCAACTTTAAGACCAAAGACGACGTGGCTCTCATGTGGGTGGCATTGGGTCAAATTAGAGCTTTGTTGCCTGTACAGATGTCACACGAAGAGGAGGGACTTATGAGGATGCGGTTGAAGTAAGTAACATTTACTTAGGTACCTACTTCAACACAATATGTACATTTAATGTACATGTTGTGGAGAATCTCACATTCACTGAGAACATCGCCTTTAATATTGCAGGAAATTCGTCAACAACCACACCTTTTTCCAACACCCAGACCTCATCAGGGTGTTGAGGGTTCACGAGAACGTGATGGCCGTGATGATCAACACTCTCGGAAGACGGTCTCAAGCCCAATCGGACACTCCTCAGACGGGCGAAGGCGGCGAGCCCGTTGCCAAAGAGAAGGACACATCTCACGAAATGGTCGTCTCGTGCTGTCGGTTCCTCTGCTACTTCTGTAGAAGTTCGAGGCAGAACCAGAAAGCCATGTTTGACCATTTGGCTTTCCTGCTCGAAAACAGCAACATCCTCCTGTCCAGGCCGTCGTTGAGAGGTTGCACGCCGTTGGACGTCGCGTATTCCTCAGTCATGGAGAATACCGAGCTTGCTTTAGCCTTGAGGTAAGACCATTAGAATTTTTGCTACGGATACTGCGCGAAATATTCGTTTACTACTTAAACCTTGAAATTGTAGAGAACATTACCTGGAGAAGATCGCCATCTACCTGTCACGGTGCGGTCTTCAATCCAATTCCGAACTGGTGGAAAAAGGTTATCCTGATCTTGGTTGGGATCCAGTGGAAGGAGAAAGATACTTGGATTTCCTCAGATTCTGCGTATGGGTCAATGGTGAGTTACATTCTGGTAGAAATTACGTCATTCGTGAACAGTTCAGAACTGAACAGATCCATCGTGTTTCCAGGGGAGAGCGTTGAAGAAAATGCCAACTTGGTGATCCGCCTGTTGATCAGAAGGCCTGAGTGTCTTGGACCAGCACTTAGAGGTGAAGGTGAAGGTCTACTCCAGGCCATCATCGAAGCCAACAGGGTACGAAGCCTGCAGTGGTCATCAAACAAATCAATTTTTACCAAAGTTCTGACGTAAAGTGATTTACAGATGTCCGAGAGGATAACGGAGAGAAAGAAAATGATGGATGAAGGAGGTGGGCCAATAGATTTGGGATTCGAGCATCCACTTCCAGAGTCTGATGAGGATGAGGATTACATCGACACGGGAGCTGCCATCTTGGCGTTCTATTGCACACTGATTGACCTGCTTGGCCGTTGCGCTCCAGATACATCTGTGATTGCTCAAGTAAGTACAAAACCGCCAAAAAGTGGATTCAGATTGTATGGAAGAGTTCATTCATAATGTTGCAGGGGAAAAATGAATCTCTCCGGGCCCGCGCTATCTTGAGGTCTCTGGTACCACTTGAAGATCTCTTTGGAGTACTCAGCCTCAGGTTCACTCTGAACCATCCAGCCGACGGGGAAGCCGCACCAACCAGTGACATCCCATCAGGTCTCATTCCCTCGCAGAAGCAAAGCATCGTTTTGTTCCTGGAGAGAGTTTACGGCATTGAAACCGCCGACCTGTTCTTCCGACTGTTGGAGGAGGCTTTCCTGCCTGATCTGAGGGCTGCTACCATGCTGGACAAAGTAGGTAGCCGTTTTGGGGGGAAAAACTTGCTGGTATCATCTACTAAGTGTACATGTATGACCACTGATGCACTGGCAATTTCAAGGCGGATGGAGGTGAGTCGGAAATGGCGCTAGCCATGAACCGCTACATTGGCAATTCTATTTTGCCTCTTCTCATCAGCCACTCAAACTTCTACGGCAACGCTGACAACTACGCCAGTCTGTTGGACGCCACTCTCCACACCGCCTACAGGATGTCGAAGAACCGGATGCTTACCAAAGGGCAACGAGAGGCTGTTTCGGACTTCCTCGTCGCCCTCACTAGGTAAATGTCGTTATGAGGTGACGAGGCGATGAGGTGACAACCGACACAGCAATATTGACTTTTCACTTTGCTTCCAGCCAACTTCAACCGAACATGCTACTGAAACTACTGAGAAAATTGACTGTTGATGTGTCGCAGCTGTCTGAATACACCACGGTGGCGCTGAGGGTAAGCGTGACGTTTCACACAATTTAAAGACCCACCACAATGTGTAATCCAACCAGAACTCTCCATGTTGCAGTTGCTGACTCTCCACTACGACAGATGTGGAAAGTACTACAGCATATCAGGACAAGGAGGATCAAGCGACGAAGAGAAGAGATTGACAATGATCCTGTTTAGTAACATCTTTGATTCCCTTTCCAAAATGGTAAGTTGTATAAAAACCTCAGATAGGTTGCAAGTATGCCAGTAAGAGTTTGAGTAATTTGCTTCACACATTCGGATTTTCACTATAGGACTACGATCCGGAACTGTTCGGCAAAGCTCTTCCCTGCTTGACGGCCATTGGATGCGCACTCCCGCCAGACTATTCGCTCACCAAGAACTACGACGATGAGTGGGAGTCCTCTAATGCGGGAGAGACCTCTAACGCACAATACAACCCAACTCCCATCAACACATCATCGTAAGGGCTTCTTTGCGAATAAGTTACACTTCAAAAGGTACTATTTTGCCTAAACTACGTGTCATAATTGCAGGGTTTCTCTGAGCAATGACTTCAACACGATAGTTCAGAAGTTTTCGGAGCACTACCATGACGCGTGGGCCAGCCGGAAAATGGAAAACGGATGGCAATACGGTGATCAGTGGTCCGACTCGGCCAAAACCCACCCGCGGTTGAAGCCGTACACGATGCTTAGCGATTATGTAAGTAAGGAGTCACAGTGGAAAAGGATGCGACAGGTTGGGGAAACAGTTTAACGATTAATTATTTTCCAGGAGAAGGAGCGGTACAAAGAACCGGTGAGAGAATCGCTGAAGGCCCTTCTGGCAATCGGTTGGGGCGTCGAGCACACGGAAGTGGAAGTGGCGTCTAACAACAGAGGGAACTCCATCAGGAGGCAATCCAAAGGAGCGGTGGGAGAACCCGGCAGCTACCATCCGAACCCGATTGACATGTCCAATCTGACGCTCAGCAGGGAAATGCAGAACATGGCCGAACGTTTGGCTGAAAATTCTCACGACATTTGGGCTAAAAAGAAGAAAGAGGAGTTGTCTCAAATGGGTGAGTGAATCGAAAAGTTAATCGTGAGAAGGGGTCAATAACACATCAACTTCCACCAGTGCCGAGTTTTCGGGAAATTTATTCCCAGCCCTGATGATGAAAAATTTCCAAACGTTAGGCCTAACTGTGCCTGCACTTGTGGAAGTTGAGTAGTTGACCTCTCTCCCCTTCATCTGTTGGATCGTGGGTCGAGTTCTGCCGCGTGCGTCTAACTTATGAGCAGAGACGAGTAACATTTGTCATTTATTATTGCGATTTATGTAATTTATTCCATGGCATTTATGCCATTTATTTTTCGTGGTTTATGTCACTTATTCGACCTGAATGGCCATTTTATGTCATTTATAAATTATTTCATGTCAGTTATTTTTCAAGTTTTGGCTGTCCTAGAAAGTTCTAAATCATTCTAAAACCTGGATAAAAGGAAAGACAAGGAATTCACGAAATTTACGAGGGAAATCGTTCTAGAATCATGAGAACTAAGCGTTCACCTTCACAATTTGAAATTCCTTACCTAATTGGTTTTGTCATTATTTACTCCACAGGTGGTGCCATTTCTCCCCAGCTGGTTCCATACGATTTGCTCACGGATAAAGAGAAAAGAAAAGACCGAGAAAGGGCTCAAGAGTTCCTCAAATATCTTCAGTATCAAGGCTTCAAGCTGCATAAGTGAGTGATGAAAATTTGGTAAATTTTGGAATATGGGTTCTCTCTCTTTTGGATTTGTTGCACTTATGTGCCTGTCAGTCAGTGAAATATGGCCGTTCGCTTTCCTGTAAACGTAGTACATACTTCTTCAACGCGTCATACGTTCCGTTTCCAGGCCTCAGCGCGGCGGCGAAGAAGCCGACCAGATTGCTGCCGCAGCTACCGGAGAATCGAGATTTGCTTACAGCCTCCTCGAGAAACTACTCGCATACACTGACAAGGCAACCATCAACATGAAGCTTCTCAAACCTTCGAGTACCTTCAGCAGAAGGATGAGTTTCAAGACTTGCACCAGAGACATCAAATTCTTCTCCAAGGTTATTCAGCATTTCAACGTTTTCTCTTCGTGATGTTTATGTGAGTGTTAGTTACAAAATATCGTTCCAGGTGGTACTCCTGCTGATTGAGAAATACTTCAGCACGCACAGGAATTACTTCATCGCCGTTGCAACTGCTACAAACAACGTCGGTGCTGCTTCGCTGAAGGAGAAAGAAATGGTTGCAAGGTACTGCTAACGATTCACCACCCATACTGTTTGGATTAGCACTCACGTAGCATATCGTTTATTATTAAATAATTGTAATGACTGAAAATTTTTCAGTTTGTTCTGTAAGCTGGCAAATCTTCTAAGGACAAAACTTGCTTCGTTCGGAGCCGACGTCAGGATAACAGTCCGCTGCTTGCAAGTACTCGTCAAAGCCATCGATGCCAAGTAAGTTTCATCGAAATGTCACCGTCTGAAATGTTGTCTCTCAATCAGTAACGTCACTCCTTGTCTAACTTAGGTCATTGGTGAAGAACTGTCCGGAATTCATCAGGACGTCGATGTTGACGTTTTTCAACAATTGCGCTGAAGATTTGGGACAGACGATCCTCTGTTTCAACGAGGTACGTTTAGGAGAATTATCTTATTTTGAATTTCTATTCAGCTATGGTTTATAACTGCGCCATTGTTTAGGGCCGGTACTCTCACCTTAGAGGAACTCATTTGAAAACATCCACGTCGTTGTTCTACATCAATGACGTCATTTTGCCCGTTCTGACGGCCATGTTTGATCATCTGGCTACTTGTGATTATGGTGGCGATCTCTTGCGTAAGTACTGATTGCTCCTTGTGTAAGTATTGATTCTGACTATGTTGATCGCCAGCAGTTGAACCGCCTGTAGAGTATCACTTTTGGGCGAACTGGCTGAAATTTGGCTTTCTCCGTCCCACGTTCCACTCAGGCATCCAGGCATTATGAAATTACTACTTAACGTCCCAAATGTGGATGTATTTATTTTGCAGTTGATGAAATTCAAGTGGCCTCGTACAAGATGCTCGGAAGTTTATACACGTTGGGTATAGACCCCACACTACACCACGACAGGTAAACTTTTCATTAGGCTCACGACAATTTTTCTTAATTGTGTCTACCAGGCAGACATTTGAGTTAGATGATTTTTTTCAGGAAGTATTTGAAGACTGAAATTGAGCGACACCGTCCAGCTATTGGAAGCTGTCTAGGGGCCTTCGCGTCGACGTTCCCGGTGGCGTTTTTGGAGCCCCACTTGAACAAACATAACCAGTTCTCGTTGGTGAATAGGATTGCGGATCATTCGTTGGAAGCGCAAGGTACGAAATCTATCTTTGGTGTCCCACTGGGTAATTTTGTCATTAATCGGGTGTGCGGGCACTTTCACGGATGGAGATGCTGGTCTTTGCCGATGATGTTAGGCTCTTTACCCGTCTACAAGCAGATTCGAACCGTGCTGTACTTCAGGATTGCCTCGACGGTTTCGTTTACTGGTGCACAATCGTGGCCCTTTCGCTGAACCCGGCCAACTGAGCACTTTCATCATACCATCGCTTCTATTCACCACTGTTCTTCAATTAACCCATCTTCGGCGTGTCACTTGCTCGTTACTTCTCCATCAGGGATCTTGGTTTGCTCCTGGACCCTCATCTTTCCTTCTCTGAGCAGGAGGACATTGTCGCCTCAGTGTGCGATGCGATCCTCGGGCCCTGTGAAGAGAACCAGAGTTCCAGTCCATTCCTGCCTTGGTTGCTTTGTATCGCTCTCTCACATTGCCGATCCTTCAGGTTGGGTGTGTGGTTTGGAGCCCTTTTTATGACCATATCGAGCGGATCGACTGGATGTTCGCCGGACCTTTCTTCACTTCATTGCGTATAAGTGTGGGGTTCCACATGAGATCAACTATGGCTCCCTCTCAAGAGACTTGGAACGTTTGGGACCAACCAACTGCCGCTCTGTGGGTGACAAGGTCTCTTCACTGGCAAGGTCGATGCACCTAATCTCCTGGCCCTGATTGGCGCTGCAAACGTGTGCTTGCAAACGTGTTTCATTTGTCTCCCATCTCGGTCTCCCTAACTTCAGCTTCGGTCTTCCAAACCCGATTGACTCTTTATCCTCTACATCATCCCCACTGAGACCTCATTGTTCTACCTCCACTAAATTATAATTATCATCAGATGATAAAATAGAATTATTCTATTAGGTAATACCGTTTGGTGCGTTTTCTGTGCTCTTGTCCCGTTTAGTACAAATAAATCAATAAAGTCACGTTTGGAGGGCCTTGCCATAACCTATTTTCGATTCATTTGGGCTCTCGTTCCAGACATTTTGGCTCGAATGGAACAAACCATGCCGACTCTAGATACCGTCCTCAAGGAAGTCAACGACTTCGTAGAGTCTGAAAAGGGCCACAGCCACGCTCCCCATGTGATTGACGTCATCCTGCCAATGCTCTGCGCGTATTTGCCTGTCTGGTGGAGTCAGGGCCCGGATAATGTCGCTCTGACAGCTGGGTGAGCTAACAGACCCGCTTAATCTTCATGTACAAAACATTGAATTTTAATCTTTTTAAATTTTCTTCTGTTTGGCAGAAACTACGTTACCATGGTGACAAGTGACCACATGAACCAGCTCCTAAAGAACGTGTTGAAGCTGATCAAAAATCACATTGGCAATGACAACGCTCCTTGGATGACCCGTATTGCTGGTCAGTCAACCCCTCACTTCCACCATTCAATTTTTGGCACTACCGTAAAATTTACAATATTACATAAATATTATTTTCCAGCCTACACCCAGCAAATCATCATCAATTCATCCGAAGAGCTCCTCAAAGACCCTCTCCTTCCTTTGACCCAAACCGTGAAGAAAAGGATCGACAACATGTTCCACAAAGAAGAGTCCCTTCGCGGCTTTTTGAAATCGGGCGCAGAAGACATATCACAAGTAAGTTACCAATTGCAAAATAAATTCACGTTGTACATTATGAAAATACAAAAATACTTCGCCATTTTTTAGTCAATTAGGGATGGGAAATTCAAAATCAAACAGGAGTTCTCAACCTGAGCGAAGAGTATAGGATCACAAAACGTGAAACATAAATCTAAAAACTTGGAAATGAAAATTTCGAATCTTGAACCTCAAGAAACGTTTAGAACTCCATTTGATGGAAAAGCCCGTATGCTGTTTGTGTACTGGTAGAAGCAAAGGTTGAGAACCACTGGTCCAAACGAATCAGCGTGCATGATTTCAAATGAGGTCGTAGCTTGTTCTTTTTTGCCACGAAGCGTTTTTTTCTAGTTGAGCTGGACATGCATGGAAGTCACGCAGTTTTACAGCTTTCAGTGCACCGAAATACATTAGCTGAATTTTACACGCAAATGAACGTTCCGAATTGAAAACAAATTTTGTGAAAAATTTTTAAATCAGCGCTAACTGCTGAAATTGGATACTGCAGATACAAATAGAAATGTATGATTGAATAAAATGCCATTATTACATTTCATGACATGTTATTACATGTTACAATAACAAAGCATGCTAAGCGCCGTCCGCTGAAGTCCCCCTCGTACACCGTAAGTTAGAACTTCGAATAAGCAATATTTTAACTAAATTAGCCTCATTTAAAACATTGACGTTTTTTGTAACATAGTTTTTTGTCATGTCCGTCTTCCATCTTCGTATCTTTTTTCTGTCTGCTTTATTTTTTAATCTTTGGTTCACGAAATATTCGTAAATATATCTTGGCTGCAATTATTCTCTTTCTTGTATCTCCGTCGTATTTACTTACTCGTATTTCTCTCCATCTTGATGTAATCCTTCTTTATTGTTTTTGCCTACAGTATGGTATATTTTGGTTTATTATAAAATTAACGTTTTAATAGAATTTGATGAAAAGTAAGTGAAGGCGTCGGTGACTTTATTTGTTACCGGAGGGTCAAACACAATTTCAGCTTCGTGTACGTTCATAAATTGCGTAATTTGGTATTAATTATTAACCGATCGCCTTTGGTCCTCTGACAACTGCGGAGCAGTGGTGGAGCCAGGAGCAGCCCAACGTAATTGAGGTGGGGCTGCCTCTTTGACGTGCGAGTGTAACGAATTAACAATTAACACGTTTTTTGAATAAAGGTAAGTTAAATACGATGTGGTTGTTTGCCGACGGTGCAGAGGTCTAATCCAATGAGGAGATTAGGGAGAGAAAACGACTCCTCTGCTGATGTGAGTACTCAATTGTTTATTAGAATAGACAATTGTAGCGTGGAGACTGGTTTCGAGTAACTAATCTCATCTACAGTCTTAACAAGGAACATTAGTCATTAACATCCCATAGAAAACCCATAACGGAATATTATACTGAAGGTATTTTACTTTACATAATTTCTAGTTCCTATACCTTCAGTATAATATTTCCTTATGGTTGTTCTCTGTGATGTTAATGACTAATGTTCCTTGTAAGGGCTTAGTAACTAAGCTCATCTACCTAACAAGAAACATTAGTCGTTAACATCACAGAGGACAGCTGGTGCTCGAAACCGGTCCCCACGCTACGATTGTTAATTCTAATAAACAATTTAGTACTCACATCAGCAGAGGAGTCGTTTTCTCTCCCTAACCACCTCATTCGTTAGTGAAATATGCTGTTCAGGCGTACCTGGAGGCGCCTGAGGTCTACAATCTCTGTTGAAGCTTTGAAGTCTTGTAAACAGTTAAAAGTGGAATCAAGCGAAGATAATGTAATTTATAAATCGTTGCATTCTACGTCCTCATTTTCCCCCACGCTAACTAGACGTCGACTCGTTTCGCAGGTTGAAGGCGAAATCCAAGAAGAATGGAACTTGATCGTTCGAGACATTTACTCCTTCTACCCCCTTCTCATCAAGTACGTCGACCTCCAGAGGAACCACTGGCTCAAGAACAACATCCCCGAAGCCGACGAGTTGTACAACCTGGTGGCGGAAATATTCAACATTTGGTCCAAGTCGCAGTACTTCCTCAAGGAAGAGCAGAACTTCATATCGGCCAACGAGATCGACAATATGACGCTCATCATGCCGACAGCGACGAGGAGGAACGTAGTTGTCGCCGACGCGGGAGCCGCCGCAGGAGGTGGTGGCAAGGCAAAGGTAAGCCATAACCAATTGATTTTTGTTATGTTTAGTAACTTAGAACGCTGTACAGGCCTCTTGTACGTCAGTGACGTGCAATTGTACTTCACATCTTTGTTTCCCTGGAGATCTCCTTCAATCGGTAACTGAGAGTAGGGCGACATTGGGACGTTGGGTTGTCAGCTTCAATAAGCCTCAAAATTTAATCTACTTCCAACATAGTCCACCGGTAGATATTTTACAGCACCAGTTGAGCTATTTTATAAACTCGCACAGTTCGCGCTTCTCACTTTTCTCCCCCTCGTTTTCAGGAATTATCTTAATAACTATTAGACTTCCTTTTGAACTTTCTTCTCTCTTCTATATTTGTGCACTTAGGATCTGTGGATCCCGATTCTTGTGAGTATTTCACACTTACCCCTTCCTTAGTTTTAAACGAGTTAAATTTAACGTTTTTCATTTATCTTTCTACATTACAAATATAAGGTGAATGATGTATTTAGTTTTCACACTGCTCTAGTAGTTAGATATTACACTCTATTAGTATAATGTTGTATTTCCGTCTATTTTATCCGTTCGGGAACTACATTTCTGTGAGTACATGTTTCCTTCTTTGCTTTAGTGGCTTCCTCTTGAGTTCTAATTTCATTTAAATGATTCACTTCCAATAATTATTGACAATTATAATTGTCATTTGTCGTAACGCCGCCGTCAACTCCATCGGGGGTTTTAATTTTTTTTCTTACCGGGGGCGTTTTCAGAAAAAGAAGAAGAACCGCGATAAGAAGAGGGACAAAAACAAGGAGCTCCAAGCCAGCTTGATGGTCGCCTGCCTCAAACGTCTGCTGCCCGTCGGTCTCAACTTGTTCGCCGGTCGGGAGCAAGAATTGGTCCAGCATTGCAAAGACCAGTATTTGAAGGTAAAATTGAATTATCGAGTCGGTAGTGAAAATAAGTTTGAATTGTTGATCAGATAATGAAAGCGAATATGTGATGACGAACAATAAATTCATGAGAGTCATCCTCCACCTGCTCCTTTCGTCAGGGCTCGAAGTTTTCTCATTTTCGACTTTAAAAATTACGAGTTGACGGGTTTCTACGGTTATTCCGAGTGAAGCATGGGTTGCATTATTGGTGATGGACGGGATATTTCGTGCAAAGCACGTGTCCCTCGATAATTTGAAAAATTGCACGAGTTCTCAATTGTCGAGTTTTGTAGATTAGAAGGGTGGTATGAGTAGATTAGCTGTAACCGTAACCGAATTGACTATTCTTCTCTAATGTTCCATATAAATTTTCACTAAAGAGGTTTTTTCGTTCCGTTATTATTTTCTTACATCTTCTTTCTTTTTTTAATTTTTTTCGTTCTTTTTGTTTTTTTATTTTACTTTTTGCTGTATCGGGTCTTTGGTTCTCATTCACGTTCAGCAGAAAATGGCGGAATCGGACATACTCGAGTTCGCCAAAACTCAGCTCACCCTTCCCGACAAATTGGACCCCGGCGACGAGATGTCCTGGCAACACTACCTGTACTCCAAACTGGGGAACAAGAAGGAGACCGTGTCGGAGAAGCCGCAGACCCCTCAGGACCGAGCTCAGCAGATAGAGGAAGTCGTCGACAGGATCGTCGCTATGGCTAAAGTCTTGTTCGGGCTGCACATGGTATGATGTTGGAAAGTTATATTGTGTAAATTCGTACAGATTCTATTTTTTCTTCTCGCTTATGACGGATTTTCAATTGAATGCATTTTGATTGTGATTCTAGACAAATATTTTTTGATCTCCCTAGTGAATGTAGAACAAAAGGAAATTCCTGGTGACAGTTTTTTTTTGTTGCTCTCTTTCAAAATTGAAATGCTGACTTTTTTGGTGTCTTTCATAAGCGACATGCTGACATCAACAGAATTGGGTCATTTTTGTGAACCGTCGATTGAACTGCAAATCTTTAAACAGTGTTGAAACCGGTTTGAAGTGTCACATGAGGTTCAAACCGGTTGAAGCGGGTTAAAAGTTGAACAACTAGTTGTTAGTGGCTTAAAGAGGCTAGAACGGGTTTAAAACTGGTCTAATTTGGTTTGAAACTTTCAAGATTTGAATGGAAGGGGGAACATTTTATTTGTTACTCGTCGTTTCAAATACACGTATCTTGACAAAAGTTTTGTTGAGCCCAGTGGACTTGAATTAATCGACACGTCACAGAATGACCCAAATACATGTGGATTTTCGTTTCGCTGGAGATATACCTCAAATCCTTACTGATAAGACTCATGTAGTATTTCTAGCCCAAAATCCATTTCAGTCTAGTTTTCTTCCGTGTATATCTGACTTTGCACGAATTCCCATTGACTTCGTATTAGATCATTAGATCGTATATAGATTTGAGTGTACAGTGTTCTCCTTCCCTTCTGGCAACACTGGCCCCTCTAGTTCACTCAACCGCTACATCTGTGAAGACTGGAGGGGAAGCTGCCATTGAAAATAAATCACACACTTAAGCATGTCGCATTTTCGTACCCTATTATTGTGTAGGTACTTTCTGAATTATCGCCTTCACAAATCTATTTTGTTTTCCCCGTATTGTTTACCTATTTCGGTTTCACCATTTTTCATTGTCTTCTTTAATCCTAATCTGCTTGAGAACAACCGGCCTTATATGTTTTGCTAGATCGACCACCCGCAACTGCAGAGCAAGCAGCAATATCGGTCGGTCGTATCAAGTCAGAGAAAACGGGCCGTCATTGCTTGTTTCCGTCAGCTATCACTTCATGCACTTCCCAGGTCTGCTATTGTTTTCTTTGCGTTGATTTTCCGTTTCCGCTTTTGTTATTTTTACCTACTCGAACGACGCTGGGGTTGTGCGCTTTCCCGTTTTTTTAAAGATTGTCCAAACATCGTGCGCTAATATGGTGTTTTTGCTAATATAACTTTGTAAACGCTGTAGCTTTTTTGTTTTTCGCTTTGCTGCTCGAAGAGTCATTTACTTCTCTCATCCCTCGAATGCAAACAGTCGCTGTAAAAACCCTTTAGATAAACCTGAGTATCCTCATATCCCTAATTATTGCATTTCTTCTAAATAATGAAACAACGTAAGGACGATGGTTTCGCACGATACAAAAACTGATGATTCATAGACACAAAATGAACAAAATGAAAAATTTATGTAAAAACGAGGGGCATATCAAAAGTAAGGTTTCCTATTTTCTAACTCAGGTGGAAATCGTCCTACAATCGAGAAATTTTGAAAAAAAATGGCAGCGCGTTATTTTTTCGAGCCATCAACTGTGTGGCAGTAAAGTTCCATCATTCGTTTTTTCACAGTCAAAAATGAATCTGTGATGAGCATTCATCGAGAATTAGTGTCTGTTTACAGAGAGTAGGTACTTTATGAGTGTGCAACATGTATGGAAGTGGAGGTGATTGTTCTTGAAAGGGCGAACAAGCATGGAAGATGAAGAGCGTAGTGGGCGGCCTTCAACATCACTTTGAAACTACCCAACTTGCTTAATTCATACTGATGGATCGTTTTTAGCCACCCACCCTATTCACCCGATCTGGAGGTTGGGGGGGGGGGGGGGGAGCTTCCTCACCGACGAAGAGCTCAAGACCTCCTTCTGTGCTTGGACCTCTAGTTTGGACAAGCGGCATATATGAATTGCTCCCCCGGTTTCAAAAGTACATCGATCGAGCTGGGAATCATGAAGAAAAGTGATAAGATATTACTGAACCCAATGCAATAAAATGAAAAACGCAAATTTTACACAAGGGTTTATTATTCGTTGATGTAGGTTACTTGTGCAAAAATTATTTCTTGTCAATGAAAAAAGTTTGGAAAAAAAATTTTTATTTTTATTTTTTTGTTCAAAAAAATTTTTTTTTTTGGATTTTTCATTTTTCAAAAATTTCTTATTTTTTACTCGAAAAATATTTAACCTCATGGGATCCTTCAAAATCCCATTTTTAGCCGCATGAAAGCCCTACAGATCGCCACAGTGAAATCGGATCATTC
This sequence comes from Pilophorus perplexus, assembly GCA_955831195.1. NCBI lineage: Eukaryota > Metazoa > Arthropoda > Insecta > Hemiptera > Miridae > Pilophorus > Pilophorus perplexus. Next base: position 10,564,410 of record OY037009.1, read on the forward strand.
CGAGGCCCCCGAAAATGGATTCTACGTCCAAAAATACTTCGAAAACGATACCTATCTCGATCCCATAGCTAAAAGCCTTAAAAAAACCCTCCCATAGCCCCATAGCGCCCCACGGGTTTGGGCGATCGGACTGAAAACCTTGCGGGCACAACTACTTAGATGGTAAACCAAGTACTTATTTCGTCAAAATTTCAGATTTTTAAAAAAATTCCTACTGCCCAAAACGGCCCGGACGGCGGACGGACATTTCGGATTTAGAATGTAGACCTCTTGAAACGGATATTGTCAAATTTTGATCGGAGTCGTCGACCCCCTTCGCGAAAACATAGGTGTATTATTCCAAGAATAATAAACATTTTTTATAGCATAGGGAAGCTTACTTTTGAGAAGCCCCTCGTAAAACATGGTAGTAAATCTGAAATAAAATATTTCGAAGTCTGTAAAAATGTAAAATCTGTACGAAAACCCCCACGTTTAAAATCTGTAAGTTTGCAAGGTCCAAAAAATGCGCTTAATGTGATATGTTGATCAGTTCAAAAATAATTTCAAATTACGGAAAAGAGATGACTCCTCTGCTGTTTGTCAAAGTGACTCGAAGCAGTTGAGGGACCTGAGTTTCAAGTCAATCTGACCACCAACAGAAGAATCATCTCTCTCCCAAACATCAGCCAAAATCAATTTAATTGGGCTATCTCTGATTGGACCTCTGCACTTTGGCCATCACCCACATAGTACCTACTTTCAGAATTTTGCTCAATCAAAAATTCAATTCGTCCAACAGCGCCCGCCTTTTTTTTGCAAAATTATTTGCGCTCCTAGCGTTGAACCATACTGACGTGATGTTTGCTAACCTTCCGAGTGGTTTTCTGTTTGTCATGTCTAACAGCACGCGAACAAACCCAAGGCGTACAAATCTCCGTGGACTCGGGTTTTGTCAGCCGCCAGGAAAAGGGCGGCCATTGCGTGTCTCACCACTCACCCTTTGTATTCCATGCCCAGGTTTGCCAACGTTCTGCGTCTTCATTGTGTGTTCCACCTTTTTTTACTGTTATTTGATTTGATTGGTCACTTTTTAGGCACCGAGTCATCAATATATTTACGAGGACGTACACGGAGGCCTGGCTAGACGAAGAGAACGTTGGACAGGAAGTCATGATTGAAGATCTCACTGTAGGTTTCATTTTCATATTTGAATTATGAAATGTCTTCATGTTGTTAGTTTTTGTTAATTGCACTTTTTTTTACAGCAATCTTTTGAAGATTCAGAGTTGAAAAAGGCTGAAGGGGAAGAAGAAGAAGGCAAGCCTGACCCGTTGACTCAGCTCGTCACTACGTTCTGTCGTGGTGCAATGACTGAAAGGAGCGGGGCTCTGCAGGAGGATCCCCTGTACATGTCGTACGCTGAAATCACAGCCAAGTAAGTAAAACAATTGGCTGAAAAATTTCCTTAAATGGGTTTTCTTCCCGTCTAATTCATAAATTAACGTTCAGGTCGTGCGGAGAAGAAGAAGAGGAAGGCGGTGACGAAGAAGGTGAAGGGGGAGAAGGCGAAGAAGGCGGCGCCTCCATCCACGTAAGTCCCTGAATAGTTTGCCAACTTCACGAAAATTCCAAAATAAAAATGACGTGTCTCTCTTTATCACACGCTTACTCAGAGGAAAAATCGGAGGGCCGTCGTGAGCCTTAAAAAGCTCGAAGTATGGAACATGATGCAATTTTCCCTTTTATCCCATTGTCCTGTGAGCATACCCTGCATGATTATGTTCAATACACACAAACTCTTCACAGCTTGTACTAGTCGTACAATAATAATAATTTTTTATTATTACCTACAAGTTCTTTTTTCATTTTTTTTTTTAATTTGTTTATTTTCGTTTTATTCATTTATTATTATTATTATTATTATTTTTTTTTTTTTTTTTTTTTTTGCGCAGGAACAAGAAATGGAAAAACAAAAACTGCTCTTCCATCAAGCGAGGTTGGCCAACAGGGGTGTCGCTGAAATGGTGTTGCTCCATATATCTGCTTGCAAGGGAGTTCCAAGTGACATGGTAATGAAGACACTCCAACTGGGGATATCCGTGTTGAGGGGCGGCAACCTTGACATTCAGATGGTAAGTACGACGTTGACTGCGGGGAAGTGAGGGACAATTCATCAGATGAACCAAATTTAACCATGTAACCGTTTTAGATTCTAAAACTGTTACATGGTTAAATTTGGTAAAAACACGAAAATTGTATAATTGTGGGGCTTGTAACAAATTGTAAAGATCACGTCGGTAGCAAGAAGGTTTAGAAAACGCTTACGTTGGATTTAACCCTGGAAAGGTTCTTGGAGGGCCGTCAGTCCTCTCCCTGCAAATGCCGAGCAGATCGATGCGTAGGCAGGATTGTCAGCAAATGCCAGTCGGTGCAGGCTAGCTGGGAAGGTCCCCTTGTCTGAGGATATTTGGACAGAGATGTAAAACACTCGGGTATTTAGTTTTCTGGGTAAATACCCGATTCGGGTGTAACCCCGATAGGATCATTAAAAAAAAGAAATAAAGCGACCCTACGGCTCAAAAGCCAGCCTGTGACCAAGTTTAAAGCCTTTTCGAGTTCATTATAATATAATGCTCCTCTAACTGAAGAAAGTCTCATGATAGGGGAGTACATTTGAATCTGATGGAAACTCCCCCACAACTGTAGCGCTAATATTATCTTCTCCAATGTGATAAAGTTCTTGAAAAACAAATATTTATTGTCTAAAATGGCTGGAAACGCTTAATTCATTCTTTATCAATACCTAAACCATTGAAAATATTTTTTATTCCGAAAATGCATTCATCTTGCGAGGTGAAAGTGAAAATGACGATAAATTCAAGATGTGTTGATTCACTGCAGTAAAATGTAGAAAAATGGTCTGAAAATACTATTACATGCTTGTTACGTTATTTTTATTGCATTTCGGAGTGCGGCCACATCCATCTTGAACTCAAATACCTATGGATAGAAAGAAAATGTAGGGTATTGAACTTTTTTCAACAAATTAACCATCCATATTAAGAAAAAATTAACAACATATTAAGAAAAAATTGAAATTTTGACGTTTTTGAAATTTTAATAAAAGCTGCAAATTTTACTCAAGGGTTTATTATTCTTTGATATAGGTTACTTGTGCGAAAATTGAATCTGTTTCAATAAAAAATTTGTTTTTGAAAAATTTTGTTTTCAAAAACTTTCTATAATAGATCCCCACAGTGAAATCGGATCGTCCCAGGACCCCCAAAAATGGATTCTACGTCTAAAAATACTTCGAAAACGATACCTGACTCGATCGATCCCATATCGATCCCAAAACCCCCTCTCGTAGCCCCATAGCGCGCCACGGGTTTGGGCGATCGGGCTGAAAACCTTGCGGGCACAACTAGATGCTAAACCAAGTATTTTGTCAAAATTTCAGATTAAAAAAAAATTCCTACCTACGGCCCAAAGCGGCCTGGATGACGGACGGCGTTCGTACATTTTGGTTTTTTAATCTAGACCTCTTGAAACGGATAATGTCTAATTTTGAGGCCAATCGGAGTCGTCGACCTCCTCCGCGATTTTTTTTTTTTTTTTTTTTTTTTTTTAAAGCTTGAAATTCAAACTTGGGAATCACAATCCCGAATCAGGGGGGACAAGCCCAACGCCATGGCTACACGAATGTGTCCCTTCATCCTGAGAGGATTTTGATACCCATCGACACTGCAGTCCTCAAGTGGCCTGATTGTACGCGATTGAACTTCAGATTCGACGCATCCATGTGTTGATGTCCTAAGTCCCTAGGCCAGGTTTTATCTCATACACATGTCAACATGAGATAGAGCCGCCGGAATTGCATGTTTTGCCACTTTTTATTATTGTATTTGTCTGGAAGTTCAACGAGAACTGTGAAAAGGAAAAGGTCAAAAAACCTTATTATAGACAGTCTCGAACTCCAGACCCCTGAGTGTGGACCCGGCATTGTAACCACTGCACCATCGACGGCCCCTCCTTCGCGATTACAAAGGTGTATTATTCCAAGAATGATAAACCAAAGTTATTTATTCGAGGCTTGGGTAAATACCCAGTTTTTAATACCCTACCGAGCGGGTACTCACTCCCTTTTCCATCCCTGCTAGTGGATGTTACGCCATTCGAGCTGAGGGCTGTGCGTTCCTGTGCCGTCTTTATTCCTCATCCAGAGTACCATTCTATGTCCTGAGACAGCATTCCAGGAGGTCCATCCTTTCAGTCACTACTAGATTCCATGTCTCCATGTCAAGTATGATGGTATGTTCCCCTGTATGCCATCCTCATTGTCAAAGATCTTACGCGAATGGAGTTCGGAGTTCTAGTAGAGCCTTCATGCCTGCCAGTGTGACCGTCCCCATGGCACCCCTGATGGCAAGGCCTGCCAACCGTTTGTACCTCATAGGATGGGCCCCCTGTTCAACACAGCCTTGGAGACTATCTTGAAGGATTGTTTCGCCTCCTCACAAACTCTATCAAGTTGTAGAAAACGCCTCAACGTTGGCCGGTATGACGACTGGTTGGGTTTGTCCAGGGTATGCTCAACCATCTGAAGGAGAAGAAGGACGTTGGTTTCTTCACGTCCATCGCCGGCCTCATGAACTCCTGCAGCGTCCTGGATTTGGACGCCTTCGAGCGGAACACCAAAGCCGAAGGGTTAGGAGTCGGGTCGGAAGGAGCCGCCGGTGAGAAGAACATGCACGACGCCGAGTTCACTTGCACTCTTTTCCGTTTCATCCAACTCACTTGCGAAGGCCACAACTTGGGTGAGTCAGTGGTACCAACAGTGTTTTGATTAGTTTGGAATAATGAAAAAGAAATTGGAGAACACGTATTTATATTCCAGAGTGGCAGAATTACCTGAGAACGCAAGCGGGTAATACTACTACAGTCAACGTAGTTATCTGCACAGTTGATTACCTGCTACGACTTCAGGTAACATTTCAAACTCCCATAATTCACGTAGTTGAGAAGTTTAAACTAACTTCTGGATTGTTAGGAATCCATCATGGACTTCTACTGGCACTACTCAAGCAAAGAGCTCATCGATCCCGCCGGCAAAGCGAACTTCTTCAAAGCCATCGGCGTCGCGAGTCAGGTGTTCAATACGCTGTCTGAAGTCATTCAAGGTCCCTGCACCCAAAATCAGCAGGCATTGGCACATTCCAGGTGAGTGGGCGTTTTGTTCTCGGTTCGTCGTCAACTACAAAATCCTCAATGAAAATCGTCTCCGTTCCGCAGGTTGTGGGACGCCGTCGGAGGTTTCCTGTTTTTGTTTTCCCACATGCAAGAAAAACTATCCAAACATTCCAGTCAGGTCGATCTGCTCAAAGAGCTGCTCAACTTACAGAAAGACATGATCACCATGATGCTGTCCATGCTTGAAGGTTAGCCCTTTGGCGCTGCTGTATAGCAAAACAACTATGCTTTTAATGTTTATTATTAAACTTGAATTCCTCTCTTCAGGCAACGTTGTCAACGGCACCATCGGAAAGCAGATGGTTGACACCCTCGTAGAATCCGCCGGAAACGTTGAGGTTGGTTATTTCTCAGCTATTACGCTCAGTTTTAATTGGGTTTGGTACACTTACGAGTTTTAATCACCTTTTTACTTTTCCAGTTGATTCTGAAGTACTTCGACATGTTCCTTAAACTCGCAGATCTCACTAGCTCAGCTAGTTTCCTTGTAAGTTGGAAGTTAACATCGGCTCTATTACCTCGTAATAACCTTCATTGTGCTACGTTTAAATAACTCTTCGTCTGTGATTTATAGGAGTTGGATCCAAATCACGAAGGCTGGGTGCTTCCTAAAGATTTCAAAGAAAAGATGGAACAGCAAAAGACTTACACTCCGTAAGTTAAAATGAATCTTTTTTTGTTCGAGCTCATTTTATCTTTCAGTCACTTCTACTTACCATTTAAATCTATTTAGGGAAGAAATCGAGTTCATGCTGGCATGTTGCGAGACGAACCACGACGGCAAAGTCGATTACATCGGGTTCACCGATAGGTTCCACGAGCCGTCCAAAGAAATCGGTTTCAATTTGGCCGTCCTTCTCACCAACTTGTCCGAACACATGCCGAACGAGCCGAGGTGAGTTTGTCTGCTGTTAATGAAACGCTTGGCTTTGGGAAATATGTTCGCTGATTGTTTTGGACTTTTAGGCTTGCGAGGTTCTTGGAGACGGCAGGCAGCGTACTGAATTACTTCGAACCATTCCTGGGGCGCATTGAGATCATGGGCAGCAGCAAGAGGATCGAGAGGGTGTACTTTGAGATCAAGGAGTCAAACATCGAGCAGTGGGAAAAACCTCAAATCAAAGTAAAACCATCAGACTGTTGCTTCATAAAAATCAAAGTTAATTGACATTTTTGTTGAATCTTCGTACTTTTTTTTTTTTTTTTCGTTACTGTAGGAATCCAAACGGTTCTTCTTCTACTCGACGATGGCGGAAGGTGGTGACAAAGAGAAGCTCGAACTGTTCGTCAACTTCTGCGAAGACGCCATCTTTGAAATGCAGCACGCGAGCGGTCTGATGGCTGTGGACGACGAGAGCTCCGGCGGTGGCAAGCAGAGGAAAACGTCGTATTCTTACATAAGCGAAGACGACGAAGAAAAGTGAGCATCAATTGCACCTGGCTATTATGCTCAAAATAACAATATAAATCTGTGGTAGAGAATTGACAAAAATATGGATAATGTTTTTGGCTGGATGTGAACTCACATCCACTGTGTAGAGGATCACAGCCGTAATTTAGATTTTTGTAAAGGAGATAAACAGAATCTGATGCTGGAACGCACAGTGGGGATCCATTCTTGTTGATGAAAGAAGTAAATTGAATTGATTTGGAATGGATGCTGAACTTAAAGGGATCCATTCGTGTTTGAGATAGAATTTAGAATATGAAGCTACTGAATTTGATATGGATGCGTGAACTCGCAAGGAGGATCCGTATGTGTTGAATTCAGAGCTCAAATATTAATTGAGTTGGTAAGGATGTGTGAACCCAGTTGGGGATCCTTACGCGATTGACTAAGAAAAAGATTAAGTTCCCGTGAGGTGACTGGAAAGAGATAACAAGGCACTGGTTTTAGGATTAGTAAGTGAGAAGAGAGGAGCAACTAGCGAATTCAAGAGTCAACGTTGTACTGAGCGAGTTGTCCTCGATATAGTCAGTCAGCCCCACTACGGGGCTCACCCCTCTCTAGGTTCTCAGCCGAAGAGAGGGTTGAGTCTCGTCAGTGGGGGATCCGTGGGGAATCCCCCCCCCCCCCCACATGGCTTCCACCCATTTCTAGCGTCAGAGCGTCATACCTATCCTTCTGCTCCTTTCCACTTGCTTCTGCTGTTTATTCATTCTTTAGTTATTTATAATAACTATGGGGGCACTGCTGCTGCAATCAAGGAGACCCTTTTCAAAATATTGTTTTTCAGCAAATCTCCCATCAAGAAAGTTATCGGCTCTGCCAAAGAAGCTGTGAAGAATGGCCTCACAGCGTTGTCTCCGGCTAACATCAAAACCAAAATTGCCGAAATGCAGCAGATGTCCGTCGCCGAACTGGTCATTGGGTTCTTCAAACTGTATTTCTACATGTTTTACTATTGTGGTTACGGAGCGTCACTCGTCCTCAAGTATGTTTTATGCCAGAAATGGCTCCGCTAACAATGAAATTTCTGAATTGGCAACGATGTTTATTACGAGTTTGTCTTCAGGTATATCGGAGGAATTATTTATTCGTTGATGAGCGGGCCAGTGGAAGAGCCGGTGGTTGAAGTGAAGGAAGAGGAAAAAGGACGTTTGAGGCTGATGCCAGCGCTACCGCCGACTGAAGAGACGAGTTCAGCTGATAGAGAAGAGAGCCAGCCGTAAGTAAAAATGTTACTTTGATTGCATCATAACACACAGAATTACTCAGCTCCAATTCCTTCAGGCCCAAAGCCATCGAAGGTGCTCCGGCTGACGGGGAAGGCGGAGGCAGTGAAGGCGAAGCGTCGGCCGAAGGCGAAGGAACGGAACAACCGCAACTCACTCTGGCGGATATTTTGGGGTGAGATTTTGTCTTTGTGGTCAATTTTTCTCGCTAAGCTTCAACTTTTACTCATCGGTTCATGTTCATCGCAGAGGTGAAGCCGCAAAGAAGGAAGCAGTATTGAAAGCAGAAGCCGCTGCGCAACAAGAAGCCGTGATGCAAGAATTTGAAGCTGAATCCAAACAGGAGACCAAATCAACCGAACCATCTGCCGTTTCTCAGGTGAACGTCTGAGGTTTTGAGGGATTTCTGGGGATGTTCGGGGATTTGGTACAAAACTAACTTCCACTAGATGCCAGAAATAATCAACCAGTCATTTCTTGCAGATCGACTTCAACAAATACTGCCAGAAAGCTGTCAGTTTCCTGGCCCGGAACTTCTATACTCTCAAGTACATCGCGCTCGTGTTGGCCTTCTGTATCAACTTCATTCTCCTGTTTTACAAGGTTCGTATTCCTTGAGAGTATTTTTTATAGATTGGTTTTGAGGGGTCTGTGTGGATTCCATCACCTGCGAACAATTTCCCGTGTGAACGGGGTGTATCCATTACACTTTTTGAAGGAAACCGCGTTGTGAGGATGGTTGGATTAAACCGCATTTTTTCTCCTAGGTATCGTCGTTGGGTGAAGACGGCGACGACGGAGGAAGCGGTGGCGAAGAGGCGGCTGACGATTTGCTTGAAGAACTGAGCGGTGAAGTGGCGAGCGCGATGGACGTGAGCGGCGTTTTGGACGCCATCAGCGGCGGCGGCGATGACGGTAAGTTCAAAGTGGACGTGGCAGTTAACTTTATTTCATTAGCAATTTTTGTTTTATTTATCAATTTTTTTCCCAGGCGGTGACGACGATGGTGGCAGCGGGGAAGAAGAAGACGACGAAGGGTTGGAATACGTTCACGTCGACGACGACTTCTTCTACATGGCGCACGTCATTCGCGTTATGGCCATCATTCACTCGTTCGTCTCAGTCTGCCTGCTCATCGCCTATTACCAACTCAAGGTGACACACCAGGCCTTCTTCCGCATTACTGGACAAAAGTTCAAACACATTCAACTCCATCTCCCGTTTTCAGGTACCTCTGGCCATCTTCAAACGTGAAAAAGAAATCGCCCGAAGGCTCGAATTCGACGGCCTGTACATCGCCGAACAGCCCGAAGACAACGACTTCAACTCTCACTGGGATAAACTCGTCATATCTGCCAAGTCAGTTTTCTTCACGCGTCCACTCCCCCCCCCCCCCCCCCTCGCACACTGTTACTAACCATCCTTTTTCCGCAGGTCGTTCCCCGCCAGCTACTGGGATAAATTCGTCAAGAAGAAGGTCCGTCAAAAGTATAGCGAGTCGTACGATTTTGACTCCATCAGCAATTTGCTCGGAATGGAAAAAACATCTTTCAGCTCCCACGAAGCCGAAGAAGGTTCCGGATTGATTCACTTGTAAGTGAAGATCATTCGCGTCGCACTATAGGTTTTGCTTCATTCTTGAAAAGAGCTTTTAGTTGTTCCTTGTGCAGCGAATCGCCGTTATACATACGAGAGAGAGACTTCTTTGCCAAATTTAATAGTTAGTTCATTTCCACCACAGAAATTCATCTTTTAGGGATGCAACAATTAACTATTGATTCTTCTTCCGTGATAAGGGCTCGATGCATAGAGAAGTGATACGTTCCGTAATTGTAAGGAAATTAAGAAAACTAAGATAGGGGAGTTTGGGACACATTCAACCATTTTTTAATGCCAAGTCCACAGCCTTCTAAATGACGCTCGAATTGCGGGAGTCAGCTGAAAGTCGTTAGTTGCACTTGCTGGGTACTATCAGGTTTGTTCCAGATTTGACGGAATGTTAACAGAAATCGCCAGAGACATGCGCAGTTTAGAAACTGCTGTTCCAGGTTGATTATAAGTTGGACGGAAACCGATAGCTCGAGTATGTGCGGTTGGGTTCTGTCGACAGCTGTCCAACTTCTGTCGACAGTCGCAGTCAGACCTGGAACAACCTATTATCAGCTCAACAATAATAATTATTGTTGTTTTTTCTATAGAAAACTTATAAGTAGATATACAAATAACCATTTACAGACATCGAAATTGGGTCATAACTGCCCCTCAATGATAGAAATAAAATGTTACAAGTCAATTTTGATGTCAAACTTATTACTAGAAAGGTCTCCAATAGTTGCACTTTATCTATTCGTGAATGATCAGAGAAATGCATGTAGGAACAGCTGAGTACATTCCGGCCTCCAGAACTCAATTTCCACTTCCCCCTAGGCTCGTAAATTAAAAGGTCACTGAGAACTAGACGTGGTCGTTCCTCTACTTGGAGAAAAGAAATATCTACTCTCGAAGCAGTTGTACTCAGTTTATTCTCATTTTCACCGATTACTCTCTCCTTTTGCTCATTCCAATTCAATTGCAACTGCATTTACTATGAATTGGAGTTGAATTACATGGCAAGAGATGATTTGCTTTGCTAGAGAATGCTTTGGACCCTCTTGTGTACCAACTATAGAAAATGATGCCGTTGTCACCAGTCATTTCTCTCCATAACTTCTACATTGGAGACCTCTGCACCTTCGGTAAACAACCACTTCGTGAAAATTCGGTCCTTTTCGGTAATCCGGCCGCTGAGGATGTTTGATACTTCTAAAGTATCGATACAGTATCGTGTCGATACATCCAGACAGTATCTAAAAGTATCGATACGATACTTTCAATAAAGTATCGGTATCGAAGTATCGATACTTTTCAAAAACGCCTGCAAATTTTTAGTCAAGGGTTTATTATTCTTTGATATGGGTTACTTGTGCAAAAATTAATTCTGTCTCAATGAAAAATGTTTGAAAAAAAGGTTTTTCTGTTAATTTTTTTTCTTTTTACTCAGAAAATATTTGACCTCCTGAGATCCTTCAAAAATCCCTTTTGTAGCTCCATGAAAGCCCTTTACATCCCCACAGTGAAATTGGATCCTTCTGGGATCCCCAAAAATATACTCTACGGATCCTTCTGGGACCCCCAAAAATATACTCTACGTCCAAAAATACTTCGAAAACGACACCCAACTCGAACCCATAGCCAAACGCCTTTAATAAAAACTTTCAATTGCCCCATTTTAGCCCCGTAGCGCCCCACGGTTTGGACGATCGTACTGAAAACCTTGCTCCAAGCCTCGGGGGGTAGGTACAGGTAGCAAAAAAGGGGAACATTCCCTCGTTTGGTGTAGCTGTGGCCACACTAATTTCTACTGTGATGAGTGAGTTGGGTTGGTTGGTTGGGCCAATATTTTGGTGGCCCGCCCTTGATCGAGGACGGCTGATTCTTCTGATATAAGAGCTGGTGCAGCTCCAAGAGGTGGTGGTAGGTACCTACATCAACTTTCTTCAATTGCTGGTCAAGTTAGAGGTACTGTGAACTACCTATATGCCGTAAGTTTTGAATCTGATGAAATGTGAGGGATAAAAAAAGTATCGGCGCCGATACCGGAAAAAAGTATCGATACTACGATATGTATCGGGGACAAAAAGTATCGATATGTATCGATACTTTTTCAACATCCCTACGGCCGCATCGTCCTGCTTGGCACTCACACGACACCCCCTTTCTATTGTCTGGCCGCAATACTGTCACAAAATTTATTTATTATGGTTGGTTGTTTGTATTGTTGACACTGAACCTTCGAATAACAACTAAATAGAACAGAGGAGTGCAATAATATGCATTTGGTATGCACATGAAAGTTTCATGATGAAACCACTTTCGAGAAAGTTTTTCGGTATTTAGTACTGCCGCCTGCAACCGGAAGGAATAATATTGAAATTTAACTCACACGCAGTAGGAATCGCATAAACCTTACGCGCAGCAGGCATAATAAACTAAGAACTGACACGCAGAAGGAATATAATAATTAAAGAGGGTGTCGTGTGAGGGCCCAGCGGGAAGATGCGGCCGTATAACCGAAAAGTATCGACAATTCTTTCTAAATGGTTGATAACAAATTCCGTCATTACGAGGTTGATAACAAATTGAATTCGTTAAAATTAAATTTTGAGGTACATACCTACTTAATGGGAATACCTACATAAAAAAGAGATACCTACTCACGAAGGTATTTAAATCCCCCCCCCCCTTCATTGTTCTTGATTCGACGGTGAGAGAGTATTATTTTGATTATTAATAATTAATTTTCACCCCTTCTAAATGACATGAAATCGATAAGAATAATTCTTCTTTATTTCAGTAATGTTGGTACATAATAATAACACTGCTCTACAAAAAAACATTTTTGGCATGTATCTTTGATGAAAACTGTCATTCTTTACTATTTTTGGTGTGCAGAATCCAAATTTTCAATCAGATTTGCTCCGTTAGCTACTGATTTGGAGATACATCAACCAGCATCAAATACAAAATAATTTGCTACCGGGAGACACATAAACACCTATTAGACGTTGAAAGTACTTTATAATTCACTAAATCTCATCAGAACTTACAAAAAAATGAACTTCAACTCCATACAACAAGAGACTGTCCTAAGGATGCTTTTTAGAGTTATTTGGGACGTTTCTTCTTTGCTTGACGATTGTATTCTTCTTCCGGTAGATCCCTCACAACGGTCCAACAGTAGTCTGCAAGCAAAGATGTATCCCACCTTTCTTGATACCTTCGTTCCATTGATGAAATATCTTGATGGAATCGCTCTCCATGTTCGTCACTTACTGCTCCACAATTGTCGGGGGAAAAGTTTAAATGAGAATGAAGAAAGTGAATCTTGAGTGACATGTTGCATCCAAGATCTCTGTACTTCTCAAAGAGGGTTTCTACTAGATCAGCATAATAATCTTGTCTTCTGTTACCCAAGAAATCATGAACTAAAGCTGTAAATGCATCCCAAGCTACTCTTTCTTTTCTCTGAAGAATATTCAGAATATTCAAAAATGCTCTTCTCAAAAAAAAGCTCTTTGTTTTCCTCTTTCTCCTCCAATTTGAAGTGTTCAGGAGGACTGGGAACAGGAAATTCATTCCCGTGAGGGATCGGTCGTATTGCGGAAGGAATGTCAGGGTTGTTGACTGCACATTTCTTTTTTCGGAACATTCCTTTATTAAGAGGAGGGGTCATGCAAAAATAGCAGTCGTCTGTGTGGTTACTAGGCTCCCTCCACACCATGGGAATAGAAAAGGCATTGAACGACCCTTGATGTTTAACCAATCCCTTAAATTAACACTACATGTGATACAGCAGATGTGAGGGGACCAAGGTTTGTCTTGGTCACCAACCTTAACACCAAAGTAGTGGTGGTATGCAGTTTTGATCATCTGGGCGATGGGTCGCTTTTGATTAGCAAAGTTAAATTCACCACAAATGTAACAAAAGTTGTTTGGAATGTTCCTTCACTTTCGGGGCCTGGTAGGTGATTAAAAAAAAAAACACTAGGAAGAACATAAAAAACAAGCACAAAACAATGCAACAAATACACCTGATGAATGTAAACACTGCCCACAGAGGTTAGGAAAGTGATTCTGTGGATCACAGAGAAGTTTAGTGTCAATCACAGGAAGAGCAGTTTGGCCAACCGAAAAAAAAAGAAATTTACCTCAGTTTGTGCCACTGTTGGTGTATCTTCAAAACTAGAGCTAACTAACTATTTTTATGTGCAAATTCGTGTTTCTCACACCAAAAGACATAGATAGGGACAGTTTTCAAGCCAGATACATTTTCAGTGTAGAGCAGTGTAATTATTATGTACCAACATTACTGAAATAAAGAAGAGATGCTCTTTCTATCGAACTCTTTGGGTTCATATTCACTCGTGAGCGAATTCCATGATGTAGTGATTAACCCTTTACGGTTGTGTGATACATTGATAAGGAATTTGGGGTAGGTTATTTACAAAGAGAAGAGATTCCTTCTTTAGAACAATTTCGGTTTTCAGTTAGGCCTAGTAATGGGTACTATTAATGTAATCGACAACTATTTCATCTGTATTAATCGATGTACCGATTAATCCATTAGTTATTTTTAAGGTAGGGGAAAAATTGGATATAATAATGAAAACAACGAACTCAAAGCAAAAATTTATTTAAGAATAAAAGTTGGTGATAACATAAGGCGCAAGTAAGATGATCTTTCTTGTCCTGGGGCAAATCCCCCAATAATCATCAGTAGCATGAATATAATTATCATAACGTGATAATATTTATATTATTAAGATGCATTGTTTTCTTAAAACGCTTTGCCTTAACTCTCTAAGTCATACAAGTCTTGTATAATCTATTATTTCAAGTGGTTTGTCTCAACGAAAGAAAAAACGCTGCAAATTTTACACAAGGGTTTATTATTCTGTGATATAGGTTACTTGTACAGACATTTAATTCTGTTAATAAAAAAAATTAAAAAAAATTTTTTTTTGGATTTTTATATTTCAAAAACAAATTTTTGGGGGGATTTTTTTTTTCAAAAATGTGTTTTTTCAAAAATTCTTTAATTTTTACTCGAAAAATAATTAACTTCTTGGGATCCTTCAAAAATCCCATTTTTAGCCCCATGAAAGCCCTATAGAACGCCACAGTGAAATCGGATCGTTCCGGGACCCCCAAAAATGGATTCTACGTCCAAAAATACTTCGAAAACGACACCTAACTCGATCCCATAGCTAAAAGCCTTCAAAACACCCCTCCTGTAGCCCCATTTTAGCCCCATAGCGCCCCACGGGTTTGGGCGATCGGACTGAAAACCTTGCGGGCACAACTAGATGGTAAACCAAGTATTTTGCCAAAATTTCAGATTTTTAAAAAAATTCCTACTGCCCAAAACGGCCCGGACGGCGGACGGCGGACGGCGGACGGACATTTCGGATTTTGAATGTAGACCTCTTGAAACGGATAATGTCAAATTTTGAGGCCGATCGGAGTCGTCGACCCGTGTCGCGAAAACATAGGTGTATTATTCCAAGAATAATAAACCAAAATACACCAAACTCGAACTTAGAAATCTCGGTGAAGAAAAAAGATTTTTATGTATTCGTTGTAAAGTTATCGACTATTCAATTAATTGAACCATACGGACATCGATTATTTGACCGAATAATCTATTATTACGAGTAATCGATACCCATTTCTAGAATTTCTGTTTTCAGTTTGGACATTACAGTCGCAATGTTAGAAACATACTTTTCGTTTACTAAATGTGTGTACCTACTGAGTAAACTTCTGTTACTTTCAACAGCATCATCAATATCGACTGGCGTTACCAATTGTGGAAGGCTGGCGTCACAATTACTGACGGGGTGAGTCTAATTTAACATCTAATGTAGACGATTGAGATTTTTCCAGATTTTCCTCACTTTTGTAATATTTCCCTCTCGAACCTTTGGGGCCACTTTACTACCAGCATTGTCTCCCTAATGCCCAATGATAACGTTTATCTGTTCGTTTCAGTCATTCCAATACTCCCTCTTCTACTTCGTCTTTTCCATCCTGGGCAACTTCAACAACTTCTTCTTCGCGGCTCATCTCCTCGACGTTGCCACCACCATCGACACGTTGCGTACCATTTTGCAGTCTGTAACGCACAACGGCAAACAGGCAAGATCAGATGAACAAGTTTTCATCCCCTCCAAAACAAAAGCAACCTTCGCAAATCTCATTGACATTTGTGTGTGTTTAGTTGGTGTTGACGGTGATGCTGTTGACCATCGTGGTGTGGCTGTACACCGTCGTGGCCTTCAACTTCTTCAGGAAATTCTACGTGTCCGAAGAGGACGAGGAAGTTGACAAGAAATGTCACGACATGATGACAGTAAGCAAGCACAGCAATGAATTTTGTGCGTCACGTAAAATATCTGCGGTTCGACGATAGGTTTTTCAAAATTGGAATAGTAGACGTGTTTGAAAAAAAAAAAAAAACGAGTTATAATCGAAACTGACTAGGGTGGAGTGAGGTAAGTGTGGAAATGGGGCAAATGTAGAAATGGTTTTGAAAATTGCTTCATTTGATCCTTGCTTCGGAAACCATCTCAATGTGTAGGTACTCAGTTGTTTTACCTATCGGAAAAGGCAGGCTTCGGCGAGACAGCTGCTTTGTCCTAATCTCATTTGGACACACTCGCGATAAGCTCTTCAGACGATTGGTGTGCTGTTGGCATCAAAATTTGATATTTAATACGTTTTCCAGGAAGTGGAGTGGGTCAGTAACATCTGCCCAACCTTGAAACTTCTTCAAGCGAATCAGTTGAACAGATTTCAATCCGATTTGGTTTATATCTTGTTCATTTATAGAAAATTTCATTATTTAATTATGAGATGAGTTGCATTTACCCCAACATCCTGCCCAATATTACACGTTTTACTTTTTTCTTTACTAGAAATTTACCATTACAAACACTACTTTTGTTACCTACACGTTGAATTTATTCATCAACTCTTCCAGCTTCGAAATCAGTACTCTAGTGCAAATTAAACACGCACGAATGTCATTTGAAAAGTGAAGTTGTTACCAGCTGGCGCAGACAAGTTCATTTAGCCCAAAAAAAGTTAAGGAGGAAAAAATTGGGAAAACCGTTGTCGTCTTGAAGTGGGCTTTGTGTGCATTTACCCCATTAATGCAACGTGAGGGTTTTACGGGTTTTGCTGGCCGTTTCCACATTAAATGCAAATTAAGGCAAATGTAAGGCAAATTTTGCCTCAGTTGGTGGGGCAAATGCGGTAGCAATTTTTTTAAACACTTTTTTAATCATGAGAAGTAAACCTTTTGTATGGATTGAAGAGTGCATCGTAATCTACGTAAATCAAGCTACTCATTTAAATTATATTTAAAAAAAAATGTAAAAAAATCAAAATAGCGTTTTTTTAAAGTAAAGCTACAGAGGATCAAAGTTGAACTGATGAAATGTCGGGTCGCAATTGCCCAACTCCATCACAGTATGATAGAATGACGTTTATTCCACAGTGTTCTGGTCAGAACAGCGCTAACTGTGCTGACCCCAAAACAAATATTTCCTACCGTATTGTGCTCAAAACAGGGGCGATCCCACTCCGTCAAAGTTCTGCTAAATGCAAGTGAAAACATCCTAATAAGTCCGCCAGCGATGCGTTTCGGGTCAATGTGGAGACTACTATCTTCACCAGTTCAGTTCCAGTGATCCTTGACGTCAACACCTCGAACTGGGGTTAGCAAGAGAATACAAGGAGAAGGAGAGTGAAATAGGTGACTAGCTTCACTGGGCCTTCGGCACAGAAATCCCAAGATTCAGGAAATCCAGAAAAAGATCCAAAGATTCAGAGATATGGAGATCAGAAAATTCAGAGACTCTCTGATCCAAAAATCCACAGATACAGAGATCCAGAAATCCCGAGATCTAGTAATCCAGGAATCCCGGGATCCCATGGCACAAACATGTGTGAAGCTCCTTTCACTGGCGGAGTAGGACCCATTCCTTCTATTGGCGGAGTTGGATGGGGTCCCCCTCAAAACAATTTTTCTCCTATCATCTTGAGGTAGCACCATTTCTCCAATTGAGCTCACATGAAGGCCACTTATAAATTTCATTGTTTCGCAGTGCTTCGTCTTCCATCTTTACAAAGGTGTGAGAGCTGGTGGTGGTATTGGTGACGAAATTGAACCTCCGGACGGTGACGAGTACGAAGTCTACCGTATCATGTTCGACATCACCTTCTTCTTCTTCGTCATCGTCATCCTGCTGGCTATCATTCAGGGTATGCTATTCGTAGAAGAGTTGAAAAGCAGTGAAAAATGGTAATTTTAATCGGGCAACCGCTCGACTGTTTCAGGTTTGATCATTGACGCTTTCGGTGAGCTCAGAGACCAGCTTGAGGGAGTCAAAGAGGACATGGAGTCCAACTGCTTCATCTGCGGCATCGGCAAGGATTACTTTGACAAAGTCCCGCACGGGTTCGACACTCACGTCGCTCAAGAGCACAATTTAGCCAATTACATGTGAGTACTGCTGTAATAACACTGGGACTTTCCTCTAATCACGTCATTTGTATATTTCTCTGTTGCCTTCGTCCCGCAGGTTCTTCCTCATGCATCTCATCAACAAGCCGGACACCGAGTACACGGGTCAAGAAACCTACGTGTGGAACATGTACCAACAACGGTGCTGGGACTTCTTCCCCGTCGGTGACTGCTTCAGGAAACAGTACGAGGACGAGCTCGGCGGCGGCGGCGGTTAATCGACGATCTTATTCGATTTGGAACCCGCCCAAATGTGATATACCCGGACTGTCGAGCGGTTCCAGCCGGTCTGGTCCTATTTCACACCGAAACTTTCACTCGGCCGAAAGACTTTTCTCAGAACGATCTTCGTTTAGTGTTTGTTTTCACATTTTCGTTTTATGTTTTTTCTGTCTTGACTGGGACAATAAAACGGCGGAGGTCACAAAATGAAGTCAATTTTTTTCCGATTATCGGAGCGGAACAGCGCAGTTTGTATATATTTTCTCTAAAAATAAAAATATAATAAAATACACTTTTGTGGCCTTATTGATGGAAAACGCGGGGAGTGATGCCTTTTATAAGTAAGTGAATAAATTTCGTTCATTCATCAACCAGTGTATTCTTGTTATCCTGTTCCTAAAAAGCCTGGAGAGATTCATCAATGATTAAATTTCTTTTGGCATTTTCTAAATTAAGCGAAAATGAGTAAATCATGTAATGTACAGAATCAAGCAAAGGTCCTTTCGATCGTACGGTATCTAGGTTTGTAGACTCTTGGAGGAAATTAATCTAACTTTTACGCCTTACTAGTTTGGACAACCGTGCTTCGCACGAAATATCAAATTCCCGTCCACCAACTATCAATAATGCCACCCATGCTCAGAACACCCGCAGCAACCCGTCAACAACGCTCGTTGACCCGTTTACATTGAGAAGTATCAACACATCGAATCGAAGGCTCGCAAAAGAAACTCCTACCCACCTACAGACGATATTTTACGGCCTGTTTACTTCATGGAATGTTTATTACGCCTTTTTTCTTCATGGAACGTTTATATCGCTTGATTCCTTCGTGGAACGTTTACATGGCCTGTTTCCATCATTTAAAGTTTACCGCCTGTTTCTACAGGATATGCTTTGTTCCAGTAACCTACCCGAATTGGTGAGGAAGATGTGACTATTTGTGGAAAGCCCCCCCCCCCCCCCCCCTACATAAGTTAGGAGGTAGGAGGAGGTCACATGGGGGAAATCCGTTTTTACAACTAATTATATAATTGCAAGACCTTACTCTGATTACAACTAATTATATAATTGCAAGGGCTTACTCTAATCATTTTCAAATTTCACAAAAATTGGGATCAGCTCGGGTTCTTGTGTAACACGCAAGGAGATTGGGCATATTTAGGAGATGCCTTCGAAGAGGTGGGGACTGATGCAAAACACGACGCCCGCTCTGAACGCTCCCTCCTGAAATCGAACCTATGAGTTCCTTGAATGTTCGCAGACTGGCGCCATTCGCTCCATACACCACGATGGTTATTCGACGAAGGTTGAAGCTCTCTCTCTCCCCCCCCCCCCCTCCCGCTTATTGTATCGTATCCGAACTGCATCTCTTTCCGCCACGTCGGGTTGCCTCTAGCTTGACGATTCAACTCGAATCGTCCAAATGCATTGGGTCACCCTCACAAATGCCGAATTCAGGCTTCTCCAGTGTAAATGTCCTCCTTGCAGCAGGAGGGAGTGGCATAGCACTATAGCCCTCCGTTAGTCATCGTGTATCCTGTTACTAGCAGGAGTGCCAACATAATCAACATCCCAAACTTATCATTCGACTATTTTAAAACAAAAGAAAAAAAAGCTTCACATTTTATACAAGGGTTTAATATACGTTAATTATTTTCAAAAATATTTTTTATTGACAATTAAATTTTGCACAATTATAGGCCTATTCTGTGTGAATAAACATATGTTTGACAATATGAAAAAAAAAAAAAAGTTCTGTACAATATTGGGACAGATGCGGGACCTCAAAAAAGGATTACGTTCGAAAATACTTCGAAAACGACACCACACTCAATATAACCGAAAATCTGCAAAAAAAACTCTCCCATAGCGCCCCACGGGTTTGAGCGATCGCGCTGAACACCTTGCAAGCCCAACTAGACGATGAACCGAGTATTTTGTCAAAATTTCAGATTTAAACAAAATTGCTTGGACGGCGGACGGACATCTCTTTTTTGAATCTAGACCTTTTGAATGTCAAATTTTCAAGCCAATCAGAATTTTTAACCTCCATTGCGATTACATAAAAAAAAAAAAAAAAAAAACCACTTGTTGAATCACAAACGAAACTTTTACTGCGAAAATATACATATTTACATAGTTTTAAAATTTTATAGTGACTGACAATTAATCGTCCAAGCCGAAGGGGTCTTTCCGTTTCTTCCGCTTGAACGTTTGCATCTTCATCATTTTGATCTTCTTTTTCTGCGATTCTTTCTTTTTGAGATTTTTGTTGATCTTTCTCTTCGCCGCTCTTTCGGGGTCCGTCACCATCTGAAAAGAGTTGAGAGGCGTTAGATGAAATGGGGGATTCGGGGTGGATGTTTTGTATGGCCTGGCAGCAACTGAGTTGTTCGACTCACCAGTTGAGACTTTTGCTTTTTCCTTTCCGCCCGCCGAACGTCCATCAGTTGTGAGAGTTTGGCCATCGTGTCTTTGTAAAGGTCCTCGCCGATTTTCTTCCTAATGTAGTGCGAAGCTTCCCGAGCGGATTTCTTCAGGTCGTCGTCCTCCGCGACGTTCAACTGGCGGGCGATGGGCTTCAGGAGTTGGACGGCGATGGCGGAAAGGTCTTGTTTGGAGAGTTTGAGGCTGATTGCTGCCGACCAGTTGAAGGCCATAGTGCGCTAAAGAGAGCGAAAAGTTTTGAAATGTAGCGCAATAGTTTTTGGTTAATCTAATGAATGTGTGTAATACTTACGACGATGGTGGATGAGGGAGAATTAACCACTTCGTTGTTAATCATCTTTTGAACCATTCGAACCATCCAGGGAACTGACAACTTGGAATCTTCTGTCGGTTGAATGTCTTTCACAATGACAGTCAGGTACGTAAGGAGTTTCATACACTACAACACAACACCTCGCCATTAAAATTAAAATTTAAAAAACGCTGCAAATTTTACACTAGGGTTTATTATTCTTTGATATAGGTTACTTGTGCAGAAATTTAATTCTGTGTCAATAAAAAAAATGTTAGATTTTTTTTTCCAAATTTTTTTGGTTTTTTACTTGAAAAATATTTGACTTACTGGGATCCTTCCAAAATTCTATTTTTAGCCTCATGCAAGCCACTGTTGCCGATCGCAACAGTGAAATCGGATCGGATCGGGACCCCAAAGAATGGATTCTACGTCCAAAAATAGCCAAAACCCTTCAAAAACCCCTCCCGTAGTCCCATAGCGCCCCACGGGTTTGGGCGATCGGGCTGAAAACCTTGCGGGCACAACTAGATGGTAAACCGAGTATTTTGTCAAAATTTCAGATTTAAAAAAAGATTCCTACTGCCCAAAACGGCCCGGACGGCGGACGGACATTTCTGTTTTGGAATCTAGACCTCTTGAAACGGATAATGTCAAATTTTGAGGCCGATCGGAGTCGTCGACCTCCGTCGCGAAAACATAGACCTAATGCACCTGTGTATTATTCCAAGAATAATAAACCAAAAATCACAATGCCGTCCAAATTCTCACCTGAAGCAAGTACTTTTCGTTGATTTCCTCTCCAGGGATGAGCTGAGCGATGACGTCATGTGTGAGCGACTTGAGGCGAGCTCTCGTGTCCGACAAAAGGAACCCCCTTCTCTCAAGCGACGGATCGTTCGCAACCGCCGCCACCTCTTCGGGTTTGTACGACGTGACGACGAGGCCGATCAGTTGGACCGAATTGTGTCGAACCCACTGGTGAGGATGCCCGAGGAGATTCGTGGCGTGATCTGCAAACGCAAACATTCATCATACTGTAACAGTGGTTGTTTGAGATCTACAACACCAATTCATAGGCTTTTTACGCTTCAACGGAAATCAACTGGGCAGAGTAAGATCTAGCGCAAATAGGCGCACTTGCGCCCAACTTTCTTATTTCGAATGGTAACCCCAAAATTTTGCTCATACGGCGCCGTTTGCAACGGGCGCAAATGGGTGCAAGTATTGTGTCTTGAAGGCTCAAGCTTTCCTCTCGAATTCGAATTTTAGTAGGAAATCATAAAGGTTTTATAACAAGTTTAAATTTTAAATAAATCAGGCATAATATGTCATATTATGAGCGAGCTTCCCGAAAAGAGACACCCTGCTGACTACCCATCATTCGTACTTGGGGGGCTTAAAATTCCACCCATTTAGGTATTAAAAGATAAGAGCAGTTTAATGGAACGTTAAGATTCCACCCCGAGCCTATCTGTAGAAATTTCAAGATGAATCCGAGGATGTTCAATGAACAGTGTTTTTATCCAATACCTTCCAACAGCTTCCACACACAACAGTAGAGCAAAGCAATCCCTCAGTTCCTTTTTCGGGTCCTCTATTAGACGAGCCAGGTGACCCCCCCCCCCCCTCCTTACCAAAATTGAACTCTTACCGGCAATAGTTTCGACATCCCCGGAATATTTGGCGTCGCTGAGGAAAGCTGGACAGTGATTAGCTATTTTGACGATAGATTGCAGCAACTGGAACAGGAAATGGTCCGAATCCCTTTCCTTCACAGACGTGACTTCTTGATCCTCGACCACAGCAGGCGCCCTAACAAACCTGCAACACCAAAACAAAACAAATTCAAAGAATGCTAAAATTGTTTACGGAGGACCGTTTTTCCTGACGGTAGACAATTCATGTCAACGAGCCAATGCTCCATTATCCCTCTCCCTAATCCAACAGAAAGAGAGAGGGAGAAAGCAATTTCAAATTTTTACTAGACTCACACGGGTTGTCCACAGAGAAATGAAATGTGTGGGAACCCATTTCAATATCCCGACTTTCATTAGGAAAACAAGATACTAGAGTGCTCTGCTTGGGGCATGCCTTCAGTGATGATTCTTTAAGGTCGATCAATTATACGAACCTTCCAGCGTTTCCAGGGTCCTCTCTGGCCACAAAGCTGCCAATAATGGCCGGCAACAAACTGGCGAGCCGCCCTTCGAATCTCGCGTTCTCGCAAGTGACAAACAGTCCAATCAGCTGAGCGGCCAGTTTTCGGTGCAACACCTGGAACAAAAAAACTACCCGTTTACACAACTGAACGAAGCGCGAGGGTGAAATTTCACTCGTAAGGTCAGTCGTCAAACCCAAACCACAAACAGCTACCAACCTCTTTCCTCAAATTCAACCAGTTGACGGTCATCTCAAACAACGTGTCCCGGTCGTTCTTGTCCAGCCGGGACAACAACAAGGAAATCGTGTCAGCCGCCTGTTTCTGACAAGTCGGCTCACTGTCGTTTACCAACACAGTCGACACATTGATATAAATTACCGGCGCGTGACCTTTCAAAGTTTTCTGAAAATAAAAATAAATCCATTACTTACTAGTTTAATTTTCAAGTTTAAAATAACCAGTAGGTACCACTAAACGTGAACTTACAATGGGAAACGAGTTGGTGAGCGTTTTGATCATTTCCAAAGCGCTCGTACGCCCAGTCAGATATTCGTAGTTGAACTCTCCATAGTAAAGTGCTAGGAAGTTGTCCAATTTTTTGCCCATGGGGTAATTCATGATGAAAGTGTGAACAATCTGAAATAAGCAAAATAAGAAAAATTTGTAGTGGCAGAACTCCGATTTATTTCGTCTTTTTGCCGCTCATTTCATAACTAAATTCCCCGAAAATCACAAAAACCTCTCACCTGTCGGGCTTGATGGCGAACGCTGTCTTCGAGCGCTTTGACGCTGACGTAGGCGACTTTCCGAATGACTTCTGCGAGTTCGGGCGAGTAAAATTTCCGAGCCAGCAAAGCCTTCAGGAGGGAAAAAGCGGTGGCTTGTCGGGACGTGTCTTCGATGTCCTGCTCGCAGTACAAAATCAGAGTGCGCATCTGATCGGGCGTCAGCGAATGGCCCTTCATGTCCCTCACGATGCACGCGACAGCCTGATCGACAAAGCGAGATTTAGAGGTTACTTTTCAAAGATAAGGTTGTTCGAACGGTGCAATCCAAGTGAACTGACATTGAATGTGACCACGACGAGGTCGAAGTTGTCCCCTTTGCTCAGGCCAGCGACGGCGAATTTGTGAAGAAGGGCGAACAAGGTGGCGCTGATTGCAGCAATATTCTGCTCCATTGATGGCAACTTCAGTTTTACCATCCAATTGAGGCACTTGGTGGCTAGCGTACAAATCTGAAAGAGAGTGAAAAAACTTGAGTTACATAATATGTAATGTCTTATATTATAAGAGGCATGTAAAAGTCTTTTTACGGTCGCAAGGTATAGAGCGAAAAAGACTTAGAACTAGAACGACTACCTACCTAATGACGGCCAGAAGCTGGTCACTATCAGACACAGTCTGAAGTCTCAAGTAAGCCATCACAACTACAATACACTGCCAAGGGGACATGGCACATAGCTTCCTCGCGTTCAAAGACTACCCCGATATACAGCCAAATTGGTTTATTAGTTTTTATCACAACTTTGACGTACCTTTCACAGTTACAAGAAAATTACGTTCTCGCATGCGCAGAGCGTACTGCTGATTCAATTAACAAAATGAAACGCCATCTCAATCAATCAATCAATCAATTTTTTATTGTAGAAGCCAGCAGGCAATACAATCGTCGAGATTAATAACAATTAAAAAACAAAAACAAAAAATTACAGACCAACAGATTAACAAGTCAAGAACCAGACAGGCCAAATTACAAAAAGGGAAACCAGCAGAAAGATTCTAAAACATAACAGTAAAAAAATCATTAACAATGTACAATTCTGCTTGAATTAAAGAATTTTTGATGGTCGCCAGGAGACGTTTATTAGGTAGGATACGGATAGATTCAGGAAGATGGTTGAAAAATCTAGCGCCAGTCTGAAGAGGGTTTGACCTCAAGCAAGAAGAAAGCCGAGATGACGGTGGGCAAAAGTTGTTTCGAAAGCGAGTTTCGTAGGAGTGCACATCACAGCCCCTTCTCATCCTATCTCTATTCATACAGATGTATTCGATACAGCAATATACAAACAGCCCAGGGATCGTCAGACACCCCAGTTTTTTAAAATATCCCCTACAACTTTCATTGTACCCCAAGTTAAAAATGGACCTGATCGCAGATTTCTGTTGTTGGAATACAGTGGCACTGTGCGCAGAATTACCCCACAATGCGATCATGTACGATGCTCTGCTCATGAAGAGGGCGAAGAAGGCCGTGCGCAAGGACGAAAAGGAGAGGGCAGTCGATAACCGACGGAGAGCGAAGACTGCAGACGCCAGCTTGGGGCGCAGGTTGTCAATGTGAGAATTCCACGACAGGCGGTTGTCGATGTGAAGGCCCAGAAAATTGACGGAGTTCACCAATCGGCCATTAAGGCAGACGTGCAAGTTTTGGGTTTTTTTATCATTCAGCTTCAAGGAGTTGGCTTCACACCAGCGATGAATCAGCCGATCAGAAGAACGGAGCCGATCCCCGAGAGTTCCCTGACTTGGGCTAGACCCCAACACCGTCATGTCATCCGCAAATAGGAATAGCTGTTGGCTGCTCATGTCAAACTGGTGGGCCAGGTCGTTAACAAATAGTAAAAACAAAGACGGCCCCAACACCGACCCCTGCTTAACACCACAGGGAATCACTGAAGGCCTAGAGGCCACTCCATCAAAAAATATGACCTGTTGCCAGCCGCTCAGAAAGCCCTCCAGAAAGGACAAAGAGGTCCTTCCAAAGCCATAGTGCTTTAGCTTCCTAAGCAACAGATCATGAGGGACTAGGTCAAACGCCTTAGTCAGGTCATAGAGGCGGATTGCCGATTTGTCACCCTTTTCCAAGGCCTCAAAAAGGTCTGCTACTAAGGAGCATGCGGCCTGATTAGTACTTCTCCCTGGTCTAAAGCCGTACTGCTGAGAGTGCAGTATTGACTTCTGTGACAGATGCTCCCTAATCTGTAACAATGCCAGATGCTCGATAATCTTGACAACAATTGGGAGCTTGGATATCGGACGGAATTCATCGTAGTTAGAACGTTTTCCTTTCTTCGGAATGGGAGAAACAGCAGCATATTTCAGACAGTTGGGGAAACGGCCATTCATAAAACACAAGTTGATCAAATATGTCAGAGGTTCGAGGATTAGTGGAGCCGATGCCTTAATGATTGGAGTGGACATTCCAAAGTAGTCCATGGCGCTAGTGTTTCTGAGTTTGCAAATAACGCTGAAAACTTCCTCGACCGTTACCTCCCTTAGTTCGAATACGTTTGAATATGACGGTACAAGCCAGAGGAAGTCATCAACCATATTGAGATGGTCCTGGGAAGTTGACTGACTCACGGGGAACACTGCATTAAAGGTATCTGCAAAACCCTGAGCGGTCAGATCCTTACATAGAGACATGGTGCATTTAGATCTAGTCCCCAGCTCAGAATTAACTATATTCCACGCAGCTTTCACCTTGTTTTTTGATGAACCAATGGTTACGTCATCTAGGGCTAATCCCACACTATTCATGAAAAAACCATTGAAATCAATGAAATTGATTGAGATCAAAATGGTGGAAGTTAAGGCTGTCGCAAGGAAATGTGGAAGGACAAGCGCTCGCTCATCATCATAATAAAATTTATATGGACCTCAAGTGGCCGCACCCAATTTGACCAAAATCGGATCAACATTGTGGAAGTTATGTATATATGGCTAGTTATGGCTGTAACAAGGAAATGTGATCTGCCAGACACGGAACCAAATTTTTTCAAGACGTTCTGAAACGCAAATTGCAAGTTGGAATTTTAATTTTGGAGGATACAACATTTATAACATTTAATGTTTTGGATCCAGAAAGTAAAAACAAAGCTTCCGCTAAATGCGGTAGGCTCGGAAGCTCAACATCACACGAATGATAATGGACAATAGAAGAACTTTGGAATATAACTTTTCCCTTTCATAGGTGATTTTTTTTTTTTTTTTTAATCTTTATTTCCTCAAGAATACAAAATACATCACGTAATGATCTTAAGATGGATTGGTGAATAACACCTCGTACTCTTTAAATAATAATAGGGCATGTTATATAGTTACAAGGAAATTAATCTTCCATAATATGGAATGCTCATATTATGAGCAAACGCGCTCGTGGCGGAAGATGAGTACGTCTATGAGTATGTCACTGTTATGTATTTTTACCTTCCCCCAACTCCAATAATCAGAATTAGAGCAAAACTTTACCTAATCTAAGGAGGGGCAGTGTGTGTACTTACTTCATGTAGATATTATTGAACGAATAAATTATTGGCAATAATCCTTAAAAGTAGAAATATCTATTTGGCAATTGACTGCTGCCTAAACTGGAAAAATATCCTATAATAAAGAAATATTATATTATAATATGTCTCTATATGGTAGACGTATCATTAGAACCTAAATTCAAGTTTTGGCCTTGATGTCTCCTTTATGTTACATTCCTACCACGTGATACATTCCACAGATTGTCTTCTCTGTGTTAGTGGGTAATCCTACCTTGTGCACTTATTGACGAAATCAATGACGAGCGTGAATTTGTTGGTCGATGTGTTAATCAAACAAGCCTATTTGTCGTTTTGGCCTACGAAGCTCAAGCAGGTAGAGTGCAACACTACCTACTGTGTATCAACTGTAAGTAGGTATACGGCGACATGCAATTTTCGTTGTATGTCTCCTGAATGTAGGATTCCTACACTGTGATAATCCAATATGATTCCCCGAAATCCAGGTGGCACAGTGTGCCTACTCTATGGTGATAGATAATCCTAATTAGTGAGTACATAGTACGGCCATCGATAGTCTCGATCGATAGTATGTTTTCCTCCGATATATCGATATTTTTCTATCGATGATGCATAGTCAGATAGTATCGGGTATTGATACTCAGTGAATGATAGTTTTGGTGGATATTTTTTTTATTCGATATATCGGATAAAAAAATATCGATATAATATATATATATGATAAAAGTCGATATTATGGACTCTTATTATATTGACAATGTATTACATTCACTAAACAATGAATCAACCAAGTTCCATGATATTGAGTGTATTATACTTCACAGAACCACGTGAATTTCGATTTATGAGTAGGTAACTCAAAATGAAAAACTATATTAAAAATCAGCTTGCAGACTGGACTGCAACCACTGGAGACCATTTCATGTCTTCGTCTTCCATATTATTCACCTCGACTGGTACGTTTATGACTTTTACAAAGCGTAGCCGACCGATCTGCATAAATGTGAGTCGCGGTGAGATGAAGACGAAGACATGAAAACGGTCTCCTGTGTTTGCAGACGAGTCTGCAAGCTGATGTTACAGAATGGCAACGTATATTCTGACAACGAAACTTTAACGACAAACGATGAATGTATAATATTAATTTATTCGTATAAAAAAATGAAGAACGCTCGATATGCTTCAGTATACCGATTACGCCGTTCACTAAGCCATCGCGTACGTCGATATTGACTCGAACCATGTACGATTTGTCAATTAACAGTTCGATCTTGTACGGCAATCCACCCATCTCGTCAAGCTTCATCTTGTGTACCTTGGCGCGTGTGTCACAAACGTGGGACCTCTCCACCCCTAAGAGCCCTCCCTCCCGTGGGGAGGAGGGACCGAGCGGGCCCAACGCCATGACGGGCCGTCATTGATGGCAGCAAAGAACAGTATGAAGAGAAGCTTTGTGGTGTGTCGGTAAAACATGAAAATTGTGCAAGTGACTTTCATATGAGGTGGTCGTAAGTAACATTTATGTCTGCGGACATACATTTGCCCTCAATTTGGTTAGTCGATGATACTCCTCCGACTAAAATGCAGTCTAGCTAAGACAGGTTCGCCTTCAATCTAGCTAAAGCAGGTTTGCCCTCAATTTGGTTAGTCATTGATACTCCTCCGACTGAAATGCAGTCTAGCTAAAGCAGTTTAGCTAGAATACAGGTTTGCCTGCAATTTGGTTGTCGTGGACACTTCTCTGACTCAAAACAGTGATCCATAAGTCGTCGATACTCCTCCGACTTATAGCGGCGATAAAACAGTGAGTTACAGAGAATGTTCGGACTAAATTGCAGTAATTAAATCGTTGACACTCCTCCGATTTAATTCAGGTATTCAAGCAATTTGGTTGTCGTGGACACTTCTCCGCCAGCTGACTCAAAACTGTGATCAATAAGTCGTCGGTACTCCTCCGACTTATAGCTGTGAACAAATACCGAGTCACGGAGAATGTTCGGACTAAATTGCAGTAATTAAATCGTTGATACTCCTCCGATTTAATTCAGGTATTAAAACAGTTCGATTTGTCGTGGATACTCCTCCGACTAAAAGCAGCATTTAGGATGCAGGCCCAATTCAGTTCAGTACAGTACGAGCAGTGCAATAAGCTGTCGAAATTCCTCCAGCTTACATCATCAACAGTATCCTTATGGTTGGAAGAGGCGGCAATTTGGGGACATGGTGGTGGCCGTTTTGGGCAAACGCCCAGCAGGGACTTGATGATGATTCAGTTTAATTCACGTAACGTACATTGAGCTGGGGCTGTAATATATCATACTTTCGCTTTCCTATCATCTTACTAATCGTGGATAAGTCAATTCACGACAGCGTGCCGACGCGAGCTGATCTTTCGTTCTCGCACCGACGTACGTGTCTTCCGCGATGTGTGTTTCGTACGTGTAACCCGCAAAGATAGTTGCGTGGTACTGATCAATCTCTCCATTTGTGTGGAACAGACGGATGGCTGTGGGAGTGGGATGTGTACGAGCGACGGTTTCGCGAGATACAAAGCGTGCTTCGAAGTATTCGCATTCTGCCGCCGTTAGTTTGTGGCCGTTGCCGATTTTTGTGAGCACGCTCGAGAACATAACGTTTGATTGCCGCATGACCTGTCATGTGGGAGTCTTGCCCAATCTCTTGCGTGCACCTTATTGTGTTTGTTGTTGACCAGGAGACGCTACTTAGTTACAAATTTCGTGATGCGATATCATTACACTAAACGTTTACTGGTTGCTACGGGTTTCGGTAACGCTTCAAAAAGTAACACTTTTAGTTTACGGGTTGCCACGGGTTTCGGTAACGCTTTTTTTCGGTTGTGTGCCAAAGTAAAGACATAAAAATGTCAAAAGAGGTATAGTTACTCGAAAATTCCCCTTTCCTCGTATGATACTATGATGGATTTGTATAACGATATAGTTACCTGAGGTATTCACACTATAAGTTCCAACTCTCTATAGTTGTCAGTCAGTTCGTGGGCTTAAGCTTTTAGGGTAGATTTAAAGTCGAGCATAGATCAAAGATTTGCCTTCGCCATGAGAACCACAGGATGTTGGTGATTTTAGATGACCACCAATGGCCCCATCGGTGGTTTGAAAAAAGATGTCTTTCAGGTCGTGTTGATTGTAAACACGGGAGAGTTATGATATTACCGCATTAAAATGGTTCATGACTTTTGGATGTTTACAGATAACAAACCTTGACGTGCTGCGAGTCGAGGCAGTCCTTTATGAGACCAACGAACGGGTCAAGATGTCCAGCGTATTCTTGGCCTTTGACTTTTTCCCTTTTTAGCAGGAAAAACAGCAGTTTAAGACCGAATTCGACGAGAAGGTGGGAATTCGTGCGGGCGCAAGTGTTTACGCCCTCGACGACTTTGGCTCGCTTAGGTTCTGTAACAGCACGTACGATACAATGTCATGTCGTAATAGTGAGACGTTCATAAACTCTCTAACGTGCTTACCTTCAGGTAGCAAGTAGGCGTCTGGTTGTCTTCGGGCTTCGTACTCCGCCCTTTTCACATTGACTGGTTTCTCTTTCAGGTCGACCATCAGAGAGGGAATGCTCTCTGAAGAAGTGCCGTAAGCCAGCGGCAGGAGGTGCTCGGGGAGGAGGAACGCGTTTTCCGTGAGGCCAAGCACGACTTGTTCCAGAGTCAACCTTACTTTGTTGACATACTTGTGAGACATCGTCCTCGAGAGTTCCTGAAGAAACGAACAAATAATGCAAAAATTTCAAAATTAGCTCTGTAAGAAGAATATAAATAAATGCAGCTTAAAGAGGGAAATTCTAATTGATTTAATCGTTGTAGCTCGAGCTATATTCAATTGACTTGCTTCTTTTAATGGCAGGAGCAAATCCACCAGGTATCGTTCCGAAACATATTTCGACAGGATTTTGAATGTATCGAAACTCCGGGTGGCTCTGGCTTCGAGAACCTTTCCAGCTATTTGATTCACTTCTTTTTCTTCCGAAGCCCTCCCAAATAGATCCATACGGCAAATCTACAAAACATGAAAGGGTTTCACGACAAGTTTTAGCGGCAAGAAAAGACAACATTTTCTAGCACGACACTCACGTCAATGATGGAATGGGCGCACTTATCCAACTGTCCCCTTTGAAAGAGCGGTTCCAGGGGGACGAGCACGGAATGGACCGAGTAGACCAGGACGTGAACTTGGTACCCTCGGGTGAGGAGAGCTCGCATTTCCCGAACGAGGGTGGGCAGATAATCCGGGCCCAAGCCGACCATGATGGTCTGCAGAGTGTCTCGAGTGACTCTCCGGACGCTCTCCAGTCGGCTCTTGAGAAAAGTGCACAGCTTCATGAAGATTCTAGAGAGGAAATAAGGCAATTGAAATGCAGTTGAGACGAAAACCTGAATAAAAAAAAACAATATGGAGTGTAAAATTAAACTAAATTGACGGAAAACCTAAGTAATAGTAGTGGTATATTAGAATAAGCCAAATGAAAAAAAAATCGGAGAAGAAATCCTGAAATTACCCAGGGAGATTGACGTCGAGAAACTGCCTAGAAGGGAGTTTCTGCAAAAGCTTCACTGCAGCCACTGCCAATGGTACTTTGAGAATCTCCTCTTCATCTTGTTCGGGGCCTGTCATCTTCCTGTAATTGATCAAATATGTTACACCTTTTCAAGGTAGATCCAAAAGTGTCAACGCCCACTTGAGCCAATCGGCAGTTGCCGAACCTGGTGAGTTTGTGGTGGCTTTCGCCGGTGGTTTTCTGAGCCATGATTTGATGCAACTTGGGCAAAATCTGTTGAGTGATGACGGTAATAACTTTGGTGGCGTTTCCGGGCGACAGAGCGGTTTCAGGGCCTTTCGCTTCAGAGGCTTCCGCTTCTTCCGCTCGGTCCAATTCAATTTCCAATTTCGTCTGATCGCCTTCTTCTGCAAGAGATAACAAGTTGAAGATGTAGAGGTAAAACGCTGCAAATTTTACACTAGCGTTTATTATTCTTTGATATAGGTTACTTCTGCAGAAATTTGATACTGTTTAAATGAACAAAATTTTATTTAAAAGAAAAAAAAATGATTAAAAAAGGGGCGAACTCACCATCAAAGCTCTCGTCCATTTTGGGTTCGGTCGAAGCTTCTTCAGGTTTGGATTCAGTTGAAGCTTCTAATGGTTTGGGTTCAGTAGAAGCTTCTTCAGGTTTGGCTTCGGCAGGTTTGTCGACCGGAGGAACGTTTTCTTTCCCTCCGCGCCATTTTCTCCCAGCTAGAACGCCCTTCACTTCCATCAACCCCGTTAAATCCGCTTTGCTCAAGTCGAAGTGGAAAGCGTTCAGGATTTCCACTAGGATCCTGACGATTTGTTTTTGGAAGTCCAGTTTGGTTTGGAGTTGGCTTATGTAGTGTAGTAATACAGTCTGGTACTGATGCCACGGGAGGTGCTGACATGTGGAGCCTAACGCCTGGAATCATTTAAAAAGTCACACAATTTCCAGAGTGAGAAAATGTTCCCAATTCAAACTAGTACGTACTTTTATGGCAGAATCGACGATGGTGTTTTTGCTCTGATACTTCTCCGAGACCAAGTAGTGGGATATGATGGGTAGAACAAATTGAGTTAATGTTCTAGAAGCGGGTGGCTTGTCGAGACCGGCAACGACAGTAGAAAACCTGAAACAAATTTGAGTTTTTCAGCCCTGCATGGCAGTGTTGCCAACCCAACACGTTTTGCTGAACTCACTTCAACATGGCGCGCACTCGTCGATGCAATTGCAGATGTCGCAAGTTTTCGAAAAAGTCCACCTCCACGTCTTTTTTATCAGCCAAACGCGAGAGATCGTTCAGTACCGGATGTAAATCACCGCACTCCCTTGACTGGAATAAAGTAAATTTTTTTTAAAACCACGAACCCAAGACCTCTTTCTTGTGACCAACCTACTCACCATATGACCGAGCAGGGACAAACTGTCGTTCCGCACGGAGTCCGTCTCCGTCGTTTTGAACCCACGTCGGATCTGCCCCAAAATGATATTGTCCAAAACGTAACTCTTCTCGGCCGGGTTGTCGCCCAATTTGCGACATAGGGAAACACACACTTTTTCCAGACAGTGCCGAGAGTTGTCTCGAAGCGAAACGTCTTTTTCCTAAGATGTTGAGGAACCATCAAATGAAAAAGTCAACTTTTTGAATAATAAATATTTTTTAAATTGCATAAAAAGCATTTTACATTACTTACGTTTCTGACGAAATGAAAGCAAGTGTATATAACTATAACGCCGAGATTAACTTCGATGGTTCCTTCGTCAGCCATGGATTCCAGTTTGTTGAACGCGGACAATCTTCGGGCAAAATCGGGTTGATCGACGATTTGTGTGTCCCAGGCGTTCAAATCGTCCAAAAGCTGCTCGTCGAGGCCACTTTCCGACCTTTGAAAATTATGAAAATTTGCAAGGCGTTTAAATTAGGAGCGTACAATATGCCAATTGAAAAAAATGAATTCAAATTACCCTTCAAGTTTGGACAATGCAATAACGATGGAGAACAAAACTTTTCGAGCCGCCGCAGATGTTACCGAGCCATAAAGGGGTGCGAGTTTGCGGACGTAGCGGCCCGGGTGGTCGACGTTTTTGATGAGGTTGTGAACTGTCGTTAAAAGAGGACCGATGACGTCATCAGAGCTCTCGGCCTTCTTGATGAGGACGGGAAGAAGAAGTTCGAGGAGGACTTCGGAACTTTCTGGGTCGGTGACGAGTTCAGTCACGCGGCTCATCACTTCCCTTTCTCGACGGTCCAGACCTTTTTTGCTGGCGAGTTTCCTCCTTAGGCGTTCCAGGATGATGGGGACGAAACGGATGAGGAGTTTACTGCCGTAATTTAAGGCTTCAGCTCCTGAAAATTACGAAGGATCAAAAGTATTCCTACGTTTGAATTCCCGGTCGTTTTGGTTATATAGTTGTCGTCTTACCTTCAATTTCCTTCAATTTCTCTTCATCAAACTTCGCCTGATTTAAGACATTCAACGGCTGCACCATCTCTCCATCTCCAATTAACTGATCATTGGCGGCCCCTGTGAAATCCTGCGTAGTCATCAGGCTTTGGACCATTTCCAAAATGGCGTTGCAAACTGACCCATGGGCCTTTTCGGACACCCACAAGTTCATGATGATTTCAATAGGAGACAATTTTGGGTCGGCGTCGTGGGTTTTGCCGAGCAGGACGAAGTACCTGAAAATGTTGGTTGGTCGTGAAATGGAAATGTTGCCGTCTTTGAAGGAGGGCGGGGGGGACTTACCTGGGGTTTTGACTCCACGCCATGAACAAACGTAACTGAGCAGTAGGACTGTAAATGCCCTCTATCGGTAGCTTTGATAAATACGGCCAAACAAACACCTGCAACAACCAAATCAAAGTTTAAAAAAATGTAAAGACCATCGACTTCTCTCGCAAACTAACACACACCTTGAACACAGCTTCAATCTCATCACCGCTCCACGGATACGAATCGAACGTTTTGTAAAACCGGGCGAGGACTTCGAAACAGGTCGTACGGATGCTCCGAACGGCCCTCAGGTACCCTGGAAAGACGTCGTCCCGGTTCTGCAGGATCCCGGTGATGTGGGCCATCATGGAAAGGGCAACTCGGAGAAGGTAGCCCAGCTGTGAGGGGCCCAGAAGACCTCCGCAGTAGACGAGCACGGTGTTGAGCAAGTACACAGCAGACTGAAGGCGTCTCGGGGGTATGACGGCTTTCAGATCCACGCTCAACTTTATTTCGTCCAACACTTCCAAAATGTCTGTAAACAAAAAAAAATTTTTTTTTTGTGACGTCCATGAAAAAGGATGAATGAAATGAAGGATGAATGATGTTTTGCTCAGTGAATCATCGTAAATTGAAAGTGAGTTGATAACGAATGATCCGAATGACTCAAAAAGTCAAATTTTTGTTTAAAAAACAAAAAAAACAACAAAAAAACACGAAGTTGAGTTGCATGTTGTATGAAAATGTCACACATTTAATGTCATCCTTCCTTCAGTTCCCCCATCGCAGGAGTTCAGCACTTTTTTTGACAGCCAAAAAACCTCGAAATGTTCGCTTTTCAGTTTTTCGCTTATTACTCCTAAACTAAGCGCTTTTTCAACAAATTCGTCTAGTCAACGAAAGAGCATGCAATTCCTCGTAGATTGATCTCCATCAACTTTGAAATACAACAAATTCGTGGGAATCGTCAGCTGAAAACCTACTTTTTTTTTCTTTTTTTTTCAAACCACTGATCTTACGAAAGAAACCCTGTTGGATAAAAGTTGTATTGAATCTAATGGAAAAAAAATGGCAAAAATCGTCGAATTTATTGCTCTTACGTAGAAGCTGAAAAAGTAAGAAAATTTCGAAGTTTTCTGGCTGCCATAAAAACACAAATTTCGGGGTACATTGTAAATATTTAAAAATTCTCGTACCTACTTGAGGTTAAACGCTTATTCCGTTGGTAGAGCAAAGGTAACGTTTTCACTTTTTTTTTTTTAAGGTTATTTTTGGGGACATTAAATTTTGCCGGTTTGGAGCCCAATTTCATCTAAATCGGTTGCATGTTGTGCGAATAAATTGAGGAAATGGCAGAATGTTTCTTTTCCTTCAATTCACTTACTCAATAGTCAACCGATTTTAATGAAATTGGGGCCGAAAATGGTCGCACGTAGTTACCCAAGAAGCCGACTTCAGTAATTTACCTTATCCACGAATTACGGAGCCCACGCTTTAAAAAACTGTAAAAATGCTCTTCTAAATTCCGTCACCAAATCCAGTGTCGTGTCCAATCTGTTCGTACACACCCCAATTCTCAATCTAAAATATCACCAAAAATCAAAATCGGCACAAAGGTAATGATCCCATATCGATTTCCTTTGGACCACCCCTTCATTGACGTGTACTTGTAGCATTTGTGATGAGCTACGGCCTCAGTACATTGTTCCGGAACAGTTCTTAAATTGCGCCTTCCAACGCAGTCTTGCTTCCAGGGATAGCTTCGTTGGCATGTGGTATATCTTGTTATTAAGAAGAGCCGAATTTTCGAGTGGTAAATTCGACATGGACCGATTTCATTTCATCCATCTTGAGCCTTCATTTTGATGACTAGTCTTGGAATTGCTTGTAATACGAATCGTTTCACCAACTGCGAGCAGAGCTGATGTGGCCACGGTGATCAACAAAACATACCAAAGTGGGCCGAGTAAACTTCCTTGTGGAACACCTACTTGTACTTTGTGAGCCTCTAAGTAGGCATCTTCATGTTCAACTTGGAAATATCTAGGTGACAAAATTTAATAGGACTGTCACAGTTCGGCATATTCAGCTGGCATCTTTCTCAGCTCGAGTTGTTAACATCTCTAGATAACTTTTCCTTTGTGCTCCTTATACGAGCTGACTCGAGCTCAACAACCATGATTAGCCGCAAGGGGCACTACGCGGCAATTTACGACAAGCAATGCAGAACATGAATACCCATAATAAAAATATAAGGAATTGAACATTTTACGACTGGCCAATATAACAAAACAAAATCAACTACCTTTTCGTAGTACCCATGCGTGGAACAAAGAGAAAGCCATATGGAAAAATGATTCCAACTCCTGTTTGTCGCAACCAGCCAGGAACCTGATGACAGTGGCTTTCCTCGCTTGTTTGTTGGCAAACCCTTTCGTCGCGCTGCTTTTTGTGTACATTTTGCTGTATACGATTCTAAAAAATAAATCAAAAATGAGCAAAATACAAAGTTAATAACTTCGAGAAAAAAAATCGATTTTTAAAATGTCGATTATTTTGAGCTCATTCACCAACCTGAGGACTAAAGGGATCAAATCTGGGCGGTGTTGAGCTTTGACGACGTCGCTTTCTGTATCGATGCGGAAAAGTGATACTTCAGTTTTGAACGTTTTGTCGTCGATCAAACCATACAAATTATCTCTGCAACAAAACTTTTTAATAATACCAACTCTTTCAACCTTTCGTCAAACAACAGGTTGCTCCTTACTTGTAGGGAATGAGATATTTGAACTTGTAGGTCATGATGCAGTCTAAAGCGGCTCTCTGAACGTCGGGAAACTTGTGGGAGAGGAAGTCAATGTAGATTTTGTAGAGCTCGCGCTCTTTGTGCATGCTCTTTGGCGACCTCAGTTTGGCGAAAACGGCCAGGTGAGCCAATAAGCTCCTTGAAATAAAAAAATACGGAAAAGCTTAATAAAAATTCAATTATGATGATGGAATCGTTGAAGACAATGTCAGCCTGGTGCCAGCAAATTGGTGCTAATGCCTAGCCTTACTTGGTAACCCAGCGGAACTTCTTGTCGAAATCAGGTTCAACTTCGCGGAGCTCCGTTTTGATTCGTTCGTCTTCGTCTTGAGCGTCACTCTGACCCGTTTGGTCCTCTTTGGTGTCGCTAACGTCCATTTTCGACTCATCAATCGCTGTCACGTCGACGTCCATAGGAGTTTCCGAAGAGTCCAATCCACCATCCGTCTCGTCCATTTTGATCGCGGCGTCAGTCGTGGACTCGTCAGCATCGGTTTTCCTCGTTATGTCCCACGTGCTGGCAGCTTCGGCGTTCTTTTTGAAATACTCGTCACTAAAAAGATGAAGAATACATTTATTTCCTGGTTGCATGAAGAGACATGCATTAAGATTTTTTTTTTTAATCAATAGAAAAGCCAAATAACATCGAAAACTGGATCAAAACTATGATCATATTAATCTATACCACTAATTCTCAGTCTGTCTGTCTGTATGTCAATCGCCTACTCTGACTAAACGGTAAGCCCTAAAAATACGCCGATTTTTCCTATCGTCTCGGGCGACCGTTTAAGTGTCTCTAGGGGGGGTCGCAGACCCCCCCGGCCGAGCGAAGCGAGGCCCCCCTGTCCGAATAAGCGCTCGGCCGAGCGGAGCGAGGCCTTATGTCTGCGTAAGCGGTCGGCCTCGCGAAGCGAGGCCCGACGGGGGGTCTGGGGGGCGGAGCCCCCAGCTGGGTGCGTAGGCGAGCGAAGCGAGCCGGAGCATCTAGTTTATATAATTTATGGAAAATCGGCAGGACGAGAAATCAGCTGTTTGGGTTGACGTCACATCCCAACTCAGCCACCCCATTGGTCAGCACAGCCCCACCTCCCCAGTCAACTCGGCCCTTCATTGGTTGCATCCCTCATGAGTGGTCATAACGTCAAGGCCAGCAATTTGAATTGAGCAAAACATCTTTTGATAAATACCAGCATCATGAAAATTTGTCTCAAAAATGATTTTAACCAGGAAACAGGTTTAAGCCCCCCCCCCCCACCTCAAAAACGATAGGAAGTAGCGGCAAAACAGTCGATCGAGATCATAATAATATTATGATCACAAGCAGGAAATATTATGACCATAATATGAAATATTACGTTGAATGGTATCTCATGGAAGAAGGAAAGGAAGTTTCACTTCATAGGGGGTGGTGGTCTACCAGCCAAAGATTGCCGAGAGTAACGCAATCTGGGCGCGAATCCTTTGTCACTAGTAAGTTTACCAGGTGCCGGATATTAGTTTAGCTAGGTCCGGCTTTGGTGGTTTGGAAGTTCTCGGCATTTGCGGTTCACAAACAATTAGGGAATAAAGCCTGCTCCCTCCATACGGCGGCCACCAGGCGCCAGACGCTGCCAGCCCACAAAATCCAGGTGGGGGTAACCTGGCGCGATCTGTGGACGTAAAGGCAAACTCCTAGGACTTTATTGGTATCGAGGAAACTCCCAGAGGTGTCGCAAGCGGTCAAACGCCAAATGGGGGAAATGGAGAGGAGCTTTTGGGCACGTCTTGCAACGCAGAGTGGTGCTTCCTTTCCTTCTTCCATGATGGTATCTAAGATGGGAAATGACGCTTGTTTGTATAGTACCTAACAATTTTGATCCAACGTAGCGGAGTTTGCAACATCTTAAGAATTTATTAGGAACTCATCTTTGGTATGGTGAGATTAAACTAAAGACTGGTTCAAGGTTTTTTTCAAATTTTAGCCGTTTGGCTTTAAGTTTAGGGTCTAAGTCATCCAGGGCTTAGCGTCATGATACAATGTAATATATACCAAACATAGTAATATTATGTAAGGTATTAGGTATAATATTATTATGTACCATGCTGAAACAATCACAAGCGGAAATACACCCACAGGCGGCAACGTTTTCCCCCCTCACTTTTTGACTTCTAAAAACACGGCTCAAGATGATTAATGCCAAAATTCTGACGCACGTCCATGTCTTATTTATCTTTACTTACTTTAAAAAATTTAAAAATAACGTGACGACATCTTTATTTTTGGTTTCACATATCGGGCCGCACTCTTCCAATATTTTCAACAACAGTATTCGACAGTTGATGTGATCTGGGCGTTCATCGAGATCGTTTAGGAATGCCGACAACTCGGTTAGATGTTCGCCTGAAAACAGCAGGTACAACTATTCAGTATAGAGAGGAATGTTAAAGTATTTTTGTTAGTTGACAAGTTCAGTTGTTACCTTTAAATGCTGGAGTTTCTGGGGATTCATCGGGTTTGTTAATTGAGTCGATGACTTTGTTCAGGTACTCGTGAAAAACTTCCCAAAACTGGGCGATAGGCATCGTCTGGGAGTAAGAAACGATAATGGTGGACACTGGCTCCCACAGGAGTTTGAAATTGACGTACAGGTTGGCCAACAGATGGCGTAGGAAGACTTTCCCGTCGGCGGCGCCCTTGATCACGGCTTCGGCGACGGACGGATTGACGCAACTGAGTTTCTGAAAGGCCTTGAGCCTTTCGCGGTAATCGGCGATGGATACTGGAGTGTTTTCAGCGTCGGAGGACGTCTCGAGGAGATCCACCATGACAGAGTCCGACCCTGAGAGGGATTTTGTCGTTTGCAAGAGGATGCCGAGTGAAAGCGAGCGTATCTAAAAATATCACGTGATATCATCCAGGAACACCGTAAACACAAAAGTTAAATAAATTAATAGTCACCTTTGAATATGGTGACCCAACCAGCCGGAACATGTGGTCTTGTATTTCTGCAGTGAAGGATTTCAACGCCCCCGCCTCGTCGCAGTGGACGTAATAATTGAGGACACGCAGAACACCGAGATGATCGGCGTTCGAATGCTGTAGAAGAGGCTTCAAAATTGTTTCTGGCCCAACAGCCGCTGAAATCCCTCCTGGCGGCTTCAACTTCATCAACGTCTCAACGGCCAACGGTAGCAAAACCAGCGCTGTTTTCGAATCCGAATTCGTCACCATCGCACACAAATCATTCACAATCTTTGTAACAGTTGGATGAGCTGTTTCTTTATTCAGTGGAAACAAATTAGGTAAAACGACCAGCACGTTGGCAAGTTCGTCCAAGTCGTAGCGAGTCGATACTTCAATTCGCTCAATGACGTTCAAATAGGCGTTGCTGTATTCGTCAGCTTTCGAACTGCAACAGAAATTACAAAATTGTTGTTGGCTCAATCAACAATAAAATATAAATTTTAATGTGTTGAGGAAGTATAGCAGTCAGCATGTCAATGCTCTACGCTCCAACTTACCCAGCCGATGAAAAGTCCAAAGTGTACGGCGTCCAGGCGTTGAGCTCCTCGAGCGTTTGAGTCATCGGAGCTTTTTCGAGAACCAGAGCCGACAGGACGTCCAACATTTGCAAAGGCGGTTTGGTCGAGCAGAAAGTCAAAAACGGGGGAAGAATCAAACCTTCGAACCCGTAGTAGGATTTTGTCTTCGTCACGAAGGCGATCAGATCGTCTTCGACAAGCAGTGCCATGGACTGATCAAAAAACATCAGAAGATTAGTTTGATAATAGTGTGGCCAGGAACTTGATATTGCTCCAAGGATGCTACATAGCACGCCATTTTTAATTAGAGTTATTACAAATAGGTTCGTCAAAACTAAGTACATGCTCATGACACGCAATGAAGGGCGCAAGCAGAGCATCTGTGGTAACGAGGCCTTCGAGCACACAAAGGAATTTAAATACCTCGGATCTACTGTAACAGAGGACAACAGTGTCACAACAGAGATCAAAAGAAGGATAGCTGCCGGAAATCGGGCGTATTTCACCGCTTTTCCGATGTTGAGATCATCTGTCATGTGAAGAAGTGCATAATATGTATGTATATTATACAGAACGATCATTAAGCCGTTCGTACTATTCAGCTCAGAGACATGGGTTTTGACGAAGAAGGACGAAAGGAAGCTGGGCATCTGGGAAAGGATGGTATTGCGGAAGACAATATCCATATATATTATATGGACCGGTGAATGAGAACGGCGTATGGCGAATACGGAAAAATGAAGAGCTGTACGTTTTGAACGGACATCATCAATAAGCCAAAACCGGACATTACTGACAAGAACAGAGCACTGACAAGAAGCAAGGTAAAATCTTCCATTGAGATTTAAAAAATCATGTTACGACACTTATTCCTGGCTTGAATAGTAATTCAATTTTCCAATAACATGAATCGCGTTAATAAGGCCTGACATAATAATATTATGTTGTCAGGCCACCCAGAGACGATACTGCCCCACAGCGACCACTGGTTTGGGCGATCAGGCTGGAAACCTTACGTGCACGCTAGATGATAAATCGAGTATTTTGTCAAAATTTCAGATTAAAAAACCAATTCCTACTGCTCAAAACGGCTCGGACGGCGGGCGGACATTTGATTTTTGAAATCTCCATGTCATGAAACAGATAATGTCAAATTTTGAGGCCGATCCAAATTTTCGATCACCGTTGAGAATACATAGGTTTATTATTCCAAGAATAATAAACCATATTATCATTGGGTCTTGTTGATGACAAATTACCTATCTAAAATACTCACAGTCTTGACAATTTTACTGCTCAGCTCCTGCGTTAATTTCAAACTGGAAGCGAGTAAAATTCCAGCAAAAATGTCGATAACAGTGGAGGTCCAAGGTTTGGTTCCTTCGTTGGGTTGAAGGAGTAGGAAAAGTGGCTCGACCAATTCCGCTGGGTCGGTGATCATCAGGCCCGATTTGAATTCAGTGGCTTGGAGCAACATCTGGAGAATTTGACTGATTCCAGATTCGTAAACGGGGTCTGGTTGTTGCTTCCACGTGGCGTGGAAGTGCCGGAGTTTTTTCTGTCAGGGAATAAAATCTCGTTACTTTTTGAAAAAAAATACGGACTGACAGGTAACTGGGCTCAAAAGCAGGCTTACCAACAAAATATTCCAAACGAGAGGAATATGTTGAGCGTTGATTTCAGCCAGCTGGTAATTCAACGAGCTCGACAACACACCGCAAAGAAGATCATGCGGTGTGCTCGGGTCGATCAAACTGTCCAAAAAAGCGTCAAGAACGTTATCAGCGCAGCTGTGGAATTGTCCAGGAACTCCTTTCACAATTTCATAAACAAGACGACCACACCCGTCAACACCCTGCAAACGGAAAATTAGCAGATAAGGAAAAACGTCGAAAATGTAGAATCACTTTACACGACCTTCAACTTACGTCAGGAAATTTCTTCAAAGACCGCACCGTCAATTTCACCAACTGCTCGGGCTCTTTGACTTTCCTCGCGACAAAAGCGAAACTCTGGGCGGCAAACCCGTTGACATAATGGGGTTTGGAGGAGGACAAAAGCGGCAGTAGGGAGTCAAAGACTTCCTTCAGGTTGGACACCAGGCAGCGCCACAGGAACTTGAACAGGTACGCCAGGGCGTGGAAGGTCCACTCCATGAGTTCGGGATTTCTGGACTCCACCAACGGTATCATCTGGTGATAAATTTGGAGGAAATGGGGGTGGAAATCTTGTCGCAAGTCGTTGGCAAGCGCTACGATGAGCCTGGAATCAGATATTATCGAATGTTGATTGATTGAGCATCATCTACCGCCAAACTGTGAAGGTAATCACATTCGACTTACTCCAAAATGCACTGCACGTTCAAATTATCACGTTTTTGCAGGTGTTTCTCCAAAACGGCCACTACGTGGTTCTTCCTTTTGATGAGCTGCGGGAGGATCTTGAAGTCTTCGCCGAGCTCGTCGCGAAGCTCTTCAAACGGGTTCGATAAATTGAGCGTCGTCCATTTTTCCAAAGCCTGGTGGAAATACGTCGTCTCTTCGTCATCGTCTTCCTCGTATTTGTGTTTTACTTTGCGGAAAACATCGATTTTGATGTTGGCTATCCGTTGAGAAAAAGGGACGAACTGAAAACAACAGGCTCTGAATTAGGAAGTGAAGTACAGCTTAGTGAACAATTGAAATTTTCCAAGCTTGAAATTCACTAAGCCTCACGAGGGGAGGTCTTTGTTCGCTCTACCAAGTTAATTTCGATGAGATGAACCTGAAAAAAATTATAGTTACTGCTAAGTGGTATAGGAACTTCCTTGAGATGCCGAAATTGAGAAATATCGGAATAGGGAATTAGGAAAATAGAATGAGTTATTTTAGGAAGGGGATTTGTCCAAAATGGCGTATGGGGGTAGGGGGGGGGGGATATGAAACTAGAAACCAGGGCCGGAGAAGGTCTGCCCTTCTCCGGCCCTGCTACAAACGGCAGTAAGTAATGTTCCTTCCCACTGAAATAAATGCCTGTACATATTCTGTAGTGTCTATTTTGGAAACGGCAGTTGTCACTTTCTCAGACGAGGACAACTGCCCTTTCTCAAATATGTAAGGGAACTCCTGAAAAAAGTTTAGGTTTCAGCCTCTTTTTGCCAAAAGCCCTTCCTAAAAGAGTGAAAAGTGCCCGTGCTCACACCTCTTCCCCATTTATTTTACAGTACCAATGAAACAATGATTTTTCCGTTTGTCCCCAGCATACCGACCATCCCTCATCGTTCCAGCAATCGACGACAGCTATCCTAGTTCATCCAAAGTAATTGGAGCTATCATTGGAAGGATTCCCCATCTTATAGTTAGTTACTCACCAGCACTATCAGCTAAAATCTGAACTCTACGGAAGGCACAACAGGTACTTGGTTAAACACAAGT
Organism: Pilophorus perplexus; assembly: GCA_955831195.1. NCBI lineage: Eukaryota > Metazoa > Arthropoda > Insecta > Hemiptera > Miridae > Pilophorus > Pilophorus perplexus. The sequence continues at coordinate 10,608,880 of OY037009.1, forward strand.
TGCATCATACAGAGACCATTTGCGTCAACATTTTTGACGTATGTATGTGGAATTGTCAACCCACTTCTGAACGTTTGACATAACTCACCACGCTGACAGTTGTTACGAACCTTGAAAGTATTTTGTTCCTTATGCCTATGCGGTTTGTTCTTCATTGCGGACGAGGTAGATTCACGTAAAAACAACGATTATTGAGTTGAACTGTCTTGACAAATCTAAAATGCCAAAAAATCGGAAACAACACGTGCAGAACTCGTCAACACAATAATAACGACAGAAACCTAACAGCTACCTTTCGGCTGTTCAAAATTATGTTCTCGGCTGCATGGTAGACACGAACACGCTGAATGTGCATTTACCGGCCGACTGCTCCAACAGCAATCTAGCGGTGGGCGTTTTTGCTATTTTCTCATAACGCGATCCTTCTGAAGTCGTCGGAGAAATCCTACCCAATAGTTCCTGGTCAGCAGGACCCAAATGCCGACTAAATTTCGTCCTACCGTTATGATTTGAGACAAAAGCCAGTTTTCAGATTTCGAACAGATAATGAGCCTCCATTCATTGGAAGACGACGTTCAGGGGAAAGGATTTTGTTCAATCACTGGCCAAGTTCTCTGTTTTCCTCTCAAATCCGGTATAATATAAATCCGAACTAAAACGGACTCCTGAAACCAGTTTTGGTTTATTTTTGAGCTATGTGGGGCTAAAAAGGGGCAACGCAAGGAGTTTTTGAAGAGTTTCAACTACAGAGTCGAGTAAGGCGTCGTTTTCAAAGTATTATTGGCGCAAAATCCATTTTTTGGGGTTCACCATCTGTCCATACATTGTACAGGAATTTTATCTCTTATTTTTAAAATAAAATTTTTATGGCATTGAACTACCTGAGCGTTGAAGTTTTGTACCCGAAAAGGTAAATCATCTTGTAGCAGCTCAACGTTCGGCTGAATGTTGCCCACCCCTAACGCCACATAACCTATTCAGCTTCGGCTTAGTATTACTAAGTTAGTAAATTTCGCTGGTCTATTTTGTTTAAAAAAATTACCCATTTTCTTTCAAATCGTTGAAAATTGTGATTTTCTCGCGTTTAACAACGAATAGTGGAGCCCACATTAGCCTTTTCGGATTATCGTACTTCGTATCAACAAACGGGAAGCTTGTGGTATGGCATTGTTTTGTTTGTATCCATTTCAAGAAGTTGAGCAAAAGTATAGGCCGGAAATTCGGTCACGATGAACGATTGGTTTTGGTTTGCTGTTGTTTTGAACGTTGAATTTCCTTGAACGAGATGTAAATAAATAGGTATGCTTCCTATTGTCCCTCTGGTGCGTGCATCTTGTTACGCGATTCAGGGGTATGGAAGGGAGACTCAGGCAAGATTAAATCTTGGATCAGTTACTTTGAATTAAGCCTAAGAAATAGAAAATGAATACCTACTGAAAATCAGATTGAATGCCACTAAACAACAAAGAAGCAAACTATAAGCAGAAGGTTTGCAGGTGGTTGAGGGAGGCCCCTCACCAACTAAAAGGCATCTTCTGATGAGAACAGCTGAGGACATTCTCCTCTGTGGTGCGGAAATACGGGCGGATGCGTTGGAATACGGCAGCTACTCCAGTGTCTGGAGTAGCTGCTCAGGTCGTCGCTGGAGTAATACCCATTGACCTCCTGGCAAGCGAAAGAAAGAGGATTTATCTGAGGAAAGAAGAAGCAGTGCCAAGGTCTGGTAAGAAAGAAGAAAGGGATGAAACCATGCAGAGGTGGAACCAACGATGGACAATGGAAAGTAGAGGAAGATAGACAGCACGGCTCATCGGCGACGAGAAGGAAGCAGCATAATCTATTATAGGGAATCCCATGGATACTAATAATTAGTATTCCTACGTAGGAATGCTATGGATACTATCTATGTAGTTAGGGATAGAGAGAGCGTTCCTTGCAAAAATTGGAAAGGCAAGCGAGCCCTTAATATAAGCTTTGCCACATTGAGAACGATGACGCTCATCAAACGTTCTTCGTATGTCTACGATGGGAAGATCCCCGGAGCATTTTAAGATATAGGTGTAATAGTTACCGAAACTATTCAAAAAAGATGCTGGAATCCAATGAAAAATGGGATGCTGTCGTCAGGTATGTCAGTCCTGAAGATGATTAAATAACGGGCTACAGAGTAAAAGTAGAAGAAGGAAAACTCTATAGAGAAATGAGGGAAAGCCAGTAATAGGCAATAATTATGAGCACAGTCCCAAACTAATACGAGAGCGGTTCCCGGCAGTTCTCATAAGAAGGAAGGGGAGGGTGTTATATAGCGCTTATATATTATATATATAATAGTTGGTAGGTCACTAAGCTGAGTCCGAGAGCAAAGGGGATGTAACCTACTGCATAAAATTATTTTCATTCTTCTGTGTATTCATTCTTGGTAATAATAAAGGGCTGGGAACAAGGTTTTCTACAGCCTAAAGTGTTCTTTATGGTTCTTTTTATAAACTTCTTCGTGACTTGTTCCAGGTGATCCGCCATGGATTTTCAAAATCGCCCCGGCGGAAAAACCGGGAGCGGAGGAGTGGCGTCATGGTCGGAAACCAACAGGGACCGCCGGGAGCGCTTGCGTCAACTCGCTCTCGAGACTATCGACATCAACAAGGACCCTTATTTTATGAAAAACCATTTGGGTGAGGATACAATTTATATCCCCATATTGAGTTGTTTTTTAAATATTGAATTTATGAAAATCAATTGGCGATGTTATTCACTTTTTAAAGGTTCGTATGAGTGTAAACTGTGTTTGACGCTGCACAACAATGAGGGAAGTTATTTGGCTCACACTCAGGGCAAAAAGCATCAGGCCAACCTTGCCAGGAGAGCCGCTAAAGAAGCGAAGGATTCTCCTCAGCAGGTAGGCCTTCTAGCCGAAAATCTAATCTTCTAACCCAAAAGCCCTGTAATAGTAAATTGAACATCTTCTGTTATCAGCCGGCTCCTGACAAACCTCGAATCGAGCCGAAGAAGTTCGTCAAAATCGGTCGTCCCGGTTACCGCGTGACCAAACAGAGGGATCCCGATTCGGGTCAGCAAAGCCTCCTGTATCAAGTTGACTATCCCGGTAGGTACCGTAAGTGCGTTGAAGAGTACTGTTTGGGTGCATTTTCGTACATTACAGTGTTATGGGGTTTTACAGAAATAGCGGAAGGGATATTTCCTCGACACCGCTTCATGTCGGCGTATGAGCAGCGAGTGGAGCCACCAGACAGGAAATGGCAGTATTTACTTTTTGCCGCTGAGCCCTACGAGACCATAGCTTTCAAGGTAGGATGACATCAACACGAACCAATATTTTGGCCAAATGTTCTCATTATGATGAGTCCACTCGAAGTAAGATTAGGTTTTAGTCAGCTTTTCATGGAAATAATATTTAAATCTTATGTATTTACATATTATGTAAATCGATTTTGAAAGTTCCAAAACTAGCACTTACTAGTAGAAAATTTTAATATCATGAGTAGGTGTCGCAAAATATTCCCTAGAATCCTCAGAGGCATTGATAATTATCAAATTATAATTTGTTGTTTTGATTAAATAATATTTAAGAAAATAAAATGTAATATTACATTCATTTTCGGGTAATTTTAGACTATTCCCGAAAGAAAACCCCTTAGGAATATACAAAGAAGATTGATGTCAGCAAAACACGTTGGCGGAAAAAATATTGCCAATCAAAATGGTTGTGGGACTAACAGTTAATTGAACTAGGTATGGGATAAGTTACTTATAACCTTCCTGTCTTCCGCCGTGTACTAAAAAATAAATACAGGTGCGGAAACAGGACGGTACTGAAATTCATCTTTGTTGTGTTGTCAAGAAGTCTCATCATTGCATTGTAGGCCTAAATTTTGATTGGTATTTCAGCGGAGACTCTTATCTTTTATTTTTAGGTCACCATCAGAAACTACTGGGTTAGGAGAAAGTATTGTCAACCCATTTTAAATAAATAAAAACAGTACTTCGAGCCTTTGGGCAAAATTAAAAAACATGAATGCGTTGTATATTATACCAGGTCGCTAGCGGCATCACTCCCTTGCAATGGGTGTTTATCGGTATCGCGCTACTTTCGTTCCAATCTCATATAACGTTTTTCGGCAGTTACGTCCCGGCTAAAGCATATTCATGCTAAAAGTGACTTTCTTGGAGTGGACTCTTCATATCATCATATCATAATAATAATTAGGTAGGGCTAGGACTCGAGCATAATATATTATGCAAATATTATTCCTTTGCATATTTTCCCAGGTGAGACGTTGAAAGAAGTATTTTGTTAGCATTTTCACCTCTTTGGGAACAACAAAATTCAAATTCATCGAGTTTTATGCATATAAAACTGCGATTTTCAGAATGGACGAACATTCCACATTTAGTCTAAATAGCTTGTCTTTTATAAAATTTCCCCAGAATTTGGGCCCTGACTAAGGTTCGAAAAACGCATATCGAGGGATATTTCCTGAATTTGGACATTGAGTTTGAAAATTCAGTGTGATCTGTTAAATCCTTCTGAAGTCGTCGGAGAAATCGTCGCCAATGTCTGTGCTCTGGAAGACAGTCAATAAAAAGCCGTCGTAAAAAAAAAAAAAAATAAAAAGGAAATTCAAAAAATTCTTACCTGTGTAGTGTTTGGTTTGACAAGAGGTACAAATGCCTAAAATTACTCTCATAAAGATGCTTCATTGGAACTCCAAAGCAACGTAATACGTACTCCGCAAAGCAAATCTACATATTATGTAGCTCACACATCCACGGTGAGATCCAATGGGTCTGAGACCCCCATGAATAGAATCAGGGTCACCCTGCTTAGCGGTACTGAGGCGAGTGAAGGAGGCGACAAGATCGCTCCGGGACCGAGTGTTATGATCGTGAACCCCAGAGACCAGAGGAAGGCTCGGCAAATTGGTCCCCACGAGGTTCAGGACTGCTATGACGTACAAACCCGCGATCGTCAACAGGCCCAGACGAGCAAAGGAGCCTCTACAACTTTCGTTACCCGACGGGTTGGCCAAGATTCTTATAGCTCGCTTTTGCAGCCTGAAGATACAGAGTGCATGGCTCGAACTTCCCCAGGCTATGACGCAGTAACTTGCTCTGCTTGCGAAGCAGGCATGGTAAACCGAAAGCAGCACCCCTGCAGACACCACCCCTTTCAACCTTCTTATCATGTAAATTGAGGAAGACAACCTGGACACAAGCGCCTCAACATGAGACAGCCATGACAGACGACTATCCACCGTCAAGCTCAGGAAGTTCACAGCCTGGTTCAAACGTCGGCTCAGGCTCACTTTGAGTAAATACTACGTCCAAACACACTTTGCAAACGAAATCCCACTCGACCCCATGGCCAATCACTTCAAAACCTCCTACAGTAGCCCCTTTTTAGTTTCTCAGAGCTCGACAGTGTAATCCTTGGGTTTGACGCCCCTATTAAATTGAATCTACATCCAAAATTACTTTGAAAATGACACCTCATTCGACTTCCTGGTCCAAGTTCTTCTAAAACCCCATTTATAGCCCATATTTTTTTGCTTGTCTTCCTTTCGATACAGTTTAACCCTTAATACTGGTTTTTTTGTTCGAGCATATTTAACAGAATACTTATTATTATGATATTTTCGAGCAAATCTCGAGCATATTTGGTGATTTTATCGAGCTTAAATAGATATTATGAATCCGAGCCCTATCAATAACCGAAGTGAGTCCCTTGCGGGATGTGGTGTACAGTGTTGCCAACTCATTCTGTCAGTCGCTCTCATATTCTGAACCTACCCTTTATTTCCGCAGGTGCCCAGCAGAGAGGTGGACAAATCCGAAAATAAATTTTGGACCCACTGGAACAAAGACACCAAACAGTTCTTTCTCCAGTTCGCTTTCAAGAATGAACCCCTCGGACCCCCTCCGGGTACCGGACCTCCAGGAGTTCACATGCCGCCCGGGATCCGCCCGCCGCACATGATGCCGCCGCCTCCGCCGATGAACGTGCCGCCGCCGCCGCCGATGTTCAACCCGGTGCCGCCTCCTCCACCCAATCTGATGCTCGCCCCTCCTCCTCCTCCTTCCATGTAACTTTGAGAAATTTCCTTTTTATTTTTATTCCATCTACAAGCCTTTGGGGCCTGAAATGTTAAACTATACAATGTATAGTTATTGATCAGATGTCATCTGATCAATACATTCGTCTTCAATCTATTGCCGTTTTCACTTCATTTATGCCCCCGTATTCCATCAACTGTTGCTATCCTGGTTTTACAAATATTCCGCGCAGGGGCGAATCCTGAGCTGGCAGGCTGGGCAAGCACACAATTGGGTTCCCCCTCTCCACGATAAACCTCAAAATCTCCTACTCTTTCATAAGCAACTTTCACAATTACCAACAGCGAACTTACAGAAAAACAACGTGGCCTGCAGCTGTGCTTGTATTCCATAGCTGCATGAAGCCATTCTGATTGCCGATTTCACACACCTGATTCACAAAACAGAAAAAACGAAGAACACTAGTAATTGATGTTATGATGATCGACCCAAAGTGTAGAATGTAGTCAACAGGATCAGGGTGAGGGTCACGAAAGATTCCACTCCTTCGCCGAGCTTTCGGAAAATATATTTCCTTCCTCAATGTCCGCGATCCTATGAGTGAAAAGTCAGATGAACGCCCCAAGCGGAGGAAGCACCAATCATCCTGCTTGCTTTCCAGTATTAGACCTGCGGCTCTGGTCACAAGAATGAGCACCTACTTTGGGTACAAGTTAATAGTAAAATTTCCATTACTAATGTGAAAATCATGTGACAAATTATCCAAAAATTGAAAAAAATAAAAATTATATTTAAAAAAAAAGATTTCTGGCAAAGCAGTGCTTACCTTGCTTCTTGCTTTGCCAGAGAATTCGCCTCTGATTCCGCGATTTATTTCTGGGGCAATTTAAGTTTACAATGCCTCCAAACATGCTGACTCAGGGGCCCTATACCCGACTGGCGTCATTGAACTCTTCGGAACCGTTTGGCTGACTGACCCGGATCGCCACAATGGAAAAACAACGAACAATGCGGCTCGTCCCCGTCCCTAATTATAACCGCGCCATAACCTCCCTTTAACCCGAACGGGGTAAACAAACCGGGTGCCAACCTCTGAAGAATCCTCTTTGTCGGGTATAATTGGCACCCGTACTCCTTACTGGGGCGATGGTGTCTGAGGCCTACGCCGAGGTTGTGTAGCGGTGCAGGTGATTTCGATGTAACAATGTAACAATATGGGATTAATCGACAATATGCAAGTGAATAGGCTTCTCCAGTCAATTTTTTAAAATAATTTTTCGCCTGTTTTGAAAATGTTGAAGGGCATTGAATCCAACCATGTCAAAAATTAAAAAACGCTGCAAATTTTACACAAGGGTTTATTATTCTTTGATATAGGTTACTTGTACAGAAATTTAATTCTGTCAATAAAAAACATAAAAAAAAAATTTTTTTTTGGATTTTTATATTTCAAAAAAATTTTTTGAGGCGATTTTTTTAAAAAAAATGTGTTTTTTCAAAAATTCTTTAATTTTTACTCGAAAGATATTTAACTTCTTGGGATCCTTCAAAAATCCCATTTTTAGCCCCATGAAAGCCCTATAGATCGCCACAGTGAAATCGGATCGTTCCGGGACCCCAAAAACTGGATTCTACGTCCAAAAATACTTCGAAAACGACACCTGACTCGATCCCATAGCCAAAAGCCTTCAAAAACCACCTTCTGTAGCCCCATTTTAGCCCCAGAGCGCCCTACGGGTTTGGGCGATCGGGCTGAAAACCTTGCGGGCACAACTAGATGGTAAACCGAGTATTTTGTCAAAATTTCAGATTTTTAAAAAAATTCCTATTGCCCAAAACGGCCTGGACGGCGGACGGCGTACGGCGTACGGCGTACGGCGTACGGCGGACGGACATTTCGGATTTAGAATGTAGACCACTTGAAATGGATAATGTCAAATTTTGAGCCCGATCGGAGTCATCGACCCGCGTCGCGAAAACATAGGTGTATTATTCCAAGAATAATAAACCAAAAACACCATCCGAGGAAGAAAATTCATTTATTTCGTATTCATTACAACACGTCGGTTTACACATCGAGAGAAATTATGGTTATTTTCGAGAGAAACTGGGTGAATCTTAACGAGATCTGTTTCTTTTTCTTGTTCTGGGTAATTTGGGGACTAATGACCATTCTCGTTCTTACGGATTCAGTGGATGCGGGCACAAAGTGCGTGAAGAACTTCACCAAGAACTGGTTTCACCGCACAAACGTACCGTTCAAAAATTCAACGTAGAATCCGAATATGAAGCAGCCTTGAAGGCTCAACCCGAAAAACGTCAAGAATTTACTCGATTCTCTCGCATCTCCCTACTGTTTCCGAACCGAAGTCTTTAGAAAAGTTATTATGTTGATGTTGGTGTTGACCGGTGTTAAATGAATATCGCCAGTGCTGTAAATTTACACAGAAGTTGCTGTATTTATACAGAGGCGGGGGGGGGGGGGGGGGGGGCACTGGCTCTAAAGTGGTGGGAATGGAAGTTTTGAGGTCAAAACAAACAGATGTTTGATTTTCAATAAATTTCTTCATTGAATTTCAGTTGTGGTTTTGATAAACTGCTGTTTTCTGGCGTTTGTTGTTCATGATTTTTGCATGCTTTCACAATGAGATAGGTTGGAAAACAAATCAACTGTATCTAGTAGGTATTGCGGTTACTGTGGGTATTTGTGACATCGATTTAGTGAGACTGGGGCTGTTCCAGGATTTATTTTTGGGGGACCAACACCCACAACTCCACTATATCTAGTGCAAGAGCCCCTGAAGTCAGAATTCTTCTGCGTCTAGATAGTTTAATCCGCTGATGGTTCAATGAGAAACGGTCTTATTTAGTTTTTCCCTTGTACATGCTAGATAGAAGGCTGGGAAAGGTGTAATGCTAATCATGGTAATGCGTCAATTTACTCCAAACAGGCGATGTGCCCCTAGGACTTGAAAATGTCAGTTGGACGAAGGTTTGGTGTTCCTGCCACTGTCCGCAACTTCACCACAGGGGCCGAAATCTAAGAAGTAGCCAGGGGGCCATGCCGGCACGGATCCAGGATTTCGTGGGGGTGGGGGGACTAAAAAGTTTATTATATCTAGTGCAAGAAAGTGGTACGAGATGCCTCTTTCCCATAGGGTGATACCATCTGAATATCATCACCCGTATAAATTCCACTGGAAGTGGGTTTGATCCCTCCAGAAAGACCCAATTGTAAGGAATCCTAATTTTGGGTAGCCCCAAAACCGTAATTATAAGAACACTTTTTGAAGAGACCAAAATTCTGCTTCGAATCGATCCAACCGATTATCGCTTCCAATCGATCATCTGTCCGAAATCAAACATCGAATAATTTGAAATTTTTTTCCAAAATGGTTTATAAGTAAGTTATGAGCCACTTTTAACACCCAAATCATCAAAAATTCCCTAATTATCATATTTTGATGTCAACGGAAGTAATAACTTAGAGCATTTCCGTCCGCTGACGAGGAACCCAATTTCAAAAATCCCCAAATTGACCATCTTGCCAACTCACTTCACCCTTACAGGTGAGAGTGAAGTGAGTTGGCAAAATGGTCAAGATGGTAGGTCTACTGAGCACTTACAAGTCTTGTGAAGTCCGAAAATGCATTGTAAACCACGTTATGAGCCATTTTTCATCAAAACCGACTTGGGTCCGCCGACCTGGAACCCCGGTAACATTGTTACCAAGGCTGAAGAGTCTGTTATTTCCTATCAACATTAAAATTTAACATTTAATGTTGAAAGCGGCTCATAAGTCACTCAACCCACTTAGGAAAAAATTGCCCATCTTTGAAGTTCAGTTTCGGCCAGACGGCTTGACCGAATCGGGTCGATAGGGTACTCATTCAACGCAGAATTTCGTCCTCTTGACGAAAAGCATTGTATAACTTTTTGTTAGACTGCTCCTTTTCGGTGAAACTGGCCAAAATCCAATAAAAGTAGTTATTATTATTATTTTTTTTTTTTTTGCCAATCAGGCTCCTACGATGGTGGGAACTCAGATTCAATAACTACATTAAATTTTAATTTTGGACCCAATAGGAGCGATAAAAATCATTTCAGGCTTTCCTCACATTATTTCCGTTCATTGTTTTAAAAATGGAGGTTTTAAAGGCTGTCTGGCAGGGGGTCGAGTTAGGTGTAATTTCGAAGTAACGTTGGACGTACTGATTCTACTTCTTATATGAGCCCAAATCGGTCCAACCACGATTAGTCCTACTACAATTTATTGCGGATTTTAAAGGACCTAAGACACGATTCGTCGATTGCTGCAGTGAAAAGGGCACAACAAACGACCAGACAGGTCGGCACCGCGAACCGGAAATATTGTGAGGATATTATCTTCTGATGAGGGGGTTAAAGGGGGGGGGGTGTTGCGGGGTAGTCATAAAACGACGATGTGCGTGTTCAGCCCGTGTTACGCGCTCGGCTATTACGCGACGCACCCGAACAAGCCTGGCAGCCCTGCCCTATTTATATCGATTTCCACCCCACAAGCGTGAAAACCCCTGAACGCTTCCCCCACCCACGCCAGGGGTAGTTTTGTTACCGGCACTTCTCGTCGGGGTTTTTCGCTTCCTCTCCCCCCATCACGAGAAAAGGGAAAAAACCATCGATAGCGCATCGATAGCGACTGCACTTCCTTCCGGGTTTTCCACGATCGGCGATGCCGGGTATCGATCCCAACGTCCCCCTTCAGGGGTGCGAAAGAGGCGTGAAACTAATCATTGAAATGAATGCACAATCAGTTCGCCATTTGAGGGTACTCTGAAGGGGGAGCCGTCCAGACGAACCTGCCTCAACCCTTCGAAATCGATCGGCAAAAACTAAAACTGCACAACTCCCTGAGTCCACTGACTAATCAATTTTACCTTCACACACCGTGTTTTTCGCACGGGACTCCCATTGGGCTCTTTCAAAAGGTTGGAAATTCGAATTTCTAACAACATAATAATAATATTATGTTCTGAATAATATTCAGATTCAGCACCCTTTTAAAACCCCACACCAATTTACGTGCTGTTACGAGCTGTTATAGAATTTTTTGACATTTTGGACTAGTTCAATTGAGGGATGGAAAACCAAAATTGTATCGCTTTTGCTTCCAAAATGAGTAAGTCATATGTTTTTGAGTGCGTAGATTCCAGAAATCATGTTTATATCCACTTTTGAGACTTAGAAATGTTCAAAAAGTGAAATTGTTTGTTCTACCTACCTGAACTTTCAAATCAGACCCAAGTGTACTGAAGTTGAATTGAAAATATTGGAACAAATATAAAAAATGCCCAAATTTAGTTATTTGAATCGGAAGAATCAGAGAAAAAATGAATCATCATGATGATGTCCCCCGCAGGGGACAAAATACAATATTACTGTATTTAATAATACCTCACACGAAAGATGGAAGGGAGGTCCACTTCCGTTTCTGGACGGTGATCTTGACGTGGACGAAAAGTATCCCAAATGTATACATACATGTGCAGAGACACGGACTTTGGATCAGACAAATTGACCTACAGGCCAAGATAGCAACTAGTAGCACCTGGAATTGGTTCGAAAACGTCGAGAAAGGTATAACGTTATCTGACGTTGTCTGAGGTAGACAATCTGAGACCAAATTTAGTGCGCACATATTTGGAACATTTTTTTCTACCTAATTTGGAAAACAGGGGTGTTTTGGAAGGAAAAGCCGGGAGCTTCGTGATTATTTAATCAAGCTTTCGAGGAATATTGGTCCCCTTCTTCAGGTCTCTAGTTATGTCAGATTACCTAGTATAATCTTCGTCAATAGTGCCTTAAACTGGTAATTTCAGAGTCGGAGGCTGCCGTTATGCTTCAATGGCGGTTCATCTATGACTAGTAAATCAGGTGCCGGCGTATTCATTATTTAATTTCTAGATACTAAACGATTACACGTTGATATTAAATTTTTACAAGCCCTCATCGAGGTTAGAACAAAATCTTAAACTGTAGGGGGCCTATTTCTGCAGCTGGAGCTTTCTCAGAGCCAGCAGATCACAACAAATAGTGTTATGCCTCTGATGAATCTCTCTCCTGCATCCTCCAAAACACTGGCGGCGTAACCACGGACGCTGCGCCGGACGCATTCCGCCACCCACACCACAAAACTAATGATCAATTAGGAAAAACAATTCATGAAGGTACACGCTGGTGGTACGCTATAGAAATCATTTAAGAAGCTCATTCGATCATTTCCACCCGACTGCGGATATTTGTTGTGGTTGTTGTTTGCCCGTTGAGCTACAACCCCTGGAATGGAATGCAGCTATGCCAAGGTTGGGGGGGGGGGGGGGGGGGGGGGTCAGGCTCTGAATGAGTTATCAACACATCACCTTGTGGCCGGGAAAGGCAGGGGCCATTGAGATGCGACACGTCGTGCGTCCTCCGCGTCAAACGTAAACACATTGTGAAACTCCTGCGCATTCCGGCATTGTTTAACACGCGTGTTATCGAGGAATCTGCGTCGTTTTGGACGCAAGTTTCAACTTTTGGGTTTTGATTGGTTTAGCACAAATTTTGGGCTTCTTTCTCCACCAGACATGAAGTGATACGCGGGGGTGAATAGCCGACGGACTTGTTTCAAAACCATTGAAGGGCCTGAATTATTTTTATAAACTTACTAGATTTTGAAGTGAAGTGAGTGGTTTGAAATTTGTGAAGAAGATACGTTCATTTCGTGAATTAACCTAGAAGGAAGCAATTCGACGTATACCGTTCAATTTTAATTTCCCCCTTGAAATAATATAGGTAGTCTTGAGTAAATAAAAAGTGAATACAGCCAGCCACCTTTAGTCCATTTCACTCTTGAACAAGAAAAACGGTGCAAATTTTACACTAGGGTTTATTATTCTTTGATGTAGGTTACTTGTGCAGTAATTTAATTCTGTGTCAATAAAAAAAATTTTTTTTTTAACAAAAAATTTTTTTTTTTGAATTTTTTTTCAAAAATTTGTTTTCAAAATTTTTTGTTTTTTACATGAAAAATATTAGACCTCCTGGGATCCTTCAAAAATCCAATTTGTAGCCCCATGAAATCGCATAAATCGTATCGTCGCTTGCCTTCCTGTCCGCGTTTGTTATTATGCTACCGTCAAGTCCATACAGGGTTCACAAATAAAAGCTGTTAAAATTTTAGAACCTTGCGGTTGGTTTCTTGACTAAACTTTAAATAATTTTATGATTAAAATTGAACAAAATAAATAGACTAATTATTAATAATTATTATCAATACAAAATTTGTATTTTTATCATTTAATGATTAAAAAATACTTAAGTGAGAAATGTTTTCTTCTAAAGATTAATACCTACGCAAAGTAAAATAAAGATATTTTAAATAATGAGTATTTCTTTACCACTTGGATAATACAAACCCAGTTCGTAAAACGAAGAAGTTATAACTGGCTTCGTTACTTTTATGGGAAATCTAATTTTTCATTTCAGACTTGGTTTCTACGCACATTTCATGCTAAATTGACCTCTGATTTTTTCGGTCACTTCTAAAATTGACAAAAATGGGGCTATTTGACATTTTTCAACCAACATTAACTAGGAATCATATCATATGTAATGTTACGATTTTTGTTTTTCTAAATTATTTCGATACTGCAGTATCGACTGAGTTCGTCAATCCACTATAACCTCTGATTGGTCATACCACTGTGAGATCTCAAAAGTGATTTCAAACATGTTTGAAATCACCTTTGAGATGCTCTCACAGTGGTATGACCAATCAGAGGTTATAGTGGATTGACGAAGTCAGTCGCCACGCGTGAGCCGCTGCCTTCTTTCAAAACCTTCTTTTCCCCAACTGATCAAAATGAAAAGGAACTCTGTGGCAAAATTTGGCGTGGTACTTTCTGAAAGTGGTGAATCCAAACATGAGAATGAAAACGCAAAATGTTGACCTCTCGTAAAACTAATGTATTATTATCACATTTTCACGTGAATAACTATTTTTCACGGAAAAAAAGGTGGTGATATTGGTTTTGGTTTATTATTCTTGGAATAATACGCCTATGTTTTCGCGACGGGGGTCGACGACTCCGATCGGCCTAAAAATTTGACATTATCCGTTTCAAGAGGTCTAGATTCCAAAACCGAAATGGCCGTACGCCGTGCGCCGTCCGCCGTGCGTTTTGGGCAGTAGGTACGAATTTTTTTTTTTTAAATCTGAAATGTTGACAAAACACTTGCTTTACCATCTTGTTGTGCCCGCAAGGTTTTCAGTCCGATCGCCCAAACCCGTTGGGCCCCAGGGGGCTAAAATAGGGCTATGGGAGGGGGTTTTTGAAGGCTTTTAGCTATGGGGTGTCGTTTTCGAAGTATTTTTAGACGTAGAATCCATTTTTGGGGGTCCCGCAACGATCCGATTTCACTGTGGCGATCTATAGGGCTTTCATGGGGCTAAAAATGGGATTTTTGAAGGATCCCAGGAGGTTAAATATTTTTCGATGAAAAAATAAATAATTTTTGAAAAAAATTATGTTGAAAAAAATTTAAAAAAGTTTTTTGTCAAATTCTTTTCCATTGACACAGAAATAATTTTTGCACAAGTAAGTAACCTATATTAAAGAATAATAAACCCTTGTGTAAAATTTGCAGCGTTTTTATTTCAAGCGTTCTTGTATTTGCCACTGGTTCGACAATTTTGATCGGTCTACAAATGTTTCTTTTTAGTTTTGGCTTTTAGCCATGTCGACTTTGGTAGCGGGAATTAAAACTAAAAAAATAAAAAAATAAAAAATCTGAAATTTTCTCAACATCCAAATTGTGTTTCAAAAGTTTTCACCCCGATCGATCTCGATGGGTCTCAGCTGTTATGGCTTTTAAAAAATGTGGTCACCGCTGGCGAGGGATTTCGACTTTTCTGAACGTGTGAAGGGTATTTCAATAGGATGCCTCTGTGGCGTTGTTGCTTCTCCCCGTCAAAAAAAAAAGTGTAGTTCGAAAGTATTTCCCTCGAAAGGTATTTTTTTATTTTCTCCGAAAGAGAACTAAACGAAAGACGGCATCTTTACAAGGAATTACCTTCGCAATCTGAGTGGCTTTATGCTAACTGCTTGTGCTCAACCCCATCCCGCCTCTTACGTCACGACACTTTTCGCCTTAGCAACCAGAAATGTCTTCCTCTCAATTTCACGATAGCAACTGAAGACTTCAAAACCTTCAGCGGCGCCATCGACGAGTTTGCTTTGACGACAACATCAAGATTTTACACTAATGAGAATTTCGCTTGTTTGGGACCGTTTTTGCAGGCCGACAAAATTTGACTGAATGATGTGTAGGGCAAATCCATCTGAGGGCAACCGACTTCTCGCTACTGTTTCATTCATTCATTTTATATTCGATGTTTGGTACTTTTAATTCTAAAATTATTTTTCTTTAAAATCTCACAATTTTGACACGTTTTGCGGGAGGCGGTCAAGATCTTATCACAAATGGGACTGTGTTAGGTATGTGAGTTCTAATGAGTTTCATGCTGCCATGTGGACCGAAAGCTGCTGAGTGGCCCGATGTCGGAGATCCGTTCAGATCAAGTTAGCTGTTGACGGCTCTTCTGGAAGGCCCACTCAGAAAAAAACCCGATGAGTGAAGCGAAACCACCCCGAGGATCGTCTCTAATTACCGGAGTTATCTCGTAAAAGAGGCGCAAGGCCTAGTGGGGCCTCCCGAAAAAAAAACAAAGTCTCTTTTGTTTCTTCGAGCTGACCGCACCTTGAACGGTCCAAACACTGGGCCCCTCTGTAGGGCCGACCCTTGAAGGATGTTCAAATAAACTGGGCCACATCCTTCACAAATTCCGTCTTAATGAGCCACTTGCAGCTAAATGAGCCACTCAACGAAAATTTGCTAAATCTGTACGTGTTTTCCAATGAAGAATCAAGCCCTAACAAAATGTATGTACATCCAATTTAAAACAAAATAGGTTAAACACGTTTGATGAACCCCTTCTTCCTCAAAATCATCGGGTCTCATGCTGACATTAATGGTAAATTTTACCAGCAGCGAATATCCGTTTTGGCGTTTCTCATCGCTCGCTAAGGGTGGGGGTTGGTAAAGAGCGGTCGGTTACCATGACGACTCCAGGAAGGGAGAACAGCGTGGGAGTCAAGAGCTCCACAGTCGGCTACAAGGTCAGTAAAATACCACCCCTCTCGGTTTTCCCCTTTCATATTCCCGGGGATAAAAATTGCCTCGATCAATCCCATTGTTATTCCTCAGGAGAGAATCAAAATGCCCGAGAGAAAATTTGGGGAGGACGAATCTCTCCTGAACTCCCTCGAACTCCGGACTCTTGATAGATCGGGGAGTTCAGGAATGGGCTATTATTAACTGTCACCCCATCAAAACTCTCATCAAGTCACCTCGAATAACTACGAATAACTACGACTTCGGAAGAAGAATAAGATTTTATGGTGTTCAACCAAAGTTTTTTTCAGTTCAATTACAGACATGCAATGAAATTACAAGACTTGTATACTTAGTATATAAACAAATAAAGTAAATTAGGGCATAAGTATTTGAGCATAAGATTAATTATAATAATCATAAGCATTTGAGTTGAGATTACAATTACGATTATAATCACAAGGTCACAAGAAACGAAATCGTAATCATCTTACAATTACGATTATAATCACAGGGTCCCAAGATATGATTACGATTACGATTACAATCGTAATCTTATTTTTTCTGTGATTACGATTGTAATCTTATTTTTTCCTGTGATTACTAACATCGTAATTACAGAAAGAAAATAAGATTACAATCGTAATCACTCAAAAAAAAAAAAAAAAAAAAAAAAACCTCTTGGGCCTGTCATGACGGGGCGGTAATTTATTGATGAATCACTTTAACCCAGCTGCACTTTTATTCCCAAAATGTCCATGGTCTTCAACGGTATGCGGACCCGTGCCCTCAACAGAATGCAGCGCGAAGAGGCTAACGCCCCGAACCACACGGCTAATCCGGCCGCCCACAACCCAAAATTTGGACATTTAATGTCCAGGAACTCAACCACTCCTACATACACAACACACCCGGAATTTGTGTTCAGTTCCCATGCCGTAAAAAAATATTAAATATTATTTAACATTAACCACTTTACAGAGCAAAAGAAGGATCTTGCGTGAGGCACCTACTAAGTGAATCCCCTTACTTTTCATCACACGTTTTTTCAAGGAGCCATATCGCTCCCCTTCGACGGCTTTTCCGGAAGTAATCCTCCACCCCCTTAACACACCCTCAACTATAACTATCTCCACTCCATAACCTCCACACAAACGGCTCCCCTTCGGATGTATCTCCCCTTTATGTAGTCGAGGACACATCCGAAGGTTTGGCACCGAGTGAATAGCCATCGAAATGATTTAGAGAAGGGCGGACAGTGTAAGTTATAGTGTACTACAGTGTAGCATCTACAGCACCTGCTACACCAGTGACACATTAGCGCTCAATAGAAAAACAGTCACTCGGCCCCGGCTGTCTTCATCAATCGAATTAAGCGCTAACTATTAAAAAAAAAAAAACTATAGGTGTTCAATTTGCACCCTTTTTCCACCATTGCAATTAGCTAATTGAACTTTTTTTCTAATCTCCAAACACAAATTCTCAACATGAGTAAGACGCTTATTGAGCCTCAATAGGCATTTCCGGGTACTGCAACGGGTGGGGAGCTTCGAGGAACTCCGATAAGGTCTTCGTGATCATCCACACCCACGTAATGGTTATTATGAGGAATGAACGGTTCAACTCTCCACCCTCCACAAACGCACTCCTTACGCCGATCTACAACAAAATGAAAACATCTCGGATTCACCTCAGAACTACTTTGCATCTTGTAAACAGTTCAACCAGGAAGTTTGACCCAGCCGGTGCCGGTTGCGAGCCAGTGTGGCGCATTTCCTCGCCTTGAATCCCCGTCCTTGACAGTGACATCCTTGGCATTCCGGCACGCCGATGCACATTGGAACAAATGGTTTTACAAGTATTCATATTCCACGGATACCCCGCCTTCGGAGTTGTTCCAACTCCGTAGTAACGAGAGAATTCGGTGTTTCTGCCTCTGAAGGAAGAAGTATCGACTCTTAATACATACACGCTGATTTTATATCTATACGGATGGACATAATATTATAATTAGGGCTCGGATCAGGGCATATTTGCATATTATGTTGGCGATATGCCCAAGCTACAAATATCCCAAATACACCTTTTCGAAGCGAATTTGGTGTTCCAAATTTAAATTTATAGAGCATATAAATGCATATTTCGGCACTTTCCTTTTTAAGAGCATATTTGGGGTGTTTTTGGCAAAAAGTATATTTTTTGAAGGCAGGGAAACACCGGTACTTTTCCGTTATACCCCCCCCCCCCACTCGATTTTGGTTGGCTTTGGGTGCCTTAAAGCCATCGGGAGGGGCTGGAAATCGAGTTCGGGGGGGTGGGGGTGGGGGTGTTATAACTGAAAAGGGCTCGAATTTGGGTGCCTTAAAGCCATCGGGAGGGGTGTTTATGAACACGAAATCGAGTGGTGGGGGGGGGGGGGGGGGGTATAAGTACCGAAACACCTCCAGGTGTTGTACCCAAAGATGATACATGTCACTTGTTTGGCCCACGCTCTTCATCGAGTAAGTATCAGAAGAGCTGAGAGATCAATCCCCGGGAGTGAACAGCCTAATTTTGTCAGTAGAAAGAATTTTCGTCAAGGCACCTAGCCGAGTGAGGGCCTTCAAGCAAGAGAACCCCCATATCCCTCTGCCACGAGAGCCCATCCTGACTATATGGGGAACATGGATTTCTGCGGCATTATACTATGCTGACCACCTGCAAGCAGTAAAAAAAGTGAGTGTCCAAAGCAACCTCCTGCTGTTTTCCCTCATTCTACTCTAGTCTGTTCTATTCATCCTCTGCTCATTGGATTAGAAGGCAAGTGCTTCGTTTATACCTTCTTGAGTCTGGACCAATTGGTTAACTATGCATTAACCCATTTTCCTTATTTTTTCCAGGTGATCGATACATTTGACGAAAAAGATTCCCAATACATAGAAAAATCTAAAAATTACATGAAAGACAGCAATAGTTACCATCAAAGAGCTGGCCTTCGTTAAGGCTCACTTTTCGACAATCCCCCAGCTAATACTGGAATTAGAGTCCGCGGGGAAGGAGCTGACGGAAGTAGCTACTAGTACGCGTCATCGAGAAGTTTCAGAAAGAAGCCTCTTCCTATCCGGGGGACAGGAGAAGTCGTCCGCAACAAAGTCGAGTTCGTTCTTATTCGGAACCCTGGCTGGTCAACTGCAATCGAGGTGGCAATAGTGTTGAACGGCAACTCAACTGAAGCACTCCGAATTCACCCCTACATATATTGCATCTTGCAAGTATTTACCACTCGTTTCCGTAGACGTAGAGCGGTCTTTCTCACGTTTGAAACTGCTACTGAGTGACTTAAAAAATCATTCAAGCCTGAGAATTTGGAAAAACATTTAGGTGTACAAGCCAATGTATTTACTGACTGATATATGCCTACGCGCTAAGAATGTAAATCCGAAAGAAAATAGTAATATAAGGTCAAAATAAATTGTACCTACATATGAGTGAGTTACCTATATTTCTTCCTTCTCCCCATACTTTCTATATTGTTGCTGAGTCGGTGATGTAATTGCGCTTTGAAAAATGGAGGCCAAAAGCTATTTTTTACAGCATATATTAAATTTTCAAGGGCATATCTATGGGTTTTTAGTGCATGTTTACGGGCATATCGGGGTGGTTTTCAGGGCATATTCGCGGATTTTATAGAGCATATCGATCCGAGCCCTATTTATAATCTATGATCCAATATAACATGTAGGGGAGAGCGGGGCTGGTTGTCCCAGGGGTAAGATGTCCCATGACGAGTTCCTGGGAAATGGTGAGTGGAAGGGAAAGGGAAATGGGCTCTTATGCCGGATTTCACCAAGTGTAGCTTAAAGTTCGTTTTAGCTAAATCTCGGATTTAACGTTAAGTCCGACTTAGGCAAGATTCCGTTTCACCATCAGACTGAAGGTGGCGCTTACCTAAGCCTCGGTTAGCTTTGGAACAGGTTGCCCCAGACTCGTGTTCCCGCGGAAAACTCGGTAATCAGTGACAAAAAGTGATAAGGCCGTGATAAATCGTCACGTTAGTGGCAACATCTGCTATCTCATGTTTCTCAGCTTTTAAGGAGAGTCTAAAAACTGATTTCTGAATCCCTGGACCGACTTTCATCGCAAGTCAGAAGCTTAGGACAAGGAGGTCCCCATGGGGATATAGCTATATCATTGCAATGATTGATTTCAACGTAAAAAACGCTGCAAATTTTACACAAGGGTTTATTATTCTTTGATATAGGTTACTTGTACAGAAATTTAATTCTGTCAATGAAAAAAATTTAAAAATTTTGTATTTTTATATTACCTATAAAAAAAATTTTTTTGGGGGGTATTTTTTTCAAAAATTCTTTATTTTTTACTCGAAAAAATTTAACCTCCTGAGATCCTTCAATAATCCCATTTTTAGCCCCATGAAAGCCCTGTAGATCACCACAGTGAAATCGGATCGTTCCGGGACCCCCAAAATTGGATTCTACGTCTAAAAATACTTCGAAAACGACACCTAACTCGATCCTATAGCTAAAAGCCTTCGAAAAACCCCTCCCGTAGCCCCATTATAGCCCCATAGCGCCCCACGGGTTTGCGCGATCGGACTGAAAACCTTGCGGGCACAACTAGATGGTAAACCGAGTATTTTGTCAAAATTTCAGATTTAAAAAAAAATTCCTACTGCCCAAAACGGCCTGGACGGCGGACGGACATTTCGGATTTAGAATCTAGACCTCTTGAGAAGGATAATTTCAAATTTTGAGGCCGATCCGAGTCGTAGACCTCCGTCGCGAAAACATAGGTGTACCTATTATTCCAAGAATAATAAACCAAAAATCGAAAAATAAATAATAATGAAAATTCAGCTGAGATAGCCGGCGTTGGTATTTGCAAGGTTGAGTAAGCGGGTGTAGCACGCAAAGTTTATTCTGAGATACCTAGCGTGTGTTGTAGTTTACTATATTATGAGATAGCCGGTGTAAGTTTTCAATGAAAATCCAGAATAATTAAAATTATTAAACTATTATTGTACAGAAATATATAATTTTGTGCAGGAATAATCGATATTATTTTTCGAAAAATCCAAGTAATGCGCTGTCTTAATTCGTGTGAAATCTCAAAAAGAAGTGGGAGAAGAACACGGATTATTCTTATTTTCAAAAATTATTGAATGCGAATTTTTGTGAATAAGTTCGCATTCAAAGGAAAAGGTTGATAAATTGAGAAAATTAACTTTTTTCAGGTAATTTAATTTATTATTCAAAAGATAGGAAGGCGAAGGCACTTAAATTACAAAGGAATCTCCAAAGTTTCTGCATATTTCAGTCGATAAATGGATAAATCGATAAATGGACTAGTCATTAAAAAAATTTGACTAGGGTATATTATCTTATTGAGGACTCTTCCCAAATTTTTCCAACAGTTGACGAAAAGAGAAACATAATTCGATCTGTTTGAAGACTCCCGGCCGCCTTTGCAACTGAATAATCATCTCAATTTCCTCGTCGTCATCCTCGAATGTAATTCTTCGGTATGCCATTCCCAAACACGCAGTACCTACGAACGAAATAATTAACACTCTGGTCGAAAAAGCGAAAATCACACCGTTCGAGGGAAAATGATAATGAATAAATCCAACTATCATATCCGATATCAACGAAATGGGCACTGCTGTTGTTGGTGAAAATTGTAACAACAACTACAACACACGCGTAAATCTCAGATTTAACGCTTAAGACGTGGATGAGTAGGGACTAAAATCTGAGGCTTAACCTCACCCCGTAAACCGAGGATTAAGACTAAGCTGGAGTGGTGAAACGCATCTTTTTCTTATTCTTCGGCTTACCGGTAAGCCGAACCTTAAGCCGAGGTGGTGAAATCCACCATTAGTGACGTCGGTAGTCGCCAAGGAAGTTTCCATTGGTGAATAGGCGCGACCGTGCATCACGTTGGTAGAGGCAGCCCATCGAAGTTTAGTAAGCTGAAAAAATACTATTGACTCTCTCTTTTCCCATCTCTTATGTTCAGAAGGTTGGAGATGGAGCAACCGCTTTTGGTTTATTTGATAGAGCACCTCTCAACGCTCAATTAACACTAAGCAAATCTTTTATTCATAATCTCAGAAGCTGGGCATACTAGAAAATTACAATATGGCGAAATGGGGCTACAAGTCTCACTGCTAGGGGGCAGGTTGTCTCAACCTCAGAAATGAGACATCTTGCCCCGTTTCAATTATATTTTGTGTTGTCACGTTTCTCTTTGGTTGTGAAAGCTATCTAATAAAATTTAGACTATTTAATGGTCCCTAGTGGCTTCTTTCTGTTTTTAGATGCCTTAGTTAGGAAAAAAAAAAAAAACAAGCCGCGGGGAGGGAACATCAGATTCTCCTCGAGGCTGTCAGATGTGTCCGGATCCAAGGACAACCCGTATGCACAGCTCCCTGCGCTATCTATCGACCATTCAGCTTGCTAGGTACCTAACTTGGAAGTACCACATCAAGAACACCGGAGAGCCATGAAAAAGCGAACCTTCCTTTGCTGGCCGTTGATGAACTGGAGATCCAATGAGCTTGGAAAACAAGGAGCTCTTGTACAGGGCTCTTGAGGGCCCTCATGAGACCTATAATATAATATTATGGTCTTACGGCTGCGAGATTCGGGCACAGCATGTGCACACATACACACAATACCTAGGTTCAACGACACCTGAACAAGATCATCCAATCTATCACAGGTTCCTCGTGGTAGTTAAGGAAGACCTTCAACACAAATCAGAACACAATACACGAAACTGGTGGCAGTACGATAACGAATCCACCAGGTTTTGTATACAAGCTTGCAAGACTATAGCAAGAATGAAAAGAGGACATCGCTCACTTAATCAAATCACTACTCCAGCTTCCAATAATAATCAAAACATCTCTAACAAACTTATAGTAGCTGTAAGGATGGTATGGCTACTATAAAATCTGAAGAGCTCATAGGAGCTAGAGGAGATCAATAAAATCTTTTGACTTATGATTTTTTTACTTTCTTGTCCATCAAAAATCACTGTCTACGCAATGCCTCTTTGGAAAATATTGTTTGCGTAGGGCATTTACTCTCTTTCCTTGATAATTATGGCATTTTTGAACCAAAATGATAGTGAGACAACTTACCCCATCCACTGAGACAACCTGCCCCAGCCCGGGGCAAAAAGTCTCACCTGGCCGTTTTCCAAAAAACTTGAAATATTATGTTCTCGGCAAGTTAGTAAATTTTGGTTCCTGGGTTTTTAGATAGGGATTAAGTCTACAAACTTGTCAAAAAAAGAAAATCCGCGATATCTCAATTAGGAAAAATGTTATCAACAAAACAAAAAAATTTGAGACAACCTGCCCCGCTCTCCCCTAGGTATGTAATATTATTACGTGTCTTTTCATGCAGTGGCGAAAGCCTCCAGCGGGGTACAAGAACCTGACGCAAAGAAAAGATTAAATCTCAACAAATTTTGTTGTTTGTTAGTTAAGAAACTACCTCACTTCTAAGAATCATAAATGCTTGCATACGAGTCTGCAACACATTGGGACATTTCATTGAGCATATTTCGTTACGTAACGTAACGTGACATAACGAAAATTTGGTTGTGTGCCATAGCAAAGACATGAAATGTCAAAAATGTAATGTTTCATTTTGTTCATCCGTGTTATCTAGAACACATATGTGTTATTTTAATTTTATTGCTATAGAAAAATTTTGTTTTGTTATAGAAAACGTATCTTTTTTTAGGTATTCCAAAGAAAAAGTGAATACTTTCAATTTCTCGTTTTATTGATTTTTTTTTATTTTTTATTTTTTGAATAAATGATGGTTTTGATTTTTTTCTCAAAAAATCTTCTGTCGGCCAGCAGCTGTCATAGCCCGTCACTCTTGCATTGTCAATCACGCATAACCACGGTTCTTTTCGCTCTATTTCCGACAATCCAAAAATCCCCACCGACCCTTCGGACAGGATTTCCGAGGAGAAAATTGCATTTTCACAAGGGCCCGAAGTCCATACTCGACAATTCGAGATTGGAAGCCAGGGAACCACCCCTTGGTATCATCACGGCTGCAGAAAACCTTATCCTTCGTGCAGGGTAAGTCAGTTTTCTCAAATTCATTCCGAGGATCTGCCAGACATAGAATGACCCTACACATCGGGAAATCCTAAGGAACCCAGATCCTCCATTTCTGCAGCTGGAGCATTCTCATTGCCAGCAGATCACAACAAATTGTGTCACGCCTCTGATGAATCTCGAGAGCTGGTACAGTACAGCTCTGTACTCCCTCTTGCATCCTCCAAAAACACTGGTGGCGTAACCACGGACGCTGCGCCAGGCGCATTCCGCCACCCACAGCACAACTAATAATTTATTAGGAAAAAATTACATGTAGGTACACACCCAACACACATACCAGGTGGTACGGTACAAATATTATAAGAGAAATATTATTCCATGGTTCAGTAGAAGGAATTCGTTATTTAGTTGATTTTCAATTTCTTCAGAATCTAGTGGATAGTATCAACTCAACTTTTGAGTTTATCTATTTCACATGGACGTCAAACGAGGTTGGCCGTGATGAGTGAAAAATCCCTCACACTCATTTTGATTAGGTAGATAGAAAACGTGTCGTTTTGTCGTGGTCTTCAACTTTAACGATGCGCAGACGTTTATCTTCGCCCTAATTAATAGATGATATATTTGTGGAATTTCTTTGTGGAGTTTTCGCCTCCCAGATGGCAATCAAATTTTCTTGTGGTATCTTCAAATGGGAATCAACATTCTTTTCAAGTGATAATTTTTACTCTAGCCTTAGAACATCTTTGGATGAGAAATGTTTTACATTTCAAAAAAAGGGTTGATAATTCTCAAGTACCGTTTGAAATGTAGTTGTGATGGCACCATCACAACTACATTTCAAAGGGAACGGCTCGTTCGACTCTTCCAGCTAATAGTGTAACGCAAACGCTGAAAGGGTTCTGCACGCCCTTTTCCATTTACTGGTATAACATACCGAGTGATTGGATTTTAACAGGGTTTTCCCGTAGGGTGGGGGAACTAAGACCTTTGACATTTAGGTAAAACTCCAGAGAGCGCCTCCTACCCCATCCAGACAGATCGATGCCGGACCATCTGTTGCCAAGGGAGTGCTATGATAAGGGACAGGGCCATATCCCTCAGGGTGTGGTGGATGCCGACGTTGTACCTTTTGGTTTTTCCCATTCCCCCCCTCCCACGGCTCTTTTATTCCCCTCTGGGATTTTCACTCCTGAGTTTTTCCCCCGTGACGGGCGTCAAGCCAGGGGGCGGGGTAAAACTCCTTCGGAAATTCCGGCGATCCTTTCGAAGTTGATTCATATCCAACAGGCGACCGGAGTCTGCTGGCCTCAGGAGTTTTCCCCTTTCGTTCCATCAACCAGCATAAAAACCGCATTACTCAATCTAACAGGATCTCCTGCCAAGCACGTATAAAAGATGAACGGGATGGTCCAACTTAACGAAACTTTTCTTTTTCCAAATTCAAAAGGAGTCTCAATACCTAATAATTATTCATATACAATTATTGTACCTATATGAACGTTAGCTCATTAATTTATAAGTACGATAATTTGTGATTGTTATGCTGCAATTATTAGGGTGTCCACATGGTTATATGTAAGCTATACCTATACTATCTGCCGATGGATGTGGTAGGGTTGTGATCTCATGGCTTAGGCTGATCGATGCTCACTGAGCCGTGTCCGATGCTCTTACGGGCGGTCCATTAATTTGAATTAAACTTCGCTCAACTCCTATTCAGACAACCCCACAAATCCCGATATCGAAGATGAGATCGTCACTAATGGAATCCGTGCGCCAAACGGCTCGGAGTGAACAGGTGTCAGCTTTTGTCTTGCTAGGAACTTCGGAGAGATCGTTCTGGTCGGGTGGAGTTAGTTCTACGAATAGAAACCGGGCGAGTTTGTCTAAATCAGACTTGAACGAATTGAGGCAAGAAGCTCCACAAAATAATACTCACTATCAAAATAATAGGTAATGTACTTACTGGCTGAGTACTCATAACTTGCTTGTACTCATAACTGAGCCGTTGGGTCTCACGCACAGAGAAACAGAGAACTACGATTTTTGGTTTATTATTCTTGGAATAATACACCTATGTTTTCGCGACGGGGGTCGACGACTCCGATCGGGCTCAAAATTTGACATTATCCGTTTCAAGAGGTCTACATTCTAAATCCGAAATATCCGTCCGTCGTACGCCGTCCAGGCCGTTTTGGGCAGTAGGAATTTTTGTAAAAATCTCAAATTTTGACAAAATACTTGGTTTACCATCTAGTTGTGCCCGCAAGGTTTTCAGTCCGATCGCCCAAACCCGTGGGGCGCTATGGGGCTATAATGGGGCTACGGGAGTGTTTTTTTGAAGGCCTTTAGCTATGGGATCGAGTTATGTGTGGTTTTCGAAGTATTTTTGGACGTAGAATCCATTTTTTGGGGTCCCGGAACGATCCGATTTCACTGGGGCGATCTTTAGGGCTTTCATGGGGCTAAAAATGGGATTTTTGAAGGATCCTAGGATGTTAAATATTTTTCGAGTAAAAAATAAAGAATTTTTGAAAATAAACATTTTTGAAAAAAAAATCCAAAAAAAATGTTTTTTGAGATAAAAATCCAAAAAATTTTTTTTTTTAATTTTTTCATTGACAAAATTAAATTTCTGCACAAGTAACATATATCAAAGAATAATAAACCCTTGTGTAAAATTTGCAGCGTTTTTTTCTTAAAGAAATAGAGAATGAGGGTTTTTTGAAATTCTAATTTGAATTTGGATTCAGCTTGAAAAAAATGTATGGGATACCGTCATACTGTATTTGATTCCTGAATAATATAAAGGGATGAGAAACTGTAAATTGTGATCACAGAAATAGGTACAAACCCTTTTTTCGATTTTATTAATCTCAATTAAATAGGTACATGAGGGGGAGAGTCGCCTACACGTCGCCTAGCGGCCTACTATGAGCTCCACAACCCTTCGAATCTGTTGCTACGCATTGCCTACGTATTTATTTCGCACTAGTGTCCTCGTCGTTAAATACATGAGGAGGAGAGGGGATTATTGGAACCGCTTAACTTCAAGTTCGCGGAAATCGTCAACAGGTGACGGGATCCTGTGACAGGATCCCTGTCGGAAATCTCTTCCCCCCCCCTTCCCCATTTTTTCTCCCTATTTTGAGCTCCACAGTTTCCGCAACTGTCTCTCTCTTATCAAACTCCGTGGCATGGGTTCCTGGGCTTTTTGGGCATTTGTCCCGCACGTCGGGACACTCGTGCTATATCAAATTCCCATCCATCACCTATAAAAAAAAGCTTCACTTGAAACACTCGTAGCAACCTCAACAAGCGTCATTATTACCTAAGTAGGTATCAAGTTGATACTATCAACATTATTAAAAAAGGGCTAGGGGAGGATCGTTTCAAAGGGTTCGGTTTTCGGCTTTGGGGTCGAGTTTGGTGTCGTTTTTGAAGTATTTTTGGGGTTCCCAGAACGATCCAATTTCACCGTGGGGATCTATGTGTCTTTCTTGGCGGCTACAAAAGGGATTTTTGAAGGATCCCAGGAGGTCAAATAATTTCCAAGTAATTTTGGTTGCGTAATCCACTTTTCGAGATCCAACATTTTTTCCATTCATTATAAAATTCTAGGAAACAATGAAATCCCACGCCTCATATTGCCAGATATCGTTTTGAACTTATCTCGCCCAATCCAACATCCAAAACAGGAAATGCCGCCCAAGATAGCCCAAATACCTTTTCCCTTAAACGCTTCTCGGTCCACAATTTCTCCCTAAAGACCTTTCTAATAGGTTTGTGTAAATCCGTTACGAACTTGAAGAGCACAGCGGACGTCCGATGACGTCATAGGTTTTTGCTCCCCCACGAGCACACACCACCTGGCACACATCCTACTTGTTACTGTGATTCACTTTTTTCCCGCATTCACACGAGAGCAGTAGTTTAATCTGTGCACTAAAGTGTCTTTTGTTACGAAGTCAGAGGAAATGCATTTTAAATTAAAACTGCCCAATCAAGAGCACGTGAAACTGTTGATACGGTTCGTGCGATTTAAATATGACATCATTCCGAATGAGCAAATTCATCGGCAAAGGAAGAAAAAAAAAAAAAAAAAAAAAAAACGGATGACGCGACTCTTAAATTAATACGAATATTTTGTCTCACAAATCTAATCACTGGATTCCGCTCAGCAGGGGGATTTCAAAGAGCGTATTCATCGATCTGTGAGGAAGTTTTTAAAACAAACAGCCTGAAAGATATTTCCCTCTTGATAGGACCTGACAGCTTTATGGGACCTTCCGAGGAATCGGACGAATCAAGAGGGGTTCTGTCTTGTGGCTCCATTTATAGACATGTCGTGTCCAACCCAAAATGTTCGACATTTCGCTGGTTCGAATTGAGCCTACAGTGCAACGCTGTTGAGCTGAGACTACTGAAATATGATGTTATGCCGCATAAATGCGTGAAGAGTGGTTCCCACGGAAAAGTTCAGTTCTAAAACAAAAGTTTTCGAATCGAACAGGAAAAATCATAATATGATATATTACGTGCTCGCATCAATATAGTCGCATCAAAATACAATGCCAATCCAAACAGTAGCGCCTTTAAGGTGTACAGGTTGATGATTCCAGGGCAAGGGATTGCTCATTGCTTCTCAACGGTGATTCATCGCCTTAACTCATATTTTCTCCTATTTGTAGATGATTTGCAAGAAAAAGGAATAATGCAAAATTCATTATTCCTTTTTACCAGAAACATGAAAACAAGGCCCTCTTGCTCTGTTTTACTTTGTGCTTGTAGCAACTCTTTATTAGGGAAATTGAAAATAGACCTCGAGAGTACGATCTTTTCCAAAGTTGCAGATAAAATCAAGGCTGCATTTCTAGTTAACCTGCTTTATTGTTGGTGAACATGAATATGGACAGACCCCATCACGCTAGCGTCAGAACAAATCCGAACGACTATTTTCCTTGCGATTTCACCTCGTGAATCCTCTGAATTCGTGCTTTTAGTTCATTGGCTGACCACCAGAGAGCACTTCTTGGAAGCGCCACTCTTCCCTCTAGATTCAAAGTTGAAATTTTCTAAAGTGCCCTGGAAATTTGTATTACACCGTAGGAGCCCAAAACTCACTGCTGTGGCTTCAAATTATGAAGTTCTTTCAGAAAAAATATGAGTCGACATTTGGTTCCCGGGCCCATTGGGAAACCTATGTCTAATTCTGAGACCGATCAGAAATTTCGACCCCCATTGCGATTAGGTGTATTAGGTATTCTAAGAATGAAAAAAAAAAAAAAAAAAACGGACTGTAGACCTACGGTTCTACTGTCAGATCATTTAATAGCTAATGATTAATTGTACGCCATTATGTCGTGACTTGACGGTCGAAAAAAATGGAAACGACCTGTTTGTTAATCATTATTAAATATCATTAGCTAATATATTAGCATATATGCTTGTGTCAGAGACTTGAATACACATTACCTACCTACATATATATTCACGTGGATGAACACACGATAGATGCATGATGAATATATAATATGTATGTACATTATGGATGTCATCCCTAGAACATCCAATAGGAACCAATTAATTAATTGAATCCAAATCTACACTTAGCTCTGTGTAGTTCCAATTCATTTAAGTCCTAATTGGAGCAAATCAGTTTAGTGAACTCATTTGTTTGGTTGAGATCCTTCCTCGTAAATTCCTCGCAGTTCCGAGCTTTTACCAGCTCGGCTCGCGTCCTCTGAGAGTAAAATGGAGCGACCTTGTGAAGACTAATAAAAAAAGATGTTTGAAAGAGTTGATGAACCGTGTAAAGGATGTACTCGAGTAATTTCTACGCGTGATCCTCGTAGGCCTAAGGGCCGGCCGTGATGGGGGGGGGGGGGGGGGGGGGTTCATTTCCCCGCAATGAGTAAATGGACGGAAGAGAGATAAAACGGTCCACTGCCGGGGTCATATTTAGGCCCAATGAGATGCCCAGTGAAATTAGTTACCAAACGAGGGGCTTGTTCTTGGGATTTAAATCCCCCAACCAGTCGATGGACCGGCCTCGCCCCGGAACCGCGCCATGTAAGCATCCGGCTCTTGTCAGCCTTTAATCCCGTGGTTATGTCGGGGGATTTGATGTGGATGAAAATGAACCCTTTCCCCCAGACGAGAGAAGGAAATTTTAACTGGACGAAACACCAGTCGAGTCCAGTCGAACTACAATTTAGAAAATGTTTCGGTAATTTGTTGTCAATACGCACTATCACCATCTCGCCATTAGGGGTTGAAATTTCAAAAAAGCGCGGCATTTCACAAGGGAAGATTTGGGTGTGTCTGCCCACCGCCCGAGTCAAAACCCAGCGGGGTCGTGATTTGACTAGGGAAGTGCCTTTTAGGTGGGGGGGGGGGATGGGTGTTTTTAGGCGGGCGGGTCGGGAGGGAAGGACCTCTCGGCTGGAGGGGTGCAGAGCTCATAGACGTCGACGACAGGATCCAATCGGACTTTGGCCAGGAGGTGTGTTTTTCGAAGTAACTGCTGACAGAATTAAGGGGTCCCTCATCCGTCCTAACGCTATACAGCTATAGCTATACAGGTACCTATGGATGGTAATTAAGAAAAACGCAATTTAAATGATCTGAAGTGAACTCATCAAAATCGATAGTATAAGTGTAAAAGTCCGTACAAAGGTTTAATTACATTAGTTTAATTTTTCAATAATTAAAAAAACCTAGGTAATTATTATTTGAATCATTTATTTCAGAAACCATCTAAGCGACAAAAATTCCAAAAATATGGTTTTGTTGGTACTGTTCACTTCGGAGGTGAATACATCGTTTAGTGCAGAAATAACCTATGTTCCATATCACCGATGCTATTTGGCATTACTTATTGCAGAAACCACCTAAATTTAATATGCCTAATTTTCCGTTTAATATGCCTAATAAAACTCTTGTTTATACTTAAGTGTGTCTGTTACTTACCTTTGACACCAAAACAGGTAAAAATTATTCGTTTGACTTAATTTCAATGTTTTTTTTTTTTTAATCACTTAATTTATTGCAGAAACCACCTAGGTGAATTTTCACCTAGGTGGTTTCTACAAGTTATACATTTTTGAAAATTTTAATTTTCAAAAATGTATAACTCAAAAACTTGAAGGAAAAAAATTTAACAAAATAGATTATTCCAATAGCATATTCTTGATTTGGTAAAAAAATATTTGAAGGAGACTAGGCCTATACTTAAGCTGCAAAACTGTTTTTCAGTTTCCCGAAAGTTGAAAAAAGCACACTTAGGTGGTTTCTGAAATAAACGATTCATTTTTTGATTTTTTTTTTTTTTTTTTTTCACTTATACAGTAAAGTGTACAGACTTTTATACTTTTAAATAAAATAAAATAAACAAATAGTACTATCGAAATATTCCTGAGACGCTGCAAACTTTACACAAGTAAATTCTTTGATATAGGTTAATTGTGCAAAATTCTTTCTGTCATGAAAAAATATTTTTTTTAAAAATGAATAAACTAAAAACTGGGGTGTGGTTTTATGAAACCACGGTAAAAGTGAAACTTTTTTCCCACTAGTCTCTCCGGCTCGCTTCGCTCGCTCCCCGAGTGGGGTACGTAGCATCGATGGACACGTTTTTTATGTCTAGTTCCCCCCCTCCCCCCATTTCCTACTCATTCACCTACCCTTGTATCTCTACCCACGGCTTCATTTTGGCGTTTTCTCAAATTGAATTTTAACTGGCGAAGATGAAGTTCCGTAGCAACGAATCGGTTGTAAGCGAAAATCAACGGTAGCGTGACGGGACAAGAAACGACACACAGACCAAAAAATTTGGGACGATGTAATAAAAGTTTCACTTTAAAATTCAATACAATCATTGTATTGAAACATTATGTTTGAACAGATGTGGGACCTCGAAAAATGAATTATGCGTCCAAAATTACCCCCAAAATTGACACTCAGTTGTTACCCCATGAAAGCCCCATAGAGATGCACGGGTTTGAGCGATCGGGCTGAACACCGCGGGCACAACTAGATGGTAAACCGAGAATTTTGTCAAAATTTCAGATTAAAAAGAAAAAAAACCTGCTCAAAACAGCTCGGGCGGCTTACGGCACACGGACATTTTGTTATAGAATCAAGAGATCTTGAAAGGTAAAATTCAGATCAATAGGTGTACCTATAAGTCTATTGTTCCAAGAATAATAAGCCAAAAGGAGTTGCAATCTCTCTCTTCTTTTAAAAGAAAATGTTTTTCCTTTTTCTTTTTTTTCTTTCATTTTCTTGTTATTTCCAGTATTGGAAACTGGATGGGCGCACGCAGGGGTAGGTATTTTTTCATCGCCGTAAAATGGGGTGAAAAGAAGAAGAAGAAGAAGTTGTGACCATCATTTGCCTTCTCTAGTGTTGTTTTCGTATTGTGGGTGCTGGAGTGATAACAGCTGATATCTCTCTTTTTGTTTATAACATGCTAAAGTGCACACGAGACGTCAGAGCCACTATGTTTTCTTGCGGCCAGTTTATCGACAATATTTATCGACCGAAATCCGTTTGGAAACCCTAAAAATTGTTTTTAGGTGATTTTTAATGACAGAACACCCTCAACACTTGCGTTTAACGGGGTGACAATGGTACAGCTGTATTTGTTTAATTTTAAGTAGTATTAATTGAGTAGCTATTGGTTACTGATGTGCACACAAATAACCCCAAAAACACATGCAACCCTCTGTAATACTTAATTTCACAAACTATTTTTTAATTTCGCAAACAAGTTTTTCTTTTTCTGGTTTAGGTACCTACTCAACTCACAAACAAGCGACACTTTTTTGAGATTTGACAAGATGAAAAATAGCAATTCTTACCGGATTTTTCATGCTGAATCCAATTTTTTTTAAAATCTGCTGTAGTTTTTTCAAATACTGCATTTAATTAAAAAAAATGTATAAAACAGTGTTTTTGGGTTTTTTGTGTGTATTTGTCAACGTAACTGCCGGTTCCGATGGAATGGAAGAAGTTAGCTAAAATCGGGTTTCAAATTCGGATTCCGCACCTCATAAAACATTGAAAGAGTGGTTGAAAGTGAAAAATTAAAAGGGATTTTTGAAGAGCTATCTTTAAGACTCAAACGTAGCTAGAAAAGAGGTATAATATAATTTAAAGAGGTACATATTATGAGCTATATCTCAAAAACTAGACCTGATCGGGAAAATCGGATTTCAAATTTGGATTTAGCACACTGAAAATCCCGTATTTACTCGGCACCAGACACCTTTTTTTTTTTGGCCAGTGTAATAGGTGCCACCACCCTATCTAAAAATTACAGCTTCATCAAGAAAAAAAACCTACAAAAACGTTGCTTGTATGAATTACCAGATGTTTGCCTGGTCAGCGGATCCACCTTCCAAGGGCGTTTACGTCTATGGCGTTGTCGGCTGGAGCGCGAGGGGAGAAACCGCCCCTCCGCCCGACATCCCCACACCCCCTCCTCCGAAAGCTTCTTTTTCAAACCGTAACCCGCACACATCCCGGAGTGAGCGTCCCTGCCGGTGTAGCTCAGTTTTGTCCGTACAGTCGTTACTATCAGTGCTTGTTTTTTACCAAGTTTTTCCAGGGCCCCCCTGTGCTAAACCCAGTTTATAAAAAACCCATTTTGACGCGGTAGACGGCGTATAAACCCCGTTGAGTTTTTAGCCCTTTGAAAGAAAAAACACAAATTTCCCAAGAAATGGCCGAGGAAAACAACACCGAACAGAAGCAGGAGGTGCAGGAGACGAAGCCTGAAGTCAAAGAGGAAGTGAAAGAGAAAGAGGCCGCTGACGGAGCGGAAAAGAAAGAGAAAGAAGCTGAAAAGGCTCCCGAGCCGGCGGAACCCGTTCCGCCCAAACCCACCGTCCACCGGGCCAATTTTGAAAAGGACGTCGTCTACCTGTACCAATTTTCCCGCACCCCCGTCGTCCCGTCGGTCAGCCCGTTCTGCCTCAAAGTCGAGACTTATCTCCGGCTCGCCGGCATCAAATACGAGGTGAGTTTCAACTTATTTGACGTCAATTTCTTCGAAAAACAGCCGGTCTTCGGTTCCCGATATCTCTCCTGAAGAGCCGCCATTTTTCGCCGTCCGCTACACTCTGCTCCTAGCGGTGGCGTCCATGCAACTCTTCTCCCGTCCCGATTAATTTTTTTTCCACTTCAATAAAATCACAAATATCCCCGTTTTTGCCTCTACGTTAAAATTTTCTCCCTCCACGCTATTCACTTTTTGTCCGATTTTTCCACTTCTTTTCATCATTGGAAAAATTTCTTTCCCGACCGTTCATATTTCTCGTGAAATTACGCGAATTTCAGGTGTCAATTCGACGCCAACGTTTCGTTTGTTTTTCTTAGGCTTCTCAGAAATCAGCTGTTGGCTAGGTACAGCTTGGCAGAAAGGTGCTTCAGGAGGGGTGTCTGGTGGAGGATCTGTAATCATGCCATATCGAAACGTCTCGCGCTGGTGGCTTCTGGTTAGACAAAATGGGGTTTTTGATGTGAATATCGGTTAAAATGAAACTGGAGCGCTGAAATCGAATGTCGAGTAAAGTAGTTTTGATGTTGGATTAAATCCAACAAAATTAATGTAAATTTTACAGTTTGGGAACTGTATAGCCTCAAGATCTTGGCTATTCACGACTGTGTTTCTTTTCAAAATGAAAAATATGTTGAACATCGACATAAGCCGTAGCACAAATTTTGGGATATCACGATTTTATGTGACTGCGTTTTAAGTAGAATCACGTCAACAGGAGAATTTACTGGCTATGGCGGTAGGTACTTATCCTTGGATTGATTGTAGGAAAAATATCCCCGGAAAAAAATCCCCCCGGGTGCATAGTCCCTGTTCCTGTAGGGAGTGGAAAGAAGCAGCCAAGCACTTGTATTCCGCAAAAAGTCTCCTCAATTACTTTTATTGCTGCACACTGATGCATATACTAGTTAAAATTTAACTAGTATATGCATCAGTTATTTATTAATTGTAGCTCAATAAAAAAGCCAGTATTCAACAACGCGGATCGTAGAATTTACGACAATTATTTAACTAGTTATATAATATATAACTATAATTATTTTTATTTATACCTATAATATATATAACTATGTTATTTTTATATAATAATATTATATTTCATCATATTATGATGAAACATAACTTTGGTGGGAAATCCTCCCACCCTATCATGAACTATCAGGGGTGTGAGGTTTGTGACCAAGTTATGAGACTTCTTGTTTCACTGAACTAATTTCGCCAAAAACAGCTTTTGCCTTCACGCTAAGTCAGGCGGGAACTTTACCCCATGATATAATATGTCATATTCCATTATTGTAAATTCTGGGAGAGTTAGTTCTGGGGATTTTTTCCGCCTACAACAACCACCGGGGATTTTTTCACCCTAGGGGGTCGCTTCGGGGATATTTTTTTCCGCAAACTCCTTGGATTTTAGTTTTTGGAGTGGCCTCCTAGTCCAGTCAATTTATCCTGAAAAAAGGGTCCCGTTTGCAATAATCTAAACTTTTCCGCATTTTGTTGGATCGTTCTGGACCCATCAAGGACTTTAAATTCGAAAGGTCGGACTGATTAACCCATTAATAACTCCAGGGGGCCCTAAAACCACGATATTTTGGGACTTTTTTTCAGTTTTTGGGTTATTACTTTTTTCTTATGCAACCAATCGAAAATCGGTCTGATTAAAAGTTAGTGGACAAAATTCTGAACAACTTGTTCTACTTATTTGAGCTCGGATCATGCACTGCACTGGCCACGGCGGCGAAAATGTCCACGAAACGGACCTCCTACTAGACACTGAAGTGGTGTCGCACTTCTGGCCTGCAGAAGGAGTAGACCCTTCGGCCCAAATTTACAAGAGGATGTCGAGTATTGGGCCGAAGGATTACTCCCTCTTCCTGGATAAAGACCTCTTGGTTATAATGACAGTACTGGCCTCCTACCACCGCAACATCTTCCACAAGACAGGAGTCTACTGACATAATACAATGTAATAATCTATCATAGAGTCAAATATTGTGTGAAATGGATTGATTGCAAACAGAAAAAACCAAGTTTAAATTTTTTGCCATTTTGGGAAACTTGCCATTTAACCTACGTAACTTGGTACCTATTTGATCAAAAATCAAACTTAAGTAGTGCAAATTGTTCAGAATTTTGTCCACTTCAACTTTTAATTCGACCAGATTTTCGATTGGTTGCACAGGAAAAGCGTTACAACCCAAAAACTTAACTAAGTTCCAAAAAAAATCGTGGTTTTCAGGGCCCCTTGAAGTTAGCAATGGGTTTATCATCCGACTTTCTGAATTTAGGACCCCTGATGGGTCCCAAACGATCCACCAAAATGGCGGAAAGTTCTGATTTTTTGCAAACTCAAAAGGATGTATTGACTGCTGAACTGCCTACTGTGCCATCTTTTCTGTATTGGTTCGTGTAATCCTAAGCATGTACGTCAAATCACTCAACTTTGGATAACTTCTAAAACGTCCTCCTAATCCCTGAGGATGTTTCTCCACTTGTCCGTCTGACAAGTGGAGAATTTTAATTTGGACCAATCCTCAATAATGCCAATTTTGTCGGTCTCTTCAAATATGTCCTTTTTCGATTCATGTTGCAATAATTAATTATAATCATTAACGGAATTTCGTGAAAAATATGAAAATTTGACAAAATATTCTGTCTCCTCCGAGGAACTCCATGTGGGGGTTTTGAAGGGCTTGGTCAGTTGATTGAGATGTTTTCGATTGCGGTTGCAATTCAGCTTCTACACTAGCGAATGCACGAGCGACAGAGATGTCCTGCATTCCTAATTAGGATTCATCTCACGTTGCGCCCAAGCCCGAAACCAAATAAGAAATCCTAGATGAGGCAAGAAACTATGCGTATGTGACTTGTTTCCTGCTGTTGAATGTTTGGCGCGACAAAAACAGGCCGAGGCTGGACAATAGAGAAAGCCAAGGAAAAATAGCGAGGAAGGACGAGGCAGAAAAGGGCCGCCATATGAAGAACAATGTCGTCAGAACATCACGCATCAATATGACGGACCCATCATTGAGGTCCACTTGACAATGCCGGCGACGATTAAGACTTTGGGGATTCTTCGCAGGTCTTGATACGAAAACCCGGGGGCTTCCAGGCGTGACTGTTGCAACATTCATTTGCATTTCCTGTTCGACGGCCCTCAGACCGAAGAATCTGCACCTTCTCACGCAGATGGAATGGCGTTATCAGACCTCAATCCCACACTGAGACAGACAGCTCGTGGGCCCTTATTGTCTAGTAAAATGAGGCTGCTATTTGACCAAAAATGGACATACTTAATGGGTAGAAGGCGAAATTGGGCGAAATCTGAGGAATCGTGAGTTTGCATGCACACATTGTGGGAGGTGAGCTCAACTTTTGATGGCCTAAAAACCGAGATTTTAGCATGGAACACGCTTTAGCCGTGACCTAACTTTCCATGATCGTTAGGCGGGAAGGGAGATGCGGGAGTGTCACATCTATACATTAGGTACCTAATACTATATACTAAACTTGTACCCTAATGAACCGACGCCCAAGATTCCTAAATGTATATATAGGATTCTATATATACATTGGCATCCTCACTTGTCTTACTGTCAGGACACTCACCTGTCTTACCATTAGGCCACTAGTTTGGCGTCCTCACTTGTCTTACCGTCAGGCCACTATTTCGGCGTCGGACAGTTACTTTTCCAACACCAAGATGGGTTTCAATCCCATATCTGTGGGACAGAGGACAAAATTCTGAGTCGAAGGAGTACCGAAACCGGACGTCAAAGATTTGCAAGTTTTTTACAAAATGGCTTACCTCCCAATCGTCACAAATCACTTAGTTGTCATACTTTTATGTCACCTGGATAACTTGAAGCACTTTTCAATAGGGTCCACTGGCCAGGGAACCTAATTTAAAAAATTCCAAAATTTACCATTTTTGCCAAGATTTGGCAATTTAATGGTCACGACGTTTGGGTAGCGAAGGAGAGCGAGCATACGGCCAAGACCAAAACTTGAAAGCTCACCTATTTCTTATATTCAAAGAAACTGCATCGGCTCATTTTTGATTTTTTTCTCATTGACCCGTTTTTCACGTAATTTACGTACCTAGTCGAACTCCACAAACGTTTGCCATGTGGCCTCCCTCGTCGTCGTAAAACCGTCTTCGCCGACCACACGAGCTGATTTATCCCAACAGGCCCATCCTTTTTCCCCGAAGTCGTTTTATACGCCCCGAAAATGTTTACCGGCCCCTCGAAACGAGTTTAAAACGTCTCGAAAGAACCTTAAAACTCAAACGACTGATGAGAGGAAACGTATTAAAACTCGAGTAAAAGAGCCAATAAAAGAAGCGGGAATCTCTCACGGGAATCACAACCCGGAGGTAGTTGTTTTTAAATCGGTTTCCGTTTCTAAAAGAATGAATCATGTTAGTTTACTATCGTGTCCAGTAGCATCAAACACTACCTACTTGAAACTAATGGAATAAATTATTAAGTGGTTACAGGAAACTGTAATTAATAACGTGATTTAATTAATCTATGCAAAAATGGCCAGTTATCTATTACATATTTTGAGACATCTGAAGATTGATGAGATTTTTGTACTCACTCAAAATTTCCATTTTATTAAGCTACTCCTACATCCAACTTATTGTTTTGAATGACGAGGGGTCTCTGATGGGTTTGAGGAGCCGAGGAACAGACGATCCCTACGTGACGTTATCCCACTCCCATTTGGAAATTCGTGATGAGTTTCAAGTATGGTGCATTGAATGAGAACTTCGAAAGAAGTTCCCATTTGTCGCTTTTTTTGAAAAGTAACACGATTGTGAAAAGCGATATTGAAAAAAAAAAATCGCTACCTGCGCACTCGTTTTTCCCCTTTTTTCACTCTCATTGAAGGATTTTTATTACTTCTGCCCGTTTGTTTCCTTCATTTTCCTTTTTTGAAAGAGGATGTACGTAGAAGAAAAGATAGAAAACCGCCACGTAAAGAATGTTTTTTCCCTCCCTTTTCGCTGGGATCATCAAAGTGGAGAAAAAGGTGACGATGGATGGACGGGAGGAGGCTGTGGAATGCACTCCCGTAATCAGCTGCTCGTGCGTGCTCAGCTGTTCTCGGAAGCAAGAACAAAAAGCTCCCTGACCCCGAATGGGAACAATAGGCAAAGGCTTCGGCTTGGCGTACAATATAAAAATGTATGTCAGTTAACGAGGGTTTTCTAAGCGATCACATACTTGGGTGATAGGAATTTGCTATTGGTCCATTTTGTTGACAACGGCAGGAGTAGTTCAGCACGCAAGGCATAAAAAAGAACTATTTTTTTCTGTTATTTTTATCAAGTGGTAACTGCTTTAGTCCCTCTTTCAGGCTTTCAGCAGGCTCCTGGGTAACTGCCTGGATCCTCCTCTAGTCACCTATGAAGAGAGCTGAGGAGTAGAGCCTATTCCATCTCGGAAAGAGCAAAATTGCTGAACTGCCCCTTATTGTGGAGAGGAACTCCAGGCCCAATGGGGAACAACTATTGGGCCCATTGCTACCTGCTGCGGCCTTCAAGGCAGTAAACGCCCTGTATCTGGGCAGGCTGGAGACATACCAGTTGACTTTGCTCCAGTCCTCCCTCACAGGAGATGCAGATTGCAGCTGCTAGTGTCGCGGCACCTGCGCTCCTGGCGGCCAATTGATGAGGCTCAAGCTGGCGCCTAATAATTCTAAATTATTTAGAATATTTATTGTGCCTCACGTGCAGCCCATTCACAAACCTATAAACCTATGCAAATATCGCCATTCTTTTGGGTTTCTCTTGGAATACACCTATGTAATCTCGACATTTGTCAAAATTCTGATCGGCCTCAAAATGTGACAATTTATTCGTTTCAAGAGGTCTAGATTCAAAAAACGAAATGTCCGTCCGCCATCCAGGCCGTTTTGGGCAGTAGGAATTTATTTTTAAATCTGAAATTTTGGCAAAATAGGTACTTGGTTTACTATCTAGGTGTGCCCGGAAGGTTTTCAGCCCGATCTCCCAATCTCATGGGGCGCTATCGGGCTACAGGAGGGGGTTGTGTGTAGGCTTTTAAAGCCATAGACTAAATTAGTCTATGGGATCGAGTTAGGTGTCGTTTTTGAAGTAAGTTTGGACGTAGAATCCATTTTCGGGGGTCCCGGAACAATCCAATTTCACTGTGGGGGGAAAAAAAATTGAAAAAACATTCTTTCCATTGACACAGAATTAATTTTCAACAAGTAACCTATATTGAAGAATAATAAACCCTTGTGTAAAATTTGCAGCATTTTTCTAAACCTAGGTTTAGTAACTTAGCTATGCACAGTAACCGCAACATTCATTAATGAAGGGAACAGGTTACCAAGTTAGTAATTACTGGTAACCTGTTCCCTTCAGAATAGAGTTCAAGGCGAAAAATGGCCATATTATGAAAATGAAAACTTCTTTATTTGGGAAAGACAGATGAGTTGGTTGGTACCTAACAACTTCATATTTTATAACCTACACAAATATTTTCTTAAACATCACAGCAACAGAACGGACAGAAGAATAATCTCGCGAATAAATTTTATCATCGAAGGGCACCGTGCACGGACGGCCACGGATCACTGAACTGTGTAGATCGACCTTGAGACCTATTTTATTTTTTCTAATCCCAGACATCATCAGATCAAAGTGAAAGGTTTCACGTATTTTTAGGAACGCAATGTAATAATATTAGTGACGATTTGATAAAATTAGCGAAACAGGCCCGAAGGCGGCCTTGATAACAGGGGAAGAGCTTCTACTATTGGCCGCCCGGAGCGGTGGTGCCGCGACACTAGGAGCTGCAATCTGCATCTCCTCTCCCTCACTGTCCAGAACCGCCCTCTCCGTTGCAATGCCAAGCAGACCTCTGGGTTAGGGCACCATGCGCAGCCAGGATTGTCAGCCATCGCCACTCAGTATTGGTTAGCTTCAACCGCCGATCCATAGATAAGAAGAACTCAACAGGGACTCTCGCAGTGGATTTGGCAGCCCCTTCCTCCTACCTTGGCTAGGCACCGCCTGGCCCAAGAAGGGCCTAGCTCGAAGCATCGCCTCTTCCTCTTTGGGTGCCATAGACGTGTACCATCCATTGGCGACCAATCCTTCTTCTACCCCTACACAGCCTGCAGTGTCCTCTCAATCGCTCCAGTCTTCAGTGTGGCGAAGTCGTGGATTCCAGTCCTTCTCCGTATATTCCGAAGCCACGAGATTTGTATGCAGCCAATACCACTTCTTCCCTTCCAGAACCAACCGCTTGAAGGCGTAACGATCTCATCTGAAGACGTGGATGAGATATACTCCCTTCCGCCTTTTCACATCCTCTAAGGGCTGACGATCCTAAAGGCGTGCTCGGCGCAAAACCTCAGTGTTCCATACCCTCTGGACCCACGAGATCCGAAACATCCTTCAGAGGCACCTCAAAAGCCTCCAGGCAATTCACAGAGGCAATCTTAATTGCGCACTTCTCCTAAATGTAGCACCGAAGCGTAAGATAGCGAATGCTAAAACTAAGATGCTGATCACAGAAGAAGATTTCATCCAGATAAACGCCGCTCTGACCTGCTCAATCCTGGCACGAATTTCGACTTCGGGATTCCATCGCCCCAGCCCCTGAAAGGAGCCATCGCCCCTAGACGGGCTGGAGACCTGCTCCTTTACCTCATCAGCAAAATCTTCAGCCTCTAGAATAGCCCCCCCCCCCCCCCCCCCCCCTCAGTGAAGGTTAGCCAGTATGTCTCTACGGCCGCTCAGTAACTGAGAGGTCTTATGATCAGTGGCGTCTGCAACTGCCGAGCCACAAAATGAGAAAAACTCCAAGCCGAGTCTCCCAGTGAATTAGGCTGCCCTCCTGCCAACAAGCATCGCCACCACATCCTGGTGCAGCCTGGCCCCGTAAAGGCGTTGCACAAAGGGGCGGCTCTCACGAACGGCACTGGCTGCAAAGTGGCCCTCCAGCTCAACCGATTGCCCCCAGGTGCTTGCAAGAGCCACAATCGCTTTAAAAACTGCTCAAGAAAGCCACTTGGACAGTACACAGCTGAGTAATTTCCCCGCCTAAACGTACCTTCATTACAACACCTTCGACCGGAGCTTCGTTAGGGCTTGTCGCCTACCCCTTTCTTGCATTATTGATTTTTTCTATGAAGTGCAGTGAAGCATTGTGTGAATAGGAGGGGTTGCATTTCAAAGGGGACACTTCCGGCCCTGCGGATCCATAACTAGACGAGGTCTGCAAAGCGGAAAAAATGCATAACCATTTATGTAAACCGAGTGATCAATAAGAGTCCCAACGCTTGTAGGGAGTTTTTGTTTCAAAATATTTCCTTCAATGCTGTAATAGAACAACCCACACAGTTGCATTCATCAAATTTTCAGCTGCACGTGCGCTGTGGTACAGTCAAAAAGCAATTTAGATCTTCACAAGTCGATTGTGGTGCAGATTCCGGAGTAATTACCGTCGGGAAACTCGGGTGCTCGACCTCGACCGATAAGAGGGTCGCAAAACGAGAACAATGCCCTTCATCAACAAGTCTTCTGTGTTCTTGGGAGACATATTGTTCGGGATAGTGTCATTATGCCCATATAGGGAGGTGTAGACGGCTGAAAGGGTTGTGGTATCCCT
Organism: Pilophorus perplexus; assembly: GCA_955831195.1. Classification (NCBI taxonomy): domain Eukaryota; kingdom Metazoa; phylum Arthropoda; class Insecta; order Hemiptera; family Miridae; genus Pilophorus; species Pilophorus perplexus. The sequence goes on from OY037009.1 coordinate 10,651,955, forward strand.
GATTGAAGGAGGGTGGATTTTCGAGTGGGAGCGAGCCCCGGAAGAGTCAAACTGGGGGAGGCCTGATGGGAGCGCCCCTATCGTACTCGACAAGCACTTTATTCATGTGCACAGTTCTCTCATAAGAGCTTTTCCACTTACGCATAAGTTGTTTGAAGGGTGACATTTTGGAATTGATCCCGTGGTGGGTCGGGTAACGCGTAACGGTTACAAATGTCCTGTTTCTTAGGAACGTACGATACTTCCAAATACCTGATATTGGTGTCGAAAGAAACAGTCGATACGCCTCACGTATCAAGAGGAAATAATCATATGAGGGCTTTTTAGAATATATGGAACCGTGCTTTTGGAGGGACAAGATGAAAGAATAATGACATTATCATTACGATATGAGACAAAAGTAAAAAGGCCCCCCCCCCCCCCCCCGGTAGCGCAGTGGCACCGTGGAGGACTGCTTATAGCAGATAGATCTGCCTGCCAATGTAGGGGTCTTGGGCGAATCCCATGGCGGTTGATGGAGCTCCATTTGACTTGAAGTTTAATATAAACGCTTTTGCTATTCAAACATCACCTGGCCCAGGTTATATTGCGATACCAAGTTATGGTAATGTAGGTATGCAAGTGTGTGTAACAAGAGTAAGATGTACTGCCAATACACCCCTGTTAGTTTTCTTGTTTTCAGACCATTAAATTTCTAATCCTTCTCAAAAATTCTGAAAAACATGTCACATTCTCATCTCCAACTATTATTACCCATAGGTAATATATAATATATTACCTGATATTTTATATCAGAAAAAAATACGACCCTCTAAGAAGGAAAATCCGTTATTTTACTTCTCTAGGTTCCATTTGAGGACTTTTCGATTTTGCAAAGTTTAACAGTACTCAATACTAGTACTTTTATGGAAAGACGAGATTTGATACCAACAGCACTCAGTATCAGAAAGAAATACCCTTTAATTCACTAGTATCGATAAGTGTCGCGCATACCTTCAGTTACTAGAAAGTTACGAATTGAACATAACTCAAGTTGAAATGTGTCGGCTACAAAAAGTAGCGGCATGGATTCCATGATGTCGAAAAAAGAGAAACTGAAACCGATTTGGGCAAAAAAAAGCATGCGCATGTTATGTACCATCATTTCCTTATCTGTTGTATGTACAGTTCTTAGTAGCGATGAAGATTTTGCGTCTTCTCTACAGTTTTGATTTATTATTCTTGGAATGTTTTCGCGACGGGGGTCGACGACTCCGATCGGCCTCAAAATTTGACATTATCCGTTTCAAGAGGTCTACATTCAAAATCCGAAATGTCCGTCCGCCATCCCCCGTACGCTGTCCCCCGTCCGCCGTCCAGGCCGTTTTGGGCAGTAGGAATTTTTTTTAAAATCTGAAATTTTGACAAAATACTTGGTTTACCATCTAGTTGTGCCCGCAAGGTTTTCACTCCGATCGCCCAAACCCGTGGGGCGCTATGGGGCTAAAATGGGGCTACGGGAGGGGTTTTTGAAGGCTTTTGGCTATGGGATCGAGTTAGGTGTCGTTTTCGAAGTATTTTTGGACGTAGAATCCATTTTCGGGGGTCCCGGAACGATCCGATTTCACTGTGGCGATCTATCGGGCTTTCATGGGGCTAATAATGGGATTTTTGATGGGTCCCAGGAGGTTAAATATTTTTCGAGTAAAAAATAAAGAATTTTTGAAAAAAACAAAAAAAAAAATCTTTTTGAAACAAAATTAAAAAAAAAAAATTTTTTCAAACTTTTTCCATTGACAGAAATAATTTTTGCACAAGTAACCTATATCAAAGAATAATAAACCCTTGTGTAAAATTTGCAGCGTTTTTCTTCGTTTGAACGTTGGATTACGTTATCTTTGTGTTCCATGACTTTCAATTCATCAATTCACCCATTACCTTTAACGAGGTTTTTCTCATAATAACTGCAACGTTTTCAATTACTTTTAATCCATTACTTCGTCCATTTACGGCGTGCAATCTATTTCATAATCACTGCAACGTTTTCAATTATTTTCATCATTCGTTTTGGTTTACTTTCAAATTCAAATTAGATTCAGAATCAAATGATCACGCTGATATATCTCCCTGGCCCATGAACGAACAACTCACTTTCTCGTGTTTATTACAATTTCGCCTTGATAAAATATAGGATGACAGTTGTTTGGAAATCCGATTTAAAATTTGGATTCAGCATGAAAAAATGTCACCGAAAACGATACTGAAAAATACAATCTATGCCATTAGAGTTATAAATTGCAATAAACTACGAATTTCTCCATTTTTAATGTTTGTTGTTTGTTTTCTCTTGCTCTGTTGACCAACTCTGTAGTGGAAGTTTTAAAACCCGATTGAATATTTCGATTCATCGTTAAAAAAAACTTTATGTTGTCGCGTGCAATATCCCAAAAATTTGCCTTATTGATGGTTCGACTTTCAAAGTTTCTAGTTGTAGGGGAATTTTTTTAATTCCAGTGAAAGTTCCGTACACCGATTTTGATGAATCTTGATTGCTGGAGGGTACCTCTTACACTTCGATTGTGTTCTTCGAAGAAAGAAAAAAAAAAAAAAATCCACAACAAGCAATGTATGTCGAATTTTCAGACCCATCTTTAAGCGAGCTATGCTCAGATGATGAATTGAACTAACAATCGCTCCGTTCCGTCAAAATCTGTGCACTCCGAAGAAAGTTACCACCATTTATAACCCAAACATCATACTATGTTTTTTTTATTATAAAAAAAGGGGGGAGGGTATCGACTCCCCCGTTAACATGTTCCGAGTGCAACATGTGGCCTCGGAACGAAGCTCAAGGCGGAACAAACTCCAAGCGACAGCTGCACACTTTCTACGAGGATCGTAATCGTTTCAAGTTCAATTTTCCCGAAGGAGTCTGAGAAATCCGACGTGACTCCTCATCCTAAGGAAATAGGAAATGAGATGAGTAAGCAGGCCCGAGAAAATTGCTTGGAACACTCGAGTGACTAACATTCGTCGAATCAACTGGAAGTAGCCGTTTGGGAGAAAGTCTGGAAAAGAAGCCGCTGGAAACTGTGCTCGAAATTGGAAATAAAAATGATTATGAAATTACTGGATGGTTAACTAGCTTGAGTCGTTTCGGTCGATTATTTCCCCTGTTTTCAATCAGATCGAAAAATAACTTGGAAGGATGTCCAGTTATGAGTCAATTTTACAAGTTGTATTGCCGGGAAATTTTCAAAAAAGCGGGTAAGAGAAAGAATTCTTCTAGATTTGAACACTCGGACTGCGTTGCCAATCAAAATGCTAACTAAATCCATAGAGTGAGAACTTTTTTACGTGACTCATCCAAAAATGAGGTAATTTCAATGGCGATGCGTCGGTTAAGGCAAATTGCTCGTCTTCTCATTACACACAGGAACCTGCCCTTTCGTCACAAACTGTAATAAATATTCTACGAGAGCGATTTAGGGGCCGAAAAAAGGGGAAAAACTTACGGGCCAAATAAATCATGTAAAGCGCCCTTGTGACACAGTTTGACGTTGGGGTAACGAAAAGGGCTTGAAATCCGAAAAAGCTCATAAAATAGCGAAACGGTTGACGCAGGATGAATGGCCGTCACACCAGCTAAGCTACTTCAAGGGATAAATTATACAGTTTTTTCAGTCTTCAGGGCGGGAGGGAGTGTTTGCATGTTAGACGGTATTACGGTCCCTTTCAGAACAAGAAAAAAACCTCGGTAGGGGTGAAAAAAATGTTCTAAGACGGAATAAGAGCTAAATGGGGTTGGGGTTTTGACTTATATTTTACGGTCACGTCACAGTGGTTTTTCTCGAGGCGTTTTCTGAGAGCAATTAATACGGCTGACGTCACGTGGGAAGGTTTTTGAGGAGTTCGGAAGCGGCAAAGCAGGTAGGGCAGTTACAAAGGGTCTTTTTGACGCAGGAATATGCGTGTACACGGTCCGTCTTTTGAACGCAAGGGCCGAAAATGGACCTGGGCAGGGCCTTCTGGGTCAGGTGGAAAAAAAAAAGAAGATTTCAGCCCAACAGGGCCGCACCAACGAAAAACTGGATAAACCCATAAAATGTCATCCTGGTCAGATGTATCGTATTTCACCCTTGGGAAATATTTCTCTAGCGTGGTAGAATTCCTTCAAGCCAGTCCAAGACACCAAGAGAAATAAAAAATAGTTTTAAGAAGTCGCGGTTTTTGTGCCACCAAAAGTTAAGCTCACCTCTCACTATGGGGCAAACTCACATTTGATCCCAACGGGCGGGCTCCTTGAGAAGTTCGGAATTCAGCATTTCTTACATCATATTTGGAATCAGCACCCTTTAAAACCTCCTTGAACAGTTTTAGTTCGAAAATCCGTTTAGTTACGAGCTGTTTTACAAATGTTGGAGATTTTGAACTGAAAGCTGAGGGTCTGTGACGTCACACCTTTCCTCGGTAGGCATCGAGTTGTTGGGCACGAAGCCGCCAGAGTGCTGAATAATAAAAATGAACGGAATCGGAATAAAAACACTCGGGCTGGGTCGATTTTCGAATAACCTTCTTTGATGATAACCTCGATGCCCGATTTTTGAATGACCCTCTATGATGATTACCTCGATGTTCGATTTTCGGGGTCAGCTTTTCGCGTAGCAAAGTTGGCTAACTTGCATCTCTCGGCCAATCAAAAGATGGTCTCGTCATTAACCCCCTCCAGACCTCGGAATTCAAATATTATTAAGTCCCTATAAACAATACAGACGGGTTTTCTGCAATGATGACCCGATTTCGTAACTTTTGAAGCATGACCTGTCCAAGAAATTTTTTTTTTAATCTTTCAAGGAGCTTATTGGAGCGATCAAACTCATTTACAGCTTTCCACCAAATATTTCTATTTTTATCCAAAACAGTTTCATTTTTCTGGACTATGTGAGCTCAAACGTGTTTTGACCTTATTTTGCGTTGTTGCTTGCTTTTTATAACTTGTGTTTGAAAGTATCTAACAATATTTGGTTCTTAGAAGAAAGTTGAATACGTTATGACCCTCTCCCAAAAGGTTCCTGTGCGTTCTGCTTTCCCTGATGTGGTTCCTTCTTGATTGCTTCAAGTCTAAGAGCTGAGTAATCTTTCAACGACCTCCGACGCCTCTCAGGCACTAGACGACGTTAATTGGGCCCCTTTCACGAGCCCTTTTCCGACCCATATCACCTATTATAATAATCTGAGGGCGTTTGTACGGGCCTTTGGAGGCAATGGGTTGGAAGATGTGCTGAGAAGCCCTTTCGAATGGAGGCACCTCGTGACGACACTTTTTATCAGAGACTCTTCGTTTAACGATTGAAAAGGTGGCGTTTGGTTTATGAGTATGAGTATAGATGGTTAATTTAACTCCATTGGGTTGTCGTTCTTCGCGACATTACCAGTCGCCATTTGGAGAAAATGAGAGCGAGCACAAACGAGACTACACGATCATGTCCGGAGCCGGCAAACGGATGTTTGTGAGGTTATGAGGTCTGGAAGCCAACTCGCCTGGTCTGGTTACTCGCTACATGCCGCACTGTTGTGGGTCACCCGACCGTCACAACCTTCCCCGATATCCTAGAAAACCCGTCCAGACCTCCCTCCAACCTTTTTTTTTTTTTCTTTTCTTCCTCGCCCACTAAAAACTACCCGTCAAATAAGTGGCATTCCCTTCAAGGGGTTAAGTGGGCTGGTAGGATTTTCGGCCCTTCGAAGGTGCTCCGAGTTGGAAAATAAAAGAGCTCCTCCGGTAAGACGATTCATCATTCGGACACTCGCTAGACCCTTTTATTTTTGTTCATATAGAATTGTAAAGTCATAGCATACACGAACGATGGGTGGTAAGGCACGCAACACCACTTAATGAACCCACCAGTTTCACAATCACTTCAATATTTCCCCAATGTGTTATGAATAAGAATTGACAATAAATTCTGTGCCATGGTTAAGAACCTCGTGAAAGAAACCCTCTGGTTTATTATTCTCAGAATATTCAACCGATTTTTCGTGATAGGGGTCAAACATGTCCTCAAGTGTTTCAATATGTGTAAGTAGATTCCAAAATAATTAATTGATTATAATCGATTATTGATATATGCCACCGCCGCACAGTGGTCCAGAACCTCCGACACCGTGATCGAAACTCAATTTTTTATTTTCAAACAGATTTGAAAATTGTATCCTTTATTCTACAGTTCTTGAAACACCCAAGCCTGCGGAATGTTTAAAGTAGACCGATGTCAGCGATTCTTTTGTTAATGTGGCGATTTGTATGTTTTTCTTATTTCCAAAATGAGGGGAGCTTTGCCGATTGGTAATCACCGCCATCAAGTACATCCGAAGATGAGTAAATTATCTTTAAACTACGTTTTTCATTCATGAATTCATTTGGAAAACTATTCATGAATAGTTTTACAAATTAGGTAGAAAAAATCGTTCAAATGTATGTGTGCGCGCTGCAATAATAATTATTGATTTCCGATTGTCGAGAAAGGTATAAAGAAAGTTTTCGAACCAATTCCTGGTGCTACTAGGTGGCAACCTTGGCCTGTAGGTCAAATTTTCTGATCCAAAGTCCGTATTTCTGCACATACATTTGGGATAAGTACTTTTCGTCCATATCAAAATCAATGTCCCGAGACGGAAGTGGAGCTTTTATACAATCAATTGGATACTTTTATTAGTAGATATTATTTGTCCCCTGATGTTTCATATTTGATTCAACCTTTGATTTTTCTTTTACTTAAATTTGGGCATTTTTTTCTATTTTTTCCAATATTTTTTATTCAACTGCAGTATTTGTTAATTTTAACGAAAACGTTGAGATAACCAATACACAATACACTTGGGTCTGTTATGAAAAGTTCAGATAATCAACGAAAAAGCCGAAAAATGTCACTTTTCGACCATTTCTGAGTCTCAAAAGTGAATATAAACATGATTTTTGGAATCGACGCACCCAAAAATATAAAACCTTCACATTTTGGAAGCAAACGTGATACAATTAAAGTCGCTAGGAGTTTCGATAACGTTTTCGGGAGTTTTCGACCACAGTGCGCTCTAGATCCACAACCGAGTGAGGTCTAGATTTCAAACCCGAAATGTCCGTCCGCCGTACGCCGTCCGAGCCATTTTGGGCTTTTTTTTTTTTAAATCTGAAGTTTTGACAAAATACCCTGTTCTTCATCTAGTTGTGCCCGCAACGTTTTCAGCCCGATCGCTCAAACCATTGGGGCTAAGAAGGGGCTACGGGAGAGGTTTTTGAAGAGTTTCAGCTATAGAGTCGAGTTGGGTGTCGTTTTCGAAGTGTTTTCGGGCTTATAATTCATTTTTTGGAGTTCTCGCATCTGTGCAAACACTGTACGGAGTATAGGTAGTTTATTGTCTTAATTTTAATTTTTAAAAACTATTTTTATTGACATTGAATAACTCAATGTCAAAATTAATTATTAATTTTTTACCGCAATTTGTATCTACCAAATAAAATTTGCAGAGTTTTTTTAACGTCACGATTCGATTCATCTTCAGATTCCTTGAATGTCACGGACTTCGAGGTTGAATAATGGATTTGCATCCGAATTTCCGCTTTTTTGGGCGGCTGTCAGCCTTGTGACACAATTTTTGTATCAATATTGGGTCGAAATAGGTTAACAATGTGTGTAACTAAACTACGCTTTTCATAGAAGGGGAGGACGATGAGTCAACAATATTCCCGTATACAAAACCACCCCCTTTTGAAATGAGTCATCCGTTCCCCTCGTGCATTTCTCCCTGTTTGCTTTGCAAAATCGATATTGTTGGAACGTCTGTCCAGCGTGCAACACGTGTAATTTCCGTTGGTTTCCCAGAACGGCGAAATCAATAAGTTGAGGCGGTTTCAAACTGGAATAGGTGGATGTAGCTGATGAAAGAACTTGGTTGAGGTAATTGAAGGGTATTATTGTATTACCTCTTTGTACTGTTCTGCTATCATGGGAAGGAGTGACTCGAGGCGGGTTCGATGTGCCATCTAGTGGTAATTACGAAAAGCACTCGTAATCGTGGGATACCTGCTAGCGAGCTTTGAAGCATCACAATGAGGGATTTCGTTATGGATATTCAAACGTCTTCGTCGCTGCGTATTGACGTGGTGGGGAAAGAGTTGTCAAGTTGGCTCTTCCTGCAAGACATCTTGGACGAGGCTCCCTTCGGTCCTAATGACAAATTACCTTCATCCGCTTGCCCAAATGCAATCCCTACATGCGGTCCTCCCAAGCCTGTTCAACACTTTAAAAACATTCGTAATGAACCATTTCCATCTCAACCTTCGCCGGCGAATGTAGGCCGATTTCACGTTGGATCCTGCTTCAGCCACCAATCGAAGGGAAGTTCGCGTTACTGAGTCGACCATTACGCAGCACAAGCTGGGAAATCAGTCTCGGGTGTTTAGGTATGGCACTGCTCACTGAGGGGGAGTCAACTAGAGCTCTATCGAACAATTATTTACAACAGTCATGCCTGTAGATGTCTGCGTGGATCGCCTTTCTCCTTAGAAGATAACTACAATACGAGTAGTAACTTTATTTTAGCAATTTCTGGATAGTACCTCTCAAGTGTAAGATAGCAGAGAGGCCTATTAGTATAAATACGAAGTGGTTTTTTAAGTTATATTTTTAGCTTGTAGCCTTGAGTCACTTACCTTGCTACAACAACACTTTCCTGTGCTTATGCAGACCCAATAATATTGATATGAACTTAAAATAACATTAGTACATTTATATTAGGTTGAGATATTTAACAAATTGACCAACCCTTCAGTCTTGGTAAAAATCGACGACAAGCTACAGTTTTGGGAATTTTTAAATTGGGTTCGTGGCCAGCAGACCCATTTTTGAAAATGCCCTAATTCTTCTGTTGGCATAAAATATGATAACCTTGTGATTTGTGATGGTTTGGGCGTTGAAAGTGGCTCACAACTCACATTTAACATTTTGGAAAAAATGGACCATCTTGGAAGTACGGTTTCGGCCAAACGGCGTTACCGAATTGAGTCGATAGGAGGCTCATTCGACGCAGAATTTTGTCCTAAAATGAGAAATGTGTACAGTTTTTTGTCAGACGCTTTTTTTTTTAGGGTAAAAATGGTCAACAACCAACGAATTAAGTAAAAAGTAGCGGTTTTAGGGCCACCAACAGTTAAGCTCATCTCCCACGATGGTGCAAAATCAGACTCCTCACATTTGGGCCCAATAGGAGCGACTAAGAGCGACGAATATGAGCCCCCTCATTCGACGCAGAATTTTGTCGTCTTAAAAAAAGTCGCATCTTTTTGTTAGACGCTTTCTTCTAGGTGAAAATGGCCGAAAACCAAAAACAGAGAAAAAATCTTGGTTTTCGGGCCACCAAAAGTTATGTTCACCTCCCACGCTGCTGCAAACTCAGAATCCTCATATTTGGGTCCAAAAGAACCCGAAGCGATTAAATCCATTTCCAGCTTTCCGCCAATTACTTTCGGTTTATGGCGAAAAAACGGCCTTTTTTACTGAACTTAACGGCTGCTACTTTGGGAAAGGCAAGCTAGAATTGATTCTTAAAGTTTCACACTTTTTTTACCTTTCGCAAGCGTCAACAATTACCCTAATTGAAATCCACATTTTGCCCCGAATGAGTCACCGAAAGCGTCAGACCAAATCATTGTGATGCAACTTTTGAACTATAGTATGTAGTTGGGTAGTTTCACTCTTTGAAGAACGCTCCTCCAAAACGTTTCTCAAGTCCTTTCTGCTCTTTTATCTCTGCCGCGAGTGTCATCTTATTCATTTAACCCTTTCGGAAGGCATTTCTATCTTGAACTTTCTCCTCCCGCTGATCACGGGAAATCCTGCCTTGGCTTTCAGCCACTCAGTGTTGCTATTTTACAAGACGAGGAAAAGGGGGATTTCTCTCTGGCTGGAAGGATTCTTTGTGTAGTACGACGTAGGGGAATTTGCGGTGAGTCATCAGTCTTTAAGTGGCATTTTGGAAGTACGATTTTAATAATCTGAAATTTTGACGCAATACTTCGTCTTGCAAGGCTTACAACCTGATTCTATCACGTGGGACCTTTACGGGGCTGGCTGTAGGTGAAGGATTTGGGGGGTTTTAATTTTTTTTTTAATTCAACTAATTTTGAATGTGGAGTCGATTTATGGAACTTCTAGACGAACCAGACCACATCGAGGCTTGATAATAAACCCGCGTACAATCCATTTTGCCGCGTTTTTTGAAATCGACTACTCACAGAATTGACCAAAACGCATTGTGACACTAACGGTTTTTTCCCTAAACCCACCTGGCTTTGCGGGGGTGAAGTAATTTGAGATCGTGCGTGTGAAGGGGACCAAGAGCGCCCCAGTGCATCGAATTACATTCACAGTTGGAAACATTTATCTGACTATTGACGAGAAATCTGGCAGGTCGGCGACGAGCTCTTAATTGGACGTGGCCCAGAATTGGCAGAAGGAAAACATAATTAGCGATAAGTGTCGTTAAGAGCTGACATTCACTTCGGGCTTGACTGGGGCGTTGAACTTTTCTTTCGTTCACATTCTAAAGGACATACCTCAAACTTAACCTAATCGTTTTAATTAAGTCACCACTAATGAAGAAAATTGGAAGCAAATAAAGGGGGTTGGATGAACTCCGCCAGAAGTTCATCCAACTCTGCCAGTGACCAACTCCGCCAATGAAAGGTGGTTCACACCTGATGTGCCACTGGTTCTCTGGATTTCTGGATCTCTGGATCATTCCTGGATTTCTCGAGCTCCAAATCTTTGGATTCCCGGATCTCTGGGTCTGTGGGTTTCTGGAGATCTAGCTCTCTTGGATCTAGACTTGAGATCTCTTGAGATTTGACACCGGCAAAAAATTGGAGACACTGCGCGCGAGGACTTTCTTTATCACGACTCCCACCCGTTTGGATGAGCATTTTCATTGCTGCCTGAGTAAAACAGTACAGATTCATCCCAATCCCACCGACCAGATCCAGGCCACCGGACTTGGGGCGCGTAGTAGTGGCTTACTTGGCCTTTGGGGCGCGTAGTCTATTGCAAACAATTATGATGGGGGATGATCAGCGGACGTAGGGTAGTTGGAAGGAAGCGTGCGTCATGATTGTCGAACATTCATAGCTGGACGGGAATCAAACGAGCAGCAGATCTGTTTCACCTGCCGCAGGATCGCGAGAGATTTGCAGGGATGATTGACAACCTTCAATGATGGAGATGGTAGTCAAGATCTCTGGATCTTTTTCTGGATTTCTGGATCTCTGGATTCCTTTTCCGCTCTCCTTCTTCTTGTTTTCTCTTGCTAACCCCAGTTGGGGTGTTGACATCTAGGGCAAACGGATCACTGGAACTGAGCTGACGGTCTTAGTAGTCCCGATAATGCATCCCTGGGGGAGTTGGGATGTTTTCACTCGCAATTAGATGGACTTTGGCGGAGTTGGATCCCCCCCCCCCCCCCAAAGAACCAGTTGTAACACACAAGTTTTAATTCATTTTCATTTCACTCTTCGAAAGATTATTCTGCTTTCGAGGGAGTCATTGCTCGGTCGTAAACTCTAAATGTAATTGACGTTGCTGAAATAACGCCGAAAAAAAGTGGAGTGGTGGTCACTTTCAAGTTGCCAAAGAACCTTCTTCACTTTGTGAACGGCCTATTTTGGGACGTTTTACGTTTGAAAGGGTGGAGTAGACGTTGGGAGCCCTTGTGATGTTCCTGTAGTGGGTCCTTCAGGGCCTTTTGAGGAGCTGCGCTAAATTGCTGTAAGGGTGAGACGAGGTGGGGTGTAATAACAGGGTTAGCTCCCCCATCTGGGAATTTTAAAGGAAGAGAGCAAGACAGAACATGAGACGACGAAAATTTTCAAGTCTGCTAAAATTGCCTCAAACGCGTCACCCGGTTCGGAACAAGCGCGTCGAAACGGTTATGGAATGCGTCGTGCCCATTGACAAGGAATGCGGAGCGGCGTCTCCTTCATCGGGAAGGAATGCTACTCAGAACTATCGCCACGAGAAACTCGACTAATTACTCGGACAGAATGGGACTTACTCATGGGGCTACGAGGCGTTAGTCACGATCACTTAGGAGCTCAAAACCCCAGCGAATTGACCTTAGCATGTCAGGCGGGTCTTTGAAATTGATGCATCGCCTTGTAAGCCTTCGGCATGTCAAGCTCAGAACGCCTGTCAGACGTTCTGGAATCGATTGATGTTGACATAGTTTAGACAAAAACATATCTTCTCTTCTCTTGACAATACTACGATAGACCGTATTAATTAAATTGTATTTATTCATTTATTAGCAATAAATATTTATACCACATTCTTGGTGTGTATCGTCAGTTCCAGATCTGGAAATCGAAAACAATGTCTGATAGAGATGAGCGAGATAGTATTGATATATCGTAAAGTCGATAGTTACTATTCATCATACTATCGATATCCAAATGCGGCGAGACCCTTGAACCTCCTGACCTCAGAGCCAAAACTCAAACGCGCAGTGTTGAAAATTCAGGAGATTTCTGGCCATTTCTGATCCATAAGGAAAAAGTTTGACGGAGCCTGATCAATTTCCAAATAAATTTGAAAATCCAATATCTTCTTTAAAAAAATTAAATTATATTTAAATACTTACAAAACTAGGGTTTTGCTACATGAGTAACCTAAAGAAAACGCTGCAAATTTTACACAAGGGTTTATTATTCTTTGATATATGTTACTTGCGCAAAAATTTAATTGTCAATAAAAAAATTTTTGAAAACAAAAATTTTTTGTTTTTATTCGAAAAATATTTGACCTCCTGGGATCCTTCAAAAATACCCATGAAAGACCAATTATTGGCTATTATAGAACCCCACAGTGAAATCGGATCGTTCCGGGACCCCCACAAATTCTACGTACAAAAATACTTCAAAACGACACCTAACTTGATCTCATAGCCGAAAACCTTAAAAAAACCCTCCCGTAGCCCCATTTTAGCCCCATAGCGCCCCACGGGTTTGGGCGATCGGGCTGAAAACCTTGCGAGCACAACTAGATGGTAAACCGAGGATTTTGTCAAAAAATTCCTACTGCCCAAAACGGCCAGGACGGCGAACGGACATTTCGGTTTTGGAATCTAGACCTCTTGAAACGGATAATGTCAAATTTTTGGGGCCGATCGGAGTCGTTGACGTCCGTCGCGATTATATAGGGGTATTATTCCAAGAATAATAAACCAAAACTGATGAAAAGTAATGAAAAACTAGATTTAAACATTTCCGCAGAAACTCGTTTCTCAAAACTCAAAATTGATTAATCAAATCGATTGAAATTAAGCTCGGATTTCTTCAACTGAATCGACGGATCTTTGTGTGTTTTAGAGGCAGGGAAGTAGACGTCCCCTGCTTTAGTTGTCGACGATCCATAAACGGAAAATGTGATAATCCTGTTCATCGCATCGAATGCCCATGTGCAATATGTGTTGTTGATGATATGTCTCGGCCTTATGTTCACATATTTCGGAAATCGAAATACTCAGTGCCAGTTTGTATTCGAAGTCGTGTTGTTCTGCATGTGAAAACGACATGTTCACTGCTCCCGGAATCGAGTACCGCGATCGTAGACGTATATTCTTGCCCGACGTACGTCGTTGATTACGTGAACAAGGCGAATCGAGATTCAAGCGATTTACACAGAGAACTATTTACATTAGCTGTGGATCGTTCCGATATGATGATTTATTTGGACAGGCTGAGGAAGGACGAGAAGTGATTTTCATTCCCGCCTTATGGCCTCTTGTTGTTTTTGAGATTTTATCTCGGAGCGTTTCTTTCTACGAATCCGCTTATATATACTATAGACATGGTAACAACATATGTGAAATTTTCCGAAGATGTTTGAGATTAATATTTAGCGGCGGTTTCAACTCGTCTTTCAAAAAAGATTATGAATGGTTCTTGTCTGCGCTCACCCCTGATTTTGCTTTATGTTGACATAAATCCCTGACCAGGGATTCCCAAACTTGCAGACCCCTTTCAAAGAACAATAAATATGTACTAACCTCCAGATATTGCTGACAATTTGATACTGGAAAGTGGAGAGTATTTTCGTAAAATTAAAAATAAATTTTAGGTAATTAATATCTAGTCAGTTGTAAACGAGTATACCTAGTCGCCTGCGTATGATAAACATTATTATTATTTTTGGTGCAACTATTCGTATCTTCGTTGTTAGTGGTCCGATTGAATCGAAGTTTCCTCCGTATCCTACCTAGAGATCCTAATTTTAATGCGAAATCCCGATACAAACGAGTTCCGACGATGAGCAAATTTAGACGGTGAGTTTAATTTGAACGATTTCAAGAGATCCAGCGCGCGTTTGCCCTCGGAACGGGACGCTGTCAGGGACCTCGGAAAGAGGTGGACGACAGAACGGGAGAAAGTCGGGGGCCAGGGACCTTAGAAAGTTGGAGGAGGGACGGGAACTGGGGGGGGGGGGGGGGTTTGGGAAACGGTTCATTCTACGCTAATTTAGGATATATTCTCGTGTGTGGGAAGACGATTTAGGATGGCCGTTAAATTTAGTGCATTGAGCCACTGTCACTTGGGCTAGTGAAGCGGGCCCCCTTGACCGAAAAATTGGTCGGCCGAGCGAAGCAAGGCCTTCTACCCGAATAAGCGGTTGGCCGAGCGAAGCGAGGCCTTCTGTCCGAGAAAGTGGGGATGTCCGATAAAGTGGTCAGCCGAGTGAAGCGAGGCCTTATGTCTGAGTGCTAGTAAACATTATTAATGTAGTAGTGCCCTGTAAAATGACAAGCCGGATGTGACCCAGGGAACACCTAAGACGATGATTGTTAACTAACAATCTAATTCTAGGTCCTGAAGAAGGGATCCTAGCTAATCCCGAAAGCTTGACGTCAAATTAAAAGAAATACTACAAACCGGCGTTTTCTTCCACAAAACGCTAGTATATTTTTGTGTTTGATGGCCATCTCTTTTGTCTAACAGTTCCAAAACAACATCCACATAAAACACCTAACAAAAAACCAAAACCAACATAATTGGAGAAAACCACATAATTCGTTATGGTTATGTTGTATGACTAATTTATTGATTTTTTGGTTTCAGGTGAGTTCCTGTATTCTGATTCTCATTAAATTGGAAAGGTAGGAACGTTTTCCCGCACAGCAGTTTGTTCGGTAACTTAATTAACCACGTTTGAAATACCGAGGCGTTCCCCTAAAATTAATTTCCAGTTCATAACATTCGTCAGATTAAATTCCATCCTTAATCGTCGGAAAGTTCGGAGGTCGCTGTTTACGCCTATCGCTCCGGCTCTTATTTGGAGGCTATTTTTACTCGTAAAACCCCCCCGCGGGGGATCGGGTTTGTGGAAGAAAGGAAACAATTATTTTCTCTCTCGTTCCTCCTCCCGATAGTCTTTATCTCCATTCAAGTTTATCTGAGCCCGACCGCCTTCTCGAGACTCTTGTGTTAATTGGGCGAAAGAAATTAAACAAATTGAAAAAGGTTTCTCTCGTCCCGTTGTATTCTCGTCTTTTTTAAGGGCTGCAATTCTGCGAACAGCTTAAACTAATAGACTCGATAAGACACGAACTTAGTGGAAGGAAATGGCGACCAAAAATGGCGATTGATCTCTTATTTAACTACATTACGTCATATGATGAATGGAAGAATTTTAGTTTTGAGCGAATTTCCAAGTAAGTTCATGAATCAGCTTTTGCTGCTTTCTTTAATTTGCTTCTCAGAATCCCACCTTTCAGTTCATGCTTTTACTCATCTTACCACCACTTTGCCGGTAAAGTTTATGGTCAAGTTTGCTGGATTTTTGTTCTTTCAAAAAAGAAAACAATGTTGAACAAAAATTTTAGTCTTCCAGTGTTATTTGAAAACTTCTGGAAAAATCCTTTTTGACGGCATCTCCCTTGGATGAAGAGTTTTTGTGAGGAAATGAGATTAGGGCTTAGGGGAACTTTTCACGTTAAAACTCATTTTTTCCTCTCTTCACCGGGTACTCGTAGGTTGTATTTCAGATCGATATTTCATCTTGGTAAAGAGGCGTAAAAGAAGAGCGAACCCGGCTACATTTTTTCGGCGGAAGTTGTAAGCGAATTTTTGTACATTTCTTCTGGAATCTTCGTAGCTCTCCTCTGAGGAGTTGACACGCCAAAGCCTGGATAAACTGCAAATTGGAAAAGATCCCATCCCCTTTTTCTCCGTGTTCTGAGTTGTAAGATCCCGTGGAAAAGCCAAACATTGGGGATTGGACTGAATTCCAACTTGGTCGAACTTATCTGGAGTTCCGCAGAGCTAATCCGCTTAGGTCCGACCCATTTCCCCTTGCGGAATTCCCATTAATTCACTTACCAAGTTCGCTCTTTGATCCCACACTTAAATACCTATTAGGGCCCCGAATCCGATTTACAACTCATTATTGATTCACACCTCGGAGCCCTCCGAAATTACCATCTTATCCATCAGCGTTGTAGTAGTAGACTGAAACGAACCCGCACGTGTTGTTTACTCCTCAAAAAAGCTCAGAGTTACCAGATCCCAAACATCCCAGTGGAATAATAAGGCGGCTTATTTTGGGCAGTGTTGAAGGACCTCTCCACAGATCAACGAACACAACTTCCCACTATTTGGCTTCTGGTGGGTTCATCACTTATGGCATGCTGTTGAGTGCTGCACGACAATGGGGTCCGGAACCGTGTCTCAATCTTTATTTTTCCGAGAAAATAATTCACGTCAGGATACGAAAAAAGTGGATTTTGGGCTGGTCTCTCCATTGCAATATGAAGTATTGGCGAGCCGACAAAAATTAATTTAAAATTTTGAAAAATTTGTTTGTTTTTTTTCAAAACTTTTTTGTTTTTTTACTTTACAAAAATATTTCACTTCCTCGGATCCTTCAAAATTCCCATTTGTAGCCCCCATGAAAGCCAAATAGATCCCCACATCGGATCGCTCCGGGACCCCCAAAAATGGATTCTACATCCAAAAATTCTTCGAAAACGACACCTAACTCGATACCATAGCCAAAAGCCTACAAAAAAAAAAACACAAAAAAAAAAAAAAAACACTCCCGTAGTCCCATTTTAGCCCTATAGCTTGGGCGATCGGGCTGAAAACCTTGCGGGCTCAACTAGATGGTAAACCGAGTATTTTGTCAAAATTTCAGATTTAAAAAAAAAATCATACTGCCCAAAACGGCTCGGACGGCGGACGGCTTTGGAATCTAGACCTCTTGAAACGGATGTCAAATTTTGAGGTCGATCCTAGTCGTCGACCTCCGTCGCGATTACAAAGGTGTATCATTCCAAGAATGATAAACCAAAATCGGACGGGAGGCTGCAAGCTCACAAGCGGGTTATCTAAGCGCGGTTGTCCAAGTAGATAACCACCACTCGGCGTAGAACCTCCAATAAATTCTGTTGTGATTTCATCCTTTATTTTTCGCCATGGAATAAATATTCCGTGGTTTTTCGGTAAATGTTGTTGTTGAATGGTCGGTAAATGTTTTAGTGATTCGAATTCAACGGCAACAGCCTAAACAAACGTCAGATTCGCGTCACTTTGGCGCTCAGTATCGAAATACGTGTCACTTCAAAGTGCAAGTATCATTGCAAGCCGTCGAAAATCAAGTTGACGAACAGAACAAACCACGAAATCGAGTTTCTTTTCTCATTTCAGTGCTAGTGCGCTCTGGCGGATTAGTTTTCGTCTTTCTGGAAAGGTTCCCGGTAAGGTATGAATCCTTCGCGATTTTCTCTTCACTGAAGACCTATTCCCTTTTCGTGACCGACCCGTTTTATTTCGGGCACTGGAAACATTTTCGGCCGAACTTGTTTATTTTTCCGACACCAGGATCAGACCCCATTTCATTTTGTCGTTGCCGAATGTGTCTTGGATTTGTCGCGTAACCGATTTGATTCGGCCGTTACGACGATTTAGAACTAGAGTTTGACCCACTTGAAACTAAACGGAAGTCCCATTCTGCAATCCCTCATAAAAAACAGAACTCTGGCTCCAGAGGTGTTACAGAAGTGGTATAACAAAACGGTCGTTGAGCAACTCCGGGAAAACCCCCGATTCGTCAGAGGCCTCGGGGTTCTGGAGCTCCACTAGTGAAAAAAGGGAAAACCTTCCGTGAAAAGGGAATTTTCTGTCTCCTTCTCCTCCCTCCCACTTTTCCGAGCGATTTTTTTTCTTTTGAGTGGACGAGGCGGTGCGTTTGAGGTGAACCTTTTTCGGGAAGATGGAAAGTTGACAACTAGGTCGGCACCGATTCGATATAGTCAAATTTCCACGAGGGGGTCTCGGTCGAGAAAGTCCGTGACGTCTGCTCTGTCGTAAATCCCCCGTTTTCGGATTACCAACCATGGAAGCTTTGAAACTGTAGACTTACAGAACTAGAACATTTTAATGAGAGAAAAACGCTGCAAATTATACCCACGGGTTTATTATCAAATTTTGATATTGAAAAATTGTGCAAAAAATTAGTTCGGTGTAAGAAAATATTTTTGAAAAAAAAAAAAAAATTCTGTAAGGTGTTTCGACAGATGGGGGAAATGAATTATGCGTGCTAAATTACTTGAAAACGACACCTTATTTGACTTCCTGGGATCCTTCAAAAATCCCATTTGTTGCCCCATGAAAGCCCCTTAGATCCCCACGGTGAAATCGGATCGTTCTGGGACCCCCCAGAAATGGATTCTACGTCCAAACATACTTCGAAAACGACACCCAACTCTACCCTATAGCCTAAAACCATCAAAACGTTGCCCCTTTCTAGCCCCACGGAACCCCATGGGTTCGGGCGATCGGGCTGAAAACCTTGCGGACATAACACACACATTCATTGATACGATGAGCAATTGTGGATAATTTAAATTTTTTTACTTATAAGGAACAAACCAGTTATGAAAGTTCGCAGTTCCAGTCGTTCCTACTGGGATTAGCAACATAATTGTACAGCTAATCAATTGGCGGTCGGGTGTGAAGAAATAGACGGGACGAACCGGCATTTCCATTCAGACCCGAGGAAGGGACCTGCGTATTTTCGTGTAATTTGCATAATCTCATTGACTGTGGCTGTCTGCGAGGAATACGAAAGCAGGTTCTTTGTCAGGGCGAGGAGCCATCGTTGCACTTTATTTTCAAGTTGAGTGCTTATCCCGGCGTACAATGAGGTTGTCGGATGACTGAGAAAGCGCCGAGGGGATTCAACAGATGGTGAGGGGGGGGGGGGAACCTGGTGAGCGGACAAGTTGGACCATTTTGTAATCATTCGACGTTATTTTAAATTAAAGAGCTCTTGGAAATGTTCTCAGGACACTTGAAGCAGTAAAAAAACCGCTCTCATGGTGCTTCTGGTTAGGGCTAAGTGTTACCAGAGGCTTAATTATCCCTCAACACCAATTAACGCCGGGCAGACACTTCAGGGAGTTTCAGGACTCACACAACACCCCTGAAGGGTCCCCCAGAGATAAAAGACTCGGTGAATATCGGATTCAGCTTTTTCCGGTGGGAGGAGTGTAGGGCCTTTAGCTAGAGGCCCGTTAAATGGAAAACATGGCCAGAGAAAGGGATTGCTGAGGTTGAAAGCTCCACGTCCACACCGACCAATTTCCACAAAGCTCTCGCCACTTCACAACGCTGGTTTTAACCGCCATTTAAATTCCCTTTGCACAAGTACATCCGAGTGTGTTGGCCCTTTTTGGGCGAATGAATGCTGCTATTTGCATTTTTGTGCAATTCATAAAACGTCAATTGAAAAAAAAACTAAACTAGCTTCTGCTCACGCTAAAGAAAAAAGTCCAAATTTCTAGTTAGTGGCATTAAATGCCACTTAGAGGGTCTACTTTGCTTACAACCACTTTTAAACTTCATACCTGGTGTAGTCGATACGGAATCCATCCCGGCAAAATCGACAGTTCCCTCCGCCGCGTCTAAAAAGCCTCTTCGGGGTCGTGCCGGTGATTGATGTCGACGCTGATGACTGTCGATCCCAACTAGTGATTTCCTCTGACCGTGTAGATCGGCAGATAACCTCAGGTGTGAAACTCCGACAAAACGGGACGACCTCCGATGGGATTCACACGACACGGAGTTCAGGTCGACTTCAGGGTCTGGTCAGAGGTCCCACACCCCAGTTCAGTATCAGATTGAATTCTGCAAGGATGAGAATCTGTATAGAATCTGTATGAAATGTACCTTAACAAATGTCAGTGCCGACCAATCGCTATCATTTTCCACGTCTTCAACTCACAGATTTCTGGATAGTGTAATGAGACGAACTCATTTAACTCGTCGGGTTTCTCTCCTGATGAGCTTCTTTTTTTTTTCTCCGTGAATATCCGAAACATTCTACTTCCATCGCTTTGGCCGGGTTTCCGTCGAATATTTCCCACCCGAACCTCATCAAAGCCCTTTTACTCTCCAGACGGTTTTCCCACACCTCATCTCCGCTGATTATAATTACCCTACTCTCTTTTTCGAGGATTTTTTTTTTTTACTTTCCAATAATCCGGGTTTAAGGGTGAGAAGTTGATTTATATTGGTTCAGAAGATAGACACATTTTGGTTTATTATTTACACAATAAACAACCCTTCGTTTTTGCGACTTGAGTTAAACATTTTGATCATGCTCGCCATTTGTTCTTTTGTCTTTTCTGATTTTCTTATGCGATGTTCTCTTTTCCCTTGTAAGAATGCCTAAAACTAAAAGATAAACTTGTCTCGGCGATTCATGATCTATTCGTATGCAGCGCCATTTCGACATGGTAGGTGTAAGGTTGACAGGGACACAAACTGTCGTCATCAGGTACCTACCCGCTACCAGCTACCCGCTCCCGAAAATGAACGAGTGGGTTTTGTATAATTAGGTACCTATAAGTAGTATAAGAACGCTTAAAGTAGGTAGCATAGACAAATGCGATCGATAATTTGATAAGTTATCGATTTTTCTTTTTGTTTGAGCAGTTTATTCGTCGTAACCCGTAAATATTTGTTTCTTTATCCAGAATGTGGTGCCAAATCTTTTTTGTCCCGTTGAAAATTAAATTGAAAAACGCTGTAAATTTTACACAAGGGTTTATTATTCTTTGATTTAGAAAAATTATGCAAGAATTAATTCTGTGTCATCAAAAAAATTGTTTTGAAAAAACTCGAAAAACTTTACTGAAAAACTGAAAAAATTTTCGACCTCCATCGCGATTACGTAACTGTATTATTCCAAGAATAATCAACCAAAAGGAAATGCGCTTTGGGGGTGTTTGTCCACTTCCTTCATTTTTTCAATCTTAATTTTGGTTTATTATTCTTGGAATAATACACCTATGTTTTCGCGACGGGGGTCGACGACTCCGATCGGGCTCAAAATTTGACATTATCCGTTTCAAGAGGTCTACATTCTAAATCCGAAATGTCCGTCCGCCGTCCGCCGTACGCCGTCCGCCGTCCAGGCCGTTTTGGGCAGTAGGAATTTTTTTAAAAATCTGAAATTTCGACAAAATACTTGGTTTACCATCTAGTTGTGCCCGCAAGGTTTTCAGTCCGATCGCCCAAACCCGTGGGGCGCTATGGGGCTATAATGGGGCTACGGGAGGGGTTTTTTGATCGAGTTAGGTGTCGTTTTCGAAGTATTTTTGGACGTAGAATCCATTTTTTGGGGTCCCGGAACGATCCGATTTCACTGGGGCGATGTTTAGGGCATTCGTGGGGCTAAAAATGGGATTTTTGAAGGATCCCAGGATGTTAAATATTTTTCGAGTAAAAAATACAGAGTTTTTGAAAAAACACATTTTTGAACAAAAAAATCAAAAAAAAAATTTTTTTTTGAGATAAAATCCAAAAAAAATTCTTTTTAATTTTTTCATTGACAGAATTAAATTTCTGCACAAGTAACGTATATCAAAGAATAATAAACCCTTGTGTAAAATTTGCAGCGTTTTTTAAATGATTTCTTATTGACCTAAAATTAGTTTTTTTACACAATTTATACAGCAAAATTGTGAACCCTCGTTTTCAACACTTCGAAGTAATCCCATTAAATTATGAATTTTTGAATTTGAGGGAAGTTTTTAAGAATTGGAGTTTGGAAGTTTTTGGGACGATATTCCTTCCATCATTTCTTGCGTCCTTAGGAAAATAATATTTTAAAAATATTATGTGTTCTTTCGGTACATCCGTACCGTGATAAAATCTTGAAATTGCCCTCTTGATGAGCCGTCAGATGTGATTTGGTCTAATCGACACTCAAATATGATTCACTCATCCGTTAACGGGGCAAAAGGTCAAAAGCTGAATAATCAACGGTGATTTATTATGATTTCATTCGACTAAATTGATCGGCGGCTATTCAACGTCAAAATCAATTTGGGGGATCGAGGAAGCGCGTGCATGGCCTACATCCCGAGAGTAAACAACCGGGAGTAATGGAGGATGTTATTGGCCATCGGGAAGGGATTTCTGTCGTCTTACGGGTATCTCTTCTCTGAGACTATCTCGTATCCCTTTTCGATGTGGGGGGGATTACTGCGGTCTAAGCTTCACGGGGTGCAGTCTGCTGATATCCGATCTTGAAGGGGGGCCGTCAACTTGAAGGGTTTCACTGATCACTTGAATACTTCCTGTATTGATTCGTTGGAGGGGTCGATTTTGGTTCTTCACTTGGGACGTGGGCAGAAGTGCTTTTCAAAACTCGAAATCGTTTGATTTTAATATTTTACTTCAAAACTGTCGTTGGTCAGAAGCTGTTGAATTCCATTCAGATTCTCCTTCGAGATAGCGCCGATTTCGATCGGTCCAGAGTCTTCGGGAGCTCCGATTTCTTTGTTCGGGCGAGGCGGGCTCCGGACGACCTTGGGATGCCACCGCCCTCACATGTGGTCCACGGGGGTACCAAAGTCTGGTTCAGGTACCCCTGGGAGGAGCTCGACGAACAGGTTCTGGGCCCGACTCCTTTCCAGAGGCAACTTGGGGAGGAAACCGAGACGGTGAAAGGAACCAAAAGGTAAACAAACACCCCCACAGTGCATTTCCTTTTTTCACTTCAGTTTTCAACGCGAAAAAAAGCGAATTACGCTTGTCACCACATCCACATCCTGGGTGACGAAATGAATGTGATGGATTTCGTCTTTGTAAACAGCTTAACTCTAATAAAACTCGTTAACTTATCAAAATACCGATCAATAATCGTGAATGTGCGTCGCGTTTTACATAACATTGTTCTAGAATTATTAACTTGACATCAGTAACTCCTCAACGGTATTCGATTATCCAGAATAATAAATCCATGCGATTCAATTAGAAATGAAACGTCGATACCACCAAAATAATATATTATATTATGGGTCATTCTTCGGAAATGGTACAGTTTCATGTCCAGCCACATTTCCCCCCAAATGAAATGTCCTAGGTTGCCCCCAATTCTTTCGAATATTGGCCTCAGGCCTCAGGCAACTTGTGCATACTATTCCATAACTCTTAAACTCAATCCAAGCCAAATTAAAAAATGGAGAAGGATTATTTTGTCCTTCCCTAGCGATTTCCGCACCCTGAGTTGTAAAGTTCTCAATGTATTCACGTATACATATTTCTTACACAATAAATCAAATAATGAGGGCAACATTTTACTCGGCATCCTTTCTAGTATCGAAATAACGTCGAATAGAAATTTCAGATGGAATGGACTAGTAATCACATGACTTTTTACCTCTGTCCCACAATTTGAAGTCACTCCCTAGGATATTTTTGAAATGCCCGCCCTCCACCTGAGGAAGATAAATGTCGAGATATTAGGCTGTTGTGGCAACACTGGCAAGAAACCAGGATCACGTGTTTTTTTTGTTTTTTTTTTTTACTTTCCTCCTCTTCAGTCCTTCTTCCCGCCTGTTTGGTTCAGGTTGAAATGCAGTTGTGTGGCCCATTACTGAGGTTATCAAAGGCCAAATTTAGAAGGCATTAACAGAAACAAATTTTGAAAATTGGACAGCTGAAAAGGTTGGAAAAATGAACCACAAATAGTACCATCTCCGAAGAATGACCCATATCGGACCTGAATAATTCAGGTCGATAATTATTATCGATAGTCGATAATTACTATTTTGGGAAACCTACTTGATACTTTTGTGTGCAAAGTATTTTATTTTATTCTTTTTAATTGGGATTTTGATTCTCGACTGGGTGGCTCAAACACGGTGGAAAATAAAATTTATAAAAAATATAGGCACACAATAGTTGGTGAATACTAGAAGGATTAATATCGATAATCGAGAGAAATATATCGATGTCTGTTGAATATCATCTATCATAATTTTCCTCCCTAGATCCAGTAGATAAGTTGCTAGGTAGTTACAGAGGCGTTGGAAAAAATATGGAATACAAGACGAGGGAAGTTTGGCTCCACAACCCACTGATTGATTTCAGGGGAGAAGTGGATAAAAATTGATGACGGAAGTCCGAGTGTCTGACGAACGTGGCGACCTCACATTTACCATGCCTTGCTGGAATTCAAACAACTCGTGAATACTTATTTAACAAATTTTCTTTTAGTTGTAGACGTTTTTGCAGAGGGATGAAAGAACAATAAAGAAAACCCAACAATTTCAATGTTGATGTTGGTGAAAGTCACTGGATTTTGGGTAGAATTCCAGTTGTTTAACAACTAACCTGAGCTGATTTGTGGTTGCAAGGCACGGTAGGTATGAGGTCGCCTTGTTCAACAGGTACTCGGACTTTCGTCATCAGTTTACATGCTTGGCACCGACCTCTTGAAAATCAACGAACAGGTTCCCCAGCCAGACTTCCCCCGTCTTGTATTATACATTAAGAGTAGTTTGCTGCGGATTTAAAAAGACTATTCACTGTCCTAGCAATTTCTCTACTTGTAGCTCTCTTTTTTTTTCTTTTTTTTATAGTTTAGAATGTTTCTACTCGTAGTCTGCAGATTCAAATTTCATTGGCCACGATCTCCGTCAAGTGTCGTCCTTACAAATGTCGTGAAAGTAGTTCAACCCGGCGGCTTTATTTTTCCTCGGATGTATCACCACGGTGTGTTCAGTCTGGCGTTGCAGGGTTAACGATGATGATGATTACCGACCCCGACAAGCACTCTTGACTTTCACTCTCCTGGCGACTCCATTGTGTCGGGAATCCTACGGGAGCCAGAAGAAAAAACCACTCGTAATAAGCGTCTTTTTTCACTCTGAAAGAACTGGGGAAAAATGGATTTATACCGTAATTTATCAAGTTGCTCGTGCAAGGATGACCTCTGCCAAGATTGTTCTAACGACCACTTCTGTTATCCTTTCCTGCAGACGTTCTACAGGTTCTTGTGTATTCGAGGGGCTTATTACTTCAGTCCCATACAACCAGGGAGTTGGTTGAAATGTCGTTTTGGAGTAATTCTGGACGCGAAATTCTCGCTCTGTGCTCCCAAGAGCTTCAAATTGGTGATGTGAAGGATTTTGACGATAAATTGTTCAGTCTCTATTTCTAATCTCCGGTCGTTTACTGGTCTTGAGCTCTCGAAAATTTCCGTGATTGTGTTTTTAAGTTCGGCCTTAGGCACGTGCTTTGAACTTCTAAAACTGCGTCTTTTGATCCCCCAGCGGTTTCCAGGCTTTAATCTGATCATTGCCCAATCGGAGTGGATATTTCGGTTGGGCTCCGGTCAAGAATGAAGCTAAAATGGATAAGATATGACCTCCTTTTTTTCGAGAACATTAAGTGAAGCCCTCAAAGGCACGTTTCAACCTCTTCAAGATCGAATTTCATCAATGCAACCGTGCAAATACAAAATTGATCTCTTATTGTGAAACGACCTTTTTTGGTCGATGGCTCCGAGGACTTTCTCGGTGTTGAGTTGCTATTTGGTGCGGAAACGGCTCAAAAGGATTTCTACCGGGTTAACTCCGCCTCCGACAGGGGAAAACACCCGAATTTTCAACTTTCGGTTTCTTCTAACGAATTGAGTTTTTTTAACGTTGAAAACTGTTGGGACATAAAGCGAATCGCATGGCTGTATTGATCTGCTTCGACTTGCGTGTACACGACACGTTATGGCCTCTAATTCCATATTGATGACAACTATCGACTGAATTCAGGGCCACGCAGACAGAATGGAACCGTTGAATTCCATAGTTAGGAAACGGGTTTTGTGTGGGATTTCCATTCACATTTAAGTATAGAGCATGAGGAAAGTATAAGTAGACTACGAGAAGAAAGTTTTAGGGTAGTCGTAGTCTCTACGGTTCTATAGTTATTTAATGTCTATATTACGTCTTTTGGGTCGCTGAATCCGATACCTCAAATTTTTAGCACTTTTTTGTTTTTTGTATAACTCGAAAATCGTTTGGCGCAGAAATCACTACAATATAGTTTAGTAGGTATATTATACTAAATTAAAGTAGACGAAATTGCCTACACTTTCATAATAGAACATTAAATGTTCATGTACAAATTTTGTTCCTAGCCTCTCTCGTTCGCCCGCTAGAGCGCGCCAAAGATTGAGTTACAATCTCAAAAAGCTGAATAGGGTCCACTGTCAACTTCGAAATTACGGTGATTACTATTTATAATCAGAAAATTACAATGAAAATAGTGCAACTAGTTTCAGAGTTGTTATCTGCTGCAATCTGCCGAAAATCGCCGTTTTACAGCTGTTTGAAATTAACGATCTTTGGCACGCTCTAGCGGGCGAACGAGTGAAGCTAAGAACAAACGTTTTATGTTGAAAATGTAGGAAAATCTTTCTACTTTAATGTTGTATACATTGACTTTTTCGCTAAACCTCTTAGTTTTCAAGTTACGTGTGAAAAAGTGAAATGATTTTGAGGGGTTTTGCTTTTCTTTTCTTTTTTGACGAGGTACCGGGCAACAATTATGTGAGAAAACCTCGTATTTGTGTTAAGCGGTCCTTAAAACAATAGAACCGTAGGGATTACGACTACTCCTCTTCGTTCCTCGATTTTTCCTCATTTCGCCTGACTATCGACGTCGGCTACATCCACACCTCATTGATGACAATCCTGGGAAGCTAAAAACGTACCCAACACACAGCCCTTTCACACGTCAAAATTACACCGCACTCGGGCAAAACCTTTGACCTCCCAACACATCTGGAAATTCCCATCCCTACAATCTTCCAAAGGCATTTCATCCTTCAATTTCTCCAAGTAATTTCCTTAGTCCCATTGTTTTCGTGCTTTCCCCTCAGGAGCCTCATTGTCGCCCGGTGAACTTTGCCCATGAAAACACAACATGAAATATGACCGAAGAAACGACCTGTTCGAACATCCAATTTTCTTAATCGCGTTGTACCAAGCCTCAACTCCCTTAATCGTTGCAAGTTTTAATTAAACTAGCGGCTTCTCCAGCCCCTTAGGGCCCACAGGTCTATCAATTTGCAACTTTATCCCTCCGGCTGAAAGTTTTACGAATCGACTGCGAATAATCGGAATCTTCTTACATGCCGTTAAAATTACGATTTCGAAGAAAAGAAAACCCGATTCATGACAATTTTAACATTTAATTATCCAAATTCTCTTAATAAATTTTTACTTTTTCAAATAAAACTTGAAAAATGAAAACGAACTTAACTTTGACCAACATTGAAGATTCAGCTTTCACAAGATTCCGACGGAATGTGGAGGGTTTTAGTTCCATGAATGAGATTATCAAGAAGGCCGAGCGGAGAATGACGCCCTCTGTTTTCCGTGGGAACATCTGCCGCCCTGTAAAAAGAGGAGGTCCCATTAAAAGTAATTGAAATTAGAAGAAGATTATTAGGGCCAGCTGCGTCACTTGAGGTCCCCCAAAAATGGTAAAAGTCATGAAACATCTTCACCGGATTGTCACGTTGTCACCACATTTATGTAGGTTTGTAGCCCACTTTAAACATCAAACTATTTTGCCCCTTCGAAAGACGTGAGCTAACCTATGGGCATTCGCAAAACCTCAAAAATATTTTTTAGTTTTTTAAGTTTTTTTAGCTTATAGCTCCTAATCGGCGAGTCTGAGAATAAACGTTATGAGGGATAGTATTTAAACTAGAATGAATTCCCTACAATTTGAGTCCAATCCCATTTTGTAGGTCCATTAGTCTCTGAGATAGAGCGCTCCAAAACTTGGCCATTGTTTCCAAAAAGGCGACAATTCAAGTTTTGATTGATGATGATTTATAAAAATATCGCGTGTTATTGACGAATTAAACTGCATCAATATCCTAAGTTTCCTGATATTTTCCAACAAATATCATTGCATCTTGTAATTGTTGCTTCGCCGGAAAACTGTCATTGTCGTTTGGCTGCGCCCGCGGACGCTTATTATTCGCTTTGGTTTGCTCCCGTGAATTTCCCATACATATGGGAAATGCATCCTACGAAGTGCCTTTTCAAGCCTTTATCTGTATCATCCTGTTGGCGTGTGGGAGTCTTTTATGTGTTCGCCGTGTAGGGCTTTGCCGATGGGGCCTCTCATTTACATCTCATCTGAATGGAATCGCTCAACCGGCACAGTGTAAACTCGGGGTGGTTACAGATTCAGCACAAACCTCTTCTCGCCTCGGCTCCGCTTCATCGACTTTCGTTGACTTACGTTTAACTCAAATTGCGCCAATAATTGCCGCTTGGGGTTTATCAACATTTGATTTGTGAGTTAAGCATTCGTGGGGAAGGAATGAGTTGGTCCTGGGGTTTCTAAACATTCTGGCTGGCGAACCACACCACAGTTTAAGTGGGTATGAACAGGTTTGAAATGGTTGACTACCCCATTGAAGTGGCTGAAAACAAGTTTGAAATGGTTTACATATAACCCGTTTTATGCGTTAGCAGGTTTCATGTTTTGTAATCAGGCGTCTAACCAGTTTTCGATTTCTAGTGACCGATATCCAATCAGAAGTAGTTGAGGACTTTTGTAGGAGTAAGAACGTGATATTATTTCGTAATTCACGTTTATCCTATAAACGGAAATCTCTGGTGTCTGTTGGGCATTCCCGGCGTTTTCCCAGTGTTCCATTCCTTCCATGTATCGAATTCAAAATTCTTTTTTGTAAGCTTTTCAATTATTTTATTTCCTATGCAATATATTAGTTGGTTTTCTATTTTTCTTACAATTTTCAGTGTTTGTCTATGGTACAGGAAAGGGCTGGCGGACCACACTTTGAGAACCCCTAAGTTGGCCCATTAAATTTTGTTTGTAGTTATCAAGTCCTGTCTATTGGTTTTTCATTGTATTTTAATAATTAGGAATTATTCCTGTTTTTATAGCTGTATTAGTCTTGTCTTGTCCTCCTTCCTTATTAGCATTTAAGCCTTTACCGGGGTTCGCCCAAGTTTTTTCGTTTCTTTCATTGTCCTTACCGTAGCAGTTCGTGTATTTCCTTAGTTTGCTGGTATTTTCTCCTTTTGCCGTAGGACTTTTGTCTTTCAGGGTCTTTCTTCCTTCAGTCCTTATTTATGTACAAGTTGGAGCTCCTTCCACTCTTCTTAAATCCTCCTGGCTTTGCCTTTATTTTTGTTGTTTCTTTCGTAGTTCATGCCTTTCCCCTCCGTCTGTCCATTGGTATTTACTCATTTTGCCGTAGGTCTTCTGCCTTCAGTCCTTATTCATATCTGTAATCATCTGTAATCCTCCTCGTTTTACCCTTAGTTTAGTTGGTTTTTTCATAGTTCTGACCGTAGCTGTTCATGTCTTTCCGATTGTCTGTTGGTATTTTTTCCTTTGCCGTCTTTCTGGTTAATTTTGGCTTTGGCCTAGCAATATGAATTATAAAAGTTTGAAGTTCTTTACTGAAATGACCCATCAACCTTTATAAAGGCGGTTTGAAGTTTGAGCTCATTTCACTCTTCTGTTGTCCTCCTTTTTTACTTTCGTTTTTATCAAAAATTCCCCGGCTTTCTCAAATTCCATCCGAGCTTTGGGTGCCTCGTATCTTTCAGTAATCTTAATCTTCTTCACAATGGGCTTTTTCCCCCTTTGGGGTTCATAAAATCCAGTCCCTCGTGGTGGGTGTCCCTTTTTCTCTACCGCCTTTTTTTTCCTGTCGATCTCCCCCTTTTTGTGTCCTTCAACCCTTTCAATAATCTCACTGGATCGTTCGTTTCAGCTTGCTGGATGAAGTTTGGCTACTGATTTTATATTAGTAGGTAGCTGTAGCGGTTTTTTTTTCTTCTTCGTGACGAATTTCTCTCGTGTCCTGTGAATCATTTCCTTGCCGTGTTATTTGCAGTAGCTGGTAAAAGAAAACCAGTGTTTCACCTTGACAATGGCTGACATAAATCACGAGGTGAGAGGCCGGTTTTGTCGGGTTCGAAGACCAAAAGGAAGCCGGAGGCGTGGTATTTGCCGCTCCACCTGGTTGGCTAACTGCAGTTGGCCATCGGTGGCGACAAATTACACTGTTGACTCTTGGAAGCCCTATTGAATACGTCGGAGAGATTTTTTTTTTTTTTTTTTTTCAGAATCTGGTGGTTATAATTTTGTGCGCACATCGAACCTGCTGCATCACTGCATTCGTCGTGATTGATTCTTCAAGCTATTTTCGCATCGTAAACATCCTTTGTGTAAAGAATGCTAATAGAAGTCTTTGTGGGCTGTTTGGGAAAAGAAGGCGCTAATCAAATACGTGCATCGACCTCGCTATTTAAACGCCCTCATTTCACAATATCAGAAATTCGGAGTCGAAATGAATTGTTTCAATTGGTTGAACATATCCCCCATCACAAATCCTTTTGTTCAGTCGATTTCGGCCATACGATATAAAAATTCATTACATTTCATTTTGAAAAAGTTGACGACAGACATTTAAAATGAGTAATTATGTCAATCTGACCAACATAATAACATTTAAAAACTCTGTAATCACATTTTTTGGGGGTTTGGCTCTCTGATTGTACACGACTATAACTATTTTTTGTACGAGTTGTAATGAATTCCTTGTACACGAGAAGTTGGGACACATTAACTTTAACTTGTCTTCGACGAATTGAGAAATCAACTAGATTATAAAATATTAGAAAGCACAACGATAGTTCCTTCCAAAGAAAGTTCACCTCACATTTATCAACCGCGTTTACGACCCTTCTAACATGATTCGCTAAGTGAAAGCCACCGATTTTGCCCGGCAAAGCCTCAACTATCCTTCGACCTCGATTTGTATGCGGAAAATTACCCGGTTTAGTCCCCTGACACGCTAATAGAGTCGCTGAAGGGGCTGTACAGTTCACGGGTACGTTTGGCCTTGTCGTGACTCTACCCTGTTTCGAAGGGCAGTATTTTTAGGGTTATCGTCACCTTCAACCAGAAAAAAATTTCAACGAAGCAACAAGCGAGCGAAGCAAAAGAAAAAAAAAATCCATAAGATGTTTAGTTTGTCAAAAATTTGAGTTTGAGGACTAGTTTGAGGAATTGAGTTGGGCAGATTGTTAATTTTGGGATTTTGAAAGTCCTGTTCAGTGGACCTCTAAATTACTTCAAATGACACGACGGCGTTACCGAATTGGGTCGATAGGGGGCTCATTCGACGCAGAATTTTGTCCTAAAATGAGATATGTTTTGAGATATGAGATAGTTTTGTTGTCAGACGCTTTGGGCGGTGGGGGGTGGGTAAATGGTCAAAAACCAACGAAGTAAGTAAAAAGTAGCGGTCTTTGGGCCACCAAAAGTTAAGCTCATCTCCCACGATGGTTCAAATTCAGACTCCTCACATTTGGGCCCAATAGAAGCGATCATGACCATTTCCATCCTTACGCCAATTATTTCCATTTTTGACAAAAAATAGACCTGATTTTTCTGGACCATATGTCAAGATTTGTTGTTTTGAAATTGGACTGTTTCTTATTGAGCCTCTTGTTACAAATCCTTGCGAGCGTTTCAGCCGTTTTTAGTCGATTTGTCTACTTTGAACACTTGGTTTCCTTTGTGAACATCTCAACGTGAAATACTCACCTTTTGCATCTTTCATCTTTGCTGTGACGTCTCACGCGGAAGAAACCACTTCCCATGCACGTCTACACGGACACCCTGAGAAGAATCCGATGCAGATTGGCTGACCAGCTGGACGAAGGAGGAAATGCTTTATTGCCTACTTGTGGCTTCCTTTTTAAACCGAACCCTCCCAACGATTAGCCTACGAAACGAACCTTACGAATGAAATTTCCACCGTTTCAACAGGCTGTTTCGTACGAAATTTTGTTTTGTTGAGAGTGTTCTCATTCCGAAGGGGCATCTCTCGCAAGGAGGTTTATTGATGGACCGCTGACACAAAACACGTGTTGTTGTCTTTAGGCTGCCAGAAGTGTTTGGTAAACGTTTCCCTCAGGCCATATTCTTCGCCGAAGTAGGCCTCTGTTAAATACCAAACTTTCAAGAACACTTCTGAGATCCCGCTCGAACTAAGGATAAAAATGAGGCTTTGAGATCTATACACTAATCCATTATTCCCAACCATTCAATTGCCCCATTCAACCTACTTTGTCCAAAATATTGAAGAATAAAAAAAAAAAAAGGTCCTAATATTTGAACATGCCCTTATCTGTGCAAATGTTTGCGCATCTGTCCTGAAAGGAACGAGAGGGTAGCTACGATGTATATAATCGGATTAGCGGTACAGGTGTATTTGCTGAGGACTTGAATCGATGAATTCACCGGGTTTTCGAGAAATCTCATTAATTTTCCAGGATGGGATTGGATGGCTCTCAGGATGCTGATGAAAGTAATGAAAACCATTAGCAACATTATCTTGCACGATAGTTATCAATATACAGTGTTCATAATTTAGTGTAATTTGAAAAATTATAAAATTTATAATTTACAAATTATATTCAATTATGAACACTCTATTTTGAAACTACCACCATTTTATTTTGGTGGTGGTGGGGTGACCGGTTGAATGGGTGGTGACAGCGACTGACCACTTATTCTGCTTTTTGTCGCTGCATTTTTATACCCCGATGATGGGAGATATGTTCTGAAATGTCGGCTTAAATTTTTGCGTTTTATTACTTGAAATCCTCCCTAAGGGGGATTTTATACACATTTTTATAGATACCATTGTTTGGAAGTAATTAGAAAATATTTACGTTTTTGGTTTATATATTCTTGGAATAATACACCTGTTTTCGCGACGGGGGTCGACGACTCCGATCGGCCTCAAAATTTGACATTATCCGTTTCAAGAGGTCTACATTCTAAATCCGAAATGTCCGTCCGCCGTACGCCGTCCTGACGTAATTTTGACAAAATACTTGGTTTACCGTCTAGTTGTGCCCGCAAGGTTTTCAGTCCGATCGCCCAAACCCGTGGGGCGCTATGGGGCTATAATGGGGCTACGGGAGGGTTTTTTTGAAGGCTTTTAGCTATGGGATCGAGTTAGGTGTCGTTTTCGAAGTATTTTTGGACTTAGAATCCATTTTTTGGGGTCCCGGAACGATACGATTTCACTGGGGCGATCTGTAGGGCTTTCATGGGGCTAAGAATGGGATTTTGGAAGGATCCTAGGATGTTGAATATTTTTCGAGTAAAAAAATAAAGAATTTTTGAAAAAAATCCCCAAAAAAATTTCTTTTTGAGATAAAAATCCAAAAAAAAATTTGTTTTTAAATTTTTTCATTGACAGAATTAAATTTCTGCACAAGTAACGTATATCAAAGAATGATAAACCCTTGTGTAAAATTTGCAGCGTTTTTCTTATAGAAAATGAGCTTAAAATATCACAATTCGAACAAAACGAGTGAAAACCAAGAAATGCTAAAAACTCATTCCGAACTTTTTCTCAAATTACCCCTTTTAGCATGGACCATGCTTTAGTCGTGATCTAACTGCCCAAAAACGTTAGTCGGGGAGGGAGACGCAGGAGGGTCACGTTTAGGTATATATTACGTAATAATAATATTATATAAATTATACGTTAGGTAATAGGCGGTGGATTCCAAAACTGTCTACATTCATTTTCGGCCCAATCTGGTTAGCACTGGATTCAGAATCATTTTCCCGCGCTCCATCGAAAAATGACTTCAGAATCAAGAAAAACTGGCTCCTTTCCACTGGTAGAGAGTGAGAGTTTTGAAAGTAGAGAGTTTTGGAACGAACCCCAAAGACTAGTCACAGGGTGGCCGCCATCTGGAAAAGTCAGGGAAAACCTGGAAAAGTCAGGGAATGAAAAATTTCAGGAAAAGTCAGGGAAAAGTCAGGGAAATCGGTCACAAGTCAGGGAAAAATTTTTGATTAAAAAAAAAAAATCAAAAATTGTATTAAAATACGAATTTTGTTTGGTGTCAAGTTTGTCCCTCTCTTCCGTCCCGAAAATTATGATAATTTTTGAATTTTGGTGGGAGCGACTTTGCCGGGTTTGTTTTCCCCTCACTCTTCATCCATGTTGCCCGCACAAGTTCAATGAGTTGGCGGAATTCCCGTTACAGATATAATATCCCCATTCACACGATGAAAAGTCCCACTTCATGCACCAATATCCCTCTCTTCATAATGGAATGTTCCACTTCACCCACGAAGTAACCTATCAATCTTTCACTTGGTATTTTGGTTCGAGATCTCTGTCCTTGTAATCAATACTAGTTAATTAAAAAGATTTTTTTCTGTTCGGGTACGTACCCGAACCCTGCTTTTATTCGCAGAATCTGGCTTCTCGAAAATTATTTTTAGCTAGAAAAAATGTACGGAGAAATTATCGGGAAATCCGTTAAAACTGATGGGGAAGTAGGGAAAATTTTGATCTCGATTGTGGTGGGGCAGTCAGGCTCTCTAAAACCGTAGGTACCTAAAGGTATCTAACTAGTCTTTTAAATATATTTAATTCATCTCTGTAATATGCAACAATGTGACTAGATGTAATAGATCCCATCCTAGTAATTCCATGTCATATGGATACGACCAAGTTCCAATTAAGGTATAAATTATTCTATTGTTTTTGGTTTATTATTCTTGGAATAATACACCTATGTTTTCGCGACGCGGGTCGACGACTCCGATCGGGCTCAAAATTTGACATTATCCGTTTCAAGAGGTCTACATTCTAAATCCGAAATGTCCGTCCGCCGTCCAGGCCGTTTTGGGCAGTAGGAATTTTTTTAAAAATCTGAAATTTTGACAAAATACTTGGTTTACCATCTAGTTGTGCCCGCAAGGTTTTCAGTCCGATCGCCCAAACCCGTGGGGCGCTATGGGGCTATAATGGGGCTACTGGAGGGTTTTTTCGAAGGCTTTTAGCTATAATATCGAGTTAGGTGTCGTTTTCGAAGTATTTTTGGGCGTAGAATCCCTTTTTTGGGGTCCCGGAACGATCCGATTTCACCGGGGCGATCTTTAGGGCTTTCTTGGGGTAAAAATGGGATTTGTGAAGGATCCCAGGATGTTGAATATTTTTCGAGTAAAAAATACAGAATTTTGGAAAAAAAACTCATTCTTGGACAACAAAAATCCAAAAAAAAAATTTTTTCGAGATAAAAATGAAAAAAAATTTTTTTTTTTTTTTTAATTTTTTCATTGACAGAATTAAATTTCTACACAAGTAACGTATATCAAAGAATAATAAACCCTTGTGTAAAATTTGCAGCGTTTTTATTTTTCAAGTGTTACTATTTTTGTCAAATAAATAGTTTTTAAAACGCAGTTTACTCATCTACTTTCCCTGGGTTTTAATTGTTTGGTGTAAAAATTTATGTATTTTCTAATCAACTTTCAATAACAAAAAAAAAAAAAAAAAAAAATTCAAGCGATTAAAATTATCAGAATTAATAAAATGTCAGATTAAATTATTATTATTAATAATTAAATTATTAAAATCTCAGATTTTGAATAATTTCGGGTCTGGAAATTAGGTATTTTTGCAGGGAAAAGTCAGGGAAAAGTCAGGGAATTAATTTTTCCCAGCTTGGCGGCCACCCTGTAGTCAGTTCGAAACAAAACTCTCTCCATTCGACAGTTCGTTTCAAAACTGTCTACATTCATTTTTCAATCTCAATTTACTGGCTCCCTTAATTGATTAAATTACTTCAAAATTTTCGCACTCATTTAGTGATGCCAAATGAGTCAAATGCAAAAGAAATCGCGTCTCCCGGCTTATTGGTTGAGTTGAGGCATGTTTTTCGTGTTTCCTGAAAAATGGCTAAATCGGACAGTTTTGGAATCCACCGTCGTATGATTAATGCGACTGCTAAATTTTTATTAATGCTAAAGGACGCCTTTTTAGCGATTTTTTTTTTACAGAAAGATGAAAAAAGAGCTGCGTTCTCCATTAACCCCGCTTTACGTCACCCTTTTTGATAATTATGTTCAACTTCATGACCAACATCGTCGTAATTTGTGATAATCTTGTTGTTTTTTTTTCTGACTCATCGGAAGACGGATGCCCGTTATCGAAATGGTGAACAAAAAAGAAGAAATAACCTCAATCGAAATGATTCACAGCCTCCGAGAGCGGAATTTCATAACAGGGTGGGACGCCAAACAATCGAGAGGATGTGCAAAAATAGAACAATGTGTGCCCAAGTCGATGACTAGTTAATCCTTTGTGCGAATCAGGCCGTTTGCCTCGATTCTGACGGAATTTTGATCATGCACGACGTTATAATTAGCAAGTTTTCTTTGGCCAAGTATGCATTTTCAATTATTGTAGGTTGTTTTTAGGAGATTCATCAGTTAAATATACACATTAGCCTGACAGACATCGATTTTTAAATTTACTTAACCTAATGGAGTTGAGTTTCCAGTTATTCCGGGACCTCGCGTGTCAGGGGGAGCTCAAAGAGGGCTTATAATGACTCCAAGTGCATGAAGAGGGTTGAAAAAAAAAAAAAAAAAAATACTCCCCAACTCCTCATCTACCCTAAAATGGTAGACATCGCGTGAAAACTGTAGGACTTATCTTTTGTCGGGGTGGGTTGTCTGGCCGTGGAGTTGAATTATTTAATTGAGCCGTCTGACTCCTGTTTGGCTGGCGTCTGTTTCCCTTTGGCCCCCACTATGAGAGTTCATTGATTTTGATTTGACGAAAATGCCCTTTAATGACCGTTCGGGCTCACCTTTTGATGAAAACTTGCAGCTGTAAAGTCGTTATATTGATCGGAACTTTGCTTTTAGTAGAATCTCGACACAGACAAGAAACATGAGGCAGAAGGCAGTCTGACCCAGTCATGATATTTTACTTTCAAGTCAATTATTTCATGTTTACCGATTGTGCAGATGAAACTCCTAATCTTGCATAGGAGTCTGCAGACCATTTTTAACTTTTCCAGCGATCCCTGACTTTGATTAGGGAATACAGACACCTGCAACTCTGTCGAGTCACTGAAACCCGCGGCAGTTCCCACAAAACTGCGGAAAACAATGATCCTTCCGAAGGTTCTGTAGGGGTGTCTTATCTAGATGTTTCTAGTGAGAACACTCAGGAGGAACCTTACACCGAGGGAGTAGACCGAGGAAACCTCTCCGTCACTTTGGACTTGCAACCGTGTGGACGTCCGTGTCTTTTCCTCCCCCACAAACTGTGGCAAGAACTTGGACACGCCTGCAACAAATTCAAATTTAGTTACACTACCCAGTTTACCAGTATACTAAATTCCCCATGCAGTGGGTTCAAATCCCCTCTTTATGGTGTGGGTATTTTCCTAACAAGTTGAGATGTGTTTGATATGTTGTGCAGACTTATGAAAGCGCTCTATCCAAACTCACGACGCCGCTTGTTGAAGGAATGGGAATGTGATGGGCCAGGTTAGCTTCCCAGGGTCCACACTCAAGCACCCATGGTCATGACATGCTAGCCCAGTCGTATGGTACATTGAAATCGCAAACTTATTATCAGTCCACGTACCCAAATTTAAATTTTCAATTGCAGCAACAACAAAAATCGCCGGGAACTTCGTGCATGGGACGTTACATTGCATTTATGTTGAGACAACAAAAGTGCCATTAGTATTCGTCGCAAAGGGTGGAAACCAGAAATTTGTGTTGCCAAAAATGTTTTTGCCATGCGTGCTCCTCCCTTATCGAAGCTCAAATCAAAATTTCAAATGAAATAGCTGCGATGGAAAATTTATTCAGCTTTCACGAGAGAAAAATAAATTCGGAATCGGGCCAATAGTTTCCCAGCTACAGCCGAAAACGTTCTGTAAAATGTGGTTTTTCGCTAACCGAGCGGTGTCTGAGTGGGCGTTTCTTGTTTTGGTTTTATCGGTTCCTATTTGACCTACAGAGTTCTACTAGTGCTCAAATGAAAGCTATTTAAATTTCCTACAACCTCTCTCGAAACAAATATCCTCGTAGAATAAGTATTCTGGCCGTTCTTTGGGTCTGAAGTTGACCCAAAACAATTGCAATGTTTTGGAAAAATCGCCGATTTTCAAATGGTTGTATCTTGACAACCGTAAGTCGTACAGAGCTCGCGTTGTGCTTAAATTCTCGCATATTTTATCTACTTTAAAATAGATTCGTATAAAAAATTCGTAAAAACGCTTAGTTCAGGAGCTATAACCAATAAACCAAAACATCTGCGAAAATTGTGCGGTTCTTCGAGCTGCTCACAAAGTTCCCGAGGATTTTTTTACCTGAAAAGTTGGGTACGTGCTACTGAAACTAACCCAAACAACACATCAAAAAATCAAAGCTAGTTTGCTATTTTAGCCTTTTTAATGTACCTATTATGACTGGGCTATGCGGTCATTTCCCGCTCGCTGAAGTAGTCGTTCTCGATATCGCACTTCCATACCGCTCGCTAGGAGGATCCCCCACAGTACTTAAAACGATCTCTGCATTTGATCCATATTTTACCATTTCACAAACCCGTCCACTATTTAACATCTCAAGTTGACCCAACTCGTTACAAAGTTCCAAGTAGAGCCCTTTTTGCCGGCGCCTTCTAAAACATTTGCATACCATTCCAACTCTTGTTTTGTTTCGCTAATGACTCAAATTTTTCTGCACAACTCGAAACACCGGAATGGGACTCGCCTGCCGGGTTTTTGTTTTCGTTTTGTTTAAACTTTTAATGACTTTCTTCTCTTCATTTCCCCTTTTCGGAAACTTTCGCTCCCTTCCTGCCCGGACGAGTCGACGTCTGGTTTTGATTACAATCTAATTCCGACAACAGAAGTTGGCCGTTTCACCTCCATTAACCAGTCAGTGTGTCTCGCAGTTGACAAATTGTTTCGTTCACTGAGCGATATGTCTGATGAAATAAATCGTTTTACAGATTCTGTTGAACGTGTTTTCGTCGATGTAACGAGTTATCGTATAAAAACGGGGTTTAGTGTATACGACGAGTTTGAAAATTTGAGTGAGCATCAAAGGAGGGATTCGACTGACGAACGGGGAAAAAAATGTACACATGAGTGAATAATGTAATGGAAAATATACGCGTGCTGATGTATGTTATCGAGCCCCATCGTCGTGACTAATGATCGTCTCTCAAAGTCGAATTCGACCTAGTTTCGTTTAAATTTTTTTTTTTTGTCATTCCGTTTTAAGCGATTTTTTTCACCCACTGCATGTGGATTTGAACGCTTTTCCTACCCCTACGGGCCGATCACAATCTCCGCGGATGTCCCCGTTTCGCTGCAATTTCCCTCCACCAGCTCCCCTTCCCCTCGTTCCAATTTTCCCGTCGGTGTCGTGCCGGGTTCGCATTTTTCCAAACTCCTCCTCCAGAGCCAGACGGTTTTTGACGGCACGCACGACCGAATCGATCATCCGGGCGCCGACACACGAAGGTACGACCCCCGCGAGGGAAGCTACACGAATGGACGAGGCGCTGGAGTTGAAAACTGAAAATATTCCTATTAGGGAGGATTTTGAACACATAACATTTTTCAAATTAGACCTTCAAAATGATTTGCAGAAAAAACACCAAAAAAAAAAAACCAATTAAAAACGCTGCAAATTTTACACAAGGGTGTATTATTCTACGATATATCGTATATATATATATATACAGCAGGTTAATTGTGAAAAAATTAATTCTCTGTCATAAAAGAAAATATTGTTGACAAAAATTTTTTTTCTTTACAATGGTTGGACCTAAAAAAATGGATTTTGCGTCCACATTTTTCGGCTCTCCCCAAGTAAGCGCAGGTCGATAGAGGCTGAAAAGAGGGGTCCACCCTACAAAAGGTGTAGCTCAGATGCTCAGCGAAACGTTCATTCAATGAAAATTGTAAGAATTTAATTGGCTTCAAAATCCATGCCTCAACGACATGGATGCACTTTACGAGCAATGGGTAGGTTAGGGGGAAAATTTAAGCAAAACAAAAAATGTGCGTATTTTGTGATTCTGCTCCGGAGCCCCGTTTGAAGTTGCAATTATAGATGGAACATCATAATATGATTATTATCATATTATATCATATTATGTTCCATTATTTTCTCATATTCTAGGTCCTCGAATCAGATAACTTGAGGCTCATCCCACACTGGGCACTCCCAAACAACCCATGAAAGTTCGGCATTTTTTCCTGGTGCAATGAAAATATCTACTGAACTATGAGGTAATAGTGTTGATTTTTAATTACGGGCCTGCTGTAGAAAACAACAATAATAAAATTATTGTTAAAACAATTATTGTTCTGAACGGCATGTCCTCTTTAATTGAATTATTCAGAGCTGTTTAAAATTGTTTAAGGTACAAATGGTATGTTCTTTGAAAAAAAAAAAAAAAAAAAAATTCTTCTTTTACTGTCAACCCTGGTTCGGGATTCGGGGATACAGACAACACGACACAAAGTTGCGTCACTTTCGTTAACTCAGCAGGATGAACGGGAGAGCTTTTCATGCGCAGTTGGTAGATTCCATTTCCTCAGAAGTTGGGAAAAGACGCAGATTCTCGGGGTGCCTATCGGTCCTAATGTAATCCCTCCGGCCTTCCGAGGACGGTCGACCGTAACAGATTTATTCAAGTTTTACGCACTTGTTTGTGTTTGTGTATCCATCTGACCCTGGAAGGATCGTAAACAATTCAACTACGCCCGCACAAAGGGAGTTTCCCAGGGGGAACATCCGAGGAATTTAAATCCGCAAATAGAGCCGGTTAATAGCCGTGGATCGTCAGCGAGCAAAATACTGCGTTTTTAGGGCTTTCGACGATCTGACAATCTGTCAAAACGTGTTTCACCCCCATAACCACCTAATAGCACTTTCAACCCTGACGATTTCGTGTAGGCGGAGACTAGGCCAAGGTAAATAGAAGGGAGGTTATTCTCCTGGTGCCGAAAGGGGGTAGTTTTGAATAAATAATCTCCCAAAACCCCCATCGTAAGCATTTATTCTCGTCAGCCCAGTGACCACCCAGGGATCTAAAAACGATGGACGAAACCACTTTTGAATGACCTCAAATCTACTGCGTTGTCAGTGATTTTGAAAAACGCAGTTCTCTCAATTGTGCAAAAATGGATTCCGTGACAAAACAAAAATCATAATATGAATTTAAAAAACTGTATATTGAAAACTACAATACTTGTACAATAAATTATTTATGGAAAAGTTGAAATTTGCGGTGGGAACAAGCGATCGGATTTGAGCACGGTTGCCGCAAGTTGACAAATCGAACCGCACTCTTTCTCTTTGTCATCTTTGAAGGTTAACTAGTCGTCAAACTCACGAGTTGGTCTCAATAATTACGTCACTGTCAGGAATTCAAATCGTTCAGAACGACATTTGATAAATATCAACTTCCCCCTTCCTCGTGACTTTTAAGAACACGGCCCAAGAGTCCTGGAGGACGATTTAACTCGGAATTCAGGTACTTATCCTTTTGAAATTAGAAGATGGATATTGCCTGTTAGGAACATATATTGTGACAGGTAAACTATTTTGTGAAAAGTAAAACCAGGATAGACGAAAATTATAACAATGTTATAATTTTCGTCTCACATGTCATGTGAGATTGGGAGTTGGATCAACACAATGAGTGACATCAACACATGTCATGTCATTTGTCCATGTAAGGTTTTTCAAAACCTTATATTAATCGGGATGCAGCCAATAAAATTTATTATTTTTGAGAAAATTCTTCCATCATTTAATGATGGAAGAATTTTCTCAAAATGGCAAAAAACGAAGGTTTTGGCCTTTTAACTTTTTTTTTTCTATACATTAGTTCTATGGTAAGTATATCCTCAATTTCGTCATGCTGGTACTCGGGGGGTCTATCCATTAATTTGAAATAGGCAATTATTGCCTCTTTCAAATTAATGGATAGACGTATCTTCTGTGATTTACCGATTTGGGCCTCGTTGTTGGGGGTTGGAGTCGAAAATAGAACCGTAGTTTCGAGTTGTTTCCACCAAATTGAGGTATCATTGATTTTCGACTGTTGACTATGCGCAGAGGCGTTTTTAGCAGACTTGACACTCTAATATCAGGAGTTTTATAGCGTCGCTTATTTTTTTTTCTTTTACACCAACCGTTTGAGGCATCTATTTGCCAACGAAGGGATGACTTCACTCGACGAAATTGGTTCGTTAATCTTATAGTTAGCTCCGGCACGATCCCGTCTATCCATTTTCCCTCCCACGTGGTCTAGACGGCAAATCAAAGGCTCGTAAAACCGTATGGGGGAATGGAGCCAGAAATTTACACAGAAAAAAAGTACTCCGACCAGATTGTGATATACGACTTTGTCGGGTCTAATGATTCGTGTGTGCCGGCGGATTGTTTTGGTCGAATCGCCAAAATAGATTGGTATGGATTTTACGAAAGCGCCCGAAGGGCGATTGTTTTCTGGTGAAGTTGGACTGGGTTATTTGAACGAGTTTGGGCCATTTATATCGTTGGACTGCGAAGCGACAGTTTCTGGATGTTGGCAATATCGCATCGAAGTTATCTTCCACGAGAAAAAAGCTTTCATTCTAGAAATCGTGCTGATTGATTTTTTCTGTTTCTAGGTAAGTCAGCCACGTCCAAAAGCCCTTGTGAATGCGTAAGTACTCTTTGACGTCTTTTCCTGTTACTGTTTACCTGCTCATAATGGACGTGCCTAATCTTGGCCGAAGGGTTTGGTTCCCCCTTAAATATTTGACGACCATTTCTTCTGTTATCTTGGA
Source organism: Pilophorus perplexus (assembly GCA_955831195.1). Lineage (NCBI taxonomy): Eukaryota > Metazoa > Arthropoda > Insecta > Hemiptera > Miridae > Pilophorus > Pilophorus perplexus. The sequence continues at coordinate 10,695,038 of OY037009.1, forward strand.
AGTGCAGGAAATGTGACGCCTTGATGCCTGGGTCTTCAACGAATCGGCGCCCTTAGTTTCAAAAAGATCACTTTGCCTGTCTGTTTTTAGAGCACGTTCAATAATAGTGGGGTCAGAGAACTTACGGTCTGATTGACAGCTTTGGTGGATTACGCGCATTTAAAATGGCTCGCCCCCTCGGCGATAAAATTAGGGGGCATGAAAGGGTCGTGCGACAGGAAGAGGGCAGTTAGGAAACAATCGATATATCGAATCGGGTTGAGTCAGTCCGGCAGTCGGCGCCAATGAATCATCGCGTCTCAATCGATTCGGTCGTCTGGTGTAATTTCCTTTTTCGTAACGGAAGCCCGGCTTTCCACTGGCCACTTGATTAGTCACGTTGGGTTCTGCACCGGCTGATTTCCCCTCCAGGGCGTCAAAACCGGCCCTGACACCGTGCAAATGACTGGGTGATAGAATCTGCATGGGGGCAGATGACTGACAGGCTCCCCCAGAGCTGCCGTTAAGTGGATAAATAAGGTTGATCAATCCGTCCCAACGGGCCTCTTCCCATCCAAAGTGGGAGCCATCACCGGGACAGCCCCACATGTCACTTTGTGCCCCTTCGACGTCACTTGAGTCGAGTCGTGGGGCGGATTTGAGCTTTTCAAACAGTATTTCTTGTCATAGTGTGTAGCGGTTCCATCACAGTAAACCGCAATACTGCAAATCTGAGATTCTTATGGCTTATCCTGCCACTGCGGGAGAAACCGTGGATATCCCAAACTGCCCTACTCTGGAGTCGTGCCTCTTATGGATGGCTCCTGTGATAGTACTCTGACGAGGCTCTCCTGTTCCAACATCCCCATTGACGCTCTGATCGTACATCCCATGACTCACGATCATTCCCCATCGTTGCCAGGATGTAAACATGAAAATACTGTAGGTGGCAGAAAAACATACTGTAAAACGTTAATAAAAAATTTAAAAATACTCAGAAAATCCGTATCATAAGGTGTTTTATATGTGATATATCGTCCAATTAATACAAATTCTATCAGAAAATCCGTATGTATAGAAACACGCTCCTGGAGTATGAGGAGAGAAGCGTTTGGGTCGAGAAACCCGCTGTACCCGATGCTGGACTGGGATGTGATGCTGGATAAGAATGTAGAGCTATCAGTTTGGGTTAGGGATGGAAAGACCGTGACCGGATATAACCGATATATTTCTTTTTAATATCCGAATAGATTGTGGCCGGATAGAAGTGGGTTGAAATATCCAGTAACCAGATAAGTGTATCGGATATCGGTACTTTTTCAAAAATTCTGAAAAACCAAGATATTTGTATGAAAATACAGCAGTAGACGAGATGGTCGATCTCGATTCGATTTTCGATCTCGCTCGCTAGCTACCCCGTGATCGTCAACTGTTTATATATAGGTACTTCATTGTTGTTCAGAGCGGTCAACGAAGGAGTTTAATTGGGAGGGTTTTGACGCGGATTTGTGATAATAATTATAAAATTATTTTATTTGTATTACTATGAAATCCATTAATAATAAAATAAAAGTCACAACGAAGTCCTGAATGAATTAAGATGAAGATCACGGATATATTCGTGTATACTGCTGTCACAGATAAAATTAATAGTTTAATAATAAAATCACCGACCATAAAATGTATCACAGAATAAGTTCAACCTCAACCCTTTGTTGAAAAAAACTCGACTCAAAATTACCTGATTCGGGTCATGTTCCAATAGGTATAGTGCGTAGACATGGGTCCAGAGTTGGAGGACAAAAAGAACTTTGTCTGTGGAGATGATCGCTACGTTTCAGCTGTAGGAAAGCGTGACAGTGACTGATAGACCTCGAACCATTAAACGTGTAGGAAATTCTGACAGTTGACTCTTCTTGGTTCAACTGGTATGAATAAAATAAAGGTTCACTCTCCTGAGAGCGCATGCAGCGTCAACTCCACTCAGCTCTTTCCCTCGGACTCTGCTCGATCAGCTTCCACGTGTTCGTCATATCTTCGTGGAAAAATCCTCCTCTTATCGCTCATCTGTCCAGGTAGGCATTCCCAGGAGTGTGCTGGAAGGACAAGAAGAATCCCATTTCCTGTCCTTATCTCGAGTCTGTTGGGCCATCTACGCACGTGACCCTCTGGCGTTTTCCCCCATTCATCGGGCAGGACCTTTTTACGCCCTATAAATTTCCGAAGATCACTGATAATGGACGACCTCATATTGTCTCATTTCATTCTCGTTTAGCTACCTTTTCAACTACTAGAGAAACCTCAACCTGCAATGCCCGACACGAAAACCCTCCCCCAGTTTCTGGTTTTGCAACTTGACTTTATCGTGACACACTCGCCTGTTTTCTTTATTGTTCGGTGCAACCCAGTAAACAGTTGGCGTAGTTGAATGCTGCAGCCCAAACTGACTCTTTTGTCGAGAGGCACGTTCCACGGGGAAAGTCGTAATGTATCTCCATGACGAATTGTTTGAAACCGAATCGGTCAGTTGTGAAACGCGAGAGGGGAAATTATTTACGAGGATACAAAAATCAATTTGAACTTTTTTTTCGTTCAAATAAACTTCTACAGTATTCAGTTTTGAGGCCATTGACCTTTAAGGAGCAGGTTGATGGCTCCAGATAACCCCCATCTGATTTATAGAGCCAATCATAGAAGGCTGTTATATATAAAGGGATCCTCCGTTCCGACGAATCACTTCGAATTAAACCCAACTCAGAACTATTGAATCAGTTATTGACCCTTCCCTCATGGCTTGGAGTTGACCTCAGTTTACAAGGAGAGAAAAGGTTTTTTTCTCAACCGGAATCAGATTGTGCGGGAAAAAGAGGGAACCGCCTGATTGGTCCGTTCTGAAGGAATGAAGACCAATAAAAACTAGGAGAGGAAGTCCTTTGAAATGTGGCGCCAGTATGTTTTTAGGGGAGTTGCCAAGTTGATGAAAGTATAAAAGGTGCCATCATCCAATAAATGATACGGTGACATTAAAACTTCCGTTTGACATAATGACACTTAAGAAGTACCGATTGGATGATGGTTGGAAATTATATTAACTGCTTTGTGGAGTTGACGATTTGTGTGAAATGACTTGAATTATATTTCTCGTCACTGTCGAACGGGCTTAAGGTGGTAGATGTTGTTGGCTGATGAGTCGTCTTCCTGAGATGTACATCAACGACATCTCAAAGCTGCTCAGTCAGATGGAATATTCAGAATCAGGTACTTAAGGCCTTAGCATCAACAGAAGCTGGTTAAGAACTTTTAAAAGTTAAGATCAGGATACACTGAAGACCTCAAGATCAACCAAAATCTGCTCAAGAACGTTAAACACTTGAGAACAGGATCTTATTAAAACCTCAAGATCACCAGAAGCAGCTCAAGAATTTTGAACGCTTGAAATCAGGATCCTGTCAAGACCTGGAGACCTCCAGAAGCTGCTTAGGAACTTGAGGCCACTCAAGACTTATAATCTCAAGATCCTCTGAAGCTGCTCAAGAACTTTGAACCCGTGAGACCAAAATCAACTCAAGACCTCCAGAAGCTGCTCCAGCACTTCAAAGACTTGAGATCAGGATCCACTCAAGACCTCAAGATCTCCAAAAAGCTGCTCCAGCACTTTAAGATCGTTAAGATCGTCAGAAGCTGCTCAAGAATTGCAAACGCTTGACACCAGGATCCAATCAAGACGTAAGAAATCCCAGTAGCTGCTCAATAACTTCAATCTGCTCAAAACCTCAAGATCCTCAAAGCTGGCCATTAACTTTGAACCCGTAAGAACAAGATCCATTAAAGACCTCAAGATCTTCAAAAGGCTGTTCCACCACTTCAACCACCCGAGACTTCAAGATCACCAGTTCAAGAATTAGGAACGCTCAGCACCCAAGTTTGCTCGAGATTTTCAGACCCACCTCAACTTCTCCACAACCTTTAAAATAGCCGTTAAACTCATTTTGCTGCTTTTCTTGTCACCCACTCGTACTTCTAAATGGGATCAAATCGCTCTCGAGGGAGATCCCCAGAAAAGTATCACTCCCATTTCCACCCTAATGCTCCATCATAAACCATGGCAGACAGGAAGTCGTTCGTAGACGTCACCGGGGTTAATAGACGTAAAAGGAAGACACAATATCATACTGACTTTTAGTCCAATTATTTCTACCAGCTTCACAAAAGAATAATAGCCGCCGTAACATGAGGGTATTAATTAAATCCCATTGGTGACGGCGCATCAAAAATAGGAACATAAACGATTACGTAAAACGTGCATTTAAAAGTGTTGGGATTTTCAGTGGCGTCTACTTTGTAACATTCTCCCCGACTTGTCGGCGAATGGGCCGCAGATGTCAGGACCTTGACGATGGGAGCGCTTTATTCTTCTTTTTTTCTTCTTCCCGTTTTTTTTTTTTTTTTTCCGACTTCTTTTGATGCAGTTCTGAACGCAAATAAAAGACCAAAGAAAGAGAAGCCGGTCTCTCCCGAGTGTGTCATGTGGATATAACGATATCTCGGGCAAAAAAGAAGCCGGGTGAAAAAATAACTGTTGATCCTGCTATGCGAGCACCAGATGGCTTGGCGGGGCTTGAAGGCAAAATGAACTTGGTACTTGAATAATAATTATTAAAGTACCAATTATTGTGTCCTTGGTTGCATTTTGAACAAATAACTCTTTGGAGACGTGAGTGAGGTCAGGGAGAAGATGTTGCTTATGGGAATTCAATTGAGGGTGTTGAGGCCTATGTATGTTCTGAAGGCGCCTACTCTAAATTACGCCGATTCTTGTGGTTAGAGGATTGGGACTGTGTGTCAAGTTAGAATTCCCATGGTCCACACTCGAGATGTCGAGGGTTGTTCTGCTGGGGTCAGCCGACAGGGTCTTGATGAGGCAATGGGGGCGAACAGTGTGCATTCAATGCCGCCTCCGATTCCCTCTGACCTTTCCACAGATGTGAGATCACGGGGGAATTCTGGGTTCCCCAAGTTCAAGCCCAATCTCGTGAATTCGGACAAGGGTCTCCAGGCCCTCCCTGCCCTTTTCCTGCCTAAATGGAGTGATAGGACTGGATAAAGATGCTGATCGCATGAAATAAATGGCGATTTCCGGAGGGTACGAGTAAGACGTTTTGTTTTTTAACGTTTTCATTAGCCTTCTGAGTAAATTTAACAGAAAACGCTGCAAATTTTACACAAGCGTTTATTATTCTTTGATATAGGTAGGTTACTTGTGTGAAAATCAATTCACAATGTGTGTCAATAAAAACAAATGTTAGAATTTTTTTTAAATGTTTTTGTTTTTTAATTTTTTTTACTCGGAAAGTATTTGACCTGGAACCATTCAAAAATCCCATTTGTAGCCCCATGGAAGCCCTAGAGATCCCCCACAGTGAAATCGGATCGTTCCGGGACCCCCAAAAATGGATTCTACGTCCAAAAATACTTCGAAAACAACACCTAACTCGATCCCGTAGCCAAAAGCCTTCAAAAAACTCCTCCCGTAGTCCCATTTTAGCTCCATAGCGCCACACGGGTTTGGGCGATCGTGCTGAAAACCTTGCGGGCACAACTAGATAGTGATGCAATTATTTTGTCAAAATTAAAAAAAAAAAATCGTACTGCCCAAAACGGCCCAGACAGCGGACGGCGGACGGACATTTGGTTTTTGGAATCTAGACCTCTTGAAATGAATAATGTCAAATTTTGAGGCCGATCAGAATTTTCGACCCCCGTCGCGATTACATAGGCGTATTATTCCAAGAATAATAAACCAAAAGTGTTGGATACGTGGAGTTGCTGTTGGATATGTGGCATTGGAGCACGTAAATAATGGTTAGATTAGTGTAGTTGCTGTAAGAAATTGTGGTTAAACCGATATAAACACCCCGGGTTGCTGTTGGATACGTGGCGTTGTTTTACCTAAGCATTTGTGTGGTGTTCACATCTTGTTGTTTTTGTCGTCTAAAAACGAAATTTCTGACATTACTATGATACGCGTCGCAAAAATTAGAATCGATTAATGTAGAAATCTCATTTTCGACAAAATGTTGGATATGTGGTGATGCCTCTTAAGCGACCACGATATTAAATATTACTTACATTACTCAAAATCTCAGCTCCCTCGAAGTACTTTGCCATCATTGACTGACAACATGGTTTCCTGTTATTTATCATTATTTTATCATTTATTTGACTTATCTTTGACTATGTCGTATCTGTTGCTAACTATGTTGTTATTCAGCTCTTCAAGGCGGTTATAACCTCGATTTGATTTGTCTACCATAGAAAACTTTTAAGAAGTGGTCAGCAGGAATATAGCAGGTATGACTTGTCTTGAAAGAAAAATGTATCGATCATAAAATCTGAAAACTCATTGGAAAAACGTTTAGCAATCGATATTCCAACTAATCGACTTTTTCGATCAATACATACCCATTCCTTCCCTCACTCTGGGTTCTGAACACCGTGGTCTGGGGGGATTCCCCACAATCCTGAAGCCGGAATTCGCTGAATTTCAAGTCAAGATCCGGGAAATTCATACCTTCCTGATAACTCACTTTCATTGCTTGCTATTACTCACTTTACAGAGTTGAAAACTGCAATAGGGGCAAACGGATTAGACCAACCTTGCTCGGTGGCACGGCCTAGTGTTTTACGACTTTGTTAACTCGTTGCGTGTGCCTTGTGCCCGCCGGAGGAAGAAACAGAGCAGGACAAAGTGTCATCGCCATCAGGGTCAGACCGAAAGAGAAAGGACGAGAAAACGGGAGCCTCCTTCGTTGGTCCTCCTGGGTCTTGAAATAGGCACTGATACTGCTGGGAATTGCAACGGGTTGTGGTAAATTCACCAGGACAGAAAAGGAACGAATGTGGAGAAAATGCCAAAAATACATTTGAAAAGTGTAGCAGTAAAGGCAGTAAGCTAATATTTGGGCCATTCTACAGAAATTAGGAAAATTCATGCCCGAGACGTCTTCTACTGTTAATTTTGGTTTTCCAGCTTTTTTATTTCTATCTTTTTTGCAGTCGTATTAGTATTGGTCCTATTTATTTTGTTCGTTTTTCGGCGATAAATTTACTGTAATTATTATTATTTTTAAAGCAATTAATTAATATACCTATCAATTACATATTATTTTTTACTGGTAAAAAAATTTATTTTGTGGTAAAATTATTGTTAAATTATGCTATTTCTTTACAATTTTCCGTTTCTGTTTTCGTCAATTTTTAACATCGTATTTTTCTGTGGATTAAAAATGATTTTCCTCATGTGCCCACCAAGCTTCGCTTTGCCAGACTAATGAGGTGTCTGTGAACGTTGGCGTGTGCTATTTCTGGGCTTGAAAGTCGAATTCTTGCGAACTAATCCAGAAATAACTCTACTGGAACTGGGTCGGAATTTTCTTTCCCGCGACGAGAACCAACCTCCCCTTAAGGGAAAACCTTCCGTGGAAAAGGAGACGGCCGAGGGCATTGGCCCCTGCAGAGTTTCCCGGGCTAGTCGAGTAGGAGATCTCCAAGGGTTGTTCACCCCTTGTGGAAGTTGTCATGACAACGTCATCCCCTCCCACGCAGCCCTTCGGAGTCAGCCACACCCCGGGAGTACCGGCTGGAATCCTAGGATTCTCGCCTTCCCCCGTCTCTTCATTAACTGGGTTTCACTCCCCCAAAACCATTTCTAAGCCAAATAAGAAGACGAGGAAAGTTTGTTCAAAGTTTGTATGAAATTCAAACACTCGCCTCAAAGTTATTACAGCGAGAACTTTGAAAATAAGAACATTCAATTATTCCGTTGAAAATCTCGTCATTATTTTCAAATTTTAGAATCGATTCCTGGCAAAAACTTCACTTTTTTTTTCTCAAGCCACTTCAAAGGCCTTCATCAATCCCGTTGCCGGATCCGAACGAGCTTTCAAATGCCACTAGACGTTCGATCTTCGATCAGGTTTGCCAGATCAGGTCCGTTTTGTCTGCCATTCAAAAGAACGAGTTTTGCAGTCATTCACACCGGCGACGGGGAAGTCTACTGACCCATTTCGTCCACGAGGGGCGTCAACTTCGACGAGGGAGTGATAGTTAGGAGCGAGCACAGCCGGGGGGGGGGGGGGGGGGGGCAGTTTCTCCAATATAATTTTTTGGCGACTTTAACAATAAAAATGGAATGGGCCTTCACCATCAACCTCGATATTTTCGTTTCATCCAGTAGCCGATGGAAGGTTAGGTTGCAAAAGAGGCCTGAGAGTGCGAACTGTCAAGCGAGTGTCTACATCCTTGACAGTCTTATCCTTGCGTCTACATTTATAAATCTTGGAACCAAAAGGTCTAATTGCCGAAATGAATTTTATCAATGAATTAATTGCAATTAGTACTTTAAACTAACAATAAGTTCGTTTAATTAATTTAAATAACTAAATTGACTTATTACGAGGCCCCCTTGTCAGAGTGCTAGTTGATTTAAATAACTAAATGAACTTATTATTATTATTTTAAAGTATTAATTAAAAATTAATTAATTGATTAAAATTTATTTTGGGATTTAGGTCCTTTGGCCTCAAGAGGCTCCAATTCTTGAACTATGATTCTAGTCTGTGAATGGCGAATAGAAACAGAAACATTAGAAAAGTGAGAAACAGTTTATTGAATGTGTATGTTTTTTTTAATTTAATTTTTTATTAATTGGAAGAGGTGTGGAGAGTAAGAAAGAAATGACTAAGAAAATGACTTAGAAATGAGTAAATTACATCAAACAACAATAATTATTGAGTAATTATTACATTACATCAAATTTTGATGTTTGATTCCAGCTGGGCATCACTTACGCTTCTTGGCTTTTTTTATCAGCGTGTAGCGGCCTGCTGCCACGGTATATTCGGCTCTTCGTAAACAAACATGGTCGCGCCATTAAATTGTTTAGTCTGAGAACCGACGATACGGGTTTCGACTGATAAACACGAATCTCTCATCAGATTTCCTCTCATCTCCTTCATAACCCAATCACCTTAGCTTGTTACTGGAATTTTGCTCGTTCACCTGTCACGCTAGTTACGTGCACCTTCTGCATCCCACCAGCCTTCGGGCGACAGATTGCGAGGGAAACGTTCATTAAAACCCCGAGAGTTTCTTACGTTCTCCGAGAAGGACTCGAAAAAAGGAACACACCGAGAAAACGGTTTTTTGTTTTGTGCGAACCTCCTGACTCACCGGGCAAGGTCGAGCCTCCTGGCGTTTTGTGCACCTCCGGACTCTTTGTCCTGTGATGGTCATTGAAGTAGAGAACTTGAGCCAAATGGCTTCTTCGCGTGAACGTGGTTCTATTTCACGCTTTCCTTGGCTGTCCCTACTTACCAGATATTTTCAACCATCAGGCGCTGGAATTTTAATAAATCGAAGCTGCCCCGCCAATATGACCAATCAACGCTCGACATGGAAACGATTCCAGTTTATCGGTTGCATTCGAAGGTAAATAAGGAAGTGTTCACTTGCGGTTGTGTTTTTTTACGATCGGTTCTGCGTAGTTCAAGGCCTCGCCCGTGAAACACTACTCCTGAGCTGACGGCAGCCTTTTTGTGGTGCAACTCTAATGACTGGGTGAACCCCATGTACTGCGCACAATGAAGAAAAAAAAAGCGAAGAAGTGGATTTTCTGTTTGTAAAGAACTTCTTCGGTGTAAAGAACTTCTTCGGTAAAGAACATAATATGTTCTTTATAAACATAATCGTTATATTATAACGATTGCCTAATTTGGAAATTTAGGGCTATATAAAAACCTTCCAGGTGTAGAAAATCTTAGGAAAATCAGTAGGGTTCGGCTAAATTAGAGAATAGCCTCGTGGGTCTATGGATGGGGGACACCCGGATTAGTGGGCTGTGGGGTCGAGTTAGGTGTCGTTTTCGAAGTGATTTTGAACGTAGTATCCATTCTTGGAGGTCCCAGAACGATCCGATTTCACTATGGAGATCTATAGGGCTCGCATGGGGCTACAAAATTTGGGATTTTTGAAGGATCCCAGGAGGTCAAATAATATTTATTATATTCCAAGTGAAAAGAAAAATTAAAAAAAAATTAGAAAAAACTTTTCCAAAATATTTTTTGTTGACACTGAATTAATTTTCGCACGATTAACCTATAAAAAGAATAATAAACCGTTATTAAAAATTTGCAGCGTTTTACATTCATGCACCTAACACGTTTCAATTCCTTGGATCTCGCGATTCCTAGTTGTACATATCCAGAAAAATATCCAGGCGCTAGATGGTCTACAAACGCTGTGAACTTTTTAATTCGTCAAGCAAATCTTTTCGTGGGACTTGAAGTAAAAAGTTCTCAAAACTTCCCTGGGGGTAAAATCTCTTTCTGAGAGTTGTCGAGAGCACCTGAAACTCTTTGCGACGCGGCCTTTCAGGAGACACTTCGTTTAACTCGAAACAACATAAATGGCAAGGAGATTATTTATCTTTTAATTGCTAGCAGAGCTGTTTCGCTTGTAGTTCGCGGTTCGTTTGCCGGCAAGAGAAAATCCAATCTGACAATCTTAACGGGAAACTACCTGTCATGTTGAGAAAAGTTGAGAACTTCCTTCGACCAAACGACTTTTCTCGGGAGGAAGATTGAAAATGACCACACGCGAAAAACCGATGAGCTCACTCCGCTTTATTGATGCGAGCAGTGTTGGCCGCATCAATCAACGGCGATCCCGGCGTTACATATTGAAGAGGCTCCGGCAAGTGGAAAATTATGATCCGACGGTGAGGGCAGGCCCTGTGGAGGCGATAATCGGCCAGTCAGGATTTAAACGATCTTCACAGCTTCAATAGGCTCCAAAGACTTCGCCGACCTTCCTTGAAGAATTCTCCTTTGACTCCTAAACGGGCCTAATGAGGTCGTAAATCCTGAGAGGTGACGTCATTTTCAGACCGAAACTTGTGGGTGAGTTGTAACGAAGATTTAAACGCCTCCAGTGTGAGAAGGGAGGATGCACTAGAACAATGAGCTATACAAGGACGGTTGAAAATCGCAGTTTTTTCCTCTCCAAACCCGTTAAAACCAGTTAAACCTTTTCAACTGGTTCTTAATCGTTTTTCAATCATTTCAAACATTTTTGTTTTTGTGTTGTTTCAAAACCATTTAACCATCAATCATAATCATCTGGTGATTATGAGGATATTATTTCTTCAGCCTCCGCCGAACTTTGAGCCACTATTTAGCAAAATATCAACGCGTGTTCACCAATGCAGTTATGGCCAGGTATCTGGCAGCACTGTATGGATATGGAAGTTGTATAGGTAGGGTGACCATAATTTCAAGACAAAAAAAGACTACCCTTTGGAAAACAACTATATTACTTTATATATCATAATATATTTAACATTGTTATAGGTACCATTATAAGTATATGTTATGTTTCATGTTAAGTACCTAATTTTCAAAATATACTTTTTTCTTATAGGAAGTTCCACAGCATGGTTGGTAACAACAATAAATTGACATAGGATAAGGAACTAAAATAAGCAAGTGATATTAAACAAACGGACGTAGCAAACTAAAAAAATTGTTTTTCAACTCAATTTTTCAGGAATTCATTTTTTTTCTTTTTTAAATCCATCAAAATATTATTTTGCAGAGCCGTGAATGGCTTTGAGCAGCTGTTTGTGATTTTTCAGAAACTCAAACATCTCTAAAAAAATTTTCTCAAAATTTTGGTAAATCTGAAAACCTCTTTCAAGGTCTCAATGCCTAATCTGGATTTTTCCAGACCTGTAACTTCCAATAGTAGGACTTCGGGAGTACCACTTCAAAAAAGGAGTAGGTACCATTACTCTATTTTCATTACTCTATTACTCTATTTTCATGTATCCAAAAATATGAGAGGACCCTAACTCAAAAAGTAGTACCTGTCCTCCCAAAAGGAGTACCTCTGGTCACCCTATGTATAGGAAGAGAACAGGTCTCGCCTCTACACGAGATTAACGCTGCAAAGCGAAATTTCACATTCTCGCCCTGTTCGCTGACACAGTACAATCACTGCAAATCCCCCACCAGAGAACACTGAATATTAGCTTTCTAATCTGGTTGCACACGGGGTCGTATCGCTTCGGATGGGAATCGTGTTCGAGGGTGTTATCGCATTAAAAGGATCGCCTCCTCTACGGCTTCCTTTGAGGTTTCTGTTTGTTTTGGAATTTTTTCCTTCTTCATTCGTTCGAGAAGAAACAGATCGTGTTTACTCGTGACCATCCGATTAGTTAGCTCTGGAGAGCCCTTTCTACGCATTTATTCAACCACACCCGCGTTAATCCCAATATGTTCTTCATGCATAATTCATACAGTCGTCCCATTGATAAGCATTGAATTTGAATAAGTCTAGTGGATTGCTAGAATTTAAAAAGTTGAACGGTTTCTTCAGATGGTCAGAACTGCAAGGGATTAGTTGGCAACACTGGTTATTTGTGGACAAGACCCATTTCCTGACTGCGCAAGGAAATGTGAACTAATACCCTGATATTACCTGTCGTCTTTTTGCCATTTCGGGGGGTTCGCTTCATATATGTTTTTTCCTCCTTTTTGGTAGCCGGAGAAGAATAACAAGAGGTCTCTTGTCCCCGAGATTTTACTGAAGGAGGTATTGGATAAGGGAAAGCCAATTCGCAAAGGTCCTCAAGAGGAAAATAACCCTGGGGGCGTCCCTGCGTAATCTCATTGGCCGAGTGATACCTCCGACCCTGGAGGGGCTTCCTAAATGCTTTTCTGTCTTGTATAAGGCTCTCGCCTCAGTGTCTATCTCCATCTAGCGGGTGATCCAATATCATCCCCAATAACAGAAAGGGACCTTTTTTCCAGAGGATTTCCTCTGCTTTACAGAACAGGGTCAGTGGAGTTCTAAGCCTCGCTTGAATGTTATCCAACAGTATCAAATCCGCATGTGAACCTTAAGTACCTAAAGTAGATTTTCAGCAGCCTTTTCTTGCCTCCAAAATTACATCAGTGAGGCAAAATCGCTGCAAATTGTACCGAAGTGTTTATTATTCTTTTGTTTAAATACTGCAAAAATTACTTCTACGAAAATATGAAATTGGTTGAACAGATTGAAATCCCATGTGTACACCATGTGTATGTGCGTTTGGGCAAATAACAGATTTCCAAAAGCGGATGATAAATCCAAAATTGCCACGAAAACGTTACCTTATTCAACCTTCGCCAATAGATCATTTGTTGTCAGGATCCAACAAATTTTTTGTTCATGTAGGTAGTCAGTGACCATTTTTATTGAGTGTCCATCCTAGTGACGGTTCGATACTTCGATGTTTCTTTCCAATATTTTTATTTATTCCAATCTTTCGATAAGATAAAAAGAAAAACGAATTACCCCATATTCGCAAACGCTTATCCATAAAATTTATGCATTTAAATGCATGTTTGAATTTCTTTTTTCTCCCACATTTTCCGATCTGTGACAATGTGTCCTCCTCCTCCGGTGGGGCTTCAATATAGTAGACTAGGGTGCCACCTCCTTATGGCTTCAGCCAGCCAGCTCCCGACCGTATCCCACCTAGCGTCAGACCCCTTCTATTTTATGTTTATCTAGGTAAGAAACAATGTTTCGTCAAAAAATCATTTTTTTTGGAAAAAATTTATATTCGTTCTGGAGTATATAACGAGTCGGGAAACAAAAGGATTTGCCTCAAAATCGATTGCAAGTGTTTTTTTTTTAAATCCCAAACAGGGGCAGTCCGTACCTTAAAATCCGCCACCAAATCGACCGCCTCCTCAACAGCCCTCTTCATCTCCTCTTTCCACTCCTTTTCGAGTTGAAAGCCGATTACTTTTTCGTATGGCTTGAAATTATTGGGGAATCGCATGTTCATTAGACCACAACAACGTCTGGACCGAAGCTAAACCAACCCCTACATTTCGAAATGCATACACAAGCCTGAGGTTTAGATCGTATGTTTTCAGGTGCTTACTTCTTGTCTGTTGTATCCAATTGTTTACCGTTCACGTAGGATGATTGAGTAACACAGCCACAACAAGTGAGTTCTATCTTGCTGGCTAAGCCAATACGAGAAACAACAGATAATTCCAAGTCCCCACCACAATCCGTGCAGCAAACCTTGGCCGAAAGAAAATTCCAAAAATCTTCCACATTGATCAGGTCTATGGTCTTGGAGGAGTGATGTGAATCATAGTCACTCAAAAGCAGCCCAATCTTTCGACTTTCCGAAGCGGTGAACGTCTTGTCTTCATTTTGCGGTGTTGAGCTTCCAGCATCAGGGGTTGTTTCCTGTGATTTTCCAGGACCAGGAGAAACACAAGAAGCATCACCCAGAACACGTCGAAAAACACCATAACGACCCGGAGGAATGGAATGTATTTTTTTTAAAAATACTCTTAGGTTTTGTCATTACGGGACAGTCATCAGTGATGACTCATCACGGAGCAAAATATAAACAAAACGTGAACCAAACATCTCGACACAACCAACCCTCTGATAAAAAGAACTATTTCGATAAGGTGTTGCTGTTTTCACTTTTCCCTTCCTTAGTAATGTACAGTCCATGGCGGTAAGTGATTACAGCCACTTTTGGGATCAAGAAATACGTTTATGAGCGGATTTCGTATCCTTTTCAGAAAAACGCTTCTCCTGAAAAATCGACTTTTTTCACACATATAACCCAGTTATTACTGAACGATAAGTCTGAGTGTTGAAATTTTTTGCAGCAGGTTTTTAGTCTTATAATACGTCTTTTGAACAAAGAGAATTTAAAAAAAAAAAAAAAAAAAAAAATTAGGAAGCTCCTGGCAATTTTTCAAAGTTAGAAAAATTGATCGGTTTTTACACTAATTTGTAAAATCGATTGTATACATATCGATCATGCTATCAAAAAGCTCAAAATTTCGTGGAAACGGGTTGAGAAGTTTAGGATTTATTGGGTCTCAAAGTTGGGCATTTTCATAGGGTAAATCAAAATTTTTTGTTACCCCCTTCCTCAAAGAAATACTGGATAAATAAATTCCTACAGAGAACGCTGCAAATTTTACACAAGGGTTTATTATTCTTTGATACAGGTTTCTTGTGCGAAAATTAATTTTACGTCTATAAAAAAACTTTTTGTTAAAAATTTTTTTACTCGGAAAATATTTGACCTCCTGTGATTCTTCAGAAATCCGATTTGTAGCACCATGAAAACCCTATTGATCCCCACAGTGAAATCGGATCGTTCCGTGACCCCCAAAAATGTACTCTACGTCCAAAAATACTTCGAAAACGACACCTAACTCGATCCCATTGCCGAAAACCTTCAAAAACCTCTACCGTAGCCCCATTTTAGTCCCACGGGTTTGGGCGATCGGACTGAAAACATTGCGGGCACAACTAGATGGTAAACCAAGTGTTTTGCCAAAATTTCAGATTAAAAAAAAAAAATCCTACTGACCAAAACGGTTCGGACGGCGGACGGACATTTCGGTTTTGGAATCTAGACCTCTTGAAACGGATAATGTCAAATTTTGAGGCCGATCCGAGTCGTCGATCTTCGTCGCGATCTGAAGGTGTATTATTCCGAGGGTAGCCCTCTTTTTTTTTGAAAATTTTGATTGTGCCAACTGAAATTAACAATCCCCATAAACCTACATATCAGCCAGACTGTATTTGACCTTTCATCCTCCCCTCCCCCCTTCCCCTCTCTCACTATTCAGCATTATGGAATGAATTTGATTAGTGACCCTGAACTGCACCCTCGGGAGTGGATATGAATTGGCAAACAGCACAATGAACAGCTCCGGTGCCATTGCCTTGCGGTAGGGCTTCCCACCAGGGCGTGCCCGGTTCCATAAATAAGGAAAAGCTTCGGGGGTTTTCTCCTAAATTGAAATGAACCTTCGCGGAGGATGAGCTCGGGGGGTGAAACGGTAGATGCTGGGAATAATCGCCCGCTGGAGTTGTGGCTATAAATAATTCACCGGATCTCACTCTGAGGGGATTCTGAGCAGGATGAGAAGGATTAAATGGGAGAACAAAACTTCGAAAAGAAAGGAAACCGAGGGAATACAGATCTACGAGAAAAATATTTCTTAGTATGAATTTTTAATTTTTCCCCCAATTTTAAAAGATTTGTGATGGTTTGAGTGATAAACTCAAAAACAAAATAAACTTTTGGAAAAATTGCCCATCTTTGGTGGTCGGTTTCGGCCAGGCGGCTTGCGTCGATAGGTTAGGGTTCTCATTTGACGCAGAATTTTGTCCTCTTGAAAAAAAAAGTATAACGTTTTGTCAGACGCTTTCTTCTCGGTGAAAATGACTGAAAACCAAAAATAGTAAATCAAAACGCGGGTTTGGGCCTCCAAAAGTTAAGCTCAACTCCCCCGACACTGGAAACTAGCATTCCTCACATTTGGGCGCAATAGGAGCGATCAAAACTGTGGGGAATTACCCCCACGTCTATGGCTGTTACAGTATTGCCAGCCCGCCGGAAATAGTTCCGACGGGAGAGGCGGGTGGCGACACAATCGCGCTGTGGTTGCAGCGGGCCCCTCTTCTCCCGCGAACGGTGCAGCCCTCTCGTCCTTGGACGGGACAATGGGTCAAGGAACTTGGTCAGAGAAATGAGAAAATTCGGCCGAACATAGTTGAACTAGTAATGAACAAAGTACTCAGTACAGTTAGCACTGAGAAATTAGGTGTCTGAGCAGAGGAAATCACTAGTGAATATTTGGCGTTTTGAATTTTCCCGCGGTGGCACTTTTACTAATCCGCCAGAGTGCGCTCGCATAAGAAGTAGAGTGTAAAAAAAAATGACCAGCCAATGAGAGAGTGGTGCCACTTTTCCCACCTGATTCAAAGTTGAAATTTTCGAAAGTACCCTGGAAATTTGTATTACACTGTAGGAGTAGGGATTGACGATTTTTGTTTGAACGTGAAAAAATTGATTTAAAACGACGAAAAACTTGTTTATTTACATTAATTGTAAATTATATAAAATAATACTTCTCTCATGAAGGAAAAACTTCACTTATGTACTCAAAAAATGTGCTTTTAGAAATCATAATATTGGATCTTAGAAAGCACTCAAAGTTGGATCAGCCAATTTGCTTCTTGGAATAGTCCTGCTACTCAAAAGGCCCTCTCAGCTTCTACGGAGGTCAGTGGGATAGTCCTACGTGTTGTGGTTGTGCTTAATTGAAGCTGAATCACTGCTCCACAATTTCATTCCTCATAACTTTCCTCGTGGGATGAATATTATAGCCGATATTCCGTACTGAAGAAGGATGAAACCACGATTTCTAACATTTGGGGGAAAATGGTCAATGTTTGAAGAGGGTTAATCTCGGGGCCCATTGGTCCTAGAAAGCTGCCGTTGCGCTCAAATGGTAGCAAATCTTGTCTACTTGAAAATAGTATACAGTGACTTTTTCGTTAGGGCGCACATTTTTGAAACTAAAAGCCAAGAACTGAAAAAAAAAAAAAAAAAAAAAAAAAAAAAAAATCCGAAAATTTCGCGGTTTTTTGAGCATCCAGCATTTAGCACAAGGGTTTCGAAGCTGCTACCGTCCCTGACAACATTTAAAAATAATTAGAACGTGTCTATTTTTCCGTTCTAAGCTCCCTTTTTTTTTGTATACTAAATCCAAATGGTGGCCTCGGCTGCCTCCATTTTTGAACAGGCTCGTTTCTTTTTTAATTGTGGTCGATAAATCTTTTCGTATTTTCGGCACCGGCACCGGCTGGTTCATAGATTTCCGAATCCTTTCTTCAGGGGACTTCACAGTTTTCATCTTAGAGCACTTTCACTTAGCCTTCGAATTATTGTCCGTTGTTAAAAGATTTTTCCCGACAAGACTTGAGCAATTTACGTGCGAGGTGCAATTAATTCTCGAACCCCGGGATCCCGGGATTGACACCACGAATCCCGGGATTTCAAATTGGCAAAAATCGACCGGGATCCCGGGATTGCAATCCCTACGTAGGAGCCCAAAACTCACTGCTATGCCTTCAAATTATGAAGTTCTTTCAGAAAAAAGTATTAGTCGACATTCGGTTCCTGGCCCCATTTAATTTTTGCCTTTTACTGTTCATTTTTCGTTTGACATTACACTATGACGTTTCGCAATATTATAAATGAAATCAATCCTGATAGCCAGGCCCTCCCCTGCCGACAATTCGGTCAGGGAAGCTGAACTACCAGGAGAGATTTCAACGTATGATCCAGTTGACCTCGACTCCTTTGCCGACACTTTGGTTATGGAATCCGGAAAAGCTGAATCACATTGGGGTTTCTGGTCCTTTGTTGACATTTCAACTGAGGAAGCTGCAGCAGTTTCCCCAATTTTCACTGCGAGCCCAGAGCGAACTGGAACCGGCCACGACGTATCGTGTAGGGTTCCAGCAACCTCTCGGTTTCCCTTCCGGGATCTCTGCACCTTCACAACACCTCCACATGTCGAGCAAGACTGATGAGTGCGAGCATCCCCAATTTGTGGCTGCATGTTCCTCCTGTGTAGCATTTGCCTATTGCCCAGGATGGTAATGTTCCTATAGGTACTCCCTTCCTGTTCCTCCAAAAACAACGGCGGCGAAATCGTGAATTCACGCCACAGGCCTTCCGCCAAACATCTCCAACATCAGTTATTTTGGGCGTTCAAAAAAAAAAAAAAAAAACATTTCCAGCTTTTCGCCCCCCCCCCCCCCCCCCCTCCCCAGCGCGGACAAACCGCTTCATTCTGGCAATAATCCCTAAATTAGGCCCCCGGTAGCGCAGTGATAGCGTGGGGGACTATCAATCTGTTGCCGATGTAGGGGTCATGGGTTCGAATCCCATGGCGGGTGAGGGAGTCCCTTTGACTTGAAGTTTATACAAAACGCTTTCGCTCCACAAAAACCTCACTCGACTCAGGTTATATTGCGATACCATAATTGGGAAAATATGCAATTAAAGTTTTTTTTTTTTTTTACTCCCAATATTACGTGAGGACCCTAAGGGCGGAATTCATAGACGGTCCTCAAGCTTGAGGATCTCCTCAAAAGTGGCCTCAAGGAAGAATGAGCGACTTACGTTATTCATAGACGACAGGTTAGGACAGTTGAGGTGACCTCAAGTGGAGGAGCGCTTGAGGAGGCCTCAGAGGCTCCTCAAGCTATTCATAGTCGCCGTTGCTCAAGGAGGACCTCACCCTCATTTTTCGGACCTTATTCATAGACAGATTTGGTAGTTGAGTTGAGATTTTTCTTAGCTGGGATGAACTTCAAGGCGACCTCAAGTCAAGGTAACTGAAAACGTGCCTCAAGGCCCGTTTTTGGTTTATTATTGTTGGAATAATACACCTATGTTTTCGCGACGGGGGTCGATGACTCCGATCGGCCTCAAAATTTGACATTATCCGTTTCAAGAGGTCTACATTCAAAATCCGAAATGTCCGTCCGCCGTACGCCGTCCGCCGTACGCCGTCCGGGCCGTTTTGGGCAGTAGGAATTTTTTTTGACAAAATACTTGGTTTACCATCGAGTTGTGCCCGCAAGGTTTTCAGCCCGATCGCCCAAACCCGTGGGGCACTATGGGGCTAAAATGGGGCTACTGGAGGGGTTTTTGAAGGCTTTTGGCTATGGGATCGAGTTAGGTGTCGTTTTCGAAGTATTTTTGGACGTAGAATCCATTTTTTGGGGTCCCGGAACGATCCGATTTCACTGTGGCGATCTATAGGGCTTTCATGGGGCTAAAAATGGGATTTTTGAAGGATCCCTGGAGGTTAAATATTTTTCGAGTAAAAAATGAAGAATTTTTGAAAATTGAAAATTCCAACAAAAGAACTTTTTTTCTCGTTGACTGAATTAAATTTTTGCACAAGACTTGTGCAGGTTACTTAGTAACCTACATCAAAGAATAATAAACCCTTGTGTAAAATTTGCAGCGTTTTTACTTTTAAATTGTTGTTATGGGTCTGAACAACAAAATATCATAAGGCACAAATTTTACACAAGGGTGTATTATTCTTTGATATACGTTAGGTACTTGTGCAAAATTTAATTCTGTATCAATGAAAAAATTTTGAAAAAAAAAAAAAAAAAAAAAATCAGTCCAAACGATCTACAACAGATATTTTCTTCAAAAATATTTTTTACCCGGAAAATATTTTACCTCCAGGGATCCTTCAAAAATCCCATTTGTGGCCCCATGAAAGCCCTATGGATCGCCAAAGTGAAATCGGATCGTTCCGGGACCCCCAAAAATGGATTCTACGTCCAAAAATACTTCGAAAACGACACATAACTCGATCTCATAGCCAAAAGCCTTCAAAAGCGCCTCCCGTAGCCCCATTATAGCCCCATAGCGCCCCACGGGTTTGGGCGATCAGGCTGAAAACCTTGCGGTCACAACTAGATGGTAAACCGAGTATTTTGTCAAAATGTCACCTCTTGAAACGGATAATGTCAAATTTTGAGGCCGATCCGAGTCGTCGACTTCCGTCGCGATCACATAGGTGTATTATTCCCCGAGCTGTTGAACATTTCTGTGATTTCATCCCAGCACCGCTTCTTTTCCATGGGTGACGTCGTCGCTCCGCTTGTTTTCGATGACATCTTTATTTGCGAGTCCTCACGTAACTTCTTTCTTCCTCCGTGAAGAAAATTCGTTTGGATTTCTCACCCGTCAACGCGAATTCGTGCCGAGGAAAACAAAACAAAACTCTACCACTACTGCACCGAAAACGTTGCCGCAAAATGCGCCTGGGCGATCGGTTGAAACCTACGCGAATGGTATAACAGTACGGGACTGTTGTAACAGTATACCCCCAGGCCTGCCAATCCTGACTCAAAGGGCTCCTCAAGTGAGTTTGAGCTGAGGTCGACCTCAGCAGGAACAAATTTCTCTATGAATAACGACACCCAGAGATGTAAAATACCCGGGTATTCTTTTTTAAGGGTAAATACCCAGGGTAAATACCCAGGGTAAATACCCATTTTGGGTATTTAATAGGGTATTTTATCTTCAATGAATCGGGATCGCAAAAAAAACCACGTAAAACGTTCTTACTACTCGAGAGCCAGCCTCTACCAAAGTTTCAACAATTTTCGAGTTCAGGATCATCCTCTAAATGAAAGAAATACTCAAGTTCGATGGAAATCACACAAACAAACTGCTATAAAATCATATGCCACTTCCCACTGTACTTAAACAGCTGTAAAATTGACTGCTTTCATGGTCATTAAGTGCCCAAAAACCAAGATGCAATTAAATCTTTTCATCAACCATGTTTTGTGGTAAAAATAATCATTACAGGAATGACTTGAGGGAATTTATGACCTGCTTCCCTCATGCAGTGTTTATATTTTAAGGGGGGGGGAGGAAAGGGAGGAGTTATTAAATTCAAACTGAAATTTAAATTGAAATTCAAGGCTTCAATCTCCAGCTCTCTTTCTCAGCTGTGGTCTTTGGTAGCTCAGTTGGTTAGAGCGTCGCACTGGTAATGCGGAGGTTGTGGGTTCGAGTCCCACCTGAGGCCCGATACATTTTTCGGCCTTCCCCTTCTGATTTCTTGAAATAGCTTATAAATTCATAACTTGAATTTCAATTTAAATTTCAGTTTGAATTTAATAACTCCTCCCTTTCCCCCCCTTAAAAAAAAAAGTAAAAATAATCGTAAATTCAAGATGATAATGTTGGAAATTATTTATTTCCAGCTTTAAAAAACATGTAAATTTAAAAAAAAATTGCTCAAACTGTTTTTTGCATTTAAATACCTAGCATCATTCCCTCATCTCATCGAATGAAAGTTCGCTTGTAGATGAATCTGAATCTTCATCCTCATCCGAGCTGGACTCATCGTGAACTCGCTTCTTGGCTACATTTATTGGTTACGTTAAGTACCCTTTTTCTTCCTATCAAGTTGGACTCTTTGTTACAGTCATGGAGGACACACTGTAGGTACGTAACAATCGCGTCGTGAGGTAGGAAAGGGTAGTAAGGTGTGCAGAAATGGTCGTAAAACTGACCTTTTACTTGATTTTTTTTTTGCAAAACTTAAAAAAAATGAAAAAAAAAAAATTTTTCGGTATTTTTTTGGTTGGGTATTTAATGGGAAGGTATTTATTCGGCGATTGGGTAAATACCGGGTAAATACCCAGTTTGTAAATACCCTACCCACTGGGTATTTACCCCCTTTACATCTCTGACGACACCTTACTTTGAGATGAGGAAATTCTCAACTAAGATGAGACATTTCTTATCTTGAGGAACGTCTATGAATTCCGCCCTAAGTGAGGACCAATACCGTAAGTGTAAAAGCCTAATGGCTCCTCTTTTCTTTCGTTCTGCCCCCGAAAAAGCCGAAACTTCCCGCGACAAAATTTATCACCTTCGGGGAGAAGGAAAAGCCACAAGTCCTCGGACCAACTTTCTACAGTGTTTGTCCTGTGGGGGGTGAAATAAAGACGTAGATAAAAAGAAAATGAAAAGAACCGAAGGGGAACGGCTATATATAGCTGACTTGGGAAAATATATACCTGGAAAATAGCCACCTCTCCCATTATTTTGTGTATTTGGCTTTGTCCGGCTGTACTTGTTTTGTAATGGGTTCCGGTCTGAACAAAGATGCTGTATTTCGTGTTTATGTGGGATTTGCTGCATTCAGAAGGGTTCACTCCACAAAAATGTTGTCTTTTACACTTTTGAACACGTATTGACCTTTTTTTCTGTTCTGTTTCAGGTGGGTGTTCTGAAGCTTGTTGGTCGACATGGTTTGTATGGTCAGGGTAATTTTTCCGATTGGTCACACTCGAGAGTTGAGTAAACCTGTTTGAATAGGTTTTTTCTTTGGCGGTTTCCGAGTTTCAAAATCTGATTAGGTTGGACATGGTGTTTTTACGGGAGCACGTGCCTCGTCTTCTTACGTCAAGTTGTGTCATCTTTTGGGACCTCGCCTGACAAAAAATGTTCAACGTTAAGAGTTTTGAAAGTTTTTGGTGTTTTTACAATTTTAAGGCAAAAATACCGCTGAGGAGGTTTTTGTGTTTCGAAACTGCCAAGTTTATTCCTGGACTGATCCAATATTACAACCTTTTTCATCCTTCGAGCTCTTACATTGAACTATAGAGCCAATCTGTGGGGTCTCATGCCTCACATAATACATCCACGCCATTTGCCATCCGACGGGTTGAAGCGTTTGAATAAAAGAATACGTTCGAGGCAAAATGAATCCGAGGATCGAAACAGGCCCTGGAGAGCAACAGTTGGAAGAGGGGAAAAAAAGACGAACGAAGAAAAGAGAGAAAGAGAAAAAAAATGAAGACAGAAGAGCCAGCCGGGAGTTCAAGGCAATGAGCCACCATCAGTCAAAGTGGAGACCCGTGTATGGGAATCGGAATACCTAAAAGATCTTCAACTCTTCAACTAGACGTTGAACGCCGGTTAACCGTAGGGGCCACTGATTTAGGAACTTGATGAGAATTTGAGAACATTCCATAAGAATTTGAAGGTTGCTGACAAATGATATTACATTTGATGACGCCAAAAACGGCCCGACGCGTTGCAAGGTTGGCTAACTTGCATTTCCCAACCAATAAAAACGAAAGAAAATTATAACTTGACGTCCCCCTCCTTGACATCTCCTCACGGGGAGTCCGAAGGGGTTCGAATGCAAAGGAATGCAGAAAACGAAACTGTTTGGAATGGTCCAATTGGTTGCCAGACCAACAAAGCCTAAATTAAACTAGCGTACTAATTTCTCACTCACTCTTTCTTTACAACCAATCCCTTTGCTTGACATATTTTAAATTGAAAGCAATAATAAATATATAAACAAAATAAATATGTACCTAAATATTTAAGTAAAAAATTAATAAATTATGTAGTAATGAATAAAATGAATAAATCGTCTGTGAGTTTACAAAACCATGTAGGCACCTACCTAAGTCTTTTCCGGAAGTGTGAAGGATTTTTTCTCCTAAGATGAATGAATCAACGGATTCAAATTCATAACATTATTTTCAGAAAAGCTCCTAACATTATTTTTGAAAAAAAAAAAAAAAAAAAAAAAAAAAAATCGGACTTGCATCGTGTTGACAATATTTTATAATAATTTATATTTTTATTTTATAATATTATTATAAAATCAATATAAATTTAAATTGAATAAATATAAATAATATGCATAATGTATTAAATATATACGTGAAATGTTAATTTAATTTAATGGTAATTTATACGTAAATGTTAGTTTTGTTAAAATGGGGGTTCACAAGTATTCATAGAAAAAAAGTTGGTTTTCTTTGAATTAGTTTTAAAATCCTCGTTTGGCGTCAAATTAATTGTTGCATGTTGATCGAAAGCATACTACACACATCGTAGAATTCAGGAGACATTTTTGCCGAGAAAACAGGTTTTTGGGTTTCTCCTAGCTCAGCCCCGGCCCCCTCCCAATGGTCCGTCATTGTCCATTCTGGGCAGTGAACTTTTTTTTTTTAAATCTGAAATACTGACAAAATACTCGTTTTTCCACCTAGTTGCGCCCCCAAGGTTTTCAACCCGATCGCCCCAACCCGTGAGGGGGTCTGTGGGGCTAACAAAAGGGCTTGGGAGGTTTTTTAATGCTTTCAGACTATGGGGTCGAGTCAGGTATCGTTTTCGAAGTATTTTCCGGCGTTGAATAAATTATTGGGGCTCCCAAAACCATGCCATTTCACCGTGGGAATCCATGGAGCTTTTGAAGGATGCCAGGAGGTCGAATAAGGTGACGTTTACCCATTAATTTTGGGCGTAGAATCCTTTGCCGTAGAATTTTTTGGGGTCCCACATGTGCCCAAACGCTTTATAAGAATACCTACAGGGTTTTCAATTTTTATTTTTTTCAACTTTTTATTGACAGAATTAATTTTAGGGATTAGTTATACCAAAGAAAAATACAGATCAATTCTTGTGAACATTTCCTAAGGGTGCAGTTTTTTCTCTATAGCCCGCAGCTTTCGTGAAGTGAGGATTTAGGGCTCGAGGGAAAAAAGTAATTTGTTTGGGTCTTTTGTGGTGGACGCCGTAAATGCCGGCCGGCTCCGAAGTATCGATTGCGGACGGTGGAAGAAAAGACGGAAAAGAGCGGAAACTTGGGAAAGAGGAAAAGGCTTCCCGGTTAATTAACTTAAAAAACAAGGAGAGAAGTGGGAGAAGATTTAATGAAGACGATTTCGACGGAATTATTAACCGAGCTTTTCTCCCGGGAAGTCATCAATCAGGTTCGGGGGAAGGTTTGCGCCGGGAAGCGGGATATTCAGGGATGTTGTAGCGACGGGAGAGGGTTCGGGTTTGACGTGCGGTGCGACCGGCAATAACGGTATATTTTTCGGCATTTACGGCGGATTTTTTTTTTCTTCAATCCCCACCGCGGCACGTAAGTCAACAGCAATCACCGAAAATATCCTCTCGTGGCGCGAACGCCACCGCCGCAACGTCCCTGAGAGGCGGCGGAGACGGATCAATACAAAAGGGAGGGGCACTTAGCAACAGTCTATACAAACCGACGGAGGGGCGGCAATAGTATTCGGGAGGTGGCCGATATGAGGGGGGGGGGGGGGGGTGTTGCCCACGTTGCCGGACCCTCGCGTACCCCTTGTCGCCAGGGATTGCTGCCGGAGGGGGTTTGAGAGCAACAAGGATGTGATTTGGACGGACATGATGGTCTACAACGCTCAGCTCTACCGTTGAGTTATTGAAAGAAACACATCACAACATCGATCAATACCGAATTAGCAAATTCTACAGTTCGAAATGAATAATATTCATTTCAAGGGAAATATTATTTCCCTTGGTTTTATTCATTTAAAATTTAAATGAATAAAACCAAGGGATGTATCTGGAATTTTCTTGTTAAATTTTTTTGAAATCCGCTGTCTACTGAAATTGTTGCTCAAAGTACCTAATTAACTATCGGAAGATGCTGCAGTTATTTTAAGTAATACCGTATTTTCATAAATCCATAGGTTTGCATGGTACCTACCTATACATTTTTTAAAAATAATTGTTAAAATCGATAAAATTACTCATCCGCAAGAAACGTGACGCAATTCATTATCATCACATTTTACAGAAGAGATTTTGATGTTACAGAGATGACACCACTAAACCAATAATACTTGTATTATTTGGTTTAAAACATTGTGTCATCTCAATCTAATTCATCCCGTGGGGCTAAAAAGGGGCTTACAGGTGGGGCGTATTCAGGCTAAGGTATAATAAGGAGGTATAATTTTTGCCATGCATGCCCTCTGTAATTGAAGCTCAAATCAAAATTTCACACAGAATAGCTGCGATAGGAAATTTAATCAGATTTCACGAGCAAAAAAAAAAATTTGGAATCGGGCAAATTGTTTCCGAGCTATGTACAGCCGAAAACGTTCTGAAAAATGTGGTTTTCCGTTTACCGAAAGATAAGCAGTAACATACAACTTTGCCCTTTTTCGGGCTAAGCCCACGTGTGACGTAACCATAATATTTGGTTACCAAGGAACTTTTTTTATTCAGCAATCAGCCTCTCGCATGAATAGAACCTAAGAATGTAAGCTTATAATTTATATTTATAAAAATACGTATCACTGAGAAATTAATTTTTCACAGCCTTTTTCAAGCACAATAAGATCACAGTTAAGTTTTTAACAAATTTGTTGTTATCGAGTACTATCGATCGTTTTCTGAATAACCATCGATACTATCGGAAACCGAAACTATCGATAGTTCTACAACAATGTCTTCATTTCATAGTAGGTTCAGAACATCTCAAATGATTGAAAATAGTTATGAGGGCGATGTAATGTAAGCTCACGCTAGCAAACCTGAATAATTACGGCGGTAGTGGAATATGGTTTAGTTATTCGTTGAATGCTCCCCTTTAAACTGTTACGAAGTCAATAGGAGGGGGGTTACGTGAGGGCACTTTTCAGCCCCTCATGACCGGCACCCGCATACGCCCGCAATTGGCCGCCTATTTACCGGACACAGAAGGCCTTCATGTGGGCCCGTGTACCAATTTATCCTCTTTACGGCGTCACGGAGGAGGCGGGGCCGAGATTTTTTTTTTTTTTTTTCATCGTCGTTGAACGATGAAAAATGATACCCGCACGCGGATCCCGGCGACCTGTGGCGTATAACAGACAGTCGGCCGGTAGACGGGGAGAAAGTGACGGGGGAGGGACGCTGTCTGGCGGCTGAGAGGTGTCTTCCCTGGGGGGGTGTTGCGGTCCAGCTCAGCCTCTTTCGCGGTTCATCTCATCTGCCCGGTGAAGAGGAGGACGAGGAGGAGAATTTCGCGATTAGTTTTTCTCACGAGCGTGCCGGCGCCGGCTGTATTATCCGCACTTCTACACTCAGAAGGTGAAAGCACTTTCATCTTTCTCAGGGAAAGTCCGATGCTCGCCTTCGAAATGAAAACAACTCAGATTCTACGCCCCTTACAAACAACTCACAAATATTCAGTAAACAAAAATACTGAAGAAGCTGCGGACTTTTCGATTATTGGAAAAGAACGTCAAGACGAAAAACTGCAAATTTTACACAAGGTTTTATTATTTTTTGGTATTGGTATTTATAATTTGTGCAAAAATTAATTCTGTAAAAAATAATTGTATTTCTGAACAATGCTTGGTAGGGCCCCAAATGGAACCTATGTACGTCCAAATTACTCGGAGAACGACACTCTTTTCGACCTCCTGGTAACCTTCAAAATCCTCTTTTGTAGCCTCTTGAAATGTAGCTACTTGAGATCCCGCGGTAAAATCGGATGGTTTTGAGACTCTCAAAAATGGATTCTGCGTCCAAAAATACTTCAATAAACAACCTTTCAATAGCCCCTTTCAGGTTTAAAAAAATATTGCTTCTATTTTCACGAATAGCCTAAAAAAATCACGTTTTGAAAAAAAAAAAAAAAAAAAAAAAATAGAACTTTTCACGCCGAACTTGATCCGAATGGGCTATCGTACGGATTGCCAGCGGATTTGACGTGGTTGGCTTTCACCGGACGTCCTCTCAATTAGCAGTCTTCCCAACAGTCACTTTGAGTCTCGCTCTTTGAATACTTCGGGTGTGACACAGGAAGGAAGATGCTAATGTGTGAAATATGAGTCGCTAATCCCACGTGGACGTTTGGAGGATGAAAAAGGTGTGATACTAAGGAAGAGAGGGGGGAAACTATTTTAGTGCTTCTTCAATGATGTCTGGCAAATAAATTATTATTTATAATTATTATTATTAAATTATTATTATTATATTATTATTTTTTCTCAAAATGTATTTTCCTCTTTTTTTCAGAATGTTGACCACAAGATGAAGTTCCGGTCAAAGAAGGGGTTGCTGCCGTTCATCGAGCTCAACGGCGAGGAGATTTCAGACAGCGTCGTCATCATCAAAGAGCTCGGACAGAAATTCAGCAAAGATTTGGACGAAGGGCTCGACAACAATCAGAAGAACGTTTCCCACGCCACTATTTCCATGATTGAGAACCATCTCCACTGGTAAAATTCGTCGTCCAATTGCTGTAACACTTAGAATTTTACAACGTGACTTATTTTCGGTTTTTTCTCTCAGGGTGGTCATGTACTGGAGGACGAAACATCCCGACCATATCGTCAAGGGGTACAAGATGAACTTGCAGCATTTCCTCGGCTCCCGAGTCCCTTCGTTCTTCCTGAACCTCTTCTTCAAATACAGCTACGGCAGGAAGGTACGTCCGATTCTGAAATGTGAAATATTTTAAAATGACGGAGGGGACTATCCATAGCACTCCCGTCTGGTCGGACTTATACTTTTCGCTCTCCAGTTGACAGCCAGTGCACTCCCTGACTTTATCTCCAATAGATACAGAAGCGATCCATCCCCGCCATAGAAAACGTTAAGGCAATCCATCCATGGGCGACGGCAGTTCATCCCCAGCTTGGCACCAACTTTGCAAGCCTTGAATAGGTCCGGAAAGCTTGGCACCAACTTTTGCAGGCCTTGGACAAGTCTGGAAGGCTTGGAGCCATCTAAAAAAGGCGTTGGAATCCCTTATCCAGCTTGGCACCTACATTGCAAGCCTTGGACAAGTCTCGAAAGCTCGGGGCCATCTTGGGAAACCTCAGAAGCCCTTATCCAGCTTGGCACCATATTGGCATGCCTTGGAAATCCTTAGGTACCTAGCTTGGGGCAGCAGTGGCCTCCATCCATTGGGGAGTGCAGTGGTCCCTTTCTTTGGCCTCGGGAGTGCAATGGCTAAACCCGCGACGGAGACGAAACTCTCAAAATTCTATAGACAACGGTTGGAGTTGCTTTTAAACCGCAGAATTGGTTTTAAAAAACTAACCTAGTTTATTGCTCAAGCCATGCCATTCTCTCATTTTCGACTGTTTGTTCACGTTTGTTTTGTTTTTTCTGGGTATTCTGTCTTCTTCCGGCCCCTTTGTTTCGTGTAAGTAAACCCTTATCGTATTATCACTGCAAATACACTTGACAATACTTCGCTCATGTTGAACGGAAATGGCAAAAAAAGCACGCGTTTGAAGCTTCACGTTTTCCCGCTTCCCCTCCCGCTCACAATTCTCTTTTGACGGAGGTTTTTTTTTCCTCGGCTCTCTCCTCTGTGGCTTTTGACACCCCCGAAACGAGGGATGGGTATCGAACAGAGATATATCGATAACGTATCACAAGAGGAATTTCGGTGGGGGGAAAATGTCGCCCGAAATTCACCGATGTATCGAATATTTTAGTTGAAAAATTCATCAGTAAAAAAAGAAATGGTAATGATTACTCAAAAAACCCAGGGTCGGGAATATTCCATGTCGTAGCAAATTTTACACGTTGATTTATTATTCTTTGGTATAAATCGTGCAAAAATTGTCAATAAACTTTTTAAAATGATTTGTATATTAAAAAAAAATTTGTCATTTAAAAATTAATTGTGTAAAAATAAGGTCCTATTATTTTTTTTAATTTAAAATTAGAAACATGTCAAGGAAACATTATTTTGAAAAATAAAAAAATACTGTAAAATTTACAGTACTTTTTTAAAATCTTTTATATTTAATATAAAATTATTTGAAAAATAAAAGTGAAAACTTCACCCGAACAACCTTAGGGGCCCCATGCGGGACCCCGAAAAATATATTCTACGTCCAAAATTACTGGGAAAACGACCCCTCATTTGACGTCATACATGGCGTCCTTCTAGAGCCTCGTTTGTGGCCCCATAGATCCCCACATTGAAATCGGAGAGTTCTGGTACCACCAGAAATGAACGAAAACGACACCCCATAGAATCTTCGAAAACTTTAGCAACCCCTAGGGGCGATCGGGCTGAAAACCTTGTGGATTTCAGATTAATTTAGCCTTAAACCACTATTGATTTGTATTCAGGCTATGAATCCGAAGACATTGAAAGACTTTTAATGTCTTAGATGAAGGCTAATTTAACCGAGAGAATACTTAGTATTCATCCATTTTATCCTTCATCTATTTTATGGATCAAAAAATCAGTAAATCGAAAGAAGAAGTTGCAAACTTTATCACTCGGAAAAGATCCTGGGATCTTTCAAAAATCCCATTTGCCCCATGAAAGCTCTATTGATCCCCACAGTGAAATCTGATCGTTTTGGGACCCCCTAAAATGGATTCTACGTCCAAAAATACTTCTAAGACGACTCCTAACTCGACCCTATAGTCTAAAACCTTCAAAAACTCCTCCCGTAGCCCCTCTTTAGCCCCATAGCGCCCCACGGGTTGGTGCGATTGGGCTGAAAACCTTGCGGGCACAACTAAATGGTAAACCAAGTATTTTGTCAAAATTTCAGATTAAAAAAAAAAAAAATCCTACTGCCCAAAACGGCTCGGCGGCGGACGGACATTTCGGTTTTGGAATCTAGACCTCTTGAAATGGATAATGTCATATTTTCAGGCTAATCGAAGTCGTCGACCCCCATTGCAATTAAATAGGTGTATTATTCCAAGAATAATAAACCAAAAATCGCGGTATTCACGTGACTACTCGGAGATTTTTTTCTGTGTGTTTAGTTAGGACCCCAGAATGTGACTCCAAAATCAGATTGTGTACAAGATTCGCATTCTCATTATTTTTCAATTTTTACTGATGTGCAACGGCAAAATGCGCTTTGCCCTGAGTCGCTCAGTAGGTACATGTCGCACGAAAACTAGATTTTGTTTCTGGGCAACCTGAAACACATTCTGTGAATATTTCATTTTTGGAATAATTCAACATAAATATTATTGATTTACTAGCTGGGACACCCGTGTTTTGCAAGAAATTTCGAATTCCCGTCCATCACCTATCAATTATGCAACTCATGCTTCACTCGGAACACCCGTATCAACCCGTCAACTCTTACTTGGAAATTGGTGAAGCCGTTTGGCAAATTGGCGAAACAGACAAACACATCATCCTTTTGTATTAATAGAATAGATAGATTAAGTCAATTATTGACACATCATGAAACATAATAATATTATGTTGTAATAACATATTATGTTGTATTATAAGGACACAATTTGTTCCTGATCAACATTTTTGAACGATATTGATACATTGGTTTAAAATATCGTTACATATATTATAAAGGTGTGTCGATACCCATCCCTACCCAAAACCCCCCTATTGAAACTTCGTTTGCAGAAATTAAACTTTCTGTGAAGTTTACGTAATTTTGTAAATTGCCTTAAGCCTGAGTTTTTTCCTGTAAATTGAGTAATGTCCAACAATCGGTGAATGGTTGTTCCAGACATTCAATGGGCTTCTTTGAGGGGTCAGGATTTGTAAGTTTGACTTCAGCGCCCTCCGGTGTACTATGAAGAAGCTCATTGCTTAAGAGACAGAATACCTCGGAAAGAATTTTGATTTAATCTTGATCCACCGCTTTAATTTTGCTGGATATGGCTGTTTTCGTATTCGTAGGATGCACTGCTTGGGAAATCCATTGGCTTTGGTCAATACGGTATAAAGCCATTATCGACAGAAAAACCCAGTAACTGGGTTATACAACTGTTGTGTATTCAGATCTGTCTGGAGCATGAAGGTTTTTGCCGTATTTTTCAGCTCTCCTAAACGTTTTTGTCGTTTTCAGGGATCAAAGAAGGTGAAGGCCCACGGCATTGGCGTCCACACGCCCGAAGAGATCGACCAGTTTGGTCAGAACGATTTGAAGGTTTTGTCGGATATGCTGGCTGACAAGCCTTTCTTCTTCGGTGACGAACCCACCAACGTGAGTGATTTTTATTGGTCGACCAAATTGCCCGTAAACAAATTGAAAAAGTACTCAAAAATTGTTCACCGATTGATTACAGCTTGACGTAGTTGCTTTTGCCAACCTCGCTCAGATCTACTTCGTCGACAAGGAGCTGAAATACAAGCTGCAGGAATTCATGCAAGACAACTGCCCCAACCTTGTTGGACACGTCAACAGGATGAAGGACAGGTACGATAAATTTCCAAGTTCTTGTGCATTGGAGACAGTCCAAAGTGCACCTTTGAGGCTGCCAAAATAGTTTTCAACAATATACCGCTTGTCACAATTTTTAGGGCTGTGAGAAAGTTTTTCTTTTGTAACCTGAAAAACACCTACCAATGTTTGCAAGTGTGGGCAAACAGCACCTCAATCATAAGGAATCTTAGGGTTCCTATCTATTGAACTATAGGGGAGACTGGGGCCAGTTGGCATAGTTTTTGACAACATTGCTGGTATCGACCGTGTCGATCATAATTTTTAAAAACGATTCACTCCTCGAATCTACTGATATTAGGCTTCAACCCCCCCCCCCCCCCCCCAACCCCCCACCTTCACTAGGCGATGATGTACGATGGTCATCATGCATTCTAGACGGTTGATCGGCATACCAACTGACCCCGCTGTTGGGGGTCGGTTGGCATACCCTGTGGGGTTCGTTGGTCTAAGTCCCAGACGAGGAATTACTGTAGCCAATCAGTCAGCCGAGGCATCAGAGGAGTTGGCGCGCGTCGTTCAGGAGAAAACCGGTTTTTGGAACAGGTAGGTTACCTACCTAACCTAAGTAGCAATTTTCAGTTCAACTATTTCTTGTCTGGTGTTGTTTTCTCTGAACTATTCTTAACATTGAAGAAAAAGAGTTTGTTTTTTCATTTTTGTTTTTAAATTCTTGCATGGGCGTCAAAATCTAGGCAAGCAGTAAAGGCTGAGTGGCAATTATCATTCACCAAGGATCCTTCCTCTTCCAAAAAAACGATTTCAAGATACACACAACACCAGACAAGAAATAGTTGAACTGAAAATGTTTACATACCGGTTACATAAACGGGTTTTCTCCTGAACTGGCGCAAACTCCTCCGATGCCGACGAAACTTTGTAAGCAACTGAAATACCACTAGAGAGTCACGTGATGAGAACGGTAGCCCTCCCAACTCTTCTAGGAGAGATTTTAAAGCGACTATGCCTACTGACCCCTTATGCCAACTGGACTCGGTCTCCCCTATTCAATGAATTTTGCAATCAGATTTTTATGAAGTTCTTTAGCTAAGCAGAGGGAGCGTTCTGCGCCGCTCTTTTTAGAAATATACATTTTCTTGACTGGAAAAAGCCGTGCTGCTCCAGAACTGACAGATTCAAGGAATGAACGATTTCTGATTTATAGTTCCATATCAAAGAACTTGCAGAAAATATTCAACAACTTCATTACTGAACTCACTTCGTGAGTTTATAAATCAATATTTATAACTACGTAATTATGTCTAACGCTGTGGCTTTGTTTGCCCCCTTTGCAACCTTTGGGTTGTTACTGGAAGGTTATGACAAAAATCCTTACATCCGATATCTTGATGTGACGTCACAACTCAGGCAGTCTAAGTAGCATTTGTATGAGCCCAAAAAGACTGATAATCCAGTCAAAAGTTCTAGAAGCTTACAATTGGTTTCAAGTGTTTCAAAACTAGTTTGCTGAGGTGCTGTACTGGTTCAAAAAGCCCGTTTTAAAGAGTGAACCGGTATGAAGGGGTGAAAACCAGTTTGGCTGGGTGAATATGCTTAGTTTGCAACCTTTTTGAACAGTTTCTGCATCGTTGTTCCCACTTGTAACGATTTTCTTTCAATCTAGGTGCTTCCCCGACTGGGACGACATCTGCACAAACTTGGACCTCAACTCCCACCTGCCCAAGCCCCCGGCAGAAGAGAAGGAAAACAAGGGCAAGGACGAAGAGAAGAAAGCTGAGAAAGAAGGCGACATCGATACTGATGAGAAGGAGAAGGTGAGGATCATGGTGGTTTTAAAACTTATAGCAATAAAGTTGATGATTGAAAGACTGAGCAATCCCCCCCCCCCCCCTTTGAGCAATCTTTAAATAGCTTGAGGCATACTGGAGTCCCTCAGGGGAATTAACCCTTTCATGACTAGCGACGAGATATCTCGCGAGAAGAAGTAGCCCCTCTGAATCAGAGACAAGATACAACGTGAGGAGAAGTGCCTTGCTTGGGCCACAGGCGAGATAACACATGAGGAGAAGTGGACTGCTTGGGCCAGAGATGATACATCAAGCAAGAAGATGTGGCCTGCCTGGGCCTGAGACGAGATTCCAAATGAGGAAACGTGGCCTCTCTGGGCAGCAGACAAGATAACACATGAGGAGAAGAAGTCTCCCTCGGCCAGAGACGAGATAACACGTGAGGAAAAGTGACCTCACTGGGACAGAGACGAGATATTGAGAAAGAAGAAGTGGCCTCTCTGGACCAAATAACATTATTATAATATAATGGCAAGGCAGGTTCATGCAATGTTCAGTTCCCACGAAGGCTCAGTAGCAAATGGGTAAACACTCGAATAGCATCAGACTGCCCTTTATGATTTACATTAGTTGTTCACTCTCCCTCAAGGCTAACCTTAAGGAAACCCTAAGCTTGAGTGACTACTATGAACAGATTGAGGCATAATGGAGCCTCTTGTGGGGACCTTCCATTCAATCGTCATCCGACTGGCCTCATTCGCCCTCAATGATCAACACTCCCTCAAGGCCAGCCCTAAGGAAACGCTCAAGCCCGAGTGACTGCTATGAATCAGGCTGGTGCACGAGTGTCAACAAATCGGAAGGTTTCACGGGGCCAGGTTAGTTTGCTAGCAATTTCGATCCGAGCGGCAGAAGACCGTTGTTTTGAATAGCGTACGGTGTTCTTTTCTCTTCTCTCTCTCCAAGACTATTTCTCCGACCGAAATTTCATTGCTCCCTCGCTTTTTAAAATTTAATCAGCTTTCACCTAAAAAAAAGAAAAGTAAGATCGGACCAACCGTTCCCGCGTTATCGGCAATAATGTGCAGAGAAACAGGTTTTTTCGAAATTGTCCACTTCTTTGCCGAGCCTGCCCCTCCCTTATCAACGCTCAGATCAAAATTTCACACGGAATAGCTGCGATGGGAAATTTATTTAGCTTTCACGAGAAAAAAATAAATTTGGAATCGGACCAATAGTTCTTGAGATACAACCGAAAACGTTCTGAAAAACGTGCTTCCGCTGTCTTCAGGTTATCAACTAACATGTTCACATTTAAAAAAATGGCATATTTTCAAAGTGCCATAACTCTGAAACTAATTGACCTACACAGCTCCGGTTGGGCTTAAATTGTCACACATTTGATGCTATTTAAAAAATCATATATGTTTTTAAATAGTAGTTTTTGTCGGACAATGCGTAGTTTATTAGATATAGAGCAACATCTAAAATAAGGGCGAAAAAAACGCTGCAAATTTTACACGAGGGTTTATTATTCTTTGATATAGGTTACTTCAAGTAACTTACTTGTGCAAAAATTATTTCTGTGTTAGGTAATAGAAAAAATTTTCGAAAAAATTTTTTTTTTTTTGGATTTGTTTTTTTCAACAAATTTTTTTTTTCAAAAATTCTTTATTTCTTACTCGAAAATATTTAACCTCCTGGGATCCTTAAAAAATCCCATTTTTAGCCTCATGAAAGCCCTATAGATCGCCACAGGGAAATCGGATTGTTCCGGGATCCCCGAAAATGGATTCTACGTCCAAAAATACTTCGAAAACGACACCTAACCCCATACCTAAAAGCCTTTAAAAAAACCTCCCATAGCCCCATAGCACCCCACGGGTTTGGGCGATTGGACTGAAAACCTTGCAGGCACAACTAGATGGTAAACCAAGTATTTTGTCAATATTTCAGATTTTTTAAAAAATCCTACTTCCCAAAACGGCCCGAACGGCGTACGGCGGACGGACGTTTCGGATTTAGAATGTAGACCTCTTGAAACGGATAATGTCAAATTTTGAGGCCGATCGGAGTCGTCGACCCCCGTCGCGAAAACATAGGTGTATTATTCCAAGAATAATAAACCAAAACGGTTGGTGCTATCACGGAAAATCCGGGCTGATTGATCAGGGCCCAAGGCCCTGGTGTTTTTGAGTGCGTTCACGCAGAAATAATCATCAATCTAAAATACATCTCTTCGGGTGGGGTCCGTGAGCTGACTTTACGGTTATCTACGATGCTGAACCAAAACTCTAATCTTTCCTATCGGCTCTTTACTTGCTGCAATCCCGAAACAACGTGAAGTGCCTCTTCTTCACTTCTTCTGACCCTATTACTTGGTCAACTGCAATAAGTTGGATTTGTAAGCAGTAGTAAGTACTGAAAGTCTTTCTATTTGCTCTTGTACAGAAACATTTCTCGTAACACTAGCTCACCACGTTCGGCAGATCTAACACATTTCAGTTACCTAATAACTAAATATATTTCAAGCAAAAACAACACTTACCGCTCACTGGCGCACAGCAGTATTCATACACAAACTACACCGGACAGTACCCAAATTTTCTTTTTATCCCTTCCTGATGCCTACACGGCAGAAATACCCAAACGATTAGGGAAATACTACGCGAATTTATCACGTGAAACGGGAACTTGATAAATAAAGCTGCTCGAATACACCTTGAGCCTTTGGTAAACACAGAAGGTTCCGCCATCTTGTAGTTGTTTTTGCCGGCAACCTCTTTTGTTTACAAATGGTTTGTTGACATGTTGCTGTTATTACCACTAGTTGTATTGTCCCCGCGCACCAGCCCTATTGCTTGAGGCATACGGTGTAGCCTGCTCTAGGGGATCTTCCACTCAATCGGCATCAGACTGCCATTTGTCCTGTTTAATGTCACTGCTCCAAAATCCCCCCAAATTTTACAGTACCCTCTGACTGAGGTCAGAAGTTGGTAGGTAATATGGGAAAGCGAGAAGAAGGGGTCTGAGGCCTGGTGATAGAGGTCGGGGGTGGGCTAGCGTAGTCAGCAGGGAATGGCCGCCTATTCATTTTGAGATTGTGGGGGAAGGCAATGGCCGAACCTCGGCTCACTGGCTTACCCCCTTGGGGCCACTAGGTCCAAGTTTCGCTTTTACGGGAAGGAATCGCCTGTCGCCCCAAGCTCGAGTGACGGCTATGACTTCCACCCAGGTCGCCGATTTTACCTATTCTCTGCAAGACGCCTTCTTCACCCCGTCTCTAATAATTAAACAATTATTTCTAATGTCATTTCCGTTCTTGTTGCAGTCGGAAAAAGAAACCGAAAAGGAAACCGAGAAAGAAACTGCGGACAAAGAAAACAAGGATAAAGATAAAGAAGAGAAGTAAACCCGCTGAGGAATTTATTCTCCCTCCCCCTGTTCATTTTTCGATTGACACGTTCATTTTGACCAAATGGTCTGTCGATCATTTTTGACATTCACAGCCCCAGTAATGTATACCCACTCCTCCCCCGCCCTGCCAATATTATTTAAAGTATTGTGTTTTTACGTTTCATTTTACTTTATTTTTCTTAGCTAAACGAATTTCTCTTGTATTTAAATTTTAATAAAGAAGAAAAAAAAAACGATCTGGTTTCACCACATTCTGATATTATTTTTTGTGTGTAAAATTGTACAGACAGAGCGCGTTGGTTTCCGACCATGTTCGATGCACGGAATGTCTGTAGTGTGGCAAAGGTTTTTCTGAAATGTTATAACTTCGTTATGAACACACGTTTCCTCCCGAGATTTTGCAATGTATTTAAAACAGATAAAAGTAGTGTTTCTATGTCAATTTTTAAGTTTTGTACGAAAACAGGCTTATTTTTTCAAATGGAATCAGCTTCGTCAATTTTTTACAGTTTTGCATGGTGTTTTTTTAAACAAAGGAAATTGCAACGATGCGTTTTTTAAAAATTTGATTTACAAACCGAAAAACAAATTATCTTAGTGAAATTGTTTAGATGGATAGATTTGTAGCCGAAGACAGATAAACTCATTTTTACAATTTTGATACAGTTTTGAATACATAAATAGTGCGGAAAATGTTGAGAGCTAAGGGATAAAAAAAAAACAGCCGAAAATTTTACTGAGCGCAATTTTGGTTGCGAGGTTTAATTGTTTTTGGGGTTGGAAATTTCGGTCCACTTTGGGTAAAATTCGGGTTCGTTTTCTACATTTTTGTAAATTATTAAATTAGAAACTAGAGGACGCAATCGGGAATTTCTCATTGTGGCCCCGGAGGGCGCTGCTGCACACCTCTGAAGTCACCGTTTTCGTTATCAGGCCACAAAACTCGCTCAAAATGTATCTTCGAAACGTGCTCAAAAATAGTGAAAAAAAAAGAGAGAGAAAAACAAAACAAATCCTTAAGAGCCGGATAAGGTCACAAGGGACCATCCCCGAAATAACCCATCGATTAGGTCAAGTTAAAATATAGTTGAACGAAAAAAATCTCACAAAAAACCCACTAAAAATTTTTGTAATTTTTTCAATTACGAAAAATCGTAGGGAAGCAAAAAACCAGTCCATTTTTTGTGCTATTGTTGCATTTACCTGTGGCATTATTAATATTATAGTTAAATATTTGAATGTACGATCGTTATTAGATGCTGAGACGAGAGTGAAGTAGCATTTCTATCTGTCTATCAATGTCTTTTATTCAAGAACTGTTTATACTTTATATACACGTAATAAACAAGTTTTTCCATGACAAAAAAAAAAAATTCAAAAACACAAAAAAAAAAAAAAACTCCCAGCAAATTTTACATTTGAGAAAAAAGAAACGGCGCTTTTTTCCTACGCCTAGTACATAAAATATATTATAAATAGTTGTGTAAAATTTGTATAATTTTAAGGTTTATTTTTTAGCAAGTTATAATGATTTATGATATACAGTTATTGTGTTTTTTATATATATATTATATTATTATATCTTTGAAGCTTTACCCTGGTATAAAAAAAAGAACTCGCTGCTGTCCTATTTTACCCCCGCGCGTCCTGATTTTTTCAATACGCCGATTCTTTGGAATTTTATTTTGAGAACGTAGTGACGCTGCACATTGAAAAAAAATTTGTTTTGTAACAACAATGGAATTCGTTTTTGCAATATTTTAATGTCTTTATGGGAACATTTATTTCGTAATACAAACTTCTTTTTTTTTGGTTGTTCTGTTAGATAATTTTTTTCTGTATTTTAGTTTGTATGATGTTCTCATACTGGTATGAGATAAGTAATAACTTAATGGAAACGATTACCATTGTTTGATGTGAAAAGCCAATGTAGCCTCCCCCCTCTCTTCTAATAAATTGCTTTTTCCGTGAATGGTTCCAAGTACTATGGTTAAAAAACAAAGATGGAATTACTACACAATTGCCTAAAAATAAAAATTGAAGAAAAAAATACGAAAAAATGAAAATTGGTCTTATTTTCACTTTTTCCTGGGGTGGTTTAGACTTGGGTATTATATCTACCAAAGCATCGATACGGTCTTGATAGGTACCTGAATTCTACAAGGTAGAGGTGTTGGTTTTTTACGCCTCTGAAATCCTACTTGAAAATGGCAATCCCAAAGCAGCCCAGCCCTGGGTACGCAGTGGTGCCAAGTCATCTAGACCAAGGTCTTTCTGCAATGACGTTGTGCTCCGGATGGGGTTGTCACATTGGTTCCCGTCCGTTTGTTTACTGCCATACATGGCAGCAAACATGGATTTTCACCAAAAATGTACATGTACATTTTTGGTGAAAATCGCCGAAATAATTTCTAGAATGAATAAACTTATTGTTTTCGTGTGTAGTTTATTGTTTCGGTCCGTTCGTCAAAATGAATACTCCCCAATCATAAGAAGAAGGTTCTTCGTCGTCAAGCCCATGAAATTGTGTTCAATACCTTTTGGTTTATTATTCTTGGAATAATACACCTATGTTTTGGCGACGGGGGTCGACGACTCCGATCGGCCTCAAAATTTGACATTATCCGTTTCAAGAGGTCTACATTCAAAATCCGAAATGTCCGTCCGCCGTCCGGGCCGTTTTGGGCAGTAGGAATTTTCGAAAAAATCTGAAATTTTGACAAAATACTCGGTTTGTACCCGCAAGGTTATCAGCCCGATCGCCCAAACCCGTGGGGCGCTATGAGGCTAAAATGGGGCTACAGAAGGGGGTTTTTGAAGGCTTTTAGCTATGGGACCGAGTCAGGTGTCGTTTTCGAAGTATTTTTGGACGTAGAATTCATTTTTTGGGGTCCCGCAGTGATCCGATTTCACTGTTGCGATCTATAGGGCTTTCATGGGGCTAAAATGGGATTTTTGAAGGATCCCAGGAGGTTAAATATTTTTCGAGTAAAACATAAAGTAAACATTTTTGTCCCCAAACTTTTTCCTATTGACACAGAATTAAATGTTTGCACAAGTAACCTATATCAAAGAATAATAAACCCGAGTGTAAAATTTGCAGCGTTTTGTTTTTTAATTTGTTCTTTCGTCGGCCGCTAGGATCAGGTCCAGAGGCCAACGTCATTGCAGACAGACCATAGATGTGTCCATCAGCAGATGATTGATTTCGCATCTCATTCGGGCTCTCTTTCCAAAATAATTTTGGAACGAACAACAACGAACATTTAATGTTCGTTGTTGACAGAATGAAAGACCCGAGGTTTTCTTCGTTTCATTGGCTTGTCATCGATGATCCCGTTCTTCTGCTTTTCGCCGACCATCATCATGCAATGGCTCGTGTGTATTTTGAGTTGATAAAGGTAATGTGGGACAGTTGCAGTAGTAGTACCTACCTAAGAGGATTGGGGCGGCTACGAATTCCATCACGGACCCGCCTCATGAGCTCAGACCGGCTTAAGAATATCTTGGGATTCCACACCCTCCATTCACATCGTCCTACTGACACCTTGAGATTCTGCACCGTCCATTAACAAACGTCCAACCAACACATTGGACTGCCACTCCAGATTGAAACATGAGCCTGACGAACAGATCGAGCCAGACTGTTGGAAGGGATACCGACTACTGACCCCCGAACCGTAGCCACTGACCCCCACGGCCCGGCAAAATGAATTGGCCACTGAACCCCGTCAAGTAAAAATACGATTGGCTACCACTCTACTTACACGTCGGTGAGAGCACAAAAAACTAAACAAATCCATGATTTCATAATTTTTATTATGTGTACACAATGTATTGCATCTTATACAATGCAGCTAACACAGTTATACAATGATACTTTCTAATAACTCCTAATGCCTGTTTTAAACATGTTTGCTTTATTTTACGGTATGTTTTCACTGAAGAAAAAACTGTCAATGGCTGCCTACAAATCGCCATCAAAAATGATAAAAGGGAGAAAATAATAATGTTAATTTAGGGGGGGACCTTTTTTTTTAGTCACAGTCATAAAAATAAAACGTAACAAAGAAGAAATGGTCAGAAAAATGGAAGGCACTTTTTTTCTTAGTAAATTTTGTTTTGATTTGAAC
Organism: Pilophorus perplexus; assembly: GCA_955831195.1. Lineage (NCBI taxonomy): Eukaryota > Metazoa > Arthropoda > Insecta > Hemiptera > Miridae > Pilophorus > Pilophorus perplexus. The sequence continues at coordinate 10,736,796 of OY037009.1, forward strand.
ACAATTTGACCGCAAGCCAAAACGAAGGGACAGGAAATTTCGCAATTTTGAGAGAAATTTCACAATTCGTAGGCACTAAATTTTTTTTACAGCGAGAAAGATTTTCAGGCCGCGTTAGTGATAAGTTCGGGCGAGTTTTGGAACGTGAAAGAAATTTAAAAGGGGTCGAGATTCCAGACAAAACTGACTGATTGACTAGACTAAAAAAAAATCGCTACTATTAGTTTGACACGGTACCCGCTAATGATTGGAAAGTACTGCACGGAAACGACCCCAAAAACGGCGTCAAGTCATAACAAAAACGCCATTTTGAAGATTTTTTTCCCACCAAAAAAAACTCTCAACTACTAAACTGCGGTTGTTTTTAATTCGCACTTCAAAATGTATCATTACCAACTTTATTTAGTTCTAACTAAGAAGGAGCCTGTTATTTTCCTGATTTTCAATAAGTTACCTTAAAAAACCAACAAAACTGCACTATTTACAAGAATTTGCAACGAAAAATTCACAGGAACAACAATGAAACCAAAATTTAAAAAACTCACCAGGAATGTACAAAAAAATAAAATAAATAAATACCTACGGCGTCGATGGCCAACAAATTTTCTTCCTATATCTTTTTAAAATATAATAAATTAACATGAGAATCACTTTAAAGTATTGATGATAACAAAGTTGTTCTGACCATTCTCAATAAATATTTCAAGGATAAGGATAAACATATATAGTTTTTGAATAGATAACTAGTACATTGAGGAATGCCGAAAAATTCCCCAAACTTGTAGGTATTCTATTGATGCTATAAATAATGGTAGTTTTCTTTTTTTCTTGTAAATAACATTACAGGAATTAAAAATGCGATTTCAATACGACTGAGATTCCTTTAGGAAGCATTTTTTTTTTTTTTGTGATTCAAATATTTCACTATAATTCTTCAACACATACATTAAGCTTATGCAACACACTTTCATTACTATACATGTGTATTTATATATTTACATAGGACTCGTATTGATTAATATTCAATAAATTACGCCGTCTATCGGGTCTTCAGGGCAACTTCAATGGCAGCGTAGACAAATTTTCCCACCCATATTTTTCGCAGGCCTAAAAGTGAATTTAGAATTTTGTTTTTTTATCAAAATATCGATTGAATTGGGTTTCGTACTCGAAAGATTCCCAATAAAAATTTTTTGTTTTGCCCGTTTCAAGGGGGAATTTGTTTTTAAAAATAGACGTGATGCCGTTTTCCACCTATTCTACCTTTCTAAAAATCTGTTTTGCTTTGTTTATTTCGTTAAGGAAAAAATGCCTGTCTAATGAGTTTTGATACGTTGTAAAACTGCTAATAGCGTAAACTAGTGAAGCTACTGTTGGCTATGGGAGAAAAAGAAGGCGCAAGGGGACTGCGGCCCATTTGGCGGCCGAAAAGGTAAGTCAATTTCTTGCAACTTCTTTTTCTCCTTTTTCTGCTTATACGGATTTGAAACACGCTGAGATTTGACCAAAAAAATAAACCAACTCGAAAACGGAATAAAAAATAACGGGAGAGGGCTTTACAAGAATCGACTTTTTCATTGTTAGCTATGTGGTATTTGAAGTAGAATAAATATTATGCTTCCTTATTATCTAATACGTAGCGAATATTCGCGAATATAATATTTTATTATATTCCAAAGACTAAATAATCCTAGTACCAGTATTTACATCCTCCTTAAAATAAACTTGTGTTGAGTGGATTTCACCGTTCATTTTGCTTTTTTCGCCCTTAACGGCCAAAGCGCTCCCAAATTTGTCGGAAAAATCGCCCGAAAGCGGAATTTGGTCCAAAAAAAGTCACTCCTCCGTAAATTTCGATTATAAAAAAATACTCTTTTTCGTCAAATTTGCGCGGTTCGCCCGTTAAAAGTCCAAATCAACTCAGAACTATGCAATGTCATGATCAGTGGAATATTGTTGAAAATTACGAAGCCTGCTATGTTGAGCTTCTCGGCTATTTACAAACAGTGAAGACGGGGTTTAAAAAGACAGCTATATGTTCCAAATTAGCGATATTTCAAGTAGTACGATTAAGTTCAAAAAAGCGAAGTGACATGCAAGGTTCTGAAAAAAAAAAAAAAAAAAAAAACGAAAAAGAAAAAACACCGAGTTAACATTTTTTTCTGCACTTTCTGCCGTTTAAATACGTCAAAATAAACCTGCACTTATTGCATGTTTTTACAGTTTTCAAACTCATTTTCCACTCTAACCGCACTTCAATGTCCACGACATTTTATCACGCGTGCGCTTTGAATTTGTTTTAAAAATTTATATATCCATACGCATATTCACATATTCACAAAATCACTTTATACACAGATTGATATTAAATACCAATTAATTACACTTTAGATTCTTAATAACGTTAAATAAAATTTCTAAACAAAGGGAATTTTTTTAACTAAGCTACTGAAATCTACAAAAAAAATGTACTTTAGTACATTTTATTAACATAAAAAATAGTTTAAAGAGTTCACAATGAAAGTCTTATCATAATTTTCCTTTTTTCATATAAAAAAGTAAATAAATATAATAAAGAAATTTTATTTTCAACAGTATACATTTTTTGGAATTTTTAGTTTAAATAGATTTAACAAAATTGGTACAATATATTTCTTTCCATCAATAATGGTATACGATCGCGATGACTCGTAAAGGAACTCTGGGAGTCGATCCCGAGGAAGGGGGATTTTTCAGGGGGAATCAACGATTGGGGGATTATTCCGTCCGCTGGTCGACGGACATGTGGATGGGCTCTTTGGGTTGGGATTGGCCGGGGGATTTGACGAGGTCTTCGATGTCCTCTTGAAATATCGAGTCCGACCTCGTGTTGAGGTAGTTGGGGTCCGTGGGGCTCTTGTAGGGCATCCCGCTGACGCCGATTCCCACCTAAGAGAAAGAGCGATATTAATTTTTATGGCTACACTAAAACAATGTTCCATTCAATTGGATTGTTTAGCGTGGTACATGCTTTTTATTTGGCCGGGTTGATTTGAAGAGTGGGACGCCTGTCGAGTAATGTAACAACCCCATTCCATAGACATGGAAGACTCTTCTAAGTGAAGCTCCTTGACCTACACCATCCCAACCCTGTTCCTGTCCCTGTATCGTCCTCTCCCCGCAGCAGCAGGAGGGCGCACACATGAAGCCTCCCAACATTTAGTTGCCTTTAAACGAAATGTACCCAAAGCCTCCCGGTCCGACGAGACTTCCTACAGGAATGTAAACCCCCAAGCATCCCTGAATTGAACCCTATAGGGGACATGTACGGTAAATTCCCTCCAAACCTGATATGAACCACCTACATTGCCCCAAACCGGTTTTGAAATTCCCTTCAAACCTGACATGAACCACCTCCTTCACCCCAAACCAGTTGTGACCCCACTCCCTCACCTCAAACCTGATTTAAACACCCTCTCTTTCCCCCGAACAGGTTTTCAACTCGTTTCAAACCTGTTATGAACCCCCTTTTTTGCACTAAATAGTGTTCAAATCCTTTCAAACTTGATCTGAACCAACTCCATCTAATCCTTCCTTCGCCCCAAACCGGTTTTCGAATCCTTCTAAACCTGTTACGGGAGCCAATGGAGTCTGAGGGTGTGACCCAGCCATAGCCTACATGGATCATGCTAAAACAATTCCAAGCCGCAATACACTCACAGGTGGCAATTTGTTTTGTCTCAACACTGCGACTACCTACCTTTACTTTGGCGGCTTCGGACACGGGCGGTCGCTTCATTATGTTTTCCATTTCTTCTTGAAATATGTGCTCAGCTTTTATGGAAAGGTCGTTGGGCATTGGGCTATATGGCATTGATGGAGGCTGCAACAAAAATGACATTGTATTGACATCCATCACCAAAACTGGCTATTTCAAAAGCAAATTGTCTCTAAAGATGCTCACTTTCATTTTGCCGGGCGTCTCGCTTGGTTGAGGTCGTTTGACGAGGTCCTCGATCTCATCTTGGAATAAATGCTCGCTTCTTGACGAAGGGATGTCGTTCACCATTGGCTTGAATCCCAAGTTCATCGACATCTGGAAGAAGAATGTTGGTTATGCCGGTTCATCCAAAGCGTGAGTGAAGCATGATTTTTTAGTAGGGTTTTTACCTCCATGTTGTTGTTAGGTTGCGTGAGCGGCGAAGATCTCGGCGAACTATTTACCGGGCTAGGCGAATGGAGGACGAGATTGTTGCCGTTGGCGCAGTGCGCGGCAGCGGCTGCTGCCAAGAATCCAAATCCCGCTGCTGCTGGGGGAAGAGAGGGGTTGCTGTGGTGATTGCCACTGTGGTGCTGACTGTGATTAGGAATCTGAAAAATGAAGAAAGGTTGAAATTGTGTTTTTCAAAAAAGATGGGTTGGTCGGGGTGGAGCGGAACGTACCTGAGAATGGTGCGAGTGAGCGGGATGGTGCGATTGCTGCTGCTGCTGCTGTTGTTGTTGCTGCTGCTGTTGCTGCTGGTGTTGCTGCTGCTGCTGCTGTTGATGTTGCTGCTGTTGTTGATGTTGCTGCTGCTGCTGACTGTGGTGGTGAGCAGCCGCCGCTAACATTTGCTGCCTCAGGTTTTGCGCCACGGCGACGACCGCCGCTGCGGCTGAATTGGGAGACACGCCTCCTGCGCTGACGGAGTCGCTTCCCGCTAAGCTCCCCGGCCCGCTACCTTCGCCGCTGCCGCCTCCGGAGCTGCTGTAGTTGTGAACCATGTCGGCCCCTCCAAACGGCGGCTTCTGCTGAACAGACGAGAGTCACACGGTTACAACTAACTTAGATAACTTAGATTCGTCAATTTGACTGGAGCAAATTTCACAACTCACGTCATGGTGGTAGCCTGGAGCGTGTCCGTAGCCAGGTCCTGTTGGGAGGTAAGATGGCGGTGGAGCAGCCGACAGTTGTGGTGTACGAGGTGCCGCAGGTGACTGCAAAATAACAATGCAAGTCAGAACCTCAACAAACATGAGGCCTCCCCTCTACTGGGGGTTGTTAGACGTAGTTTATTTTTCTTCTGAATACTATAATAATATTATATTATAGTAGGTAATATATTTCGTACTATATTTTTTTTTTTTTTTGGTATAATTTAGTACTGAATCTTGATTGTTAATCCAATTTTATTTCTAGCAATTTCGTGCGCGATATTGTAGTTATTATTAAATAATAACTACAATATCGCGCATATAGTATTTCCAGAAAATTTTTCTGGAAATACTATTTTTAACGCAGAATGGGTTTTTTCCGAGGGTTTTGTGGAAAAAAAATGTCCGTCCATCTGTCCGTTCCAAGCCCAAGCATACCTGCTTCTCTACCCTCCTTCATGTACCCTCACCCGCTCAACCAAACCCCTGCACTGCTGAAGGATTTATACCTAAGTGGACTGACTGACCCCTTCCCCCCCCCTCACCAGCGAGAGCGCTAATTCTAACCCCACCCCACGCTCCGATTCGACCCCCTTGGTTGAATTACCGAAAAACAAATTCTGTGTTTCATTGGTTTGATTTATTTGATTGATTTTCATTTAGAAGCGACTCCTCCAGGGAGCACAAGTTCTTTGAACTTATTCCTCGGTGGGCAATTTTATACTTTTGATTTAGTTATCTATTATACTTCTTTTATTGCCAATAAAACTATTAAATAAATGACTTGATCCTCGATCATGATATTAACAATCAGGGGGTCTGGTATTAACAATATCCTACATAGTCACAAGCGGCAGGCAATACACCCTATAGGCGGAAACTTTTTTTTTCTCATATTTTTTTGCAAAAGTCTATAAATCTAAAAATTGGCGAAAATATCATTTAGCAGCAGGAAATTTGGCTTACAATTTAGTAGAAAAAATTGGGTAAAAATGAATAATCTAAAAGGAAATTGGTGCTTAGTGAGCAGACACCAGCTTTTACGATGCAGAAATCAGTTTTGTGAGCCCAGACACCACTTTTTACTATTGGCCAAATATTCTAGCAACCCTACCTCCAGCACTCATCACAATAGCCAACCAAAATACTGTACCTGAAGCCTATGGTGATATCCAACGTTCAGGTTTTCGTCTTTAATATGTTGCGGATCCCTGAAGACAACCGCCCGGATCACTCCTCTGATGTGGTCTTCCGGCCAAATCCCCAGAAGAATCCTTTGAGGACGGCCCCTTCCTTTGGGTCGAAGGTCTGCTTGAAGAAAAACAAGAAAATGCGGTTAGTATGAAACTGCCACAGAACTGTCGTTCGGTACATCAACGACCTAATAGAGCCTTCTATACATCGCATAGTTTTTACCGCACGACATCAACGCTTCCCGGGCTTCACATACCCTGGGCATCACAGAGTTAACTCTTCTGTTGCCGCCTTGTTTTTTCACATGAGTCGAAAATGAGGCCGCTAATTCAATTTAAAAACGCCGGGAGGGACAGAGAAAATTTATAAAACAACTTGTGATTTAAAACGACGTTCCCTTCCCCCCTCCCCTTTCGGCGAACCTTTTCATTCGACAGTTTTCATCCAATTACCATTGTTTTCGATGTTTTAAACCCGGAGGAGCCCAATCGGGGAAAACAACCCTGTCCGCACTTTTAAATAACAAAAATCAGTTTCCGAACTCCCAAAAACCCTCTACCGCCCCGGTGCATAATTCATTTATATCATTTTTACCATAGTGTTGACTCAAATGTATTTACCTTTCAAAAAGAGTAAACAAGGAGAAAATATTATGATAAAAATTTCCTCGGAGCAGCCCTCGCGTTTTTCTTTGTTTTCTGTCCGCGGTGAAAAACCCCCGAAGCTGGGGGGGTTCAATTTTTGAATACCTAATTCAATGAATGTCATTCTTAATTGCCAATATGAGTGGGAAATTTTCGAAATTATGAGTGCAGGGGCTGTTATTTTAAACGTTTGGAAACAACACCGGCCCCACACCAGAACGGGGTTAGAAAAATTAAAAATTGAAAATAAAGCGAGGGAGCGTTTTGTTCTGAAATTCCCGGGCTGACAGAAAAATTACACCGAGGTTTTGATTAGTGAGAATGTTTACCTATTGCTGAGAATGTGTTGACCTTTGGCCTCAACATTGTAGTGTTTGTCTTGTGATAACCTTTGAACTCAACTTTTTGTGTAGTTGTCTTGTGACAACCTTTGGACTCGACACTATAGTGGTTGTTGGGCCAGCCTTTGGACTCAACACTAGGGATGGGTTACACAACCAGCTGTTCTACGACACAAGGAGCCATCCCCTGGCTGGCACAACAACCACAATAGCAGTGAGTCCAAAGATTGTCACAAGACAAACACAATAGGATGTTGAGTCCAAAGGTCATCACAAGACAAACACAATAGCATGTGGAGCTATGCCAGCCAACCCCCGACTTTTCCCACCTGGCCTCACACCCAACAACTCGCTTTCAATTATGTATATTTTTTCTAAAAGAAATTCGGAGCTCAAATGCGCCATATGGAGCAACCTTTTGATGGGTTTGGACATTTCTCGTCAACTAATCACTGAAACAATCCCCCCCCCAAATTTTACCGATGACCGGAGTTTCCATAACACGACGAATGAGGCATGCGGTCGAAATGGACCCCGACTAATTTTTATGTCACTGTGTGGACTGAAAGGGTCCATTTCTGCCCAGTAAGGGGCTCATATCGGTCGCAGTGTATGGTTCTCGTCCTCTTCACGTTGCGGCTTCAAGGTAGGAAAGAAGACCCTAGTCTACAACTTTGGGGGCCACTCCCTGTTGGCTAAAGCCAGGCAAACCCCGACCCCCTGGCCACAGACCTAACATCTCGCTCGTGGTGGTTGTTGTAATAATATTTTTGAGGGGTGTTGAAGATGTTAAAAAATATCGATATTTATCGATACATATTGTGCAATATTTTTCTGACATCGATGTCGCCTTTTCAAATTCAAAAACCTTTATTTAAATATCTTCTCGATACGAAATATCGATAACTAGCAACTCGGTACCAATCCCAAGTCAATAGGTACTCTGTTGTGTTTGTGTTGCGATGCCGGTCGGCCGCAACATTGTCCCTCGCTGATTTTCGGCCTATACACGAAAAATTTCTCAGCTTGGAAACAACCGAAAACATCCACGTTCACACCCCTTCAAGGGCTTGCATACTTTTGAGCCATCTGCACACCCCTTTAGAAACCGCATAATCAGAACGCACGACCCCTTCGAATGGGATTCACGGGTTAATTCGATCTAACAATACCGCTTGTAAGACAATAGGTCTTGATGACGTTTCTGCCATTTGCATACATTCCTAAGTCCCCCTCCCCCGCCCATTGTTTCACGTCGCTCTTTACGATTGAATTCAATCAATAAATTTATCAAACGCTCCGGTACTGTTGGGGGTCGTGAAATATTCGAATAAATGAGCCACGATGGGATTTATATTCTAATTAATTGAGTACCGACGGAGAGCGTTTGATTTTTTGAACGACAAGAGAATACAATAATTGACGGGAGATAACTAGCGTGAAAATAATTTGTGAGTTCGCCGTTGAAAAAAAAAAGCATTGCGAAAATTGAAATATAACATGTGAATCAGGTATTACCAGAGCCTCCATCAGCAGAGGGTCCCAGCATGTTGTGTACTCTGTTGGCGTAGAGAACGAAAGTGGGGTAGGGGATGTCGTATTTTCTTGCGGCTTGAGATAGGCTTAATCCTGAAATACGAGGATAAAAAACTCATTAGGCAAGCAAAATTTATTAAGCAGCTGGCAATTTAAAATAAACAAAAATAGAGAAAAATGAATAAATATAACAACGGGAAATTGGTGTTTGCTACAGGACCGGCAGAAACCGGTTTTGAGGGAGCGGACACCTGATTTTACTGAAAATAAACTGGTTTTGAGGGAACAGACACTTGATTTTACCGAACAGAAATCAGTTTTGAGGGAGCAGACACCGATTTTACCGAGCAGAAACCGGTTTTGAGTACCATACACCAGACTTTACTGAGCAGAAACCGGAGGATGCTAATACGATTTGTACTGAGCCAAAACCTACTATTTGTAATTTGCAGTGAAAATCATCAAATCTACATGATTTTTAAATAAACCAACTCAAGCTGTTAACATTCAAATGGCGATTCCTCACCTTCTTTGAGAACACTGAGGATGGCTTCAGCCATTGTTTCGGGGCGCCAACTTTTCAGAGGTCCTCGCTCCCTAAACCTGAGGTTGTGGACGAGGCTTTGGTTCGTATTCCAGCATTTCTGCCACATAGACTGTAGCTGATACTGGTAGCTGTCTGCTGAAATAAAGCGTGAAACAAATTCAAATCATTAGATCGATTGACGAAGGCGATCGTCGTCGTACGTAGGCTCGAAAAGCGTGTCCAATGGCGGAAACTCTCAGTTGCAGTTTAAGTTCTCCCCCGTTTTGTCACCTAACCTATTGTTCATTACAGATAGAGTGGAGCATAAAAAGCTCAGTCAGGAGGGAGGAAAAGGTGGTTTTCTCGTGTCAGGCCGCCGTATTTAGACGAGCCATAAAAGAAAGAAACGGCTACTCGAAACGTAAAGAAGCAATATCCTAAAAGCTTTTATTATTTTCTTTTTCCCTCCCGCTCATAATAATAATTACGAAAATAATTACTATCCATTTCCCAGAAGGTTTGGAAGGTAATGACGTCAGAGGAAAAGGAATATCAACGTTTATCCTTAAAAAAAAATAATAATAATTTTGAAAACAACTGCTACAACCAACAATCATCAATTTTGCCATAGTAGCCCTTTTGCTGCCCCAACTAAACACCAAAAAATGTAGTTTTGACATTTTTTTTCTTCAAAACGTTTCCATTTTCCTAACTTTCTCGTCAATGGCAGTTCTTATTGGTATTAAGGCGACAATGTTTTCCCTGATGAACACAATGTTTTTATTAAATTAGACCATCAGCGGGAATAACTTGAGCCAAAATGTTATCTCGGTTTGCCTAATTTGGACTTCTAATGTTTTAATTGGGGGACCCTCCCATTGGACTTGGCAACTTCAATTTTCAATGGGGGCGCTGATGCGGGGCCCTCGAAGGAAAGGGAGAGACGCCTAATTCATTAATTCAATAAATAACTTTATAATAAGAGAGAAACATCTCGCTAATAGCCAAACCGAATAAGTTAAGCCCCTGTTTATGAGATTTGAAATTTCCCGCTAACTAGCTTTCAAGGGAGAAACGGAGCGCTCGGGGAGAATATAAATCATTAGCACCGCATTCGGGTTTCCGGATGTCTTAAAAGGATTGGCCTAATGAAGAGTGCCAAAGTTTTCCATTGAGGGGGGGAGCGGAGGGAAGTAAACAACAGAATGTGTGTGGGGGAAGAGAAATATTCTTGTTGTTGCTCAAAAATTAGGTTAGAACAAAAACTTTTTTTTTTACGGTCAAAAGTAAAATGCAGGAACAAACGCAATAAAAGCTTTGAGAAAAACAATAAAAATAATTTATGTGTTTATTACGAAATATTTTTAAGGTCATGATCATCCTAGGAAATTATCGATCTTATTGATTGAGCAGTATGAGGATAACACAACGGGAATCCTGATCAAAGACAAAAAAAAAAAAAAAAAAAAAAAGGTGTACTTTTTCATCATTGTGAAAATCTGTCGTTGTGAGACCTAATCACTGCTGCCAGATGGATGTGGTAAGAAAGGGGAACCCCTGGGGTCGAAAAGAGGAAAAAGGAACGTGCAGGGTAAACAATAATTGCTTCTTTATCTATACATTATTTACAGAAAAAGGATTTCATTGCTTTGGAACTATGTAGTTGGTAATTGCAGGGCTCTTGGAAGGAATTTTTTAACAGTCCTTTTTGATTCTTCCTAATTTTCCAATTTTGCATTCTGGGGTGTGGGTGTATTTACGTCGTATTAAGGGGAAAAATTTTAATTGAAAAATGTCGATATTCTACCAGTCAAGTTGTTCGTAAAAAACAAAAAACAAAAAAAACAAAAAAAATAATAATAATGCTTGCTGAATTCAGCATTCAATTTAATTCTCGACAACTTTCAATCTATGGGGTTTTCTATTTGGACACGCCGTTTTTCATTGACAGATTTTTGTAAGTCAACTGGTTCTCAGTTTTCAAACAAGTAGTGAAAAATGATCGGTTATCTTTCAATTTTTGTCAAATGTATCCGGCACTAATGTTGCAAATATTTTCTTCTTTCAGGAGCTTGTTAAAATAGTCAACAAGTGGTGCTGCTATGACAATTTTTGTAAGATTCAAATAGTGTTGAAACTAAACGTGAATGCCGTGGAAATTGGTCACAATTCCAAGATCCACACCAACGTTCACATTCGGGTTTTGAAAAGGTTCCCGTTTGGTGGTAGGACATCAAGATTGAAATAGAAAGTTTATATTGGTGTGCGTTGGTTGGATTTTCCGGTCAAGAATCCCAATACCTTATATGAACCCAATGGTCGAGAAAATCCAGCTTGAGTATTCGATAATATCAATACCATATTATCGCAACCCCCCTTTTCGCCATGTCCAAAAGCCTCCCATTAAAAATCCAATCAATATTAGGTAATTAATATAATTTCACTATATCGCCCGATGACCTCTTTGTTGATGGAGAGGGGGACGAATATCGATACGATAGGCTAAATTACGATGAACCGCTCAAAAGACATAAATTATGAACTGCCACTTCCCCCTCTTCCCTTTTGGGACGTGGAAAATTGCTTTCCGTGTTTGCCGACTGTGGGAGGTGTCCTGAGGTTCTCAGTGTACTTACACATTATAAGCAATAATATGTTACTGAGCCGGGGCTTTTAATATAGGGTGTAATGGACAACAATTAAACCGTTTAAAAACCCCCGGTCGGAGCATAATGAACGGGAATGCCTCGCAATGAGGAATCACTTTGAGGAGAATGGCCTCAGTTTAAGGAAAATGGTCACGAAAAAAAAAATCATGCTGAAAACAGAGATACAGAATAGCCGGAAAATGCTAAAAATTTTAGGGGGAAAAACGAATTATTACCTACCTACTTAAAAAAAAGAATAATAATAATTTTCCAAAAAGGAGAAAAATATTTACCTAACAACTTTCTTGTTTATTGTTTTGTTTTTATTTGTTTGGTTTTGTTAATATAGGTAATTGGTTTTCATGTTTTATTTGAGGTTTTTTTTTTGTTCGTGTTGGTTTGTGTAGACAGTTAGATGAGTTTGTTTGTGATTTGTTCCATATAGGTAATATAATATATATTACATTATTTTGAGGTGGGAATAAAACTATCATTACCGGCAAGTGATGAAGTCGAGGCTCCCAACCAGGCGTGCGACGATTCTAACATTTTCGCCTGAAACAAAACGGATTGATTATTTAAAGAGGCGCTTATATTGCCATTGTCATATTTTAAAACGATCAAAATGAAAAGTGGTTATTGAAAAAAAAAACAACGGTGGAACACGAAGGTTGATATGAGTTGCAGGGGGAAAATACTTCTCCATTGTTTCTCATTTTGCACAGCGCGGAGGGGGGTAAGGAAGTCGATAAAGATCTCAAGATATGAGACATTTATAACCGAGGAAACGGGGCATAATTAAAAGAGCCTATATCAAAACACAAAAAACAAGTTATGCGAACAAGAAAGGTTTTCAAAAGGGTTCGGAAATAAATCGTAAGGAAGGCAGTATACAGGGCCTTATCTTCAACGTGGGACACGGGCTGGGGTATTGGTTTATACCTCCACATTCGAGTGCATCTAAGTACACCGGCTAGGTACAAAAGGGGAGATTTCCAACACTAAAGGGAGCCCAGGTACATACATCACTTCCCACTCCGTGTTTTGAGGGCCCCACGCTTTTAAAGGCTTTATAGAAAATCCAAGTGATTTCTTGCCCCTCTAAACCAATTTGATCCTTGTAGATAGCCGTGAAAAGAAAAGGGGAAGGTTTCGTTGCGGTTCACCCGGTCAGTCAATTTCACTATCCCACGTGACGCCGGTAAATCATATAGGCGACCTACGACAGGAAGAAACTGCCCTATTCCTTACGTGTGCGAGCCGCAGAGCAAATGCTAACTAAATCACGTCTATCTGTAGTTCCTAAATCAAACTTAGTCACAGATAGTCCCCCCCAACATAAAGATAACTCAACGACCAGCGCCATTTTCTCTGTTACCCGCCGACCCCCTTGCGCAATGCATGAACGAAGAAAATCGTTGGCAATAATTTCACGTATCCTACTCACTTTTCGTAATGGGCAAACGCCAACAAGTCTACACAAGGGGGTTTATGTGCGCTTTAGATCATTGGTCAGGTGTCAATTGCAAAGGGAATAGACGAGGTTAGCACCGTAAATTGTCGTATCCATGAACGAGGAGGCTCAAAAATCCAGAGTTGAAGAGAAAATTGTTGAAGGATCCAGAAATGATCAAAGGCACACTCCGAATCCAGAAAAGAATGAGATATCTATTGCTGAAGTAATAAGATGCGAAAGAGCAACTGCTGAAGAGTACAGAGATTCTTCCAGTTTCAGGACAAGCGTCTTGATCAGGACGTCCTATAAGTGATCTCAGAAGTGGGAATTATGAACAGCTGCACCTCTCGATTCGATGAAGTCTATTTGTCTGGGTTCATTCGTGATTTGAATGAGAATAAACTCCGCGGCCTGTTGGGGTACACGACGTGAAGCCACATCATAAGCTGTGCCAACCCTGGAAGTACAGTCATCGCTCTGGATACACCCGAAGATGCAGAACAGCCAGGAGTTGTGGCACATTGACTCTTGTGGAAGTGAATAGACCATGGAAGTGGAGAAACAATCACCAGGTGCTAGACACTGGCTGTGCTGCAGTTGTTAGATGATCTGACGCAATGGTGGAAACTACTGCATAATATACAGTCGTTTCCTCCATTGCCACCATATTACGGTGAGGAAGGTGATGGCCAAGCGAAGAAGACCACAAAAGTAGTAAAAACTTCCTACATTTCTATGAACATTTTGGAGGCAGAAAAATACCTACTTCGAATTAATCAGATCTGTGGAGAGTGACATAGTGGTAGTTAGAGACCTCAAAAATTTGGAGTGGGAAGACCACAGAGGAATACAGGATTGTAGGAATAGAGAAATCTTGTCCTGGATCAAGTTGGAAGAGAATAGAGGAGTTGTTGTGGAACTGCCACCAGGCTCAAACAGGAGCATCAAGAACTCGAGACTACCAAACCCAGCTCACCAGCAGCAGAAGAGTCAGCAAGGCGAACATGAAATGGGATGGACTTTTAATAATCCAAGGAACGGGAAAAAATAGGAGTCAACTCGAACCTGCCATGGTTTTGGTAAGGTGCAACGCCAACGTATCCATTTAATTTTTGATACCGAAAGGCCCCATATGGTCAATTTCTCCCACATTCCACAATTTCCTATTCCATCAAGTTCCTCGTTCAGAGCGCCAAAAGCGGTAAGCCCGTCCCTGCGCGCATTGACCTCAAATGAACCCGACTATCACGACATCCGTTACAAGTTAAATTAACCAGATGCCTCCCTTTAAAACGTATGGTTTCTGTCTTATAATAAACGAACAGAACTACTCAACTATACTCGAGTGGCTCTGAGCTCTCCGCAACTGTTATTTATTCAAGAGGGGCAATAGCTTGATTCAATTGGAAAATATTACGTATTTTTTCCTCTCATGATTTATTCTTTATTGTTAGTTTAAAGGGCCATTTATACTCTCTCATGAATTACACACTGCCGTTATTAACTTGAACCGCGCTCTTTTCAATATGCAACGACTCACAATCAATGCTTGTCGTGTTTATTTTGTTAATAATCCGATGAAATAGTCAGCCATCGATTCCCGTTTAATATTTTATTCACGAGCCTTCGGCGTATCATACGTTTTCGGTAGGGGATACAGACTGAAGGGAGATTATGAATTTTAATTCGTACGTCCAGTCGGGGGCGGACAGTTTTTGAATAATTGACGAATTCGATCGCGGTATTGAGCTTGATGGGATAATAGCTTCACCGACGTACGTCACACTACGTCAAATGGGAATTGATTATTCAATTATTTAATAAATTGGGAACTTTTAATAATGTTTAATGTTTTTAATGAGTAACATTTGAGGTTTGGAGTGACTTTCCGCCGGAGGCACCAGACCGGCGAGAAACTCGGATTTAGAGCTTTACCCAAAGGCTTACGAATATCCCGCACAGCTCTTAACGCGGTATTATCATTTCTAATAGGATCAAGTCCGGAATTCAACCGACTGCGTAGGAAACCGCGTGTTTGTCCAGGACTGTTTGAACAAGGTTTATGGAGCTCGTCGAAGTGGACGAGGATGGATCGCTTAGTTTGTGTTAATGAGACATTCAGATGTGTATTAAATATAGTACCGTACGGATGTATCTATGTGAGCTAGACTAGTTACAACTAAGTAAAGTGAAAATAGTTGGGATCCCCACTCTGCATTAAGCAGTTGAGGCGATACAGGTTCGCATAATATGCGAACCTGTATCGCCTCAACTGCTTAATAGCATATAATATGCACGGAGCATAATAATTATGCTCCGTGCGCCGCATGCCGGTAGCAGGCTTGACGCGAGGAACAGGGTACCATCTTCCCAACACAAGGCGTCGACAGCTCGAGGGTGATCGCCCTCCTTGAAAGCTACAGATTTAGAGGCAACTCCCAATTTCGCTCAGGGGTCTGAGGATCTTTTACAGCTGCCGCTGGCTTTGATATATCGTGCTGGATCATTTTGGCAGCTCAGGCCCTTGCCAAACCACTCTGGAAGACTCCGTCCTCTTCCTCTTCTGGGACTGAACACCCAGGAAGCCACTAAGTGGAGTCTTCATCGTCTCCAACGGGCGATCTGAGAAATCTCTCCCAGTTTCCCTCGTCCAGGACGGGTCTTTTGGAGGGAAATCGGACGAGTCGTCCTATATCCCTCTAAATCACACGGCGGCAAAAACTTCGACAAAGTGCGCACGACTTACCGACAAACCACACAACCCAATTTAATATCCAATTTAAGCGCACTAAATTCACCCGAAACTATAAAAATAATAACAATATAGTTAGGTTACCAGTTGCAATCGACTCAGCGCCACTAAAAAGGGTGGTTCCAAAGTGAATATCGATGTAATCAACCATAGCCACTTGAATCAGACCCCAACTTATTTTATCTCTTAAACTTTCTGTATTCACACGAAAAAGTTTGGGAAAATTTAATATTAACGAGGGCCGTTATTTTGGTAGAAAATTCTTTCCTCCATGCTTTCATGATTGCATTTTTCTTGATTACATCTTCCATATTATATCGTCGGGATCGATTTCCACGTCACGAGTTCATCCTTTCGTTGGCGATTCGTTGGCCATGCGTTGTTAGTAAACCCTCAAATGCCTCCCGCGTGTCCACCCGTGGAGCTCTATGGGCGGGCGCCTGAACCTCCTTATTCCTGTTATTATATTATTAAGTTAGCGTGATACCCGCGACAGATGTTAAACTTAGAGAGAAAAAAACCCCTAACTCGATACATCCTCGACAAATAAGTTCCTTGTGAACAACGAGACCCAACAGACCAGAAACAATACCATAAGTTGACATCGTTATTCAATAGTTGACAACGACTTCTATTCCCAAATGGAATAATGATAATGTCACATCATCGAGATATAACGAGAAATAAACATATCACTTTTTATCATTTAGACCTCACTAGAAAACTACCGGACATGTGAACCATCCATTGTTATTTTCCAAGAAGTTTTTTCCGTCATTATTTTGTTCATTCAATGTCGTGTTGCATTATTTGGATGTTTTGATTAGTTTAAGGTATACCTATAAGTGAAAAAATGAAAAAAGTGCCAACATTTTGAGGTATTTTGCATTTTTCGATGTGAAGCCGACCTTGGGGGAAAAAGCAAACTTCTAATCGGATTCAGCACCCCAAAAAACATATACATCCGTAGAAAAAAAAAATTTTGTGACGGAAACGGACTTTTGAACACCGATTGACTGGATTGGCTGAAAGGGCAATGATGGGTTGGGGGGGGGGGGGGGGGGGGGACATAACTGGTTCTGAATGCTTGAAATCCGGTTTTGAGAAGTTAAGAACGGGTTTTAAAGGGCTCACAACTGGTTTGAAACAGTGTGGAGGAGTTTAAAAAAAGCTGAGGTAATTCTAAAATTTAGAAACAGATTTAATCACACTTCTATTTCAATATTTATGACCCTTGATCCTTCTATTTTAATATTTCAATCTAAATGATCCTTCTACTTCAATATTTTTTGCATGTGAGGGAAGCGAGCGACTGGTACAATCCATTTAGTGTTGAGGCCACAGACCTAATGGGGGTTTGGGGGCTGGCCTTCATCAGCGAAAGCAGTTAATCATGAAATAATTACATCAATACACTTTCATGTGTACGCACGCTGTTTCTCAATTTTGTTCGTTGAATCTTGTGTGCTTCACATTCAAAAAAAAAATTATGAGTGTAGGCTCATATGGTATTTCCATGCGGGTCATTTCAGCAAGCTGCAGATGGGTTTTTAAAATTCATGAAGACCGCCTATAGTGTTAAAAGTGCAGAGGGGGCAACTTAAGGATGAATGAAAACACCCCCTTCCTGACCGCCTATTCTCTTCAGGGCTTTCTATCAGTACTGAGAGTTTCACACTGTCGAGAGTTTCATTTTTAGAAAAAAAAAAAAAAAAAATACCCGAGCGTTAAAGACCCGGATGGTGGGGCCATTGTGAAGGGATAGGTGCCCCGAGTGGTTGCATGAAGTGAAGACTCGGCCGGCTTTCGTGCATTTTGCATGAGGAGGGGGATCATAAGGACGAAAGGTGGTCTGCAAGGGGACGAGATATTGTCCGGGGTCAAATTGTGAGGGGGTTGAAAAAAAGAGCAATATTCTCATACTTATGGTAGTGGATAAGGGAACTGAACCGTGCTGGTGTGTTGTGTGGTAGGCGGAGATCCAAAGGCACATAATCCATGTTCTCGCTACCGTGTTGGTGGAAATGATTGGAAGTTGAGGAATATGTTTTCTGTGCTCGAGACGTCGAGGGAGTTTCCTGTGACGTCTCTGCTGGAGGAGGACCCGGTCAGAGTATTTTCATCGGAGACATTAAGATACGACACTCTTTCAAGACCTGTCAGGGACGTCACCGAATCACAGTGTACCCTGCAATTACGGGAGCTGCTGTGGGTCCTGTCGACAGCGCAGAGATGGACAATGGGTCCTCAGACTTGGATCCTAGAAGTACACAATTTGTTGTATTCTTCTCCGTAGAAGAATGTCGTAAGGGCAACGCTGGAGAGTCAACTCCGCTGTATTGGGAAGGGGCCAGCGCCAGGGAAGCTGAGTGCGATCTGGTGGAACACAAGATAGGTGAGACCAACTTCTGTGCACTACTGTATACATACATTCCGCATGTGGAGGATTTGTCTCTTAGTAGCGTTACACGAGAAGAACTTTCAAAAATGTATGAGAAACATAAATTTTAAACAAACTAACATAGCATCAATACAAAGTTCCCCCAGCTGGTCTGCAGACCGTATGCACATGCCAACAACAATCGTATGTATCATCAATGCTAATGTTTTTTGAGGACCTGTCCGGTTCAGCTAAATTAAACTCCTATCATGCCCACCAGTGAATGTGTCCCTCGAGGCGGCTCTTTTCAAAATTATCGACGGCCCCGTATTTCAACTTCAAACTTGATTTCAAATCACTTTCGGCGTCCGGGCGCCCCTTTTACACGTACAAGACAAGTAAAGGCCTCGGGATCGGTTTTTATCGAATCATCTGAAAGCACGCGAAATGCTCTCCAACCAAGAAGGTTGATAAGGCAAAACAAAAGGTACACCTTCAAGCCAGGCCTTCACTCGAAACCCAACTCGACAGATAAAATCTCCAAGTTTCCCTCAATTTTCCCGTTGTAGCATTCTAAACAATAAATAATCCTATGGTCTTATTATCTTATAAATTATTATCGGATTGCTTCAAATCCCACGGCATTGTTATCCTGACCCCTCCTAATAATTTTGATTTATCTCCTCTTTGTGTTCGTACGCATTTTAAGGCAAAAGGAACACGAAAAATATCTTTAATGCCCCTCAACAATATAATATATTTTCTCGTAAAGACGGTCTTAAGTGGGCTTCGTGCTTCGAGTGAAGATAGTCATCTTTTCCCTCCGATGTATTCTGAGAAAATGTATTAAATCATTTATTTCTCGGCGAACCCCCAAGTCTTGACGCTGACCTCATTTCGCGGTTTGAGCCCCATTCTTCATTTCGCAACGAGGCTCCTTTTTGACCGTTTAAAACTTCTAGAGAGTTGATTTGAATAAGTTGAGGGCAATTAGTTGTTGAATACAATCAAAATAACGGAGAAATTAACATAGTGCGGAGGGCGCCGAGAGCAACGTTTTTTTTTCTTTTTTCAAAATGGGAACAATAGAATGTTTTGAATGAAAATAGTCCGCGTGACGTTGAAGCCCATTTATTAATCATTTATGTTAATTAAAGTTTGAAAAAGAGAGAGCGTGTTGATTTTTCTTGGGATTTGAGAGACAACCTTTAGGATAATATGCGAAGATTTAAAATTTCAAGGATAGTTGCGGCGAAAATGAAGCCAATTATAAAATTTATGTCAAATAATGTAAGTATAATCAGCATTTAATGCTGATTATACTGAAATTATTTGAATAAAGGTGGGAAAATTGTAGTGTTGGAAAAGTGAAGGTAAAATACTCATAAAATTACTCGTAGTTCCTGATGGTTTTGAAAATATTGTGCCCCACAAGAGATATGGATACAAACAAGCTCACAAGATAATAATATTATGGTTACAGCACATGATAAGATACGACACGACATGACAAGACATACGCGACCACCTGCGAGTGCCACCTAAGAGATATGATAGAGAGTGATAGCGAGAACACAGTGCTGCCATCTCGTACCATATTTAAACTACTAATTCAGACAGTGTTTGTTACCGGTTTGCATAATATTATGTGTCACACGCTTATCAGGCTTCTGCGGTGAGCAAATTAGGTGAGTCCAACTCCTAACCCCTGCTGGGTGTAGTGTGAGATCCAGTGGCGGTCCACTGGGCCACTATGAGCAGTGCCCCGGGCTAATTTCCGAACGGAAGGAAGAAACCCCATTTAATTTTGCGCGAGTAAACTCGCACTCCGCATCGATTCAATTGAAAGGAAGTGATCATACTATCCCGCAACGCTCCCGCTGCGAATTACGGTGACAGCGCTATCTGACAGAAATTTACAGAACTAAGTGACCTCCCCATAGGGTACTGGTCAGGTTTTCACTTTAGAAAAACAACCGTGTGGATTCTGACTTTGTGTGCAGCCTTTTTGTGAAAAAGAAAAGGGATTTTCAAAGAAAATTTGCTTAAAAAAAAAAGGCAACTCAATTATTTAGGCCCTCAACTTATCCATTCATGAAGTCCCCTGGCATGCCCAAGACCCACGAGCCGGGACTGGTGCGATCTTGTATCGATGAGTGCGAATGAGCGCACTTGCCTAACTTTCTTCTTGCCTTATTTCAAACGGAAACTCTTACTTTTATTGTCCAATTCGTATTTAGCGGCCCAAAGCGCCCATAGTACCAGACGCCCAATGGGCGAAATAATTTGTCCCCTCATCAGACGGAAATGCCAAACTCGCTCCATCGTCGCACATTGAATTATAATGCAAAATTTTGAATGAATAAATTCCATTGTTTTACAGCGCATTGGAAATTTTGAAATACACTGAGGGAGGAAGACCAACAAGGATCGACTGTTGAAGGAGAGACGAAGATGTTCGAAGGCGACCATGCATTTTATTCACTCAGTCAGATCCACAGTGCACCTCGACCTTTGCTCAACCCTTCGACCACAGCGGCGACTTGATCCCCCAAAGAAAGCCTCCACAATTTTCAACCCTTCCCAGCAAAAACTTTTTTATTTCAAGCCTGAACCGTTTTCCGCCTCAACGCTCTCCCGTTGCCATTTCCACCAACACACTACTTGCGGAATTCTTGATACACAGTAAATAAATGACCGGCCCCTCTTCCGCGCGGTATATTTAATTTAAAACCCTCTTGGCAAAAATACATTATTTCAGCGTGAAAAGCAGTTCTCTCGACTTTCCACGTTGTTTCAGCTCTTAAATATCTCCCACTCCTGACTTCTCACACAACTTAGGTTTTCCGCATAGTTCCCCCAAGTATTTTAATTTGTAACCTCCTCTTATCCCGTTTACTTTCCCCTACAACTCTTTGTCACTCATTTGGCCCACACCCGTTGAAAGTCTTCGTGTTAAGTGTGTAATTTAAAGTTCTCGCATAAAAATATTTTCTCTTCCACCTCCCCAAGTTCACCATAACATACCGAATGTCTTGCAGAGTGACACATGGAGCAACACAGGCGTATCGCACGGATCTGGAGGATTAGTTGGGAGACCATTAGCAATTCTTCCTTGTAGATTTGTTAATTGCTCTGTGTAATTTTGACTTGTGAATAATGATGTTCGGGTTTCAACCTTCATCTGGCAAAGGGGAAACCAGACCCGGGTAAATCCATTCCGGCGGTAAAAGCCCCCCAGCGTCGGTGGAAAGGGGGAGAAAACTGGAAGCAGCTCAGACACCTACCCTTCAACAATCCCCCTTTTCCCTCCCACACTTGGCGACTTGATAAATTAAGACTCCCGCAATCTAGCGAGTACACGGTGTTGGGGGTTGGCTCGGGTTTGAGGCTTGAAATCCTTCTTGCAGATATTAATGTTGCCCCCGACTCGCCCACTATATATCATAGCTGAAATTGTGAAAGTGGGTTATGCGTGAGGTAGTTTGTTGGAGCGGTATGAGCTTTCAAACGATGATTTGGTATTGGTGCATATATATTTCCTTCCCACGAGGGAAAATACATCAAGAAAAAAATGTCGAGCTCGGTGCTGTGGAAAGTCGGGACTTAACTTTACAAGTGGGGGTGGGTTTAAGCCCTTTTTAAGCCCTTGTGTCTACAAGTACTTTTTTCCTGATCTTTGGGGCCCTGTGGTTCTGACTGCCCACCAAAGCATCAATATCATGACGAAAATATTTTTACACAACTCCTAGCTTCCAAAATGTTCTGTTGCTGACTGATTTATTATATTATATTTTTATCTTAGGAAAAACACTTCAAGTACGTACGCAAACATGCTGCAAATTTTATGCAAGGGTAGCAGGTAAATTGTGTAAAAATAAATTTTGTCATTAAAAATTAATTCTTAAAAAAGTTTTTTTTTTTTACAATGTTAGGACAGATTTGGGATCCCGAAAAATTAATTATGCGTTAAAAATTACACGGGAAAAGTCACCTCCTTTGACCACGTCACATCCTTCAAAAGCACCATTTGTAGCCCTATGAAAGCCCCATAGATCCCCACGGCGAAATCAGATTTCTCTGGGACCCCGAAAATGGATTCTACGTTCAAAAAAAGCTTCGAAAACGACACCTAAGTCGATAGCAGTCCCATAGAGAAATATTGAGGTGGGTCCCGTACGCCCCGGAGATGGACGGGAAACCACAACTTCGCCACTCTGAAGACTGGAGCGATTGAGAGGACACTGCGGGCTGTGTAGGAGAAGAAGAAGGATTGGTCGTCAACGGATGGTTCACGTCTATGGCACCTACAGAAGAGGAGAAGGACGCGTGGACGCTCATAGCCGAAACCCTTCAAAAACCCCACCCCATACCCCCTTTTTAGCTCCACGGGTGTGGGCGATGGGGCTAAAATCTTGCGGGCACAACTAGATGGTAAACCAAGTATTTTGTAAGAATTTCAGATTAAAAAAAAAAAAAAAAAAATCCTACAGCCCAAAACGGCTCGGACGGCACACAGTGTTGCGAGTTACGTAAAAACTGCGAGATTGGCAAAATGTGAAAGTCCTTCTAAGGGTTCCTATAGCACTAAACTTTATTATTTAGACACTGGTGAATATAGAAAACGTACTTTCGATGCCCAATACTGCCATTCCGTAGGCTTTCAATGGAAGATTCTGAAAATCGTTGTTAAAAATCGAATGTTTTCGGGAAAATGCAAGATGAATTTATTGAGATGGACCAACGTCCAATGACATTTTATGCTCAAGATCGTATAGTAAACATGACGAATTTTAAAAGAAAAAAAAAAACTGTCAAATAGATTTTCTCCAATCGAAACAACTACAAAAAACGCGGGTTTTGAGTAAATGTTTTGGGAAAATCAGCTCGTACAAAAAATGTGCCAAAAAATGCCGAAAAACGTGCTTCATAGGGACATCCGCTTGGTGTTTCTTGAGATAAATACGCAAGAATCAGAGACCGGTTCGTCCCACTGTGCTGGCTAGGTCTATTCATGTATGAACTTTGTGTGGTTTACAAGTCGGAGCTTCAAAATAGAGACGACGTTTGGTGTGACTGGCAGAAGGCCCTGGACAGGGGATCCAGCTGAGAAGGAACAGGGTGTGTCCCCCCTACCCATTTTCCCGTTTCTGTTTGAAAGATGAACTATAATATAGGATATTATCCGGACTTGACACTATGAACCCGAAGACGTGAAGTGTCCACAAGTGAACCTACAACTTACTCCTACATTTCCCCTTTACCTAACCACTCCGAGCAATGTTTCTCTTTCTGAATTTATTTTTGCTTTTGGAAGGGATTGTTAGTTTTCATGTTCTGCCGATAACGTTTGCTGTGCACCTGAACATCATTGTTAGTGATTTTTAACTCGTTGTGAACTGTTCGAAAACCAAAGATTCTATGGGTTATATTAGGTTTGTTCCAGGTCTGACTGCGTCTGTCGACAGAACCCGACCGCACATACTCGAGCTATCGGTTTCCTTCCAACTTACGATCGACCTGGAACAGCAGTTTCTAAACTGCGCATGTCTCCGGCGATTTCTGTTAACATTCCGTCAAACCTGGAACAAACCTATCGTCAACCCACCCACTTCTATCGACTTAAAGCCTTCGCCATTCGATTCAGCACACACAAAAAAAAAAAAAAAAAAAAAAAAAAAAAAAAAACAGCAGGACGAACATTGAATTTTTTTCTCCGCACATAACCCTGTGAACAAACGATGTCCACTATGCGGCGGGCGGGCATATACGTAGTTTTTGGAATCTACACATCTCGAAACGTATGACAAATTTTGAGTCCGATCAAAATTTTCGACCTCCGACACGAATACATAAGTGTATTATTCCAAGAATAATATACCAAAACACCCGATTCGTGTCCAGTTTCTACAGCTTTTCACCCTCTACCGAATTTTTATAATTTACCACTCAGACACTGGATCCAGCTCGAACCGGCTATACACTGGGCCTAAACGTAGGCCTATACACTGGGATCACGAGACCATCTAAGGGAGTGAAAGCACGTAGCTCGGTGGTCTATTGTTTCGTTTTCTTTTTTTTCTTGCCTTTCTGTTGAGATATTCACCGATAAAGAACCTCCTCGAACTCTTTAGGGGTCTTTACACGGTCCGACAGACCGACAGAAACCGTTGGACCGTCAACTTCCGACGTTGTTTATCATTGTAATAGGCGCTAGGTCAACCCTGTCGCGAATATCTCCTTGTTGTATTTAAAAGTCCTCCAGTTTCTTGCTAGTTTTTTTTTCGGCCTCTTCAACACACTTGAACGCGGCGATTTTAACGGCTAATGGCGACATTCTCGACGCCTACTCACGTTCACGAGGGCGGGTGCTAAGTGGCGAGAAATGTAGAAATTTTTCAACGCGGTTGAACAAGCCGAAGATCGCGTGCTCGTAAGGTGTGTTGTTGTTTTCTGTTTTTCAGGCAGATTCGCCCCGGAGGCGAAATATTTTAACGAGCTCGTCGGATTCAAAAAGTTGCAGTCGGGAAATAACTACACGCGTTGTGACGATGGAAAAACTGAACCGTGTGGCCGTTTGGCGTGCGATGTAGTTCTGCTTGTAACTTGTCCGTATGTTCGAAATGTCGTTACCTACCTAACACCTTAAGGAGCCCCCCCCCCCCCCCCCCAACAATAACGTACATCGTTTACCCAATTTTTGACAGAACTAAATTTCCTAATTTTCTGACGGTTGAGCCGGCTGGTCGACATGAGCTCGCTACGCTCGTCCGTCCGGCTGACAAACAAGCCATTTACAACAGGAGATGCAGTCAATTTTTTTCCCCCCCGAGCCTTTTAACTCCACAGTGGGCAGAAAATGCCTCGTTTCCTCTCGCCGTCCCACGCAATCCCGCGTCCTCCTTCAATTTCACGCCCCATCAAACTAAATTCAATAATTGTCCCGAAGGCTCAATTGCGCGATGAGAACAATACTTGCTCGGGTCATTTGAATAATTTAATTTCAAGCCCTGAGCGCCATTTTTATAGTCCGTCCCCGTCTGGGGATTTTCAAGGCGCAGGTCACTTATAACTCTGGTCAAGGATCTTTTGTTGGGAGAAAAACTATATTATTACTTTGACCTCAATATAACCGCGGGTTGGGGGCCTCAACTGCATCGTTGTGCGGTTGGTAGTAGTGAGCCAAATCAAGTCTCGTCGCAGATTCTCGAAACTTTGTATTGATTGAATCGAGAGAAAAAATCGATTTATTTGTACCTACTGATTTCTCATTTCTACCACAGGCCATAATAATAGGCCTATATAGAATATATATAATCTATATAGATAGGACAAATCTATATAGAAAGGAATGAAAGATCTGTGTGGTTTGCGCTGGTGAGTAGGCAGATATCTAACTGACTTGGGAGGATTTGTTAAAATGCATCCCTAGTTTTTTTTTTACTTTTTAAATTGAGAAAATCAAAAAATAAAAATAAATAATAATAATAAAAACGAATTTAGTGAAAAAGGGAAGAAGAGGAGCGACTGTCAGCCAGGATACGGTGATCTCAGCGCTCTCTGTCAATATTGGTTATTCCATCTTCTTCGCTCTCCGTCTTGACGTTGTCCTTATATGACGTAGTCATCTCAACGATCTGAGCACGAGGAATTTTCACAATCCATTCGACTTAACTAACTCGGTGCTAACTTCTATTTCGGCCTGGCTCCTTCCTTTGCCGATACCGCATAAACGCAGTTTGCACTAAATTTATATGAAACCATGTTCGTCGTAAAAGCGGGGAATCATGTAACGCCGTCGTGTTTCAGCAGTTTGTTGTTTCGATTTTCTTTACTTTGGCCGGGAGGTTTTTACGACCGAGGAAATAAGCCGTCGGTGAAATTTATCGCGAAATAATATACAGCTCAGCACTAAAACCTCTCCACCTTTAACGATTCCATTTGCAACTTTATTACAGTGAGAACATCGTGGCCGAAAAATTAATCGAAAACTGATTGGAATGATGTAGAGGGGAAAAAAGTTATAAGATTTAAGTTTTAAAATTTTTTTTCTCGGTAATATATTTGTGAAATGATTCATGACGGGAGGATGCTCGTTAAAGTT
The DNA here is from genome assembly GCA_955831195.1 of Pilophorus perplexus. NCBI lineage: Eukaryota > Metazoa > Arthropoda > Insecta > Hemiptera > Miridae > Pilophorus > Pilophorus perplexus. The sequence continues at coordinate 10,763,270 of OY037009.1, forward strand.
CCCGCAATGATTTATAAATTATTTCATTGTGTCTTCCATTGGTTCAAAGTTATGGGAGGCCGTAAAACGTGTCTCTCGGACAAATTGTCTTTTGCGAAACAGGAAGGTTATATTGTTTCTTGCAATTAGACGCAGGGTGAATAAATACAGATGTAAACGTCAGACAATTGCAAATTGTTTGTCCACGGGAGCGAAAATAGAAGAGATTTTTTTCGGACAGAATGACTTGCGTGACAGGCTATTCGATTTTTTGACTGATTGAAAATTGGTTTTGGAACCAAAGTAGATACTTGTAGCGTCTTTGTGGGTGGAATCCGGACGACGACTCAGTTGAATAGTCGGCTCGTGACTAAACGTAAACATAGGATCTGGCAAAGCGGATTTTTTCACGGCGGCTTCGTCAAATGACGTCAGAGCGATAAAAAGGTGTCGAGACGATTGCACCGTAAACAGTTCGACTATCTGACGTAGCGAGAGTTAGATTGAGGGGGTTTTCTGACTGGCGCAAAAAAATAAAACAAAAATCCTGCCAATACTACAAAAGGGTGTATTTAATAAAATTTTATTACGGGTAATACAGGTGGGGCATTAAAAGACAAAACGGGTAATAAGAGACAAAAATTTTTTTTTCAGCCGAACCATTGACTTTTTCTGTTGTAAATTTTTGTGTAAGTAATTCGCGACAAATATGAAACCCACAATTTGTTTGTGAGATATTGAGAAAAACCCGTGAAATTTTTACGAGCATTCAATGCCTCTTATTTCCGAAGTTGGTAAATAAGAGCCACATCACGAAATTACTATTAGAGAAGTCAGGAAAAGTCTTAGGAGACCTAAATGGCATTCAGAGACAATTAGCAACTTGAAAGTTTCATCGCATTTGGTTCAAACCAAAAAAAGTTATGAATTTTCAAAATTAGGAGAATACAAGGTCAGTCAAAACTTTCGGCTCTGAAGTCCTGCAAATCTATAAACGCGTTTTATTAAAATAGTTAAACATATTTAAAAAAATATTTCTATTAAAATAGTTAAAATTGAAATTTTCCTCATTACAAGCGCTTTTAAAACCCCAAGCACATGATATTATTAACCGTTGACTTCGTCATTACGAATTAGTATTTTGGCGCGAGAGGGAACCTCATCTGCGTTTCAACTCCCCGGTATTGATGATTTTCCCTTTTGCGTCGTCCCGACGAATATTTACATAATATTATATCAGAATTGAGAAGGGACTTACCCTTCCAGATTCCCCTTTCGCACAAGACGCACATCCCTTTACCACGCCATCCGTCTAATTTTCCCCGCACCGGGAACGAGTCTTTCGGAAACGCCATCCGTCTTCATTTGAAACTGCCATCACTCATTCATCGGGGAGCGACCCCCTTGTCTACACGCGGAATCCTTGGGTTAATGACTTTCACACATTCATATAGCAAAAAGAAAAAAAAATCAAAGATTTATCAACATTGTGGGGGAGACGAACGGAAGGTTTTGGCAAATTCTGCCTCATTTCTCACCTTTAGTGGGTTGAGGTGTTCGAAACTAATGCGAAATATTTACCATAGCGATTTAGTATTTTCAAAACTCTTCTCCACACAATAAATCTTTTCCTGCGTTATTCATGATCTCAGATTTCAACTTGAACGAACGGATGAAAAACGTGAACGATTAGCTTTTCGACTTTTTTTCGCCCATAAGGAAGCGTCTGACGAAAAAAGCTATACGGACGTTTGTTGAAGAAGATAAAATTTTGCGTCGAATGAGCACCCTATCGACCCAATTTGGTTGAGCCGTCTGGCCGAAACCGATCGTCAAATTTGTTTTCAAAATAAAAGTACAAGCAAGTTGTGAGCCACTTTCCACCTTCAAATCATCACAAATGGTGATAGGGGGATCATTCGACGCAGAATTTTGTCCTCTTACAATGGTTTTTATTTATTATTTTTATTTTTCGTCAGACCGTCTGGTTAAAAATGGGCAAAAACCAAAAAACGCAAATCGCAGTTATTGGGCCACCAAACACCCGCTTCTCACGATGGTGCAAACTCAGATACCTCACATTTGGGTCCAATAGGAGCAATGAAAACCATTTTCAGCTTTTCGATAAAAAATTTCATTTTACTGGGTTGCATATAACGCATATTGGTACGATTGATCTTTGACGAACTTACTGGCACGGAGAGGGCATTGCCTCACATGGGAGTCTATTCCGGTTAGTTTTACTAAATAATAGGCAGAGGAAGTGAACCCAAACCCGAATTGGGGGATGTGTAGGATATTGCTCCGGTAAACCCGGCGGAATTAGTAATCGGATCGGGAAAGCCAACGCTTGAATTATCAGTCTCTCCCAGAAACTGCGTTCCCCTCGACCGTAGAAACTATGAGCCCTCCTCTGTCCCCACAATTAGAAACCGAGTTTGACGACGGGGCACAAACAATAGACGTGGAACCTTCGAAAATGAGCGTCCGTCTATATTGAAGTCGTTCCTTTGCTCGTGCAGCAGTCTATTGCAAGAATGTGTACTTCAACTCTATAGAACTCCTCCTGAATTCGTCCACAACAGGCTGTATAGGAAATGAGGTCTGTCAAGCGGTGCTGAAAACCCCACATTCCCCCTTCGGAGAGCAAAATTACACAATCACTCTTACCGTACGGTGTAGGATTTTTTCAACAACGTTAACAATTTTTAAACAGTTTAAATAACGCTTCGTCAACGTCATAGCCTCCCTTTTCCTAGTCTGTAGACCACCAGCTCAGCGAACATCCCTCGTCTGATACGTCACCCCACTTATTCATCTCCGTCTCTGGAGACCTTGTCGAAGCGTGTGATGGGTGATAAACATTAACAGGAGCTAGGAGCCAGCCGGGTCGTACGGGGACCATAAAATAGCCGACTACCGGGCTGGGAACCTGTCAGTCATAATTACATCTTCCAGACGGACCATCGATACTTTCCCTTCGCGGATTTTCACCTCACGTTGGGATACGAGAAGAAAAAAAAAACCTGGCGATGGAGTGGATTTTATTGTTCCAAACGGTTCGAGACTCGGGCGTTCCAAAAAGGTGCTGCGTGAGGGATCTCCGATAAGAGGAAGAGCTCAAACTGTACATGACATCACTCTCACCCGTTTATTATCTCTAAATAAGCAACACAGTGAAATGAAATAATTGGCAGAAAGCTAAAATAGTTTTTATCTCTGCAACTGGGCCTGAGTGTGAGGAATCTGATTTTGCACCATGGTACACGTTTTTTTGGTGACGTTAACTTTCGATGGCCCAAAACCGCATTTTTTTGCCGTTTTTACCCAGAAAGAAGCGTCTGACAAACGATAATATCGTACATCGTACATATTATGTACCTATATCGTTTTTGTATACCGTTCTTTTGGTTTATTATTCTTGGAATAATACACCTGATCGGCCTCAAAATTTGACATTATCCGTTTCAAGAGGTCTACATTCTAAATCCGAAATGTCCGTCCGCCGCGGCGCGCCGTCCGGGCCGTTTTGGGCTGTAGGATTTTTTTTAAAATCTGAAATTTTGACAAAATACTTCGTTTACCATCTAGTTGTGCCCGCAAGGTTTTCAGCCCGATCTCCCAAACCCGTGGGGCGCAATGGGGCTAAAATGGGGCTACGGGAGGGGCTTTTTGAAGGCTTTTGGCTATGGGATCGATTTAGGTGTCGTTTTCGAAGTATTTTTGGACGTAGAATCCATTTTTGGGGGTCCCGGAACGATCCGATTTCACTGTGGCGATCTACAGGGCTTTCATGGGGCTAAAAATGGGATTTTTGAAGGATCCCAGGAGGTTAAATATTTTTCGAGTAAAAAATAAAAGAATTTTTGAAAAAAACATTTTTGAAACAAAAAATCCCAAAAAAATTTTTTGTTCAAATATAAAAATCCAAAAAAAAATTTTTTTTTTTAATTTTTTCATTGACAGAATTTAATTTCTGCACAGGTAACCTATATCAAAGAATAATAAACCCTTGTGTAAAATTTGCAGCGTTTTTATAAAGTAACAACATTTTGCACCAAATGCCCCTATTGACCCAATCAGGTTACGCCGCGGCGCGGCGCACAGGATGAGATACCTGAAGGATACCTGAAGCAGGACCTGGTATCATACCTGGTATGATAGGTTCCTGAAATCAGGATAGGTAACTGAAATGATCTTTTGTCAGTGACAGGATTGAACAGAAGTTGGAAAAAGTTACCTCTTTTTGCCGCTTGATTGTGGCTAAACGGCTGAACCGATTCTAATGTAAAGGGTATCTTTCGACGCAGCATTTTATGATCTTCAACTGGGTAATCTAAACGGATTTCTCTATTATGCTTATTTTCGAGTTATTGGTGAAAAACTGGAAAACGCCCGAAAAACTCGAAAAATTATGCTACCATTTTTAATATTTTAAAAAAAATATATAAAATTGAATAAAAAAATTACCTCCGAACATTAGTTGTAAATTCAAATTGAAGTAACAACAATCAACTTGAAAAATTTTTCAATATTATGTTTTGGGTTTTTGTTTTTGTTTGTTTTGGCTTGTTACCTTGGATTTGAATAAAGTTTGTTTTCTTGTTATATCAACTTGAAAAATGGGGTTTTTGCCACCCTCAGACCACTGTGCGCCTTCAGGCCGAAACCGAACGTCAAAGATGTGCTATTTTTTCCAAAAAGGGTAAAAAAGGGAGTTATGAGCCACTTTCAACGCCAAAATCAATACAAATTGCCGAGTTATCATATTTTATATCAGCGTAAGTAATTTAGAGCATTTCAAAATGGGTCCACTGACCAGGGAACCAATTTATTACTGAAAAAAGAAAACAAAACCAATACCCATCCCTAGTTGTTAGTGGGAGGTGGTGAAACACTTGAAGTCATATTAAATATGGGAAAAGTGTGCTCCTTAGGGTTATTGGAAAATGTTAGGAAAATATAACGGCTCAGCATTGCGGCCTGAAAACTGTTATAAAAACTTGAAAGGATTACAAACACTTAGATTAGAAGTTTAGAATGGGTTGGATGGAGCTTAGAACAGGTTTGACGGGTTGAAAGCTGGCTTGGTAGTTTGAAACCGGTTCGAAGGGGCTCAAAACCTGTTTGAGTGGTCCATAAGCCACTTTAAAGTACCTCTCTACCAAGACGTCATCTTCTAAGACTACCTACCACGAGATCCGGCAACATCTTGCATTTCACAAAGCTAATATAATATTAATAAAGCTAATATAGTAATAATTACTCTTGCATTTCCATTTGCCCCAACTGGCGCATTGTCCTTCAACACCGTGTAATTAAATGGTTTTGAATGCGACAAAGGCATTATCTCACACAAACAATAAGAAATTGTTTTCAGGCCTCTGATTATTGATTCGAGTATGACCCCGTCGGCAACCTTTCATTCTACATCCGTATTAGATGAGATCAAGGAAATGAGACACTCACATCACAAGTTTTTTCCCGTTTTTGAATCCTCTGAGTGATTTCAAATAAGGACTAAGAGGTAACGCAATATAACCTTATCTGCTCAGCGTGAAATCCTCACTAATAGCTGGGAGAAATTATTTTATCCGACCCAACCCGGCTTCCAAGAGTTTAACCGTGTAATCAACTTCAGGGCGGAAGGGCGTTCGGGAGTGAAAAAAATCCTTCGAAAGAAGTCGAGTTAATACTGGGAGCTACTGAGGTGGGCATTAAGGCTGGGTGCTAATTTCGGATCAAGAAATCCAAAGGCCCTCCGGGAGCTCAGGTTTTTGGTCGGGTAATGAGCCTTACAAGGCAAAAGTGGCTACCGTTTAACAACTTAGGAAGTCGAGGGCCCGTGAAACGGACTCATACGCCTTTACGAGGGAGGGGAAAAAGTACAAAAAAACTATAATCTTTTCAGTATGACGAATGATCGGCAATTTGATGCCGGGCGTTTGCTACCGTTCAGTGACATCATGAACTCCAATTCCCCTCGCCCATTTTTTTTTTTCTTTTTTTTTCTTCTAGTCCAAGAGAGGGTTTATTTTTCGTTTTATGCCTTCCCTGAGTTGAACCTCTCCTCTTCCCCCTTTTGCCACAGACTTTGATTAATACCCCGGTTTTACTGTTGGCTCGTTAGCTCTCATTAAGGCCTTCTGTTTTGGTGGTTGTCCACCACCAAGGAGGTTCCCACCAACTTTACAGCCTCACGCGTTCATTCCTCAAATAGATTAAAGATTGAAATAATTTTTATTTCAACAGATTGTTAATAATCTTCTTATTATTTTATCCGGATACCTACATAATATTATCTCATGAGATTTCTTGCTTTTGGGTTTTTTTTTTTACGTTGAAATTGAACGAGTTATAATTTTTGTTTTGGTGAACCATCCTTCTTTTCGTGACATTGCTTATGTTGAGAGGCCCAGATACATTGCCACCCATCATCTATAAAACCTTTAAAGCGATGCTGGCTCAAAAAAAAAAAAAAAAAAAAAAAAAATCCCCTCGAAAAATTGAAAAATGATGAAACTACGATCCCTCAACAGGTCTCTTGATCATTAAATAAACCAATTTATCTAGGAAGAAATTTTCGTCCTAGATCAATTGGCTCTAATAGAACTTGTAATAATCAAGTAAAATCAAATGGAAACAATTGTAAAAACTTTCATATTCTTAAAATAGAACAAAATTTGTTTCAAAATATCTTTTTTCTCTTCGAAAAATACAAGAAGGAATGAATTTCTTCTTTTGGGTTGCTATCACAACATGGTCAGTCTGGTTTAAAATAAATACTATTATTTTAATTGAGGTATACCTATACTTTTATACTCTTAAAACTTATATGTACCTACTACAGTATAACTACTAAAATAATTAAGCAGTAATAATTATTAATATTGCTTAAGATCAAACAAATACAGCTGTGGCATTGTCGCCCCGTCAAATGCATGTGTTTAGGTTTTCTTGCCATTAAAAATCACCTAAAAACCATTTTTAAGGTTTCTCAGCGAATTTCAGTCGACAAAATATTTAATGTAGAAGATAATTGGTAAAAAAAAAAAAAAAAAATTAACTGGCTCTAAGAAAGTATTCTCCGATGTCCCACTTTGTATCGCCGGAAGGCCTTTACAAATAAACCTTCTCATTCTCATTCATTCATTCATTCTCCGATGTCCCATGTACACTTTGGCAGGTCATCAACAAAAGGAGAGATATTAGCTGTTATCAATACAGCACCCACAAAACAGAAACAGAAGGGAAATTATGGTCACAAAATTGCCGGGAAATTGCAGGAGCCCGTTCCCGCCGCACAATTGACGCTAAAAGGTGGCGGAAATGCGAAAAATTAAAAACGCATCTGACCGATCGGTTTGATGTTAACCTGTAGCTGATTTATATATGAACAAAGAACAATATTGGTTTTGTCGCTTCGAGCTATCTGGAGGAGAGCAGATGGGCGGAAAGTTGGAGTTGGCGATTTTCACCAGTACATTTTTCTCGCCGTGGCGGGCCCCAAATATTAATTCAGGCGGTCCATACGAAGACGTTAAAAATATTCTCTTCATTAAATTGGCCCTTACCGATTTTACAAATCAAAAATGCTGTAAAAATCAGAAAATCGATAAAAATAGTAGATGTATAGTGAGTGTATACCTACACGTGTATACATGGAGTTATTTTTATGCGTGTGTTCACATGAGACCCCGGAATGTGATTCAAAAGTCAGATCGTGCAAATTCCCATTATTTTTCACTTTTTGTACTAATGCGCCACGGCAAAAATGCGCTTTGGCTTGAATTGTTCGGGGTTCAAAATTATTTATGACGAGGTAATTATATATGACGTAGGTATTATCCTGAAGATAAAGTTGTTCATTTTCTAAGAATTTCCTCGAGATAAATTCAAAAAATGGAAAAAATAGGAAAACATTTATTTTAAATTTTATTTTTCAACGAAAAATGATTATAAACAACTAAACATTTATATTTTGTATTTTTAATGCTAAAACCATCTTTAAAAAGCAGTCTGTCACCTTGAATATTTTCCGCCACCTTTTATCGTCATCGGCCCCTCTGTGCGCCGTTTTTAAGGTCGCTACGTGAATTTGAATTTGAAAGGTTGATGGCCCAGTTTCACCCCATATTACGTATTAGCCTATATAAATAAGACTACTTATATTATTGGAAGAAACGTTTATAATAGGTAGGTATATATTTAATTTTTTAAATTTAATAGGTAGGTATATACTTTTTAAATTTAAATAATTCTTTTGAACAAATTTTAAGTTTGTCATAAGTCAAGTGGTTTAAGTTTTGACCAGTTTTATTTTTTATTTTTCTATTTTTATTTATTATTTTTTTAATGGTAGCTTCTTGAATATGACCATCACTACTGTAAGTGTAATTTTTCTGTGTGTTCAGTTATGTTGTAAACAAACCTCTTTTCATCGCTGCCTACGTGACTCAACCAGTTGCAGTACTCCTAATTATTGAAAATTATTTTCATTAGTTGTGCCTGGTTATTTCTGAAAGGATAACGATGACCAATGGAGCCGTTCCAAGGTATAAATTAGGCACCCATTATGAACTTGAGTTATTCCGATTCCACTACCCCACAAGTCACGACGCATTCATATTTGGAACGGGGAGAGAGAGAGTGAGAGAGAGAAAAACTTTAATCCTAATGATGTGATTAAGACGAGTGTTGGGCTACCGCGACTCCGAACTATCAAAATCCAATCAGCAATCAACGATCCTGATTTACCAAGAGGGCAACGGTCTTTGACGAAAGAAACTGAGTGATAAATATCTTTGAAAATCCCCACTGAGGGGATAATTTTCTATCGTTGGGACAGGGAGGAGCAGGAATATTATATAAGGGGTCGCAAATGATGAATATGACGGGGGAGGGAGAAGAGAAATCGTTGAATCACGCATCATTAAGAAACGGCAATCAGCTTGAGTCGGTTAGAATGAGATGGAGACGAGGAGGACATAACCACACAAAGTCATCAAAGCACATTCAAAAGATTATGCAAAAGCTCAAGACTGCAGGGATAACATTACAATCAATTTGTTATTTAACAGATCCCTAAAACCACTCTTCATGTTCCCACAATGAATCTGTAGGAGGAAACAGACCAAATAAACTGGCTGAATCAAAATCCACACGGTCGTACAACAAAGACCTTTGAGTTGAATACTGTACGGAATTCTAGTATAAAAGATATAAGTACCAGAAAGCAATTAACGGTTAATCGTTTGAAAGGTCAAAAGTGGAAAGCCTCAGGCAAATATCTATTGTTCGCTTGAGACAGAGAGAAAAGGTGGAATGTGAGTGGTGGGAGGTTTTCAAATTAAACTTTATATAGAGCGTTAATATTCCATCCATCTTCATATAATGTTGAAGAATAGAGGGAAACTCCCTCAGAAACTGTAAGCCTCCCCTCCACGCATTATCTCCGAGTATGAGAATGTAAAGGTAAAGGCACCCACGTCGAAGTTGAACTTAAATGGAGGTACTCAAACATTGTAACGTATGATATTAACTTGGCGGATTTACGGGAGTATTGATGTTGAAGGGGTAGGAAGTTATTGGGCATATCTAAATGCTTCTAGCCGTTACACGTTCCCTCCCCTTATGGCGCATTATGGGAAGAATAAGTATAATATCCCTCGGCAAAACATATTGGGATCTTTCCCGAGTTCATACAAAGTTGGCTATTATGGTAACTTTTATCAGAGCTTATATGTTTTCCGCCGAGTCCCCTCAAGTGAAATGATGATAGACGTGAAAAGGCGTCTTGGAAGGGTACACGTTTTCGGATTCAGCTCCCTTCAAAACCCTTAGCCCCTTAGTACTGATTTTAGTCAAGGATTTTGAGTCGAATTTAATTGGAAAAGCGTGGTGAAAAGGTTGGCATTTACTGTGGAATATTTGAGAAAAACTGCGAATTATTTTACAGTATTTTGTACATTTTGCAAACTTTAATTCTGTGTCAAGTTTAAATTTAAACAAACAATTTTAGCATGGAACATGCTTTAGCCTTGGGCTAACTAACCGAAAAACGTTTCGCGGATGGGTGACGAAATTTTGCTTGGCAACGTTACTAGCCAAAGCATGTCCAATGTTTCTTGAATTTTAGCCAAAGGCTCGAAGCTACCTGTGGGTTTTTTAAAACATTTTACCGATAAACAAAGCAGTAACTGTTGTTACCAAGCGAATGTGTTTGGTCTCCTAGTCCAGTCTGGAGCGTCTGGGGACCGAACGGAATTGGCGTTGACGCCAGCGCATCCAAGCGCCTATCCTCGGTACTATTCCCATCAACTCGCTTACCAATGTTTTTCCGCTTAACTGGGACTGCTTAAATTAAACAATAATTGTTTAATTTAAGCAGTCCCAGTTAATTATTAGTGTTGGTCGCCTTTTCAAATTAAGCGTTTTTGGGTTTGCTGCGATTTAATGAAACGATTTATAAGCAGCAGACACAGTTATGCGGAAACAGTAAGTATTTTCCTTATCATCTGCTAATCACATGTTCATAAGAGAGTTGATAAGAATAGTACCGAAGACAGGCGCTTGGAAGCGCTGACTTAATGGCCACAGGGGGCCTATACGCTAGTAGGTTTTACACGTTTTTTGGATTGCGTCATCCGAATTTGAAGTTTGCCACCTCAAAAATCGGGGGGAAAACCTCAAAATTGTCTACCTTTATCAGTTTTGGTTTATTATTCTTGGAATAATACACCTATGTTTTCGCGAAGGAGGTCGACGACTCCGATCGGCCTCAAGATTTGACTTTATCCGTTTCAAAAGGTGTAGATTCCAAAACCGAAATGTCCGTCCGCCGTCCGGACCGTTTTGGGCAGTAGGATTTTTTTTTTCTTTTTTAACTTTAAATTTTGACAAAATACTTGGTTTACCATCTAGTGTTACCCGCAAGGTTTTCAGCTCGATCGCCCAAACCCGTTCATTGAACAGAATAGAACAGAAGCTACTGACTTTTATTCCAAATCAAATGGAGTTCTACGAAGTGAATAGTGTTACCATCAAGAGGCTACGGGAGGGTTTTTTTTAAGGCTTTTGGCTATGGGATCGAAATAGGTGTCGTTTTCGAAGTATTTTTGGTCGATCCGATTTCACTGTTGCGATCTATAGGGCTTCAAATGGGATTTTTGAAGGATCCCAGGAGGTCAAATATTTTTCAAGTAAAGAACAAAAAATTTTTTTTGAAAATAAGCAAAAAACAAATTTTTTTCTGAAATTTCTTTCATTGACACAGAATTACATTTCTGCACAAGTAACCTACATCAATGAATAATAAACCCATAATAATAAACCCTTGTGTGAAATTTGCAGCGTTTTTTGTTTATATCTCGAAAACTGAGCTTTTGTCGAGGAAACACACTATTAGCGAAATTAAAGTACCTAGACGAAAATCTTTAAACAATGCGTTATGTTTACTATATTAATAATATATTAAAGTCGAAGATCGGACGAATAGTAAGGCCGTTAGAGCGCGCTCAAATTCGTTATTATGTACAGTTCAAACACAGCCGATTTGAGACATTGGCGAAAAATGGAATTTTTACTGCCTGATATTAATTTAAAATTATGAGTAAGGCCGAACAGGGGAGTTCAAATAGTAGAGAAGTGACGCTCTTGACGGACCTCGTTTGAACCTGACAATAGGTTCAGTCCTCACCAAAGTCAATCCCCTTAAATCAAAACAGCTCTTTCTCAATTCTCCCAGGCTACCGAAACTCCCTGCTACTTCAGACTTCTACGTGCGACCACATTATGCAAATCAAGGCGAGATGAAGACGGTAAAAACCTCCGAGTTTTCTCGCCAGGTGCACCGCCTTGACGCATGTGCATGTCCGTTGTCTTCGGTACTTAGCGGGACCCTCTTCAGATGATTCATGCTCTCCAAGGCTTCGCAACATGCGCAGTCTTCAAGTCCGGTTTTCGCGTGGCGAGGGCTTTTTTGAATTATGTTGACGTTCCCTTCAAAACAGGGTTTTTCACCTTGTCCACAGAGTCCCCTTTTGCGGGTTGAGGATTTATTGACTCTCGGCGACCACTCGACTTCTCATAGGTAAATAAAGCAATAGCCAAGCGATATCGTGTATTTTCCCACTTTATAACGTTGTGACGCAAACCAAGTGCGTGGAGTTGCGCTTTCCGACAAGATGAATGTGCGCCCCTTTCTTCAAGAGTTCTCCGGCTCGGCAACTCAAAATTAATCCCAATTATAATTAGAAATGGAAACGTGTCTGGATTATTTTTTTTAATCGATCGAAGGCGTCAAAATAATACTAAAAATGGGGTTAAAACACAAACTGCAAGTTCGTACAAATTTATAAACTTTATGGAAAAATTGCAATTTGAATTTTGACGGAAACCCGAAGTCAGCTCCTATTGGTCGACGAGTTGGCCTCCATTAAAAACTAAAAACTGAAGTATCGGTCACGTCGAATAAGTTAATTTATATCACGAATAAGTTGAGTCGATACGCACGATCACATTCACAACAAAGCGAACACGGCCATTTTCGCGTTACTCCAGTGTCACTAGTGCCAAACACCAAGAAAAAAATTGAAAATCGACCTGCACTCTGGTGTCTTTGATTGGAAACCGGAACCGGTGTAGTTGACGTCACCTACACCGGTTTTTGAATAGGCCAGAACAACTTAAGATGTTTATAAACTACGTGAACGACTTTTTGTCACAAAAATGAAGTATTTTTCCCTTTTTGACTTCTACCGAAATGGTAGAGGATGATTTAACCCGAACTTCGGGTGCATTTTCATACCTAATTGATGATAAATTATCAATGAAATTTCAAGATAACCATTGCGGTATGGCATCCAGAGTTTGTATATTATTTTACACTTTGGGTCGTACAAGCAGCCCTTGCACATAATATGCACATTAAAAAGTTATTCTTTCGAAAATCGTAAACCCGAGGACATCGTTTTATGATACCCTCATATTGCAAAAATACGGAGAATATCGAATTCTCACTTATCTGACTGCATTATTTTGCCCTTCTAAGCAAGTAGTTGTTTATGTAATCAGTTCTCGGCTCCAAATGAAGACCAAATGTTAATATCAGCCCCGAATTATAATTTCCTTGTTTCTATTCCGCGTTGTCGCGCTCACCCTCCTTATAATAATGAAAAGAAGGGGTAATGAACGAAAGAGGTCACAAAAAAAAGGTTTGTGTGTCGAACCAGAAAATTAAAAAGCTAGAAGCACCAAAAAGAAAAAAAAAAGACGGTTCGCGGAGGGGGGAGACCTTAGGAAAAAATAATAGCGCTAAAAATGGCGATTGCGTTGTATAACCCCTCCCGGAAAGTCTCAATATTAATGAATTATTCATCGTTTCATTTTCATCGGCTTGAGACGTCGCCCCCCCCCCTCGCTCTTTTGGGGTTGTTTTGTTGGTAAAGTAGGCCCTGAAACTGAGAAAGCCACGCAGCCCTATTTTTCCTCGCAAGTCAAATCCTGTGTATTCAGAGTTTTACTGGCATAATCAAATTCTCAACAACGAAAGGGATACATTTACATTATAAATATGAATTTCATTCTGTCACAGAACTCACGAGTTTGGTATCTTGAAGTTTATTGCTCACCTGCAAGAAACCAAACAAAATTATTAATTTGATTTACAGATGAAATTTGAGGGGGAAAGAAATGATTGGAATAGAAATGTCATTTTTCTCTATCAATGAGTCACTACGCTCAAATCCCTGGAAAAGCTTCAGGCCGCTTTCAGTTCTTTGAAAACCGGTTTACACTGCACATAACTCCCTAAAAACTGGTTAGGACTGCACACAACTCCCTAAAAACAGGTTAAGACCGCTTACAGCTCCCTGAAAACTTGTTTAGACTGCACACAACTCCCTAAAAACTGGTCAAGACTACTTACAACTCAATGAAAATCGGTTAAGACGGGAGCAAACGCCCTGATTACTGATTACTCTAACCTACAACAATCTCGAAACAGCTTTGAATCGCGAATGATGAACCGAAATCCATTGTACCAAATTTCATAGATATAAATAATGCACTGCTCAAAATTACTTCGTGTTTATCGCAATGAATGCCGAAGCCCGATTATGCCACGTTATTCACTTCGAGGTCCTATCTGAGCAAGTTGAAAGCATTTACGCCCCAGTGAGCGGCGTGTATTGTTCCCAACGTACGAGTGATGGTCAATGTATGTGTAGACTTGTCTGTCATAGGAGGGTGAAGCCTTCCCCCGTTGAGAACAAACCGAAGCAACGCCTCACAAACATGCGGTTATGTCATCCGTTTGTAAAGAGACGATTTTACCTCGCGGGGAAGCCAAATTCGCGATTATTGTTCTAGTTCGCCCTTAGATGTCAAAAGCCTGTAAATCACAGGTGTGAAAATGGTGGAAACTGGGGCGGGTTTTCATAAATCAACGTGGGAGGGGGGGCTCCGTTGGGCCAAATATACCGGCGGAAACGCCAGGGGATTTCGGCAAAGAAGCCGTTAAATTGATATAGGGGTGTAGTGAAAGGCATTAGTACTTGAGCGGATCAGGTATGATTCAAGAGATGACGGATGGTGACGTGGGAAAACCCCGAAATGGAGAGGAGTGTCGAAAGCACGTTCCAAAACAGCCCAAAATAGGAGTTTCTAGGGTGTCATTGGTCTCCGCCAGGGAAACTAGCGAACAGGGACAGACATATATTCAAGTTTTAAATAGATCGAAAGGGGTGTGACAGGCCCTTGGGGGTTTGAGTATCAATGGTGGAGAATTCAGGGGGTGGGACAACACCCTGGAATTTGTCACAGGATTCACCCTAGCGGAGCATCCGAAGCATCAGCGCATCATCTGCATACCGCTCTAATTCCCCGCCTCAAACCGGCGTCGCATACCTTATAAATGATTCGACATTCGGTAGGTATATGGAAGACCCACGTTAGGGAACTCTTGCTGTCCCTATCTCATACGTAACCAGGGGCTACTTGTCAATAATTGAGCCAGATGACGCCTGAGCCCTTTGCGATCTGCAGCCCTCCCTGGCACTCACATACTTATTTGATAAGGGTTGCATTGCACAAGGGAAGAGAACGCTAGATATCCAAGACGTCAAAATCCACCACTAACCATTAAGTGAATCATCAATTAATTGTGCCGCAAAAATGGCGTTTGATGAAAAATGGCTCAAAATGTGGTTTACACCGCGTTTGAGGACGAGTAAGGGTGAATTGAGTTGGCCAGCAGGGATTTTTGGGAAACTGGGTTCCTGATCAGCGGACGCATTTTGAAATGAAATGAAACTCTCTTTTTCCAAGGGGACAAATACATCTGAGACATAATATATTATATATTATATAGGGATCTCATTAAGTCAAGCTGGCCCTACGTGCTTCCGACATATCAGGTTTGATCCCAACTTACGGCAAGACATTTTTGGCTTCCCTCAACCCATGATTCTGGAGCAAGCTATTTTCAGGACTTGGAGACTATTTTATTCCTCAATAATTTCTGGTACACTGAGGGATTTTAATTTTCACCAGCCGTATCGGATCGGGACCAATGGTGAGCAAAGCGAGCCCCCCCCCCCCCCCCCCCCCCGTCTGAGTAATCAGCTTTTATTGACACAATCTTCAGGTTTTCTTGGACCCCAACATTTCAAACACAACATTTTTTTTTTTTCTTCAGACCCTCAACTTATAAATCAAAATTATGACCTAAGCAGTCTGAATTAAGTACGTATGTCCGTGATTGTTTATATTTTCTTATAAAAATGGTGCTTCTCAAGGTCTCTACTTTCATCATCATATACCTCATTTCCATCTCTCACCCTTATCTCCGCTGAAAATACAATTTTTCCACGGGAAAAAATTAAACAAAAAAATTCATTTCATTTACAGCAAACCCCCCGCAGAGAGCTCCGATGGAGGTTTATTGTATCAACTAAGTCCATTTGTATTCATTAAAACTGGACAAAAAAAAAAAAAAAAAAAAAAAAAACAGTGAAGAGGAATAAGTGGCGACGAAAAAAGATTTTAAGACACAGAGGGAAAGAGATAGCGTTTGTGAGAAAAAGGAACAAAAAAATTTTTTTTAAATAAAAATCTCGCTACTTTTCCAACGCCAAACACGCGTGGGTAACTTTGTAAAAGGGCTTCAGAAGCCACACACTTCTCACTCCCCACCGCTTAAGGGCCAATTAACACATATTATACCCGATTTGTTTAGAAAAACCTCTCGCTCGGTTTTTTTTCCAACATTTTTTTTTCTCTCCCCCCGTAGAAAAATTAACAAGCTTCCTTTAATTTTATTAATTCACCGACCTAACCTTTCATTCCTCCACCTCCTTTGTCTCGAGATATAATAACTACCCTTCTCAAGTAGGTTAATAATGAGCTCCCAAAAAGATTTTTTTTTTTTCTTTCAGATTTTCACGGCGCATTGAGGTCGAAACTTTTGAAATTTCTTTCGCACTCTTTTAAAATTTATTTCGCTGTTACAGTTAATTAAGCGTAGAAGGCGAAAATCGCGCGCACGATTTGTCCGAAACCAGGAACGAACTCCCTCCTGCAGAAATCAATAATTTCTCGCTGAAGAGAAACTAGAGTTAAGGGGAGCCAAATTGCATGAGCTCAAGTATCTTGGCAACAATATTAACGGGTAATTCGATTTTACTGTCACATCTTGGAAAGGGAGGCGGGAAAGCGGGTTTCCACCCTCGAACGGTTTGAAGGCGGGAAAACTTGAGATAAAGTTGTCGAGAACTGGAGTTCATTTGGAGTTTTATGTTGATATAGATAAGCAATTGACTTGAAAGAGCTTGTTGTTTTAAATAATCAGTCTGTTTGGTGTAATTGTTGAATTTTATATTTTCATCAAATCGTTTCATCATAATGTTATTATGTTGTACACGATTTGATGAAAAAGATACTTACCTATATTATAGGATCTAATATTTTTCAGTATCGTTTTGGCATAGATTTTCTCACGTTGAACCTAAATTTGAGATTAGATTTCAAAAAAAAGATCATTCTATATGATTGAATTAATTAAGGCAGAAAACATGGAAAAGCGATTCCTGCAGCTTATTCAATAATTTGTGAGGCCTTCAACATTTCCCATGTAATATTATTTGGGGATTGTACTGAGTTTAGAGGTTCTTGATTCACGGTTATAAATCATGAAACTTCATATTATTATAATACCTATGCAGTTTCATGATTTATGACACAAGAACCTCAAGAAAATCCTACAAATTTAGACTAAACAACGTTTAAACCGGCAGCAGAATCTGTGATGAATGTTGGCATTCAACATGCGCTTGAGTTCAATGGGACATCCCCCCTTTCCCTAACGAAAACTTATTATTTGATATCCTCTGCCCGGGAAACCTCCCAGGAAAACCCTATCGAAACTTACCGAACGGGGACGACCGACAGCCAAATATTTGTCCGACCTCAGGGCCGGACCTCCGAACTTTGTCTAATGGACCTGAAAACCACCTAAATCCCTAGGAAAGGACAAACAACCAGAAGGAAATGACCGGAGCAAAGAGAAGGGAAAACGACAGAATCCATACGTCTTTCCCCAACGTCCGGGGAGAGTTCAGTGTAAATTCTGTAATGACTGTTTAGATAACCCCGCCAGTTTAGTTAACGGAAACTCCCTTCTGGACACTTGGTACAGTTTGCCCAATATAAGTTGTCACACACCCCTCGCAAGGGGTCAATGTTTCTCGAGCACACATAACTTCTGCAAATGTTTACTTCCTTTGTCCTTCATCTGGATACTGCATACCAATAAATTAATGGTTAAAACCCCCTGCACCGTAGGAAAGCCGTAAGCGTGTATTCCAAACACACCCCCTTATCGAGCGGCCCAGTAGTTCTTCCAACTATAAACTATAACTCAACCCTATAACTCTCCTTTAATGGCTTTTGTAAGGAATTAGTTACCTTGTTTGAACACTTCAGTCCACAATTAGCAAACATCCTCTCTATCTATCCAAGACTAAAACAACCATTAACTTGTTGGCAAACGTAAGTTGAGGCAAGATAATTCATCTTATGATTGCTTGGCGGGTCGAAATGATCGATATTGAGCCTTCTTCCGTTCCGTAAGTACACATTTTTACATCCAAAACGAGCGCGAATAAAGATGACCATTTCCAAAGTTGTAGCCATTCCACGCTAACTGTTAGCTCTAGTGTGGTGCCCCCACATATTATTATAAATAACTGAAGAACGAATAAATATACCTAATAAGCAAGTGGAAACGAGCAGACAGATAGGTGCGACTCTTGACGCTCAGAGTGGGTGGAAGCCATGGGGGCTTCCCCACGGATCTCCGCCAACGAGACTCAACCCTCTCTACGGGTGAGAAGCCACAGAGGGGTGAGCCCTGAAGGGGGGCTGACTAACTATATCAACGCCGAATATGTCAACTTGCTCAGTACAACTTTGATTCTTAAATTCGCTAGTCGTTCCTCTCTATTCTCTTACGTTATCTATTCGCTTTGTTAATTCCTCCCAGTCACCCTCTGGGACTTAAATCTTCCTTTCAGCTCATCACGTAACGATCCCCAATTGGGTTCACGCATCCTTACCAACTCAATTCATAGTTTTATCTAAATTCAAACACATACAGATCCTCCTTGTGAGTTCACGCATCTTTATCAAATTCAGTAACTTCATATCCTAAGTTTTAGCTCAAACACAAACGGATCCTTTTTGGTTTATTATTCTTGGAATAATACACCTGTTTTCGCGACGGGGGTCGACGACTCCGATCGGGCTCAAAATTTGACATTATCCGTTTCAACAGGTCTACATTCTAAATCCGAAATGTCCGTCCGCCGTCCAGGCCGTTTTGGGCAGTAGGAATTTTTTTAAAAATCTGAAATTTTGAAAAAATACTTGGTTTACCATCTAGTTGTGCCCGCAAGGTTTTCACTCCGATCGCCCAAACCCGTGGGGCGCTATGGGGCTACGGGAGGGGTTTTTGAAGGTTTTAGCTATGGGATCGAGTTAGGTGTCGTTTTCGAAGTATTTTTGGACGTAGAATCCATTTTTTTGGGGTCCCGGAACGATCCGATTTCACTGGGACGATCTTTAGGGCTTTCATGGGGCTAAAAATGGGATTTTTGAAGGATCCCAGGATGTTAAATATTTTTCAAGTAAAAAATAAAGAATTTTTGAAAAAGAAACATTTTGAAAAAAAATCCAAAAAAAATTTTTTTTTGAGATAAAAATTAAAAAATTTTTTTTTTAATTTTTTAATTGACAGAATTAAATTTCTGCACAAGTAACGTATATCAAAGAATAATAAACCCTTGTGTAAAATTTGCAGCGTTTTCTAGTTCACCATCCGTTCCAAATCAACTCAAGTAAGTTCTTTCATCAACACGAACAGATCCCATTGTGTTCCAGCAACCTTTAGAAAAACACTTCGACTATTGTCTTTGCAATAATATAAATTATGGCTGTGATCCTCTACGTGAGTTCACATCCAGCCAAAAACATTCTCCATATTTTTGTCAACTTCCTCTATTCATTTTTATTGTTATTTGGGCATAACATCAAGAATACAAAGACTTTGTTTGGTTACTTGGTAACCAGTGTTTGAAAAGATGAAAGTTTCCTCTTTTCAACGGCTAATCCCCATTCTTTAAAATGTTTGGACTAATTTCAAGCCATACAAATAACAAACAACCTGTTAAATCAGCATAAGTGGATCAAAACTCGTTCAGACTCGCTCAACGTAAGAAATCACTGGCATCAGAGAACGATCATCACGACACCCTTAAAACGAATTTACACGGCAGACTGACAGCCGGTCAAGTTCGCATGGAACACTGAAAACCGATTAAGACCACAGAAAACTCCCTGAAAACCAATTTACATCACATACAAGAAAAGACTCACGAATTTGTAATCTTGAAGTTGATTGCTCACCTGCAATAAAACAAACAAAATTATTAGATTAGTAATTTACTAACGAAATTCAACGAAAAATTGAATTTGAGTAGAAATGACACTTAAAATCGGTTTATACTACATACAATTCCATGAAAATCCGTATAGACAACATAAATCTCATTAAAACCCGGTTTAGACTAAGTACAACTCCCTGGAACTGGCCCCTGTACAGGGCAAATTCGGTCAAAAGCGGAAACTTTACCTGAACCCCTCGCATGGATTTTGAATGGTTGATTGAAATCAAACATCGCCTTTTTAGAAGGAAAGTAGCCTATAATTAAATTTTGAGATCTCCACAAATTACATCCTCAAAAACAACATATAATGGTCGACGATTTGCCAAGTTGGCCTCAATTAAAAAAATTAAAAACTGAAGGATCGGTCTCTAAGGTTACCTACACATACAATGAAATCGATATAAGTCTACTATACACGATCAGCCTCACAACAAAGCGAACAAGGCCATTTTCGCGTTACTCCAATGTCACTGAGAGTGCCAATCACTAAGAAAAATAAAAAATCGATCTACACTGGTGTCTTTGGTGGGAAACTAGCCGTCAAAACGTATCATCACAAAAATGATGTTTTTTCCTCTTACTGACTTTTAACAACATGGCACAGGATGATTTAACCCGAAATTCGGGTGCACGTCCATTCCTAATTCAAGTACATATTCCATTATTCCTAAGGCCCTGTAAATAATTTATGTTCATAAATGATTCTATGTTCGTACTTATTATGAACATAAAATCATTTTGCTACAACGAATCAACGAGGCATCATCTTGAAAAGCTCACCCATGGCGTGACAATCACGAATCGCTCGCCATCGTTGATTAATACGACAATATCTCAGTAAAAATTGCGAAATGTCCGCCATAGCCGATTCTCATAAATTACATCGTGAAACCTCCGATGGCGAAGAAAAACCTAAGTCAAATATAATTTTCTAAATATTTAAACGCTCGTGTTTTCGATCCGGCTCCGAGGCAATATCGTTGAGGGATCTTCGCGTGAAAAGAGGTCGTACGTCGCGGCTAACCCTAGCTGACAGGTTCTGATAGACATCTATTTATTTTGTAAACATAAATACACCCCTAGGGGGAAGAAACCCTTGTAACATTTTATACCTAAAAACACGAGGGTAGAAAAAAGGCGGGAATGAAATATGGGTCGCTTTCTTATCGGTTTATCTCACTTGTAGAGGGCGTGACGAGTAATTTGAGAATTTCCCTCCGTTGACCAGGCGCTTCAATTTTTCATAACCTCCGGAATGCATCAAATCGACAAAATTCCATCACACACTTACTCACCCTGCGGCATATTAATTGGACACTCGAGGTAATTAATTTACCCCGAGATCATTTGGCGGGCAGGGGCATTATTGTAAGGACAATGGAGAGCCTGATTCACTCCCCACGTGGTGTACATATTACGAAGGGCGTATAGTGGTGGGGAGTCAAGTACATTTGCAGGACGGAGTTAATACACCGTGATTAATCATATACCTGCGTTAATATTGGCACAGGTATTAATAACATAATGAGGAGAGAATATAAACAGATTCTAATCATTCATCAACAGGCGGTAGGGGAACGTTGAGTCGATTTCAGACGTGCAAACAGTCTAGAGGGAATTAAACATAAGAACACTGGGCAAAAAAATATGACAAAAATTTTATCATTTAATGCATTGCTTGTTGTGAGGAGTCAACTCATCTTCGCACTCTGTAACACACATAAGCGAATGGAAGACGGAAATGCTTCCTCACTCACCAGCTAGAACAAGGACGAACGCTTCTGCGGGCGGGAGATGGGGGGCCACTCCTTCACCGCATGTCATGATCAACAGCCACACAATCTGTTTTCCTCATATGAAGAACATCGATGTTTTGAAATGGCGATATATATATTGAGCCCAAATATATATGAGGTATTTTCTACCCTCCCTGTCCAGAACATTTTACGGACAACCGTGTACCGCGCATGTGCGGACTGGACTTGCATCATACCAGTTCTTGACACAGTGTGGTTGGAATGGATTTGGGAACGTCCCCGTAGACGACGATAACAGGTGCAACCTGATTGGCTGAGAGGCAAGAGCTCCTCCCCCCCACTTCTTAGTTACACATCCCGAGCGATGGTGGGGGAAACCATCCTCAAGCAATCCTCTCAAAAATCCGGAACAACTTGGGACTGGTCTTGAACAAATTCCAAAGCGGGTAGGAAATACAGAACACTTGGTCCTGGAACTGTCCTCGCGGTGGTTGGAATATGCTTGGTTGTCATAACACTCTAGTGCGCATGTGTTCTTGTCTGTAACCTGTTCTGGACAAGTGGTTGGAAAATACCTACGGGGAATCTCGAGGCATATCAATATATATATATTTAAAAAAAATTATGTTGCTTGATAGTGTTTGGTTTAAGGATGAGGGGATGTTCAACAGTCTCCCAGCCCATCTTTTGATGAGATCCGATATAAAATTTATATCAAATTATATTTATAATAATGTTTTTACATTAAAAAATTTAATGTTTTGATGTCGATATCTCGATGAGCCTCGTGTCGATAATGAAATATCGGAATTAAACTATCGATATTATGATGGCATCATTATATCGATATCATATCGCCTATCTCTATCACGACTCATTTCGTGTGATCACCATCTTTATTAGCATGTCCGATCACTCAGTTCTGGCTGAAAAGGGGGAAACCCAGGGCCGGAGCAGAGGTCCTCGTGCCCTTGCCTGTTCTCATCTTCACGACCTCGCCACCTCGATGCTTGGACCTGGCGAACTTGGGGCATTCAATGGACCCGACTCCCAGGTCTGGTGATGAGAATTGGAGGCAGCATCGAGGCCAAGCAGCAAGTGTGTCGTCTCCAGCTGCTGGAGATGGGCAAAATCTCTGCTGCAGAGATGGGCAAAATGTAGTAACAGCTACCAACCACTAACCACAGCTACTTTCATAAAAAGTCATTGCAGCTACTAACTACCGCTTGTAGTTTGTTGCTGCAATCGAATAGCTACTTTTTTACAGCGACTAGTTGAGACAAAAGTGGCAGTAACTACTTGTAGCTGTAGTTGTAGTACTGCCCAACTCTTGTCTCCAGTGAAAACATACTGCTCGCCCACCCTCAAGTGCCTGTGCAGCAGATCTAGGGGGAACCCTCGACATCCGGAGAGTGGACCCTGGGAAAACCAACCTGCCCCGTCACAACCGAATTCCTCGAAACAAAAGAAGTAATGAGATTTTGGACGTGGTGGCGTTTAGGACGAAACCCACACTTGGCTCACTTGACACACTCATACCGACAAAATTTGAAGTTCCGACTAAAATTTGTCTGGTAAATTAAATTTTGGTAAAAGCGATTAAAAAACGTTACATAAAAATCAACAGAGAAAAAAGCGCTGCAGTTAATTCACGTGATGTGGGAAGGGAGCGTAAATAAACTGTGAGAGTGATTGAGCGATTTAAAAAAAACCTTGTGGTGTCGGTTACGGCTTTTTATCGGCTTACCGCTGACACCTTTTTTTTATGTTGTGCAGGTTTAAAATAAAAGAGAGAGTGAAAACCCGCGCGGTAAAAAAATAAATAAAAAAAGGGAATTTTCCGGCGGAAAAAAGGTCGAGAGGTGTAAAACTAAATCAAGTGGTTGAAAAAGACTTGGTACAACCTCGATGGGGCGGTTTATTCGGCCAGTAAACACGGGTGGCGGTGGAGTCGGTGTCAAATATAAAATGCAGCGGGGTCCGTGAAGGGGGCGGGAGCGTGGACAATCCGAGGGGACGGGGGGGGGGGGGGGGGGGATGTTAGGGGGAGACCACCTGTTGGAATACGAGGCGGAAAGGGGGGAACGGGAGGCGGAAGATAGTCGACAAAAGCCGGAGGCGGCAGATGGAAGGGAAGACGTCGTATGGATGTACCCGGTGCATGGAATCTGCTCTGGGTGTTCGGAACGCGCTCTGGAATTGGGTCTTGCAGCTGTTTAGTATTCTCTTCAGAGATGGGTGACCTGCTGAGGGATTTGTCAAGAATATAATTTCAGACATGTCAAGAACCTGCTCCAACCGCCGTTGGTTTTCACTACGGAGCTGCTCTGTAATTGAGTCCTTTTCTGGGATCTGCTTGGGTTCCACTCGGGCAAATGATCTGGAAATTATCTCCGACCTCTCAAAAATTTGCTCTGACAGGTGTTAGGAATTCGCGTCAGAACCAATATGGAATCTGCTAAGAGATCTGCTATGAAAGTAATCGAGAGATCTTACTTGATTAGCCTGTTTGGAATTCTCTCCAGATCTGCTGTGGATCCGTCGGAAACCTTACAAGAGAGTGTTTGGTGTTCACTCTGGAGCTGTTTTGAAATGTGCTAAGGATTCTACTCCGACGGATCTTGGAGTACTTGCCTGGGATCTGCTCATGAAATCCTCTTCCTAATGTCAATCAACAATCTGCTCTGGCAGCATTCAAGCTGTCTCTGGCCACTGAACTGTCGAACTGTTCAGGCAGGTGTTTGGGGTTTGTGCCAGAGCCAACATGGAATCTGTTGGGGGATTGCTCTGGCAGTAATCAAGGATCTTCTCGAGCAGCTTTTTGGGTTTTCAGTTTTGAACCAATCTGAAATTTGCTGAGTGATCAGCTCTGACAGCACTCAAGAATCTTCCCAATTCTTCCCTATCTCCTCTATCTCTGTTTGGAAATAATTTTGGAACCAATCCAGCAGACAACGCATTCAGTAGGTACCTGGTCTGAAACCTGATCAGGGATTCCACCTTTGTAACGTCCATCCCTACTAAGTCCCTGCCCGGTTGCGGCTCAGAGGCGAGGAAAGGGTTCATCCTTTTGCACGGTGATCCTTGCCCTTAGGGATTAAGGTCATCGACCCATCCCCCTTTAATCCCCCCACCCCCAAACAATCCCTCGACCCTGAACACCCCTCCCGCACCCGAAAAATCCCCCTCAGTTCACCGCACAGGAGGTGTTCGCCTCTGAAACCATCCGCTCCTTTGGGGGAACGCTGAGTGTAACCGTATAAAGTCTGACCGCTCAGGATTATCAACCTGTAAGATATTTCATGTATAGTCATTTAACATTGACCAATTGATTTTTAAATTAAGAACCACTAACTAAGCGGTCTTCAAAAGGTCCCAGATTTGATTTTTTTGAAGCTGTTCTCAATAAAATTATCATCAACAAATTCACATCTTCATTTAAATTCACTCCTATTTATTTTAAATTTTTACAGTTGTAATAAACTGTGATCCCAATCAAAACCGCCCTTGCAAATTTGATGTTAGAGAGGAAGCCGTCTGTCAAACGACCACAAAAAGTAATTTTAATTATTCATCTCAGTAATGAATGATGAATCAATAAATGGTTCAAAAACGTGAGTGCGAAAAATCATTTTGTGAAAATTTGAAACTTCGTGAGGCAATTTGTTGGGACGTGTAAAATGTATTGCATTTGAATATAAAAGAGAGAATGGAATGGTGGGTGTTAAACAGAGGTTAACAAGGGTATCAGTGGACGGGGGAGGAAAACACGCGTTTTTGATTCGGGCTATCGTTCCCGTTAAATATTGTTTTTATCGCCAATTAAGCAATTTTCGCGAGCGTGGCTTTCGAGGGATTTTTCCCGCGACGGATTTTCCCGCGGTGTTTTTTAAAATCGGCGTGGAGGGGGAGGATGTTTTATAACAATACCCGACCGGTCGGATACCTTGTTTGTCACGAATAGCACAAAACTCACCCCTGCGGAGTTTTCTCGCTTTTTCACCCCCCCCCCCCCCTTGTTGAAAAAACAAAATACATTCTACCATTCTGTATTACTTAGAGGAGGGGAAGTGAAAACCCCGTTGAAAAACACGGAGTAGGGAATCATGTTTTCATTTTAAATGAGTTATAGCCGTTAATCAGGGTAACCATTGTTCCCCCTACGCTCTGCCTGTATTTATGGCGAGATTTTCGTTTGTCCTGCCTTTCGCCCCGAAAAAAAAAATGCCCTCCGCGAAAACCCTAACGTGTGACGAAATCCCCTTTTTGCTGCCCCACATTTCATTTCCCGAACTATAATGAGGACCACCTTTTCAACACGCTGGCGGTTCCCCAAATTAATAAAGCGCAAAAAATTAATGAAAATTATTGTCACGGAACCTCATTTTCATCCTTTATTGCCTGCGGAAACGAGATTTTTTTTTTAACCCCTCCCCGTTATAATGAATATTAAATGAGTGTCGAAGAAGAAAAAACTGAAGAACTGGGAAGAGATTTTAAAAAACAATGTTTGGAAAATGAAACGGGTACCTACAACGTGGAAAGTGTTAAATTTCACATGTATCCTTTAGACTGTCTAGTAAGGAATGCATGACACACTGAATGCCACGAAAGTATTTTGAAGTGAAAGACCTGGGAGAACCAAGAATTTCTTTTGAAGTTAAGAGGTCACTAGAATGATAAAACTGATTCAAGAGAAGTATACTAAAGAACGTTTGAATGAATTTGGGAAGGACTCCCAATGGTTAAGCGACTTAAAGGAGTACCTGACCAAAGAAGTACCTGAGGATGTTCATGGATGCCAGCCAGGACGACTACAGGGCTGCTTCCATCACAGCAACTGTTAGTCTACAGCAGAGGCCTACATCTGCCAGTATTACAGATCCTTATGCATTCCAGTGGTTATCAGTGGCTCAGTGGTTATAGCTTGCAGCTCCCAGCAGCCGCTAGACATCTTCTGTATACTGATAATCACCTCTTGGAAGTCAATGGCGAACCACCAAGAGTATTTCGCCCAGGAAAACCTCTCACATTTGCCGTTCGGAGCCTGCGTGGCGGTAAAGACTTTGGCATGTAGGAGGAAACAAGCAGAATGTGGCCAGGATCCGCTGAGTGGCCCCTACAGTTAATTTTTATGCTAATTTCCATAGTTGTTACGATGGTTATAGTTTTTAAGCATACTAAGATACCCTATTCTATGCGAAACATACATAGTATATCCTTGATCAGATGATTTTTCCCAGAAGAGAGGTATTACAGTCCAACTCCGGATTAGAGCAGTGTTGGCTCACATCTATCGATAGTTTCGATACTATTGGAAAAAATAACGGTATTTATCATAGTTTTAAGGCTTGCATTTTTCCTAAAACGATCGATAGTTCCTTGTCTTCCCCCAAAACTATCAACTGGTATTCATCTTTTTACTTAGAAAACCTCCGAAATTCACGTTTTTTTCGTGGTTCTGTGTCGATAACTCAGCGAAACTTCGTTTATGCCTCCACATACGGGGTATATTAAATATGATATTAAGTAATCAATGTCAAATGTCCTTTAGAGTTGGTCCTCACGGAATTTTTGTCCACAACTTCCGTTTGCTCAAAGTACTGTACGAAGGTGCCTGTAGAGAGCGCTGATTCCACTAAACCTCTTGAAAATGACTGGAATGATTTGTTGATAGACGAAAATTCTCGCCGCATCCTCAGAAATGTTTATAGTAATTTAATAGCTTTCCGTTCCCCTTTGGGGGTCTCGCAGGTTAACAATGAACAGATAAACGCCCTGGTTTCCCGAACGGGTCTGCCCGTAGCAAATAAATACGGCCGTCGTTCAAATCGGAGATTCACCAGGCCGTACGGAGATGATGATAGATGTTGGTTATGGAAGTTGATGCGTTTTTTTTTTTTTTTTTTTTTTAACTGAACAAGTCCATCTGAATCGAAGTAGGTTACATAAAAGTTTGACTCGACATTAAATGCGATTTAGGAAAAACCATCGTGAATCAATTCGTCGTGAAGAAATTTCTTCGTTCCCTAACGACAATCAGAAGAGGCCCGGCACACTTTGGAATGCCTCAAGCCACTCATGTGATTACAAGGCTACACCCACATACCGAAAACATGAGCCCGCATTACCCACCCCCAAAACCCCTTTTGATAACAATCGGTTTAAACAGTAATAATTTAAAAGTCAAGGGTTTTTTGTGTTTTTGTTTTTTTTTCTCTGAAATGCTATTATATATTTAATACTACTTCATTATTGACAACTTCCATTGTTTTCGTGCAATTTTCATCTCCGTCTTCCTCGAAGGCCTAATGACGATCCCCGGACCCGTAATTTTCAAACAATGCGAGTTGTAATTGGAGAATAATATTATGATAATTATTGCATTTATTTAACCATCGACAATAGGGGCTTCCAAAGTCTACGAAGTAATTTAGATACCTGCAGCCTGGAGAGTGCGTGTCATCAGTTCAGAATTGGCAATAAGGTGGCGCAAGATGTCACAACAGGTGTTTTACATTGGAATTGTAATGTGAATGCGATGAAATTGGAAGGTTGTAGGGGTAAACGATTGTGAACAATTCATTGGGCTTTGGAGAGGCTGAAACCCCACCTGGTTTGGTGGGGTTTATATCTGGTTTTATGAGGTTAAAGACGTTAAAATCTCGTTTGAAGAGGTGAAATCCGGGTTTAAGAGATTTGAGTTTGAGGTTAAACAAAGTTTGAAAGGGGTTAGTCAATTAATTGTCTGGTTGATTTTTCCGTTAGGCTTTTTGCTGTCTTCTTCGAGATATAGTCTTAGTGTTTATGTCAATTTTGCTTTATTGCTCTTGGAATTCGCGACGGGGCCAACATTTGATCGACACCAAAATTCGTAATACGTTTCTGCTCAAACGTCGGGCAGGCCGTTTTGAGCAGTAGGATTTTTTTTTTCTAAATCTGAATTTATGACAAAATACTCGGTTCTTGGACTGATAGGTTACGTGGTCGAGTAAGGCGACGTTTTTGAAGTAATTTTGGACGTAGAAACCACTTTTGGGGGTCCCAGAACCATCAAATTTCACCATGGGGATCTATGGGGCTACAAATGGGGTATGTGAAGGGTGCCAGGAGGTCGAATCAAGTGACGTTTTCCGAGTAAATATCTGTTATTTTAGACGTAGGTATGATCCATTTATCGGCGTCTAAAAAAATGTATTACTCAGCAGAGGAGTCTTTTTCTCTCCCTAACCACCTCATTATAATAAGTTAAAGTATTATTAAATAATTTATGCTTATTTTTTTATTTAAAAAGTAAATCTAAATTCTAGAAGTAAAACAATACTTAATTTATTATTATTTTTTGTATTGATGTAGAACTAACTTTTGTCGTTTAATTTGTAGTAAAGAATAAATAAACACTTTTCTAAAATTTGCAGCGTTTTTCGTCTTATTCTCATTTCAAGGACTCAAATGTTAAAAAAAAATAAAACAAATGGGAAAATCCCTGTCTTCATGGAATCACACATCTCCCATCATCATTACGAGAATCTAATATTCTCACAAGCATCCAGATAGTCGCAATCCCCTGGGATGGAAGTTTCACAAAAAGGCCAGTCCGGCAGTATTTGCTTGTAGGTCAAAATTACGATAAGAGCTAGCAAAACCTTCACGATTTCCAGAAGATGGTGAGTTCAGATTGTATTATAATAACCGGCCGTTTCACTCTGACTCCCCGTTAATGGCCGCATTGTTTGTTTGGACTCCAAGTTGGATCTTGATATTGTTGCACAATGGCACAGTATTTCAAATTGCGCAAAACCGCCCGGTAGGGATGTAGGCAGGCGGTTCGTAGAGATTTTCAGGAATTTTCTGATTTGTTGCTTCAACTATGAAGCGCCGCCGTATCGATCCAAGCGACAGATGAGCTTAGCGATTTTCGATGCAAGCCGCTCGGCTTTCAATTTTTGCCGTCGCAAATCGTCCCTTCTCGAGTGTCTCCCCCTTGATGAGATTATTGCCAGTGATTTTCCGAGAATTTCTATACCAGGAAATTGGCGTTGAGAGCGTGAGAAAGAAGAAAAAAAATCCCCTTTGCAGGATGTTCGTAGAGGTCAATGAGCGCGTAAATTCTGCCCTTACGGGCGATTTGTCCGTTTCTGATAACTTCTTCAGACTTGATTAAAATGGGCGAATTTAGCGTTATGTCAGAGCGAAGGACATGACGTCGCAGAAGCGTCGCGCTCTTTCGTTAAAATAAAACAACCGCCGCTTATTCTTCCTTGTCAACGTAAGAGTTGAAGAGAAATTTATGCTGACAAGGTTTCATAGAAGTAAGAACTGGTACGGGACCTCACAGTCTGTCTGCTCAGCGCCACATTCCGTTCGATCCGATGCTCATAAGAACCGCAAAAAATCTTTTCGCGCATGTCTCGGAGCCCTTCAATTAAAATAGCTCCGTTCCGCGTTGTTTTTTTTGTTTTTTTTCTGCTTGAAGGTAAAACTCCGGAAATTCCGGGGATGGGCAGACGGCAGAATCGGTCTGACAATTAAAAAAAAAAAAAAAAAAAAATCAGATGATTTTGATTAACACGATGAACAAAAACCCATCGTATCCAAAAGGCGGAACAAAAACACGGTTTCGCACATGAAACAAATCAACAACATAACAAGGGAAAAAAAAAAAAAAAAAAAAGATGAATATTTAAGAAGAAACAATTGACAGAGAAGTTGTAATTGGTTTACTTGTATCTCATCCTCTCCAACTCCATGAATATTTATCAAGGCGGGTGAAAAAGAGGAGGGTGATTGTCGGATTATGAGTAGTGGCCGACAGACCGACAGATGGCGCACAATACTCCTACGATGGATGTTCCCGGGGAGACGCAACAAAAAGGATTAGAAATAGGACAAATGCCCTTGTCAAGAAGGGGGGCCGAGTCATTTGTTTGGAAGCAGGTTGTATGTACAAAAGATTGGCTGCGAAGAGGGGAGGTTGAGAAAAAATAAGTCTTATTTAATACGTGTGTAAAACAAAACCCCGCTAAAGATCCTAATTTTTTTTCTCTTTCACGGGCCGTACTCGTGAGGAATAATAAGTACAGAAACTATTGAGTCTCGTTCGAACTGAAGAAAAACAGGCAGTGTTACTAAGTACAATGACGTCTTTAAGAAAATGAACTGTGAGCCTCGAAGTAAAATGGCATAGTTGGTTTTGTGGTTGTCGCTTTGTTTCGGGTTGTAGGAATATATTGAAATTATTTTTACAACTTATTTGCCGAGTATTAAACTCTTACCTCTTTCAAAATCACTACTCAGAAACATTAGGAAAACAGTTCATCATACCGTTAGTCGTTCTTTCCTGTGGGAATAATAAATTGATAAACACGTATAATTTCAATTTAAAATTTTTTCGTTTTATTTTTTAAATAGGTGTTTAGTAAAAGTAAATTTTTTAGATTTCAATTTTTTTACAATTTTTAACCTTTTTTAACGTTAACAAACTTTTTTTTATCGCAGTGTGGTCATTTTATAACTTCTTTTTTTACATTTTTGATATTTTTAAATAATTTAAAAATTATTGTGTTAAATTAAAAAAATGTAAATGTAAATATTTAATAGGTACTTATGGAAAGAGTTTTGCCCCTACATAATATTTTGTTTTTCCTCGTTTCTATCATTAAATGATAGATACTGTAAACTTTTGACAGTATTTAGTACATATCCTTTTACATACTTATTTATCCTTATTTAGTTAGTTTAGTTAATTATTAACTACTAAAAATATCTATTTGATTAAAATTAGGTGTCAATTTGCAAGCTTTAGGATTGCAAAAAAATTTACGATTTTTTATCTTTTGTGTCCTTATTGGCTTTTTCGAAATTTCTTTTGAAAGCGCCAATTTCTCTTTGGAAGAACTTTATCGTATACGTATAAAAATAAAATACCCGCCCCACAACTTTCGTTACATCATCACAGAACGCACATCAATATTTCTCAAACGGAAAATTTTTCCTGCTGCGCTAACAACAATCGGTTCGCAATAAATTTTGTATCAATCAATTCGTCGCTTCCGATAAAGAGAGATATGACATCAAATGCATTAAATAGTTGATCCCGTGTTGGCGAGTTCTCATAGATTTTAAACGCGAGTTTTCTCGTGAATAAACGATTTCTCTCGAGAAACATGAAGCCAAAACGTTATATAACTCAGCTCATTTTCGGGGACCCAAAGCGAGAGGAAATAATCATAAAAAATGCATTCAAATTACCCCCGTTCGAGCGGTTTTGTCCAAAGGTACTTTGTCATTCAGCATGCATAACCGAAAACTAAACTGTGTTCCGGTTATGGGAGAGAGGATGCTCTTTAGAGCCGATTGTGAAATTATGAACCCCTCAGGGGGGGGGGGGGGGGGGGGAGGCCTCTGAAGAGTCCCCCACACAGATTTCATACTATCAATAATTCATTTTCGTTCGTTAACAATTGTTGTGAAGTTGGCAGGATCAACCGGAATGATAGATACAATTGTTATTCCCGTCATTACTGTACGGAGAATAAGAAAAAAAAATTGTGTGGAAAAAAGGAGAACGGGCTTTTGAAAAATTGATGAAAGCAAAGTTGAAGCATCGAAGCAGGAAAACCTCAGAGCGCGCGTTTTGCCATTCCTTTTGATATGTGTCTTTCATAAATGCGAGGCCAAAGTATAGAAATGGTAACAACTCATATGTAACTTTTCCCGGGAGAAAAACGGGCCTTTCAGCGACAAGAAAAATACGTAGCACGAGCAAGTCATTGGCAGTGAATGAGGTCGTAATATCATATTCAGCCTGTCGGGGGTTCTCAGAAGTGTAAAATTTGAGATCGATATGCCCTCAAAACTGGGTTTAGCCGTCATTATACGGGATGTAGCTCAGAGTTGGGATTATTCGAATAAAAATTTAGTTGAACTAAAGTTGAAACTAAAAACTAATTAGTTTTTAGTTTCGAAAGTGAAACTAAAAACTAATTTAGTTTTTAGTTTGACTTTCGAAACTAATTTTGGAACTAAATTAGTTTTAGTTTCAACTGTTGAAACTAAAACTAATTTAGTTCCACAAGTTAGTTTCGAAGTTGCGAATAAAAACTAAAGTAGTTTCATCTTTTATTTGTAGTTTCGGAACTAAAAATGAAACTAAATTTTTTTCCTCGCAGACATTTTTTTTCCTCGCAATTTTTTTTTCCTCCAGACATAATAAATGACTCATCACCCTAAATTCTTCGATACGTTTCTGAAAACGTTTGATGTTCCACTCAAAGTGGTGGGGAGGGGAGGAAACTTTAATCTATTCTTCTACGACCCTGAAAAAAAGAAGTTGTTCGCACCCATCACCCACATTTCGTTGAAACACACACACGAACACACATCCCCTTCAAATCAGTAAAAAACGCTAGGAAAAAAAAATTAGTTTCATTTTTAGTTCCGAAACTACGAATAAAAGATGAAACTACTTTAGTTTTTATTCGCAACTTCGAAACTAACTTTTGCAACTAAATTAGTTTCAGTTTCAACAGTTGAAAATGAAACTAATGTAGTTCCAAAAGTTAGTTTCGAAAATCGAACTGAAACTAATAGTTTCAGTTTTTAGTTCCACTTCGGAACTAATTTAGTTTTAGTTTCAGAACTACTTTTTGCCCAACTCTGATGTAGCTCCCCTTAAAGATGATTAAAATACCTAATAAACAAATTTTAACCCATGCGATTTGTGTTTAAACTCCTTCAATCTTCAGATAGATCTGCTCGGTGGTGCCGGCATAGGTGACGAGCGTCGTCGATAGTGTTTTCATGTTACTTGAGGCATTTAGGTTAAAAATAGAATAAAAATAATATGATAAATAAACAACGCTGAAAGTATCAAGTGTGAAAGTTACGTTGTAACGAGGGGGGGGGGGGGGGGGCATAAACAATTCTTTAAAACTTAAATCCTTAACTTCAACTACGTTAACTCCAAAATGCCACACAAGGTAAACTCCTTCATACTGGGTGTCTGCCTCTTTAAACCAGTTTCCACCTCTTCAAATCCAATTAGGTTCAAACCTCTTCAACTCTCAAATTAAGGGTTTCAAACACCTTCGAAGGTTTCGACCTATTCATCCGTTCAATCCAGCTTCAATAGCCCTCAAACCAGATCTAACCCGTTCAAACCAGTTTATACCTCTTAAAATTGGGTTTAATCGTCCGATTGGTTTCATAACTCCTTCAAACTGGGAGACAACCTCTTTGAACTAGTTCTAACACCTTCAAATAGGTTTTGAACTCCTTCAAACTGGGTGTCAACCCCTCCGCTACAGTTTCAAAACGCTCTAAAAGACGAAGTTAACCCCTTCAAACCGATCTCAACCCCCTCAAACCTCATCCGAATTTGCCTTTTCCCACGCTCCAGACGGCCTAGAAGAAAAAAAATTCTTTATAAACGGTGGATATGGGAATTCGCCGCTAGCGTATAGATGAAGAGGAGATATATTAATCTGAATATGCTTATGTAAATTAATATTTGTTTAAGCGAAAAACAGTATAGTAAACTTTGTGTGGCTCGAGGGAACGCGCCTTATCCCCCTTCTCTCGTCACTACCACGTAATATCTTATCAAAACTGTTTGTTCAACCGAACCAGCTCTTTTTAACATGCATGAAATAATATAATAATATCCCTCTCTTAGTCTTGGAACTAAAGCGAAGAAACAAAGTGGGGAAAAAAGTGAACCACTATACAAACAAGGCGGAGAAGGCTCATTTAAATAGAAAACACCGCTCCGGAATGAATTAAATAAATGTGTGGTTTTGGGAAATAAAGGCCGCTTTCTGGGTTTTTGAATAAACCTCATGAATACAGATTTGTGCTCACAGAAAAAAGTGGGCGGTTTCATCCCCTATGGCGAAAGACGAAAGACGCCCTTAGAAGATTTTAATGATTTCCCCGGAATTTCTTGAGGCAGGCCGATTCCAACCGCCTTAACGAGAAAATGAGCTCCTTGAATGATTTTTTTAATTTTTTTTAATTTCCGGGAAAGGTGATGTTTTAAAAGTTACGAAAACGGGTCCACATTGCAAAGAACCGTCTCTATTATTTATAGGGCCTTAGGAAAAATATAATATTTGAATTCCGAAGGGTACATGACGTGGGCTGCTTAGTCATCTTTGGATTGATCTCTCTCACTTGCATCTATGCAAGTTAGCCAACTTTACTACGCAAAAAGCCGACTCCGAAAATTGAGCATCGAGGTAATCATCAGAGAAAAAAAATCAAAAATCAAAAATCCAGCATCGAGGTTAGGTATCATCAAAGAAGAGTACTTGAAAATCGACCCGGGCCGAGTGGTTTTATTCCGATTCCATTCTGATTTATTATTCAGCGCTCCGACGGCTACTTGCCTAACTACTTGATGTCCAGATAGGCGAGGTGTGACGTCACGTGCCCTCTGCTCCAACATTTCTAAAACAGTTCTGCTCGTAACTATACGGATTTTTGAACTAAAAATTTGTGTAAGGAGGTATTAAAGGGTACCGAATCCGAATATGTTGTTAGAAACGCTGAATTCCGACCTTCCCAAGGAGCTCATTGTCACATTTCACGCTCACTTAGAAGGTTTGTCAGTAGCGATAGTAAATTTGCCGTTTTCATGAGCTTCTATTTTCTCGCAAACCCGCAAAGAGTACATTATGGCTTCCAGTCAGGTTCGTTTCCGGACTTGAAAATGAGTTCGAGGAAAGACCGTTTATAAATGCGTACTTCGTTTCAAATGTGCGGAATCGGATGCAGAAATGCGGGAGGAAGGCGGGGTGGCTAAATAAACTATCCTGGCGTAGTAGGCCATATATATTCTTGCAAACAGTGAAATGGTTATACTTGGTATCGGAGTGTGGCCGAGGGGGTCAAGTATGTTTGTATGTTGGTGGTTCTGGGGTCACGATTTGTTGTTTGATGAATAAATATTTCCCGCCCTCTCCACCTCGCCGTTTACCCTTCAAGATGTGGATATATCACGTTTACAACGTTTCTCCGGGTGGGCGTCGAAGGGGTTTAATCAATATGTTAATAACAGTCGAGAGTTTCCGCTCGATTTAGATGTCCTCTGGAGCGTTGATTGCTTTCCTCGGGTGGTGATTACTGGCAGCTATTACGGCTCAAAGCTAAACGGAAAATAGATCTGGTAATTTCCGCGTACATCGTGCATTTCCTTGTGCCGGATAGTCAAGTCAAAAACGGTAATGGCGCCGGAAAATTTTTCAACATGTGCAGTTCAACATCACCAGGAGGATTACGACTTTTTTCTTCGTTGTTCCTTTTTTTTTTTGCCTCCGTCGAAATTACCGTCCCTTCGAGCCCCAAAGTTATTTCTTATATTGTATCTAACGACGGACCCCAACAAAAATCTTTACATTAACGCTCATGACGAGGTGAAATTCTTTATGAAACGAAACAAAAGAAAAATTCCGTATGGTGGGACGTGTTATTACCCGAATGACGGTAATCCCTAACGGAAATGTCTATAATTTTGTGATCGTCGGGGGGGAAGCGGGGTCGTCCTCCAGGCCAAGGTCTGACGCAGTTGGGCAGGTTGGAAATGTTATTTTCACGATTGAACTCATGACTCACTTGACTGGGTTAGTATTCACAGCAGAGAACTAAAAATAAAGCTGAACATTTCAAACAAGGATTTATTAATCGTAAATGGCAAAAAATTAATTGTCAACAAAAAATTAAATAAATTTTGTATTTAATACACAAGAACTGTAAACCTGAACAGTATTAGGATCCTAAAAAAAAAAGGAATCTACGACCAAAATTACTTCGAAAACGACACATCATCCGACCTCTTAGCCAAAGCCCTTCAAAAGTCCCATTTACTGCACCATCCGTCCACCATAAATCCCCACAGGGTAGTCGGTTTGAGTAAAAAAATACTAAAAACGACAACAAACTTGATCCCCTGGCTCAGGGGTTCTTGAACTGGAGAAAATCCTCGTGAGCCAAGAGTTTGATAACCGTTGAAACCGAATTATTGAGTTATTAAGAATCCAATTTTGAAATGGTTAAAACCCCATTTGATGACAACAGGTTTGAAATGGTTGACAACCTCTTTGAAGTGGCTGAAAATAGGTTTCAGATGATTTTGAAATTTACCCCTTGGAAATGGCTGCAAACTTGTATAAAGTGGTATAAGACTAGTTTGAAGGTAACGAGGTATCAGAGAGTATAAACAGGTTTGAAATGGTTAAAACCCCATTTGCCGAGGCTGAAAACAGGTTTGAAATGGTTGACCTCTTTGAAGTGGCTGAAAACAGGTTTATGATGACCGACAAACCCTTTGAAATGGCTGCTAACCTGTATGATTGGCGACAATCCAATAGAAGTGGCTTAAGACTGGTTTGAGTGTATAAAGAGGTATACGAGGGTATTAACAGGTTTGAAGTGATTGGACCAGTTTGAACTTGCAAAAAAAATTTAAAAAAGTAGTACTGGGGGACACTCCCAGACCCCCGGAATGTTATGATTGAGGATCAAACCAATGAAACACAGAATAATATTATGTTTTTCGGTAATTCCTCCGAGGGGATCGACTCAGGGCGTGTGGTGGGGTTAGAAGGAGTTCAGCTCTGCGGAGGAAGGGGGGGGGGGGATCTGAGTATCGGGTCGGTGTTACCGTGCAGCCGGTGGGATATTAAATATCCCAGAAATTGTCTGTTGATTTACCTTACGCCCAACTACTTCAAACCAAATAAACACATTCTGTGTTAAAAAGAGGTTGAAGTGGTGGACAACCGATTTCAAGTGACTGATAATAGGTTTGTTCCAGGTCTGACTGCGTCTGTCGACAGAAGTTGGACAGCTGTCGACAGAACCCGACCGCACGTACTCGAGCTATCGGGTTTCGTCCAACTTACGATCGACCTGGAACAGCAGTTTCTAAACTGCGCATGTCTCCGGCGATTTCTGTTAACATTCCGTCAAACCTGGAACAAACCTAACCAATCTGAAATAGTTGAAAACCTTTTGTAGGAGTAAGAACATGATATAATTGGGTATTATTCTTATTCACGTACAAACTTTTCGATTTTAAAATTCAAAATATTTCATGTTCCCCATAAAGCCTCACGGGTTGCAGACACCAATATAAAATTGAAATCCTACAGGACCTTTTCGATTCAACTCGAGCATAATTAATGAGTAAACTACAAGCAATGCAGCTGACTATGCATCACTCTTGAAAATATCCAATCTTTCTGCCCATTTGTCTGCGTCGAGGGTGGTTCTGATTGTTCTAAGTGTTCTCCCCCAGTGTTCATACATCCCTCCCCTCAAGACCTGAAAAACCTCCCTCCAGACAACACAGGGGGAAAGGAGACAATCGATATTACCATGTTAATTATGCAGGCTATCGATCCGTCAAAAAAGGGGTAACCTTCTCCCGGTAGTGAAAAGGGGGGAAGGGAATAATATAAACTGCATTTATTATATAATAGAGTTAAGTACAGGCTGGAAGGAAAATGAGGGGAAGTACAGTCCCGACACTCCAAGAGCACAATTTTCCCTCAGAGGGACATTAACTCGGCGAAAATCGCATTCGCAAATAATCTACAAAACGTAGCTCCGGGAAAAGAGGGAGAGATTTTTTATACGGAATTTCATTACCCTTAATTCGATTTACGTTCTCGAAATTTGAAATATCAATAAACGTATTTTCTCCGGGAGAAAATTATTTCTCGCTGACTCTGGGAAATGAACGAAGCACCTGAAGTCGTTATAATATATTTTATGTAAGAGCTTCTGCCAGCAAGTTTCTTTTCGTAATTTAATTGAGGGATGAGGAGTATTGCAACGACTTCAAGCTTAAAAGCAATTAGCATTTGGACGATTTTTTGGAGCGTGGTGATGAATAACTGAACGTTTTTAAATATAGCTAGGGGCGAACGGATGTGGAAAAAGAGCAATATTGTTATGCCTACCAGTGAGAACAAAATTATCATTACTACAGCGCCGTAAGGAGTTGGCTCTGGCAAATCTGACAAGAGGATGGCACCGGAGGGTCATGGGGACTTCCGCGCAAACCTGGCCTGCGTTTGGGGCGGAGCAGGATCTGCAAGGTATGTCCTCAAACAAACGCTCACTTGGACGAGAGCACAAGAACATGCGAGACCAGTCGCTAACTGGGTGGCATCCCCAACGCAACTCGGCATGTCAAGGACCAGGACAACATGGGGGCACACGATCGGCATGGACGACCCAGAGCCTTGCTGGGTCTAATGAGGTCCAGTCACTTGACGCCTGGGCAGGGTCCTACTAATTCTGACTAGTTTGACTCGGATTCGACTTCGCCGCCAACAATACAGAATCCCAGATAAAAGCTTGGAATGCCACAAGCTGATGGGTATCCTCCAACTGTTTTAGAGCGTCTAAGCATATCCGGTATGGTGGAGCTGGGCCTGCTTACACGGTGCCTGGCAAGGCAGGATCTCACCCTAGCAAATGGGCAAGACTAAATCCCGTGGAGCAAATATCAGCAGCTCAAAACGAGTGTCAACTAGTTGTACCTACCATTCGCGCAGATAGCGTTTAGAGCATTTCCTTCAGTAAACTTATGAATCAGTTTGTGGCTGTGCAGTGTTCGTCTTCAGTCAGATTGGGGATCCTGCCCTGTGATCAAGCCTGGACGTGTTGCGGACGTGTAGTCAGGGCCCTGGGGCTGACAAACTGCTGCAACAGCATTTTTCTGCCAAACTCGTGAACTCTACTGATTAAGTGTCAAGTCCAGTAAGCATGCCGATGCAGGCTGACGATGTGGTGGGAATCCCTGAGAACCCACCAGCGGCGGAGAAAGGACGCAAACCTACGGAGCTCGCAGGAATGAAAATAAAAGTTAAGCCAAGCAGGCTGCATGTCCTGGACCCGCCCCCTGCGTCGTGGTTGCTAGAATAGAGACATTCGCCAGGTGGCGTCTCTCTCTTGAACACAAAAGCCGCTTGGTTGGAGATCGAAAAGAACTTCTTCGAACTGATGGGCCAACCAAGGACTAAAGTCGAACAGACCAAGCTGGAAATGACGCCCTGCAAATGTGAAACGTCGACAACTTGCATCAAAGCAGGCAAGCGCCTTTTTTCGTAGCTTTACGGTTTTAATGACTGGAATCATCAAGAAAGATTTTTGGCACTATCTCTTCACTTCAACCTGACATAATCAACCCCAAAACATCCCAAATTCCTGTTGACCCAACGATACCCTCTACCGTTCATCCCTGCCGATAAACACGCACCATTTACATTTGTTTTCCCACCGGACTTTTTCTCGGGGTTCTCAACCTGACTGACATTAGCATAACTGCATAACGGCAACACTACACTTCTGTTATGGGGATCTTACAAGTCGTCCCGGGGAGATTTATCGAGTCAACAGCGCAACGTGAAAACAAAAGATCCTGTTTAGAGAGGCCCTTTCGAGCCTGAAAATGCTTTACTGCCTTGTCACGGTGCAATATGCGAACTCGCAATGTTTCTTTGGTCAACCATTACTCTTGTACGTTTTCTCCCATGGTTCCGTTTCGCGATAATATACTGATATCGTTTTCTTCTTTAACAACGTTATAAATATCTTATATAAATATGGTTTGTTGGATGCGCATAAAATTTTTTATATGATTTCTGAGACTCTGGTACAAGTTCGACATCAGAAATTGCACCGGCACAAATCGCTTTATTTATTTGTTTTTATTTTTACGGTTTTTTAATGACTCAAAGGAGGCGTACTATTTCCTTCCAGTACAGTAATTTTCAGAACTCCTCAGCCGCAAACGCAGGTGACCCCCCTCGATATTATGATCTTCTCATTGTAGATAAAAAACGACAATTTCTCACTTTTTATCTCTGCTTCTCATTTCCGTTTCCCTTTGCTGGACGTTTTTTGTTCTGTCGACACACTCTTGTTTTTCGTCGTTCATTGTTCATCGCTGCAATAATATTCTTCTGATAAAAGAAAATTACTACGTAAAATAAAT
This sequence comes from Pilophorus perplexus, assembly GCA_955831195.1. Lineage (NCBI taxonomy): Eukaryota > Metazoa > Arthropoda > Insecta > Hemiptera > Miridae > Pilophorus > Pilophorus perplexus. The sequence goes on from OY037009.1 coordinate 10,804,015, forward strand.
GAAAAAAGATTTTGTTTTAAAGAGTGTGCTCTCAAGAAAAAGAAAAAAAAAAGTCGTAAAATCCAAACAATGAAAAGTAAGCCTCATAAATATTTCGACATATGCAACTACTTATAATTATGTTTCGTGCAGTAAAACCCGACGATTTTATTGTTTTAAACGTTTAACTAGTTTCGTTCATTTTTCCTGTGGTCGTTTTCTTTCTTGTACGGTAATTGGTTCAGGTGGGCACTGTCTGGTTGTTGAGGATATCTACATTTCAAATTTCACTGCTCGTAAAAACTGTGTGGAGGTAAGAAACGGGCGAACCTTGAAATAGAAGGGCTTGTAGGAGCGTGACTACTGCTGCTTAAAGACTGGGGAAGGTGAATTTTGTATTTTTGACTTGATTTGGAACTTCGGTCCCATTTCTCTTCGCGGTTTCAATCATACCCTTATCGAGTACCTAGCGCTTTTTTGAACCCCCTTCCGCCTCGCTCCGGAACAATAAAAGACGACGTTTTCTCTCCTTGTTAGACCCTGTCAAAACGTAGGTGGCTCAAAGTACTGGAGAAACCGACGGGTTCAAGAAAATACCCACACGTTTATAATAAAAATCTCTTGAATATTGAACGGGGTTCACAATAAGGCACGCAGGTATCCGCCAAAACGCCCACGTTCGGAATGCCTGTAGGTGGTAATATAAGCGGAGAATTTATGAAGTGGGGTCATAAAATTTATTGGACACTAAAAATAGACGCATCACTTTGCGGTTCAGTTCCGCTCATTTTGTTCAAAATCGTACGAAAATCCGGGTTTTTCGTCACTCGGTGACGCTCATCTTCCAAAAAAGCGTTGGAAACCAACTGGAACTGGGAGGAACTACGTATCTGCCCATGTTTCGTTTCACTTCATTTCAATCACTCTTTTCCGTTTAGTTCCCTCCATCCCGAATTAAAGTCCTTTTCCACCCGGAGGCCCTTGTTTCTACGAGGAGGACGTCGCGGTCCATAAAAGGAGAAAATTATAACAGGATAAATTACAGTACTGTTGCAGTTAACAAAAAGTTCGATTATAATATTTAAGGTATTTATTTGGTGTAAAAATAAACGGCAATTTCCAACTAGACACCTGTGGGAAACTTTACATTCCCACTCAGCCCAATCGACCGCTCACACAGGTTCGGATGTACGACGCTCAACGCGCTACTGAGCTCGCCATTTCTCTCGAGATCGGCCCCTCGCCGGCCGACTCGGGAGGCCCCACAAAACTTCCGACAGCTGTCAAATCCCGTTATTTATGTGCAATAGCAGTAATGTCTAATCACAAATATTTTCGACCTATTTCCGACTATCCAGAAAACCCCGCCCACTTTTGGATGGGATTATCAGGGATAATCTGTCCTCTGTTACTCTGTGGATAATCCCGATACAGGCCTAAGGGCCCATTGTCCAGGAGTCCATGGCATGGACTCCATGCTCGTCAATTCAAGATTGGAAGCCGGAAAAGCGGCCCCTTGTAAGACCAGGGGTGTCAACCGGGAGTCCGTAGTACGACAATTAGTAGTACTTGACAATTCAAGATTGGAAGCCAGGAAACCACCCCTTGGTATCACCATGGCTGCAGAAAACCTTATGTAACACTACCCTTCAGTTTTCTCCTATTCAGTACGAGGAGGATCTGCCGGACTGCCCCTACACTTCGAAACAGTCCTAAGGAACCCAGATCCTCCATTTCTGCAGCTGGAGCATTCTCATTGCTAGCACATCACATCAGTTGTCAATTAGTTACTAATTGTGTCATTACTCTAATGAATCTCCACCTGCACTCCCTCCTGCTCCATCCAAGAACACTGGCGGCGTAACCGCGGACGCTGCCCTGGAACATTTCGCCATCCACACAACATACCTACCTAAAAATCCTATTAGGAAAAACATTACATGTAGGTACATACCCAAAACACATTCCAGCTGGTATGCTACTACACCCTCCACTAATTAAAAATTATTGTAAAACCGTCACTGCGCTCCGCCCTGTTTTTGCCCGTTAAAATATCACATACCCAAACCACGAACGTAAAATGACGAACGACGTAAGTTGATGGACGGCACGCGTATTTTACAGGGTTAAATTACTTAAACAAATTTAAACTCCGGTATTACACGGTGGGGCGGTCACAATGGGGAAATGGCACCCCGGGCACAAATCCCGCGAACCCCCTTCTTCTCACGTCACGGGGGAAAAAATGGTTTTTCGTCTCGACCCAACGGAGCTTAATATAAATTGTGTCGTATTGTTTAAACCAATATAAATGTTCGGGTGGGGGAAAAAAACAAAAGGGTCGGCGGAGTGTGGAGGCGCTAGCTGGGGGTTATAACGTCAATTTTTCACGAGTTTTTCGCCCTTTTCCCTCTTTCAGTAATATAAATAATATGTGACAATGCCGAACGTCACGGGGGCATACGGTTTGTTTTCAGCCAATTCGAAAAGCGGATTTTATTTTTGCTCGTTTCCTTTTTTTTCCACGGCAAACATCACTCATCCGGGTAGAAATTTACAACGAAACCCGCCGTTTTTCCTCGCTCTCCCGAGCTGATTAAGACTTAAAACGAAAGGGCCATTCCCGTTACAACTTTCCTGTCCGCTCCAGATCCCTATCGGCCTATCTTGACGTCCCGCAGCGAAGGGTCGTCCTTTCTTTGAAACATCCGGCCCCGTCGACGACTTCTTCAAGTACGGCTTCTCTCAATCCAATCTCTTTTTATGTATTGGCTCAATTAAGTGCATCAATCATGCAGAAAAAAACCCGTTCCTCACTCCAAGTTACGCATAAACGATGTTTCCTTTCACTGCATGAGGCCTCCAACCATTTCATCAGTTTGGATATACGTTACAAAACTAGAGCAACTAGTTTTTTTTTGCTAGTTAATACTTCGCTATTTGCAAAAAAAAAAAGAAGAAAAACTTGGAATTTCTTTAAAAAAAAAACCGATTCCCTGCCTTTGCTCCGCCCAACTCCTTTAAAAAATTGGGAAAACAAATTGGAGAGAAAATTTGTTAAAAGCCTGCATTCAATTTTGATCATTTTGAACGTCCTCATGCGAACCAACTGATCTCCATGGGGAAGAAAATGATGCATCGAGGAGGGCCGCAGTCTTTAGGGGATGCTTCCAGAGCCAGTGAACACTTGGTGGGGCTTCTCGCTCTCAGCTGTTTCGTACTACATCACGCATGTTGAAGGGTTTAGGCGAGTAATCCAAGAGCTGGAAGAAGATTCTGTTCCGGTAAAAATCCAGGATAAAATAGAAGCCGTCCTTGGCAGAAATTGTGGGTGGGAGGAAATTAACATTGTTGTAGCCACTCTGAAGGTTGGCAACCTGCCGATGTCCTCTCCATGAAGTACGCCCTGGCAACATCAGCTGATGTCGAGAGGACTTTCTGGGGTTTATTCCAGCCCTTTTCCCCTGCGACAAACCCGCTAGTCGGAGCTAAAAACAGTTCTGTGGCTGCAGCACTGCCAGCGTGACCGCGTGCAGCAATCTCCTTCTTCACCTGTGCTCCTTCTCTTCACGTTAGTTTTGCATGGCTCAGTTATGTTTGGCCATCATGTCAGGCCAATTACTTAAAACTCACTTCTTTCCCCTTAAAGTCTGAGAGTTCTGAATGGCACAAGGCCATTCTTGAAGACCACTCAGAACTTTGGGCCTTGGGTCTGGTCTGCCTCCTGCCGACTTCCAAAAACTAGCCTGGACGCTACAACAATGTATCTTACAGGGATATACAGCAACAAGTTGTCCCCGTCCAGGATAAGCTGATCCAGTCCTTGATCCAAGTCAGGCGATTCTGTGTCTCGCCAGGGTCAGCGCCCTCGTCCCCTTTTGGTTTATTATTCTTGGAATAATACAACTATGTTTTCGCGAGGGAGGTCGACGACTCGGATCGGCCTCAAAATCTGACATTATCCGTTTCAAAAGGTCTACATTCTAAATCCAAAATGTCCGTCCGTTTTGGGCAGTAGGATTTTTTTTTAAATCTGAAATTTTGACAAAATACTCGGTTTACCATCTAGTTGTGCCCACAAGGTTTTCAGCCCGATCGCCCAAACCCGTGGGGCGCTAAGGGGCTAAAATGGGGCTACGGGAGGTTTTTTTTTAAGGCTTTGGGCTATGGGATCGAGTTAGGTGTCGTTTTCGAAGTATTTTTGGACGTAGAATCCATTTTGGGGGGTCCCGGAACGATCCGATTTCACTGTGGCGATCTATGGGGCTTTCATGGCGCTACAAATGGGATTTTTGAAAAATCCCAGGAGGTCGAATATTTTTCAAGTAAAAAACAAAAAAAATTGAAAAAAGTTTTCGAAAAAAAAAAAAATCCAAAAAAAATTTGTTATATACAAAAATCCCCAAAAAAAATTTTAATTTTTTTCATTGACAGAATTAAATTTCTGCACAAGTAACCTACCTATAACCTATCAAAGAATAATAAACCCTAGTGTAAAATTTGCAGCGTTTTCTTTCTGCGTAACCCATGGCAAATGCAGCCAACAACCTTTCTTGGGTGTTCTCCGACGGGGCGAAAATTCTGGTGCACCCGCCAAACATACTTCGTCTGCTGAAAATGTTAAACCACCCACACAATTTAGGGTTTGGGGGTAGAGCCTGGACGAGGCCTTGTCCACCCTCGAGGCTTGGTAGAACTAAGTCGAAGTGATACGTGTATTAGGAACTGGACCTCGACCACCAGGAGGCAACTAGAGTCAAAGGCCACTCAAGGGAGCACAATAAGCCACCTGTCTTCCTTAATCCAGGCTCCCCTTAACCTCTGTTCCGAGCCACCCAAATAACCTGGTGTTTGCTCAAGCATCCGGTGACAGCAATGAGAGCCCCCATCAAGGGATTTATGCTAAATTTGGCGCCTCTAGAGCTTCCACATGGACGAAAACAATTCTTTAAACGAGGAAATTTCATCATTTTATTCTGAAGGGTATTTTGCTGATAGGTTTCATAATTCTAGTTACATTCCTCACATCACGCGAAATTCTGCTGTTGGAAAAATTCATATTGAGAATGAATCAGTCAAGAGTAGACTGTGTGCTGCTATCTAGCAGTGAAAATCTGAACTCTTGAATAAACTGCAAGAGCAGCTTCTGCACAGCTCTTGTTGTTGAGGCCTTAGGTGTTGTCTAGCTTCTTAGTATGATTTCGACGATTGTTTCGTGACCCAGAAGACCCCTTGGAAAGAGACTTCCCGGCTCCCCTTTTTGTCTGAGATATTTTTTTCTTCCTCAGTGTTCTTTTCAAGAAAAGGGGCTAGCAGGTTTCAGCACATCTATAATGGCGGGGTTCAGCCTTGAGGACGCCCTACAATGAGTTAATCAGGGTTAAAGCACCCGAAGAAAAGTACCTTCCAGAACACGCCGTCTAGGGAGTTATACTCGGGAGTGAAAAAAAAGCCGGAGGGGGCAAATGAGGGCTGTTTTCATATGTTTGAAAAATCCTCTCAAAAGACGGTCCTGCCTCCCCGTCTGGCATACTCTCTGGCTTTTGAGTGCGTTTCATGGTAGGCATATATTATACAAAAGCCTTCTACGTACAACCTGAATAAAGCCCGCCCCCTCCACACGGTTACCTCTCATCACGAGTGTTTCCTCCCGCGCCTTATTTTCTCTCTCACCTCCATGTTGGTAAGCTGAGGTCTAAAGAAAAAAAAGTTAAAAAAAGGGGGGGGGGGGACTAGTCGACCAGGAACAATCCATGGTATAAATCGCGAGGCAGATATCATACGAGGGTAATTAGTCATTACGGCTTTTCATTTGATGGTGCAGTCTGCCCAACCCTTTACACCCCTTACATACATTCTATGCCCACTTTTGCATCCACTTTTAAAAAGCATGAACCCGACCGGAATAACGGCCACGTCGACCTTTTCACCGTTTTGCGGAATCTTGTAAATAATTTTTTTCTTGTTATCATTCGATAGGTTCGCCGGAGTGTAAACGAGACTTCGTATTATATCACTGGGATGCTTCTGGAGTGGCACTTTTCTGAAGAACACTAATTTCAAAACCATTTGACATTACGTCGTTCATTTCAACTAGCAACTATGGCGGGTGATCCAACACGTCATTCAGCAGACGTCAGCATGTTTCTTCTTTAGTTCATATTTACAGTTAAAAAACAGCAATTTTCTAATCTTGATGAGGGGGACTAGCTTCCGGAATCTTCCTCCTGGGAAAATGTTAATTCGCACTTCTCTCCCTTATCACCCGTATATTTCAACAGCTTTCACAAATGTCAGATGACGCGAACCGTGCCGAATGAAAAGCCGACAAGCTCTTCTATGAATATTAGATCCACCTATTTCTATCCAATTATCCGATCCACCCCGCCAGATAAGATTATTCCGATTGCGTTTAATTACAGCTCAAGACGGTGTTTCCAGGAGGCTTTTTTTTCTCCCCTATTTCGTCTTTTTCTTCGGACTAATTGTTGAATCAACACTTGTTGATACGCATCTTGGAACTTCTCACTTCCTGGCGGCCCTTCTCAGAGGAGTTACGTCAGTCAACTGCTGGTTAAGCGTTTCGCTGTGACGTGACACTACTATGATAGAACCACCACGTCCATTAAAAAAAAAAAAAAAAAAAATTAAAAAAATCTCACAAAAATCGCCAAAATATTTCTCACAAAGGTAAGAATTTTAGAAGAAAATTTTCAAAAAATCAATTTTTTAATAGGTAATGCTAATTTATCTTTTAGTCATTTTAACTGAGTTTTCAACATTTAATTATTTAATAATTAAATCATCTTAAGTAACTATTTTACTAAGTAGGAATTACTTTAAATAGTTTGTAATTTTATTTATTTACTTTGCATAAATTTATTTATATACCCATTTTTATTATTGTATCGAACTATTCAACATCAGACCAAATTTTAACAATCCAATTTTTTACACTAAATTAATTAACTGGAACAATTTAATTATTGGGAAAATAAAATATTTAATTAATTATATATTAATATTTTTCCATTTTATTTGTAACCCTATTTTTATTATTACATCTACCATGCGGCCGGATTAGCCGAGTGGTTCTGGGCATTAGTCACTTGGCGCTGCATGCTGAAGAGGCCACGGGTTCGAATCCCTTTGAAGACCGAGGAATTCGCGGGAATAAAAGGACAAACTTGTATTTTCTAAATTTTAGAAAAATAAAAATAAATTAAATAGAAAGCTGAATCAATTTTACCTATTCTATATTACATTTTTATTTTAGAGTTCGAATTTTTCATGAGGGTAAATAACATAGGGCCATGGAAGCACAGCGCCGCCTGCCTAATTCCACTCGAGTTGGTTCTCATAATTATTCATACCTGTAACGCTAGTTTCAAACGCAGAAATATAATCTCCCCGGGATTTCTTTCACTCGACCCGGAACGGCGGGGCCTGAATTACATTTTCGAAATGAAGGATAATTTTGTAGGATAATTTTAAAGGAAGGATGATGATTTCACTGCGGATGATATTCTCTTCCTCCTCCCTCCTCGAGGAGATGAAAGGCTCGTCTTCTGGAATGAGAGGGTGTGACGAAGGAGAATATCAAAGGCACGGCCAAGTGACGCTGTATCGATTCAAACGATGAGTTATTCAGATATTTCATCACATGGTGTAATCACACGATGAATTATGTATATTTTGTTCCCCCTTCTAATTTCTTTTTTAGATTAGACTTCTAATTTCTTAGATTAGACTTCTTTTAGATTAGACTTCTAATTTCTCACTCACTGCGCGGTATCAGACCATCTAGTAAACAATTGAGGGACAATACAACTAGAAACCAGACAAACCTCTTAAAAAAAAAAAAAAAAAAAAAAAAAAAAAATTGTTTATTAGTAGTTTTGTGAAAATGTAGTATATATTGTTGAAGCACCTAACATAATGAACATTCGCACAATTCATCACCGCCCATATGAACCTCCAACAATAGCGTTTCCATACAAGCCGCATAACGAAATTTGTTTAATTTTAACGCCGTTTCCTTTTGCCAAAATTAACAATGGGGGGAGAAAACATTCATAAAAGAGCCTCCCACAGAACGACCCCCCTTTTCTTCATTTAGAAACCTTAATAATACAGTTCAGCTTAACCGCGTGGCAAAATAAACAACAGGGAATTGCACTTTTCACGGTTTACCTCTTTGAATTAATTCTTAACGCAGTTTCCTTATGGGGCACGCTCATAACTTTTTTTTGGAATGTCTGGCGAGTTAACAAATTAAAGTATTGTACAAACAGATTTCGACAGTTCATTATTTGTACAGATTTTCATATAAAGGTGATAACGTCAGAAGACTTCAACGTAAAATTTGGTAAAATCGTCAGTTGGGTGGATTGACTTCAAAGTCAAAAATGTTAAATATTAAATGAGGTTTATTATAGAGTTTTATAAGGAAGGCCGAATTTCGCCCAAATCAGATAGAAAATAACCCACGTTGAAAAAACAAAATCCAGTTTATTGACGACAAAAATTTATAAAATTTATAAATCTATATTTAATATAGATTATACGATATCACCCGACGATTTCAAATTATGGTAGTAATTATATCCAGCGTTTCATTTGAACGAGCTTATTCTTCAATACGAAAATCGCCTGATTCTCGTGAATACAAAAAAAAAAAAAAAAAAAAAACTAAGGATTTATCGTTCTGGGCAATTTTGACTTCCCAGCTGGTCGTGAACAAACAGACCGAAGGATAGTGATCTCAAAGAGCAGGTGGGGCAGTTAAGTCGGGAATCGAGCCACACTGACGGAAATATACCGAACCCCGCATTACCGCGAGGACGATTAAGTGTTTACAAAAAAAAAAAAAAATGAAAAGAAGTAATTATGGTAATTTTTCATCAAGGTAAAATCGGGGGTAATTTTTGCGTTGTTTTTTTCAAACGAGAGGTTGCCAACTGTGACGTTGAAAATTGGGGTGAGTAGTTTTTGAGTTGGGGGGGGGGGGGGGGGGGGGAGAAATAATTTAACGTACCTTACTAAATAATTTAGTAAGCTAAATTATTTAGTAAGGTACGTTGCCGGGACGAAAGCAGGTTGAGTGGTAGGAGTGTGAAAAAAAACTCGATTAATCGATCTTATGAAAATCGAAAGAATCTTTTCAAAGAAATTCTCAAAATCATCGATTTGTCAAGTTGTTTTAATTTCTTTGTAATGATTTTAGAGGTAGATTTAATTTATTTTGTTTGAATTCATTGGAAAAAAAGGATGTTAAAAACTGAATAATAATAATTATTCGATTTTCATAAGATTAATTATTAATGTTATGAAAATCGAAAATCTATTTTTCAAAAACATTGATTAATAACACAGGTTAACAAATAAAAGTCGACTTGTCCGTTGCTAAAAAGCACTTAATTCTGTTTTTGGAGGTGCTGAATCCGAAAATGGCCTCCGTTTTCTCGAGAGCCCATGTTTTCTTGAACTATGGCTAAGTTTACCGTTTCTTGGGTCATTACGGGATTAAAAAATGAGAGCTGTTACCTGCAAAGTTCAGAAATTCTGAAAAAAATACGTTTCTTATTGGAACTTTAATGTTGATTAGGTACGAATATATAAGTGAGTTGGGGTCTGAAAAAAGAAAAATATGTAATTTTGCCTTAAAAAAAAAAACTTTAAAAAACGTAGTTTTTTCAAAAGCAAGGTCACGTTTTTTGGTAGGTAGGTACTTTTTAAGTTTTAGCGTAAAAATTATGTCCGTTAAAAATTTTATTCCGGCGAAGTCTTGTAGGTAAAAATTGTTTCTGGGTCGAATGAGACCAACCGCGATCCTGTACCTTCCATTATACGGGAGCTATGATTTTTCAAAGTTTTTACCAATTTTGGGCATTTCGTCGAACATGAACTCCTGGAGTCAACCTGATCGCAATAAAACTTTTTTCCGAAGAATAGATTGGAATAATTCCAATTGTTGATCAATCAATTATTGATTCATCATCAGAGGTATTATTGATTTTAATCAACACTGGTACTGGATAGTAATTATAGGTCGGTCCTACTAGAATCTTGGGTGTTAGCATCTAAAAAAAAAAAAAATCTTGTATCCGCGCCTGAACGAGTCAAGTTTTCCACAATGAACACAAGGTAACATTTCATTAGATTTTTAATCGATTTTTATTTCGAAAAACTCGCTTAAATCGAAAAGTGAAAAAATCGATTTTTTTACATCCTCGTTGAGTGGTGACGTCGAAGCGCCGGGTCAGCGGACCCCGGCCGCACGTCGACAGGGGGCGCCGCCTAGCGGGACCCGAGGGAGGCGAAAAATCCTTGAAATGCCGTGAATGTAACTGGAATGGTGGAATGTTGTAGCGGGAACTCCCGGTAGCAGGAGATCAGGAGACGGGAGGAGCTCCCGAGTGAAAGAGAGGCCGACAGCGGAGAAGGAGGGCCGCCCCCACAATCCTGTTCCCCTCTTCGACGACCGCTCGAGCACCGCTGACGGAGGAGCCTCATCATTTGTGCGAATGTCAAACCTTTTTGGGGGCTCTGTGGGGTTTAAAAGGGGCTACGGCAGGTGCCATTTTCCGAGTAATTATGAACGTGGAATTTGTTGGTCAGGGTCCGACTTCAGCTCTAACACTGTAAAGAAATTTACCTATTTTTTTTTTTACTTGTTAAATAGGTAGGTACTTCTTTTTGCTGAAATTATTTTTCATTGCCGCCGAATTAATTTTTGCACTCCAAAGAATAATAAACCCTTGTGTATTTGCAGGGTTTTTTTTTTTTTTTTTTTTTTTTGCTCCAAGGTTTTTAAAAGGTGCAACCAACATGAAGGATCTCTCATCATTAGTGGAAGAGAGATTTAAAAAAATTATACACCCCGAAGAAACCCAATAATCACAAGAGAACCAAATTGCATTTGCAAAATGCATTTTTACCGTCCTAATGCATTTCAAACAACATACTCCGACTACGATTTCGTGCGGCCTTTGTGATTAAAAAATAATTAAATCACTGGCGGAGCCCTCCTCCTGGCCAATATCATAAGCACATTATCTCTCTGAAAACGCGAAAAAAAAAAACCGTCAGGAAAAAAACCCTCCCGGGGGGGTTGATGTTCAAAAGTAATAAGCCGTCACTTTTCACAAACATTTTTAACATTTTGCCCGGATCTGAGAGGGCGGCGGGTCATTATTTTGCAGTCGGTGCAGTTGAATGCGATGCAGTTTTTCACTAACGTTCTCAAAAACAGGACAAGCTGAAAAAAAAAAAAAAAAAAACCTCTCCCGAGATCCGCTTCGATGGAAAAACGGAAAAGGGCGGTAATTAAAATTCACTTTATTTTACACGAGCCTGTGATGTTCTTGACTGAGTTGGAAAACGGCATGTGGTGCATTTTTTAATGGTCAGATTTTTTTCTACTGCGGGCTCGGAGAAACGTGATTCGAATTGTTTTAAAAATTGGATGTGAAGTCGCTTTCAAAAATGACTTCAATTTGGAATGATCTTTAGATGAACTCGAGTGATGGAGATGTTTGAAAGAGGATCAGATTGCATCGTTAATAAACTACGTGAAAGATTTCTGGTTAATTCAACAAGTGATGGCACTCCTTTTTATGTTAACTCGAAAAGTGCAGGCTCTCCATTGTGTTAATGCAGCAAGTGACCGAACCAAAACGTCTCTCCTGACGTTACAGCTATTCCGGCACACATTCATAATTCACCGGATTCTAGAAAATTCGAGGCTTTTCAAACGAAGTCAATCCCGAGTGTTAATCAGTTTGAAGTTGCGGGGAAACAAAGATGTGTTCCGGGACAGGTTCGTGCGACACATGAACATTTTACAAGCCCGCAGCTGAATACCGAGCCGGCTGAATAGCTGAAAAAGGAGTCGGGATTATCAATTTATGGCAACCGAAGGTGGTCCAGGGATGGGGTAAATCCTTGATGAGAGGGTTAGAGTGTGTCTCGGTGTGCCGGCGAGCCCCGTGTAGAAATCTTATGTAATTTCCATAGCTGATGTTTATTCCTTGAGTGGCATTGGACGGTTTGAATAAGTAAACCCTACAGGATTCGCCCATACGGGTCTGGAAGGAGGGGTATACTATACGGTTCCTACATAAGTAAATTTACTCCCGCTCTTCGTCACACTCGGTGCCCGTCCCCGACCGCCTCCAACATTTTGGGGTTTCCGTCCTCGTAAAAATTTCACGATGACGAAGCTTCTCCGAGTTGCGCATCCATAGGAATAAACCCCCAGTTTGTCCCAGGATGTCATATGTAATTTACTTTTTTTTTGTTATTCGTATTATTTATCAAGCCCTATTACATGTAGAAGAAGCAACATCCAAATGACTGTACTAATCGTATTGAGATGCATATTATTTTTGACATTTTATGTCTTTGCTTTGGCACATGAACTCAAAAATCGTCACGAAAACTGTTTTACAAGCCGTTGCTAGGGAAATGAAACTTCTTTAGTAAACAATGCTTGTTTTGTTGTTATTAGTTTCCACGTTAGAAATCATTTTGAGAAAACGCCAAAATGAAGCCGTGGGTAGAGATAAAGACATAAAATGTCCCAATGTGTTGCAGACTCGTATGCAAGCGTTTCTACATTTCTTCATAAAAATGAATCCCGTTAATTTTTTTTGGTTTAATTTTAATGTTTATGGTTTATTTTCCTCTAGGCGCTATTCAGGGGTTGATAATCAAGTGGTTCTGGGAACTATCGCTACCTATCACTATGCAAGTGATGCATCTCCATGTTATGTTTACTCAACAAGTGACGTATCTCCTTTTGGTTTATTATTCTTGTAATAATATCATATTAGTACATAATGCAGAGGTCGAGAATTCTGATTGGCCTCAAAATTTGACATTATAGGTTTCAAGAGGTCCTGATTCCAAAAACGAAATTAGATATGTACCCGTCTAGGCCGTTTAGGGCAGTAGGAATTTTTTTTTAAATCTGAAATTTTGACAAAATACTCGGTTTACCATCTGGTTGGGCTCGCAAGGGTTTCAGCCCAATCGCGCAAACGCGTGGGGCTTTGTGAGGCTAAAAATAGGCTACAGGTGAGGTTTATGAAGGGTTTCGGCTATGAGGTCGAGTTAGGTGTCGTTTTCGAAGTATTTTTGGACATAGAATCCGTTTTTGGGTCCCAGAACGATCCTCTTTCACCTTGGGGATCTATGGGGCTTTCATGGGGGCTACAAAATTTAATGGGATTTTTGAAGGATCACGGAAGGTCAAAGAGTAATTTTCTACGCATAATACATTATTCGAGGTCCCACATCTCTCCAAACATTGCACAGATATTTTTTTGTCAATTTTTTCAAAAATATTTTCTTAATGACAGAATAATTTTATTAGTAACTAATAACTGTTATTAATTTTTGTACAATTAACCTATATCAAAGAATTATAAACCCTTGTGTAAAATGCAGCGTTTTTATATTTACACAACAACTGACGTATCTCCTTATTACGTTCACTCGACAAAGTGAAGTGTCTCCTTATTATGTTTATTCAACAAGTGACAGGTCTCCTTATCACGTTTACATGGCGAGTGATATATCTCCTCCAAACCAAAACTCCCATCATTAGCGACGATTTCGTATTGAAATTTCTTTTTGGACTCCGGAGGCTCTTCAGGGGTCGATATCTCCCCTGCACGGTATTTCTACTGATTCCAAATCTTCGTTAAAAAACAAACATACTAGAAAATACATGACGATCAAACATATTCTCCCGGTTCGGGAAACCGCAAAAATGAGTTATCGCCGGCTCATAAAAAAACCATTTCAACAATGTTAAAATATAATTTACGGGCACTCTCAACATAAATTACCCTTCAGTACCTTCCCCTATAAGTTCCGAAGAGATTTTACGCTCCTGATTTTCCTTGAGGTCAACTAGCGCAGAGGTCTAAACAATAAATTGCACTATGCAAATGCAAGTAGTGATTTGTGCTTCCAACTTCTCACGAGTTCGTTATTTGTAACCCTCACTGTAGACTTAGTCCGGAACTCGGATTTTAACGCTGAAGTTGTCGCAGATTGTCGACTACGTGAAACACGGGGCCGTTTATAATATTCTGCAGCCCATATGGAAAAGGGGTTTGACGAAGGAAACTTCGAAAACTGGACCCCCAGGAGATTAAGCTTTCACATGGAAATTTCATTATTAGGTATAATATACCTCATATTATGAGAAATGTCTGAGTAGAATTAAGGAATGACGGATAAAAAAAATAAAAAATAAAATAAAATAAAAATGAAAATTTTACCCTGAAGGATACGTCTGACAAAAACTATTATATCGTCCGTTCTTTTAGAAGACAAAATTTTGCGTCGAATGAGCACCCTATCGACCCAATTCGGTTATGACCTTTGGCCGAAGCCAAACGTCGAAGAAGTGCAATTTTTTCCATAATAGGTTGAAAGTGAGTGAGCCTTTCAACGCCCAAACCACCACAAATCACCTAGTTATCTCATTTTTATCACAACGAAAGTAATTTATAGCATTTTAAAATGGGTCCGCTAACAAGAAACCCAATTTAAAAAATCCCAAAATTGACCATCTAGCCAACTCAGCCCTTACTCGTGAAGTCCTCAAACGCGTTGTAAACCATCACGATCGGGTGCGACTAGTGATTTTTCCTACAAATTTTATTTTATTTTCAATATTATCGAACTTTAATTTTATTGTGTCCGGACAAACTAATGACCGAATCGCAAGTTCTGCTACAGTTTCATCGTTTGTCATCCAGCTCCAGTTTCTACTTTAGGCTTCCAGCTACAGAGTTAATGAGAGAACCATTTCCAGAAAGGTATAAAAAGGGCGTTTTTCAGCAATTACAGGCCTTGAGAAGCGAACGTCGATTTAGACATAGGAAAACCACGTGCTCTGTAATTGCACTATACTTTGAAACCATCAAGAATATTGATATAGCCCGTTATTATAATGGCATTAAGCTCTTCTGGAAATTGTGCCTTCGAAAGGCTCAACAAGGGAAATGGAAAGGGGGGAAGGGACGGTTTGGGTGGGAAAAGGCATTAGTACCAAATGGAGTAGAATCGAGTTACATTCACGGTTTCAAGCTAGAATTGGCGAAAAGAGGGGTAGGGGGGGTCCTGACAACTCAAGTTCTCTGCCTGTTTGTGGGAATTCACTTTAAATAACATTAACCGCGCGGGCGTGTGCGTTCATGGCGTGCAAGGAGAAGTGATAAGCAAATTCATCCTCCGGGGCGGAGATGCGGGAAAAGGGAGGAGTGATCAAGGCATTTCACGTGTGCAATTAACAGTTTCCCGCGTTTCCCTCGAATCGATTCGGCTGCACAAGTTTGGCGCAGAATTGATGAAAACCATAATATTATGTAGATACCCAACCTGATGCGGATGTTTTTTGTGAACGTAAAACTGAGTACATTTTTACTAGAAGCATCAGGAAAGGATTTACGACGTAAATGTGTACCTACCTTCAGAGCTTTGCCAAGGGCAGTCAGTTTTCCCAAACCCAAAGCTGCCAGCGGGGAGAAAAGTCAGGAGGTCCGCTAACTCCCGCAGTGCTACACTACGACGGGTTCCCTCCAACTTGACAATCGATATTTATATACAGTTTTAAGGGCAACTTTTTTTTTTTTTTTTTTTTTTTTTCAAATTTCTATGTTGACCCAATAAAAGTTCGAAAGTTGACAAGCTGAAACCAAAAAAAAAAAAAAAAAAAAAAAAAAAAATATCTGCCATGGAATATTCATAGACACACTTTTTCAAAGAGTTGGACCTAACAACAATGTTAGGTAAACAGTGTCCTGGATAAATATTGGTACAAATAATTACATCTGCCAATTCTTTAGCTGTCTTGAATTGTTCAATTGTTAGATCTATTCGTATACCTACTATACCTAGTTGAATTTAAAAAAAAAAAAAAAAAACGCTGCAAATTTTACACAGGGGTTTATTATTCTTTTGATGTAGGTTAATTGAGGAGTTTATTTCCAAAATGGTCTAAATCCATAACGTAAGGTAGATGCGGCGAAATAGTGGGAATCCATCCTATAAAAAGAAAACGCGTCTACAAGTTGTTATTTTATTTATCGTGGAAATAGACTACTTCGTCTGAAATCGTCTTTTTATAAGGACTAAATCCATTTCACCAAATTTTGGGAATACGCGAAATCTGTCCCACAATCGCTTTTATGTGTAAAACCTGGATTTTATTTTATTTTACAAAATTTATTTTTGACATGGATATGTCTTAGTTCTGGGGTCTTGCAAAATTTTGCGACACACAAATTTGGCGACACACAAAAAATGCAACGTTTTTTATTGGTTGCACCCATGGCAACCCGTCAACTTAATTTTTCATAGCAACAGCGCTTGTATTGTTAGTTTCTCGTAATGAATTAGTTTAGAATAGAGTGTATTGTTAGTTTCTCGTAGTGAATTATCAAACTACAGCGCTTGTATTGTTAGTTTCTCGTATTGAATTAGTTTAGAATAGAGTGTATTGTTAGTTTCTCGTAGTGAATTATCAAATCCCCGTCTAACAACAACTATATATCATACGACATATCCATGTAAAGATGTATCTGCATGCAGTGTAGATACTCGTCATCATTTTTTAATACGTTAGTAGACAAATTTGTATCAGTATACCTATTAAAGCACAATAATAATATTAATAAAAAAGATAAAAAAACCCAGGACTAAAATCATCAGTAAACTGATGACGAGTATCTACACTGCATGCAGATACATCTGTACATGGATATGTCGTATGATATATAGTTGTTGTTAGACGGGAATTTGATAATTCACTACGAGAAACTAACAAGCGTTGTTGCTATGAAAAATTCAGTTGACGGGTTGCCATGGGTGCAACCAATAAAAAACGTTGCATTTTTTGTGTGTAGCCAAATTTGTGTGTCGCAAAATTTTGCAAGACCCCAGAACTAAGACATATCCATGTCAAAATCGTAAATGAAATCAAAGTTTAGGAATGTCTGGATAATATCCACTGGATATAGTACCTTTAGAGTGCAAACCGAGGACTTTTAGAATGTAAGGATTTAGTACTTTTTGAATGTAAGACCTGTTAGTGCACCTGCAGTGACTTAGGATCAATAGTGGCGACCTGGAAAAAATTGTCAGAGCCTTCATGGCCTCAAGTAAGAGAGTATCTATAGGTAAATGGTTCGCTGTCGTTCAAATTTTGAGGCCAATCAGAATTTTCGAATTTTATTTTAAATTTTAACTTTGATTTAATTTTATGAAAATGGATCGTTTTGATGTAAAACACGTTTTTCCAACATAAGGCGGTAACCGCTAGGATTTTTTAAAATCAAATTTTGCCTTCTCATGACATGAGAATAAATAATAAAATAAATACGTTGTATTTTATTCAAGACGTATACTTTTAGATACTTTAAAAAACTATCGATACAATAAATTTCGATAACTTAGTGTCCTTAGTGTCAGACCATATTACTGTATTTATCGATGTACTGCGGCGGGAATTGCTCACAAACATAATTTTTTTTTTCTTTATAAAATGACAAAATTCTCCATTTCTACCACCCTCAGAAGTCAATATTACAGTCTGCGGCAGTTGATAGCAAAATTATACCCTCGACCTAGATATAGATAAGGCCGTCTGGTGGAAACATGTTTCCTATCCATTTATAATAGAGCCTTGTCTGATTTGACGGGATAATTAATCAATTTCCAGACGTTGATAAGGGAGGAATCATTTGTAATAGACCCGGAGGCCCCATCGTGGAAGAGCTGGTGTTTCTATAAGTTTTAGTTAAGCGCTAATGAGGGTTTCGCAGTTGCGGCAGTGGGGTGCCGTCTACGACGTTAGTTAGAATTTCAATATTAATTGGGCATCAAAAACTGGATTGAAAGATGAAAAAGGAAGTTTCGAAGATAAAGTGGAAACCCCCTTGAATTGTGTTAGGAGATTCACCACAGTATTAAACTTTATTCCGCAAACATTTTAATTTTTCTCAAGTTAGGTGTTAATTATTAAAATTATTGTCCTCTCTTCTAATCTCACCAACACAAACGGCGACGGTTTTCATGAATAGTCACTTATTGTAACTGTTTTCCGCGCAACGAAACAGGGTTTCCCTCGGGGGGTAAAAGTAGGTTGTAAAGGGCGACCAGGAAAACGCTATAGAGTTATAGATTAGTTAGGAGCGTTAATTAAAGTTTAAAATGTTTTTAGAAATTCAGGGAGCGGCTTGAGCCATAACAATTGCGGGAGCGTCGGGATATGGCTCGGGAAAGGCGCTCCAAGTATAACTTGAGCAATTAAAGTTGTTTGTTAGCCCTAGTGTAGTCCCTTAGGTTGGGGAGGGGAGGGCTTTATTTAATTCCGTCGCTTCGTTTTATCATAATGTTTAGTTTTAATGACTGGCGTTTTCAGATAAATAGCGCTGGGGGGGTCCCGCCCTGGAAACCCATAGCGAAGATAGTAAGGCAAAAACAGTAACCCTCCGAAACATTTTCCCTTTTCCCAAGCATTCACTGTTATGATTATTGTTACGTTCATAGTTATTATTATAACCGAATGTTATGCTCCACGCCCCTCACCCTGCGTCGGTTATTATATTGTTATTCCTCCTTTACCAGAAATTTCCTCGTTTTCCTACACAACAGAGGGAAAATCTCCAGGGCCCGTCTCTCTCTCCCTTTTGTTTATTATTGTTATGAACGTTATTATTTATAATGATTATTGCTATAGTGATTCCGGTTTATGGCGTACCCCCAACTCCGTCCCGGAAGGTCATAAAGACCTATAAAAGCTTCTCTTTCCTCTTCTCTTTATTCCTTAAGGATATACAATATTGGTTTGTTCAACCACAACACGTACCGGCCTGAGCAATATAGCCATGTTCCTACTGAGTTTTCCGCTCATCTTATCTTGTTTTTTATATGTTGATTGCAAGTTGAGAGCTTTTAAGACAAAACAATATAAGACTTTTGTGGCCTTACTTAAAATAATTTTTAAAAAAATTAAATTTGATTAAAAGTAGGTATTAAATAAAAATTGTGTGGATTTTGCTTGCAGAGTGAACATGAAGAGGAAAGGTGTCACTTGTTGAGTAAACATCTTGAAGAAAGGGGATACTTGTTGAGTAAACATAATGAGAAAAGGTGTCACTTGTTGAGTAAACACAATGAGAAAATGTGTTACTTGTTGAGTAAATATAATGTGAAAATGTGTTACTTGTTGAGAAAACATAATGAGGAAAGGTGCCACTTGTTGAGTAAACATAATGAGGAAAGGTGTCACTTGGTGAGTAAATATAATGAGGAAAGGTGTCACTTGTTGAGTAAACATAATCGGGAAAGGCGTCACTTGTTGTGTAAACATTATGAGGAAATATGTCAATTGTTGAGTAAACACATTGACAAAAGGTGTCACTTGTTAGGCATTACTAGTTGAAGGAATTGACACAAAAACAGCAGAGCTTTTGAGTTTTCATGGGGTTCGCTTCAGCTCCTCTTGCAGAAGTCTCGAACTGGCCAATTTAACACGTCGTTTCCTGTCTTCAGGATGCCCAAATGACTTTAAAATTTACATTGAATGAATAGAAACCAACTCTCAATTCTCCTAACACAAAAAAGTTTAATTACCCGGCGCCATAAGGAGTTTTCGAGTGGTACCGGGCCAACGCTAACAGGCCGTTTAGCTCCTTCCCGGGGAATATGGCAGTTTCGGGGGGGCCATTGTTTTGTCAGGGGGTATTAGTCCCTTCCCGAGACTACGGGAGCTCAATATTACAGTCTACCTACTGAGTTATGAGCAAACACGCTCAAGAAGAGCCCTTACCCTTCCCTCCCTGAATACTTTTTCTCTCCACTCATAACGTGGTTTTCTCTCTCATTTCCCCTCCAACCGGTGAATTACTTCAGCTCGAAATTACTACTGTATGGCCTGTAAAGATTACTTCAAATGCCAAATTACTCTTCGCCGCCACAACTTATATCCCTAAACGTTTTCCAGAGCCCTCGCGGGTTGCTGAGTTAAACAATTGAAACATTTTTATCGCTTTCCTCAGCTATTTTCTTAAATGTTGGCCTCCTTCTGCACTTAGCCTCCACATAACAGCGTATCTATTGTTCTGAAGACACTAAACAAAGGGTTGGTTTTTTCGTACTGAGAATATTATTGTTGTGTATGAACTGCAGTCTGCCGCAGTTTATTTTCCTCGACAACAGCAAAACGTGAGTTGCAGGGGAAAACATACGTTTGGTGTAAGAGGTCAAGCTTGGAGATTTATTTTTGAGATTTTTGATAATAGGGAACCTCTCTGTAAAAACCAGGACCAGGAAAATACTCATCTGTCCGTCCAAGTTGAATAATTACGTGCGACAAACTTCATGAAAAGGGGAAATTCGATACTTAAGGGGTAGAAAAGAGGAGAGGGGGGTGATACCCCAATATGAAGTGCTAGTCTTCATTAGAATGGTCATTAAGCTCAGCTATGCGCGAACAATTTACCTGCTTATTACTCAGGCGAGAGAACGAGCGGGAGAGGGAATTGATGATGGAGGCCAAAAAGAGAGACAGACGAAGGAATCCTCCCCCGTTTTCCCCCCACCTTGAGAGGGATAATTCTTGGCAAATGGGATTTTGGGGGTAAGCGAAAGCTGAAAGATCGAACTCCCCCCTCACCGAACCCGGTTTGGAGAAAAGATGAATACTCCTAAGGACGGAAATGATGAATACTTTACAAGATGAACAAAGGGAGTGGGAATAATTGGGGTGCAAACTGTGTTATAACCCCATCCTCCCACTCCCGTTTTTAATACATAATTCAATTTCGTTAATTTGATATTATAAAGGGAAATGATGGATTTTTCTCGCTGCTCTATCCGGACGCTCAAATTCAATTAATACGAAAAGGAAGATGGGAGAGAGAGGGCTAGGAACGTTTTTGACATCAAAGAGAGATATGGGGTTTCAAAACGGCCCAAACTCTGAAGTGTTCGTGAGATGCAACAATGTCGCCAAGTGAGGCGCCCATTGCGGTCATATTCAAGATGCACAGCTTAGTGGCAGTCCATGTTCCTTCCAGGGAATCTATCGCCCTCCATGGAAAAATCCCTCATACAGACTACTCTGCACCTACAAATATCACCACTTCGGTTTTTTTAAGGACGAAATATCCAAACGTCAATTTTTTCTCCTCCCAACGTTGCCGCTTTGCCAAAACAATTCAACTGATGGTGCGCAGCATTTTCATTAGATCTGCATACCTGCAACTGACACGGCAACTTTTGCGTGCACTTTACGATAACACGGAGTTTCGCCAATTATGTTTTTGTTGTCGATCCGACAGCATTGTATGTAATTGAAAGATTCGGTCGAGAGGGGGGAACGACTTCCGATATTTTTTCCGCGTAAAAACAAGCGCGAACTATATTTCACGCCCGTCGGATGCATTTTTCCCCCTCGCCGCAAATTATAATACGTATTTATCTTAATTGGTTGGTCGTTTTCCCCGCTGGACAGGCACTCAATCAATTAGGGGAACGCGGGTGGAAACCGAGGTGGAAAATCATCCAGTTGCAGTTTTCCCCTGACTGTTGAAAATTGACGATTAAATTTTTTTCTCGATTGAAGGGCCGCCAACCTGCCAATCTCCAGACGTTTGGGGGGGCCGTTTGGAAATTTCCGCTACAACGGGTTTCCGCTGAGTTGGCGATTTTTTTTTTTTTTTTTTTTTTCGATGTCGTCCTCTTAACAATATCTGGGATCGTTGGACCGTTCGATGGAGAATTCGTCGTATTTCCTGCTTGTGCTATCAGTTTTATTATTAGTGATGTGAAATTAGGCAAAATAGAGTAACGTTTTGGTACAATCGTTATCTATCGTTTCGAGGGTCGTTGAACATAAATCCGAGGTTATCTGACAGAAGTTCTTCCCGGAATTTTGTCAAAATTGCCAAAAAACCTCAAAATTTTGGAACTTTCTTTTTCGTGTAACTTGAAAACCACGCAGTTTAACGACGAAGCCGCCATATTATTATACTAAATTAATTTATTATACTATATTATACTAAATTAAAGTACCTATACAATATTTTCTACATCTTCAAGTAAAAAAAGTGGTTTTTCTAGCTTCACTCGATTCGTCCTACTGGTACCAATCTTAATGCGCAGTAATAGAGGTTTTGAGACTTTAACCCAATGGTCACTTGGCGCGCTCTAGCGGGTGAACGAGTGAAGCTAGAAACAAATTGTTTATGATATAATATTCATATTATGAATTTTATAATATAAATTGATGTTATAAATATAAATTGTTTATATGATAATTTAAATTGATGTGAATATGATGTTTATAATATAAACTTCATATTATGAAGAATGTAGAAAATTTTGTTCACTTTAATTTAGTATAACGCGACTTTTGCGTTAAACTGCTTAGTTTTCAAGACACATGTCAAAAACCAAAAAAGTGCGACAATTTTGGTTTTTTGTAATTTTGACAAGTTTTGGGCAAAGTTTCTGTTGGAAAACCTCGAATTCGTGTTCAGAGCCCACAAAACACACGAAACCGTACATATTATTACTACTACCGCAAAACTTTCCTCTAATTGCCCTTTTTCTTCCTATAGGAAGAAACGGTATGATAATACCGTACGATTTGGAGGATTAGTGGAACTAATAGACCACTTTTTGGGGTTAAAAAAAACACAAGCCAACGCAATTTTAAGCGTAAAAATTAATTGCTCTCGCTATTCCTTTTTAAAAATCAAATAGGGTAGCCCAATTCTGACGCAATCGCTCCGTTTGAAAAATTGAAAATCTTACTAATTGGAGCAACTCAAATATTTATCGTGGAAGTTAATCGCCTAACTGTTGTACCTCTTCCTTTTTTTGAAACGAATGAGAGCTATTACAGTTGGTGTTTGCTTTATCTTTGGGAAAACTTATAAATAACGACACCAAAACAGAAAGGGGGGGAGGAGCTTAATTACTCGTAAATGTTTAATTTTTAAAAAACGCGATTGCGCCTCGGCTTTTCCCCCCCTTGAGGAGCAACTTGTTTTAACGAAAGTTTTGACCGGATCAATATAGTTGGTAAATATATAATAGGGGAAAGGGAAACTTTTGTTACGATTAATTTGGGAACGAGGGGAAGAACGGGGAGGGCACGTTGAACGCAATAAATATCAAAGTGGAACTTTGAGAGTTAACCCAGCTCCAAGGATGAATAATCGATGGACGGAGAGGGAAGGCATTAATGGATTCATCAAAATGAATTTTCAATGCTTAATGAGCACTGCAGAGAAGGAACAGGTTGAAAGGTGGCGGAGTTTTAAAATTGAAACAAAAAAAATGAAATTATAATTGAAAAACGTAGATCTTACCGGTATCTGTAATACGGTTGTAAACTCACCTGAAAAATAATAAAACAACAAATTATTAGACTAAAATGTTTGAACAAAGCTTAATGTAGTGTGTTGAGGAGGTTGATATGGAAAGCTGGGATGAATTAGGCTCACACTGTGTGGCAATCATTAATTCGCAGTAGGACGTTTCACCTTCACAAATGATGGCATTTTTTAGACGTGATTTAGAAGAACCACTTCTCAATTCTGTTCTCAGTTTTCAAAGATTTGATGTTTTTTTTTCCAAAACAAACTAACCTCAAAATATACAAGATGTTTCATACCAAGATGACGGGTTCCTACAGCAATCCTGCATTGAGGCGTTCTTCCCCAATGTCAAGTTGATCTGAGATTTCACCCCTATCAATTTTAAACCCTTCTTATATTAGAAAGGTGAGGTTAAAATAAGAAATAAACGTTTTTTTAAATTAATTTTGGAGTTGGGTCGATTTTCCTTAACAATCCAATATGCACAGTCTTAACCGAAAGTTCATTTTCCCAAAAATTTCAATCTGGCGAAGGCTTAATTTTGATGCAATAAATAAAAATATTATGATATAATACGTATGTTTGATACGTGGAAGTAACACCCAGGATTATTATGGATGTTCTCCATCGACCCACTTCTCAGCGCCCAGCAATCTTGCCCATCTTGATGGTATGCAGCAATAATTGCTGCATACCATTATTCTTATTTCGGGTTCCTCATAATGTGGCACAGATAGGCAACCTTTAGCCGCTTTATGGTGGTCAGGAGCTCTCATTGCAGATTGTTGAGCTGCAGAATATAGTCGTTACACAAACGCGGCCATGGGATCTTCAACATCCTCCTGATCAACCACATCTCAACCACCTCCAGCCAGTTGATGTCGGTAGTCTTGAGCGTCCACGATTCGACACCATACAGTAAAATTGAGAGGATGCAGCTTTTCACCATCCTCCAGCGCAAGAAGAAACGCACATCTCGGCTCAACGAAAAGCCTCTCATTTTAATGAATGCTGCGCCAGCGATCTCAATCCAAGACCTCAACTCCCCGTCCAATGTCCAGCTGTCCCAGATACCTGAGGGGCAACCTGCTCAACCTGGAGGGTGTTCACTGAATTCGTTCAGATACGGCAAACCTGCTTACCTCAGTGGGAGAGTCCTTGTTCTCCACAGGTTGGCTCGCACGAGATCTGCAGAGTGCCCCGAGGACAAGGATGATTTCAAGATGGCTCTTTTCACCAAGTCAAAGCCGACATTTGCCCGAACAGAGAATACGTTTGCAGACTCCGCAGATCCTGAATTTTCCAAGCAAAATGCGTTCAAGAGCTAGGGGTAGTTAGCGGGGACCCTTCGTCATATTAGGAAGAGTCAAAACGCGACACCTACAGGCGCATATGCGAAGTAAAGCCTGTTTTAAGCGCAGTATAAATCACACAGAGTAGCGACCTGTACAGGCTGTACCAAACACAATAGCTTACCCCAAAATTGCGAATGTCCAAAACGGGTAATTTTGTTACATTAAATGTAGAGAAACAAATTTTGTTTCTCTAATCTTACTCGATTTCGTCCGGCCATATCTGAACTCATCTACTTCGACTCGGCAGCTCTGAGGTCTGCGGCTGTAGAAAAAAGGGGTCTTCGAATTAGCTATGCCCCTTCAGTCACGGTGGCGCCACTGAAAAAAAGGTAGGGGGGAAAAAAACTTGGAAAAAAAAAACGTCTTGACGCGTCAACTTTTGTTGTCACCTCACGCCTTATTTTACACGGTTAGTTAGACACAACGGGTGCAGAAAGTAGCATCAACAGGGTTGTAGATTGCCTTTTTAATTGTAAGCACCCGCAAAGCTCAATAAATAGTAAAATTTACTAATTTACTAAATTTTAATGCTCAATAAGCAGGTTATGCAGGCCCGGACTGGCCCGGGGGCTGGTGCGCCCTTTGGAAAATACTAACTTGCGCCCTTAATTCGAAAAACATCATCCCAACTGTTTAGGCCAGTCACCAGAGAATTGAAAGGGCGAAGGGGGGGGGGGGAGACTCGTGCAAGAAATGGTGTAGAAGCTTTAATTTTTTTCTAAATTGTTGTTACGGATCTGAAAAACAAAATATCAAAAATGGTAGCAAAATGTTTGCTGGGAGAATTTTTGGCGGACAAAAAACCTCGATTTTCCGGACATTTTCCTCCTATACCTCGAAAACTAAGATTAAAAAAAAAAGATTAAAAAAATAATAACTAGGTACAAAAACGGCGAGTGGTGTGATTGATTACTAAAATTTTGATCTGATGTAGCAATAGATTCGCCTTAAAGAAGTAGATTTTCATCAAGAATCGGATTTTCAACCCCCAAGATCAGGATTTTCTTAATCAAGAATCAGATTTTCAGCCCCCTCAGATATTTCGAATCAATAACTTATGTTTTTACAATAATTCACATTTTTATTCTACTTCGATAACACTAATCGGGGACGTAACGTAAAACTCGTTCACGAGCGGGTGAGCGAGAAAGGATTTCTGTCTTCGGTTCGCCGATCATCCTACAGAATGACGTGGCGAATCTTCCACAAAAGTGTTTGCTTTAAAAGTGGCGTTGGTTGTGTTACGCTCTCAAAAGTACACTGTGAGTATCGTTTAAGTTCGCTAACGAACTGTATTTTATTTAGTCTTGGAAAAAAAATGAAAGGGCCGAGGGAAGTATTTTCTTTGAATTACTTTCCAAGGGTGGGTGTGAGGAGTGGGGGCATAATAAATTCTACCGCCGCTCATTCTAATTTCATTTTAAAACAAACTCGCAATCCTTTTAACGCCGGTTAACCCCAGGCAGAAAAAAGGGGAGGGGAGGGGCGAAAAAAGAGCGAAAAGTATTTAAAAAGAATGTTATATTAGTGGGAATTCTTCATCAAGGGGATCATTACCGAAAACCATAAGTCGTAACTGACCCGGGCTTGGAGTAATTACTCTTGAGAGGGTAGGGGGCGAGATTGGGGGTGGTTTACCCCCTGCTGTTATTTGCGTCCGTCCAAACGACCGTTCCGGCATTCATAATTTCGAAATGTTACATTTTTCTGAGTTTTATTATTTTTTTCTCGGTAGTCTGAGACGGTCGGACTGGTTTTAGGGCGGTCTCGAAATGAAGATGTTAACCATTGCGGGGTGAATGAACCCCTTCAAACCACCAGGGTTGCCATCTGTTCAACGGGCCGAATGCACAATGGCGATGAGGCAATGAAGAAAACACTATTACTCTCGCGTTTTAAGGGAATTCAGCAGAATGAAGTGACGAGGTTGGAAAGTTGAGCAATTTATAACAACACTGTCAAACCGCGAGCGAAATCAATGTAATTCCGAGTAAAAACCGTCGTATTTCATTGTCAGAGTCCACCGGTACACTAATATATTGGCAAGAGACGAATATATTGGCCACAACGCTGAAGAGGGGCTCTCGTACAAATATTCAACATTCCTCGCGTGAAAAGAGGAAGGGGGGAGGTTGAATAAATTATTGCGAAACACGTGTTCATTTCTACCCGTGTTGACATCACATATACTAACAAGAGTCCAAAATAATGGCCCGTGATTGTGACATTTGAATATCGAAATAAACCTTAATTCAGCAGCCCGGAAAGCATGCTAATTTCCATTGATTGAACAATGAAAGTACTAAGTTGGGAAAACTCGGAGAGAAAACTCCCCCCCCCCCCCTCACAACGGGCGATGAAATCAAGCTGGTTTTTCGATAACGCAGTTAAACATCTACTTCCAACGCTGTCCACCGAATATTGTCGAAATGTTCAAGTATATCTCAAAGCTAAAACAGTCGGACGTTTCATTAGAGGGGATGCATTTTGCGCCAATCCCACTCCAAACGTTCACACGGATACACGAAAATAGACAAGAAAAACTTCAAATATCCAACAATTCAGTCGAAAAATTCAACAATTTTCATCACTTAAAGGACAAAACCAGGCCAAATTGATCGTAATACATTTTATAAAAGTAGCCATGGGATTTGGATCTGCCTCGGGTGTGTTTCATGTACCTACGTATACATAAATTTAACTGTTGGTGATGATGTTGACCGTTACGTGATGAACGATACAATTTGTGGACTATATCATATTAATGCCTTTTTTATGCAATAGGTACAGTATTGCAGGGAAGGGTACAGGGAAAAAACAAGGATAATCACAAAATTTGTTTCTTTTCTCGAAAAGAAACATTTAATGTTTCTTTTCGAGATAAGCTAACTTTCAAGTTTGAAACAATGGGCAATTTGCAAAATTGTTCATTTTTAAACCTTTGAAATTTCGTTAGATCTACTGGCATTTCCTCAGGTAGATTTCAACTGGAATGTTAAGAATTAAAAATTTTCTACCAATAAAAGCAGTCATTTTCCACAACAACTATGAATTTACAGGAACAAAACAAGAAAAGTCACAACAGTTTTGTCAATGAGAATACATCAGAAACGTAAGAGGAAGAAAAGTTAAATTGAACTCGATTTATCATTGTAGGGATTACCAGTCAAAAGAATGTTGTCATGGGTGACGCCCATTACTGGTGGGGTGAACAATGCCATAATTCACTGGTGAGGCAACTTCTCATAAAATTTTTGGTTTCGAAGCGTTTGCATGGCAATCTTCACCCAACTCGTGAGATTGTAGGCGCATTTTCTTCTTCACAACAGCAACCCTTCCAGTCTGCTTTATTTTCTTACATTTGAGCTCGTTCAGCACTCCGTCTTCATCACTCACTGCGAACATAAGTCCCTCAACAGAGGTAAATAAAATGTACTTGTGCGCCTTGTATTTGCGTGTATTTAATATACACGCAAATACAAGGCGCACAGGTTTGGTTAGTAACCATGGTTACCGAAGTGAAACACAGAGTCACATGTGTGACTATCCTTGTTCTTTGCCTGAAACGCTTGGACTCTCCTCGTTTCTTCCCAGTAGGCTGTTTTTTTCTACTTTGATTTTCACTAGACTATCCCTGTTTTAGCCCTGAGATAGTGTTACCAACTGAAAGTACTCGTCAATACCAACAGAATGCGCTGATGAACGAAAAATCGGAATTTATGCTCTATCCTTGGTTTTTCCCTGTACCCTTCGTATTAACTTGCTCATCTCGATTAAGCAATTTGCTCAACCTATTCACCTCGTTTTATGTATCACCATTATTTTATTCCATGGTGGTTTTATGGTGGTTTTTATTGCATAAATCAGGAAGAGATTTCAATTTTTTGTGTTTTTAAAATTTTTATTTACAGTTTTTAATAATTTTTTCTTTAGTATTTATATTTAAATTAATTTGGCAAATTCTTCTAGAATAGTTTCACCCAATAAATAATGTAAATTATTGAAATTTGTGTGAAAATAAGACCGAACTCTATTTACTTCCCACTGGGAAGACCTTACATGAGACATATTTTTGTAGTATATGAGAGCGGTCGTCCCTGCTGAAAGGATATTTAATATCCTTATTAAAGTTCCCCTCGTTCCCATAAGAGTGATTTTTTCTGAAAATTCCCCTTATAGTAAACTGGGATTTTTTTTCCAAGAAAATTTTTCTAATATTAAAAATTACTCTGCGTTTCATATAATGAGTCGAAAACCTCCCCCGACGACCACGAGTAATTGAATGTACTAAATCCGTCGTAGGTTGCGGGAGATATTTTTCGAGGGTGGAATACCGCCATAAATAAAAGAGGAACAAACAAAAAAGATAATAAAATTTGCGAGTAAATTATTCTGCACGAATAGGAAGGGGGAGATTTTCTTGAATTTAAAAAAAAGAAAAGAAAAAAAAAAAGGCTTTTCGAGCTTCGATTGTTCTTCCGCCTCATGTAATTCATCGAATGAGTTAGAATTATGCGCGCATGACGAAATAACGCGGGGAATTTTAAAAAGCGTTCAAATGCCGGATATTCGAGAGGGTCGAGATGGTCTTGCCGGAAAATCATTTTTTTCTTTTTCCTACTAAAATGTGTAATAAATGCTCCAACGTTCGCTCTGAGGTCAGTAATCGTGTCACCCGGGGTTTTCAAGACCTTGTGATTATTTCTTTCGACACGAGCAATCGGAGTTATAATCCTTGTGCCTTTTGTGAGAGACCCCCCCTCAATACTAATAGGGGGGTATTAGCGTCTGACAGGTAACACCCCGTGTTTTTCAATACGATGCATGAATTATTCACACAATAATTGTCGCCGTATTCACTCTAGGATTGTTGAAAAAGTGTCAATACTTTTTATTAAAAAGCATCCTTTTTGGTTTATTCTTTGATTTTTGACATTTTCATGTCTTTACTTTGGCACACAACCGAAAAAAGCGTTACCGAAACCCGTGGCAACCTGTAAACTAAAAGTGTTACCGAAACCCGTGGCAACCAGTAAACTAAATGTGTCATGATATCGCATCAAGAAAATTTGTAACTAAGTAGCGTCTCCTGGTCAACAACAAACACAATAAGGTGAATAATAATACGAAGACATGAAAATGGTCTCCTGTGGTTGCAGACGAGTCGGCAAGCTGATTATGTATACATCCCACCCCGAGCGAGCGAAGCGAGTGAGAAAACTAGGCATTTGACCAATTTATTAAAATTATGTAAAATTATCAAATTATTGTTTTTATTGAATTTCTAAAATTTTCATTAATATTATCACATTTTCAAAATTATTGTATGGTTTTTTTCTGAACATTTAAAAACATAATAAATCCGTGTTTTCCTATTATCAAAGTATCGAATTAGTTGATGAATTTCTTCTCGTCCCTCACTTGCAAAAAACGCGGCCACCAAGTGAGCCGATGCAGCTGAAACTTCCCCTCAACTGTCGTCATTCTTCTCAGTCATCATCCTCGCAGACTCCGTGACCTGAGTAAACAAAGAAGGGTCTTTTCCTGCAACGCCGAAGAATCCTTACTAGGAAAGGTTTTTTCATGGAAAACACGCAATTTTAGGCTTTTTAGGTAAGAAGTTGACGCATTCAGCAACAGAGTTCTGAAAAGAGGAATTTTCTGAAGTCTGAGTTCGTGGATTTTTTTTTCGAGTTACCTAGTAGCGTTTTATGTATCTTTTCAGGAGGGAGAAAAAATGTCCGACAGTCCAGGATCATAGTTCCAAACCGATTTGATCCGACTTCTGGTAGAAACTCATTCCTTGAGTTTTCCCATCTCCAGTAGTGAAACCCACGTTGAATATTAATCGTTCGAGAACACATCCCCGTTCAATTGCGATAATGGGGGTATTATGCAGTCCATATTCGGGATGAAATCCAATTCAGACTAAATCTAAAATAGGAGCCCGACCGCAGATGCGGGCCCTTCCTCGTCTTGCGGATTCCCTACATTCAGTTAACTAAATGGGTAGAAGGTTCGGAAAGGGAGTTTGCCGAGGTGTGGATAGCAAAAGGGGCCGTCGGTTCTGCGGGGGTGAGTTAAGGGATCTATGGACCTAACGGTGGTGGATTGGGGTGATAGAGAAACACAATACGGACAACAACAAAAAATCACAAAGCGTTTTTAAGGGGGCAGCGGCTCTCTTCATATAGCAGAAAACAGTTCTATGAGAGCAGAGGCCAGTTTTCACTTGGCAGAAGCCGGTTTTTAAGAAGCAGACGCTCATCGATAATTTGCAGAAACCTGTTTTGAGGGAGTAGAGGCCAGTTTTCACTTGGCAGAAACCGGTTTTTAAGAAGCAGACGCCAGTCGATACTTTGCAGAAACCGGTTTTAACAGAGTATAGGCCAGTCAGTCTAAGAAGCAAAATTAAGAAAGCTGATCAGCTTTCAACCATTAGCAGTTTTTAATAATTAAAACTAAACTAATTATTAGTACAAACTCTCAATTTCTTATTGATAAAACATCAATAGAAATTTCTTATTTTAAAAGAAGGATGCCCTTTTACCGGAAGGATGCCGTTCACCATCATCAAACTTATTTAATGGAAATTTCAGTTTTCATGTCAAATACTCAAACCCGAAAGCCAATCTTTACGTTGTGTTGGTTGTCCATCTTTTGAGGTTCATGGCCACCGCTGGCAGGGGGTTACCCAGCATTAATCCACCCTTCAGAACAGACATTCTGCGCTTGGGAGCCTAATCAATTACAAATATTGTGCACACGCCTTCTCCTCCCTTCCTCCAATTCAACCTGTGTCTTCAAACCGCTTTATCACAATCAACAACACGCCTTCCTCTCCGTCTTTCGGCAGTTTATTAATTTGAAACGGTTCTGAATTAATAAGAAAATATCGCTTTCTCGATGGCGGTTTGACGGCGTGAAAATCGGAGGGTGTCCGAAATTTTATAGTCTGATGTGGGAGATGCATTTCCACGGACAGGGAGAGCCTGAAGGGTGGCGTGAAAAATATTTAAATTCTCAAATATCTCACATTGTCCCCTCCTATGTTCATCTTGCAGCTGCCTCACGGGAACCGCTTATAGCGATTTCTCCTAATAACCTCCATCTTAGGCACCGGTATGAATAGTGGCATGAATCATGCGGAACGGGCCTTGTGAGGAAGCAACAATGACGTATCGTTAGCCCTCCGCGACAAGGTTCATTGTGGCTCTCTGATAGCTAACTATTCCTATAACTATACCTATAATACCTACGGGGTTGTCTATACTTTGCCTCGTTACAATGTCGAAGCCCAAACGTCCGCCCCGCTCGTTATCTCGTTTCCTCGATGGAAATTGTCGGGAATTAGTCGTTTTTCAACCTTTTATCTCAAATTATTCTCACAAACTACATCATATGTGCGCACACGTAGGAGGAACACTATGATTTTGAACAATATGAAGTGTAATAAGTGACATTCCCAAGTCCACATTCACGACGCTTAGTTCAGAAATTGGACCAGTATTGAGCTGAAAATATCAGAATATTATCACACTTCGTGCAGATACAGAAATGGATATATCCTCGTGAGGTAGCAACTAGATCTAACGAACGATGACGATATGATGGGACTGCTCTGCTGATGTGGCTCCTCCCTCACAGGTTTGCTGACGTGGCTCCTCCCTCACAGGTCTGCTGATGTGGCTCCTCTCTCACTACTCTGCTGATGTGGCTCCTCCCTCACAGGTCTGCTGATGTGGCTCCTCCCTCACTACTCTGCTGATGTGGCTCCTCCCTCACCGGTCTGCTGATGTGGCTCCTCCATCACAGGTCTGCTGATGTGACTCTTCCCTCACTACTCTGCTGATGTGGCTCCTCCCTCACTACTCTACTGATGGGGCTGCTCCCTCACTACTCTGCTGATGTGGCTGCTACCTAACTACTCTGCTGATATGGCTCTTCACTCACTACTCTGCTGATGTGGCTCCTCACAAATCACGCTAGTTTTGTGACCTCTCATCGATAAATCATACCTTATTTAATTTTACTTTTTTTCACGGTCTTTAACGGACAACCTCCTGGCGAGCAATTGAAAAAGCTCCTCGCAAAGAAGCGTTAAATGAAATCCACCCGTTAAGTTGTCGTTCGTTTAGTAAGGCCGTTAAATCATTGCACAAAGGCCCTCGTCCGTGAATACCTATGATTTGTTTCGAGGATGGAAAATTGGCCACGCCGCACCGCCTGCGTTATTAAATAAGTTATTTCCTATAGTGGTTCAATTAAGTCAAATTATTCACGGTAGGGAAAGCAAATGACAAAAGGCGGAAAATCCGATGGATAGTTTTCGCTGCGGGGTCGTTAGGTTTATGAAAATGTTACTTCCTTGATTTGATGTTGAGGCAGGCGGAAATTTTCGTTGAACAATGGGTTCAACTTAAATTGGGAGCTTGTGTCATACATGCGCATGCAGAAACGCCCTTTGAAGGCTTCGGTCGGAATTAAATTTCTCACTTATCTCCCCATCGACGCTAATAGAGCGTAATTCAACTTTCTCGAGTCAAGTCGAAGCCCACGAAGCGATAAATTTCGCGTAACAAGAAGTCATTGTCGTAATTCACCGCGGGGGGAAGCTTTGCAGGTGCAGGGGGATAAATTGTTTCGCCCAAGGATGACAGGGCCACGGACGCTTTCGATTTTAATCTGGCGAGACTGTCTGGTCGTTGAATGTCGATGTGAGGAAATAACCAGGCGGAGGAGAATTTTCAGTGGGCGTTGAAAAGACAACGAAGAAGGCATTTAGCAATATTAAAAACCAGTAAAAACTAAACAAACAATTAATAAAATTAATAAAAATAAATAATAAACAAATTAATAACAAAAACGAGAAAGCCCACAAGAGCTAAAATTGAGATAAGCTGAATTCACCCAAATGTTTAAATTTATTTTTCTCAGAATATATAAGCTAAAATTCGTCCCAAAGTGTTGAATTGATCCTGATGTTAATCCTCCCGAACGAGCGGCACGGAGAACCGCCCTGTCACCTTTCGTCGTATTAATTCTGCGTGGAGCCCAGATAGTCCAGTCACCACGACGGTAGTGTGGGGAGGGGGCCTTGCACAAATTCCTGTCAAAACAAAACTTTGGGGGTTTGTTTGTGGTCGGTTTGAGTTGTTAAATCCACATGTCGCGCAGAAAACTTCCTCGTGAAATTGTGTGGGTGGCCGAAAAACCTCGAAATTTTCGCACTTTTTTCAGTTTTTCGCTTATAGCTCGGAGACGACGCATCGCACAGAAAAATTTACTCGTTCGACAATTAAAGAGCTTTAAATTGTACGTCGATTGCACTCCTATTTATTTCAAATCGGTCCAGCCGTTTAGCCGCTATCGATCGTCAAAAATGGGTGACTTTTTCCAAATTTTCTCAACTTTAGGTTTACCCCAACTTCCAACGCCTGTAGCTCAAAAACGGCTGCCCGTATCGTAAAATGTCATGAGATAAATGTTGTAGAGCATCAAATTATAATTTGAGAAACTTCCTAATCATAAATTTTACTCACGGGGAACCTGAGATATTGAGCGAAAATCGAAAAAAGTCAAACCGCAGAATTGCTCTTAAGACAATGTCTTAAGACATGTCATGTTCTCCAAATCTACGTGTTTTGACCCCGTCATCAATTTCTTTTGCCTATGACATTGTTTTTAATGATGAGAGGGGGTCCTCGCCCTCGCGTTTCATGGGCAAAAATGTACAAAAAAACAAACTTTTTTTTGTTTTCTTTGTTCGTGCTTGGCTCTCCTTTGTCGAAGCTCAAATCAAAATTTCACATAGTATGGCTGCGATCCACCGCATTATCCTTCCCCATGGGGAAGTTAATCAGCTTTCACGAGAAGAAAAGAAATTTGGAATCGTTGCAAGTTATTGAGCTACAGCCGGAAACGTTCTGAAAAACGTGGTTTTCCGCTTACCGAGTGGTGTCAGAGTGGGCGTTTCATATTTTGGTTTAAGTTCGTTTTCTCGGCTGGTAGTAGTATTTTTAGAATTTCAGGTGCTCCCTGAACTCGTAATTTGATGTTGCACTTTAATCGTATGACATTTTACGATACGGGCAGACGTTTTTGAGCGACAGGCGTTGGAAGTTGAGCTTAACCTAAAGTTGGGAAAAAGTCACCCATTTTTGACGATCGTTAGCGTCTAAACGGCTGGACCGATTCGAAACATATAGGGATTGCAAACGTCGTAAAATGTAATGCTCTTCAATTATATAATGAGTAACGTTTTCTGTGCGATGGGTCGTTTCCGAGTTATAAGCGAAAAACTGAAAAAAGTGCGAAAATATCGAGGTTTTTTGGCTACTCCCGAAATTCCACAAGGAAATGTTGTGCGCAAAATGTGGATTCAACATCTCTAACCGACGACAAACAAACCCCAAATGTTTCGTTTGGACAGGAATTTCTGCCACCTACATGGTGGCTGGACTAAGTCGCGCAAATGCTATGAGGATGCCAACCAAGAATTCGTTCGCAGTTTAGGAATACCTACGCTGTATGTCCTACAACCTCCAAAGGGCTGGAAATATGACACATTGTCCGACGTGCCGCACGAATCGAATGTTCTTCAGACAATACCTATGCTATCATCGCCGGATATTGCCGGCATTCATCAGGTTGTAGGATAATCATCGCCGAACCCATAAATGAAATAGATTATAAAAATACCATTACAAAGCTGCTTCAAGAGTTTTTTTCTAATTCCCTTTTTCTTCCTCTCATCCTCAATAACCTATTATTTATCATCATCGTCTATCGTCCCGGATGCGCTACACAAAAGCCCGAATTGAATTGAATAATACTCGACTTCTTTTATACCTTTTTTTTCTCCTATTCAACTCAGGGGAGAGGAGGACCCGGAGCGTTATGGTTTCTGTTTACTTGACTGAGGAGTCCGTCATCGGGTCTTCGACCTCACGACTTTTCAGTTACGAAACCCATTTGTCACTTTTTCGATGTTATTCTGTGCCCCGAAGAATAGAGCATTTTGGATGGGAGTGACGCACAAGACACGCATGTCAAACTATAAATTTTATTGAGAGGATTTCATTTCATGAGTTGCTTCTTTTTTTAATGGCATACGAGAAATATTTCAGTAGAGCGTCGTACAAGTGAGATACATTTATTCTACTTCAATTTACATACAAAATTAAGTCGTTAATTATCAAAACGACACCTCGCTCGACACCCATAACCACGCAATTAACTCCCTTCAACGTTACGATCGGGCTGAAAACTTTGCTGGGCTAACTAGGACAAGTAGGTAATTTCCAAAATTGTCAAATTTTCGAAAAAAATTCCCAAGATCAAAACGGCAGCTTGTGCACTTTTCAAACCTCAAAATGAAAAGTTTGGAGATGATCAAACAGTTTAATCATTCAAGCAACGGCAAAACAAAAATACCTTCAATTACAACTTGTTTTGTTGGAATTTTCCTTCAACGCCACTCGGACGTTTTTCTCCCCCAACAGTGTTTCACATGAGATTGAGACAGTGTTTTCAGCTTTGTCGTTACTCGGCAAATAAAAAAGTAACATTAAAACACGAGGAAATCCCCCTCCTCATATTCTATACTACTCGGGGAGAAAAAAAAAACGCCCCGCCGAACCTCCCTTCGTCACTCCCTCGGGTTTTATGGCCCTGCGGCCCTCCGTAGCACCTGAAGCGTTGCTCCACAATAAATTTGCGGTAATGGTTAACTTTTTGCATAAATGTGATTTATTTTATGCTCGTACGCGGTTTTTGCCCCGGGTCGAGCATTTTAATACACTTTATAAAAACTGCGGGTTTCCTGCTCCCGGAGAGAGGAGGACTTTTCCAGCAATATGGCGACTTTACCACCCAACTTCATCCCCCTTCCCACTTCTTTCTGATAGGCCGAACGACTTTTTATTTTTATTGATAACTGGGTTTCCCAAAGTGCCGCTCGAGCTTTAAAAGTATAGTTTGGAGTGATCTTGTGCCTTACGAATGGCTTTTGCCAAGTGCGGTTTATGATATTTTCAAGCGAAAGCTTTTACCGCTCTCGCGGTTTTTTACCGTTTTTTTTTTTCTCGTTCATCTTTTTTTTGAAGTTCCCACTAGTTTTGTTCATTGAAATGGAAAGAAAAAGTTCCCGAATTGAACAGACTTCTCTAGTTATTAGGAGCACCGCATCCCCCGAGGTGCACATTGCCTTCAAGTTGAAGGCCCGAGATGAAGGCGATTCAACTTTGGGAGATTCTGGAAGGCTTCACGAATCTCAAAAACACACGGCTTTCCCCCAAGTGACCGTTGGAGGCCCTTCCTGAGCGCAAGAACGGTCCCACATAAACATCCAACCACTTTTGGTATAGTCCTACCCCATGGAGGAATAGAGAGGAGAGCTCACTCTGTGTTAAACGGCGTTCCCAAAACGCCAACCCAGTGGCGGAACGGCGGGGGGATTGCAACTGCAGCGCGACCCCTACGAGATGTAGTGAACTTGGAAGGTGGTATGTTACCAAAACTGAACCAGAAGATGGCGCCCTGGAATTCCGCCCAGCCATGTCGTTTGCATTCACAGTGAACACAACTAAACAATCAATCGTTATTCAGAGATGGTTCCTTCAATTTTTCCTTTAATTTATTTGTAGTAGCACAACAGTGGAAGATAAATCCGTTTAGTGAAGAATTTGGGACTTTCCTTCGTAAGAAGGGCTAGTGCCTCACTCTAGTTGGATTTGAAGTTACTCTGTGTAGTTCACTACATTCCGTAGGGATAGCGCCACCGTCGACTATGGCACATGAAGTCCTATTTAGTGAGCTCTCCTCTCTATTCCTCCATGGTCCTACCCTCACTACTCTGCTGGTGTAGCTCCCGACTAACATTTCTGCTGATGTGGCTCCTCCCTTACAGGTCTGCTGATGTTGCTACTCCCTCACAGGTCTGCTGATGTGGCTCCTCCCTCACTACTCTGCTGATGTTGCTACTCCCTCACAGGTCTGCTGATGTGGCTCCTCCCTCACAGGTCTGCTGATGTTGCTACTCCCTCACAGGCCTGCTGATATGGCTCCTCCCTCACAGGTCTGCTGTTGTTGCTACTCCCTCATAGGTCTGCTGATGTGGCTCCTCACAAATCACGCTAGTTTTGTGAACTCTCATCAATAAATCATACCTTATAAATAAATAAAATTTAACTTTTTTTCACGTTCTTTAACGGACAACCTCCTGGCGAGCAATTGAAAAACCTCCTCGCAAAGAAACGTTAAATGAAATCCACCCGTTAAGTTATCGTTCGTTTAGTAGCCGTTAAATCATTGCACAAAGGTCTGCTGATGTGGCTCCTCCCTCACAGGTCTGCTGATGTGGCTCCTCCCTCACTACTCTGCTGATGTGGCTCCTCCCTCACTACTCTGCTGATGTGGCTCCTCCACCTCACTACTCTGCTGATATGGCTCGTCCATCACTACTCTGCTGATGTGGCTCCTCCATCACTACTCTGCTGATGTGACACTTCCCTCACTTCTCTTCAGATGCGGCTCCTCTTTCACTACTCTAATGAAGTGGATCATCCTCACTACTCTGCTAATATGGCACTTCCCTCACTACAGCATCTGGGGACTCCTAAGGGCCTCCTAAAACTGCACCGTGGCTCAAAAATTAATTTCACTTTCCCCCATGTTAACCGTCAAATTAAAAGAATTGCACCGATATAACTCAATTTGTTCTTTCGTTTTTTCTACATGAAAATTGCGGAAGGGGACGTCACTGTGAACCAGAGGTATTTTCACGGCGTTCCCCCAAATTGTTTTTTAGCGTGTCACTCTTTTTACACGACGAATTATTTATTCCCAAACCCGAAAAAGGTACAAATGTTATACGTGAAAAGAACACATGTTTTTTCCCCTTTCTACGCTCGATTTCATTTTACCGATTGATTTGAAAAATTGACGACGAGTTTTTAAGGGAGGAGGAGCCCATTTGAAAGTTGAAACGCGGGAATTAATATAAAAACGGTCATTTTCAACGTTAAGCGTTTTTTCAACCCCCGTCCCGGTCTCCGTGAACTGGAATTTACATAAAACATGTACGTGCATGTCGCTTTGAAGCCGTTTTACTCTCTCGGAAAGTGGCCTGGGACGTGTTTTCACAGTTAGGGCCGGCAGGTCGCGCTCAAGAGATTTCGGCGCTGATTTGAGTCATTTAAAAGTTCCCTGAACGACTATTTCCATAAAACATGCACAAGGGCCCTTCGGGATGAGCCAAAAACGAGTGGCAACGTACATAATGCGCGTTTTTGGCGTTCCACGTTGTCAATCACTCGGTTAATCCCGTGTTTCAGTTTGGTATTAAAACCTCAATATGAAAATGGGAATAAGTGCATTCAAATGTTTGAGGGGGTTTAACCCTTTAAAACCTCTCCCTACTTAAGGACGGTTTTTCCACTATGTCAACCCGCCCTACGACCCCGTCTACGCCTAAAAACTTTAACCCCTCAAATGCCCATGTTTCATCCCGTTTTAAACACGTATAAATGTTGGCTCTTTATATTTCCTCGCTCTACGAAAAGGGGTTAATGTTCACTAAAAATCTCTCCTGGTTTGCCACGTCGGGCTTTTCACAGTGCACTTCATTCGCGCCGTTAAAAGCCCTAATGGTAACATTACTCATAATACGGTATGTTAATTTTACCACCCCTCCTCCTTCCAACCTTTATACGCCTGTCCCATTTATATTTTAATGTTTTATTACGTTGAAAACATAATTGAGCCGAATAAATTAAAATTAAAGGGGATATTATTAGATTTTTTGCGCTTCTCTTCCTCTCCCGGTTTTAACGAGGTGCGACTTTAAATATGCTGAAATGATGATATAATCACCGCTAAAATATTACGGGGAGGCGATTAGTTGAAAAATGAACCTTGTCGACAGCTTTTTCTCCCCTACCTCTGCCAGTATTTAATTTTAAAAGATTACAATATTATTAAAATTCTGAAGGGGTATTCAATGCCTTTTTGGTTTATTATTCTTGGAATAATACACCTATGTTTTCGCGACGGGGGTCGACGACTCCGATCGGCCTCAAAATTTGACATTTCCGTTTCAAGTGGTCTAGAGTCCAAAACCGAAATTCCGTCCGCCGTCCAGGCCATTTTGGGCAGTAGGAATTTTTTTAAAAATCTGAAATTTTGAGAAAATACTCGGTTTACCATCTAGTTGTGCCCGCAAGGTTTTCAGCCCGATCGCCCAAACCCGTGGGGCGCTATGGGGCTAAAATGGGGCTACAGAAGGGGTTTTTTGAAGGGTTTTGGCTATGGAATCGAGTCAGGTGTCGTTTTCGAAGTATTTTTGGACGTAGAATCCATTTTTTGGGGTCCCGCAGCGATCCGATTTCACTGTTGCGATCTATAGGGCTTTCATGGGGCTAAAAATGGGATTTTTGAAGGATCCCAGGAGGTTAAATATTTTTCGAGTAAAAAATAAAGAATTTTTGAAAAAACAATTTTTTGGAAAAAAAATCCAAAAAAAAAATTTTTTTGAAAAAAAAAAATCCAAATTTTTTTCCCAACATTTTTTCTTTTGACACAGAAATAATTTTTGCGAAACTAACCTATATCAAAGAATAATAAACCCTTGTGTAAAATTTGCAACGTTTTAAGTTTGGATTTTTTCTGCGTTAGCTTGAAAATCTAATTTAGATTTATATCAATTTTGGAATACATTATATAATGAGCTCCTTTAATGATTTTTTAAAATTTTTTTCCTGCAAAGGTCGTGCTTCAAAAGTTAAGCAGAAAAAGCAGAAAACCCGTTTCAATTATTTATAGGGCCTCAGGAAAAATATGATGTTTGAATTCCGAGGTCTGGAGGGGGAACATGACGTGGGCTGCTTCGTCGTCTTTTGATTGGCCGGAAGATCCCTCTCTCTCTCATCTACGCAAGTCAGCCAACTTTGCTAAGCGAAAAGTCGACCCCAAAAATCGAAAATCGGGTTAATCATTATAGAAGGTCATTCGAAAATTGAGCATCGAGGTTATTATCAAAGAATGTTATTCAAAAATCGACCCGGGCCGAGTGTTTTTATTCCGATTCTGTTCAGATTTATTATTTAGCGCTCTGGCGGCTCAGTGCCCAACTACTCGACGCCCAGCCTGGCGAGGTGTGACGTCAAATATGCCCGGCGTTCATTTCAAAATCTAACATTTCGAAAACAGCTCAGCGCGTACCGATACGGATTTTCGAACTAAAAATTGGGGTTTATGGGTTTTAAAGGGTGCTGAATCCGAATATGTTGTCAGAAATGCTGAATTCTGACCTTTTCAAGAAGCCCATTGTACATTTTACAATTATATAACTTATATTATAGAATTTCCGGTGGGCTACCTTATATAATTTCATTACATCACTTTTTTTTTAATTAGATGTTAGGTAACTGTTACTTAACTAAAACACTATTTATGTCTGGGCGGAGTTGGAGCTGAATGTCAGTTACGGTTAATAAATTTGTAATGTAAATTGGAACAGACGAGGCGAACATGAGGTGTTTTACCCTTCGCCACCCAGTCGGGTCGTATTTAGCGCCATCAGCTGGTCCTCGGCTCATAGAACTTACGGTGGACTTCCTTCTAGCAGCCTCATAATAGCCCCATGCCCTCAGGCTCACCTTCCAGGAGGGTCGTAACATCTCGAGTTTGGGAACGTCCCGAGCAATTAGATCGTCTTATCGAAATATTTATGGTCGACGCGTGAGGGGTCCGAGAGTAACAATCTCTTTGACGTCTTCGTTCCCAAATAGGGAAGCAGCCTCGGGAATATCTGGAAGTAGTTACCGGATTGAAATCCAACGCAGGATTGACAACCAAAGCAACGGAGTGACATCCAATGCAGTGGAATGGGTGGCAATGGACTGGGCTGACAACCATGAACACAATGAATCAAATCCAAAGCATTGAAATGACCACTCAATCAATGGATGACTACCAATGTAATAGCAACCAAAGCAAAGCAATGGGATGCAATGGAATGCACAAGTCATTCCAATTCTAAGTTGATTGACAACTCCTGCAATCGGATAACATTCAAATCAATGGAATGACAAAGTCATGGAATCAAACCCAATACAGTCGAATGCTGAGGTCGATTGCTCGTATTGTATAGAATATTGTGGGTTTAAGTGAAATGCTAAGGATCATGTTTCTTGAAGGAAAAACGATTAAAGTTCTTCATTAATAATATGAATTACGCGAATTATTGAAGAATATTATACGTTCATGATTACACAACGAATCGAAAAACTGGTGTCAATAATTGGTGGAATTATTCACGGAATTATTCATCAATACCTAACACTTCAAAATTAATTTTAACCCATTACTTTACGATTAAGAACTGCTATCATACAAACTACTACGGGAAAAATTGGTCCACGAGAAAATTCCGATTTCAACTTGAACCGCAATGCATTATTTTTTATTGAAAGAGAAGAATAAACATTTTTTCTAGTAGGTCGCGCAATCTTAATTCACCCTATAATCCTATTTATCCACCCTACAATCCACTTGATGATTTTCCGCAGTCGAGTCCGTCAAAATGATTCACGAATAAAAATATTTATAATGGCGCGGTGTTGGGGCCCTGACTTATATTTATAATTTGGTTTATTTTTCATCGGGTCGCCTCGAGCCTGAATTCACTCGGACCGCGTTAGCAAAATATATAAATCTTTAGTTAATTTATTGGGGGTTGCCCTCCTTTCGGGATGGGAAATTCTTCGCGGTGGGAGCTGAAATAAATAATAACGAGAGAATGCGCGCTCATCGGGGGTATATATCTTGGGTTGGTCGCATTTGCAGAATTATCTGACGGGCGGAGGTGCGACCTCAAAGAAATGTAACAACTAGTGAAAAAAAGAGGAAAAGATTTAAGAAGCGTTTTGTAATATACTGAGTTGAACGTAGAATATCTCTGAGGGATTGTGGACGCTCGCAGGGCCGTTAAAAAATGTTCCGTCTGACAGTCGTAATTATAATAATAACAATTACTGGCCCCGTCTGATGATAGTCATCGAGGCTCTGAAATATGTGGGCTGCGTCTCCTGGGGCTCTGAAAAAATACGAGGATGAGATATTCTTTCCAACAGTAAAAACGGCATATGGAAGAATACGACAGTTTGCCATGTTTTGTTTTTTTTTGTTTTTTTCACTTACGTCTTTGAGGACTCGCGTTCGGTCGAGGGGCGGATACGAAGATTATCAACCATAATAAAATGACCCAAAAGACTACCTACTGGGGTCCACGCTAACCCGAAAAATGGCGTGATTCGTGCCTCGGAAACAACAGTTCCAAGAAAAAGGGCCGCCCGACCGTGTAATTAATCGTAAACGAGGTTTTTAATTATTAAAATGACATCTTTCTGCACCCGTTCACATTTTCCTGCTCGGCCGAGAGTTTTTCTCCACTAATTGCCGCCTGCCGATCGCCAAGGCCCTCAACAGTACATAAAAACATGAAATTAACTATCATGAAACAAAAGCGGATATAACCCGAGTTTTCACACGTCAACTGTTCCAGTCTTTTGTTGTTCAAAATGGAAACAGTTGGTTTTTTTTTTTTTTTTTTTTTTTTGTAGTCAGCGATTTTTCCTCAGTTGAAAAAAAAGTCGGTTATTAGACGGAAAACGATAGAATTACGATCGTCACGAAAGACCTTCGAAATAACTAAATGATACAGTTGAACACTGCGGGGGGTGATGTTCATTTTTATATAACGTCTCATTCGACTATAATAACTAGCCAGGGGAGCCTTGACGGTTAGCTATTAGCTCTGACATGGATTGATGCATAGGGAAATGAATAATTCCTCATTATAAGGATGACACGGCACATCGGATGAGAATACTGCTAAAATCGGGTACCAATTGTCGAATATTTGGGACGACATTGTGCAATGAACAATTTTTGGTGATTGGAAAAAAGTGGAAGGTATTTTCGGGCGTAAAAATTGCTTTGTTAAATAAAAAAATTTAATGAAAAAAATCCTGTGATTTGGAGCAAGAATTTATTGCGAAAATCAGAAATGCCAAAGCCAGTGAGGTATTCTCCTCCTTCAGTCTTTGGACGGAAATTGTGATCAAAGAGGATTTCAACAATGCAAGACGAAAATCATCTCAGACTGAAGTTAACCGGAGCCTAACGTTCGACCTCAGACTGCTCTGAGTATACCTTGAGACTCAGACTATGGAGCCAACTCCGGGCTCAGAGTACAACAGCCTCTGGTGAGGATATTGACGCACAGGGCAGTGAAAAGGCTGACAGTCTAGGTGAACGGGGTAAATGTAAATTTTACGGGAGATCGGAACACTGCTGGCAACACCTTCTGGCTTATTGTACTCACGAGTGTCCGCTTTTGACTCTATTTTCCTCTTGAGTGGTCGAGGTCCAATTATTGGACCTCGACCACTATTAT
This sequence comes from Pilophorus perplexus, assembly GCA_955831195.1. Lineage (NCBI taxonomy): Eukaryota > Metazoa > Arthropoda > Insecta > Hemiptera > Miridae > Pilophorus > Pilophorus perplexus. The sequence continues at coordinate 10,848,219 of OY037009.1, forward strand.
AATACTCGTCTAATCACTGCGACTTCTTGGGGGGTAGATGGACGGAGGGGGGGGGGGGGGTGTCACAATCCCGACGTTTTTGTAATCCGTTTTTGTAATGGTGGCCAACTTGGCGAAATCGTCGGACCAATGGGAGCTGATCGCAGGTTTTCGCCGAAAATTCAAATGACTATTTTTCCATAAATTCTTCAATTCGTACGAATTTTCAATTTGTGTTTTAACCACATTGTCGGTGTTATTTGGACGCCTTCTATCGATAAAAAAATAATCCAGAAACACTTCCATTCCGTATTGATTAGTGACATTAGTAGACGTTTAAGCAGATCATGAAAAAATGTTTTAGCCAGCGAAGCTTTCTTGGAAAATTCTCGCTAAAAAGTGTTTTGCGTTCTCCAAGAGTCACTTCAATGCAGGTGTAGCATGTTTATTAGAACACAGGGTCGAGAGAATGACAGGGCAGGACCGTCTATTATTGGGTACCGTAAATTTCAACGTTTTGCGCTCCCCCGAATAGGGTGAGCCAAATCTGAAAAGTTTGCGAGTTAAGATAATTTATATTTGTTGAAAGTTTCAGGGGGCGGGGGTTAAAACTGAAACCGCATGTGGTAAAAAGCACGTGAGAGGTTTGTAATGGGCGGAGGAAAGGGCTGGTTTATCAGGGGGGGGGGGGGAGGAGTGGCCGTTTCGAGTTATACCCACCACTTCCCTTCCCCTGTCGTCGGGGGTTTTCCTGGCAAAAAGGTCAGAAACGGTACAAGAAGTGCCGGGGTGAAAAAGGAGTTGGCGAAACCCCTTAATTGAAAGGGGGAAGAGAGAAGGTTTTCTGGGGGTTGAAACCCTTCCCGGCGCCCCCTACAAACGGAGAAAAGCACATTAGTCAAATGAAGGGGGTTTTCTCGCCTTCCGGAAAGTGTCGATTTATGTTATAATATAGAAACAAGTTGAAAACAGTTTATTACGCTTTTGCAAACTTCATTCCGATCCTGGTAAACCTCCGGAGGTTTTCGTCGGGTAATTGTAGTTGTAATGTGGTGCGAAAGTTGCCCAGGCGAGAAAATCGGAGGGGGAATTCGCGTCGGCGATAATTTGTTGGGAAAAGCCAACTTTTCGCTGTGCGCTTATCGGAATTTGAGTCTTTCTTTAGGGCATTGTAATCCAGGTTAGCTTTGTTTGACCAATTAAGCTTTAAAGGGGTGATGTTGGTGGTTCTTCAGCTCCATGTCTACAGGCGCTGGGATAGTTGCTATGGCTGGTCAGGTCTTGTAGCATCTGACATGGTTAAAAACGTTCGGCATTATCCAACTCAGTCTTCTTCCAGAAGGTCGCTCTTGCTGTCCATGAGGCGCTTATACACGTACGTACCAGTGTTCCTCTTTGGGCAGATTCGGTTCTCATCAAATGCATGGCGAAAGTCCCTTTGCTTGTTGCTTCTGCTGCCTCTTCGCTTTGCTCGCAAGTCTTCGCATGCCACAGTTCATATGCGTCATTTTCTTCTTCCTCGTCGAATTCTGACTGACTTCCCAATCCCTCATCATCTAGATTGAGGAAGACAACCTGACACAATAGCCTCGACAAGAGACAGATTTCGTCGATTTGTCGTTCATCTCAGGAAACTTCGCGATCTGCATGATGATCAGGTGCCGTCTATGTACGATGGTGTCGTGGAGCAAACCAGGTGCAGGTATCCTCAAGTCGTTAATTTGAGGAACTTAGTGGTTCTTCACCGTGGTCTCTCTGATCTTTCACCAGCAAAGTGCACCTCTCGAGGGCAACTTTGTCGGCTCTCTTCGTTCCTCCGTTTCTTCCATCGTCCTCTTTACAGTTTTCGTCTTCCACAGATGTCATTTGGCGTTTCTTTAACCAGTGTTTGACCAACCAATTTCACAAATTTGTCCCCATCATTGACCAAGTCTTTCCAGGATGATCTGACCATGGGAGGCTCTTTACCCACAAGACCCACAGCGCCACTTTTGTCCCAGCTCAACCACTGCTATGCGATTTTGATCTGGCCACTCCTCCCTATCATACTACTTACTATACTGTGTCCACTCTATAATTTTCATTTTGGAGCGCTACCATGGTAAATGAACCCTACTAACTCAATGGTGGTATATTCGATAGTTAGGAGTTGGACCATCGGACATCTAATGGATTGTTGAAACTCACTTAATTTTTTTCATATAATATCTATGTATTTCACGTTTTAAATTACGTTTGACGGCAATTTGAAAATAGTCATTTGTAAATTTAAATTGATACTTGGTATATAGGATTGTATATAAAATCTGTATTAATTAAATTACGTTTAAAGCATGTTTATACTAAGTATAAACATGCTTTAAACAAGTCTTGTTCTTTCCAAAATTATCCCTTGAATTTGATTTTTATTGAATAATGACCAATTCCGTAATCCAACCAAGTTGGCTAATCGTAGAGGAGACAAGGCACAGTACCCGAAGAGTTATATATTAGTTAATTGAGGGGATGAGAACGGCACAGCATTCGCACAACTTAGGGTCGCCACAGGTGTAGTCGAACAGCCGAGAAAGAGTGGACAGAGTATAGGCTGCGGGCAAGGCGCAAGGATCAAGACCGAACGCGTCCAGACTAGTTCGGATTTGCCACTAAGCTCAGCCAAACCATGTCTTGCTTCTGACACGCCTCTGGTTGTTGCATTCCCTGGTAGCTGCAGCAATTTCTCTTTGACTTCTTGCAGCATTTGGTAGAGAAACTGCAATTGCTATTCCAACTGTTGCCACCTTCCCTTATTCCCCCGGTAGTTCTTTCACTGTCAGCGATTCAAGGAAGAAGCGATAACAATTCCCTTCTTTTTTTTTACAATAAATGAAAATATCCCTGACACAACCCGAGTTCGGTTTGCATCGCCCTCGAAACCCATAAAACACCGAAGAAAACGATAAATAGAATTGCAAAACACGTCCAACGCTGATACTGAGCGGAAAAATAGGAAATACAGCCGGAAAAGAAGTATATGGCGCTATATAATTGAATTTGAGATCATAAATATAGTTCATACGCAACAATGGAACCGACGAGGGGACCCATAACCGGCATCATGTCTACAATAATAGCCCTTTATTGCCAGTCTCATGCCAAAAGGGTGGCGAAGACGATGGAGCCTAAACGATACATGTTGGGAGAGAGTATGTATAGAACTGAGAGAGCATTGTTATATTTTAGTTCCTTTTAGGTAGCTAAAAAAAATTTTTTTAATTATTTTTTTAGTTTACAGAAACTGCATTTGGTTAAATTAATTAAAATTAAAATTATTAATTAACTTTCTTAATTTTAATTTAAAAAATTTATTTTTGCTAATTTAAATTTGTGTAGTTTAGGTGTTTCATGGTGAGACCACGTTATTGTAGTTGATACTTTAGTGGTTCACTCAGCGATTCAACGGTAATTTCGTAATTTAACTAAATTGCTCAGTACAACACCTCGAGGTGGCCGTAATTATTATGGAATTTGGAATCAAAGACGGAAAATGATATCCCCCCAAAAACGCCCCCCTCCGTGACAAAGTCTAATATATCCTTTTAAAGGAACGCGATCAAGTAGAGAAATAACCTTCCCCCCGTGAAAACCTCTTGAGAAGTGAAAATTACACCGGGGTCCCTCCAACCCTTAACGTTATGTTTGCGGGTGTAAGTGGCACCTTAAGTTGAGAATGTAGAGAAAAGGTGGAAAATGCGAGAGGTTTTGACTTCTCCCTCACCGGTTGAATTGATTGCCTCAAGTGAGGGAAGGGGTTTTAACTTCTGAAAGTTGGGAACATGCAAGGCCGAAACCTAGATTCCCTTTTACCACCACAAGTACCCCTCACGATGGAACTCCATCATTAGGTTACGGATCATGCGAACCAGTGATTACTCTCTGATGATAATGACTTTTTTTTCCAGTGATTAAGAGTCATTTTAACGTTATATTTAATGCATACGGAATGACACTTGGAGAAAAAAGGTCAGCCCGGAGCTACGAATGACCTTTTATTATTTATATCTTAATTTCATGATATCAATCAAAGGATTAATGCAGGTTTAATGTTGGGTTGGGGTTAGGCCCATTACAGCTTTGGTAATGTTACTTAATTAAAGAGGATCTCAAGACGGGTAGCCGGTGGAACATTAGGAACTTCCTCACGAGGTTTTACGGGTCGTCTCGAAAATATTCGATTTTGACTTGTCGTAAAAAATGTTCTCCCATACAACGAAAACAGGTTGCAGCTATGCGAAATTGGCGTAGCGTCCGTTTATGAACGGTAAATTATTTTCAATTACGACCATATCGCGTACTTGTCGATTGCTTCTTGATGCCGACTTAACGATTTCCCAGTGAGGAAGTTACAGTGTAAAATAACTGAAGACTTGACCGGCTACCATAAACAGGCAACGGAGCTACAACGATTCCAATTCTGCCTTAATGACCCTTGCAAAAGAGCAGCTTAATCCTCGATGGCCGCATGGGAGAATCTTGTATGAGTGGAAATCTCGCAGAGAACGTCTTGAAAGAAGAAGAAGAGTTCAGATTTTGCAAAAGACAAAAATGGTCAATGTAGATTTATTTTAAAAGGTGTGTTTGAGGCGAAGGAAGATAAAGAAAGCCTGGTCAGTGCATTTTTGCTACACAATATTAGAAGTATGAAAAACAAAACAAAAAAATTGATAATGTTAGGGCTTTGTATGTGCGTTTGGACTGTACCATTCGTATCTTTATACTGTCGGTAACGAGGAACTGTTTGCTTAATTTTGATTTTATCAGCTATAAAGACTTAGTATTTCATAGTTCACACGTTAATGTACCAGAAGGTGTTGCTATAGCTATACTGATCTTTGAGCTGATGAGATATGATGAGATTGATTTGAGACAGAGAGGGTCCGAAACCGGCCGGCCAAACCTAAATCCAGCTCCTCCTTTTTACAAGGGAAGAAGCTAGGTTTAGATGAAACTATGAAGGTATTCTGGGAAGTGAAATAAATATTAATACCCAAAGTGGTTCGCTATTATTTAATAATTGCCTGAATATTATGGTGTGGTTTTGTATATAAATAAATGGACTAAGACATGTCTATAGACTATAGAGAACTATAGTTGAGGCATATACTGGTTTATGACAATGGTCCAACACCAAGGGAACTATCTCTTCATGTTGTTCACATGATAAATTGAAAGAATTAATCGCACGTGAAAAATGGAGGGTGTGTGTACACGGTACACCGTGTATCCGATGTTGACAAAGCGTCCAAATACAATTTCCAAAGAAATTCATGATCAAAACATAGCTAATAACACTATACATAAAGTCCTTAAATGGAACAATAAAATGAGTCCTTTTTGGAAATGAATGTCTTTAGAAAAAATTACTAGGTCAAAATATGATATTATCATTTATTCAGATATTACTGCTAAATAATTGCTTCATTTCGATTGCTGTTACCTACTGTCACGGATTAGAAACTTTCCATTCCTTGTGTTACTGTTTGAATGTTATGAAAGTGTCAATAAATAAATAGTTACTTAGTCAGACCCCTGCTCAAATCCAGAGATTTTCCTGTTCTAATAAAAATTCGTTAAACTACACTGCATGGAATAGAAACTTTCTATTCCGTCACTACATTGTAAACATGGTAGTTCTGGGAATGGGCAGCATCGCTGTTTTCCCGAGCCCGAAATGAGACCCGAGCCCGACATTTAGCGTCTTCTTAGTGATACTAAACTGGTTTCGCTGATGTATGCAGAGTCGGAACTTTTCCTACAACCACTATTATACATTTTTACGAAAAAAAAAAACTATGAAGGCTTGAAAGTCGACCATTCTGCAAGTGTAAGAATGAGCCCCTTTCTACATTATGGCCCTTCCCTCGGAGTAGATTAATACATAAAAAACGGTAGCAGTTTTCCTCGCGCTTTTGACTGAAGTGCGCTAAAAGGGGGTTTAATAGTCGTAGGGGCTGTGAAGTAGGAAGCCGAAGTTGGAGTTGGCCAAGATTAAAGTCTAAACTAAATGAAGGTACCCCATAAGTGCTCCTCATATTATGCACGATTTCAAGTATGACGGCGAACAAAAAAGAACTCAAAAAAAAAAAAAAAAAAAAAAAAAAATCGGATGAACAAGAGCCAGAGGTAGGAAGCGTATTTTTTCTTTTTCCCCCAATTGAAGAATATTCTTTTAAAAGAGTTTGACGTTGGAGGCGTCCCCGTTTGGTCTATGAGCCTCTTTTTTGTCCTCCTCTTCAAAGTTTGTTTGTAGAATAAAAATCTCTGTGGATCAAAGCGTAGACATTCTCCCCAAAGTCTTCTCGGTGCATGTTTTTGTGAATTAGCTTGGGAAATCCCTCCCCCGCCATTCCGAGCATCCCCCTAATCACTATAATGTGTCTCTTTGACGCCATGCAGAAGGGAAAAAAATGACAATACGTCCCAACAATAAGTAACCGGTACTAACTCCCACCCGTGCACAGGGTAAACAATATACACCATTTAAATAAATGAAGCGCACCTTCCTTATTCTGCTTCGTCTTCTATTTTTGCTTTTTTTTTTGTTTGTCGGTTTTTATTTTTTGTCTTGGCTCCTCGGGGATATTCACACTCGGGGGGGGGGGGGGGGGGAAGCAGGAACACATTGGTGTAATTGGCATCCTGGGGTTGTTTCGCACTAGTTAGGGAAAACCCTCTCGGTGCTAACTAGCTACCCCAAGTTTCTGCTAGGACATTCATGCGCTTTAATTAGCTAAGAGCCCCCAACTCCCAAGTCCTTTCCTTAAAATGCGCCTCAGTGAAAATAAAATCTTGAAAATCCATAATTTTTTTTTCTTTGCGCCCTAGATTCTCCTGACAAAACGCTCCGTATAGAACAAAAGGTGCATCGCCGAAATGTGCTGAATAGCAGGTTAAGGTTTTATTCTTTCGGTCTAGCGAACTGTTCCCGGGAAAAGCCGTCGGAAGGCAGTGAAAACTGTTGGATATTGTATGAGAAGCCAACATGTCGAAGTATGCTTTTATGACCCATTAAGCCAAATTTAAAACTGACAACTATTTTGTGAACAAGGAAATAGCTGAAACCAGTTTCTGTAAAAAATCTGTACAGTCAAAGTTTGCAAAATAGGCAGGTTTGGATTTTCTTCAGCCGGCGAAGTGAATCGGTCTGAAAATTTGTGGGAGATGTTTTCTTACTTAGGGGTACAACATATTCAAAAAATGGTTAATTTCATTTTGAAAAATTAAAAAAAAGTCATTTCATTTTTGGAGGTTCTTCATTCTGGTCAACCTTTTTTGTTTGTTTGTTTGGCTAATCGACCGCGGCAATGGCAGCAGCACGATGGCCGACGCAGTTACGTTTTTAACACATGCATATTTATGAGTAATAATAATCAAACTCATCGCATTAATTTCCGCCCGGTTGTGGGGAGGGGGGACGGTTTATTAATGGCGACAGGCGACACGCGTATTTCAACTCAAAATAAACACGAACTTAAATATTAATTAAAACCGGGCAAAAATTATAATTCGCTCCGAGCGAAAGATATGTTTATGTTATGAGAGTGGAGAATTGGAATTTCGTGAGGGGGAAAAAACTGTTCTGTTGAAGGTTAATTACCCAGGGAAATTGATAATGAGAAAGGGTGATACTCAGCTGCTAACAAAAACATAAACGTCCCGCTAACTGAAAAATTAACTGTGGATTAAAAAAAAAATTGAACTCCAAAGTTCAAACCGCAAATTTGAATGCACTAAAATTTAATGTTATCAACCTCCACCCTACTGACAGAAAGCATAAAGCTTTAAGCGTCAAGTTGCTTTTTTTCCTTCTTTTTGCAACTAATACTACAATATTGTCCGTTCGTGGTTGTGGAGATCTACGAAAATAAAGTTCCCAATGTAAAAGCTATATTTTACAACTCATCTCTAATTGAAACCCACAATAACGGAACGATGAGACAAAGAAACGGGAGAAAGGACGGCGATAACGACGTACTGGATCGTTATATTCGCCTATCAAAAACCTATTTTCTCTGCGGGACGCCGTCTCGTAAACTTTGTAGTAAGTTTTATTGGAGGGGCAAGCGAACAATTAGGCTTTAGAATCTGCTCTAGAACAACTTTGAAATTAATGATAATTTTTTAAATTTAATTTTCTTCCATCTCTGGCCGCCGCGGAGGAAGACTTGTAATGAGCACGTTGGTGCCGGAGTGACGCGTCAATCACTCATGTCTGACGCATTATTTTAATATTCTAATTTCAAGTCCTCTTACCGCCCTCGCCCGGTGAGCCATAAATAAGCCGTGAGGCAACTGACCCCTCTGGGCCGTACAATATCGGAACTTCACAAAACGAAATCCGATCGGACAGGTGATTTTTTTCGACGAAATAATTTTTTTTTTTTCTCCCAAGTTCCGAAACCATCGACGGGATCGGCAACAAATCTTTTGTGGTCCACAGACGGCGTCTGAAACCTTCTCTGTGGTATTTATTTTAATAATTTTCGAAGCCCCCAGGGCAGGAAGGAGTGATTTCATGTTCGTCTTCTTCAGACGATCCATCAATGTTGGAAACGCTACATCATTCATAGTAACAACATCTGACTTGTGGGATATATCCGGGTACACAATGATTTCAATTTGCGTAGGAGAAAAACGATTGCATTACAACCATAAAAAAAATTAACAACATTCGAAATTCCATAACTATTCATTTAATTGTCTTTTTTAGGTCAGCGAGAACAAAATCAATTCAGTAGGTGAGCCTGACGATTCGAACGTTTCTCCACTTGGTTATTGTAGACGCTGACTAACCCCAAATCAGGGCAGGGTTTGTTGCCCTGTATTTTGTTATGTAAATAACTGAGAACCGAAAGCGCCCGCCCGCGACGCTCAAATTGCCTGACTATCGCCCCGTGAGATATTCGAAGGTTCGAAAATCCCCCGGTGATTATTGCAATTTCACAATTATTTTGTGAAAACAATGGGGAGAAGGGAGGGGGCTGATAAGTTTGTTTGATAAGAGGTCTTCCGACGGGGGGATTTTCGCCTCATCCACTTCGAGGGCTTCATTTACTTGGAACAAAAGGGGAACTAACGCGGCATGGCGGCAATTACGTGTTGCGATTGAATCCACGCTATGTCGAAAGTTTTTGTTTGAAAGACATAGCGAGGGGGGAAGGTTTCGATGAAGACGCCAGTTTTTGCTGAGAAGAAACTGGTTTTGAGGGAGGAGACATCAGCTTTTGCTGAGAAGAAACCGGTTTTGAGGGAGGAGACATCAGCTTTTGCTGAGAAGAAACCGGTTTTGAGGGAGGAGACATCAGCTTTTGCTGAGAAGAAACCGGTTTTGAGGGAGGAGACATCAGCTTTTACTAAGAAGAAACCAGTTTTGAGGGAGGAGACATCAGCTTTTGCTGAGAAGAAACCGGTTTTGAGGGAGGAGACATCAGCTTTTACTAAGAAGAAACCAGTTTTGAGGGAGGAGATATCAGCTGTTACTAAGAAGAAACCGGTTTTGAGGGATGAAACATTAGCTCTTACTGAGAAGAAACTGGTTTTGAGGGAGGAGACCAGGAACCCAGTGCAATTTGAATGTTTGACGAGCCACCAAAAATCAATTTTTTGAATGGAACCGCGAACTCGGCTTCTGAGTAGAAAGCTGTGTGACTGACCCCTGACCCCTGGACGTCGAAAGCGAAGTTGACCAACAGAACAAACCTTGAAATTTGGAAGAAATCAGGTCTTTTTTCTCATTTCAGTGCTCGTGCGCTATGTCGGATTACTTTTCGCTTATCTGGAAAAGTTCCCGACTCGGTTTGAATACAGGTATTTTTCCTTTGCGATTTTCTCTTCACTGAAGACCTATTTCCTTTTCGTGACCGACCCGTCCCTTTTACTTCGGGCCACTAGAAAGATTTTCGGCCGAACTTATTAATTTTTCCGAAATCAGGATCAGACCCATTCTTTTAATTTTACTTTTTTTTTTAAATCAGCAGTTTTAACAAACAAAAAATGAAATAAAATAAATGAAACTAAAAATTGAACAATGTCTAGAAAATTAAGAGAAACTTTCAATTGACAATTTCGTTAAAAAGATGTTTTTCTTAAAATTTTCGTTACCTTTTTTTTTTTAATTCGAAGAAATTAATAAAAATAATATGTAAAAAAATTTTGATACAAGGAATGTCCAGAAAATCCATAAATTTTCACATCAAATATGCAAAACTATTCCACCATAAATTGCTCTCTGGCGAAATACACATATCACTTTTACGCCTGAGAAGAAAACATCAGGGGCAATCACAGCGGGCCGAAATAATGACGGCGAAATTCCCTGACTTGGCATTTCACGGCCTCGACAGCTTCTTGATATCTAATAGTATTCTTCGACGGGATTATGAAGAAAACATCAGACGATTTACTCGCCGAGGGATTACACACCGCAAAATTACAGGTGCGAGAGTCGTATTAGAACCTCGCGTTCGTTTTTTTTAAAAGGAATTTGGCGTCGTAACGGAATGCTCAGCTACCGAATTGCGCAAGACGAGAAACCGATTCCGTTTTGCACGATTCCTTTTTCTACCGCTGTCGACACGGAAAATGTTGGCGAATTTGCGTACGTGAATGGCGGCAGGTCTAGGCTGGCGTTGCGAAATCTGACTGGCTCTGGTCAGGCTTTTTAGGACGCGTTCTGAGAAATCCGCCATTTTGGTTCTTGATGACCCACGGAAATTTATTCTACATTAAACCATTTATCAACGGCCCCAATCAAGAATTTATTTTACATTATAAGATTTATCAGCGAACTAACGTCCTTCAGATGGCTATCTCGGTGGAGGCTCATTAACCATGCGAGGGTCACGGTAATGATAGTTTTTTTTCCCGTGACAACGCGTGCGCCCTGCAATACGTTGCATGTGACCGGAGCACCAAGAAATTAAAATATCACCAATCGTGTTACCTTTGGATGGAAAACTGCAGCATTATCATGAAAACTTGCAATTTTTTCAATAGAAATTGGCTTGATGGGGTGCATACCCGTTTGAGGAAATTGAGATACATTTTAACGAGACAAAACGGATTTGAGGAGGTTTAAATCGCCTCAAGGGACAAAACTGGTTGGTGTAGATTCAATATTGGCATGATGGGGTCGAAAACCAGTTTGTGAAAATTGAAAATTGGCTTGATGCGGGAAAAAACCCCGGTTTGTGAAGATTTACAATTGGCTTGAGGTACAAAATCGGGTTGTGAAGATTTTAAATGGGCTAGATGGGGGTTAGTGGAGACTTAAAACCCGCCTTTCAAGGAGTACCTAGAATCTGTTGGGCATGTCAAAATCAATTGAATACCTACATATAAAACCGGTTGGTGGGAGTACGACGCCTGCTTTATGGGAGCAGTAATCAAGGTTTAGAACTGAATGAGGGAATTAAACTAAATTTCGTGAGAATTTAAAAAAAAAATCAACTTTTTGATCAAAAAATCAAAAAAAGTCTATTGGTTCTGCCTCAGAGTCTATGTTCGTAACTGTATTTACGACAAAACTCTTAGAAAATTGCCTAAAAATCACTTATTTTGACCCAATTTTTATCAAATTGTCTCAATCAGAAAAGGAAAATCAGAACCGGTTACAATCTGAAGTAATTAAATCGTCTATATCCAATCAAATTACTGTTCTGGGGGCAGCCTAAACCAATCAGTCGGAAATTTCTAAACATAAAAAAAAAAAAAAAAAAAAAAATAGAAAAACATTTTGAAAAAAGGTAATTTGGCACATTAAAACAAATTCAATTCTTAAATGACATTAGCTCGCAGTTTATTCTCAAGGTTTTTAGATGTCTCCGGTTTGGTTTAAAAAAACGTCTCTTTTCAGTTTATTTTCTAGTTTTCCACCCACCGCAAAAGGGAGAAACTATTTTACCGGCGAAGAAAAACAGGATGAAACGTATTATGAAAAGGAGAAATGCTAAACAAAGTGCGAAAAAAAACCCTTTTCATAAATACGGGACATTAGCCACCGTTTTTTTTTTTTCCCCTCCCCCCTTTCACCCCATGAGTTGTTTTTTTTTCTCTCGCTCGGTAAACCCCTGATATGCTAAAGAGTGACATTTAAAGCTCGGGAGGTGGTCGAAGGAAGTCCATATATATGTTAATTAGGGTCGTCATTACCAGTTATATTTCACCCTCGTCGGGGCGTCACACAACGTGTAAAGTACCGGATTTATAATAAGTGGATGGAGATGAAGGTGTAACGGGCCGTGGAAAAAAAAACTTAATCTCGTGTCATATGTGAAATTTGAGCGCATTTAGCGTGTTAAAATAACTAAAAATGGCCGATGCAGTGAGGTGATTAAATCGTCTCAAAATTTTTAAACATGTTTACTATTAAATAGTAAATTTTACTATTGTCTCTGAAAAACAAAAGTTGATCTTGAGAGTGACTATAATAAATCATTTAATTTTGAATTAATTTTTAAATATTTACATTTGCAGTAAGCATCAAGCGCCCACCACCAGCATGAAAATGCCAAAAAATCAACATACCTTTAACTGTTCTTCGACTGCAAGTAACCCCTTCTGAAACAACGTAGGAACTTATTATAGTTCCGAATATTTTATATTTAATTACGTGGGGGGAAATTAAACTACATGATTTAACGTGACGGGCTTCACTTCTGAGGGGATGAAATCAGAAGTGCCCCAAAAGACACCTTGAGAAATAATTTTAATTCACTCCGTTCAAACCGAACGCCATTTTGAAAATGACTCATCACTCTCCCTCAACCGCACAGTAAAAAGATAATCATAAAATTGGTCCCCCACGTTATCCCGCCAGCTGCCCTTCTAATCGATACCGCCGCACTAATCGATTTATAATAAAACACCCTCTCAACTTCCGTGACGCAGTAGTTTTAATTTAATGTAACCCCCTCCCCGCAAAACAGGACCACTTGTCATCACGAGGGGTTTTTCGGTGAAATTGATTTTATAACTTGATCAGGGCACGAGGAGCCTTAAGCCAATTACGCACGTGGTCACTTGGGCGGTTTTCAAGCCGAACGTCCTCGTGATCGACCCGATTTTGTCATTCAAATCTAATTTCGGTAATTTGGTTGAGGGATGAGATTTGACGAAGGGAATCCACCATCGACTGGCCCTAAAAAATTGGTCGCGAATTTCTATGAGAAATTCGAGATTTTCAAATGTATAAGACAATGAAATGGTTAAGCCGAGTTTTGTAGTATTATTTTCAGAATTATCAACACAAATTTTCGCAAAGGGGGGAAAAGTTTTTGATCGGCCTGAAAATTGTCGCTATGCATTTCAATGAAGCGTAGGTACATTTCAAAAATCCTGAGTCTGTCCGCCGTTTTGGGCAGCAGACATAATACTCGGTTTTCCATCTACCTGTTTCCGCAATGTTATAAGCCAGATTGACAAAACTGTGGGGCTCTGTAGGGCTAAAGGAGCTACGGGAAGGGGTTCTGAAGTTTTTCTACAATGATATCGAGTAGGGTGTCGTTTTCGAGGTGTTTTAGGAGGTAGAATCCATTTTTGGGGGTCCCACATCTGTCCAGGAAAAAAAGTATTTTTTATATTTTTGTCTTAATAAAAAACTCGACCTTAAGGACCTCGCCAGAGGGCAAGACCCCTGGATGCTTTTGCTGAGACCCTACGGTTAAAATGAAAGGAACATGGAACACGTTTATATATATTCACACCACATACCATACCATATCGTCATTTAAGTTCTAACCCCACGTAATTGCATTTTCGCATCTTTACAGGAGAAACAAAAAACTGCTTTATAAAATGAAAATTTTTATTGTACGTCAATTCTATAACTTTCCTCGTACTTATACCTCTTTATAGGGTCCAAGAAATTCAGTTCTTACATGACTTCTCGATATCATGAAAATTCAAGAAAATTTGGTAATTAGGTGGTGTTGGTTTTGAAATTGACAATTACCTAGGTTGTGTGGGTTATTCATTCAGATTGTTAATTTCGTAGTGTTGCTCGGGATTAAAATAACCAATCAGGAAGTAATCAGCTCTTACTAGATAAAACACAGCAAATTTTACACAACGGTCTATTATTCTTTGATATAAATTGTGCAAACAATAATTCAATGTCAATAGGTACCTAATTTTTTTTTATAATGAAAATTAAATAAAAGTGTTCAAAAACTGTGTTTGTTGAGACGTTGGACCCCAAAAAATGGGGGGAAATTACTCGGAAATTGATGCTCCATTTGTAGCCCCATGAAAGCACCCCAGATCCCAAAGATGAAATCGAATGGTTCTGGGACCCCCAAAAATTTCATAAATGGATTAAAAGTCCAAAAATACTTCGAAGACGACACTTAACTCGACACCATAGCCGAAACCCTTCAAAACCCTTTCCCGTAGCCTGTTTTTAGCGCCACAGAGCGCCAAAACGCGCACAAAACATGCACAAAACATTTGAGGCCCTTCAATCTTTTCTGTCCCGAATACACGAGGGAACATTCCAAAGAATAATAAGCCGAAAGTAAAACTCTCAGTATGTTGATACTGCCAGTTGTTGACATAACAGAACATACTATGTTGATAAATGTTGAAAACTTCCCTCCCCACCCTTCCCGCGTAACGTTTTCTGGCAGTTAGGTCGCGGTTAAACCATTTTCCATTCTAAAATGTTTTATTGACAGAAATAATTTTTGTACAGTTTACATAAACTAATAATCCCTTGTGTAAAATTCGCATCGGAGTTTTGCACAGGAACAGAGACCAAATCGGGTGTATTTTTAGCGCAACCTTTTTCCAAAAAATGGAAAGGTGCGCTCACCTCCTCGACATGTATGTTTTTTTTTTTTTTTTTTTTTTTTTTTGTTTGTGTACAGAGCATCACGCCCGAGCGGCTCAACAGATTTTCATGAGGGTGGTCTCATTGTCATCAGCGAGTTCGGGGGGGGGGGGGGGGGGGGGTGGTTATAGGCTACCTTGATTTTTCCTCCCTCATCCCCTTCATCGGTTTTCGGGAGGTCCTTCACGACGAAAGTTGTTTATCTCTGATGTGTAACTAAGGAGGCCTCAAAAGGGGGACGAAAGTTTTTGTCCGATTTCGTTGGTCTATGGAATGAGCTTTTTAGGCTGATTCCAACGACTCCAAAACGATTTTTGCAGCCTGAGCCGTTCGTTACCTCTGATCGGCATAAGGTTTTCTTACGCATCGGTCGTTAGGGTGCAGTTGTTTACGTAATGAGCATCACGTGGATGATGTGTTGTGTGGCATAGTTTGGTCGCTAGATACCTACTGTTTCTTAGTTTCTCTTGCTCATTAACAAATGTAAAGGTAATAACAAAAAGGTTGCGCTCATCTATTCAATTCAATTGATGGCTTGTTTGTAACAGGAGCTGTTCCTAAATAAATAAGTATGATTTTGTTGTGTGGTAGGTGGAGGGTGAGGGAGTTCCGTCAAAGTAGCATCCTGGTGTTGCTTTGTCGGAGGTGGTAAAAGGAAGCCTGGTCAGTGTACTTTCACTAAACGTGTCTGGAAATGGTAAACCTCCAGAGCATTCTTGGGAGCAGTCAGGGGTATCCACGGCTTTGATCTAAGCGTCGAGCTTTGCCGTGGGCCTTCCGGACATCGCCAAAGTAAAGGAGCAGATTTTTTCCCAGCCACAGCTACCAGTGGGTAGAAATGGATCCGCCAACTCCTATGTCGGTGCGAAACGAAAATTCGCTTTAAGACATTATAAGCAAAACGAAAAACTGATTCGGGCGGGGAAAATGCGGGTGTCGTCAAGACGGGTGACTGTAAATCGAGCGAAATTAATGAACGAGGGGTGAGAAACCTCGAAATGCAATAAAACCCAGATGTAAAACGAACGCAGGAATGTTGTGTTAAGGAGACATAGGTCATGAACTCCACGGAGCAGTAAGGGGCCTGAATTTGAAGACGAATTCAATGCTTCATAGAAGGCGAATTCTTGGAGAAGAATTTGTTCTGTTTAACGAACAACGTAAATGGTTGACATTGTTGTGAAACAGATGTCACCATTTGAAACTGTCCGTAGGTTGAGCCACTACTACACTCACACCACTGCATGACTGCGCTCTTGAACCATGAAAGAGGTCATCCTAGTCAATCCACAACAAGCTAACACTATACAATCAGGTTCTTAAGCCAGTCTGGGCCTATGGTGCACAATTGTGGGGCTGCACATCTCCGAGCAATCGCTTGATCATTCCGCGATTTCAAAATATCGTGCTCCGAGCATGCGTAGATGCGTACCGTGACACCGAAAGACTACACCAGGAACTTCATATTCCTACTGTCGAAGACGTCATCAAAAAACAAGCATTAGCCCATCAGCAGAGGCTTCTGGGACACAAGTGATAGAAGCAGTGTGTAATAGCTTCTTGCAAGTCATTTAGTATACATCAATTGTAAATTGCTGACAAGTTTGTTAACTTGGTGCCATAAAAGTTAAAAAAAAAAAAAAAAAAAAAAAAAACAATTTAAGAGGAAGTCTTGCTCTTATTTTACATTTGCTCTCGAAGTAATAAAGAGAAAAGCTGCGCTTTGTTACATAGGCACCGGCCCAAGTTTTTCTGAATCCCAGGATCCCGGGATTTCTAAGACCCAATCCCGGGAATGAGGATTTTTTTTTTTTTTAATGAAAAAATTGATTAAAAACAACGAAAAACTTTTTTATTTACAATTACTTCTCTCACGAAGTGAAAATTTTACTAGTGTACTTGAAAAATGTGCTCTTAGAAAGCATAATTCACGCAACGTTGGATCAGCCAATTTGCTTCTTAGCTTAGTCGAAAGTACCCCTGCGGCGGAAAAGGCCCTCTCAGCTTCTACGGAGGTCGGTGGGATGGTCCTACATAGTTCGGTGGTGCTTAAATTGAAGCTGAATAACAGTTATTCAGCTTGTTAATAGCAGTTACTGCTCTACAACTTCATTCCTCATTACTTTCCTAGTGGGATGAATATTTTAGCCGATACTCCGTACGGTAGACGGATAAAACCACGATTTCTAACTTATTGGGAAAAATGGTCCATGTTTGAAGAGGTGTATCTCGGTACATAATGGATCTACTAAGCTGCCGTCAAATGGTAGCAAATCTTGTCTACTTAAAAAAAAGTATGCGGTAACTTTTTCGGTATGGAGCACATTTATGGAGTTATAAGCCAAATACTGAAAAACAACCGGAAATTTCGCTGTTTTTCGAGCACCAAGGATTTCGAAGTTCCAAACTTGGTCATACACTGCTGGTATCATCCCTGACAACATACCAACAAATCAGAACGAATCGATTTTTTCCGTCCTAAGCAGTTTTTTTGTTGAATGACGGTCATATCAGGAGATATTAAATATACATGAGATATTAAAGTATACAAATGTTGTATACTAGATCCAAATGGTGGCCTCGGCTGCCTCCATTTTTGAACAGGCTCGTTTATTTTTTATAAATGTTCAATTAATCTTTTTGCATTTTTGCCACTGGCACCGGCTGGTTCACCGATTTCCGAATTCTTTCTTCAGAGGAATGGGCTTCTTTAAGAGGTCAGAATTCAGCATTTCTGACAACATATTCGGATTCAGCACCCTTTAAAACCCATATACCCCAATTTTTAGTTCGAAAATCCGTATAGGTACCTACGTGCTGAGCTGTTTTCGAAATGTTAGAGATTTTGAAATGAACGCCGGGCATATTTGACGTCACACCTCGCCAGGCTGGGCGTCGAGTAGTTGGGCACTGAGCCGCCAGAGCGCTAAATAATTAATCTGAACAGAATCGGAATAAAAACACTCGGCCCGGGTCGATTTTTGAATAACCTTCTTTGATAATAACCTCGATGCTCAATTTTCGAATGACCTTCTATAATGATTAACCCAATTTTCGATTTTTGGGGTCGACTTTTCGCGTAGCAAAGTTGGCTGACTTGCGTAGATGAGAGAGAGAGAGAGGGATCTCCCGGCCAATCAAATTCAATAATTTAATTATTTCTATATTTTACTATTTGGGGTGGCACTTGTCTAGGCCGGTGAGGGCTCGGGTGGCAGTTGCCTTTGCCTGACAAAGACGGTGACATTCGGGGAGAAAACATTTCCCCGCCCGATTTTTCAAAAAGATTTAATTTGTGAAAAACGTTGAATAATATTCAACTAACATTAACATATTATGTAATTCAAACAATTTAAACTTTTCACCGCCAGTCAGCTCGTATGATTTTGACTCATGTGCCACCCGTCTAGACGCCATCTCAGAAGGCGTTATTAGGTTACCGCCTCGAGGGATAATGATATCAAAATGTTACCTCCAACATCTGTGGTCACTCGTGGAATTCCTTGTGGGCAATAAAACATTAAAGAATTGAGCTTTCGAGCCGTTAGAAGGGTAGGGAAAAAAAACCTCCGCCATTACCATCCCTTTTAGATCCGGCCACCTTTCATTACCGTCATTACCACAGGCCAGAAACTCTAAGTGGAGATGATATAATTTTTTTATCCCCATTTTTTCCCCTCCTCCGGTATTTTCTTATTTCATTCGTTCAAACTCCTAATCAGAACTCGAATGTTCATCTTCCCAACTCGAATTGCTCCCGTCGGGAAATGTATATAATTATCTACTTTGAGAACTTTTTTTCTTCTAATTCCAATTCTCCGAGTTTCTCTTGATTTCCTTCTTCGGGTGGAAGTGGATTTTTTTCTTTATCGGGATCCAATAACCAAGGGGAGACCATCCATCGAATTTCCGATGCAGTTAATGACTGGGCTACTGACGGCTGTCCCCTTTCTCGTTTCCTTGCTTGAAAATGTATTTATGTATTGGAGGAAAACAGGAGCTCCACACCAACGAAAATAATTGATTGGATTCTTTAGGCCAACAATTGGTTGATTGGAAAACAATGTTAGATTGTTTTAACAACCACTGCTCAATAAGAAACGGGGTTTGCTCTCCAAAAAAAAAAAAAAAAAAAAATAGCGTCTGATCCCTCAATACTGGTTTCATCCCCACAAAACGAGTTTTCGCTCCATAAAAAAACCAGTGTCTGCTCCCCCAAACCGGTTTCTACTCCCAAAAAAGGATTCTTCTCCGATAAAACTATTTTCTGCTCCCACAAAAATTCTTTTTGTCCCTCAAAACTTATTCCTACTCTCACAAAATTGATGATTCTCCCTCAAAACCGGTTTCTGCTTTCAAAATACCAGCGTGTATTTAGTGCAACATGGATCCACGATTTCGCCGCTCAATGTTGTAGAGGAAGGGAGTATGGGAACATCTCTGGCTACATGGAGGAATGTAGAGTTTTGGGAACGCGGTTTAACACAGAGTGAGCTCTCCTCTCTATTCCTCCATGCTCTGGCTATTATAGCCCTATAGGGCATCGTACGAATTTTCGTAGTCTACAGACCAAGCAGATGATGCAGCCACAATCGAATGCGTGAATTGTCATGGTACTGTGAAGGTTCGAGGTCCACGGAAGGAAACTGTAAAGATGCTGATACCCAACACGAGGAATCGTGGGTGGTATCAGCTCGTTTAGGGTTCGCAGTGGAACTGAGATCAACAGTTACAGCTGCCTCAAAGAATTGTCATCAAAGACGGCCTGACCTATTGATCCAGTCTTACCCGGATTCATTGTTGCAGCTTCCGCAACTGATTTGTCAGTAATGAAGGCCTGACCAGCGGGCTCGATCTCAAGTCTCTCGCTGCTTATCGACGTTGCGTTTAATGTCACAATAAACGAACAGCCAGGTGTCAATTTGAATTTAAAAGTTCCCCTCGTCCGCGGAAACAAATGCTGGGCCACCGTCGGGAGAAGGGGGGCTCTAGCGCGCTCGCGCCGCGACCCGCTGCTCTCGTCAGTACCATTTCTGGCGGACCGGCAATACCAGTTGAGAAGCGTGGGAGTTCCCCACAGGAACTGTATAAGGTTGAGTAATTTTTTTTAAAGGGAATGAACTAACAAAGCGAGCCTATGTCCTGCAAGTGAATTTCCCGGAGCAAATTTGTTCAGCAGGTCCCACAATCGAAAATGGGAAGCTTCGAAAATATAATTGAACCCAAATGAAAACCCGGTAGTGGAAGAGGGCACAAACACAAATAAGGGATGGGAGAAATAGAAATGATATTACTACTAAAACAGGAGCGAGCGTTCAGGGTTGGAGTGTAAATAATAACAAGGCCTGTTTTATGTTTTCTCCTCACCCCTCCTAAAAACTCAAAAGCCCCCCTCCCCACCCAATTCCCGAAAAGCAAAATTAGGTCCCCGCTAGACCTACGCGAATAACATACCGCAGGGACACAGGATTACATTCGGATATGACGATTATCGGGCCGTTCTCAACCCACCCTGGAACGGCTCGTGAATTGGATAGGAAACTTTCCATTTGTTTACCAGGTTGAATATTAAACTCATCTGAATCAGACTCAAAATGGGGAGTAAAGAGGTTTGAAGGAGGCTCTATCCAATTTTCAACTGAAAAAAAAAAAAAAAAAAAAAAAAAAAAAACAATGCAATAAATTCTAAAAAAGATGAATCAATAAAAAATAAAAATTACGAACACTTGAAAAGACTTGACCAAATGGCCAGTGTTTACAATTGTGACACCATTAGCAGGTCATGCTTATCTAGCGGTGCTAAAACCAATGTGTCATTGTTTCCACTGTTTTTATTTCAGCGTAGTGCATATCCAGGTGATGTTAGTCTATAAAGCCTTGTTCTTCAGGTACTTCTTTGTACAATCCATAAAAACCACAACCACCTAACTACCTCAAACGAATTTTACGCCATGCATTATGTAAAAGCGTCCTGTTGGCTTTTTTACGTTTCCAAAATATACAAAAATAAAAGCGTTAGTTTGAAAAGTGCTTTTTGATTTTCCATTTTTTCATGGAAATTGAACAATTGGCAAAAACGGATGGTTTACCTTGTCATAGCCCAAGTTATATCTCTGTAACGCTTCGTTCGCAAATGAAACGGATTGAATAAAGTTTTTTTTCGCCTAAAAAAGAAAAAAAGAAAAATCACCATTTGGTAATGAGAAATAACTTACAAATAACAACATGACATAAATAGGGGCACAATTTTCAGAAGGTAAGATCAAAAAATTTTGTTTATTCAAATGACCAAACATCATATTACACCATGTTATGAGGCAAGTTTGAAATTGTTCAAATTGCTTCCATCCATTGGCGTATAATTTTCCTGAAATTCAACATCTGACGAGGATAGTTTATTCATTCAATGGGGTTTTCTTTCGGGACATCGGCTCGTCAAATTATTTCTCATTCTCGAACAGCCTTCTTTTTTTTTTTGACGAGGAAAAGAAGGATAATGGTCACCGCACCCGGCAATATTGATGTGATTGATATTCCCATTAACCTGACGTCATGTTGTTTGCCTTGGAAGCTTTTGTTTTTTTCCCCCGTATTGACTCGGCGATTATGAATTTTTATCAAGTTCTCTTTGTTCTGTCGGAGTTTTCCCTTCATCAAAATTTGAAGAAATTTTTTTTGTTCAAGTTCGCGTTGAAGTAACAAATGTGGGTTGATGAAAGTTGTACGGTTGACTCGTATGAAGCAAATTGTCAAAGGCTCAAAGAACTGTCGATAACTCACATATTAAACGCTAAGTTTCAAAGTAGATGTGGAATTGATGACGGAGAGGACAATTTAAAAGCAAGACAATCGAATGAAGTCAATGAGATTAATTTTGTAAATAACTAAAGCGCTTTCAAGATAAATAATGCATTGAAATGTTGAGGTTTCACTGGTAAGTACACATAACCACACAAGCGGCAGTCAGGAAATTTTGTCTGTTTAACCGCATAGCGATGTAGCGAAACCCTCCAGTTTGTTACTATTATGGCGGAATAGAATGTTATAACTTTGCATGGGCGTTATAACTCAAGTATGTGCTTGAGGAATGTACTGGAAATTTCGGAAAGGGAATTGCACACTGGAGGTTGAACAGTGGAGTTTTGGTTGTGGAGGGGGGATTAGTATTCCCTTCTCGCTCTTTCCGTATCTCACACGGTATCTTACACGGTAATCAAAATTGGCCCTAGGCCACCAAGAATAAAGTCAGGGGCCAACCCCTTCAACACAGCATTTCTTGGTCCACCTTGGGATAAATTAGCCGTTAACTTCACCTCTTAATAGCGTAGCGTACCGAAGTATCTTTCCCCAATTTTAACATTTTCATCCTACTTTAATTGATATAAACATAACTTTGGGAACTGAACTCAAATTATGGTTGAGTTCGTAGGGTTAATTATATTTAAAATAGGTAGGTACCTAGTTTTGCAGTTTTAATTTTTTTTTCTTTATTCTTACTTGAAATTTAATTGCTTAGTTGTGAATTTTTAAAAAATTATTATAATATTATTTTATAATTTTAAGTTAAAAAAAGGCATTTTTTAACATTTAAATTTATAAAATTGTTGTGGATTTTTAGATTTAAACTTGTGGTGGTTGTGGCGCCCATGAGCTCATTCACTCTATTTGTCTAAATTCGCCAGTCCACCACAAGAAGCGCGGCGCCTGGCGGTGAGATCGGGCGACCCAGCTTCTCGCGTGGACCACGCCCCAGACCAACCCTCATCTCACCGCTAGGTGTCCTACACTGATCGTTTTATTGCATTGTCAAGCCAACGCAGTGATTTTTTCATTGGACCCGCTGTCCAGGGACCCGCTGTCCAGGAATCCCCTGCCGACAATTCAGTTAGGGACGCCGGATCAGCGGATAATATCGGCTATATAATAAAATTGGCGACACTTCGCTTGTAGGAGCCGGGAGAACTGCCCTTCGTTGAATGAATTGGACGACCAGGCCTCCATTAGCGACAATTTTCTTGTGGAAGCCAGTTCATAAATTTCAATTAAACAGGGATCTGTGGGAGAACCGATACCATCCACGACTCCTCGTGTTTGATATTAGATTCACCACAGCCCCATTCCGAGGGAAGACACTACAGTACAACTCAACTCTTCCAGCCATCCTGTAGCTTGTGATTCCTCCCGTACTGTATCGAAATTACCAATAATTGGTAATGTCGATACTTAATTATTAAGTCTGTAGACCACGAGCAAACTTCGTGCGATGCCTTAATTCGGGATGTTCATACGCATCCCTCCTTTTCCTCCCAAAACAGCTGCAGCTGTTAGGATTACGCATGCGTAATCCTAAATGTGACGCTAGAGGCATTCCCCCATCCACACAAAACAAATTATAATGTTAAACCAGAGAAAAAATTAGGATCACATTATAATCACGTCAGTACACCCCCAACATCCGTTTCAGTGGGTGCTCCTACAGTAGATTTTCCCCGTCCACGAAGAAAAACATCAAAGCAGTAGATCTCCCCCTCGCTTCCCAGTAGATCCATTCAATTATCATTCTCGATGCATTTGAGTCGTACATTGTGACACTACGTCTTCAGGAAATTCTTCAACATCAACAATGTCGCTAGAAAAACATTATTTTAGTGTCACATCCACCTTTTGGAGCCTTCTTAAAATATCAGATAACTCTAATACATTAACAACTATTTATCATATTTATCAAAGCCGGCTAAAACAAACCGGACGCTTCTAGCAGTTCTTTTTACCTACCCTTCTATTTGCTTAACCTCAGGCCATACCCTGCCCACACACCTAGCTATTGTAAATAATCTTTTATTTACCAAATGATCTTTATTTTCTCAGCAAACAAGACCGGGGTCGGGACCCAAGAATGGTGTTTTTATCTTTTCTCCTTCCTCATCGCCCATCCGTAAGACATTACATAAACTTTCACCTGCACATATGTTTACTCAAACTACGTGAAAACGGCCCAGTCATGTTTGATGCCTTTAAAATATTCATAGTGGTTTTTTTCTTCTCTTTTTTTTCTCGTTTCATTCTTATGCGTGTATGTTTCCCCTTTATGGAACTTCCCTTTTCTTTCCCTTCCTCTCAGCGGTATCAATTTATTTATCGTGTATGCCTTTGGTGCGTGTTTGCTTGCCAAGAGTTCGTAGAGAAATACAAGGGTGATGTCAGAGCTGGAGATGCTTCGGGATACTTGAATTATACATGATGCAACCGGTACATGATGCCTTTCCTTAGAATAGCCATTTCCACAGTCTGTTTCACTCCAAAAATAACAAGGTTTTTTATTAAATTATTAACTTTAATATTTTCGAAGTTATTTTTAAATTTTGTAGAAGGTGAAATTTACAAATTTTTCATGGACATGTTGTCATTCATTCAAAACTAAAATAAGAGAATACGAAAACGAAGAGTTTTCGGTGAGCAGAAACCGGGAGACGCCAGATTTTACTGAGAAGGAACCGGTTTTGAGGGAGCAGACACCGGTTTTTACTGAGAAGAAACCAGTTTTGAGGGGGGGGGGGGGGGGGGTTTACAGAGCAGAAACCCTTTTTCAAGGACCTGACACGAGTTTGAAGTAAATTGGTGAACAATTCATGGACATGAGTCACGCTAAAACCCTTCAACAACTACCATACGGCGAAAATTGACCAAAATGAGGGAACAGGGCGGCCCTGTACGGTGGTAGTGTTTCGTCTCATTACAATCCAGTGCACTGATCACTCTGATTCGAATCCGGGACGAACACTAATGTTTGACTAAAGGACAATCAAGTGTTGTAATACCTGTCTTGTCAGTGGGCAGCCCCCCCCCCCTCCATCATGTGACTCCATCGAGCTCTCTAATTAAAGCATAGCCAGTACCAATCCCAAATAGCCATGAGACTAGCAGCCAATTGTGACGCCGGAAGGTTTACACAACTAAACAATTACCTTTACATTTACGATTGACCAACATGGAATTGTCCAATTATTGGAGGTGACTTTAATAATGTGACAAAATAAACTATGATGTAATTCATGAGCGTGATTTATGATGTAACCCAACCAAACTTTTTTTTCATTTGCCGCGAAAGCCTATTGCTCTCTCAAAGTGGTCGCGTGTCTTGTCGCCTTCGTTTTAATCTTCTCAACCGTTTCCTCTTATCAAAACCATCCTCACTTTTTTTTCTATACTAAATACAAGGCGAAACTCTGTAAAGTAACAAGGACGAATGGAAAGGTAATTTCTTTCCGAGTCTTTTTAGGGTTTTTTCCGTCTCTCTTCTTGTCGCCCTTCTGCTTTCCGACTTCCCGTTTTTGTCGTTTACGCCTCCTGACACGGAAAAGTGGATTTATTCCGTTTCCGACCTCTTTTCTTCCCCCTTCTTTTGTTTTTTTTTTTTTTTTTTTTTTCCAATTAGTAATTCCAAGTTTTTAGCTTCGTATTAATCTCGCGAGAAAAATAGAACTTGGGGAGTATCCCGCGATTTCCTTTCACGCTATCGTTTCCCGTAGAGGTAACTTATAAAGGTAGTAGATTATGGAGAACATCAGTCTTGCAGCAGGGAAGGGTTGCGGGGGAGTCATTCGCGTTATTTATGTAAAAGAATTTTGTCTGGTGGCTTGATGGATGCCTGCACGCTGCGGGAAATTGTTGTTATCGTGTACAAACAAGCAAATAATTTTCCACAGAAAGTTTGGTCTTTCTTGGTTGACCAAGGTCGTGTGGGAAATCTTCCTGACGCACCCATTCGAAAGTAGTTCATCGTTCGCCCGCTAGATCACGAGCTTCCCGATTATTCTGCGCTCGAAACGATATGACGAAACTTGCAGTATTTATTCACGTGCCATATCCAAATTATCGACGAGGATTAAATCTTTAAAGCCTCTTTTTTTTCTCTCTGGGAAATTGGCAAGTCACACAAACACTGACGTCTTTTGACGCGAATTATTATTAGCGCATTCTTCGCAGGGGCTGCTAATTGCCGAAGAAAAATGATGAGTGGGCTCGATTGTTAAAATTTCCAACGATTAATGTTGACAGATCTTAATTGGCAACACCTGGGTGGAAAGATGTGAGCGTTAGGATGGACATTTCAATTGGTCTGGCCCCCAAATTGCCAAAATGTGTAAATAAGATGGATGAAAAAGTTCTGACCAATTATTTTTTATTTTTTATTTTTTACGGGAGTAAGTACTCAATGACTCGACTTTCAAAACATTGGAAGTAATTTTGAAATTATCAATCCCAAGAGCTTTAATAAATTCTTCGCTAACTACAAAATCCAACTATAAAGTGGCAATGCTCTTCTTGAAAACCCCCATGGAGAGACTCCCTCACGAAAAAACAATTAAATGACTCACCCTCTTTTTAAAATCCCAACTTAACAGATGTATACAAGCCCTACAGGACACCCCAGACTGTTTTTGTCCGCTCGCTCAAACCGCGGGAGGCTCCCTTTTGATAAAAACATATAAAAAATAAAAAGCGAAAAAAAAAAATCAGCGGGATATCATTATATTAGTCCTCGAAATCAGAAGTGGGTTCCAGTCGGGCAGATGCGAAAGCTCCCCGAAAGCCGCCCTAAAACACTCCAGTGCCCCAAAGCCCCCTAAACACTTCAGACTGTTCTTTCAAGTATTTATTTACGTTTGTCTCTTGAAGGCCCTTAAAACACCCTCCAGACGAGCGGACTTTTACTCAACTTTGCAACTGGCTTCGTCGGCCCGTGTCCGCAGCTGTGCTGTCGCAATCACTTTTTAAAATAACTTCCTTTGTTTCAAGAATGAAACGCTTCCCTTCACTTATCGCTGGTACTGTTTCTCTTCGGCGATTACTGTGTTTTGCCTGATGCAGTTTGAACAGTTATTGTTCACCTTTTGAAAAAAATGTGTATTGTTTTTTATTTTCACAGTAGTTGATTACTGTGGTCTTTAGGGTCTCAGTGTTATGAGGGTACAACAGCCGGCAAAAAACTCTATTTGATATTAACTGAGACAATGTAAGCTCTCAACGTTGTAAAGAGGTTAATAATGAAAGAATTGTATGATCCCGGTGCCTTCTTAATGGTGGAATCAGAAGGGTCGGATAACATTGAATGAACTGGAGCTGACTGTAAAGAGCTGGAAGTGTGGAGCTGAATTCAGGGAATTGAGTAGATGGAGATGGTACAGTCGACTTAGTTCAGAGGGCTAGGTAAATGTAATGAGTACTAGGGGCAGAGAACAGGAAGCTGGAAGGGTGTAGAGTACACGGAGCTGAGTACCTACTTGGAGCTGACTTCAGGGGCCTGAGTACAGGAGCTGAGTATAAAGGGTTGAGTACAGGGAGCTGATTTCAGGGGGCTGATTACAGAGCGCCAAGTACATGGAGCTGAGTATAGTCGGTTAAGTACACGGAGATGAGTACTCCACACTGCACATGCACAGAACACAACGCTGGGTACGCCGAGGAGAATTCGTCAATTCACTCACTCACACTTCGACCCTTTAAATTATATTATGATTTCTGAGTTCCCACCCGATAAACGATTCAAGGCCTTTTCCGTGAATTTACAATTGATAGCTCGTTTTGTTTCGTGAACCTAAATAAGGCGCTGTTTTAGACACTGGGAAGCCTTAGGTTAATTCCGCATTGTTATCATTCTATTCATTGCAGTAAACCGATTTTTTGTCAATTTTTAAACAACATGATTTGACAAAAGAGAACGCTTCGTCATGAAGACAACAGTATAATTGCTCCTTTTGGTTTATATTCTTGGAATAATACACCTATGTTTTAGCGACGGGGGTCGACGACTCCGATCGGGCTCAAAATTTGACATTATCCGTTTCAAGTGGTCTACATTCTAAATCCGAAATGTCCGTCCGCCGTACGCCGTACGCCGTCCGCCGTCCAGGCCGTTTTGGGCAGTAGGAATTTTTTTAAAAATCTGAAATTTCGGCAAAATACTTGGTTTACCATCTAGTTGTGCCCGCAAGGTTTTCAGTCCGATCGCCCAAACCCGTGGGGCGCTATGGGGCTATAATGGGGCTACGGGAGGGGTTTTTTGAAGACTTTTAGCTATGGGATCGAGTTAGGTGTCGTTTTCGAAGTATTTTTGGACGTAGAATCCATTTTTTGAGGTCCCGGAACGATCCGATTTCACTGTGCCGATCTATAGGGCTCTCATGGGGCTAAAAATGGGATTTTTGAAGGATCCCAGGATGTTAAATATTTTTCGAGTAAAAAATACGGAATTTTTGAAAAAAAAAAAAAAACATTTTTGAACAAAAAATCCAAAAAAAATTTTTTTGAGATAAAAATCCAAAAAAATTTTTTTTTTAATTTTTTCATTCACAGAATTAAATTTCTGCACAAGTAACCTATATCAAAGAATAATAAACCCTTGTGTAAAATTTGCAGCGTTTTTGATAATAATAATTATTAACCAAAAAAAAAGAGCTTGATAAAATTTCCTGTCATTATTTATTCAGTTACGTTTTGTACATTGTACGTTTTGTACATTTTATGTACAAAGTCGAATAGCCAAAAAAGACCTCATGCGTGCGCAACCAAGACCAGAATCGAAATCCTGCCAGTCACTTTTTCCTTTAAAATAAGTGATTAGCTCCAAAGGCCACGACAAAAACGGCCTTCCCTCCTCAACTGCGTTACAAAAGCCCGTAACGAGGATGGAGCTGGCAGGCCATCATCATTTTTTTAAAACAAACTAACTCTTGATGTGTTTCACTTTGCCAACAATTGGCTCTAATATGTTTCATCCTTTCGGGAGCATTTGCTCCAGTTTCCAGCTTCGGGTAAATTGAGCCGACCAATCCGGGAGATTTTCTTTTACGATTTTCCGCCGGAAAAACAAATCAAGCCGTTGAGCGAATTGGCATTATTGGGATGAAGGGAGAAGATTCTTTGGCCATTTATAAATGTTGGTAGTGGTTGTACAAAGGGAAGATCGTGTTGTGTAGAAAGGAGCGCGTATAAAAATTGCATTCATGGGAAAGGGGATTCGATGGAAGCATGTTATAAAACGCAAATACCTTGCAGATACCAATTCTATAAGATAACTTTGCATGGGATGTTCCCGTTTGAATTTGCGATGGCCGGAGTCAGAGTTTTCCTTTTACCCCCACTTCGCCAACCTTTATGAATAAATCTCACGTTTCGCATCATAAACTCCTATTGCTCTACGTAAAGTAAAGAAATGGGCGTTCGAACAGCCCCCCTCTCTCACACAGTGGAAACGCGTTCGCCCTTAACGTCTACCGTGTTAGGCCCTTCCCACTCCGCGGCCTCCTTGATCTTCTGAATATTGTATCCGTTGAAATACTTTGAACCATCGTCGGCTTATTTTTCCATCTCGTATCGTTAGCCCACCTTTTCTTGGCCCTTCGGAACCAACTTGGGAAATTCGTTTTCCACGTCTACGCATATTATTTGTTCCAAATCTCCGCCAAACAGTCGATTCAGCTACTCCATCAAACAGCTCATTCATTTGGGAAAACATCCACGTTTTTAAACACCCCTGAATGAGTGAAGCCTCTCGGAACGATCATCCCTCTGAAAATTTCTACGTTTACACACGTATGTTTTCCCAGAACTTTCGCTATATTGTTAAAGTTTGAACGGAGTTCCTTGAGCATTTGTATTGATTGAGGGGCATTAAACATTCACCGGAGAAAAGCGGGAGGAACGTAGAAGGGAAAAGTCATACGTCGGAAGCCTGCGGGATTGTTTGTAATGTAACCAGGTAGGAATTATTGATAAAGGAGGCATCGTTGAAAAAGGGAGAAAGAAGAGCTGTGGAAATTGCCGAAGACCCGGTTTTAGATGTAGAGGAGAAATACAATATTTGATTGGTTTTGGTCATGATATACAAACATTGAGCACACTTGATGTAGACAATTTTTTATGTATGTTGAAGGAAGTGGGCTGGGGTGACCGAGATGGACTTTTCCCAGTTTCTTCTTCGGTCTTTTATTTATTCAGAGATTTCTCTTTCTTGGGAGGAAGAACTAAAATAAAAAGGAGGATTAGGGTTGTACAAATACAACAAAAAAGAGAGACGTGCAAGAAGCTACGCATTAGAGTGTTACAAAATTGACAAGTTGTTGTGTAGGAGGATTTTTAGCGCAACCTTTTTCCAAAAAATGGAAAGGTGCGCTCATCTCCTAAACATGTATGTTTTTTTTTTTTTTTTGTTTTTTTTGTTTGTTTGTGTACAGAGCATCACGCCCGAGCGGCTCAACAGATTTTCATGAGGGTGGTCTCATTGTCATCAGCGAGTTCGGGGGGTGGTTATAGGCTACCTTGATTTTTCCTCCCTCATTCCCTTCATCGGTTTTCGGGAGGTCCTTCACGACGAAAGTTGTTTATCTCTGATGTGTAACTAGGAGGCCTCAAAAGGGGGACGAAAGTTTTTGTCCGATTTCGTTGGTACAAGGGTCTATGGAATGAGCTTTTTAGGCTGATTCCAACGACTCCAAAACGATTTTTGCAGCCTGAGCCGTTCGTTACCTCTGATCGGCAAAAGGTTTTCTTAAGCATCGGTCGTTAGGGTGCAGTTGTTTACGTAATGAGCATCACGTGGATGATGTGTTGTGTGGCATAGTTTGGTCGCTAGATACCTACTGTTTCTTAGTTTCTCTCGCTCATTAAATATATCGTAATAACAAAAAGGTTGCGCTCATCTATTCAATTGATGGCTTGTTCTCCCCGGAAACAGCTTCAACTTGGAACTCTGTGACACTGTCACACATTGTATAACAATAATTGTAACATAACACATGTATAACAATAACAGTAATTATTACATTTCCATCTGTGAGAGAGAAAAATCGCACAGCTTCGCTCTTACAATGTTCAACGTTTTGTCATAAATCGTGAAAATTCCAGAAAAACTTATTAGATCATTCCTATTTTGATCACGGTCGTTTCTGACACCCTCTTACTGTTGGCTTTCTCTCGGTATAATAAAACAGCATATAACAGATGTCGTTTCCGACGCGGGGTGCGGTCACCGTTTTACGTGAGGCACCTGTTCCGACACGGGCCAGTTCGCAGTTAACAAAAAAGCTCGATCGGTGGTGGCGAGGGTGTTTTGAGGGAGGCGTTTCGTGGAGGTACGGCTGGTTTTATGCTAATGGACTTATTTCTTTGATGTGATGAAGATATAGATATATAGATTTGAAGGTAAGGGCGGGACCTGACAGTATAGCGACGGATATACTGCGGACTATAGGTTAGGTGCATCCGATACTAGGCAGGGTATCGATACCATAGTCACATGAATCCTTGAGGCGTTTAGTTGCCAGCTTGTTCCATTTTTGAAAATTTTACAGGAGAGACAAAAAACTTCTCATGTCTATTTATAGGTCTATATTAGGTTTATATTAGATCTATCTTAATTTAGATAAATGAATTTGGATTTTTTAAAGAATGGAGGACTATGCTCGTTGTACAGTAGTGGGTATATTATATAATATAAAATACATTGTTAAGATAAAATTGAATCCTTGGTCCTCTGCTTTTTAACTTAGTTATGAAGTGTGCGGGGCCCTGTCGCGTGTGCGTGTGCTAGTCTTCGCCGATGATGTGAAGCTTTTTAACTGTATAGGATTCGGACCGAGTAGTGCTTCAGGACTGCCTCGACGCTTTCGTTGGCTGGTGCACGGGTGCGGATCTTTCGCTAGACCCAGCCAAGTGTGCAGGTTCTTCATATACTACCGTTCCCATTCCCCACTGCTCTTCAACTACACCATCTCCGGCGTTTCACTTGCTCTTCACTCCAACATAAGGGATCGGGGTGTGCTACTGGACACTCAGCTTTCCTTTTCTGAGCACGTCGACCATGTCTCTGCTCGTGCGATGCGATCCCTGAGCTTCCTGAAGAGAAATGCTAGAGAGTTCCGGTCCATTCCTGCCTTGGTGGCTTTGTATCGCTCCCTCCTCCAGCCGATCCTAGAATTTGCTAGTGTGGTTTGGTGCCCTTATTATGGGTGCCGTACTGAGCGGATCGACCGGGCCTTTCTTCGATTTATCCCTTGCAAGAGGGAGATTCCTCGTGACGCGATTGACTACAGTACCCTCTCAGTGGTGCGTTTGCTGTTTCTTTTCTTGTAACTGGGCTTGTCCCGTTTTTGAATAAATATATTAATAAATAAATCTTGGAACAAGCTGGTTTTGCTGCGACCCGTTTTTTTTTTTTTTTTTTTTTTATTCGGCCTAAAAATCTAGGTTTTTAGCTGAATAATAGCCATAATATTATTAGCAAGGAATTTCATAAAAGAAGTATTACACAATATAAATCTCATTCATGATGATTTCTACTATTTTTTGTACGGGAAGAACACAAAAGATGATCTTTCATCGAAATAATGGTTTTCTTTGTAATATTAAATTCTCAAAATCTAACATAAAAAGTTAGTAAATCAATGCATAATTGCTGTAAAAGAGAATGACAGAGTGTTGAAATCGTTCAGGGAGCTTGTGTAGGGCCGTGGCCTTCGTAAAACCCCAAAAAAGGGGGTTTCCAATAAAATGTGGAGCGATCTGGTTTTGCAACTGAACAGTGTTAGTGCAACTGAACAGTGAACACCTAACTTGGAGAGAAAGTGTCGATACCAACGACATATTGAAAGATAAGCAGCGATACATAAAATATCAATTGTCACAAGCGCCTACCTATTTTATTTTATTAATTTATTTTTCAAATAATGTAAGTACCTTATCAACGACTTTTTCGCTCTACCTCAAGAAAAGCGAGGTTCTACACTTCTAAGATCTTCAAAGCACATAGTTTGGTGGGGGAGTTTCTCAAATTCACCAAGACTACTGTAATAATGTACCTCCTCAATGTCTTCGAATAAAATGTTTTCTATAAAACGAACAACAAGTCAAAATAATATGTAAAAGTTGATCAGAAGAAAGATTAAGGCTAAATGTCCCCCCTCATAGTACCAGAGTTGGCCACCACGTCGCAGCACCAAAATGAAGCAATTTTACTTCAGTGATTGCAGCTAAAAGAGTCACTCAATTTTCAATCCGAAAACGCGAATCTTCTCCCAACAGTAATACCTTTGGCTATAATTATGTTTGGGATCGCTAAAATTTAAATTGAGGGGGGATGAGAATTTCAAATTCAAAAAACCGTGTTAAAACGAGACATTTTTGCAAAACTGGCCAAAGACAAATGGTGGGACACTATTCAAGATTTTATCACCTGAATCTCAAATTTCTAAGTTCAATAGTAAGGTCTCTAGGAGGATAATCGTGAGGCAGGGCATGATAATTTTGATCAAGATTTTTGTCATCGTCGGAAGGGTGCCTCTCCCCCAAGGGGTTGAGTTTTTATACCTGTGGCCTGTTTTCACGTCTGTAGACCGCTCGGGCCAGCCAGCTTTCAACAACTGAGAATTCTGACTCACATCTTGACATGAATAGGTATGACAACTTTTTCGTCTCGCTTTTTTTAAAGAGCAAAAAGTATAACGCAAGTGGGACGAGTACAACACATTTTTGAACAAAACATTTCTGCCCATAAAAATTATTTTAAAATTGAAAAAAAGTAACAAAACTATTCCCGTACCTACAGTAATTGGACAGATTTGGTTCACTAAAAATTGGAGAAACGATAGGTACCCTCCATGGCCAAAAACTTGTTTTTCCGGTTTTTGGCTATGGGGTCAAAGTAGGTGTTCTGTTTGAAGGATTATCATACGTAGATTAGGTACATTTTTCGGGGTCCCCCCGACCAAACGTTGTGCAAGCAAAAATGTTTTAATAGTTTAATACTTAATATATCCCATAGATTCAGGAGTGAAGAGTGCCAGGAAAAAGATTGTTATTGTTTTGTTTATGCCGATTCCCGATTTTTTTTTTTTTTTTTTTTTCCTTGTGGGAAAGAGTAGATGTCAAGGCAGAACTAGATGTCAAAATTTCAGTTTTTTATCAAAATGTCTACTGACCGAAATGGCCTGGGTGGCGGACGAACATTTTAAAATAAAATCGAAGAAAGCCCTTTGCCCCGTGCTCCTTGTGCACAAATTTGCAGCGGTTAGGTTTATTATTCACATACCTACGAATTATTCTATAGAATAGTACACCTACCTCCCTATGTATTCGCGACCGGGTTCGAAGATGTTAATTGGTCTCAAAATTTGTCAGTAGGTATACATAAAAAGACGATTTCAGACGAAGTAGTCTATTTCCACGATAAATAAAATAACAACTTGTAGACGCGTTTCGGTTTACTAAACCATCATCAGTACAATACAGAATGAGGGAGTTGTGAGAAGTTCCTTATATACAAAAGTGAATGTGCCTTCTTATGGGCGTGGCATTAGAAAGGTGGCATGAAAAGAGAATGTGAAAGGCAAATAGGTGAAAGGAGAACTCACAGGAAAATATCGATTAGAGGGGAACGCCTAATTACATCCAGGTCATTTACTGATATTCCTAAATTGTAAACTTTCTGAATTTCCAAAGATTCTAAAGCATCTAGTTTTGGACCTTTTTGGCAAATATGAGCTATCCCAATGGCTGGATTATTATTACCTATCTCATAACTGATTCTATGGTTTTCTTCTGACAAATGTTTTTCAAAAGCTTCCCTACCCCTTCCCAACCTAAGATCATCACTATGTTCCTTCAATCTAATTTTAAATTTTCTTCCAGTTTGTCCTACATATTGAATCCCACAATCACATTTTAATATATACACACCCCCTTTATCCTCTAAAGGAATTTTATCTTTCACACCCCCTAGTAATTTCTTTGTAGAATTCTGTGAATAGAATCCTACTCTGAAACCCCTATTTTCTAAAATGCGACCCACTTTCTGAGCTACATTCCCATAAAACGGTAAACTAACCCACTTCCTATTATCTGGTTCCCTATCTTCCCTTTCCAAATTTGTGACTGCTAATTGAAATTTCTTCATACCAATCTTTCCCCAAATTCTATCTATAGTAGCCCTATGATAACCATTACTCTCCGCTATAGAGTAAATTACTTCTTTTTCTTTTTGAAAAGCTACTTGATTCATTGGGACCGATAATGCCCTGTTAATCATACTGTAAAAGGCTGCAAATTTATGAGATGTTGGATGATTGGAACTATTATGGATAACCACATCCGTATAGGTTGGTTTCCTGAACACAGCAAATTTATGCCTACCCCCCTCCAATTTTATAGTTAAATCTAGAAAATTCAGCTCATTCCCCCCCACTTCCTTAGTAAATTGAATATGCTGATCTACAGAGTTGAGCTGATTAAAGAAATTAGCTAGTTGCCTATCGGTCCCATTGAAGAGGACAATTACATCATCAACGTATCGATACCAATAAAGTACATTATTTTTGAATTTAGTTTCAATGATCCCTTCTAAGTAGTTCATATAAATATCTGCTAATAGCGGAGACAACGGCGATCCCATAGCTACCCCTGGTTGAGTATAACAATCCCCATTAAATTTAAAATAATTTTGATCTATACATAAATTCATCATTTGGGATAACTCATCTTTCCTTACAAAATCAAGTTGAGAATTTAAAATTAATCTATTAACTACATCTTTACAATGTTGAACTGGAATGTTGGTAAATAAACTTGTAACATCAAAAGAAACTATTTTTGAATTATGTGGCACATGAACATCTTTAATTTTACTTATAGGGTCCAAAGAATTTTTAACGGTAAATTTTGGAGTGAAATCAACAGAATTTTTAAAAATAGTATTCAGTTTTTTGGCTAACTTATAGGCAGGCGCATTTATATATGATACAACAGGTCGCATAGGTATTCCTTCTTTGTGGATCTTGGGAAGATAAGTTAGGAGAGGAGGTCTAGGGTTCATTTCAAATATGCCACGTTTCCAAACCCCTTGAAAAATACTACTGGATTATTAACTATCCTTCTCACATCAGCCTGGAATTTACTAGTTGGGTCACTTCTTAACTTTTTACAATCATTTTTACGTATAAACTCCAATGTTTTCTCCACATACACCTCCTTCTTCATCAAAACAGTAGTATTTCCTTTATCAGCTTTCAGTACAGTCACCTTCTCATCCTTTAACTTTCTCCGTAGATTCCTTAGACATTTTTCATCTTCTGTTGATTTCGTTGTAGGTTGCTCTCCTTGAAGCAATTGGGCACAGAGGGACTTAGTAACTTTACCTTCATCATCATTGGCTATGACCGCTTCAGTACTCATCGCGAGATCCAAGATGTCGTTTCGGTCGATTTTGGTGATTGGGTTATGTTTCAATCCTCTTGACAGGAATTGCTCTTCTTTTGACGAGAGAGTTATACCTGCCTGGTTATCTACTTTATTATAGAATGCCGTTGCTCCTGATATTGTAGGAGTTGGCGTTTGTTGGCGTTGTTTTAGCCACCAGAGCTTTCTCTCCATCGTCTTTTTCTTATCTTGACCAAATGACCATACTTTCTCAGTTATTTCATCGATGATAACATTCGTGGCGTCCTGATATCTAGCGGTAAGCTCTTGATACACAAAGTATGCCTTCTCACTCAATCGGTCCCTTTCACAATAAAATCGTCTTACCTCTCCGTTGATCATTTTCTTCTGTGCTTCCTTGACGTACTTCGACCCATTACGGCACGGCCCGTTGTAGTGGATCTTGGTGTACGACGGGTAGATGTTCAATTTCCGGCACTGGGTATTAAACCGCATCTACCTTACGTTACAGTAGGTATACATTTCAAGATGTGTTACAGTATAATAGGGTCCCAGGAAACTGCCCGAATCGCCCTACCTGGAAATTCGGGGAGATCGGTGCCTCGTCTCAAATCTGTCCGAAAATCTGATCCTAAAAACTCCCCGAAAAGGTGAGACGAGGATTCTGCCAGAAAACTGAAAACACGCATGTGAATAGGGGATACTGCCCGAATCTATCCGAACTGGAAACTCACCGAAAGTCGTAAACCCCTTTCAGGTACCTGCTTCCGAGGACCTTCGTCCTCGGAAAGCGAACGTAAGTAATTACGTCATGAGGGACTCCCAACTTCACTGCCAACAACAGAAGGCCAGTAATATTTGCACCATCTATTTAGGCACAGGTGGGACGGAAAAATACCTCATTATAATGAGGTATAATTAAACGACATGTGGCTTTGTCATTGGCTCTGGTCCCCCCCGCCTGTTCCTTTTCCGGGCCGGCTCCTCCATTCCTCTATGTATCGAATAGAAATTCTCATCAGGAAAAAGTTGATATATTAACTTTTTCCTGAAGAGAATTTGAACTATTCACTACTGATCGAATAGGTATTTCTCCGAATCACGAAAAATTTGATCATAATATGATCTTATCATATTATGACTTGGAGTCATAACAACAAACACCAGCAGAAATTGGGTCCGGCCACCTAAAATTTCCTTCTAAAAAGCCGATATTTCCTGGGTTTACCTTCAGGTGCAATTTGCATTAAATGCATTAAATGCACGACAAGAAATTTTCTTGTCAATGTTATTAATCATGAGGTTCAATGTGGTTTGCACCTAGTCCAATTCAAACATTCGCCGTCAATAAATGTTTATTGATTAAAATTAAAGTATTCATGGTTCACATGTCATAAGTTAGTAAAATGTATTATGTAAGTCTGTATAAAAAGGAGGAGGAGGAGGAGGTATGGATAATCAAAATAGCCTAACGAAGCAACTTACAAGGGCACGGCACTGAGCACAGGTGATTGGTTTTGGGATGTTGCTGCTCTCATATAGGGATCTTGCGGCAAGGAGGGAGTCAACCACGTTTGTGGAAACAGGTTTTGAAAATATTGATCTTGAGATTTACAAGAGCGGAGCAAACTTGACACTTTTCAATGGCATTCCAGCGTCACTTGCTAGACCTGTAGACGAAAAATATACTAATAAATAAATAATACACAATAGGTACATAATATCACAAAAGAAGAAACTGTAAATCTGGCTCTCAACCTAGTGGGTTAAATGCGTCGAAAAATGCAACTTTTCAGGAAAGGCAAAAACCTACAAAGTAACTGTCTGGGCGTTTTTTTTTTCATTGATTAGAGGGAGAAAGAAGGATGACCAGAGTATGAAGCAGGCACCTTCTGGACTAATTTTTAATAATTACAATTGAAGTTGAAGGATTGTGCAGTATACCATTTCGTTCAGTATATAACGTAGTTTATTTTAAGAAGAAAAACAAAAAAATTTTACGGCGTAAGGAACCAACTGCCCCAAACACCAAGAAATGATGACAATGCGCAATTAATAAAGCTAGTTGTCCTTTCTAAGCCTCGTATTACACTTGTTTCACTTACCTGGCGTTGAATGATCCGTTTTGGCGGTTGTAAGGAACACTGACACTACGAGAAAAATAAAATTTTCTGAACTCATTATCACCTTCACTGCGTTTTAAACCTCGAGAACGTTACGCTTTGTTCTCTACCCGCTCAGAATGTGTTGATTTTCGACCATCTTCAGATGTCCAGGAATTCGGGTGTTCTGCCCCACAGTGCGCCCGCATGAACAAATTTAGGCTACATTATTTCTAGTCTCATTGCACACTTTCTACAGGTAAATTGCAAGAATTTTCCTAAAGAGTTGATTATTTCCTCGTCTGTCGTATCGGGATTTGGGTCAAACGAATTTCACCACTCTTTCGCCGAGCTTTCGAAAATTATATTTTCTTCTTAAAGGCCTACAAAATATTATAGCATTAGAGCAGTAAAAGCTATATAATTTATTATATTACGCGAACCCCGAAAAGGCGACTTTTCAGAGGGAGGTTATCGTGTGGATCTCACAACGATGTCAAACATGAGTAGGTATGAACCGGGAAACACTGTAGAACGTTGATATTTCGTTCACTTGGTCGTAGTCAAAAATACTCCCAAAAAGAGGAAGTCGACAAGGTCCGAGAGAATTTTAGTCGTGGATGCTCCCATTGAACTGACCAGAGTTAGTCGTCGATACTCCGTACCTTTTCAGTACATTTCAAACGCTGCAAAATCTGAGTAACATTTAATGTTACTCAAGGGTTCATTAACTTCTTTACAATTTATGCCAAAGAGGCTTAGGGGTTGTTTTTTTTTTGTTTGTGTGTGTGTGAAGATTTGGGCTGTGATATCGAGTGGGGAGTCGTTTTTGAAGTATCGAAGCTCTTCCGGTTATCGAGTCAACACGCCTGCGTTTCTCCCCCTTCACGATAGGTCAACGAGCGTAGGTAAATACAGTTTTCAAATAATTTCATTAATTTCAGTAATAAATCGTTTTCAAGCCTCAACAATTTTCGCTTCCTTTGAGTAAAACCGACACCGCCCTTGGATAAACCCCAGAGGAAAAGGTACAAAGGAGACCCAATTAGGGGCCCCTGCCGTCTCAACACTAATCCTCTTAGGTACCTGAAGCTCGTCACAGACCCACTCGAGGGTTCAGAAATTCTGACACTTTTCAAAGCCGAAACGGGGGTCTTTCATTCTGCCAGAATATTTTCGAACAGTTGCCAGATTTATGTTTTCCGACAGTTTCCTGGCCATACTTTCGGGGACTTTTTCGCCAACGCCCCAAACTCCCCGAATCGGTTTCTGGGCAGAAATTCGGACAGTATCCTGGTCTGGCAGTTTCCAAGTTCCCGTATAATATACTGTATAATAACATATTATGTTACATATTCTACAGTAGATGTGAGTTTTCGAAGTATTTCCGTGTTGATTCCATTGACTCCATTCTCAACAGAAATGCAATGTACCGTCCCTCATATAAAATTTAATCGACCAGAAATGAAGAGAATAAGGTCGAACTAACTGTTCCCAAGATATGGGTAACAATGTGCGAAATAACACTTTTTTTGTCAAAATTTCCCAATGCTTACCATGCCTGCCCCTCACTTATCAAAGCTCAAATCAAAATTTCTCCTGGAATGGCCGCAATGGCAAAATTTGCCATTTGAAGTTGATTAAAATTTTAAAATTTTAATTTCAGGTGCTCCCTTGACTCATAATTTGACCCTCCTCTACAACATACATTTTGTGCAAATTCATTTGCATTAGGTACTCGTTCATTTGTTACACGGGTTGAGACATGAGCGAATCCTATTTTTCAGCCAAGTTGGAAAAAATTGAGTCAAATTTTTTACTCTTGATTGTGGC
Source organism: Pilophorus perplexus (assembly GCA_955831195.1). NCBI lineage: Eukaryota > Metazoa > Arthropoda > Insecta > Hemiptera > Miridae > Pilophorus > Pilophorus perplexus. The sequence goes on from OY037009.1 coordinate 10,888,209, forward strand.
TAAACGGCTGAACCGATTCCAATGTTATTCGCGCGGAATTATATCCTCATCAACTTTGTACTTAATGGTTCTCTGCCATGTTCAGTTTTCGAGTTATAGGTGAAAAACTGGAAATTGTCCGAAAAAATCGAGGTATATTGGCCGCCAGAAGTCCTCGCAGTATTTTTGCTACCTACCATTTTAGATAATTTGTTGTTCAGACCCATATCAACAATTTATAAAAAATAAAAGCTTCTGCACCATTTCTTGCGATAGTCAAACCCTTTGGTGACTGGATATAAGGAACTCGAAACAACTATTAAATTCAAGTGACCACATCGGTAAGGTTTGCCATTTGCGGTATGAGACTCACACAATAGAGAGTTTTTGCAGACCCTTCCACCGATCGGTAGGAGGAAATCCGTAGTACGAATCTGCAAGGAAAGGGGGAGTGCGCATGCGCGAGGACAAATCGGTAAGGAATCTGTAGCAGTAGGCGGTACGAATCCTTATTCCTACGGGTTACCAAATCTGTATAGAAATCAGTATGAAAAGCAACATAACCTGACGCTTGTGTAACCCCGTTGTAACCTCAAGATGTTTTCTTGTAAACAAACGGGCTTGGATTCTGCTTTGCTATTTTTTGTTCTCAGTTCGCTTTGTTCTCTTCTGTTTTATTCTGTTCTACACTCGATGGATGAATTGGAAATTTTTATTCCACCCATTTCCTCTTCACAAAAAAACGAGTGGCAGTAGGAGTCCTCGTAGGACTTGTAATAAGTAGGGCTGCCAGACGTCCTCTTTTTTCCGGACATGTCCTCTTTTTCACACCCTGTCCGGGCGTCCTCTCTTTTTTCTTTTTTCGGGCAAATGTCCTTTTTTTTTTTTTAAATCTCTCATTTTCTGAAATTACCTCGAAATTACCTGAAAATCGTTTGGGCTACCTACCTATCTGGAACAGCCTGCTTAGAAAAAAACCTTTTTCTTGTTAAACCTATGTCCATCGTGGGCGTTGACATCGAATACAGGCAGCTTCTTCGCCACTCCAAATCCCGTTGGTTGTCGTTGTTTCCCTGCATAAATCGTGTGCTTCAAATGTCGTATTTTATGTCTCAGAGCAACCCTCCTATCCTAATAAAAAAATCTGTTTGAAAAGCCAGAAAATGAAAGTGACTTGTGGTTTCTAAACTCATTAATGTTTTCTTTCAATGAAAAGATTAAAAAATTGGAAGCCAAACATAACTCAGTTTTGGAGGTGCTAGCTTCATTGGAGGAAGTCGAAGATTTTCTGACTGAAAGACTGAAGGAGAAATTTCTCACTAAATTTAAAGACATGAACTGCAGTCAAAGATGGTGTGAATATTTCCATCTTGTCGACCAATCAGAGAAACACTCACAGCTTCTCAAATTGTGCCAAATTGTTTTCGCCATTCCTGCCCATAATGCCAACGTCGAGAGAATATTAAATATTCTCATTCCATCAGAGAAAATTTTTCTCTGATGAACTCTCAGTGGATGAGAGGAACTGACTACATGTCCCCACAGTAAAGGTTTTTCATCAATCAGATGGATGATGGTTTGTTACCTACCTAATCGGGTATTATAATAATATTATTCAACATTCAACATATTATGTTGAATGTTGAAACTAAAAACTTGAAGTAGATACTATTCCTATTAGAATTAGATCATTTTCTATAATATAATATAGTATGACATACTATATGCACATTGTGCATTTTGTATATTATACGTTATATATCTTGATGTCCTTTTTTTCCTTTTCTCTCATCTGGCAACCCTAGTAATAAGAAATACACTGCCAAGGAGATGGCACAGCAGCTTCCTCGTTACAATCAAAGTGACACCATTATAAAATGCGCTGAGCATACCCCTGATTCAATCTTAATGAAACTGATAGGGGATCATCTAGAGCTATACCCACACAATTCCTGAAAATTTGATTGAAATCCGATCAAAATTGTGAAAGTTATGCCTGTTTCAAGAATTTCACGTTAGCGCATGCGCAGAGCGTACCGCTGGTTCAATTTTTTACCCAAAGCCTGGGTAATCATCTACGGCACAACCCGCGTAATCCCTGAAAATTTCATCAAAATCGGATCAATATTGGCTGAAATCCCCACTCCTTCCCTTCTTTAGGGAAGGAGAGGGGGTTGAAGGAGGGGAAAACGGAAAAAATCCTTGAGGGCGCTCAACCTATCTCAGAACGTACATCATTTTTGAATTTCTCGAGATTTTCAAGAATATATATATAAATTACGTTCGCGCATGCGCAGGGAGTACCACTGATTCAATCGTGATGAAACCATCAAGGGCTATACCCACACAATTCCTGAAAATTTGATTGAAATCCGATCAAAATTGTAGGAGTTATGGCTGTGGCAAGGAAATTACGTTCGCGCATGCGCTGAGCGTACCGCTGATTCAATCGTGATGAAACTGACAGGGGACCATCTAGAGCTATACGCACACAATTCCAGAAAATTTGATTGAAATCCGATCAAAATTGAGAAAGTTATGCCTGTTTCAAGAATTTCACGTTAGCGCATGCGCTGAGTGTACCGCTGATTCAATTGTGCCGAAATTCGTATGGGACCTCAAGGAGCCTGATCCACATATTCCCTCAAAATTTGAGCTAAATTCATTCAAAATTGTGGAAATTATGGCTGTAACAAGGAAATGCGTACAGAACCACAGACCGACAGACACGAAACCAAATTTGTTCAGTAGGATATGAAACGCAAAATGCGAGTGGAAATTTTGAATTCGGACAACAAAAATTTTTTTTCTCCCGAAAGTGAACACAAGGCTTCCGCTGCTTCGCAGACTCGGAAGCAATACTTGTGAAACACTCAAACGCAACAAGTCAAAACTTCACGGCGACCTTTTTTTTTTTTTGGATTTTCATCCATTTTCCTCTTCACAAAAAACCGAGTAGCAGTAGGAGTCCTCGTACTTGTAATAAGAAAATTTCTTATTACAAGTATTTAATACTTGTGAAATACTCAAACGCAACAAGTCAAAACTTCACGGCGACCATTTTTTCTTGAGGTATGTGAGAGTGAAAACAACGTGCGCGTCACTTTAGTAGTCAATTTTTCCATACGGATGGGCCTTAGGAATCTGTAGTGGGGTGGTTGAGGTGGTTAGCTTCCAGTCATGTTCGGCCTAGACAGCCCATACGGATTTCCTGCTACGGATTCGTGGAAAGGTCTGCAAAAACTCTCTAATGAGAGGGGTTCACGCAGGTAGAAAACTGAAGATTTGAGGGTTCGGTCCTCGAGAAGTTTGATAACCCATAGACGCCAATGTGAAAAGGCTCCGACCCAGCTATGTTGATTGAAAGGGATTGATTTCTCATTACCACTTTATTGCGCTGATTTGATTCATTTGGAGATGTAATTTAATTAGATTTGATGCATCTTTGTCTTGCTCAAGGTGCATAAATTCACTGTGGAATCTCCGTTTTCCGAAAAAAGTGATAGTTTAAAAAATAGAAATTTAAAAACCTAATTAATAGCATCCTACCAGCCCCAAACATAATTATAGCCAAAGGTATAGCTATCCTGAGACATAATCAGAAAGAAAAGTGAAAAAAAAACGCAGCCATTTAGGCTTAATCACGGAAGTAAATTTCACACCATAGGTGCTGCGATCTGTTGAAAAAAAATCTCACCAATGTCAGGGGACATTTAGCCTTAAGCCGATAAACCTAAGTAAACAGTTTAAGTAAGAATTAAATTATTCAAGTCCCAAATGTCTTCTTCTTTCGCGTTTCTACCCAAATTTCCCGTTACTTGTAAAATAGGCACTGTGTTTGAATATACTTTCTATTCGACATTTATTCCGAAACTGCGCATTTTTACCGAACAAGTAAGTATATGCATCGAATAGAAAGCATCGATACTTGGTATAGGAAGAAAAGTATCGATAAGTATCGGATATCCCTAAAATAAAGGTTACTGAGAACTGGTAGGGAAACTTCAAGAAAATTCAATATTTAGTAAGAAGTTGATCAAGAAGCTATAAAATATACCGCAGTAACGAATAGCCAGATAATAATATTATCAGAGATATACCACTATTGTTCCGGAGGAGCGATATCAGATCTTCCCACATTATATGTTTACAATAATTAAATGAATTATTTCATCGGTTTTCAAACAAAATATTTTCTCAATACAGTAGTTTTAAATGTTTAAGTAGGTTTAAATGTTTTCCAAACCCTCATTGAGATTCTCTCTGAAGTTGTTTCTCTACCGTCACACTTCATATTTAGAACGGGTTTCATATCGTATTATAATTTCAAGACACCTCGACATCAAATAAATATCAACGATAACTCTGTTTACTTTGTGAATTGGGTGAACTCATTATCTCTTCCAACAAAGATAAACCTTCCGACAAATTATACGTTTTAGTCAAGTTAATATTTTATTGCCTTAATCCGTTGTAAAAAAAAAACTGGGGATTTCCACGATCGTTATCTTTTTTTTATTAATGCAATACAAAAACAACAAAAAATATAACAGCAATTATTTTATAAGTTATAAACCCGTCGTGAGCGAGATTTACGAGTTAATGGGGACGGGCTGTAAATGTTTATTGGGGAGAGGATGTTACAAAGACACTTTCTGAGGTCAGCTGTTACCAACCTATGGTTTGATGATATCGGCTTAATTATGAGAGTGCAAGTGGTCGCGAGGGATGGGGGAAGGGTCAGGTTCTGGTAGCTGTGGGGGTGTGTAGGGAGGTGTAAAATCGCTGAGGGACTTCTGTAGGAACTCAACCCGTCTTCCGCTGTACAGTACCCAAATTTTCAAAAAACTCACTTAATTTCCAACTGCATTATTTTTCAACGAGCAGGTGCCATTTTTACAGGAAATCTAACGCCGAACACGCCCATATATATGTTGCTACTTAACTATCCCAAAACCGACGGGCTTTTGATCCCAAACCCGGACCTGCCACCACATGGTACCTTACTGGGCTTGAGGTTTATGTTGGTGACTATTTTTCATGATTATGGCTGACCATTCTACATTATGTCTACTTTAGTGATGGCGGCTATTTGTGTTGGTAAGTATTTTTGTAATTTTATTATTTACTATCTATTTTTTTATCGGGCGTGTTTTGTGGGTGGTTATCGGGGTGGTTGTTGTTGTTGCTGGTTTTATTATATTATAATGAACACGAGGGGGTCTGAACCAGTGACGTACGTCATCGTGCAGGGAAGGGCGCCTCATCGGACTATGTGCCCACGCTACGACACCTATGTAGAGTTGGAACCGCCCCAACCACGACAAATCTTCAGGCCGCATGAGGAGGATTGATGGTAAAGAAAGGATTCAGAGAACAATGCTATCTAGTCAGCGTATTCATCCCTTGGGCTCCCATCTTTGCACCTTCCGTTTCCTGAGGGATGCCTTTTTACGGTGGAGGGGTGGAAGATTTTCCGAACGACAACTCCTCGGAACATTACAACAATGGTAAATGGTTTTTTGTCATCGTGACGGAAGGAAAAAAAGGATCCGAAAAAAGGCGAGGGCTAAAAAATGCCTATAATAACGAGGGATGATTACCTACAGGTGGGGAGGGAAGACCCAACCAGTATTGTAAGGGTCATATTATATGTTTCAATCGTGCATAGGTCTTGGGGAGGGACGTAGGAAGATTACAAAGAGATTATCGACGAATGGGTTCTTTCTTTTCACATTCTAATCCAAGAAAAGAATGGCCTATGGAAAAGAGACGTAATTTTCTCGACTCATCGTCACCGAAAAAAAGGGGTAAACGCTTGGACGAGTCATAAAGACCGTCCTGGTGATGGCAACAGTTGAATTTTGGCAAAACTATAAGCTGAAACGCATTTGAAGGTTTTGATTTTGTCGGTTGAAACCTATGAACCAACTCTGCCAACGTTAGTCATTAAACTGAATGATTCGAGGGCGCATAAAAGGCCGTTTGAAGACTTTAAACACCGCAATGAACTTCATCAGTTTGGGAAGCCCTTTGTAAAGCGCCAATTCCTGATGCCAGGGCTAATCCGTTTTGACACAAACTGAAGTTGTCAATTATACCCCCTCAGATTTATCGAGCGACATTGATAGAGTACACAGGGAGGGGGCTTAATAGACAAAAGCGCAGTGAATTCAGAAACTGCAATAACAGCTGTCATTCACAAGAAATTAGCTGCATCCGAAAGCCAGTAGAGGGAGTTGTTTGAATAGGCAGCCAAAGTGACAACTGGATTTGGGAGGGGGTGTTGGGGGTAGGCGGATTTGGGGCCGTTCCAGGAGAGGGGATTGAGGTATTATTTATTAACAAAGGGGTTAGACGGTGGCGCACTCTGAGGGGAAAGGCAGGTATTTAGCTTTGGGTAGAACCAACTAATTATCTAAAGCCTGGGTCTATAGTTGTGGAGAAAGGGAGGTTTCAATCAGGTATTGGAGAGGTCCTTCCTCTCTGTTCAGTTTCCGCGCCACACACGATCAGACTGCCATCACAGCTCGGCTAACAGTTGAGTGGAGCTTCACTTGATCACTGATAAAATGCCGTCTGATTTCCTCTCTCTCAAACCCCAAAGGCACGCATCAACCTATCTGCAGCTCTCCCCCTTTTCCACCTCTTGGCCCTTCTATGATACACCCTTTGTCCCAGGCCTGCCACCAATCAGTTCCCTTATATCACATTAGCGGGGTCCATTGCATTCGGTTTAGGTTCCAACGTGCTCGTCACTATCGAATGAGCCAACTAGTTTTCAATTTGCAGCAGTAATTTTGCCGGATGGCGCCTTGGGACTTTTCACGGGCACACAACAGTGAAGAATGTGTTCCTGTAATGCCGGATTTCACCAAGTGTAGCTTAAAGTTCGTTTTAGCTAAATCTCGGATTTAACGTTAAGTCCGACTTAGGGAAGATTCCGTTTCACCATTAGACTGAAGGTGGCGCTTACCTAAGCCTCGGTTAGCTTTGGAACAGGTTGCCCCAGACTCGTGTTCCCGCGGAAAACTCGGTAATCAGTGACAAAAAAGTGATAAGGCCGTGATAAATCGTCACGTTAGTGGCAACATCAGATGATAGCAGATTCTGCTATCTCATGTTTCTCAGGTTTTAAGGATAGCCTAAAAACTGATTTCTGAATCCCTGGACCGACTTTTATCGCAAGTCAGAAGCTTAGGACAAGGAGGTCCCCAATGATTGATTTCAACGTAAAAAACGCTGCAAATTTTACACAAGGTATTATTCTTTGATATAGGTTACTTGTACAGAAATTTAATTCTATCAATGAAAAAAATTTAAATTTTTGTATTTTTATATTAGTTACCTACAAAAAAAATTTTTTTTGGTTTTTTTTTTTTTTTTTTTTTCAAAAATTCTTCATTTTTTACTCGAAAAAAATTTAACCTCCTGGGGTCCTTCAATAATCCCATTTTTAGCCCCATGAAAGCCCTGTAGATCGCCACAGTGAAATCGGATCGTTCCGGGACCCCCAAAATTGGATTCTACGTCTAAAAATACTTCAAAAACGACACCTAACTCGATCCCATAGCTAAGCCTTCAAAAAACCTTCTCGTAGCCCCATTATAGCTCCATAGCGCCCCACGGGTTTGGGCGATCGGACTGAAAACCTTGCGGGCACAACTAGATGGTGAAGCGAGTATTTTGTCAAAATTTCAGATTTAAAAAAAAATTCCTACTGCCCAAAACGGCCCGGACGGCGGACGGACATTTCGGATTTAGAATCTAGACCTCTTGAAAAAGATAATTTCAAATTTTGAGGCCGATCCGAGTCGTCGACCTCCGTCGCGAAAACATAGGTGTTCCAAGAATAATATGATAAAGTTGATAAATTGAGAAAAATTAACTTTTTTTCCGGTAAGTACCTAATTTAATTTATTATTCAAAAAATAGGAAGGCGAAGGCACTTAAATTACAAATGAATCTCCAATGTTTCTGCATATTTCAGTCGATAAAATTTAATGGATAAATCGATAAATGGACTAGTCATTAAAAAAATTGGACTAGGGTATATTATCTTATTGAGGACTCTTCCCAAATTTTTCCAACAGTTGACGAAAAGAGAAACATAATTCGATCTGTTTGAAGCCTCCCGGCCGCCTTTGCAACTGAATAATCATCTCAATTTCCTCGTCGTCATCCTCGAATGTATGCCATTCCCAAACACGCAGTACGAACGAAATAATTAACACTCTGGTCGAAAAAGCGAAAATCACACCGTTCGAGGGAAAATGATAATGAATAAATCCAACTATCAAATCCGATATCAACGAAATGGGCACTGCTGTTGTTGGTGATAATTGTAACAACAACTACAACACACGCGTAAATCTCAGATTTAACGCTTAAGACGTGGATGAGTAGGGACTAAAATCTGAGGCTTAACCTCAGACCGTAAACCGAGGATTAAGACTAAGCGGGAGTGGTGAAACGCATCTTTTTCTTATTCTTCGGCTTACCGGTAAGCCGAACCTTAAGCCGAGGTGGTGAAATCCACCATAAGAAAACGCAGAGCACTCTAGCCCTACCCGTTCTCAGTCCAAGGAAAAAACGATGCAAATTTTACACAAGGGTTTGTTATTCTTCGACATAGGTTAATTGGGCAAAAATTAATTGTCAATAAAAAATTTTTTGAAAAAATAAATAAATTTCTGTCCAATGTTTGGACAGATGTGGAATCTGGATTCTCGAAAAATGGATTAGGCGTTCAAAATTACTCGGAAAAAGACAGCTTATTTGACCTCCCTCGGATCCTCCAAAAATTCCATTTGTAGCCCCATTAAAGCCCCACAGTGAAATCGGAACGTTCTGCAACCCCCAAAAATGGATCATACGTCCAAAAATAGTTCGAAAACGACACCTAAACCGATCACATACCAAAAAAACCGTAAAAACCCCTCCCGTAGGCCTAATTAAACTCCATAGCGCTCCACCGGGTTGGGCGATCGGGCTGAAAACCTTGCGAGCACAACTAGATGGTAAACCGAGTAATTTGTCAAATCTTTAGCTTTAATTTCTTCAAATATAATTTTTAGTGATCTGATGGGGCTGGAGAAAACCTTTTGTACTCGCATCGATGTGAAAATGTATACTTTGACTTCACTTTCTATCTGAAAAAGAAATTTTATAGTGGGTGGGTTTATTTATTGCTTTTTATTGTGATGTAATAAATCGATTGTTAGTTAAATACTCAGTTTTCTTCATTCCCCTGGTCGTAGCAGTATTTTGAAACGGTGAACATAAAATAAATTAATCTGAAAAATCGTTATGAATTTAAGGACAGATTAATAGATGGAAAATTTATAAAAATAAATATAGGGAAATAAAATAAGATTCATAAGAAAACTGATTTTAGAAAGAATATTATACATATTAATATGTAGGATATATGTATCGAACGAAACCAAGAGTAGGCTAATGACGTATCTAAATTAGGCAAAATTACAGCTGCCATTTGAAAACTAACATCTTCTTCGTTCGCCATGTACCTACACAAAAAAATTGATTTCATCCGGCATCAAATGAGAGCCCGAAAACCGAATACAAAATAAACGGCCAATCAACACGAAAATAGGCGAGAACCCTGAAACGACAGGATGTTGTAAGAATAAAAACAGAGTATCTTCCTCTGAGGGGAATCAGAAATTAAGGTTAAGTCATTTGGTATTCTCGGCAATGAAAGAAACTTCCACTCAATTAGTCTTGAAGGCGTTCCGACGCAGTGATCACGACTATTCAGAGACATGACCATTATATGGTAAAAAAACAAACCCCTTGCCCAACTCTGTTGAGCAACGTGCCTAATGCTCCGGTTAATGATGAATTAACATTTTTCATGAATGCAGTGTGCCCCGGTTTGAACGATTGTCATTTCCCGCGTCCGAGGAATAAGAATTATTCTGTGAAGGGGGAATTAAAGTGAAAGAGGAATTCGTGTTCAGGATGAGTATAGTAATGGAATGGGGGTATTACCAGTGTGAAAGATTTTGGATACGGATTGTTCCTCGGGACGTTGTCTCAAGGCTCGGGAAGGACTGTTGGAGGGGTAGTGACCAGGGAGTCGAGTGAAGTGTCGTTTTTGAAGCTGTTTTGGACGTAAATTAGATTTCCATACTCTCCTCGGTAGCTCCTAAAACTTCCATCATGCTCGCCTCCAAAGCTCTTCCAACTGGTTTTACAGTACTTTAAACTTGTTCAATAGCTCATCAAACTGGTTTCTGGTTTTTCGAGCCCTATCCAAACTGGTTCCTTAGCCAAACTGGCTCTATAGTTTTTCAAATTGGTATTTAGCTCCTCGAACAGGTTCCATAGCTCTCACCATTGTTATAGCTCCTAAAACTGGTTTTGTAGCTCTGCAAACCGGTTTTATAGCTTCAAGTAATATCATAGCTCTTCTCATGGTTTTATAGTACACTCCAAACCTGTTTTGTAGCATCTCACCGGCAGAACTTTAGATAGGAGACACCCCTCTTTTAAGATTTTTTTAAATTCACCCCTTCTCGCTATGAACTTGTGAAAACTCCTAAGTTGCTTCTCTGTTTTCGTTCGTACACTACCACTTTCCTAATCCATAAATAAAAGCGCTTCCAATGTCCAAAAAATATGACCGATCCCAACACTACTTTTGAATCTTTCATGTTCGAACCTTCCCTCGAACGGGCACAATTTCTCAATTACTTTTCACGAAGGGACGGGGAAATTGCAAGGTTCCCATTACATCTTTCAGCACGCCGAGCAGATTACGGGAAAGAAAAAAAAACACAAAATTATTAACCTCGACAGCGCACTTACAACAACCTATTGTCAACAACGGTATCACCCGATCTAACATATTCAAACAAAACCCGCTGACAGGAGAGTAATTTTCGAATTTACTCGGCTTAACAAAATGATCCAATTCGATTTTCCTATCAAGAAGGCCGAGTTACAACCTTTAACGAATTCAGTGTTCGGACATGATTGGCTGATATCATGAAAGCTTGTGTATTCTATTCGTAAAATAGCGTTCTTCGGGGGGAGGGTTTCTTTTTTTTACCAGGTTTTTCGCTCTTTTCCAGATAAAAACCCGTGTGTCAGCGGATAAATATTTAACACAATCGTCATTCGTCTTTGATATAGCCACCAGGTTGTCACTAGGCATCGCACCGCTCTTGGGGGAGACTTGACGCTGAATTTTTCATGATATTTCCCCTTCGTCCATTTCCTATAGGAGCTTCAATTTTTTACATGTCCACCCATTGGTTTTTTTTTTTCAAGGTAGCAACTCTCATAAAAACTGTCCGCACTTGTCCTTGTTACAATTCGGATAAAACAAATAGGCCCGCTGAAAAAATGCAAAAAATGGGAAACGATTTTTTTTCTTCTTTTTTACTGTCGATGGAGAACGAAAAAAATATGACGCTAACGACTGTCGACTTGAAAGGGTGTGTAAACATCGAGGTCTCACTACCCCTCAAATTCCCCCTTTTCCCTCTAGCGACTTTTCCAGAAGGATTGTGCATATTTGAAAAGGTTAGAATTATTATTGGCCCATCTCGGTAGGGACACCCCCTTTTTCGTTTCCAGTACGGTTCGCTAATAATATTATTCTCCTTTTTTTTTTCATCAATACAAAGGTTGATACAATTTTTTCCGCACGGGATTTTTTTTTCTCGGGATGCGGGAAGTTTTTTTTTAATTTTTTTTTTTTTTTGCCTCCCCGGAGTTTTTAGCGTTGTAACAAGTGAAAAAGAGAAGGGGGGGGGGGGGGGGGGGACCTCAGCTTTCAACCGTGGAGGATCGCTGCCTTCATAAATATTTCTCTTGAAGCTTCAAACTGATTGACCTCCCAGCTTTGAGCACTTCGAAGGACAAAAGCATGATTTTGGGTTCACGATTTCATTGATACCCAACTTCGCCAATTTGGACGTTGAAAAAATATAATTACAAAATGTATAAATTTGTGAACGTTTGTTTGATTTCACCACGTCGCCAATTACTTAAAAAACCTATTTTTAAAAAATCGAATACCTACTCTGGAATTTAATAATTTTTTATTGAGGAACTTCATCGTGCAATGCTTGAAGGTACGAACCCCATACACCCATTAATTGAGTTATAACTAAGCTCCACGTCTATAATTATCATAGTGTGAACATATAAAATAACCCAACTGATTGCCTCCTAAACAACCTTGTTTTCAATAAGACGCGATTAAATAAACCATCAATTCCGCCTAGCGGTAATTACAGGTTTTGAACAGCCGCCTTGATGAACTTTTCAATTAACAAAATGGGCTAAAACGGTACCCCGACGGGAAGGTTACGTCAAATGATGTTTTAATTTTACCCCGCCCCTTTTAATACCAATTCAGACGTATTCAATCGGCCATTTCAATATATAAACACCGCACGAAGTCGCCACCCCTGTAATCTGAGTCATATTAATATTGCCTAAATGACGGGACAGCCCGGATATATGAGCTCCGCTCGCTGATTATTTATCAAACCGTTTAATTACCATTTTATATTGACTAACCGATTAATATAATTTAAAATGCCGCTGGGTTGAAACGATGTTGATTAAATAGAGATTTATCAATATTGGAGATTAAAGTGCATTGCTGTGGATTTGATGGTCGAATCAACAAAGTACTTAATTTTCAACTCCAACCATATTTATGATTTATTTTCCTCGTGATTTGTCTTCCTTTTGAATACCTACGATGACAACGTCTGAAAACTTTAGGCTAAATCGCACTCAATCCGTTCTCAATTTTAGCTCCCATTGGGGGTAATAATTAACTCGGATAAAAAGATCTTTTCTCCTCTTCAAAAGAGACTATAATAATGTGGTGTGGCAACCGACACATGTTTGAAGAGAAACGAGATCAGGCTCGCCGAAAATGTTGAGTTGTTGTTTGTGAGTTAAGTTGATCGGATTGTTGAGTTTTTGACAAGAGTAAAGATCTTGGTCGGTCGTTAACAGTTTGTTATTTTACAATACCTTCAGATGATTTAACTAACTGAAAACTGTAGGTTTCTACACAATGAAACCTGGTGGTTTCTAAGAACGGGTTAGGTAGTGCTCAGTAAAAACCTGTTTGTGCTCAGCAGAACCGGACACTTCCAATAGATATATCTAAATATAATAAATAAATAAATTGAGATATATCTAAAAACCGCCATCTTCTGAGTAAAATCTGGTTTCTGCTCAGTGAAACGGAGATGGTGAGGTGCGGCTCAATCCCGTTTAATGATGGTGAGGCACACCGAGATATGGTGAGATGCGGCCGGGGTAATCCGGGAAATCAGCCCTTCAGCATGAGACACCATGAGGAGGTAGGCTGAATCGGGTCTCCCAAAAATGTTGTGCCTCGCGTCGAGACTTGCCAAAAATGGTCAAATCAGATGCAAGAAAAAAAAGACGTCCAAAAATATGTACCTATCTACTTTGAAAACGACACTAACTCGACTCGACAGCGCGTTCGAAATTGGTCGAAGCTGAATTCTGTGCTCCAATATGACATAATGACGGAAAATTTAATGGTGAATCAGGCGACCTCTCTAACGCATAATCCTTAATTTATCCTTAAGATTTAACTATTTGTTAGAAATTGAATCAAAATGTGAACCCGTTAAAATGAGACGTAATTGGTTTAGACTTTTGGCTTGGCACGAACTATATTTCAACCGAACTAGCTTTGAAAAGTGCGTTAAAGGTAAAAATATTCTATATAGTAAATTAAAGAGCATACAATTTTGCGTCGAGTGAGCTACCTTAGGGTTAAAATTGAGACAGCTGTAAGGGACTGGACTAAGATTGAACGGCAGCAAGATAAAGTAGGCCTACACCTATCGAGTATTGCCTTTGGACTACAATATTTTCCTAGGGCCTGAAGTTTCACGGAGGTAGAGGGGGCTGCATCTCACCATCACTCCCGGTCCGCGCCTCACCATCATTAAAAATGACAATCAACTAAGCCGGCCGCATCTCAGTGAAAACTGGCATCACTTCCCCAGAAGCCAGTTTCTGCTCACTAAAAACCGGCTCACAGAGGGGTAAACAGGCCTTAGAACGGATAAAACAACCTAAGAAAACGAACAGCCATATCGACTTGGGAATGGTCTAATCATTAGACCATTAGACCTACAATTATTATACGTAATTCAGGTCTAATAATAAAATAAATATTATTCTGAATGGAAAATTACTGTAGAGGAATGTGTTTGCTTATATGTATATAAAATTAATGTTTCATTACAAAATAATATTTAATTTATAATATTATTATGCATTTTGGAGAAAAAAAAATTACAAGAGAACGCGCTTTGCTCTCCGAAAATCTGAGGGGTTGTTTTCCGATTACAGGTATGCAATTGAAAGAAATTTTCGCCATCACATCAAGATTTTTTTTTTTTACAATTCAACAAGCGGCAAATTACCAAAAAATAATTTATTTCAGCAACCACAATTTAAAGAAAATTATCTCTCAATGAGAGATTTATTTTAAAGCAACTGATGACAAATAGGTAGTCACCGTTGCTATGAGGTGATGGGTTCTATGTGTCTTTCTCTTAGGCTCTTTTCTTTTTTTTAATAACGAAACTGCACATTGGAGTTTATTAGAATTGAAGCGCCTGCCTCGACCTAAATCAATAGTTGTTTTTCTCCAGTGAAATGAAATCAGTGTGAAACTGTTGAAATAAACTCACCTATTCACAAACTTTTTACTCTCTCTTTCACTTTTTTTTCTGAAGCAATTTTATCGCCGGGGGAGCTGTTGGCGGAGAGAGAAGCGCGAAGGAGCGAGAGAGACGAAAAAAAATGGAAGAGCATAAAATGTAGATCACTCGAGACATATAATATAGCCGTATATTTCACAAAGTTTTCCTTCCAGCGGGACTACCCCCCTCCCCCCTACCGCAAACCCCTTCATTCTCAACTTTTACTTCCACAACCATATTTTTATAACGGATGGCACTAGCGAAAGGGAAGGGGGGAAGCGAGAACGGTATATTTATTAAAATATATAGGCTTTTTGTTTTTAAAACATAGTTCCCTTTTCCCTTCTGGCCTACTTACGCCGCGGTTATATTCTCCCTCCTAAATCAAGCGGGTTCTCTTGAGGGCTGCGCAAAAAGTTATGCTGTTCAGGAAGAATTGTTTTTATTGTGTTATTTATTCGTGGAAGAGAAAAATTTATTTGGCCACAAAATTCTAGATATTTGAAAAATAAGGTCGTTTCAAAGTTATGGTTGCTATCTCTAACGACCGCCAACACTGCCTAGTAGTTCTAACCGGCTCGATAAACATCTATAAACATCTCTAGTCGGCGCTAACTATCCCTAAACCATCCTCCTCTATCCTCTAAAACCATCTCTAACTGCCTTCAACCATTCCTAAATGCCGTCAACCATGTAAAACCATCTCTAACCGTCTCCCGCCTCCCTAAAGGTCACTAACAATCATCCGAGATGTGACGCGGTTATTGTGCACTAACTTTTTTTTCATTCTCACACATAAAAAACTCTTTCATAAAGCTCACAGAAGCTAGAAGATTAATTCAGCAAATAAAAATTTAAAGTATGATTCATTAAAGAACGAAAAAAGAAGAAAAAAAAGTTGGCTTGTAATGTTGATAATATCAACGCTTATATTATAATCTCAAATTTGGCGAAAGCTCAATGTTTCGTTCCTCTATTTATATATCTAATTTCAATGCGCAAAATGCAATAGTGATATTGTATTTGCTCACTCAACTTTCTGCCCACTCGGCAATTGATTAACATCCCGACAATGAAAAACCATAAATAACCAAACGATTGTCTTCAGCAGCTCAGAAAATAAATTGCTAATTTAATTTCTATTGTGTCCTAATAAACCCTCCCTTTATGGCCGAGCGAAACCACCAAGCCAACTATAGAAATACGACAAAATAAAAGTTTTATATTCACCGGGCAACTTCAAACCCCTTTTGGATTACAACAGAGAAATAAACTTAAACAAACATCGAATTGGAACGAACCAATCCGCACAATTTAACATCGATCGAAAAATAAATAACTCGGCCACGTGGAAAGAATTCGTTCCCCTTGAAAGACTTTTTCGAAACATTTGTCAACGACACAAAAGGGAATTCGTCTTATTATTTTTTTCTCCTACTATTTTAATAAGTCTGAGTCATTCTATTTAAATGAAACGGTAGCCTGGAGTGATGAATGACTCGACCGTCTTCGAACGTCCCTTGAAATTAATGCACTTCCAACTTTGCCGGGTCTTCATAGTAATCGTCTTGGCCAATCAATCAGTATGCGTGTAAGAGATAAATCATGGAAGTGAATTACTATTGCTTTTATTGATGAGAGGTGCTTCATGATTTGTTTCAATGGTTGATTGCATTGGGAAGATGTCGAAGCTTGAGAAGATAATATCAGATATTATAAGATTCTTATAATATAAGATTATTACATTATAATATCTTCTAATATCTTATATTATCAAGAGGGCAGATGCGGAGAGTCGAATTCGTTTTGGGAGAAGGAGGCAGGCTTGTACCGTGGCGCTACGGGTGGACGTGGGGAGAACTACCGCTTCAAAGAGTTCACAAAATATGGTGGCTAACAACAAATCAATTCAAATATTATCAATGGGTTGTCACGAAAAGGTAAACAGTCTGTTGCAAATTAATCCCCGCAAAATTGCCAAAAGCAATATCTACTTCAATTTGCACCGTCTAGGAATATGACACTACCTCAATGAGAGTCAACTTCCTCATAACTTATTTAATGAACTCTTATGTAAATATAGTCGGGCCGGCCCTTTGAAGGAATATTATTGAGTGAACAAATAGGGGAGAATGACTCATTATTTACCGTGTCGCGATAAAACGCAAAATGCATTGAACGCCCCCGGGAAACATTAAAACTAACGTACCCCTACCTCTGGTATTTTAGTTTGAAGAGTTCCGCAAACACTGCCGACCATATTAGCCATATTATTTCTCAGGAACCGACATTGACGGCTTTCACGAACGGTAGAAGATTTATTTGATCACGTCGGGTTATGGTTTATTGGATTCTAGTGGATAGTATTTAGAAACATTGATATTTGAATTCAAATACTTCATTAGGGTTAGCAGAGCAATTCTGGGAGGTCGGCAATGTTCAGCGAATACGCAGTAGTTGCGAAGGCCAAGAATCGCGCTTGCGCCGAACGGTTGGGAATTATTACACTACGAACGCAGCTTATGTTTACTCCGTTAACAGAAAGGTAACCCTTGCCATGTGGAAAAGGCTTCCACCAGTCAGCTGCATTGTCCTAACCTTTTCGTGACTCACTACAGACACATTTGTGCGCATTTGCCCCATTAATGCAACGGGTGGATTTTATGGGTTTTGCTGGATTTTTGACATTAAATGTCAAATTTAATGTCAGTTTAGTAAATTTTACTCCGGATTGGTGGGGCAAATGCGGAATAATTTCTTCAATATCGGAAAGGAAAAATCGATTCACGACATCAGGGAAACCTATTTTCAAATCACACTAAAAATTACCTTCGATTCGATTTTTGAAAAAGAAAAAAAAAACGGAAATCGATTCCTGGATGCTCGGTGAACGGAGATTTCCGTCTGAATCGTCCGGAATAGATTTCCGTAGTTCTGCCGATATTTAGAACTGCCAGATGATAATATTTTGTGAAATCATATTGTGATCGTGAAATGTCGCGCATGCGCTTTTCATTTTCTCTGATCTCGAGGAAGTCGCTTCGATTGGACAAAATATCGTTCACAGAGAAGCTGAAGTTCTGGAAATCCCAACCTACATGAAAGTGGAGGGAGGATTTGAGTTCTTGCGTTCGTGTTCTGATTCAATTCCAAACGGCCGCAAGTGCTATGCGGAGCTCGCAATCGTAAGACTGTGAATAGTAATTTATCAAACTTCTATCACGTTTTCATTCAAATCCGTGCCAAAAATTAAAAATCTTGAAGAAATGTTCAGCATTCATCGCTTTGTAAAATTGATCAGTAATTCACATCCAAATCCCTTACGATTTAGGCTTTGATTGCCCCCATTTGAAACCCTCCAAAGGTAACTCGTAGGTTAGGAGAGAAATCTGCCTCATAATATGAGGCATCATGTTACAATATTATTGTAACATGATGTAACTGACAATAATTGTACCCGACAGCGAATATACGGTCGTAGGTTAACCTTTTTTTTTTTAGGTTGAACAGTTGGCTCCTGTTTGGGGTGTTAATGTGACTGACGCCTCGGAGGCCTCGAGGCGGGAGATCTAAAAATTTCGATCAGACTAAACACCGACCCCACTTGACCCGGGCACTTGAAACCCCAACGGAATAATCTCCGAGGAAGTGAACGACACATTGCACAGATAAATACTCTGAAGTTGGGCACTTGAAGAAAAATTAAGCGTTAATTGTGAGAAACACTTGAAACGGGCTTACAATGTTGGAGACATCAAGAGGTTTGGGGGATTTTGGGGAGTGTTTGAAGGTCAATTTGGAGTTTTCACCACTTTCACCACCTGAGTTACCGAGTGTTTAGTGCTAACATCCAGTTAAAAGGCACTACTTTGGGGATTAACCTTTGCGTTAAACCATCGATAACTCGGGTGGGGAAAGGTGGTGCTTCAGAGCATCGAAAAATGTCGACCTGAGGGATGCAGGTACGGATTACTGCTCAAATCAGCTTAATCTCATGCAGGACGCTAAAGACCTCAGCGGTTGTCATTTGCTCGACCAAAGTTTGACGAATAAATTATACCAGACGGCCAGGCCTATGTTTGTACTTACGTTTGTTCTCGCGGATGGGGAGAGGGGAGTTTGTTTGGACTTGCACGGTCCCCGAAGACATAGCGGACACAAACTAACCTAATGATGAGACGGGAGGTTTGCGCGGTTGATTTGTGCACCTCGGGTTGTTCCAGACGCCATTAGCGTTAGGTACTGCAAATTGGGCGTTTCGAACTCGATGGAACATAGAGATGGGCAACATTATATCGATAAAACGATAGTTTATTTTGACAGTACTTCGATATTTGGTATCGATATGTCGCTTAGTAATAAATCGAGATATTGGAATATCAAGATCCAATATATCGGATCTCATAGGAAGGGATATTACCGTCTAGTATTTAGATTTTATCTACATTAATATTGTCCCACTTCTGATATCGATTTATTTATATCAGAGTGAAGATTTTAAGAAAGAAAAAGATTCAATGAGCAAAGAAAATTGAACTTTTTAAACGAACTCCTTACATTCAACGCACACACATGGAGGAAATTGATCGTTCGATCGATCAAACAACAGAGGGAATACATTCTATTCCCAAATTCAATATATTGATGTGAGGAATATCAAAGCCAATGTTTGTTTTGTTTTTATTTTCATTTTTAAACATTCAACAGTAACTAATGAAAAGTTAAGAAAATATAATGATATTATATTATTATAATAATATAATATTCAAATATTATTAAATAATTTGAAATTTTCAGCGTTTTTAAATTTAATATTCAAATTTTGAATATTAAATTTTAAAATGCTGAAAATTTTACACTAGGGTGTATTATTCTTTGATATAGGTTACTTGTGCGTAAGTTTAATTCTGTGTAAATGAAACAAATTTTAGAAAAACAATTTTTTTTTCTTCAAAAATTTGCTTTAATCACATCCAAAATAATATATTAGGCATGATCGCAGAGTATATTATACTCTGCGATCATGCCTACTTAGCCTTTTGTTTTTTTGGAAAACCCCATTGGAAAAGCAAGCAAAACTAGATTTTAAATTGTGAAACAAAATGTGTAAGATGTTATGAATTGAGAACACGCTAAGAACGCTGCGATGAACACGATGTTCGAACGCTGTTATGAACTACAGCGTTCGAAGTCGGAAGTGACAGTAGCGAGAGAGCGAAATTCTTCAAAATGGCTCCACTGACATGGAGCCATAATATGACGTTCTTTTATTCTTTATGGCATTAAACACAATTTATATTTATGTTCATTCCCATTCCGTTATTATTTGCTTCCCCCAAAACTACCCCCGTAAAATAAAATCCCCCTAAAAAAAAAAAATAAATAAAAAAAACTCGAAAAAATTCCCCCCGAAATTTCCCCCTCTACAAAAAAGCCCCTAAATATGGGGGGGAAACCCCCGATTTGGCAACACTGGCCACTAGGATCAATGAGTGATAGTGATTGGGTGCGTAATTGATAAGACGATCATCTTCTTCTTCTACTTTTCTGTGTCCTGGTCACAGAGTAAGGTAGTAAAGACTGGTCCTGGTCCTTCGCAACATTATGGAAAGTCTGTTGGTTGGTGATGAGATGATCCATCACGTTTTAACAATGTGGAGGAACGTTTTGGCATTCTCTTCAGAAAAGGGAACGTTTTCACTTTCTCCCAATAGGGGACTGTACCCTTTAAAAGGGGACGTTTGGTCACCCTATTCATACCCCACTCTAATGGACCCCAAATGGAAAAGAAGATGTCATCAAGATAGTAGGATCAGTGTGAAATTACCATCTTTGAAGGCATTTTTTTGACAAGTTTGAGTAGAATATTTTATTTCAGTAATAACCAGGGTTGTGGTTGTGACGGTTGGGGGGTTTGATGTGGTGATAGGGGAGGCAGTAGATACGCAGGAAAGGTCTGTAATTGTAGCGTAGAGACTGACAGACACTCCCA
Organism: Pilophorus perplexus; assembly: GCA_955831195.1. Taxonomy (NCBI): domain Eukaryota; kingdom Metazoa; phylum Arthropoda; class Insecta; order Hemiptera; family Miridae; genus Pilophorus; species Pilophorus perplexus. Next base: position 10,908,927 of record OY037009.1, read on the forward strand.
CACACCCTCTCGTCACTGCGGGGAGAACAATAGGACTAAGCAAGGCAGCAAAGTGAGTACGAAACGCTGTCACAGGGTGTTGTGAGGAGGGGGTGTCGAGTGGGTAATAATGCCCCGGGTGGTTACTGTGGAAGGGTGTAAGCCCCCACTTGAGAAGCGCAGGATGCAGCACTTACTCCAATCGTCCTTCCAACCCTTCTGTATTCCTACCACCCCCTCGCATGCTCACCACAGGTAACCGCATTGCAACCTTCGCGTTTGATGTGCGTTCTATCGGCGTTCCGGGAGAAAGCCAACCATGCGACGCGAAAGGCGAGAGGTGACGTTTGTAACAGTCCTCAAACATAACCTACCCTCTAACAATTCACTCGCCAACAACACGTCGTCCGCCACCTTCCGAACAACACGTTCTGTTGACCCAACGAGCTAATTCCCCGCCGTAGAGTTAAAGTTGAGTATCCCTTCGGCCATACTGAAGTGTGTTTGAGAGGTTGGGGAAGCCTATTCAGAATGACAACGTAGAGAACATGGATAAATAATTTTATTACCTACTTATTATAATTATTATAATAAGTAGGTAATAAAAATTATCGGAATACTTCACTAAATGAAACGTATAAAAATGTTATACAATGTATTCTATTATAGTATAATTACATTATACGTTAGCTATGTCAAAACAAATAATGAGAAATGTACAAATGTATACAGGTGTATACAGAAATATATATACTATGTAGGATAAAAAAATGGAGAAAAAAGAAGTTAAGGAATAAACTAAATTTTGGCTTGAAATCTATACTATTAATAACAAGCCATCAATTGAATTGAATAGATGAGCGCAACCTTTTTGTTATTACGAGAGAAACTAAGAAACAGTAGGTATCTAGCGACCAAACTATGCCACACAGCACATCAAAAATATCCACGTGATGCTCATTACGTAAACAACTGCACCCTAACGACCGATGCTTAAGAAAACCTTATGCCGATCAGAGGTAACGAACGGCTCAGGCTGCAAAAATCGTTTTGGAGTCGTTGGAATCAGCCTAAAAAGCTCATTCCATAGACCCTTGTACCAACGAAATCGGACAAAAACTTTCGTCCCCCTATTGAGGCCTCCTTAGTTACACATCAGAGATAAACAACTTTCGTCGTGAAGTACCTCCCGAAAACCGATGAAAGGGATGAGGGAGGAAAAATCAAGGTAGCCTATAACCACCCCACGAACTCGCTGATCACAATGAGACCACCCTCATGAAAATCTGTTGAGCCGCTCGGGCGTGATGCTCTGTACACAAACAAACAAACAAAAAAACAAAAAAAAAAAAACATACATGTCGAGGAGGTGAGCGCACCTTTCCATTTTTTGTAAAAAGGTTGCGCTAAAAATGGATGCCTGTATCTTATGAGTGAAGCATGCATTTTTGATTGGTGATAGGCGGGAATTTGATACTTCACCAAGAGGAACGGGTCAACAAGCGTTACTAAAATGGGTTGCTATGTGTGTTTGCATGGGTGATAGGTGATGGACGGGAAGTTGATATTTCGTGCGAAGCACGGGTGTCCCGCCTAGGGTACGTGGGTAGTTATTCGAAGATCGTCAACAGGTGGGTACAAGTTTCTTCTTCGAGCCATTGATTTGAGATCGTTTGATTCTTCACGACAAGAATCGGGTCAACAAGCGTTGTTTTTAAGAAAAATCACGAGTTGACGGGTTGCTACGGGTGTTCCAAGTGAATCAAGGGTTGCATTATTGATAGGGAGGGGGTTTTGCGGAATAACGAATTTCTTTCCTGCTCATCCCAGAGCGCTAACATTTGGTACGGGGACAACTTCTTGAGGATCAATTCAGGTAAACCTACACGGACAGGTAATTTTACCCTCTCTTATTATACGGGCCTTCGATTCGAAATACATAGTTTGATACTTCACGAAGACGCGTTCTGAGTGAAGGATGGATGCATTATTGAATGAGAATTTGATATTTCGTGCGAAGCACGGGTGTCCCAGCTAGTTTTAATTAAAAATGGATTTTAATACATACCAATTTGAATAAAAAATAAGTAAAAACATTCTTTATGAATAGGTACATATTTATAAATATGTAGGAACTTATTAAGAAAGATTTTTATTTAAAATTTTTAATCTAATAAAAGAAATAACAAATAGCCAAAACTAAGTTATAGGTAATTACATAATAAGAGCAACATGAACAGCAACAAACGTTGAATCAAAAATTGGCATCAAAAGTAATAGACTGAAAAACACCAAGTAAATTGGGAGCAAATAGAATCTATCTCATAGTTGATAATGATTTTGACCGTTTGTATGAATGAATGTGAGTGTCTTGCGTCAAATAAGACGATGAATATTCCTCCTAACGCCAGGGCCTAACGGAATGAACAAAAATGATAGCAGTCAGAAAAGTTCGAAATGTTGGGGACCTGAACAACAGACATTAAAAACTCTAGGAAGGATTTGCACCCAAAAGCTACTCTAGAAAGGATTAGGGCTACAGGAGAGCTTATACGAAGGGTTTCGTTTCCTTGAACGATTTTAGTGTCGTTTTCGAAGTAGAATCCATTAGGTCAAGATCCCAAGAGGCCAAATATTTTCCGAGTAATTTATGACGCATAATCCATTTTTCGAGGTCCCACATCTTTCCTTTTTCAAAAAAAAAAAAAAAAAAAAAAAAAAATTGCTTACACAGCATTAATTTTGCACAAGTAACCAAGGTACATCAAACAATAATAAACCCTTGTGTAGAATTTGAGGCGTTTTTTTTCTTTACGTGAGGCTCCGACGATAGGAGAATAATATTCGATGAATCGATGAATGAGCCGATGTTTCAAGAATATATTATATTCTTGAAACTTCGGCTCATTCATCGACTTATCTGAAGAAACCACATTGGGAATTTAACTTTCCACCCACGCAACGAATTATTTATACCTAATGAGAAAAAATAAATAAATAATAATATGTTTTGTTGAAAATTTAATTGCAGAGCCGTAGCCCTAAGTTATTATGCCTAAAAGCATTGATGGGCTTGGCGTTAAAAAGCCTTTTAAAAAAGGGCATTTCGAGATTGTTGAGCGGGGTGGGGTGGGGGGTGGGGGATTAAGACGGTGTAATTGACACCCATCGCATCGGCGGTTTTGCCTCTGACAATTTAATAGTTCATTTCGAACACTCTCGTCTCCTAGACGTCCATTAAGAGAATACATATTCCCACTGGAAAGGGCCGTAGAATACGTCGAGAATCTCATACAAGGTTGGCACGGACTCGTTCGCAATTCCCCTCCTCCCCCGCAATTACTCCCGGCTTTTCTTACGAATTTCGTTCCTTATTGGAGAATTATTTAAATATCTGCACGCGAGTTTTCGCCTCCTTCCTAAGGCTCTTACATTTGCATATTAATTACTGTTAACAACTCAACTTCAACCCCCATCCTTCATCTTCAAGCCCCTCGTCATAAACTCCGACCGCACTTATTCTCGCCGCTCCTTCGGAATAATTTACATTTTCAGTATAATTTTTTTTTCTTACTCCTTCTGTTATTACTTTTACAAATAAGAAACGCGGGTAATTGCTACAAATTACTTCGTCCGTCCGTTTCACGGCCCGCAAAAGTCGTAAATTCAAAAGATAAAACAACTGTGTCGCCGCCGAGTTGAGGTTTTTCTCGCACGGCCAAACAATTTAACTTCCGCAGAAAGGCCATGAAGGTGGTACAGTTTTTTTCGTAAATTTTGAAGATGGCGGAAATTCCAAATTTTGTTAAAATCTCTTGCGAAATTGATGAAAATTAGGCCCGCTAAAGAAAAACAAAACCTGCGGAGCTATTTTAATAACTTAATGCGAACTGCTTTCCCCAGACTGGCCTGAGCGCAATCGTAAAAAACCGCTGGCGGGAAAACCTCATCTAAAATTAATGCCATGAATAAATAAGCGAGTTTCTTTTGTTCTTGTTGGATTATAAAAATTGCCATTTTCCCGTGGAAGTCCTGCTCCCGTTCCGAAAGTTCATTAACGTGAAATGAGATAGGGGTACAGGGTTTTGCGGAAGGGTAGATTGAAGGTGGTACTTTGAAAAAAAAAAAACTTTGGAAAAAGTGGGGAGAGAGATGTTTTTAATGAGTTACAACGCATTATTAATGCATTAAAAAAAGAAAAAAAAGAAAACAAATAACAGAGTGCGCCAAGTCACGAAGAACGCGTTATTTTTTCCGAAGTGGCACAAAAAAGGTGAATCCAATCAGCTTGATGTGAAAAATTAATTCGTTAACTACTTAAGTATCATAATTATAATTGAATTTTGCAAGCACCCTGGACCCTGGATGCTTTTTGCTTAGAGCCTAAGACCGAAATTAAAGAAACAAGGAAGATCGGTAGGTAAGACAAGTGAGGATGCCGAACTAGTGGTCTAACCAATATTTATGTGATACTCCCGCGTCTCCCTCCCGGACTAACGCTTTTGGGCAGTTAGGTCACGGCTAAAGCATGTTCCATGCTAAAAGAAAAACACATTCAGAGTGTTAAAAATGAAAGTTGGGAGGATCTCGGAAAATCCTGAAAAATAATACCAACCTAACAAACTAGAACGCTTCCCAGTCTGGAAACTTCTGACTCAAATTGAGCCCTATGAACCTGTGCAAAGTCAAATAATAACTTTCAGTTAGGAGGAAGAAAATTAGTCGTAAACAAGTCGGTAACTCGCTGGGATGTGCGAATTTAAAAAAAATCTCCGCAATCTCTACGGTGGATAAAAGAGATTTGGTGGGGGATTGGCGAGGGATATGAAAAAAAAAAAAAAAAACCAGACATGAATCTTTTGATGAGTATGAATCGTTATTGAGGGAGTTCATAATTTTTGGGAGGTAAACTGGGGAGAACAATTTTTTTTTTTTTTTTGTTCTTGTTAATTTTGGAAGTATCTCTACACCGCTGTATGTTGCACCCCGTGGCAACGCGATTGCGGCCCATTAGGTGATTTCAATCATTGCGAGCGAGAACCCCCACCTTGTCTGAAATGCCCCTTTCGGGGCGTGAACGGTATATAATAGACGTTTGAAAAGCATAGACGTGAATACTCGAGTCGAGCAGTATGAAATGAACTATTAACTCGTCCATAGGTGAGGGGATTTTGATGGACGTCGAAACGTTTCGCCCGTAAATGCCGAGTTTCGAGTGGGGAGGTCCTCTTATGAATACTATTCATCTGCGCGCCACTCTGAACGACCACTCCGCCTAGAAACTGCCAATAATCCCATTTTATCAACATTTTAACTGTTGTTGAGTTGTTGTTTTCAGTCCACGCGGAATTTTGAACGGCAACCATAAAATTCGCCACTATCAAATCCTTTTTTTTTTTTAAAGTCCCCGCTTGATTTTCAACATAAAATTCCTCCGTAAAAAGGCAACTTCTGGCCATTTTACGATCTTTGGTCATCACATAATTCTTACAAGAATTACAAAAACATCTAATCACCATAAAAAATACTCGATACGCCAGTCCACCCCCGCCCGTTCAACCCTGGCCTACCCAACAACTCGCTTCCCAACGTTTGTCACACTTTTTCCTCAAAGCGATACAGGATGGTTTTTTGAAAACCCTATTTCAAATTCGGATTCTTCGTTAAGAAAAAAAAAAATGCTGCAAATTTTACACAAGGGTTTATTCTTTGATATAGGTTACTTGTGCAAAAATTAATTCTGTGTCAATAAAAAAATAGCTATGTTTGAAAAACAAAAGTAAATCAGACTTATTTTATGGGGGACCTCGTAAAATGTCCTCAAAGACATCCATCACCATCATCGAGTACACCGATAAACCTAAATCCATCCCTATCCATAATCACACCGAGGTCCTCAGGCGTCCATAATCACTCAGAAAATATTTGACCTCCTGGGATCCTTCTAAAATCCCATTTGTAGCCTCATGAAAGACCAATAGATCCCCACGGTGAAATCGAATCGTTCTGGGACCCCCACAAATGGATTCTACGTCCAAAAATACTTTAAAAACGACACCTAATTCGACCCCATAGCCGAAATCTTTCAAAAAAGCCCTCATGTATGTACGTAGCCATCCCCTTTTAAGTCCCACAGAGCCCCAAGGATTTGGGCAATCGGGCCGAAAACCTTGCGGGCACAACTAGACGGTAAACCGAGTAGTAGTAAGTGGGGCACTTGAGGACACTTTCCAAAACCGCCGACCGTCGATCCTCCCAGGCCAGTCTCGAGAAAAGTCGGTGAAGTAATTTTTAAATAATTTTCCAAATTTGTGTAAACACGTTAAAATTTTGTTGTACGTGGACACGGTACATGAAATGAAACATGACACATTGTGGACCTCATGTGTACCACCATGGGCAATTCAGTCGGAGCGTTGATCTGTCTGGTTCGAATCCGGGGGCCGAACACTAATGTTTGACCAAAAGTCAATCACGTGTTGTAATACTTTATATTATAAGAATACGTTCTTCCCCAAAATCATAATGGAATACGAGAACCTTGCATGTAAAAAATGGTGCGGTGTGTGTGACATTGATGTGGACAAGTCGAATTTTCTGCGGCACGAGCGTACTATTTCTCACACTCGTAATTTATTGAGGAAAGTTGAAGATTTATTGTCGAAATTTAAGTCAAATCGACGAGACGACAAAGCAGAATTACAAGGATTATTGGCTAAATTTATAATCATAAATTCCTCGAGGAATCGTGACAGTGTAGTTCAGTGTGTAGACATCGAGAGGGGAAACCAACATTGACGAGCAGCCGTTTTCGAACATGTATAATATACATGTATAATATATATTATATAAGATACTTATTACGAATTGCAATGCCACAAGAAGAAATATCTCGCGAGGAAGCTCTCAAGCTCGATAAGCTTGTAGAAGATTTGAAAGCTAAATTTAGAAAAGCGCAGCGAATGAATCGAGAATACGAAAATCTTAGAGAAAAAGAATACAAACCCATTACGAAGGCTATCCAAGGTTTAATAGAAAAAGAGGGTGGTAACGATTATTCACCTGTAACTTCCGCTATTGAAAATCTAGAGAAAAGCGTAAAAACTCAGCTAGCTCCATTTCAAAGAGCGCTCACCTATTTACCACATACGAAATTCGGTGACGATGATGATTACGTTAACGAATCTGACAGTAGTGTAAAAACAGTATTATTTAATTCAGAGGTTGAGGGACAGAGTACACCTAAGAAAGTGGTACAGCCAGAATCGCAAACGGTTTCTGATGCACCCCCCTCAGGAGTTCCTGATGAGAGTAAATTATTTGGCACACCTCACGTGAAAAACTCTCAAGATATGGTGTTAGGCCCTCTCGCTACAAAATATCTGCCGAGAGTAAATGATTCTGTGTTCGGGCTTTATTACAACGACACTCAACGATCGTACATGGTTGGGAATCAAACAGTTCGTTTCGATAAAGACGATTTCATTATAGGTGAACACAGATACTTGGGAACTCCGGGGTTGTGGAGACTATTAACTTACAAAAAAGCTCCCGAGGAAGAATGGTACTCACAGGAAGACAAAGAAAACTATAGAAAAATCCTTATCGACACGGACTCTATGTATCAGAATAATAATAGTTCCAGTAGCAAACCAAAATCCAGCAAAGGAGATAAATGGGTGTCACTCGTTGAGCCTATATGGAAAGAATACACTGGTAAGAATAACAAAGATGTGGGGTCAACGTCAAAAGGATCGGGAGTCTTGGAGTATAACGATAACACTATTGAATACAAGTACATTGATAATTTAAACGAACTACTCACGCGAATGTGTTACATTTCCAGTCAAGAAAAAGCGGGGAACAATAACTTCCACAACGAAAAAATAGCTATTCTAAATTTCTTCCACGACAAACTGGAACAGATAATTGACACCCCAAAAGCGATGGAGTACATGATTCGTTTCGTTTCGTCCATGCCGACCAAGTTTTTGAAAGACGACAAAATAGGCTCGGGATTATTTAACACGATACTTAAGAATATCCCTTTCGAAATGCACGCTGCCGGGTATAATTTTCTAGGACCGGGTACCAATCTTGATGAACGTTTAAAAAGAGGAGACGTTGGAGTGAATAAACTCGATGAAGCTGCGAAAGAACACGATATTTTCTACAGGGATCACCAGAAGACATCTGATAGACACCTAGCCGATAAGGTTTTACAAGAGAAATCGTGGGAAAGGGTTAAATCCTCCGATGCTGATCTCAATGAACGTTTTTGGGCATTCAACACTGCTGCAGCAATGCAAATAAAACGTACCTTTGGAATGGGGTTAGTAGAACCGAAACTAAAATTCCATCTATAATATAAGAGAGTATCTTCATAATGAGTTCCATACCTATGAATGTAACGTTGTCTGAGGGGCAACGAGCCAAATTACGTGCAGCTTTCAAACAGAGAAATGGCGTGACTATTCAACTGAATCAAGAGCAGTTGAGACGAACTGGTGGGAGAGACGTTGTTGCTGTGAGCCAAAAACAAATGAACGAAATAACCAAGGCTCGAGCTTTGGGGAAAGGTTATAGATTGAGTTTATCGTCAAACCAATTGAAAGACAATTACAAAGGTGGATTTTTACCACTCGTGTTTGCCGGCCTGGCCGCATTCGGTTCACTGCTTGGTGGTGCCTCTGCAGTGGCGAATTCAGTCATTGATTATAAGGATAGGAAAAATAAATTGGAAGAGGTTGTAAGACATAATAAAGTGATAGAAAATAAGAGTGGAGGCCGTGTTGTTAAAAAACGCTCTGCAAAAACTAATAAAAAAAAACCATGTTCCACGTTAAAAAAGAAAAAAAATTCCATGCCCTAAGTAATATCGACGTTAACCACGTTGCTCTATCGAAACTCAAAATTGAGAATTTCAGAGGAGTGTTTATGCGAGATTCACTGCCAACAATGCCGAACACGGTTGAGTGTGGAGTCGTCAACCTCGGAGCCATGAATACACGAGGTTCACACTGGGTTTGTTATTATGTAAACGAAACAGGAAAAAAATATTATTTCGACTCATACGGAGATGCGAAACCACCACAGGAATTGATTTCATATTTGGGAGGAAAGGGGTTATATTACAATGAGAGTAGAATTCAGGAATATACCGATCCTCCGATATGTGGGCATTTGTGCCTCGTTGTTTTATTCTTCCTCTCTAATGAGAACGAGTCTCTAGAAAATGTGTTGAGGCGTCTCGAAAATGACAAATATTTCTGGGTAGGGATGTTTTAAGCTGCTAGATAATTTATTGTTTTTTTTTTTTTGGTTTTTTGTTTTATATATATATAAGAGAGAGAATATATTCTAACAAGGATAAGAGAGAACATAAACAACAATGGCAGCCGAAGTTTTTCGAAAATATATGCAATCCATTGACCGTTCAGAGTACAAAAATTTCTACCCAATCAGTACTCAGAATTTGAACGCCCCTAACAAGAAAACCGATTTCAACATTGATTATGGCGATGGTTTTTCAATGGCCAAATTTCAGTTCTTCATTTCTGGCACGTTGAAGAAAGCTGACGGAACTGAGTACAAAGACGCAGAAAATGTGAAACTTACAGACAACTTCGTCCCACACCTTTTTTCAAAGATTGAAGTCAAGAAACACAACTACTTATTGGACGAAGTAGAATACCCAGGAATCACTAGCACGGTGAAAAGCATAGTGTCCTACGAGAGTTCCGACGAGAATGCGCTTAAAAACAACGGTTTCATCATCACAAAAAACAATAAAAATACGTTCTTTGTGTGCGGAAATCTTTCCCATTTAGGCCTAGGGTTTTTCGACGACGTTAAAATACCTATTTACAAAGGAGGATTCATCATTTCATTCATCAGGTGTGAAGACACTCACAGCGTTTTCAGATGGAAATCACTGAAGAAAGATGGATCGTTGGAGGTGTTAGATAACTCAACACTGCCAGCCGAAGGCAAAGTGACTATTGAAGAGTTCATAATTAGAGTGCCGATGCTCGAGTTCAAACCCACAGCAAAAATAGCTCTTGTGAAAGATTTGTCGGACTTGCAAACAGTGAATTTTCATTTCAGGCGATGGCAGTGTATTCAGAAGCCTGGTCTCAGTGGAAGTACATGCAACTTCGACTTAACCAATATTTTTAGAAACGTAGCAAGTCCCACATTCGTGATGGTTGCTTTTCAAACAGCAGCAGATCAACAAAATGATTCGTCCTTGTTTAACGCGGCGAACGTCAAAAACATTCGAGTTCATATTAACGATAGTGTCTATCCGGAAGAACTGGAAAACCTGAATTTAGCGGAGGGAAATCACGTTATTGCGTATGAGATGTACAAGGACTTCAAAAAAGTTTACACTGATAATGATCATATGTTGTACGATCCTACAACTTTCATACAGAAAAAATGTGTTTACGTAATTGACACCAGTAAACAGCCAGATAATATGTCCAACTCACGCTCTAACATTCGAGTTGCTGTGGATTTTGCGCATAATGTACCTACAGATACCATGATGTATGTTGTCATTGTATCTCACACTACGTTGTCATACGATATTATAAATAACATTATTAAAGAAAATTAATGAATCAAAAACATCCTAAAACTAACAAAAAAACTAACAAAAAATAAAAACACTTTTTTTTATCCTTAGTTCTAATATACCTTTATTATAAGAGAGAAGAAAGGTTTCAAAACATTGACACGAAGATGTTGCGAATAACGATCCTTTCGTTCATACTGTGTTTATCTAAGGCACAAGAGCCGACAGATCCTATCCATTATTTACAACAGTTCGGGTATCTGGCAAATAATAATGATTCTTTGGAAGATAGCGATGTTGTTAGAGACGCTTATACATTATTTCAAGAAACATATAATTTAACCGTTGATGGCAAATTGAACGAAGAAACGCGAATGTTGATGGAAAAACCTCGTTGCGGAAATGCCGAAAAATTCGAATTAGCGAGTTTACAGCAAAAGTGGAGAGATAATATGATTTCCTGGCATTTATATAATTATGTAGAGCGGAAAAAAGTAGTCGAAAAAGCATTTGCCGTGTGGGCTAAACACGCTAATCTAACGTTTGTGCGTAAATCGATCAATCCCAATATTGCCATCTCGTTCGGAGGAGCCAAACATTTGTGTGTGAGGGAACAAAGAAATTGTCAAACGGATTTGGATGGCGAGAAGGGGGGTGTGTTAGCTCACGCTTTCTTCCCAAATGTGAAGTCTAATTCTGTTGAAATTCATCTCGATGAAACAGAGGATTGGGAGGTCGATATGGTTGTACCGTCTTCGAAAAAGTCATCACTCTTTACCGTTCTCGTCCACGAAATAGGCCACACGTTAGGGTTAGAACACGATACTGAACACCGAGAGTCAGTCATGTATCCCTACTACAGCATTCCTGCATCTCTAACCAACCTCGATGACTTTGATATAACAGATTTCGATATCAGGAGAATACAATATCTGTACGGTAAAAGAGAAGAAAAACCCCCTCCCACGCCAGTCAACCCTGATATTCCTACTAGGGAACCGAGCAAGAAACTCGCGCTATGTGAAATGTCAAATAAAATTCACACGTACTTGATAGTGAACAAAAATCTGTACATTTTCTACCAGAAAAAGGCATGGATCATTAGCTTGATAGATTCCTTGCGGTCGGACGATGATTTAGAAAATCCTGTAGAGATAACTTCATTTCTCCAATTTCTCCCTGACGATTTCACCTACGTCCGCGCAATTTACCAAAGACCCAACACAGACATTGTCCTCATTGATAACTCCGATCACGTGTACTTGATTAGGTTTCCCTCCCTCGATTTGATTAGCAAACAACGATTGGATACATTTTTGGGGTACCAAACGAAGAAAGTCAACGCGGCCTTCACTACAAATTCCGGACGCTCCTTCATCATTAGCAATGATGCTTATATTAGTGTGGGTTCTGATTGCAACTTTAAGGCAGAATACAGGGGGTTTGTGTACAATGTATTCAACTTGTTTCCGAAAACTATCAAAGGGGCTTTCAAGTTCACAAACGGTAAACTGTACTTCATTTCAGACGATCATGTTATTGAATACAACGAATTCACTGGTGGTATCGAGCGAACAATTACTCATGACGAACTATTCAAATTATTAAACATTGTATGTACCAAACGAACAATTTTACACCAGTTGCAAACGCTTGTATCCAACCTGGTCAGTTAATTGGGTCTCGGAACCCGGATCCGAATACAGCAGTCATGGAAAATATAGACATCGTATTGTTTTGCCAGTTTGAAGGTCTGTCCGAAACGGTTAGACCTTTCGACAACGATCACATCTCTAAAATCGCTAAGATGTCAAGATATACATTTTTTTGTATGTCAACTCTTTGTACGATTGTATATGATTCGTCTTTCAAAAGATAAGAGAGAGAGAGAGAAGCAGGACCATGAAACTGTTCAAAATAGTTGGTTCAGCAGACGAAAAAATGTCATTACGTTTAGAGCATCCGATACATTTGGATCATAATAAAGATTATTCGATTGGACTGATTGGACTTTACGGAAGGCATTGTGTACAAAATATTTCGAAAACAATACACTTTGTTCTTCATGTGAAGGACCCAACAAAAGGACCATATGGGGATATTCGAAAGTGTTCCATTTTGAGTGGAAACTATTCTATCGAGCAAATTGAGAAAGTTATCATGGACAACGTGAAACTTCATTTTCCACAAGCTATTAAACAAGACGAGGAAAGACTGTATTTCATTCGTGTAGATCCCTTTACTCAAAAAGTTGAATTCAAACTACCAGTCGATATAAATTTATTCCCCGATTTCACCGATGACTCTATGAATATCGGTTATTTCTTAGGATTTGTACCAAAGCAATCGGTTTATTTTCTTTCCAATCAAATCCACCTGGCCCAGTTCCTACCCAAGTTGATTCCGTACACTGTTATAGAAATTCACTGTAATCTTGTGGAACCGACAATAACCAACCACGATTGGTTGCCCCACTCTCATCAAGAAACGGATTTATTGTACGTGTTTTCCCCCAATTACCAACGATTCGGCTCACACATAGCCTTGAAACCGAATCTCATCAATTATGTACCAATAAATAAGAGTATTAGAACCATTCAAAACCTAATACTCGAATTGAAAAACGAAGAAGGAAAAGAACTCAACTTTGGGGGCGAAAACTTGATTGTATATTTGAAGTTGCACGAAGATGACCACCGTTCCTAAAAACGGAGCACTCATTTACTGTTTTAAGTGCAAGAAAAAAACCAAAAATATTAACGTTTCTGAGGTTCAGTCTGAGAACGGTTCCTGGAGACTTGCGGCTCAATGCGGGACTTGTAAATCACGAAAAAGTAAGTTCCTCAGGAGTGGTTGGAAAAACGACGATTCACAAGACGTTCAGCCTCCTCGAAGTTACGATAGTAGGAGAGCCGAAGCTATTGAACTGTACAAACCAGTGATAGAAAAATTTCAAAAACGTAGAATCGTGACTTTAGGAATCGACGACATGTGGGCCGCTGATTTGATCGTGATGTCTAATTACACGGATGAAAATGATGGGTACAAATACATGCTCAACGTTATTGATTCCTTCTCAAAATATGGTTGGAGCGAACCGTTGAAAAAGAAGGATGGTGTAACTGTGGCAAAAGCTTTCGAAAAAATCGTGACAAAAGCAAAAAAAATCGGCCATTCACCCCCCAATCTTTTACACTGTGACAAAGGTTTGGAATTCAGGAACAAGGATTTCAGGTCAGTACTGACAAAATACAATATCAAAATGTATCACACCGAGAATATGGAAAAATCTAGCTTGGTTGAACGTTGGAACAGAACGTTGAACGGTAAAATGAAACTTCGATTTTACCTTAATCAAAATTTTAGGTGGATCGATATTTTGCAGGAACTGGTGAGGGAGTATAACGAAGACGATGTTCATAGAACGATCCAAATGAGCCCTGCTGACGTAACTAAAAAAGACGAAGAATATATCTTGACGAGATTGGCTCCTAAACCTCTACCAAACGGGCGTAGGGGTGTGAGGAAGTCAGATGTCAAAGTGGGGGACCGCGTGAGAATCACGCAAGCCAAAAAAACATTCGGAAACAAGTATTCGAGTAATTGGACGAAAGAAGTGTTTATAGTAGATAAAATTCGTTTCACACAACCAATAACATACAAACTGAGAGCAGTGGATGGCGAAGAAATCGTGGGTTCATTTTACAGACAGGAGATAATGAAGACTATTTTTTGATGCAAGTATCTACACATTATGTAAGAAGGAAGAATGGATCGCCAGAAAAAAACAGTTACCAAGAGAAAGAAGCGCTACGTTGTCACTGCTTACAGTGGAGGAGATTTGTTGGAGCATGGTGAGAAGAAATTTCCCGATGTTATAAGGGGGGTTATTATAGGTTCGAGCAACTGCGGGAAGACTACATTATTAATGAACTTTATCTATAAGGACTGGCTGAAGTTCGAGAACTTGTACATTTTCAGTAAATCCTTGAACCAACCGTTGTACAGAAAATTATCAGAACGTTACGCTCTCGTTGAACATGAACTCGGCCGCCAAATATGCTTCTTTTTTGATAGATGTGACGATGTACTCTCCGTTGATGAGTGCGCCCCTAATTCATTGATAGTTTTTGATGATTGTCTCCTCGAAAATCAGAAAGAAATCAAAAATTATTTTACGAGAGGCCGTCACAAGAAAATATCGTGTATTTATCTGTCTCAGTGCTACAACTTGGTTGATAGACAGGTGATTCGAAATAACATAAATATGGTTTTCGTTTTTCCGCAGAACAAGCACTACCTGAAAAATATCTTCAACGATTATGTAGGAAGCGATATGACTCTAGCTCAATTCTCCGAGCTATGCGAAAAATGTTGGAAAAAGGACTACGGTTTCGTAACGATTAATCTAACGAAAAAAAATAATTTCGGTAAATACTCTTGTCAATTGGACGAGCTTTCTTTATCATAGAACACCGGCACCGTTCGTTCATCGTTAATGGCATCGGTTGTTTTTTTTTAACGTTCGTTCAACGATCATTTAACGATCATTTAACATTGGTTGGTCGTTAATGGCATCGGTTGTTTTTTTTGTGTTTTAACGTTCGTTCAACGATCATTTAACGATCATTTAACGTTGGGTTGATCGTTAATGGCATCGGTTGTTTTTTTTTTGTTTTTTAAAGTTCGTTCATCGATCATTTAACGTTCGTTCATCGATCATTTAACGTTTATTTATGATTCAATAGTAGTACCTACCGATAACGCCGTGAGAATGATTTTTCATGCCTCAACTCTGAGACTTCCAGAAGCTCGAGATTCATCCCTCAATACCCCCACGGAAGTGTGTCTATTATTTCGCTATTAACTCCTGTTTTTACGATTCTCCTTTTATCATATACAAATTTGAATTCTTTCTGTATCACTTTATTGTCCAAAGTTTTGTTCTTTTTGTTGCGGGTGATCATATTATACGTTAGGTTTATTTTTTGTTCCAGATTGTTCTCTATGAGTTCTTGCATCGTTTTTCTATTTAAAAGTTGAGAGTTTTCGTGATTCAGAGTGAATCCCTTCACCTTTGTCACTCCTTTACCGTTGTTGAGTAGGTATGAATAGCTTTTTGGACCGGTTGAAACCCATTCAGTGATGTGGATATTTTTCCCCAATTCATCCGTCCATTCTCCCAACATGCACCCTGTTTTCACATCACAAGTGCCATCGTCAATGTAGACTATGCTGTCGGTATCGTAATAAGCTACTCTGCCCCCTAATCTATCCAACATGTCATAAAGTCTCAGTCGAGCATTGGATGTAGTGAAAGCAGCTATGAAAACGTTAGTCGAGAAACTGTTTTCCACGTATTGATTTAGATATTTGTAGGTTACTTGCACCATGTTATCATTTAGAAATATACACGAACCAATTTCCAATCTATCGTCTAAAAGTAATTCGTACCACCTTTTTACATCTTTGACGTATTCCGTTTGTGACAAGTTCAACCTTTGTCCAAACTTTCCCCACAATGAATTCAAACATATCTTTGCAACGGCTCTTTTTCCAGGATTGGGTTTTATATTTTCGGGTAGTAAATCTATATCGAGGCATTGTTTTACAGCTAAGATATAATCTTCCACAGTAGCGAAATCGCCTTCCCAAGGGCTCGTTTCTAACTTGATTTTCATAAAGTCCTTGACGTATCCTTTGAAGAGATTTTTACTCTTTTCTTTGAAATGCCAAACTTCGTAGATGTCGATTATTTTGTACCCTTTCTCGATCGCTTTGTTCACTTCGTCTGTTGTCCATGTGCCTATCACAGCTCTTTCCTCTTCAGTGTGTTCGCAGCGGTAGGATTTCTCGTCCAAACATTTTTCACACAACACAAATAACAATTTTTCGCGTTTTATGGGTAGCACGGGATGGTATAAACCCTTCGGAGCCACTATTTTACATTTCACGAACCCATACCACTTCGTATCATGGGTTGTGGGGTTTTTAATTTTTTCTGGATGGCCAATTGGATAGAAATCAAAGTATTGTACTGTGGGATACAAACTACAAACGTCGATGTATTTGAGTTTTTTATTTTGTACCTTCAACTTTGTTGCGTTCGTTCTACCTCCGTAAAAAGCCTCTCTCGGTTTTAATGGTTCAATTACCGATCTGTTCTTTTTCACAGCAGTTTTATAGTTTTTGGTTTTTACCCATTCACACTCCCACATTTCAACTAGAGTGTAGCCAGCATCGTTGATTTGTTTATCGCGTTCTTTCGTTTTCTCGTACAAATCACCCATTGATTCTCTTTTTACATTATTAATAGTGTCTTCGCTGAAACACTTGGGACAACCGTGCCAAAAGCAACCGTGATATTGGTAAACGGTGTTTGTGGACTTATCAAACCCATCAACTTTGGCTCCACAAATGGTTATCTCACCACCATTCAAAGCATGTTGAACATTTTTAAATGTATTTAACCACGTGATTGAACCAATGCTAAACATTTCCTTCCTATCTTCTTTGATCGAGGCGATAGTATTGTATTTCAAGTATTTAGACCTGTAGATAGCCATGCATACACTCGCAATCGTTATGTATTGGAAGGGGTCAATATTAGCGATTTCTAAAAACTCTTTTCTCAACTCCAAACAACCTCTCCTCAAAATGTCCACATCGGACTCACAATATTCCTTCAGTTCCTTTTGAAAATCGAAAACGTAATTTTCATCCACGTTTTGTTCATACCATTCTAAGAACTTTTTCCTTTCTTCGGGTTTCATCGCGTTAGGTCTGTAGTATTCGATATCCGGAATTGGACCAACATACTTTTGATTTTTTGCAGTGTTGAAAAAGTGGGGGAAGTAACCTTTTTTAATTTCTTTTAAACCAAAAGTTTTTGGAAAAGCTGAGAGGGGAGAAGCTACGAAATTGGAACTATCAATCACCTTAATTATTTTATTGACTTCCAACAGCATCAATTTGCTACCCGAATAAATCGTGTAAGGTTTCAGGGTGTTTTCTACGCAGTATTTCAATATAAAGTGAGAATCGTATCCTTTGGCATTATGTGCTATGGCTGTGAAACCCTTGTGTTTCTTTGAAATCAACCATTCACAAAATCCGACGTTTGTTTTGAAGACGTGTTTGGTTCCATCCGAGTAGCTAGCCACAACCAAATTCGCTTCATGAACACCACTCTCCTGATTCGCTTCATAATCAAAGAAGATGTACTTTTCAGTATACGTGCATTCGCTTAATTTCTTTGTTGATCGGCCATTACAAATGCACTCTTTCAAACAGATCCCACCTTTTTGTTTTTTTGGTGCCATATGACATTTGTGTTCAGCGATATTTTCAAATTTTTGTTTACAATTTCTGCATTCCCCAAAACCACATGTATGCTCTATGGATCGTTTGCAAATTTTATTACAAACAACACATTTATAAGCCGTTTCACAAACATGGGTGTGGTTGTCCAAACACTGTTGGTTGTAACAATAGCGGTTACATGTTTGGCAATATATTTTCATTTTCTCCCGTTTGTCATGTTGTTTTTGAAAGCAGAGAGTGCAAACGTTTTTATTTTTGGTTGTTTTACATGTATGCGATCCTTTATTTTTGTAGGGAGTATCGCAAAGATGACAATAATAGGACGAACCGAAGAAACCTGTCATACTGTTAATTACATCAAAATGATTCCCATCTTTGTACAGATATATTTTAGTTTCGTTTTCGCTCCCCTCATAAATGACAGTATTGAAATTTTCGGCACAAATTACTTTTATTTGAATGTCCAGTAATTCTTCTACGTTTCGAATGTCATCCAACGTGAAACCTTCTTCGTTATAAGACTCCAATATTTCGCAAAGCTCCTTGGCAAGTACTGTCTGAATGTGTCTACCCTTCCTAACACATATTATTTCGTTCGGGACCAAGTTTCTTCCTAGAATAGTTGATGTATGATAGGTCAAAGCAACGATAATAGCACGCGGGCAACACAAGTTGTCGGTATTTTTTATCCGAGTAATACTCTGCTTGGTATATTTGTCTTCTTTCAAGTTCAAAATTTTTCCACGTGTTGCTCCACGAGGTATATTAGTGATCCGAATATGAAACGTCATATCACTCACCTCTATTGATTCGTTTGATGACAAAATATTTTGAATGTGATCAATCAACACTGTAGCGCTTTGTCTAGAAATTATACCGCCCCTTGTGTTTGTATGCAACGACGCGGAAATATCGTGATAGAATTCTGGATGTTGGGCAACCACATTAATTCGGTCTCCAGGTCTGTAATTAGCACTTTGTGCAGCCTGTTGCAGCATGCCAAAGATTGCATTTTCTACGTTCATACCCCGTGACAAGTGAATTTGGTACGTGTATTCCGTTGTATTAAATCGTCTAATATATCTATTACTAACTTGATCGATAACGAATGGAGAAGGTCGTTCTTCGCGAGGACCCGTAAAGAGATCATCATCAAAATTCATTTCATTGAGGAAAGTGTCTCTGAGAATCTGGTTTTGGGGTTTCAAAATGGCATCGATCAATTCAGATTTTCTGACTCGGCTTTGAATCTGTATAAGGTTTTCTTTAGCAAGTTTCCTGAGTTCTTTGATCGTCAACTTCTTTAGATCATCTTCCTTAAAGAATACGTTTTTTATTTTGTCAATAACTTTGATCAGTTTATCCTTCTTCAAACGGCTCACTCCTTTCAAGTTGTATTGTTTTGCTAGGGCTTTCAACTCTGTCAAATTCGGTTGTGTGTTTTGCCCCATCACAGCCGATCTTTGTGTCGTTTCATTCGCCCCTGTTGACTTCAAATGTTTTTGACTTCGCTGATGTCGAGCCCAGAATCTTTCAGTAATTGTCACGTTACAAGAGGAGCAAAACTTTGTGTTTGGCTGATTGAGTTGACTACTTTCCTGAAATGGTTTTGGCCCCAAAATGGCTAAAACTCTATTTGCATCATCCTGTACTTTTCTAATAGGGGCTGTAAATAATGGCTGTTCAGGCTGAGGCGTTACTTCTGCAACGGCTTGGGCGACACAATTTCGTGACAGAGTGCCAATATGTGACTTGGGATTTTTTTTGTTTTTATTTGCAACATTAATTGCGTGTTTTTTACTCGAGATATGTCGTTTGAATTGACTGGCACTAAATCTTTCATCACATGCTTCACAAAATTTGTTGCGAGGAATATATTTTTTTTCGCCGTCGTGAGAAGGACGATTGTTTCCGCTAGGG
Source organism: Pilophorus perplexus (assembly GCA_955831195.1). Lineage (NCBI taxonomy): Eukaryota > Metazoa > Arthropoda > Insecta > Hemiptera > Miridae > Pilophorus > Pilophorus perplexus. Next base: position 10,928,728 of record OY037009.1, read on the forward strand.
CCAGGTCTTGAAGTGTTGTTCGACATACCGTGTTTCTTATATACTCTAGAAATCGACGGTCAATCGACGGTTGAGTGGTGTCTCTTATATACTCGGGGAATCGATGGTCCGGCGACGAGTGCTAACGGGTATCTGACTGGAACCCGCGTTAGCACTCCTATATATAACTTCAGCGTCTGGTCATGCACGCGAGAAGGAGTTGCATTGCACAATATTGCGTAATCCGCGGATTCCCCACCGTTGGAGTGGAGGGGCCTCGTTGTGGTCCTCCCGGTGAATGAGTCATCACATTTAGTGGTTTGGCGGAATGTTTTGTTTACGAAAGTAGTTCATTAGGTGTATAATTGTAGGGTTACGACGATGTAAAAATGGCGTACAAACTCGTACCGAACGAATGGAAAATTAAATGGAACGAGTTGGTGGCTTCGAGACCCCATCTTGAAACGCCTCCGAATTGGCAAACGGTGTAGCACCGACACTAGGCTTAAACACCGACCGCCTTGAAATCTTCCAACAAATCAGCTGCCGATTATCTTATATACATGTTCGAAAACGGCTGCTCGTCAATGTTGGTTTCCCCTCTCGATGTCTACACACTGAACTACACTGTCACGATTCCTCGAGGAATTTATGATTATAAATTTAGCCAATAATCCTTGTAATTCTGCTTTGTCGTCTCGTCGATTTGACTTAAATTTCGACAATAAATCTTCAACTTTCCTCAATAAATTACGAGTGTGAGAAATAGTACGCTCGTGCCGCAGAAAATTCGACTTGTCCACATCAATGTCACACACACCGCACCATTTTTTACATGCAAGGTTCTCGTATTCCATTATGATTTTGGGGAAGAACGTATTCTTATAATATAAAGTATTACAACACGTGATTGACTTTTGGTCAAACATTAGTGTTCGGCCCCCGGATTCGAACCAGACAGATCAACGCTCCGACTGAATTGCCCATGGTGGTACACATGAGGTCCACAATGTGTCATGTTTCATTTCATGTACCGTGTCCACGTACAACAAAATTTTAACGTGTTTACACAAATTTGGAAAATTATTTAAAAATTACTTCACCGACTTTTCTCGAGACTGGCCTGGGAGGATCGACGGTCGGCGGTTTTGGAAAGTGTCCTCAAGTGCCCCACTTACTACTCCGAGTATTTTGTCAAATTTTCAGATTTAAAAAATTCCTACTGCCCAAAACGGCTCGGACGGCGGACGGACATTCGGACTATAGACCTCTTGAAACGGATAATGTATATAATAGTTTCTTCTGCTTCATAAAGTTCATATAAATAGGAAAGGATGCATATAGTGGGGTACTTTGACTTTTTTCACTTATTCATTTGTTTTACTGAAAAAAATAATCATTAGTCAACCAAAATCGTACTAATTATAGGTGAGATGTTAGGCTAGATGCCATGAAAATTTGGATTCATTTGAAGCATAATTGTGGGGGTTGTGGAACTCGAACCTCCAAGTACCCCACTTTACCCAACTCTCCCCTGTTACAACACGTGATTGACTTTTGGTCAAACATTGGTGTTTGGTCCCGGATTTGAACCAGGCTGATCATGATCAGCGCTGCAGAGCTCTGACGCCTTATTATATTAGTCAACCTGTCCCCTAATGAAGCTAATTTATGGAGGTTTCATACAATGTATACCTATTTACTCGCTAAGACAAATTTTTCCTTTTTTTTTTTTTTTTTTTTTTTTTCAAAAATTTCCGACCGCTAGAAGTACCTACTCCAGAATCAAGATGGCATGGTCTGTGTCATTTTCCTCCTCCTCCTCGCGTTGGAGCTTTAATGCAGCTGACCAGGGGACAACCCCTATTTGGCTCCGCCAGCCACCCCCTCCTCGTTCCACCCAGGCAGGCCAGTCGTCCTTGCCTTTTAAAAAAACACCAGAACAGTTACTGGACTTCAGCTTAACAGTTCCTTCAAAGAGTGACAATAATTGTTACTACACCTAGAGACCTGTCAACTTTTGATCACATTGATCAATGATGTCATCAATGCCATTAACATAAGGCGCTCTCAACTGCTTTTTCGCGTCTTTTCACTACTAAAATTGTCAAGAATATAAAAACATAGTCTACGTTTGAAATATTTGCTTCCCTTTAAATGATTTTCCATAAGAAAATTTTCCCATTTGAGGATTTAGCCTACAAATTAGCATTTAAAAAAGAAAAATCCAATCTCCTCTATGCAGCGTGGGGGCCGTTCGAAATAAACATATCGCCATAATGACAAGCTCCCAAGCAAAAAAAAAAAAAAAAAAAAAAAAAAAAACCTTAGGTTGTGAAACCACGAGAGGAAAAAAAGCTTTGTTCATCGCGAGACAGTCAATCTTTACAGGGAATACCCAAGAAGGGTGGGGGGTTTGATATCGAATAAGGTATTGGAATTTCACCGCGGACTGACCACGTAACAAACATGTTATTCTCTCCTGTGAAAAGTCCGTGTTTTTCTGTCCCGTCAACACGTGGAGTGACGGTTTGTTGACGGACGTCCAACAGGCGGATGGGGTGTCCATTTTCCCTTTCAAATGACGATTCATTTAAATAAGGGGAAATGACAGTTGCCTTTAATGGGAGAATCTTACCGCGCTCGAGAGGTGAACGGGAAATTCGGAGCTTACCTGAAAAAAAAAGAGAGAAAAAAATTATGATAATCATACGTGTTGTCAGTCACTTACAGATATAAACAACATAGGCTTCAAGTCCAGTTCAATCTCCAAAGACTTGAAACCCCAGAACCGTACTTTCATCTCAATCATTTTTCAATTGTTAAAAACGTCCATATCTCGCTCAACTTATCGCTATAAACTTTTTAACCGCTGCAAACTTTCTTGAATTCTTTTTTTCTTCTGAAAACTTAAATTATGCTGTTTTCTCGGCAGTTTAATTTTTTTCTTGCTATTTTTCTATAATCATAAGAAAACAAATTAAACGAGCTGCGCTGTCTCTGAAATAACTTTTTATAGGTCGGTTCCTCCTTATAATATGCCACCCAAGACGAAATACTGGCAGAAAGGAAGGGGGACTTTTAAAAAGTGTTTCCTCGGGAGAAGGACACACTAAGTTGTTTTATTTCATATTTTATAACTTGGGGTATGTTCTCAATTTCCCTCTACTGTCAGTAATGAGTTTTTTCCCGTCCACTTTTTTTTAGTCGTCGTTTCCTTTTGTTTTCGTTGCTAGGAGGTGGTGATTACGGAGATGGTGAAGTGATGAAAGTTGGGCGTAAAAAATTCACAACAAAATTTGTTTTCCAATTAATGGAAAAACGAGGCGGTTTGGACTGTGTAATAGTGTGTATTATAATTTGAAGTTATTAATAAAATAAATAAATGACGAGATCAAGAAAAACATGAAAAAACCGCTGCAAATTTGACACAAGGGTTCATTCTTTGATAAAGGTTACTTGATAGAAAATGTGTCAATAAAAATATTTTTGAGAAAAAAAAAAATCTGTACATTGTTCGAACAGATGTGGGACCTCGAAAAATGGATTATGCGTCCAAAATTACTAGGGAAATATTTGACCTCCTGGGATCCTCCTAAAATCCCATTCGTAGCCCCCATGAAAGCCCCATAATAATATTATATTATATCCCTACGATGGAATCGGATGGTTTTGGCTTCTAAAATGGATTGTACGTTCCAAAATACTTCGAAAACGACCCACCACTCGATATCGTAGCCGGAAACCTTCAAATATCCCTCCCGCAGCCCCACAGAGCTCCAAGGGTTTTAGTGATGAGGCAGAAAAGCTTGCGGGCACAATTAGAAGAAGAACCAAGAATTTGTTAAATATTTCCCGCAAAAAAAAAAAAAGCCTGTATGTCGGTTCGTTTGCCAGCCACTGAAAGCTCTCAAGAACACGAAGGCTTGATCAAAGAAATGAAGATGGCCAACGAGAATGCCCTCGGGAGGAACACAATGTTGGTGGAAGATAGCAGCAACGACGAAGAACGAGTCCTCAGAGTCGATCAGACTAAGCCAGGGCCTGAGATGAAAGAACCTCCAGTCGCGGCAGATCACTGGGACACCAGCAGGTCTCCATGACTGAGAAGGTACGAGAATCCATCCCACTGAGGCCGGTGCAGCCATCAAATCGCTAATTGTTGAAGTGGTAGTGGATGTATACATGAACTAAATGAAGAGGAAGAGATAATTATGCGAAGAGCCTCCAGCAAGTCATTCTGTACAAAAATTGCCGTGCGAAGTCTGGAAAGACATCAAATGAGGAAGGTTACTTCGTCAATGCAAAACCCAAATCCTCGATCATCCCCTCAGGAGTCAAAATGGATTGGTGGCCTTCTAGACCATTAGATCCCTGTCTTCCTGGGCGGTCCTCCCTGGCCCATGCGGGAATAATGTTGGCAAAGCGCTTCGGTATATAATATTATTTTCGGTCTATTGATTTCCGTTTAAAAAATCACATGATTGAAAGTTCAGTTGGCCTTTCGAATTCGGAAGTGTAAATTCCATAAGTTGATAACCACCACCACTCCCAAAAACAACAACAGAAAAAAAAGAAGACGAGCATCGTGAATACGTAGAAGAACAAAGATAACAACATAAACGACGAGATCAAGGAGATAAATGAAAAAAAATAAGGAAAAAAAAATCACGAAATGGAAAAAGCCTAATTGATCCGATTTTATGAACTAAATCGTGCTGTATTCGCTTCAATCTTCACCATCTTTTGACTGCTACACTGTGGGCTGGTTTCTCATTACGGATGTAGTTGGTGGTAACTGTGCTCGTAGCGTTTTCATTAAAATCCGATTGGAGGTTTATCGGAGGCAGGGGGATCATTAAAATCAGAAATTGATTGACTTGCGAGGAGGTGGTATGAGAAACCGGCCGGATGGGTGGAACGATAAAACCGTATGTGGGGGCAAAACCTTGCCGGTACAAGCCACACGTCGGAAACGATATTGTGTACCTGGCACCTGCTAATACGGCAATTACACAGACCTTTCGCTAATCACTCGCGGAATTGGTAGAGAGACGAAGGTGGTGTTTGGAAGCCTTTAATGGAACCCGGGGGGTGGAGTTCTACTAGTTCTGATGTGGATTGTTAAACGAAAACAGGTAGATTTTCCGTGGAAAAGGGGGAGAAGCGTACGGCCAGTGACTATAGCGCCCCCTGGGTTTTAACGCCCCTTCTCGCGTTGTTCTCCGAGCGGAATTAAACCCCCTGAAACACGGGGATGCAGATTAAGCTTCCCCGGATTGAAGCCTACGGGATAGTTGGACATTTCTATGTGATAATAGGATATGTACTGCACCCCTCCTCATCGGGCCTGAACTGATCCTGGGCTAACAAATCCACTTTGAAACTTAGCAAATTGTGTGTTGGTTGTTAGCAATCAAGTTCGGCTCCCTAACATACTAGCATCCCAGATTCGTTAATGGGTGAGATCATGGCTGTGCGCCACTATCAAGCCCAATTGTGAATCAGCCACCTTTCCCAACTCGAATTCGTATAAATGGCATTTAGGAGACAGCATAGTTGCAACGTTATCCACGCACTGCAGTGAGTAGGCTCCTGCCAGAACTAATGTGGCGCGCGTGATGGCGCAGTCTGACTCCCTTGAACAGGCTTTGTGACTATTCTTAAAGCTGGTGTTTGGTTTTCCCCGGAATACTCCCAACTATTTCGTGTGCCTCGAGACTGGTGTCGACCCAATGTTCATGTGCTCGGTACATCGTGGCTGCCAGGTACATTTTTACAGTGTCTAGGATGCTGGACCATTGGCTGCTGTACTTCGTGGCGCAACATCTGAAGAGGGGAAGGGGTGGTCGAGGATGCTTGGGAACCTGGATGGTAACCACTGAGCATTGTGGGGGATCCCGAGGATCTGAATACTTGGGCTGCCCAAATGGTGGACCACGTGGATCGACATTACAAGGGCACGTGCTACGCAGTCCCGAAACCCCATGTAGCAATGCGTGATCCTGATGTCAGGCCGGTATAGGTGGGGATCACCCATTATGGTGCACTGGTTACAATAAATTATTCTGTCTAAATTAACATGTTTTCCATTCTATTTTGTAGCCAGAACTAAACTCAAAGGAAAATCCCTTTTCACTTTTCTACTGAACCCGAACTAAGCCCCGAATAAGTTTCTCCTCCACGATATCTGGATGTTCTTCCGTCCGCCCACAGAGGGCTCCCCGAGTTTCCAAAATACGCCCTCTGGTGTTAGTTGTCAAACCGCTTTATTTAAACGGGGTTTCCGGAGACCGAGAACGGGCCTGCGGTATATAATAAACACGAACTTCTCGGCGAGGCCCCCAGAAGGACTTGGTGCAAAGTTAGGCGCCACTTTGTTGACATGTGGTCAGAAACAGCGTAGAGGGAGACGCAAGTTATCTTCCCCTTTGACTCTATGTGAAAATTCCTCAAAAATGATTTCGCCAAATGCTCAATTTTCCGTCTCGTTCAACCCCTCAATCGCAAACTTGTCACCGATTAACAAATCGAAAGACACTCCAACGTATTTTCCTCACTCTCGTCAACACTATAATTTTACTTGGTTATTTTTTTTCCTTTCTCCCGAAAAGAAAACAAAAGTTGGGCGTGATATTAAAGCGTCGTCTCCACTTTACATTTTTCTACCGCAGTATTTTTCCTGTTTTCAAAAATAACGAGATTTACGATCCGATATGTTTACGTCACGAATCCATTCAGAGTTTTTTTCCTTCCTCGTCTGCTTTTCAACGCCGTAAATCACTCACTGTGAGAAGGCGAAGGGGGAGAGATTGAAAATATTTATTTTAGCTCAAATAGGGTTCTAAATATATTTCAGGGGCGTTTTCATTGCACGAAATCTCCGCGACAAAAAAATGTTTCATACAGTGTCCTTTTAACAATGACCAAGAGGCAATAGAAGAGTGAAGGTGGCAAGAAGGCAACGCACGTCCAGAACAAAGATGGCACAGAGGAAATAGAAGTTCAAGAGACAAAAGATGGCAAGAATCAATAGATTTGAAGGAGAACAACGATGGCTGTGAAGGCGAAGAGATAATGAATGGCAAGTGACTAAAGATGACATTATTCAAAACACGCCAAGGAGAAAAAATTGGGATGATAGCAAAGATGCAATAGATGTTCAAGAGACCAAAGATGGCAAAAAGGCAATAGACAGGCAACAGGCAACCAAAGAAGGCAAAAAGGCCACAGAAACAATCAAACCGAATGGTGAAAAGGCCATAGACGTCGGAAGCTCATAATAGCAACGATGAAGAGGCTATGGACGAGCTATGCTCTTTAACTACTTTGCTACAGCCAGGGCCTGCAGTTCCCTTTAACTGTGGTGTGTTTCTATCTTCTAGATGGTGGTTTTAAATAAAGCGATCCTTGGCCCAGAAGACCGTTGAACTATTGGTTTATTATTCTTGTAACCTTTGACATTGTACGTTTCAGGACTTGTGGATTTCAAAAATCAAATGTCCGTCCGCAGTGCTCTGATCAGGCTGATTTGGGCAGAAAGTTTTTTTTTTTTTTTTTAATCTGAAATTTTGACAAAATACCTCTGTGGAGCTAAAAAGGGGCTACCGGAGGGGTTTTCAAAGGTTTTTGGCTACCGTGCCGAGCTAGGTGTCGTTTTCAAAGTATTTTTGGGCGTAGAATCCATTTTTTGGGTTCCTCTATCGTCCCAACAAAGTATCGATTTTTTTTCCAAAGTTTAAATTTCCCTGTCACATCTTCCAACACAAGCGGCAGCGAGAACATGGAAGTAGTGCCTTTGAAAATCCGCCCTTCACACCACACAATTTTAAATTCCAATAAAATTGAATGTATCCTCTGGTTGGATCCCCTTACTTTTCAACCTCGAACGAACAACCTAATATATTCCGAATATACATATATATTTATTCAAAATGGTGATCTGCAGTTTAAAAAGGAAGGAAAGGTAGTTACGTCAACGCCATTTCAATAAAATCATAAGCAATGAGATTTTGTCTGATGGAAGAGGGGGAGGGGGTCGCTGTTCCCGTGGAATCGTAAAAATCCGCCCTTGCTCGCAGTAAATGCTATATGGCCCAACAGTCGCTGTCGTTAAACTTTTTATTAATAACACGATAAAATTTATAGTGGCTCTACCCCTCATTGATGGGGGACGCCTTCCATCGGGGTTTCTCGTTTGGCGACATTGTCCCCCCAGTGTACCTTCGGGTTTCCACCGTTTTTGTTATCGACGACGACGGAAAGTTGGGGGGGGGGGGGGGGTGACGTGAGACGGGGGAGGAGTGTTCTGGAGGGAAACAATCTTCCTTTTCAACGCGAATTCCTTTCGAGCTCCCGAGTCGAGTCGGCTCGTAAAAAAAAAAAAAAAAGATTCGATGGCAACTGAGGTTTTCAATGGGGGCCGTCATGGACGCGGCGAACAATTCAGATCCGAGACTAGTAGACGCAATATTTATTAAAATGTAGGCGATGGCTTCCGAATAAAATCACAATTCCGAGGGAGAACGGGTAAACCCCTCATACAGTTGAAAACGAAGCAAATTTTTACACAAGGATTTATGATCACATTTTACAAAGGCTTAATCATTCTTTTAAGTAAATTTAACAAAAATCATTGAACAAACAAACAAAAATCAATATTTTGTTTCGGTGAACTCCTGCAGAAATTTAATTCCGAGTATAAAACTTCTTCTTTTTTTAATAAAAAATAAATAAAAAACTTACTTGTATGGATTTAGACACGTAAAAGACCCCGAAAATGGATTCTTGAGTAAATTGTACAAAAAATAATTTTTTACAATAATTTAAGAATTTTACAATAATTATTAGTCTACATAAAAAAATTTAAAAAATAATAACTATTTTTTTAAACGCTGCAATATTTACCTACACAAGGGTTCATTACTCCTGCAGAAATTGGATTCTGCCAATAATAATAATAATAAGGCTGGGTTTCTCGACTGCTAGGCTCAGAACTACGTTGTGGCCCGTTGTGATCCCACAACGTAATAATAATAATATTATTAATTTATATTATATTCAATATATTATATTACTTTAAAAAATTCGAAATTAAAAAAAAAAAAAAAAAAAAGATTTAGTAGTACCTAGTGTTTGGTACCTAGTGTTTGGAAAGGCACAGACCCCAATGGATTTTGTCCCCCATTACCCTTTTTGGAAATTTGACTCCCATTCCCCACGAACCCGGGGACAAAAAATGAAGAATTTCTCGAACTTGAATGATAACCTACCCTGGAACGACCATCTGCATCCTCCAGCCCACGCGGCGAGGACAAGGACGTGCCGCTGAAAAATATCGATTGCGTTAAAATAACCAAACAAACTAAAACGTTCAATGCTTCTGTTTCGAATTTTATTTTATCACCTACATCCGAAAGGCATTAAGCCTCTTTTATGCGTCCGATAAATTGAGTAACGACTGATATGATGAGAACATTTTTCTCAAACCCCCTCTCATTGTTTCCAACACCGAAAAATTCACCTTCAACTCTCTTCAAAACACAATAATCCCGCTTTGATCATAACAAGAAATTTCTTCAAATTTGTTTCTTCCTTTTTTACGTCATATCACAAAAGGACGAATTTTGAAGCGAACCAAAAATTAGATATTTAATATTCTACTACCGTCGGTTGTTTAAACAAGCCCGTAAATCGCTTTCTCGAAACGCAAACCGTCAAGGGGAGATATATTTTTCGAAATCAAAACCCCTGGATTTGCATTATAAACCACCGGAGCCGGAACAAAGTCCATCATCGCCTCGGGGGACTTGCCTCTTAATTGATTGGTCTTCCTCCAAGTCTCTTCATGAATCCTTTAATGATTTCGATCAATCCCAATTTGAATTCAAAACGTGAAAATTCCGCGGTTCGTAATTTATGAGCGACGGTTTCAAAAGACTCCGCAACAAAACAATAAACCGTTAAATATAAATCACCTTTCGAAAAGATTGTACGAGCCGAAGGAGGGGACGGAACGAAGAGTCGGAGAACTGAAAAGTCATAAATAAAGAAATAAATTGGTAATTTCATATATATAAAGGACCATTTATAATTTTTATTTCTTATTGATATAGAGATAGGGGGGACGGATGATGTATTTATTTGTCGGGGTTGAGATTAGGTGGCAGAGCACGAACCGCCTTAGGGTGCCTGTAGGATGTTCACCTGGTGAGGGCGCCTGTATTGACATCATGATCAAGCAAACACACGAGAGAATCAAACGGGCTTTCACAAATTGAATTCAATAAATTTAAATCTTGAATAACGCGTAAAATATGAAATTTAGATCGTAGAGAAGCGTGTTTTATGTATAGTAATCCTCGTGCGTTGTGAACTTTTCGGTTCCAGTAAATAATACAAACGTACAAATGAGGGGGAGATTTGTAATTTGTACAGGTAGGAAATGTGGGCTGAGCAATCTTTTGTCGAAACTGAATTTTCAGAGGTGGTGGAGAGGGTTCTATTTACTATGTTGACGCGGTCGGGCGAATGAAGAGGTGTATGGTTTGAATTGAAGTGTTCCTGAAGGGGTGTCGGAGGGGTGGGGAGGCTTGAAACTCCGAAATAATACGAGCCATGTAAATGAGAGGGATAGGATGATTCCAATACTCATGCAAATTGACATTTTACGCAATTATAATCATGTGAGAGACGGGGAAAAGGAGGGTTGGGGGGTTGGTACACCTGTGTGCGCGTAGGCGTGAGGACCATTACGTTCCCCCGGCAGGGAGAGAGCACGGCGCTTCACTGATTGCCAATCACAACCCCTCCCAGCCATTCCAGTCCCTACACTACCAAGTAGTCTGTACTGCCTCATCTAGACGTGGGTGTTTGGAAAGTTTTAGTTGTGTAGGTTGAAATAACCAAACCATCCACAATCGGACGGCCCTTGGATGGTGTTAGGGTTCTACGGGTGTCGAAGGTAACGAAGCTGCTGACGCAGAAGAGAAGGCTCAGTGTGTCTCTGAACATAGAGAGAAAGCGCAGAGCTGGGCAGACCAGACTGCTCACCATATTTTCCAGATCATGAGCTGGGGAGAGGCTCATTCGGAAGAGAAGTGATATGCAATAGGTTGCTGACCTGGGCAGGCCTTTGCTCTTGCTTCTTCTGGCATAATCTCTGCAAGACATTGAACGTTGAAGATTTTCTTAGCAATGATGAACTGGACTTGGCAGAACCCAACCCAAGAAGGGCCTGGATCCTACGGCCTAGGGTAACCAACGGCGGACGCAGAAAAGAAAGGGGTAAACAAATACATCCTGGTTTGTGGGGGACTAAAAGGTTTCCATTGAATGAAATCAAGGCAAAAGAGGGAGTACTGAACTGGGCACGCGAGACAGCTGATCATATTCAACAGATCAAGAGCTGAAGATGCTCATTCTAAAGAGGAGCGGTATACCACTGGGCATCATCAGACCCCCCGATCATAAGTCGAAAACCAGCAGAAATTGGAGGGTCGTCTTGATTGTCCAAATGCGCCACCCTCACAGAGACATCGACTGTCAAGGTGATGCCCTTATGGCTCTAATTGAAGGCGGTGGTCCGGCCTTAGTTTGCGTAAATGCTGATTTTGTGGAGGGGAATTTATAATTCATCAGGAGGGCGCCTAGTTTCATCCTGTAAACACATCGGCCGGGAAGTACGAGGACATGTGGTGCCGCTAGAATAATACGTCCGAAACCCCGTATCCATTAGGACATCCCTTCTACTACTTATCTATTAATAACAAAACAAGGTTAGGGAAAGTGAAGCGAGGCGGGGACTAGGAAACTATGTTGGGAATTATACATCACAACATCCGAATCCTCCCCGCCATTCGTGCAAGTTCAAACCTGCACGACCCCCCCCCCCCCCCCCCCCCTCTCCACAAACACCGCTTGTCACAGTTGAAATGAGGAACCGATTCGAAGCCCTTTCAACCTCCCAGATCACCGCCAGATCGTGGGGGAGTTTCTGAACCGATCGTTAGTAACATTGATGTAATTTGTAATAGTAAACTTCCCTTTCTATTCTGACCAAAGCCGGCCCAACCTGCATTCAAGTGTGTATCGGCTCCCGGCTTTCAAACGGAATCCCGATTGGAACCACAATCGTCCACACTGACAGCGTGGAAAATCTAATTAGACAAACGTCATCTGGCTCTATTCAAATGAAACTTGAACTACCTGATTAGCGAATAAACAATATACCACGTGGCCCTTCAAGCAGAATTACGCTGCAAATTAGGTAAGCCAAAATACACCGATCATTAAATGTTCAAATTTAGTCAAAAGTAGGGAGATCAAATAATGGAGAAGGTAACTAGAAGAACAATGAGGATGAAGGCAGTAACAATGGGGGAAAATGAGAAGATGGAGAAGAAGACAATTCGTGAAAAAAAGTATTCGTAAAAAAGTAAAAAATTAGAAAAAAAAAACGTATACCATCCAGGAGGACAACACACGACAATTACACAAAGCACAGAAATACAAATAATACTGAAATGATCATAGAACTGTACATGAGCGTCAATGAATAATGCATTCCATGAAAGCAATGAGAAAGCAAGCAAAAAATCAAGAACATGTTGAGTGATATTCAAAATAATAATGAGGAAGAAACGGACATGGAGAAAATTAAATATTAAAAATTAAAAATGAGCAGGCATTGAAAACACTACAACTTCTTAAACAAGAAACATGGGAAGAGCTTCTACTCAGAAAAGATATGTGAGGAGGATAAGTGTATTAAAAAATGCCATAATACGATCATGAAAGGCAATCACAGTTCCTGTTTGATTTGGAGAAAATTCGAAGTCAAAAATTGGGTAGTATTCAAAAACTAAGCAGTTAATATAAAAAGAACACGAGGAGAGCTTCGATTGAGATAAGAGAAATAAGAATGGCAAAACTTCAAAAAAAAAAGATTGGGGAAAACCCTAAATACAATGATGAAAGCCAAGAAGAGGAATGGAGAAAATCCAAAATCAGAAAGATCTCTAAAACTACTGGAACAAGAAACATGAGCCTGATGAGTCTGAAGACAGAAGGAGGAACAAACTCCAAATGAAAAAAGAGGTGTGAAAATAACAAACGAATTCAAAGGAATACCCGAAATAGAATAATGAAGGACAAGAGGTTTCTTTTTTTCAAGTAAAGTCAAAAGAACTCAAGAAAGAGATGCAGGGATATGAGATTTGAACGAATTTGAGCAATATTCAAAATGCATTGAAGATTCAATGGATGTGAAAGTGCCGATGGAAAAACACCGTCCGCGTTTATCGACTATTGTCCCCCATAAACTACACAATATATTCCAAGCTCGAGGGGGAAGAGAAATATATCTGGAAATTTCCCGCCGTAAAAAAAATACTAGGAGCGTTAAAATGGAAGGAGGAAAAGCGATGAAAAGGTTTTAAACTACAAAAATATAATCACGTCACGAATTTTATGTTCCCTTCCCCGCCCGGAGCCGGGCGATTTTATTATCGCCATCCTAAAATAAACGTCTTCCATTTAAACAATATTTCTTCATGGGTGGCACTCCAGTTTTTGCTTCCCCCCACCACTTCCAGTATAAAAATTATACCGTCCGACCCGGATCATTTTTTTCTTTCTTAAAATGTCTCACTTTGTCGACGGTTTACTTTTACAGTTTGGAGAAAACCAATCTAGAAAAGGCGGTATTTTCCTTTTGATGGGGCATCTCGTTATTTGACAGCTTTAGGAGGGTGTTGGTTTTCAGTTTTACGTTTGTACTGTTTGCATGATTAAGTTTCACTTTTACAGGTTTTTAAGTGCAGTTGCGTTTTCTCATTTATTAAACTATAAATTTTTTGAGTGAAACAAAAACTATATTAAATTGTTCTCCCTTTTAGCCCCTCCTTCGATATTATCTAAGAGAAGAACTTGACGAAAAAAACCATGTTTACCCTTTTTCCCCCCGGAGCCCATAATACAGAAAATCAACAACAGTCGAACGCCTCATATAGAATAAATATTGCTTTTTTTCTTCCCTTTTGTAGGAATGACGGAGTTTCAACAAAGAGGGGGCGCCTCTCCGGCAAACAAATGGGATCCTCAACAAGAGACAAGTGGGAGAGGCCGTGTTCAAAATTGTACGAGAAAAAAAAAAATTGGCCCAAGTGGAAGGGCGGGGAGAAAAGCTTTTACCCTTAAAACGAAATAATAGAACAGAAAAGTATTGCCGGTTTTTCCCCCAAGTCCCCTCCACCACCCATCGTATGTGGACAAAAAAAAACAAAACAAAAAAACAATGGACACTTTTTTGTGAGCTTTTCGAGCTAAACAAAAACTATCGCGAGGAGGGGTGAATGGGAGTTAGATTGACACTTTGCTCTCAACATACTCCGAGTCCAGTTAGCATTGCAATATCCCGTTCGCAATTGTCTTTATGTCCCCCCTTCGAATTTTTTTTTTGTCTCCTGCACCGCCAATTTTTTCCCGTGGGCAATATCTCGTCGTGAGAGACGGCACAAGGGTTGAAAAAAATTCTTTCATTTTTTTTCAGCCAGTTTTCAATTTTTTCCCGGAGGGGGGCGTCGGCCGTGAAAGGGTGACCCATCCAAGGGTTGAATTGGAAACATTTTCGAGGGTTATTGATATTAAATATCAATTTACAAATGTTGTAAATCTATACATTTTTTGGTATCATCCGTATAATAATATTTATTCATTTTTTTAAATTGGTAATATAATAATACATTTATCACCAATTTCAAATTAAATTAATTTTCAATTTAATTTATTATTAACAGGCTGGAGTGATTTAATGCGTGACTATCATGTTAGTAATCAAATGACTAACGTCATTTTTAATTTTCAGTGTAAAAATTTGTTATTTTTAAATTAATTTTTTTTAACTTTTATTTTAATATGACATTGTTTGTTGGTGCAGACCCCAAAAAAAGATTAAGAAATGCGACCTTTCCACTTCGGTCAATTTTCGCCATAATTTCGGTTAGTTATTAAATAACAAACCGGGAAATTTTTCCGAATCGAATTTTGAATGACCTCGAAATTTGTCTTTTTTGGTTTCATAATTTGCAGATTCCGAAAATTCCGAGCAGGAGGAGTTTAAAAAAAAAATCTGCAATGTTGAAACCAAAAGTGTGCTCATTTTAAGGGTGAATTCCTTAAGCTCAACCCTTGAAATTATAATTGGGGCTTCATTTTATCCCAGCGGTGGTGTCTTTGTTCTTCCGGTCTTCAAAGTCTTCAGGGTACGTCAAAATCGACCTTCCGGCGATCCTCATCGTCTTCGCGCATTTCACCATACCTGGAGGAGCAACTTGAGAATGTAGGTCGTTTCATCGAGTCGCCTACCCCTGTGTCTCGACAGAGGGGAACACCTGAAACCTGAGAGAGGGAGAACATGTTGCTATTATTTGGGCGGGGCCTAGCCAGCTCCAATCCTACCAGGTGTATCAAGTCACAAACTTCCAATCCACCTTGAAGGTTTTTTTTTCTTGCTCTCGCAGTTACGTAGAAAACACGCCATTAAAAGAGTTTTTCTCTCTCGTCTCCCTCTCGCTCGTACATTTATACAGTTTCTCGATTCTGTCCACATTCACTTTATCCCTTATTTTTATTCGAAGCCCCCATTGTCGGGACAACGCCATTCCTGGTAGGGTATCGAAGGATAGATTTAACGTTCTGGTTGGCGGAGCTTCCACGCCTTCAGAGGCATCGGCCCGTGTCCAAGGTTAAAAATGTTGTCTCGTGGAACTTCAAAACTTTTTATCCCTCCATCATTTTTTTAAACAAATACACCCCCTCCCCTTCGCCCCCATCCAAACGAAAATACCGCCTTCAAATGTCAAGCTTCTCTGGTCAAAATACACCCAGTACAGTACAGTAATCGTCTTCCCATAAAACGGTTTTAAGAGCCGCTCTCTTTTTTTCCGCCGTCTCGGGTAAAAATGTCTGGCATTTTGAATGCTTGAAGAACTTCGCCGTTTGAGCTCGAAACTGTTCTGTAAACGCCGCCAACTCAACGGACAAATTGTCGGTACAAAACTGGTTTGACAAAACCAAAAACAGTTGAAAGTGTATCTCGCCCAACCGAAGTTTTCCATATCAAAAAGGTCCTATGAAAATGAAAACAAGCCACAGCGGGGTTAAACCTACAAATTAAAAAAAAAGACCTTAAAAATGTCAGGCACAGGTTCAAATTGCGTCAAACAGTGATTTGCAGCATAAATTCGTTTCAAAATAGTTTTTATTGGGGTTTAAACCATCTAAAATTTTCCAATTGTTCCAAATCCCCCTTAAACGGGCGCGTCATAAATTTTAGATGAATATTGTTTTGACGTCACTCGCTTCAACCGCCAAAAAAATGTATCGTTAGACGATCAGAGACGAGCGACTTACTCAACTCCCACAATTGTGCAACGAGACAATAAGATAATTTCAATCATTTTTTGCTCATTTGAATATTGAGAACCTATAAATTCACCCATTTTTTTGACGAATAAATCGGCGATCGCAGTCAAAAGCCTTTTGATTCGAGTCAAAGTATTGTTCTTGAAACAAATCGGCAATTTGACTGAAGTAATCAACCAGTCGACCCGCTTTACAAAAAAATTTGCTAGTTAAAAGTCCGACTTTGATGAAGTTGTGTGAAATAGCGTGCGAGATTATTTCAAAGCCTATATTTACAATGAAGAAGGTCGAACTAGGAAATGACTCGGAAACACAAATAAAAACCAGCTGTCTGCCATATGGCGTGACCTCAGCCTTTCAAACGCAACATCTGACTTCTCTCTTATTGAAATTATTATATATAATAAATACTGCGTGCCCCGAGTTCAATCTGGGTGCTAATTTCCCCGTGGGTTTTATTTTCTCGAAGGTGGGTCTCATCACAGTTCCATACATAATTCATCGACTTTTTACGATTCGGTTAATCAAATCAACTTTTGCCGTCACGTTCCCGTCACATATTTCCGTGGCGGATATTAAAATAACGATATCGGAACACCAGAACCTATTCGATAACTCGTAAACTTCGCGCCGATTGACGATTGATGATGAAATATAATTTGTAAAAGGGATGAATAAAACAGGACCAATTTGTCGGGTTAAATTTCGATTATTGAAACGGTTTGATTGATCGTAAATAGAATTTTTCGAATCTTCAACCGTCACTAGAATATTTCGAATGCCCATCAAGTTAACACGTTTAACGAGGTGGGATAGTGAACGAAGATTGAAATGAAAATGAGAACTAGGACCTCATGGGGGCTAGAGAAGTTTTGTCGACGTGAAAATGTTGAAAAAATGGATTAATTCCAACGAACTCGTTACAAGTTTTGTTTAGCAGGAAGAATTCTTCATAAAATGCACAGACATTCAGTAGTGAAGTCCTTGGGAATACCTTGAAACTGCCCACTCATTAAAGGAGATCCCATAGCGTGTAATTAGTGCCTAAGTGCTGTACTAATGTCTGTTTCGGAGTCATCATCTCCTGCAAGGCGCATTAAGGATGTTTATACCGAGGTGCTTTTACGATTTTTACAACGGTGGCTTATGTTGTAGTGGACGTAATAATTACGTCCACTTTAATTATTAAAGTATGAATTTAAATGGCATGACTCGTAGAGCTTCAGTCGGCTAAATAACCAGTTTAGGTGGACAAAAATCAATTTCTTTAATAAGGTTTTTACCCAATAAACCTGATCAGGATATAGTATCGTGGAAGGAAATAAATACACTGCCAAGGAGAAGGCACAGCAGCTTCCTCGTTACTATCAAAGTGACACCATTGTAAAATGGACCTCAATGGGCCCTACTCACATAATCCCTGAAAATTACATCTAAATCGGATGAAATCCGTACATTTACCCACCAAGTCTTATAGAATGTATTTTTGTCTTGTACTTGTAATGGAAATAAATAAATAAATAAATCTGTGGTTATTAGGGCTGTAACAACGAAATTTAATGAATTCCACGAAAGCGCATGCGCAGAGCGTACCGCTAGTTCGATCATGATGAAATTCATATGAGACCTTAAGGGGCCTTGTGCTTATAATCCTTTAAAATATGAGCGAAATTGAATCAAAATTGTAAAAGCTATGCCTGTTTCAAGAATTTCACGTTAGCGCATGAGCAGAGCGTACCGCTGATTCTATTGTGATCAAATGCGTATGGGACCTCAAGGAGCCTTATCCGCATAATCCCTCAAAATTTGAGCTAAATTCATTCAAAATTGTGGAAATTATGGTTGTAACAAGGAAATGCGGACAGACCGACATACCGATAGACCCACAGACCGACAGACACGGAACCAAATTTGTTCAGTAGGCTATGAAACGCAAAATGGCAATTTTTTGGCTCCCGAAAGTGAACAGATTTGTCCGAAAACAGTAGTACACCAAACTAAATCAATTCGTCTCTTTTTAAATTTATTTATTTATTCTTTTTTTTTTTTTTTTTTTTTTTTTTTGGAAATATTATACTCAACAAGGACAAGCACCAATAACAGGGAAGAATTATTCTTCGGAAATTAAAAATAAATAAATAAAAATTTCTCCGCCAGCTCCTATGAAGTTGAGAGAATAGTGGATTGTGATGGTTTGATTGTGATAACCAATGATTGCGGCCAACTCCCTGGGGGACGAGACAAACTAAAATTGTTTACGGATCACAATCGCTAAAATCTAATCCACGCCGCAGCTGAAAGTGCACTTTGCTTTCTATTCATTTAAATTTGGCTGCAGGGGATATTGCCAGAAAAACACCGCTCGGGTGACGGCAATTCAGTAAATTCGTTGTTTACAAAGGACACAGAAGTTGAAATCAATTCTGCTATTTGGAAAGGGGGAGGGGGAGATAGAGTTGACGGAGGAAATTTTCCAACTGCACTATCCGGGCTAGAGTGCGTTTCCGAATTCACTTTTGGGGAGAGATTTATCCTAAAGCAAAACACTACTTCAATTATGACGGTGAGAGCGTGCGTGGGGCATATCCCGTGAACTGATTGGGTTGGGGTGAAACATTTTGGGTTTAATTTAACGTGGTGATGTCATCGTTCGGATGAGTATTTTTACGAACAAGAACTGTTCACATGGAAGAATTTTGTGTTAAAAAAAGTACACAACGGGAGTATTCCATAAAATCAATGAAGTTCTTCGGGAGGTCGAAATTCTGCGTGTCCATCCTCATATTTGGATTGGCCATAAAATGGTAAATTTTTCAAAAACCCTTCTAGGCCAAGTTTTGGCTCAACATTTCTTTTCGCTTTGATTGGGATGAGTTAGGAAGATGCTGCGAATTTTACAGGAAGGTTTATTATTCATTGATATAAATTATGCGAAATTAATAATTAAAAATTGTTAAAAAAAAATTATAACCCGGATTCTTCGATCAAAATTAATCGGAAAACGGCACCTCATTGGCATCCGTCAAATGTCCCCTTTTTAGCTCAATGAAGGTCCCACAGAATTCGGATTTTCCTCCCCTTACACAGAGGCTTAAGAAGACCAAAAGTACCTTCCAGCTTCCTACCTCACACGCACACAAAAATATGGAGGGCCAATAATTTCAAGTTATTTGAAACAATTCTAGGTACAGATCCGATTTCCCTGCAGGCGTTTTGATTAGTCGATCGTGAAATTCGCCTTTCGTGGCAAATATTCGCTCGTTCCCGTTCAAATTCAAGTATTCACGAGTTGAAAGAGAGGCTTGATTTTCAAAGCCCGGTCAACCTCGCCAATTTCCGACGTCAACATTTTCTACCCTGTCACATTAGGCCAAAAAGGGGGAGCCTCTATTTGTATCTATTGCGGAATCCGGGGCGGAGAGGGGCTACCCCGGCGGTTTTAATGTGCTCTATTTAATTCGGCATTGTTCAAATGACGTTGAAGGAGGCTGCTTTGATCTCGACGCTAATTGGTGTCACAAACGTCCATTCAGGCGAGAAACTCCGCCCCCGGTCCGAAACGTTTATGAAACCCGTTCAAAACCTACGAATTTTCGAGGGTTCCCACGAAATATACCAAAAACCCTCCCCCGAGTTTTCAGTATATTCATACGGGTTTGACTATTTCAACTCCGGTAGGCCCCCAAACCGCTTTTGTCTCGTCTGAGAGTCTTCGGCAATTTTCAACATACGTTACCATTTTTCAAAATATAACTTGATTACAAATTTGAATAAGTACTTATACAGGGACCAGAGCGCATTCTTCGGAAATTTTTCAAAGTTCTAAGATTTTTAAATTAAATTTCTCCACCAGCTCCAATGAACTTGGGAATGTAATGGGCCATTTGAAGGCAAAATATACGTGAGTTTGGAAGGTATTTTTGGTATTCTGGAGCTTTCGTGGAAGTGGAGGAAAATCCATCAGAAAATGACCTTTCACGGCTGGAGAGTATTAATTGACCGTAAGGTCCGGACCCTTACCACAGCGGATTGGCCAGAGGGGTGGAAAAGGGTACTGGACGAGAGGGATGAACCTGGGAGTTTGGGGTAAGGGAGGGGGTAAGACGATTAGAAGCAATTGGGCAGAGAAGCTGCAACAAGTGTCTCTCCGGGGTGGTTTAGCTCTCGAGAGGGTGTCGCAGCTTCCAACCAGACCCCTTCCCCCCGCCAGCCATCATACCCTTTTTCCCAACTAGCTTCCCCCTTCGCCCTGTCACTCCCTTTCACCTCCCCCGCCCTAAACTTCCCTTTCACCACCCCCGCCTTTCTATCCCTTTCAACCGGCTCCCTTTCACCGACAAGGATCCCCTTGTTTCACCCTTTTTCGCGTCATCCCTTAAAAACATCCCCTTTCAGAAACGGTGTAACCCTCCATACTGTCTCTCCTCCTTCCTTCTACAGTGTGTGACGTCCACCCTTCCAGACCTTTTTCCAGATTATTAAAGTGGGAAGTGTTTGCCGCTAGCTCACTGAAATTGATAAAAATTGAATACAATGCGTCACACAATCCGGACGTATTGAGCAACTTCTTTAGCGTCAGCAACAATTTTGGTTAAATATTCTTAGAATAATCAACCTATATTTTCGAACGGGGGTCACGTTTCGTAATGTGCAGACTCCTAAAATAAAATGTCCATTCACCTTTTTGGGCAGTAGGATATATTTAAAAAATCTGAAATATTGACAACGTTTAGATTCTCCATCTAGTTTTCTGCCCAATCGGTCAAACCCGTAGGGCCAAAAAGGGGGCTACGGGATGGGTTATTGAAGGTTTTAGGCCAAGGGGTCAAGTAGGTAAGGTATCTTTTTCGAAGTATTTTTTGGGTCACACTACAACTTTTTTCAATGTATAATTCTTTAATTTTTTTTTTTTTTTTTTTTTTTAAACACAATATCAATGTTTGCACAATTTATACCAAAGTATGACAAACCCTTGTTTAAAATTTGCAGCGTTTTCCCCCATATAAACAAGAGTCATTAAAAATAATCATCAACCACACCATCCTACAGGCTTGTCATTTATATTTTTCTCTCAGGCGAGGATTTTTTAAAGGGAGGCAAATTAAAATAATGATAAATTTAATTTTATGGAAATAAATTTAATTAGAAATATTCTCTCTCGGATGAGAAAAAAATGTTTATGTGGCGGTTAATTAAATTAAGATTTATTACAACTTAAATTAAGATAAATTGTACAGAGGAAACTGGGATCCCCCTTGCTGTCAACGCGTGAAATAAATTTCATCAAGAGCACTTTTCACTACCCCGTCGGAAAGTTACGGTTTGCATTAAATGCAAAGTTTGAGTGGGCGAAAAGAGATTTTTCGCAGACTAAAAAAACTTATATAAAAATTTGGGAAAAAATTGAGCGATTACCAAACAAACGCGGCAAAGAGTGCGAGATTGCTTCAAAAACTAGTAAGCAAACAGAGTGAGCGAATACCAGTTTTGGGGAAGAAACCGGTTTCGAGGGAGCAGGAACAAGTTTTGTTGGTGCCTATGAGACAGCCAAGATAAGCCAAGATAGGTGCCCTACTAACTAGGGAAAAGAAGTAATTAAAAAACCAAAACATCTTGCCTAGAATGCATCCCTAGAAAAACCTTTAAAATGTATAATTTTGATGACACTTAATTAAATAAATAAAAAACGAAGAAAAATAAACATTGACCTGCTACGCCAGTCGCGATGTTCGTAAGCGGTATTTAAAAGAAAAAAGTCTACTGTCATTTTTAGAAACTTTCATTTCAACTTTGAATGCGTATTAATCGTCTATTAAAACGAAGTTAGCCTTCTAAATGTGACGGCCATTATAAATGAAGGAAATTGTAAAAGACGAAGAAAAAGGAAAGAGAAGAAATACGCTTTATAGCACTGTGTAGAGCCCAAAGGGAAGTTATATACATTTATATCTGTCGGGAAGGAGGCAGCACATTGAAAAGGATTTGAAAAGAGTTGTGTCATTACCGGTTGGCCCGCTTAATAATACCAAAGGCTTTTTTTTTCGTCGGGGTCGGTTCTTATAAAAAAAAATAAAAAAAAGAATACGAAGGATTGAGCCCGAGAGGTTTAGTGAGAGTATTTTATTATTATTATTATTTTATTTTTATGTTTTAAGTTTTTGTTCCCGAAGCGAATTAAATTGAGGAAGACATGTTTGATAGAGAAAAACGGAGAGTGAAATTGGGAGGGGGATTGGTGAGACGGTGAAATTATTTTTGATACACGAATGTGTAAGCGAACCGGCTCCTTGTAAAAGTCGCTCCGAGAAATTCGTCAACTACACTCAGGAGTAATTTTTCAACGCTTGTATCACAACCTCAATTTCTCATTGTAACTGATACAACGCAAAAAGGGGGTTCTCCCCTCCAAGATTTTTTTTTTGTACAAAATTAACCCCACTTTTGTTCTTCTAAGCCCTTAATGGACTTTTATCACGAGACCCTTCTTTCATAAGCTGTTCCTTCGCCGCCCCCGCAGCAAATGGTTATTTATTATTTTAAAGAACGATTTGTTCAGAAGTCGGAATGAAATGAGTTTTCCATGACGGTCCAGAGCGGCGTTTTGTGGGATATCGTGACCTGAATCCACTCAATCAATCAGAAATCTTGTTTATGCAGGCCCAAAGAAGAAAAAAACATATTCACGCCATAAAAGTATATCTCACCATAATTTCCTTTCCGAAAGGTGGATAACGAAAAGAAAAAAAAAAAACTCCTTTCGAGAAGGGGCATGATTACAATACTTTATATATTCTATGTGAGACGAATTGAAACGTATGGCAAAGGGAAAAAAGCACGAAAGACGAAAATAACGGAGAGGAGACGTAAAGATGGGTTAGGAGCAAGAAAAGTATCTACAGAAAGATTGTGGAAAAGGGGATGGTAGTAAATTAGTTTTCTTTTCCACATGAAAAAAAGGGATGTTGCGGGAAGAACCACCCCTCCAACTCGTCCCACATCTATTCATCCGAGCGTATGAATGCGATTCAATACAAGTATTGAAGAAAAAAAGTAAAGAAAAGAAAGATTCTAAATATAAGACGCAAAAGGACGGAATTCATATCTCGCAAGATTCACCACCGCTTCAATATTTCCCTTCACTAACAGCACATATGAGAAAAACCTGAGGGAAACTGAGATAAAAGAATAAAAAGGGGTAGAACCAAACGAAGATTGAAAAGATAGCGCAATTTGCCAACTGTTTCAGTTTTTAATCTTCCGACCGTAAATAGTTTTTTAGACGGTTTTTCTCCAAAGTGCTTAGGAATAGTTCTTGATTTCCACGAAAGAAGCCCGTTATGGGTCCATTAAACGGGCTATTAGAGCTTGAACAGCAATTACTCTTAGAAACATGAAGGAACACCGTCTTCCACAGTGAGAAATTCCTTATAAATCGAAAAGGGCATTAAACAAAATTATCACATCGTAAACACTAGATATACTCATTTACATACTGAAAACCACAAATTTGATATAGCAATTACATATTCCAATGAAATGGGAGGGAAAAAAACATGAATAGTACATACGATTGCTGAAACTTTGAGCTGTTGGGTTGGTTGTTTTAATATTGAATATGTAGTTGGCTGGTTGGGAATAATCAAACATAGATAGTCTGAAGTAGTTGATAATTCATATCAAAATAGTGTGTCGACTTATCTGGTATTATATTAATGTTATTCTACTTCCAAAACTGTTTCCACTTGAATAATAATTCATTACCTAGTGTTTCTAGTTCTTCTATGGAATGACATATTTCCAGAATTATTGAATGGTGGGACAAAGTATACCCCTGACAGCAAATGTGGGGTAAATTATAGTACGGGTGAAATGAAATGATGGCGGAGTCATGTTGCATACGTGTTTGAGGAGAGGGTATGTGGAGAAAGAGGGGGGTTAGGTGGTTATCGAACCTCCTCAAACATGTTCGTGATTTACATTCAACGTGTCAGCACTCTCAGAACCCGTAATGGTGATTAAAAACAGGTTCAAAGAAATATTTGCTCACTCAAAACTGGATTCTGCTGACTAACCGGCGTCGTTCGACTCAAAAACGGATCATTCCTCACGTAAAACCGAAAACCGGTTCTTCCTCTGTAAAAACTGGCGTCTACTCCCTCAAAACCGGTTTCTCCCCCATCAAAAACGGGTCATTCCTCATTGAAAACCAAAAACCGGTTCTCCTCAGTAAAACCAGGCGACAGCCCCACTCAAAACCGGTTTCTTCCCGTTAAAAAGTATTCGATGCTAACTGAAAACCGGTTCCCCCTTACTAAAAACTGTATTTTCTCGTCAAAACCCGTTTCCTCCCAAAACTGGTTTCTCCTCGCTAAACAACCACTCCAACCGCTAAGAAAAACCGACAAAAGCCTCTTTCTCTCCAACTCTCCAACAATATTATAATCAACCAAATGGCCTGACCCGGTTAATTTTAATAACGCCCGCCAATATTATTCTGAAACCCATTTGAGTTTTTACGACTAAGTAGAAGATAACGGGAAAATGAGCCTTTATACCGTTCTTTTTAGAAAAATTATAAGACGAAGAGAGAACTAGAAGTAATTCCATTATTCCAAAGCACTCAAGTAAACGACTTTCATAATAGTAATCTGCGGGTTGCTGGACACTTCAAAAGCTAGATCCTCTTTCCAGTAATCGTTATGCGCAATCTCATCATTTCAAGAACAAAAAATGATTAAGGTTAATTTTTAGTGGGGTGAAATAAAGGGGAAAATAGTTGACGAGCAATTTTGATTCTCTTCTAATGTCGATGCTAATTACGCGGAAATTGAAGTTCTGAAAAAATTATTCGATTTTATGTCGCGCGATTTATTAACGGTGGAACACATTGTTCGGTGTTGGCAATTTCTTCGAGCAAAGTGGTCAACATCCGCTGGTTGGAAATTAACAAGTGGCTTGAGGACCCATTCATCTTTGCTGAGTGTTTTGGGTGGGCGGGAGCCCTTGAAAAAAAAAAGCGAGATTATAATTTTCAACAATTGATTTACAACGTTCCGTGGAGTCTCAAGTGCGAGCTGTTTCGAGAGGATTTATCGATATGGTTGGGTTTCCCTGCACAGCCTTTTTGTTTTTCTAGATGGGAATTTCCCCGAGACGGTATTGTTGTGCTCCGAATTTTTTTCGGCCATTTTTCGTCAAATTACGGGGTGTGTAGTTGCCCACCATTTGAGTTCAATGTGTAGGATTTTGAACCTCAGAAAAATCCACTGATGGAAGATAGGGCTTATCCTACGTGAGCGGACGGGGTCATTACTGTACGAAATTATTGTTTACTTTAGATCCCTCGGCTCAGATTATCGGCGGATATGTGAAATCCCGTCTACGTGGAATCTTCAGCTTCACGGATTTTCTCCTCAAATTACACGAAATTACGATAAAATAATGTAAGGTTGGGGGGCATGAGTGGAGCCTTAGCTTTCCAGAAAGTTTTTTTTTAGAGAGTGAATGTCTTTCTTATTGACGCATATCGAGGGTTCTCCAACTTGTATCGTCCACATACTATCCTCATTTTGAGTTTTGGTCTCCTGCAAATCTTGATGGGATTATGTTGACGCAGTGCAGAAGAGTGGCAAGTTGTTGAGGTTGGGTCAAATAAAATGAATAATTCCTTTGTTATCAGAGCCAAATGGGATAAACGGAAAACGATTTGTGGTACAAATTCGTAGAATGTTGAGGACCTAATCTTAACTTACTGAAAGGTGAATAAAAAAGGAAATATCTAAATAAAAGGGAAGCCAGGATGAATAAAGAAACAAACAAAAAATATAAAATTAAAAATGCTGCTTTTTCAAAAATTCTGTATTTTTTACTCGAAAAATATTTAACATCCTGGGATCCTTCAAAAATCCCATTTTTAGCCCCACGAATGCCCTAAAGATCGCCCCAGTGAAATCGGATCGCTCCGGGACCCCAAAAAATGGATTCTACGTCCAAAAATACTTCGAAAACGACACCTAACTCGATCCCATAGCTAAAAGCCTTCAAAAAAACCCTCCCGTAGCCCCATTACTATAATAGTCCCATAGCGCCCCACGGGTTTGGGCGATCGAACTGAAAACCTTGCGGGCACAACTAGATCGCGGGCACAACATTTCGGATTTAGAATGTAGAACTCTTGAAACGGATACTGTCAAATTTTGAGCCCGATCGGAGTCGTCGACCCCCGTCGCGAAAACATAGGTGTATTATTCCAAGAATAATAAACCAAAAAATTAAAAAAAATTTTTTTTTTGGATTTTTATATTTCAAAAAAAATTTTTTGAGGGGATTTTTTTTTTTCAAAAATGTGTTTTTTCAAAAATTCTTTAATTTTTACTCGAAAGATATTTAACTTCTTGGGATCCTTCAAAAATCCCATGAAAGCCCCATGAAAGCCCTATAGATCGCCACAGTGAAATCGGATCGTTCCGGGACCCCAAAAAATGGATTCTACGTCCAAAAATACTTCGAAAACGACACCTGACTCAATCCCATAGCCAAAAGCCTTCAAAACCACCTTCTGTAGCCCCATTTTAGCCCCAGAGCGCCCCGCGGGTTTGGGCGATCGGGCTGAAAACCTTGCGGGCACAACTAGATGGTAAACCGAGTATTTTGTCAAAATTTCAGATTTTTTTAAAAATTCCTACTGCCCAAAACGGCCTGGACGGCGTACGGCGGACGGACATTTCGGATTTTGAATCTAGACCACTTGAAACGGATAATGTCAAATTTTGAGGCCGATCGGAGTCGTCGACCCCCGTCGCGAAAACATAGGTGTATTATTCCAAGAATAATAAACCAAAAATATATTGATTTCAATAAAAAAATGTTTTTAATTTGATTTAAAAAGATACTTACCTACTTATTGATTTGATTACTCGGAAAACGACACCGCTTTCGACTTCCTGGCACCCTTCAACAGCACGCCATCTGTAGCCCCAAGGTGAAATCGGATGGTTCTGGGTCCCTCAAAAAATGGATCCAAAAATATTTTACGTCCGTCGCAAAAACAAGGATGTATGAACAAGTACGATCGTAGTATGCTAATATCATATTATCCATTGTCCACGTTTCGAGTTTAGCGCTTATTCACATTTTGACGGTTGTTATGTCTCGAAGAAGAACTCACCTCTAGAACGTTGTCACTATTAGGCCTCATCCTTTTCATTCCCTTCATCACCCTGACGACAAAGCCATAGACGGAACCACATAGTGATCTCATTAACAGCTGATTACATATTTCTGAGAAAGGCTCTCCCAAGTGAGGCCCCGTTATCTTAGAGGATTTGCAAAATTAATATAACGCCATGCGCGCCATCTAGTTCAAGACTGTAACATAATTTATTCACATAAACCTACGTTGTAGGGTATTAAACTTGCAACAATTTTCACAGAAGCTCCTTCCCATTCTGGTTTGCAACGGCGGGAGGGAGCAATTTCGCGTTTCTTGTGTGTTCAAAGTTAAATGTTAATTTGGGATATTAATTAAGGTAATGACGTTCGGGGTAGCAAGACAGGCCAAAGACGTTCCCCGTGCACCAAAGACCTTCTCTCCCCCGAGATAAGTAAATAAAGCGAAGTAAATACATAGACTGTTAATCATATTGAATGGAGCAATCAACGGCTAGATGTTGTAATTAGACACCGGCGCAAAATTACGTTCGTTACCTCCCAGGAGGGCCCCTTTTCAAAGAGGCAAAATGTCAGAAGATGCCATTTTATCCTTAATTTTCTTTATGCATTATAATCAGTAAATCGTTGCGAAAGCTTTGGCGAAACCCCGGCTTCCTGGAAGGGCTCAAAGAATGGGAGCAAATTGGGGAAATTGTGAAAGCAACTTGAAAGATCGGAGGAAGGTGAAAAGGTTTTCTGAGACCCCTTTTATACAATTATTTCGGGGTGGCCTGACGTGAACAAGTATTTCCGAATTGCGAACAATTTGTTGGTCAAAATAGGGGCGGGAGTAGAACAAGTTTCGGTGAACTGGGGTCTAAAGAACGAATAAAGTAGTTTCGTGAATGGAATTAGCCAGATGGTCAATTTTCGGATATTTGCAATTGGGTTCCCACCATTTTCAAAATTCTCGAAATTACTTTATGTGACATAAACGTTTGTTAACTAGGTGTTTTGCGACAATTTGGGCGTTGAAAGTGGCTCATGACCCGATTTGGAAAAAAAGTGCATCTTTTTTTACGTCCGGCTCCCCTTCTTATTGGTCTGATAAGTTCTTCATTCAATGGGAAGTTCTATGGGGCTTTTAATTTGCAAAACCTGGAATTACTAGTGTTTGGTCAGAGTGGAAGGTGTCGCTTTCGAAAAATGTTGGACGCAGAACAGTCCGACTCTTCATTAAACTCAGCTCCAAAATAAAATCAAGTGGAATAAAATGTCCAGCCCCCCTCCCTCCCAGAAAGGCAACTAAATCATTAAAAAGAAGTTAAAAGTCACGAAAAATGAGGAAATGTCGGGGGAAAGACCATTTTTCACTCCGCCGAACAGCAGTAATACATTTATTCAACTTCGATCAAATTATATTTTTTTATTATGATTTATAGAATGTCAAATGTGCAGGTCCCCTTTCCACCCTCCAACAAGAACCAGACGAGAGTCATTTTTCATTTGACGTTAGATAAAAAAAAAGGTCCTATCGGATCAGTTCACCCCTGCTACAATCCCCCTCGTGTTTGGCTCTTTGGCGACTCGACTCTAGTTTCCAACCCCCATAGCTTAACTATATAGACAGAAAACCTCCCCTCCTCCTCCGCCAAATATCGAACATCCCTTTCCCGACATATGAGAAGGCCTCATTAAGATTTCATCCCTTATAACCCTTTTCCTATCTCCCCCCTACCCTTCAGGCGAAATCAATACTTCGGAGTGAAATTACCGTTAATTTCCTCACATGCGCCCCCACCTCCAAGATCAAATATTAATAACCAAGTATTATTATTGATTTTTTTTATCATTGAATATTTTATGGCAAGAACGGAACCGGAGGGATCATTTTCAAAACTCAAACAAAAAGTGGTACATAATTTATACGATGACGAAAAACGACAAATTATTAAATGAAGAAGTGAAGAAATTATCACGGAATTTTTGTTTTTCCGGTGTAAATTTTAAATTTAACTTCAATTTTGTACTTGGAGGCGGGCAAGTCCATAATAAATACTAGGGGGCCAGCCAACCCCCGACCGTATCTCACCTGGCCTCAGACCCAACAACTCGTTTTCCCATATTGTGTACCTAGTTTTTTTTCTTGGAAAATACATATTTTTGTTGAGGGGGGAGGGGGGGGGAGCCGGGTAGCCTTCGGTCACTCCCTGACCCACCACCATCCCAATTCCCTGTCAACTGCTCGTAACTCTGATTTTTGCTCCACTTAGTTTCTCCTCGAGGAGAAACTTTTTGGTGATTTCATATTTTTCTCGTAATTTACTCGACAAAACGGATTTTTGGAATTTTTTTTAAATTTTTTAAGAAAAAGTTTAATTTCCCGTTTTTCCCACTTTAGGAGCTCAGATACGCCACATGGAGCTACTTTTTGGTGGTTTTAGCCTTTTCTAGCACTATGCTCGCCAAACTGGATTTGTCTTAACCAATTTCAGATTTTTGCGACATCTGGAAGTGCCCTAGAATAAAGATGACCAAAATCGTGTCACCACCCTCTTCCTCTTCCTTCTCCTCCTCCTCGGGCTGCGGTTTTAATATAATATATTAGACTAATATTATTAGACCCCCGACCGTATGCCGTTTGGCCTCAGACCAACGTTTTCCCATATTGTGAAGTTTTCTTAAATACAGATAGGACGGTCTTTCCCCACAATTTGACATTGTCCCCTTCGCATTTCAACGACTCATTCGTCTGTCGAGACTAAACTTTTGGCTGGAAAGGAGGAAACCCTGACCCGGATCGGGGAATCTTCCTCTTTGTCTGGCCCCTTGGGTTGGGGTGGGAAGAGAACCCTTCAAGTGTGGATCCTGGGAAAGCGCGTGTTCACACCCTCTTCAACGGCAAGCCGCGGGGTGATTTTGGACATAGCGCTCCCAGAACTCCGCCCTCCGCACAAACGAACTAGAAATTGTTCTGTATACTATGTACATACAGGTAACCATAACACCCGCTGGGTTAGTTCCCACACAGCCTGTCAACTAATTTAGAATTTGTATATTACCTACACCAATTCAGTCATATTATTTCTATTTTATTTTTTATTGATAATTTATCACCGTTTCCCACAAGGTTGGTTGAACGAGAGTTGAAGGGAGGTTGAAGGAAAAATGACGCCATTTTTCCTAGGCAGCCTACTAAGCCTTATATATTAGGGCTTTCCCACCGCCATCGAGGGGAGGATACTTAATTTTGCATAATTTATATATAAACATTCTGAAGGAGAGCTGAGAGGCATAAAACTTAAGGGAAAAACGGGGTCGATAGGCTCTTTATTCAAATTATTAAGTTTACCATGAAGTTTTGCTGTGGTGGGTTTGAAGGAAGGCCGTTTTCAACTTGAACAATGAAGTCTTTTGCTGTACTTTTTTTTTTCGCTATTTCCGTCCAATAGATGTAAAATTATACGGTAGGCCAGGAATGATAAATCTGGCGTAATGTTGCAACTGCTTTCATAAAGCTTAAGACCAACTCCTGCTTTATGGCTTGCACTGGGGTTTTGACAAAGGGTTATTGTTTCCAAAGCAGTGACGGGAGAAGGTCCGAAACTCGTCGTTTACGATGAAAATATTCCGTCAGAAGGAACTATGGCGGAAAAACCCAAGAATTCCCCGCTAAGGGGGGGGGGGGGGGGGGTCCGGTTTTACAACCGAAGAACATGTCTGGGTTTTCTTCGCGGGGCCGAAACCCTCACCGAGATAATTTTCAGGATCGTTTTCAGTTGGCGAATGGGAGTTTCTTCGGAAACGGAGCTTTAGAGGGGAAATTTACGACTGGTCAAGAATATTTTTTAGAGCTCTATTGGACGATGATGTTGAGCTGATCATTAAAGTACTATTGGATTCGATGTGACCCACGTTATAGTGAAATCAGCGAGTCCAAGTCTGATTTGATTCGAATCCATTCCAACCGGAACTGTTCTGAACCCCTCCAAACCCGTAATTGCTCGTTTAAACCGTATTTCCAACTATCGAAATTTTTCCTGACTGGTTGTCGCAGCTTGGGTTTCAAACCACCAAAACGTGATATTGCTACTCCAAACCAGTTTTTAACCCCTTCAAACTCGCAATTACACGTTGAAACCGGCTTTTAAACGTGCAAAAAAAAACTGGGTTTAAATCCTTCTTAACTAGTTATGGCAGCTCCAAACCGGGTTTCGATCTCCAAGTCTGTTGTAGGTGCACCCAATGTGAAACGGATATTGGGGGTGTACCTATGTGATTAGAATGTGTTCCTAATTGCTTGTCTGGTTCAACATTATAATTTGTTTTGTGTGTTTGGGGGAAGGCCTCTAGCGTCATATCAGGATTACGCTCCCGGTGTCTTTGGAGGAAGGAGGGAAGAATATGAACACCAGCTTTAAGGCATCGTGGTCTACGGGCTTAATAGGTGATGTTGATACAGTAATGGAGGAAGCAAAAGCTACAGGATGGCTGGAAGAATCAAGTGAATCTGATATCAAGCACATAGGGTCTTGTATAGTATCAGTTCCCCACAGCTCGCAGCTAAATTGAAATTTGATAGACTGGCATCCCCAACCAAATTGTCGGCGTAGAGGCCGGGTCTTCTTCAAATTCAATCATACAAAGCGCAGTTCTCCCAGCTCCTAAGTAGTGTAGCCTATAGGGGCCAGGGCAGCTTGTCCCGCGCGAAAATATTGGGTCAACGGACCTAACCGCACCGATTTGTCGGCTGGGGGAGGCCTGGGCAGCAGCCCCAATCAAAAAACCACTGCGTTTATCTTTCATGATAATAAGCGATCAGTGAAACGATGGCTGGCGGTCGTTCAGGTCGTAGGAGGTGAAGCCTCCCCCGCGAGAAGCTGGGGCCGCCCGATCTCACCGCCTGGCGCAGCGCCCTGTGGAGGGCTGGCGAATTTAGCACAAAAGCGTACGGCCCATGAGTTCATGGGGCTTCAATACCTACTTTCAACCCGTTTGTATCTTCCAATCTCGCTATTGCCCATTGGAACTGGCGTTTCTGCTATGAAAATCGGTGTTTACTCCTTCCTAACTGGTTATTGCCTCTCCGAACCGGCTTGTTATCTCCGAAATCCTGTTATCGCTACTGCCAACCAGTTTTTAACTTTTCAAAACTCTTTAATTGCCCGTTTTAACCACCTGTTGAACTCTCAAAACCTGGTTTTAATCTTTACTAACCGGTTATCGCCGCTCGGAGCGGCCCGCTCCTTAAATCTGTTGCTGCAACATCCCACTAGTTTTCAACCCCTCCAAACAGGTTATTGCCGCGTCGCAGCCATCCTAATAGTCCCATCAATCGCAGCCAGTTTCGGTGTCACCGATTTAGGGATGAACAGGAGTCAATATAGTTGGGCTCAGAGCAAATGTTTCACCGGCTCTAATGTTAAACTGCAAACGTTGATATGTATACTAAGCTTGGAGATTATCGGGTGGGATTTCCAAATAGGCTCTGTGACTAGCTTCGGCTAGACCCCCTCCCGGGACAGTTATTTAATAGCCTTTCAACAGATCCGTTTAACCCTCCCCGATGATAACCGAGTAAACATATCACGCTAAATGTAGTTAGGGCGACCGCAGACGGGGTAGAAGACCCAAACTAGGAAATTATGACCGTTTTCAGCTGGAAACTACTACCGGGGCGAATTACCGCGGCATTAACGCAATTAACATAGTTGAAGACTCGGCGTGTTACAATAAATTTCCACGTCGGGGGGCGGCGGTTTCGAATAGTTTTGGGAGCCGCTTTTGTCCGGCAATTCCGCCGAAGGATTCTCTCGAAGGTGGAAAACGTCCAAAATTATTGGGTCCGCCTATTCCCAAACGTAATAAGATTATTGGGAAAGCGTTGAACAATCTGCGTACTCCTTCATACGAACTGCTGACAATAGTTTGCATCAAAACTATGCATCTCAGTTGGGCACGGTTTATCGAAGTGGAAGGAAAACTGTGTTCACTATTGAAACGCGCGTTTCGATTAATTCCACAAAACTGTCAAATATATTCGAGTGACTTTCCGACGAAGTTTTTTTTTTTTTTTTTTTTTTTTTTTTAAATATGACGAAATACTCGACTTGAGCCAAATTGCACATCACTAAGGGCATACGGCAATATGCCCAAGGTGTCCAACCTAAAAAAAAAAATAAAAAAATAAAAAATAAATAAATAAATAATAATAATAATTACCGAAAAAGAAGCTATTCTTCTCAAAAAATAGTGCGATTTTCTACAACGTATTTGAAAATGGACACCGAAAAAATCTGTACAGTTGAACGAAGTTTTAGAAATTCATAAAAAGAAAATGAACAAGAAGAACGGTCATTATCAGGTTTCTCTTTTTTTCTGATAAATTGAGAAAAATTAAAAGAGAAATAAAAACAGAGTTTCGTGACACAAGGGAAGAATACCCGATCACCACCACCAACACGAACGGCACAGAACGTGTAGTGTACGCCTTCGCATCTCCACCAAACACTCAACACCAATTTAAAATTGGAGTCTGAACCACTTCCTCTGAGTGAACGATAAACACTCGAATCGTCTCCGGCTCCTCACATTTTTATACACCCTAAATCTCCACCTCTGCCGTCAAAAAACGCTATAACCGCTCAATAGCCAATCGATTCCTCCCGAAACGCTCCTCTCATTAAAACCTAAAGTTGGGAGAGAATTCGAGGGAGGAATAAACTTGCCGAGAACAATGTAAAATACATTGTCAAAGCAGGACTCCCGAAGAGGTATAATAGAATGCATAATATTGGGCTTTTCAAACCGGCCCGCTAAAACTATGAACTTGTAATTAAAGTTAGTTTCATACCTCTAACAACAACGGGTGGTTCAAAGCTTTCCCCTTCCCCTGGAAAGGGCAGAATTTATGACGCTTTCGCCTCGAGACTTTATTACAATATTAACAGGAGTTTACCCCTTCTCGGCCACCAAACTTATGCAATTCCAAAGCGGGAAAAACACCCTTTTAAACGAGATAAATTTATATTATTTTTTATGGTTTCCTCCCGCGAAATTGTACCTGGGTTTGAGCACAACGGAAATTTTTTTTCCCCGGAAAAAATAAGAACATTTCTCAATATTAAAAGTGGCCTCTCGTTTTTTTTATGGATTGTAATATAGCGCGGTTTTAATATAACCCTCACTCTACCTTTCGACCTCATCTTTCAAACATGGCTTATCCCGAGGAGTTTTATTTCCAATTCGCCCTAATCCGGCGTGTTTTTCGCTTCCTTATTACTTGTATAATTCACTCAATTTGAGAAGGGAGAAAAAAACATCCCGAGTAAATCCGGAGGACGATGGAGAGAATGGACTGACAGAAGAAGATTTTGGTTTATTATTCTTGGTATATTACAACAATGCGTTCGCGACTGGGTTCGAAAATTTCGATCGCCCTCGAAATTTGTCATTAAGCGTTTCAGCCATCCAAGCCTATTTTGGGCAGTGCGAATTGTTTTTTAATAATATTAAATATTATGAAATATTGACCAAATACTGGGTTTGCCCGGAAGGTTATCAGCCAGCTCTGTCAATCCCGTGGGGCTCAGTGGGGCTAAAAAGGGGCTAAGGAAAGGGTTTTTGAAGGTTATCGGCTATGGTGTCGAGTGGGGTGTCGTTTTTGGACGTATAATTTTATTTTGGGGGGTTTAGAAACCATTCGATTTCACTCTTGGGATCTGCGGTACTACAAATGGGGTTGTCTGATGCCACCAATTCGAATGAGGTATCGTTTTCCGCGTAATCTTGGAAGTGTTTTTTTTTTTTTTTTTTTTTTTTTTTTGGCTCCCTCATCCGTGTAAACACTTGACAAGTTCATTTAAAAAATAAACATAAAATAAAATAAATATAATATATTTATTTTATTTTTTTAACAATATTTCTACATTATAATATTATTTTACATGATTATTTTTACATTATTTTATATTCATACATTTTAAATAGGTAGGTAATTAAATTTAAAACACTAAATATACAATAATTATTATATGTGATAATTATAATTATTGTGACAATAATTATTATTGTGATGAATGGATTATTGATATCAAAGAGTAAAAACCCTTTGTAAAATTTGCAGCGTTTTCAGGAGGAGGAGGATAAAAACTGGTTTCAGGAAGTAAACGCTGGTGCGGAGGAATTGAAACCAGTTTTGGAGAGATTCTAGACCAGTTTTGTCCTGCTCGAGTTTCTGGATGGACTGACAGGCTGACACCTGCTTTGGGAACCACTTCCTGGAACCACAACTGCTTTGGGTTCACTACCGCACAGACATACTGATGCCCAGCACAACCGCAGACATCACAACAGACAAATCCATTCCAATGCCATCACCGTCCATCGCAACATCTTCTCAATCTACAACAATCTATCGTTTTTAATTCCTCCTTGCCTTCATGTTATTACGCCCTCCACTTCACTTCTTAATTCATTCCTCCTTTTTCCACCGTATTCCCCATCTTCATCGCAAAAATTCAATTTTCCTACCCTTCTACGTGAAAACTTAAAAAAAAACTCTTCAATTATTCTTTATTTAGCCCTTTTTTCCGTTTTGTTTCTTCGTTTCCCGAAGAAGATTATCTTATTGGAAATGAAAATGAAAAGGATTACGCTATAAAAGACTTTTTTCTGATAAACCGATAAATCCGATAGAAAGATAATGAAACGCCGCTTATAAAAACCTCAGGAGACAAAAGTATTGCTTGTTAACTGCTCAAGTCCATTTAAATTAAAATAAAGGAATTGGTATTTTTAACGGGGGAAAGAATAATATTAGGAAACGTCGTAAATATTTTCTGGTTAGTTGTTTGAG
The DNA here is from genome assembly GCA_955831195.1 of Pilophorus perplexus. Classification (NCBI taxonomy): domain Eukaryota; kingdom Metazoa; phylum Arthropoda; class Insecta; order Hemiptera; family Miridae; genus Pilophorus; species Pilophorus perplexus. Next base: position 10,965,140 of record OY037009.1, read on the forward strand.
TTGTTTGAACACTTTATTAAAACACAAAGGTTTCCCAGTATCTTTTTTGGTTTTTTTTTTTAACCAAGAATCGCCATAAAGTGAGATTAAATTTTAATTCGAACCTATCAACTGCCATTCAACAAATTGAGTTTGTCGTCCTTGAATCGTATTGGATTCGCCTTCACGCACCTTCCGTTTCATTTCATCTGGAAAAAGCGTTCACCCACTTCCGACCTTTTGTATGCACTTCACGTTGCAACTATTGCAAGAGGAGTTCCAATAATGGAATAAATGAACTCGCCTGGAGCCGAGGGGGGAAATCGATTTCCCTTTTTAATGGGCCGTTTTTACTTTGAAGTTGAGAGGGAACGACATGAGAAGGTCAGCTATTGTATAATAAGCATGTCTGAAGAACCTCTTGAAACCACGTTAGAGGAAAAATTCTTAAAGTGAGGGGCAGATGAAGCACTTAGCCCATTAAAGAAGTGCCACTGTTGGCGTCAGAGCTGCATCAAGATTTTTTTTTTTTTAAATTCGTTGTAAAAGTGGTTATGGGTCGTTAAGCACGGTTACACTCAAGGGGCACGTAAAAATGTTTCAAGTCGGCAAAAATAGGTTTTGAAAGTACCCACATATTGGGAACAAATAAAACTAACGGTCGATTTAAATTGCTCTGAGTTGTGTTATCTGTAAGATTAGGACAGAGAGGTCGTTGCTGTTTACCTGGAAAATGGCAGGTTTATGGGATTTGGGCTATTAGGGTGTGCAAAGTAGTTGAAACTGGGTTGATTTGAAATGGAACGTTTCCTATGATGTCACGATAGAAGCGTCCAGCCTCGCCAGTAAAATGAGGCAGTTGGGACGAAAAAGTGAAGTAATTGGCGGAAAACTGGGAGTGATTCTGATTACTCTAAATTGACCCAAATGTCGAATCTGAGTTTGCATCGTCATGGGAGGTGAGCTTAACTTTAGGAGGCCCGAAAATCGCGATTTTTCAATTACATTTATATTTTTGGCCATTTAGGTTTATTATTCTTGGAAAATACTCGGTTTACCGTCTAGTTTTCAGGTCGATCGCCCTAACTCGTGGAGCTCTTTGGGGCTAAAAAGGGGCTACAGGAGGGCTTTTTTTGAAAGGTTTCGGCTATGGGGACGATATAGGTCGTTTTCGAAGTATTTTCGGACGTAGAATCCATTTTTTCGACGTATTTTCGGACGTAGAATCCATTTTTGGGTGTTCAAGGACGATTCGATTTCACCATGGGGATCTATTTGGCTCTCAAGAGGCTGCAAATGGGATTTATTAAGGATCCCAGGAGGTAAACTATTTTTTGAGTAATTTCGGACGCCTCCATTTTTCGAGGTCCCACATCTTTTTTTTTCCAAAAATAAATTTTCATTGACACAGAATTAATTTTTGCACAAGTAACCTATATCAAAGAATAATAAACCCTTGTGTAAAATTTGCATCGTTTTACCCTGAAGGAAGCGTCCGACAAAAACAATATTTATTATTATTGTACAGGGCAATGACAACAATTGTACTATTAAGAGGACAAAATTCCGCGACGAATGAGTACCCTATCGATCCGATTCGGTCTGAACGAAACCGTCTGAACGAAACCGAACGTCATACATTACCTACCTATTTTTTCCAAAATGGGTTAAAAGTGAGTTATGACTTTCAACGCCCAAATCAACACAAATCATAATTTTATATAATTTGAAGTAATTTAGAATATTTTTCGAAATTGGGTCCGCTGCCCAGAAACCCCAAAAAAATCCCAAAATTGAACATTTGCCCTACCAACTCAATTCACCCTTACTCGAGAAATTCTTAAACGAATTGTGAACCACGTTTTGAGACATTTTTCTTCATAACCGAGGTGGGTCTGCTGGCCAGGATTCGGAGTTAAGGGACTTCACGAGTAAGGATAAATTGAGTTGGCCAGATTTCAAATTTTGGGGGTTCCTGCCCAGAGGACCCATTTTTGAAAGTTGCTTTGTAATACTTCAGATGATATAAAAGTATAATTACAAGGTCAGTTATAACTCACTTTTAACCCCTTTTGGGAAAAATTGGTCATCTTTGACGTTCGGTTTTGGGGAGACGGCTTGACCGGATTGGCTCGATAGGGCACTCATTCGACACGGAATTTCGTCCTCTTGAAAAAAAAACTGAATTTTTTGTCATGAGCTTCCTTCAGGAATAAAATCGAAAAAAAAAGTGTTTAAGCCACCAAAAGCCAATCTCACCTCCCACTATGGTGCTAACTAAGATTTCTCATATTTGGGCCTACTTGGAGTGATCAAAAGCACTTGAAGCTTTCTGCCAATTATTTCCGTTTTCCCCCATGTTACTGACCACTAGCAAATGGCCCTGTTACAAAGAGTGAGGGTGTGTTTTGAATGAAACATCAGGTCATATTGTAGTTAGTTGCTATAATTTTCTCGATTGTTCTCATTGTGATGGTAATTTTTATTGGCGTGGGAATTGAAGCTGAAATTTTGAAATGATGAAATTTGCACACACAAAAAAAATGAACCTGGTTTAGGAGAAGCAAAATTAATGAATGCTTCCTTTTTCTCATTTCACTTTGTTCGAGGTCAAGCAAAGGAATTAGGCTGTCTGTCTGGAGGGAACCCTTGCGGGGGCTAACAGATTGTCGAGGGTGAAGCCGCCCTCGCACGATGTAAATCACAGCTCTCCCTCATACCTCTATACGTTATTTTCATGGCGTTGGTTTCCCAGGCGTTCAGCGCTCTCTGTTCGTGTTAATTGTAATTAGCCAGATTGGCGGAGCAAACCGAGATGAAGCCAGGGGGGGTTTTCAGGCACAGACAAACTGCTTCTGCCGGCTTATCAGTCACACAACTCTAAATAAATTAGAATATACGGGCTCTGGCCTTTCTCCCCTCCTTTTCCATTACTGCAACCTCAGTGTTCATCCGGCTCTAAATTTTTATTAACAGCCCCTTTCCAACCTTGTGGCGGTATCGCGCTGATAAATACGCCCAACACATGTTTGGACAAGTTCTAATCATTCTAATGGGATTAATTTCAATTAATTCAGGGGTGGTACCTTCTGTCACTCTTAATCCGTGTTTTCGCGATATTTTCCGACTTCGCCTACAAATTAGGGGTGAACGTGTGGGTTTTCCAAACTTCGAATTGATGGGGGTCGCAGCGGCGTTTTTAATCACCTTTGCCAAGTTCATATCCGAATCGTAAAATAGTACCGTTGCAGACCATAAGAATGAAGATGACAAATGCACCTTAAGGGTTACTTACCGCAAAACACCTGTTGATTAATGAGTCAACCGTTAACTTTACGCTCCAATGGTGAAACGTAAATCTGTCAAATCGTAAGTTATTGCTCAGCTTCAGCGTTAATCGTTGGTGAAAAAGGTATGTTGGCGGATCCGGCGCATAGTCCATGTTCTTGGAAGTGACCGGGTGTTACAGGGTAGGTTTCAAAGGAAACGTGGTCGAGATGAAAACCTCCTGAGACATCCGCAGGAGGCAGAGGTCTGTTAAGAGAGTTGTCTCTGGAACCGTCCCTGGTAATGACAAAGTACGGTGAAATAGGTCAGGTACTTTCGTTAAGGGGATTTTCAGTTGCAGGGTGTTCAATCGACGTCAAATTCATCACTGTATACAACTTTTCTCCGAGTTCAAACTTCGTGAGAAGTTTTGTTTGGCTTCCACACTGAAACATATACCTACTGAAAAACCTTGTTATTTAAAAGATTTTTCCGGGAAAAAGATTATGGTGCGATAGATACCTATAGGAGATGGGATATACTAGATATCAACGTAAAATTGTCTACTGGTAGGGAGGTCCTTCGTTTTTTTTTTTTTTTTTTTTTTTTTTTTTTGCGCCCCAGGCTAAAAATTGGAGCTTCCTCTTTCGAGGTCAAGTTCCTCAACAACGCCTCTTTGAACCCCATTCACTAAAAATGCTGTCCGCTGACTTTCAAATCTCGACTTTTTCCACGCTCAATATCAACACGCGCGCTAAAAGGGGCGCGTAGTTGTCGCTAGTTCCCTAGCGTTGTAGTTTTGTCTTTTGGCTGGGGAGTGTCGCTAGTTCCCTTGCGATTGTGGTTTAAATCATGATAGGATAAAATTTATTTAATAATGGTATTGGCTATATTTGGTAAACTCCCTGGGATTCTTCAGTGATCTCACATTGTGCAATTTCCCTCGCCCTTGAGGGGAGAGCGAGGCAGGAGAGAGGGAGCGCCCGCACCTGCCCCCAGAGGGATGGGACAGGCGGTGGCGTATTATTATGACAGTGTACTGTGTGCGAGGGGCTTGGTGAGTTCACATTGTATGAGGGCAGTATTGCGAAGTAATGTGTCCTGTGCACAAGGGAAAATCCGTGAGTTCTTATTCCATGTGGTACATGATGTACATGGATAATTCATAGTGGTTAAATATACTGACAACTAAATGATATATAAACTGTGTTACATGCTATACATGATACATGTATCATTATATATTTATATGTATATAAATTGTGGATATTTATATTATGGACATTTCATGGTGCTTACATGATAAATATAAATTGTGTTGTATATAACGTTGTGGTGTTCTGAGTAAACCACAGTCTGAATACAGCTACAGGGCATAGTTTGTGTTGGTTACGAAGATAACCACAGTGTGTACAGCTACGGGAGATAGCTGGGTTGGTTACAAAGATAACCACAGTTACGTGAGGTTGGGAGTGCCTATAAGGGGTTGGAGGAGGGCACGTTACACAAAACCTTTAAGAGGCAAAATGCTGCCTGGTTTGCTGAACCATACCATACCAAACCATACTGTAAATTGTTTCTTATATTGTGTAATACCGTATACCATACTATAATACATGTTAGGTCAATTCGTAATCCATGAGAGATTTACGACAGTAGTGGCCATGTAAAAAAAAAAAAAAAAAAAAGTTTACAAAACACGGACTTCTGTCCCATTTATTGATTTTTGTAAAGGAAGTTTCGATGTGATGAAACACGGCTGGTCATTCAACAAGTGGCGTTATGCAAATACTGATGTTCAATACTGCGAACACACCTCAATACTGTCAATACTTGCGAATACTGTTTTTCAACAAGTGGCGTTATGCGAACACTGTATAAAATACCTATTGAATAAACTTTAATAAATTTGATAATTACAAACCTGGTTTTATTTAATTTAATTACTTAAAACACGAGAAATGTTTGGAAACCACAACTCAAATAAAAAATTTGTTCTCAAACGTTTGACATAATTTGAGTATTTCTCAAAACCGTGAGGTTTTAGCGGTTCAGGAATAGTTGCATTCGACTCAGCAACCGCCAAAACATGGAGAATGTAAGACTTACTTAGTATGATCCGATTCAGAACATGTTTTGAATTTTTTCGCGCTAAATGTCCATTCTGGCCCGCTGTGCGGCCCCTGGCATGTTGTATATAACGTTGTGGTGTTCTGAGTAAACCACAGTCTGAATAGAGCTACAGGGCATAGTTTGTGTTGGTTACAAAGATAACCACAGTCAAGCAGCTATGCATGCTAGCTATGTTGGTTACGAAGATAACCACAGTGTGTATAGCTCTACGGGAGATAGCTGGGTTGGTTACAAAGATAACCACAGCTGAGCTGCTGAGCGCGATCTAGCGGATTCAGAGAAATCGACTGTGCACTATGCTCGTAATCAGCAAGTGGAGGATTTTACCCTCACCAGTAGCCCCCCCATCAAATTTAATCATGATGAATAAAATTGCGCGATAAATGTACATCCCTACATTATACAAACCTCCTCTAATGAAATATCCAGGTACGCAGTTATCAGGATTTAGTTCCAAAAGCCGTAAACGTTCGACTCCCGATCGAAAACTTCCGTTTTAACGGTCCAGGCTTCAAGCCATCACACCATCAACCCTCCCGACCGTTTTACTGCTGTTCATACTCTTAGTTATGTCTACCCACCCCTACCACCAATAAAACCTCCCCTCCCCGAATCCCTTTTCCCTCCCTTCCGCGGCAATTTATCGATATTTTCCACCCTTCCCGGCCGCCATTTCAACTGTAATAAAGACTATGTTTTATTATTTGTACAATGTCGGCGAACCGTTAAACCGTTATGGGGGCAAAAGGAAGGGATAAGCGAAACAATGATATCGAAACTACTAAACCCGCCAGGCAAACTCCCGAGGTATTAAAATATGCAGTTTAACTTTTCAACCAGACTTGTGCGCCTAAAGTGCCTCATTAAATAAGTTTCGACTCTGGTATTAAAATTGTTTAAACAGACGTAATAGAGGTACTTTGTTTCTTTTAACGGTCCCATAACTCCTGTTGTAATTCCACGAGGGGGTGTATACAATTTTCTAAAATCACCCTTTTAACGTCCGAGGGAAGCATGATGGAAACTCGGGATGGATTGCTCTAGCAAAAAAAAAAAAAAAAAAAAAAAAGGATGAATTTCATAAAAGTTATTATCTTCATTTCGACCTTACGACAAGTAGTTTAAACGGGAGTATCGTTACATTTAAACCCGAGAATGTACACCCTCCCTTCATCTTTTTCGAAGTTAGCGGAGTTTATGTCGAGGAGTTGTAATTCGAGATAGGTACTTCCCACATAGTCGAATGCGCCTTTCGTAAGCGTAGTGGAGGTTCTGCTGCTTTATGCGCCCTTTTACGCGGCAGGGCGAGGAAGAGTTTTGATTCGGGCACTACTTTCATGGCAAAAGCGACAATATCGCTTTCGACATATCATGTCGTCTCATGACTAGATTTATTGAAGAGGAATAAAAAGGAAACGAAGAGATTATCAAAGGAATAGAGAAAAGAAAAGACAACGCAAAAAAGAGAGTGAAAGAGATAGGTGAAAACTAGAACAAAAGATAAATAATTTATAACAAATTAATACGTAAAAATGAAAGGGAAAGTGAAATAAAAATAAAAATGTTTTATAAAACGACGATTTGCGACATAATCGAGAAGTCGTCTCAATGGGCTGTCATGAGCGGGTATAAACTCAGCGCGCATAAAAAACTATGCTGAAACCGCTGCAAAACGTAATTATTTAAGGGAAAACAGTGCCAAGTTCGCCATATCGTCATGCGAGCTGGCGAGGTACTTGGTTTACCATCTAGTTGTGCCCGCAAGGGTTTCAGCCCGTGGGGCTACGGGAGGTTTTTTTTAAAGGTATATTTCCAAACGAAATATGGGGTCGAGTTTCGTGATTTTTTTTTTCAACACATTCATAAGCTCTTTTTTCTATTCCTCTGTCTCTTTTTCTTCATAAATTGTTTTCCTTTCTCTATTGCTTTTCTTTTGAAGATACTCATCAAGTTTATGCTATCAGTTATACCGTCTTCGCGATTGAGACATTCTGTGTTATAACGTCCTAAATGAGTAACAGCAACTTGGTCGAGAGTATGTTGTCAAACTGTGTTATCAGTCGTGTCTTCTTCTTTCTCACGTTTTTCTCGGCCGATTCGTAATAATACAAAGACTTTCAACATCACAGTTTTCTACTAACATTTATCGCGGCAAGCTCGAGCGTGAAGACCCCCTCATTTCTTGATACTCATTCGTTGCAATAAATGTGGTCGAATACTGCCAACACCACTATGCTTCACAGGAACTACCCTTCGCACAAAAGCACCATAATGAATGCCTCTCCCCTTTTCAGTTTTGCACCCTCGCGCAAAATTATTGATCCAACAAATATTTAAGCCAATCGGGTTCATTTCGAGCTTTCCCCGCTTATTCTTAATAATTTCGCTTCGAGTGAGACGAGTGAGGGGGGGTTCAACTAATTGGCTCCGGCTGGAAGAGTTCGGAGCAGGTTTTCGTGATTTTAACGAAGATATCGCATTTTGCCTGTGTCAACAGTGTTGACTCAACACGTGTGCGCCGGGAAATCAGTTTCTTGCAGCGGAAGCTTAATTTTGTGATATTTACTTTTGAAGTTGGAGCAGAAATATTGGGGTGGGAATAGTTTTCATCCTTTCATGTGAGACCCCTCTCGTTCGACTAATTTTGGATTTTCCCAGCTTTTTTTGAGAGGGAGGGGGGGCCACCGTATCAGGGTCCAGTAAAATGAGGCCGATTTTTGACAAAAAAACAAATAAACAGCAAATAATTGGCGGAAAGATGGAAATTGTTTTGGTCGCTCCTTCTCGGCCCAAAATGTGAGGAATGTAAGTGCACCATCGTGGGAGGTAAGCTCAACTTGTTGTGTGACCCAAAAACGGAATTTTTTGAATACCCACTTTTCTAATAGGTTTTTGACAGTTTTCACCCAGAAGGCGTCCGACAAAAAAAATTATACATAAACTACTATAATACCTATAGTAGTTTTTATATAATATTATTATAGTAGTTTAAGAGGACTAAATTCTGCATCGAACGAGTACCCTATCGATCCGACCCGAGTGTCGGTGAGCGTCTTGCCGAAAACAAACGTCAAACAAACGTTCACATTGGCTCGTACACACTTTTAACCCATTTCGGAAAAAATTGTACATCTTGATGTTATATATTGGCCAAACGGCTTGACCGAATTGGGTCGATATGGTACTCATTCGACGCAGAATTGTCTCTTCTAAAATAAACCAAAATAACTCAAAATAACGCATGTTTTGGGCCATCAAAAATCAACCTCACCTCCCACGATGGTGCAAACTCAAGATTCCTCATGTTTGGGCCTATTTCGAGCGATCAGAACCTCTTCAAACTTTCCGTCAATTATTTCGGTTTTCCCCCCGTTTCATTGAACCACTCGAATGGGCCCTATTACAATAGAAGGGCGTTGAGTACAAAAGGCCTATGTTCCCTTAGAAATAATTTCTAATTAATTATGAATTAATTAAGTTAATAATTAAACTACCTTAAATTGATTAAATTAGTAATATAACATTTAATTAAATCAATGATTGTTTTGATAATTTATTAGATTATTATGTTAATTAATTTTTACTTTAGGTAAAAATAATAGTAAAATTTAAATAATTACCTAATTAAATTAAATTAAATATGGTCTGGGGTTGGAGGATTGCGCCGGACTCCAGCTTTGGGACCGCGAGTGAAGGCTGAACCTCCCGTTTACTGATGACACCGAACTTTCAAAAAGCTACTATGAAGATATCGTCGTTTTCGTTGCGGGTGATGCGACGGGTCCTGAGTGGCTCGTGACTCAGCCATGGCTGCAGTGGCGGCTCCTGCCCTGAAACCCAGGGGGTGCACAGACATCAGGAGGGACTGTCGAGAAGGTGTGCCAAGTTTAATTGAAAAATTCCTAAGAAAAGAGGCGGCTTTTTAGGCATTCTGGACCATAGTGTGGCCCCTGTCCTACGATGTTTACTTGTATTCTCATTAAATTGATTTCATTTGTTCATCAATTAATTAAAATTGTTTTTGGCAGTAGACGACATTTGTACCCAACGCCCTTCAATTGTTGTTCAATTCTCATATTTCTGTAGAATTGCCCGAGTGAATTTTTAGTGAGGTAGAAGGGTTGAGGCATGTCATTAGTCGTGTATATGTAAATGGCTCGTGAGGAGGTTCTGAAGGGTTATTGTTAACTAGAGGCCTCCCGGTAACAAATAGAGCCTCCACCACCCCTTGCACGGAGAAGAGATAGAACGATAGAAATGGGACTTTGGGATGGGGGAGGGGGGTCTAGAAACTGCGGTGTTATTACCACGTTATTGTTCCGGCTGTTATTTTGATAAATAGGCTCCAGACTTGGGGAAGAGGTGGAAATGGGGGAAGTCGAGATGGATGTGTGGTGGGATGGTGGGGGGTTTAGAGATAACAGTTCCCTTCCCCTCTACGCCTTCTATCTTCTTGCTCCGAAGACGTAAACTCCGCTCCCTCGAGATGAATGCTACCCCCACAGGGAAAGGTACAGTTTCGCAGGGGGTTAAGACAGTGGGGGAAAAGGGGTGGCTTACATTGACAACTTCTATCTATCTCTAAACCCTTTGATAACACCCGGGGTACCTACTCTTAGCTACAATCCATCACCGCTTTTCCCCCTCCCCAACACAAACACACTGTCACGAGGATTTCCCCACAACGCTAAAACTTCCCCTCGCCCCCTAAATCCACCGCATCTTACCATAACAACCACCTCACACACCCACACACCTCAACACGCGTGGAATTAGCATGCTGATGCAACGCCTCCCCCCATCGACATCTGCTCCCTTCTTAGTTCCAACCCCTAACTAGTAGTCTGGCAATGGAAATGTATGTTACAAATAATTAAAGTTCAATAAACTAAAAAATAAAAAACTTGGATAAAACTCCAAGTGCGAAAGAAACAATAGAAAACCCCACCAAACGGGTTCCTCATCTCTTCAAACCCTTTTAAACTCAACCAAACCGGGTTCCTCCACTATGACGGGTTCACGACCAAGTGGTTAATGCTAAATGAATCATTAAAAGTGGTTGTGAATCTCTCCAAGCTAACTTTCTATAAAATAGAGGCATTTCAGGCAACGAACATGCTGACGCTCTGGCCAGGGAGGGCTCCCAGACCTCCTTCATCGGCAGTTTTTAACCCTCACCAAATGGGTTATCGCCCCCTGAACTGATTCTTAACCTCGTTAGACCGGTTTTTACCCCCCTTCAAACCTGTTCTTAACCTCTGCAAACCAGTTGAAACGTTACCAGTTGATGGGGTACCCCATCAAACAACAAATCACCCCTTAAAACCAGTTCTTGACCTGTCTAACTACTTTCAATTTTTCCAGACCAATATTCTCATTTTCAACAAGCTTTGCTTCTAGTTATTACAATAACATACAATAATTGTATGTTATTGTAATAACTAGAAGCTTTTTTTTTAATTATTAAAAAAAATTTAATTTAATGAAAATTATTTAGGACCTAATGGTTTACAAATTATTTTCAAAAAAATTAAATTAATAAAATTTCAAATATTTGTTCAAACTTGTTTCCCTTTTGATTAAAATCAATCATTCGGACATTTTTCATCTATCAAGTGTCTGTTTAATTACCAAGTTGTGGTGCGATTTTCTAATGCGAGAGCAAAGCCAAACATGCCCTGCCGGCATAGCTGGGTGATTGGAGTAGGAATAATATCACGATAACCAATTAATACTTGGTGGAGGAGGCTCTTGGAGACCAGCAGGAATCCGATAATGAATCGTCCTCATTAGTCTGATACAAATACATTGAGGAAAGGTAAAAAAAAACAACTAAAAGAACAGGAGAGTTTCAAGTAGAGGAAAAGAGAGGAAAAAAAATCTCTAAAAAAGGACAACATGTATGAAGGTAATCTGCTAATTGTGTATCGGTGCGCAATCTGGAAGTTGTAAGCGGCAATGAGACGGTTCGAGCTTCTACACGGAAACTCCATTTATCGGTTTGTTTGCTTTTGAGACTGCGAGGACGGGAGAAAGAGTTTTTTAAGGAGAGACGGCAAAAAAAAGGGAGGTTCTCATTAACATTCAGAAGAGATGAGAAGTGAATGAGGACAACGGGAAGGGATGGAAGTGGTTTGTAATTAATCGGATCGGGAGGGATAAGGCATTGAAGGGACATAACTAATTAATAGTTTCTGCCCAGAAAATCCCGGCGGCCTCTTGAGATGCACTATGACTAGTTGAAAAGCATGTTTGCGAGTAGAAGTTCGTAGGGAACCCTAGAAAATGCACCGAACAGAGAAATCTCCCCCGGGACCGAATTCCTGCTTCAGTCTGAGCATGTCAACAGGTACCATAAACCTCACAAATAAGGACCTTCTTGTGAGGGTGGATCTGAAAAAAGACAATTTCCACCTAATCACCAATCGAATTGGTTCCCGTGGTTTACCGGTTGATTACTTTTGTCCCTGGGACGGGTAACTTTTTTTTTCTTAGGGAAAATTAAAACCGCAAAATCATAGAAATAGATAGGTTGATATTGTCTACGATTGGAATCGCCTTTAATAACAATGATTATTCCGGGTGAAGGTAGTTGGAAATAACAAGGGTCCCAGCCGAACCCCATCATTCACCTCAACAGTTATTTTCTTACTAACCGACAGTCGTGGGTTGGATTTCAATTCTTTTACACCAGAAGAAAGTCTCTGCTCATATTTCAAACCATATTGTAGACACGAAACGTCTACAAAAATTATAATAGCAGACGAAGCTTTCGCATTGATCTTGCGGTTGTGAAGCACGAAAAAAAAAAAAATCATTTCATAATTATTTTATTCAACAGTATTTAATTTTACTATTTCAATTATAATTGTATTTATTTATTTTTCTTCGTATATTTATTTAACTAATTAATTTATTATTATCCCTTTTCGTTATTTCATAAAATTGCTCATTATTCAATGTAAGATTTGTCTCTGAGTCGCCCTTTCTGTTGACACCGTCTCTCACAAAAAGTGCAAACTGATTAGGTACTGTAGTACTTCCAAAACTGTTCAGTTCCATTTTTTATAAATAGATGGCCAATTTTTATTATTAATCAAATCATTGTCGTTGGCTCGTTTTTCCTGAAGAAGAGCAACGCAAGGTCTGCTCTTTTTCACCCCCTTCACCTTTTCCTCCCATCTCTCATTCTCCCAGTTCTTCCGATCATTAATAACTTCTGTCAGAAACCATTCGACGGGGGAATTATTTTAATTCGGCCTTTTCTTTGCTTCAAGTCTTTGGAGACAGCTGATGAGGGGAACCTTAGAAGGAAAGGGCTCCCTTCGGAGTTCTAATTGAAAATTATTTCCTGAAATATTTTCATCAATTACTTTGCCTTTTCGGATCCCCTGTCAGTTCAATTTAATTAAATCCCCCACTTCCTCGATTTCCCCACACACTTCTTTTTCCACTTTTCCTCCCTCCCCCGAAAGGTTTTTCCCCTTTTTCGAACCGGATACCTCTCTAATCAAGAACTTTCCCGAATAGTTCGCAGAACCGTCTTCGGGGGTGCGAAAATTTCGCCTTGGACGAACAACTTGCATTCCATCGACAGATGCTTTTTGATTTGAGTGAGAATCGAGCCTTGGATGACTGCTTTGATTCAGTCAAACTGGTGAAATTTTACTATAGGTAATGCCAAGTTTTCTGACAGAAATTTCCCCCAAAAACTAAAATTTCCGCATTTTTGGCACTTTTTTTTCGCATGTAACTCGAAAACTAAGAGGTAAGAGTAAAATTCACTGAATACTAAATTAAAGAAGACAAAATTTCCTACTCTATACAATGAAAAATTGAAAAAGATTGGGTTAAAATCTCAAAAATCTGAATTTTGGCACCCGACAACTACAAAAATACTATGATGAAATGTCTGCTACTAGTATTATGTTGTAAATGAATAATAATTGCCACACTACCAACATTTAATTTATACATTAAGTTGTGTTATTCTTACGTTCCGTTTTTGGCGTAAAAATGACCAGTAGGACGAAACCCCGGGCCCATGGATATCTTTATGAACATGAATATAGGAGTGGTGGAAAAAGCCAAAAATCGACGTTTTCCAGATTTTGAGGTTTTAACCTGATCTTTGGCGCGCTGTAGCAGGCAAATGAGAGGAGATAGGAATAAAACATTTAATGTTTTTATATGGAAAAATGTAGCAAATTTTGTCTACTTCAATTTATTACGTGTTGAATTCTGCGCTAAACCGCTTAGTTTTCGAGTTAAATGCCAAAAATCTAAGAAAGTGCCAAAATGTTGAGGTTTCTGCAATTTTAACAAGGCTGAATGGAAAATGACTGACTCGGGTTTGTGTTAGTGACTATTAGAACTCACAGAACGTACGACCCCAAAATTTTCTTTTTTCACTTTTCCTAATTTTTAATCGTACATATTGTAAGGTGGATGCGGCGAGAAAGTGGGAATCCATCTTAAAAAAGTTTCGTCTTAAATCGTCTTTTTTTTTTTAAATCGTACTATGGTTCCGTCCATTCTGCAGCGTGAACACGGAGTATGCGCGGGAACATTGGAGTATGGGAACAACACCACCTAACTTACGTAAACAGTATACAACCGCATCAGATGTGGTTCCGACATTGACCATCATCCTGGCATTGGGGAGGTTAGCACAGCACGCTCCAAATTTCAGAGCTGACGAGCAACTTCAAGATGGCCCAAATTGTGACATCACTCGTCCATTAACAAAAAACAACTGATTATTCTGGCGCATCCTGAGCACAAACCATGGCCACCCCATCACAAGTCATCAAATTAATTTGAAGTAAGCATCCACTTCCGCTTCACTTCAAAATCACACGTGAATTAATACGCCTCACACAACTGTAATGGGTTTTGACAACTGACGCAATCACCTTAATGGAATTTTACAAATTAATGCGGCCCAGATAGGGACCCTTTGACTCACCACCCCCTTTACTTTAGCTTTCTAAATTTAAAATGTATGAACTCCGACTGTTTGAACGTTCAAGCAATAACATCGTCAAAATAATTCACAACTCGGTCCTGACGCCCCCACCCCGCCGGATATCCTTACCTGGCAAATTGATTCCTCTTCTCTTGTTCCTTCTGAATTTGTAATCATCATCTAAACCGCTCGACCATAAACCCTGCCGAATTTATGGCTTTGATTCCCGGGGTGGTTTAATTAAGAACCAGTCACAAATTCTCTCCCCGTTCATCCGAATAGACGAATAGATTCCCTAGAAATATTCATCGGTTTTCGGCTTCAACCCTTCAGGTCCAATCATTCGATGTCACGGAATCCCGATTTTGGTTTGATCCACGCGGAAATGTACTTATATTCAATTATTCACTAGGAGGTAATAGCTTCCTCTAGTATTGATCGGTAAATTTTTCAAATCCTTCTGACGAGCTAATGGCGATGATTTCGACGTGGGTTTACGTCTGTTACCCTGACAGACTGCAGTACAGTATGGCCCATACTATAAACATGGGATGTATGATGAGGAATCGCCACGCTTATAGATTTTTTATCAATAGAAGGATTCCATGTAACACTGATCAAAACTCTGATCCCAAGTTCATATTATAATTAATTATATTAAAATGAATTATACCTATTGTAATTTATTGAGAAATCGGAGTTTTAATTAGCGGCAGGAACAAGCGATCAGCTGTGTGGGTGACGTCACTTACGCGCTCCCCCCACCCCACCACCCCAAGCCATTAGTCACCGCGGCGCCCCATTGCCAATGGGCCATTGGTAGGCCCTACATGCCCGTCAAACTCATGAGGCCCTAAAAAGTCACAGTCAGAAATTCAAGTCGTTCAGAACAACTTGCTTTGCATTTAATGCCAACAACTTAATAAATTGTTGTAATATGAAAAAATTTGTTATTTGACAAATTGAAAAAATTTGTCATTGACATTTAATGCCAACATCACGAATTTTTGTCGGAAAAATGATTTTATCCCCACTTTTTTGACTTCAAAGAACAACCGCCAGGATGTTTTTAATCGAAAGGGAACGTTTGAAAAAATAGTTTAAATTTAATTAAAAATTTATTCATTGAAAGCTATGCTTGTTACTCGTGGTTTAAAGTCGTTTAAAATGAGAAGTGAAATAAGAAAACGGTCTGGTCGGGTTGGAAATCAGTAAAAAATTTTCAGCAACAGTCTCAAGGGGTTGGACCGTAAATGGGCGAATATAATATTATGTCTCCAATGGAGACTCCATCTAGGGCGAACACAACTGAGATCCACAGTGGGTCGGTATAGGACACGGGAGCTTCAGGAAGCATTCGAACAGTTTATGGGTCACCAATGAACCCGCCCGCAGGTTCTGCGGAGATGAGGAGAAGACAGCGGATCATCTTCGAGTGAGGCCTCTGGGACCAGTGGACCGGGGAGAGATACTGGCACACCAGGACCTGGTAGGAGGGCTATTGTACCTTTTCAAGGGCACAGAACTCCTACAATAGTGACTCCGAGAGGCAGCAGGCAGACAGGCCTAGGTGCGAGAAGTAGGGCGCCCTTCAGGAACACACTTCCATACCCTCTCTGGTATTAATCTAATTTATTCATTAATCTAATCTAATCTAAGGGGTGATGACCCGTTTGGTAAGGTTAAAAACTGGTTTGCAGAGATCAAGAACAGTTTTAAAGCGGCTATTTGGTGTTTGCTGGGGTTACAACTGGTCTGGAGAAGCGGTTCCGAGCACAAAACCCGGCAATGTTGGGTGGAAAATTTCTACCCAGACTACTTCTTACCCTATTTAATAGGGTAAGAAATAGTCTGGAGGGGTGAAACCCGGTTTGGAGAAGTTAAGAACCGGTTCCAAGAGCAGAAGCAGGTTTGGATGGTAAGTAAACCGGGTTTGGAGTGGTCAAGAACTAGTTCAAATAGCACAAACCGGCTAGTGTGGAGTGAACTCGTGTAGGATGCAGAGGTTAAGAACCAGTTTTGAGAAGGATATCAAGGTCAGAGGGACATTAAACATTAAATGTTTAATTTTCCTCTAATAGAGGAGTTGTTTTATTCCTGTTTTATGGATTACATTTTTAATTTAATAATATAATATATAATTAAAAATTTCACCTCTTATTCTAACAATGAAATTCCACTATGAAGTCTACAGACCACCAGACACGTTCACACAGTCCCAACGCCCTATTATTGGCCTCGGTGGAGCTCGTAATTAGACTATATTATTCCATTTAATGGTCCACATGTACAAAAGATGCACAAAAGCCATTTGAAACGCCACCGGGTATCCCATAACAATAACTATGATCCCGACAATAGGACTTTTAATCAATGGGACCGCCAGGAGCTCGTTCCATTTTTTTTTTTTTTTCGATATTTCCTATTATATTATTGCCCGAGGATGGGCGGGATGGGGGGGGGGGGGGGGGTCGATTGTGGAAAGTCACAATCAGGACAGTCGAGTGTGGAACAATATAACTCATTTCACAAATCTGTTCTACCTCTCCATAACGCCCTGTTATGAAATAGTGTGGTGCAATGTGTGGGAAGGCATTCGGGATTAGTTTGACGAAGTGGAACTCCTGCGCGTCCATGGCCCTGTTTCGTGATGAAATTCGGTCAGCAGAACTAGCCATTCGCAGTTTGTCGAAAAATTAATTTTATTTTTAACGGCCTGTAATCAATTTTCAATAATTTTTACGGTCAACGCGATATAAACATGTCGTAATGTTCCTTTCAAAATGACTAACTTCGTGAAATGTGGTGGACGTTTATAGTCGAACTTTTTACTATCCCCTCCTCGTTTTTTTGCCCGTACGCCTTTCGAAACAATGAAAAGATGAATTAATCCCATTTATTTGACAATGAATGTGTCTGCAACACGCGATTTCACTCGTAAAACCGGACGCACGATGGGGACACCGAGGCCAGCACGTTGTGCTAAACAATGATTTATGATACCCCGCAGAAAATAACAATAAATTGAATAACATTCCCCCCCCCCCCCTTACCCCCTAACACGACCCAAAGAAACAATAAGGCGTTTAGCTGACTCTGTCCTTGGGCCTTCATTGTCTTTTATAATTTTTTCTCTCTATCTCCCTCACTCGATTCGTCCCCATCAATATTGTACATCGAAAAGAAAATTGACTCCGAGATAATTATATCGAACTATCATTATTCAAGTCCTCCGTCCCAACGGATCATTAATGAATAACAATAATGAAAGACAGTAAATAATGGGAGGATATTATTAGCCATACATCAGATTACGGTGCTTAGGAGATTTCGATCTTTACCGCCGATATTTTAAGTCACTTTCGCAACGTCGATTGCGCAATTTGAAACTTTTTTTTTGTACACACCTGATGCGACCATGCTCTCTTTATACTCCACTCACCTGCAACAAAGAGGAAAAGTATGAAAAATGACGCAATACAAAATAAAACCATATCAGACCACTCATTCATGCAATCCGCGGGTGAAAGACACGTTAACACCTGAACTTCGAAGTCCGATCGAACCACCTGTGATGCCTGTATAAAATTAATATATTTAAAACAACTAATTAGCCGGTCGCGTGACTCGAGATGCTATCGGGAGTGAAAACAAGTCGTGTCCTCACCTCGGTCACACTTTCGACATCCAAGAAAAAAAAGAAAAAAAAAACGAGAACTACGGCCATCCCGAGTAAACGAAATGTGTGTACTCATTTGCATCGATTTGCATAAACGGCCGGTATATATTTTTTTTCCTTTTCGGTTCACGAAAAGAAAAAAACTCCTCCCCGAAAGCTAATTTGCTTTAAAATAGACAAATTTGACTCATAAAAGGGCCTCACGAGTTTCCAACCAGGTGTTCTCCTATTTCGCCATCCGTTTAGCCCCATGAAATATTCTCTACATATTTTTCAAACCCTCAAAACAAAAGGCGGGACAAAAAATTGACGGCGTTTAATTGTACCTCTCTTTACGGAGGACAAACTCGAGAATTAACATAAAAAATAATAATAATTATTTACCGGAGACAGTAACTGAACTGTTCTGTTCGGGGCGTTCAACACTGAGGTCTTGTTCCACCAAAGCGGTCAATTTATCTAAATCTTTCTCAGTTTAGTTAAATTAATTTTGAATAGATGATTAAATCTAACAGTCAATTTTACTGTTTCAGATTTCTAGTTCCATCGCGTCAAATGGAAATTAATTTTTTTTTTAAATAATTTAATAATAATTATTTAATAATAAATCCAAGATTTATTGACATGGGTATTAGGATAGTGAGTGAGTGACATCTCAATCGTAGGATCCGGAAGAGCAGCCTCACATAAGATTGGATCCGCTGGTCAGGCCTCCTTTGCCGACAATTCAGTTAAGGAAGGTGCAGCAGCCTTCCCAATTTATACTGCGAGCCCAGGGCGAACTGGAACTGGCCAAGACATATCGTGTAGGGTTCAAGCATCCCCTCGGTTCCCTTCCGGGATCTCTCCATCTTCACAACAACTGGAAATATCGAGCGACCCTGATGAGTGCGAGCATCCTCATACTGTGGCTGCATCTTCCTCCTGTGTAGTAAAATACATCTGTGTATACTGCACTAGATCTATAGATCACGACAATTCGTTTTATGCCCAGGAAGGGACCTAAAATGTGTGAGAACATTACCTTCCTGTAATGTTCCCACACTCCCTTCCTGTTCCTCCAAAAACTCCGGCCGCGAAATCGCGGATTCACGCCACAGGTCTTCTCCCAAACTACATAACTTAATTCTTAGATAGGAACACAAGCTCATGTAGGTACACCTCCATCATCCGTTGTGTGGGGTGTTCCACATTATTATTTCACTTTAATTTTATTGAATGTCGAATTAAAAAATATATACCCATCTTCACCAACATCTCTCACTTCTTTCGTAAATAAAACTTGCAATATTATTTTTGTTACATGTCAAACGATGTCTGAGGCCCCTGGTCGACCGACCCACTAAATTTGTAATAACATAGCTATTCATTTTCATTTTTTCAACAATATTAAATATTGTTGAAAATACGGCTTAAAACTTTGGCCTTTGATAGCAGCCTAACCACATTCTAATTCATCGCAAGTGGATAACAGTAATATACCGTAGCTTGTGGCCAAAACGAATTCATTGGATGGGAAATATACCCCTCCTCTTCCACGACCTCAGCGAAAACGGCGGTCCGCGAACCTAGAAACAAACAGAAAGGGCCGGGAGGGGTTGATGAATGCTTCTCATAACACACGTGTTTTGCATTATTCATGCCTACGAAATATTATGTTATAATCCTATCGCTTACGGGGGTTTTCTCCCCCCTTCGCCCACACGGCACTTTTCCGCCTTCCTCGAACCCAAAAACGGCTCAGTGACACTTTGAAATATACCCCTTGGTTGTAATTTTAAACCCCCGAGGTTTTCGTTGGGGTTTCGCGGGGTGTGTGGAACCGTACTGAATTTGTGTGTTTTGTTTCGAGGGAGAGCTTTATCCCGCGGCGGGATTTACATTCGATTTATAATACACGGTTTTGATAACAGAACCACATTGACTCTTTCCGTAGATACCTGCATTCCACCCCCGAAATCACGGCCCCCGATCCCTTTTCTATACGCCCTTATTTTCCTTTTTCACCCCCCCAAAATAAGCATCCGAAGGTTTATCGTTACGGTTGATCTTTATGGGATCGACGCTCAACTTCCCGACAAATTAAAATAATAAACACACCAGTGACGGTAAATCTATAGCGAGTAACAGGGCTTCAGGAATTTTTAGGTCCGGTTTCATCATGTCCTCAGAATGAGATTTGAAGTTTGTATTGAGAGAGCTTTTCCCGAGTTTTTTTTTTAGCGTGGAGCATGCTTTAGCCGTAACCTAACTGCCCAAAAACGTAAATCGGGTAGGGAGACGCGGGAATGTCACATTTATATATTACGTAATAATATTATATAAACAGTTATATTTTACGTAATATATAAATATACGTTAGGCCACTAGTTCAGCGTCCTCACAAGTTTTACCATTAGGCCACTAGTTCGGAGTCCTCACTGGTCGTACGTTAGGCCACTAATTCGAGGCGAGGCCCAAAGGGCCGTTTTTTTTAAATTTTACATTAATATTTTTATTTTTTATTTTTATTATTATTTTTATTTGTTATTAATTTATTTTTTGTTTTTGGGTTTATTCATTAATTTCTTGACTGGCGATTTAAGAGGCCGATAAATATGGGTCTCACCACCGTAATGACAGCGAGCAGGAACGGTTTTGAGGGAGATGACACAATTTATAAGCAAGCAGGAACCGGTTTTGGAAGAGAAGTAACTTATCAGGGGGGTTTCGCGATGAGTTTAATGATGGAGAAACCCCTCAGACGCACGCAGTGTATGAGATCTGGGTTCATTACCCGTTTGGGGCGAGAAATTATTTGAATCCACGACCCAGGAGCAAGTCATTTTTTGAAGCATTTTTACGAATTGGAATTCTACACTGATTTTGGATGCGGGATTTCAGGAATGTCACAAGAAAGCAGCCGAGCGAAGCGAGGCCCTCCTGTCCGCATGTATAGGTCGAAATTTTAAGATCTTCTTCAGGATA
Source organism: Pilophorus perplexus (assembly GCA_955831195.1). Taxonomy (NCBI): domain Eukaryota; kingdom Metazoa; phylum Arthropoda; class Insecta; order Hemiptera; family Miridae; genus Pilophorus; species Pilophorus perplexus. The sequence continues at coordinate 10,986,133 of OY037009.1, forward strand.
GTATACTATCTTGTAAGACTTGTTTATCTAGATAAAAGACAATGCTAAGACATAATTTCCCTTCTTTTTATCGCAGAAATCGTGTTTCACGTCTGTTGAATGCCGCTGGTGTCCTCACACATCACGATTAATTATACACGGTTTTATCCCTCACGGCTGAAAAAATACCTTTTTCAAACGCAGCCCACCGGGCACGTTTCATTTTCCCCCGACCGAACGGCGGAACTCGTTTTATATTGTTTTAATGCGATATTCCGAACGGAAATGCGTTCGGAGGATTTTTTCGTTTTTTTTTTTTTCAACCTAATTGCTGACTCAGAACCCATTTGAGGGGTTGCGAGGGCTATCGGGTTCTATTCAAGGTGAAACCGCTACACGTACGCGCAATGACGATTTTTTTCCGCGCAATTTTTTTTTTCGACGGAAGGCTTCAGGGGAATGCAACTTTCCCCTCTTCCCTACGGGGGATTTTTCCCCGGTTTTTCGCCACCGGGCGCACCCGTTGACAATAACGTCCTATGTCACACGTATTCCAATGTCCACGTCCCTCGGTCCTTCTAGATTATAGATTAATCGGTTTATACGTTCTCCGAATCCCCAATCCAACACAAAACATTTCCAAAGCGCATCGATGTACATCTTTTTGTCTTTTTTTCCCCTCCCATAGATTAATCGGTTTATACGTTCTCCGAATCCCCAATCCAACACAAAACATTTCCAAAGCGCATCGATGTACATCTTTTTGTCTTTTTTTCCCCTCCCCCATACGATTTTTCTCCATACCGACCTATAGGATTTTTTTTTTTTCTCCTCTCCAAGTTACGAAAAGTGAGTTTTTTGTTTCCCTCTCCTCTCTCTATACGGCCGCCGAAACGATTTTTTCCAAAGCGGTTTTTTTTTTTTTTCACTTCCCCCCTTTTTTATTTCCCGTTTTTGTAAATCGTAATCCAACCACCAAATATCAGTCGGATGGATCTCAATGGAAGTCACCCTGCAGCGCCACAAAGGATGGAAAGTGTGAAAAGATTGTTCGAGGAATATTTCACGTTTCCAATATGCTCACTGGGAGGATTTGACTTCCGTTTAGGGAAAAGTTAGAGTTGTAATTGACCAAAATTCAAATGTTGTAGTATATATGCAGAGAAAATATCTAGCCAGCCGTGTTCTGCAGGTACGATCCTACTTGTGCACTTTCGCTGCCTTAAGCGTAGCATTCGAAGTGCACGATTCTTATAGAAGTTGTTGATGGGTCGTTCGAGAAGGTGGAACGTTACGACTTTCGAGTATTTTAGGGGATGTTTCAATAGGTTGAAAGGCAATCGAAGGAGGGGGTGTCCAGTTTTTTTTTCCGGGTGGGTACATCTCCTTTAAAAGGTAACCGACGTCTCCCGAGGGTGTCCTGGAGGCTGGCGAGGTTTTTTCCCCAGAAGGGAAAGAGAGAGAAAAAAGGGGAGGAAAAATCCTGCCGGGAAGAGACCCATTAAGATCGGCCGGAGGCGGAGAGGGTGAAAAAAAAGCGGGAAAATCCAAAGCTCTCGAGCTTTGAAGCTGCCCTTGCCTAAACTCCCGAAAAAAAAAAAAAACCAAACATGGAGCTGAAGATCAATTTAACTTCCTACCTTCCGGTAATTTTTTGTATGAAGTTTACGATGGAATGCCTACTTCACACGTTCCTGACGATGCGCCCCTGTTCTTGGGTTTAACATTATCCGCGAGATCGTCAGGGCCGAGGTCGCATGGCACCACGAATCTTGAAGCTGGAGCAACGCCATGGTTTTGCATCAGGTAGGAGGGGTGGAAGAGTGAGAAAAGAGAAGCGTGTGGGAGCTCTGAGATCAACCTCTCTGCGAGTGATCTGGAGAATGATGGAGACCATCCGTTGGGGTTTGATCATGGCCGACTTCTCTCCATGATCAAAGTGCTGCCCCTTTCAGTCATTCTTTCCAACAATTGCTCCATATTTCTCCACTCAAAAATTGCTCCAAATTACTCCATCCAATCACTTCAGCCCAACATTGTTCCACGATCATTCTGCCCCAATATCAAGAGGTGCTCCTTTTTGTCAACCTCCCTTAGATCTATTGCTCCACATTGCTCCACATTGTTCAATAATTTTTCCACCAAATCATTCTACTCCTTCAATGAACCACATTGCTCAACCGCACGTTTGCTCCACTTTGATCAGCTTCATTGCACTATTCACTTTCACTATCCTCAATCGCGACATTCAATCATTCAATCAACGTATCAAGATGGTTCATACTCAATTGAAGAGTCCAGGGGAAAAACCCCGTCATTGATACAAAGCTGATTATGAGAAAAATGAATTTTAAAGTTTACCAACTAACAGAAACTTCAGAAACGATTTTAAAAATACAAAAAATGTTTTATTTGAACCATCAACTATGCAGATTCACAATATGTTTCCCGAATAACCATTTTTCAAACTATTAAATGATATTTTATACATAATTCTGAACTTATAACGCGAATTTTAACCCTCTTTTACTCCTAAACCAAACAATGGAGAGAATAAAGTATTTTTAAGAATGCAAAACCTATGTTAATATCCACAAAATACCAAAAAAAATTGCTTTGTACAATTTGTACACTGTGTATTAGGTTTTACCAAAAATTTACCAAAAAAAAAAAAAACGGTTTTTACGAACGAAAACTACGATTCAAAAACGCTGCAAATTTTACTCAAGGGTTAATTATTCTTTGATATAGGTTACTTGTGCAAAAATTATTTCTGTCTCAATGGAAAAAATTTTGGAAAAAAAATGTTTTTTGGATTTTCTTATTTCAAACAAAATTTTTCAAAAATTTTTTTTACTCGAAAAATATTTAACCTCCTGGGATCCTTCAAAAATCCCATTTTTAGCACCATAATAGCCCTATAGATCGCCACAGTGAAATCGGATCGTTCCGGGACTTCGAAAACGACACCTAACTCGACCCCATAGCTAAAAGCCTTCAAAAAACCCTCTCATAGCCCCATTTTAGCCCCATAGCGCCCCACGGGTTTGGGCGATCGGACTGAAAACCTTGCGGGCACAACTAGATGGTAAACCGAGTATTTTGTCAAAATTTCAGATTAAAAAAAAAAAATTCCTATTGCCCAACACACAAGATGATGAGATAAGGAGGGGCGCACGCCGCAGCGTTGGTTGGGGCCTTTTAAACTGCAATGACGGGGTTCTTCCCTGCACGCGCTGTCGATGACGGGGTTTTCCCCAGTACTGCTAATATTCAACCCAATATTTCGCTGAGATGACGTGGTTATTCTCCAAAACCGAGGGCTTCGTCGGATTCTACGCCTCAAAATCTTTTAGAAACCACTTCGTACCTGATTCACCCCAAAATGTCGATGACGGGGTTTTTCCCCTGGACTCTTCAATTGTTATTGAAAAACAATCGGAAGTCTGAATTTAGCGTTATTGACCTCATATTAAGCACTCAGAAAAACACCGGTGCACCAAATTGAGGCTCAAAATGTCTTCGTTTTGAAGAGGAAGACTTGAGAATAATAAAGTAATAATAACCGAAAAAATCGAGATAAAATAAAATCGGTAATAGGTAAATATATAAATAAATAATTTTTAAAAATAATAATAAATAAAAACGCTGCAAATTTTACAAAATTTTACAACAACAAAAAATTCACTCGGAATATATTTGGCCTCCTGGGATCCTTCAAAAATCCCATTTGTAGCCCCATGAAAGCCCTACAGATAGCCACAGTTAAATTGGAACGTTTCGGGACCCTCAAAAATGGATTCTACGTCCAAAAATACCTCGAAAACGACAACTAACTCGATCCCATAGCTAAAAGCCTTCAAAACCTCCTCCCGTAGCCCCACTTTTGCCCCATAGCGCCCCACGGTTTTGAGTGATCTGGCTGAAAACCTTGCGGGCACAACTAGATGGTAAACCAAGTATTTTGTCAAAATTTCAGATTTTTAAAAAAATTTCTACAGCGCAAAACGGCTCGGACGGAGGACGGACATTTCGGTTTTGGAATCTAGACTTCTTGAAAAGGATAATGTCAAATTTTGAGGCCGATCGGAGTCGTCGACCTCCGTCGCGATTACCTAGGTGTATTATTCCAAGAATAATAAATCAAAATGGTATAAAAAATTCATGATTTTGGATAGGTCGAAAAAGTTAGTCTTGGAAAATCAAACGTCGCTGTTGTACTTAAAAGCGTTGGACAAACTAGGTGATCTCAAAAAGCCGAAACTTTCTAAAAAATTTAGAAAATCACTTTCATAAATCAAACCATAAATTATTTATGGAGTTGATTTTTATAGGGAAACGATTACATTTGACTCACTTTCACTAGATTATGATTCCCTCCAAATATTTCCTGAAAACTGCCAAAGAACCCATAAAAAAGACGAAATTCGATGAAATACCTCCATCTCAATAACCTTAATTGTTGTTACTGTTAATGTAACAACTTTTCCTCGAGAATGAACCACCCGTAACGTGATTTCATTGATAAAGCCAAGTCATTCGCTTCAGTATAATTCGTTCTCCCATCTGGTAACGCTTCACCGTCAGAGTGCTCTCATTTCAATCCACTGCAGGATGGTGAACGGACGATTGGTACGGTGGTAAAATTTTGGATGGAGGTGCGAACAATCGGTACTGTGCCCCGGACCTGTTCACCCTAAAGTGATCGTGCAGGATTGCCGGACAGTTGGTACGGTCTTCTAATCTGTCTATTGTTCGATGGTCGACCCCTGACGATTGGTACGGTGTTTTCTTCGAAGTTCGGATTGTTAGTACGATCACATGGTAGACAAGCAGGTATTAAAGTGGCTATCAGCCTATCAGCATTACCCAAGACAACACGCGGAGGTTGGCTGAGCAGTTTCCCATAGTCGTCACCGAAAAAAAGCCCAAAATCAACACTACGTGGACTTCGAAGGCTTCAGGGGTCAAATAATGACCGCACTAACAGTCCGACCTTAGAAGAAAACACCATACCAATCGTCCGGGGTCGACCATCGAACCATGGAGGAATAGAGAGGAGAGTTCACTGAATAGGACTTCATGTGCCATAGTCGACGGTGGCGCTATCCCTACGGAACGTAGTGAACTACTCATAGTACCTTCAAACCCGACTAGAGTGAGCCACTTGCCCTTCTTACGAAGGAAAGCCCCAAAATTTGGGGTATTTAATACCTCACTAAACGGATTTATCTTCCACTGTTGTGCTACTACAATTAAAGGAAAAATTAAAGGAACCATCTCTGAATAACGAATTTCGTTAAACGAAATTGATTGTGTAGTTGTGTACACTGTGAATGCAAACGACACGTCGGAATTCGCAGGGCGCCATCTTCTGGTTCAGTTTTGGTAACTTACCACCTTCAAAGTTCACTACGTCTCGTAGGGGTCGCGCTGCAGTCGCAATCCCCCCCCCCCCCCCCCGCCGTTCCATCACTGGGTTGGCGTTTTGGGAACGCGGTTTAACACAGAGTGAGCTCTCCTCTCTATTCCTCCATTCCTCTATTCCTCCATGCCATCGAACAATACACGAGAAGACCTTACCAACTGTCTGGCAATCCTGCACGATCACTGTAGGGTGAAAACGTAGCGCCTCTCGCGGCCGAGCTGCCTAACTAGACAAAACTGTTTGCAACGTAGCCATACTTAATTACATCACTCAACCCCATCCCAAACTACAAAATTAGTTAATTAAAAGAAAAACATGTAAAAAAAAGCTCATGTAAAAAATTCGCACAAACGACCTCACACACTGATTTTTTTTTTTTTTTTTTTCACTGGGTAATTTTCAAGGCGGTTCGAACTGCAGCCGTAATTGCTGTCCTCGGGCCCACCACGCCTGCAATCACATCAATCCAGACCCGAAGGGGAAACATTAACATAACATATTATTGCTTCTTATTATTTATTATTGTTGTTAATTTCCTTCTTCGTCTTCGATTTCTTTCGGCATTTTTTTTCGTCCTCCCAGTCGTTTCATTCGTATGCGACCTAACCCTGCAATTATACCTACTTTCGAATCGGGTTTCGCCTTGACGGTTGTGATTTCGAGAAGGTGTTCTTTTGTAAATTGTTGTGAATAATTTAACAGTCGCCTTGCCCCCGAGGAAACAGTTATATTAATTTCGGGCTTCGCCTGTAGAAAAAAAGACTATTTCTTATTTTGATTCAAATTTGTAGGGGAGAAAAAAAGGACAGGGTTTTAAATTGTTTTCTTGACTGTAACGTGTTCCACTCCAATATTGTTGAGGAAAACAGAGCAATTTATTAGCGCTAAGGCAGTGTAATCTAACGAATGAGCAATTTGTCTGATAACTTTTCGTGTTAACTAATTCACTGTTTTGAGATAAGGAAAACGGAAGAGAAAGATTGTGATAAACGAAATGGCATTAAAATACTGGGTGACGCGTTGATATCCACGTGAAGGAGATGAAATCGGTAAACATTGTGAATGAGCGAAATGCACGAAGTTGGTAGTTTTTGGTGTAGGTGAGCGATTGACTGTCTGATGGTGGAGTTGTCAGCGTCCTCAGATGTACACATTTTCTTAATTTTGAGTCTTTCGCGATTTTTTTTTTTTTCCACACCTCATCTGCTGACCCAAAATGGTCAACATTGCAAAGGTATCGCCTGATTGTGTATTCCTTCCGGTGCGCTTTATTGCCCCCACGACCGTGTTCATGAGTCATTCACAAATGCACCTTTATTTGCATTCAGCGGGTAATGCAGAAGTGAAGCATATTAATTGCCGGGCCGTGACGGGATTGTAAAAATCGAGGACGTACGCGAAACGCATTATGGCTAGGGGTCCCAATCCGCACGGATTTTCAGTCCTGCAGGGTCCGCACCTCCAACTTGCCAATCCTGCAGGATCCTGCGCAGGATCTTGCATCTGCCCAACAGCGCTAAGTAATTATTTATTTAAATAATTAATTAGTAATTTTAGTAATTTATATTGCTAAGTCATGATAAAATACCCCGAAAAGGTAGGTAGGGTAAATTAAAAGATTTAGGTCGTCAATAAGAGTTATATGATATAATATATTATATATTATAGGATATATTATATAGGATAGGCTTTTCCGAAAAGACTGGGTTTGCAACCTTGTTTAGAGGCGTGAATCATGGGCTTTTCGAAATGTCGGTAAATGACCGATTGAAAGTACTGACTTGAATTTTATACGTGAGCCTAAACTTACATTTGAAAAAATTTGAGCTTTTTTGGCATGATTCCCATGTATGTGGGTGCAATTTAAACGCCACAACGTTTTGTTATGTATATTTTTCTCAGGGAAATTACATTTCAATTATGCCAGTTTTATAATTGAACGATACAATAGTTTTTGAAGCTTTTAAAAATTCCTCCGCTTTCCTCTGGTCCGGCTCAGCAATTTTCCGACTTTATGCATCAAAGTGAAACTCCTGTGAAAATTTCAGCTGCGTTCGTTTGCGTACTCGGTGCAAAAAAAGCTTGCACTCGGAGCATTAACTAATGATAGATGTATCAACACAACGATTTTATCCATTGTAGGGTAGAGGAACCGGCTATGCGTACACAGGAGGCGCTTTGGAAGAAAAGGCCGGGTTTTCTTTTAAAAGCACCACTTCAAAAAACCCGGCCTTTTAACATGGTACATGTTTTTACAGGCGTTCTCTGGGTTGGAATGTGAGTACACCCCCCGTAAACCGTCGTGCCTTATAGGCGCCTAAACGGCTGAACGGATTTGAATGGATTTTTTTTTTTCTTCCAAAGCGCCTCCTGTGATTTTTATCCAGATTTACCGAACAACGTCAAAGCATGTCGTGTCGGTGGGAAAATTTGACGAAATGTCCTCTCCATCATTAGTGAATGCTAAAATTTTTATCATATATGATTTAGCATATATGCTAAATCTAAATATATGCATTTAATATCTACGAACATGACAAAAAATGCGTTTGTGGCAGCTTTTTGGCCGGAAACATGAGGGAAAGCATTTAACTTCCAAGATGTAGAATTATTCGTGATCAGCGTTGAATTTCCAAAAAGAATACGGGGTTTGAGAGTTTTGCCGTAAAATCGCGGTTTTGCCCCACTGTGCGACCGAAGCATGCATAACGCTCTCTGCGACCGAATGCGTTCAGAGTGTCACTGTTTAGTCGCGAACGAATGGATGTACATAAATATCCAGCAGCGGAGAAGGCGCGTTCGGATTCAACACTGGTGGGCGGTATCGTTGTCAGGTATTCACATTTTTGCAGGATTGCAGGATCGACGCACGAATCCTGCAGGATCCTGCAATTGCAGGATTCAAGATTGGGATCCCTAATTATGGCGTTGATGGATGGAAGTTGGCAACTATGCGTCTAGAACAACAACAAAAAAAACGCCCTCGTTAGATTTCTCCCATATTCCTCAAACTCTGCAATGACCACTCGACTGATAAAAAAAGATCTTCTGGGAAGGTCTCATGAATTCACTGAGTTTCGAAAATGGCGAACGAGGGGGTTGAAAGCCAATCTACACCGAGGAAATCAAATTAGCACGTTTGGAACAAGCCTTGCAAAAAGAGATAATTTAATAAATCCACTAAGTGAAAAGACAAAAAAAAAAAAAAAAAAAAAAAAAGGAACGGTTCAATTGTAATTCCGCAACTGCAATGAAAGAGGGGGATAGAATTGATAAAAAACAGAGAAGAAAATGACGAGCAGAAGGGAGGCTGACGAAATGCAATTGTTCTCATTGACAAGTCGACACGTCTAAGGCTGATGGCTCAATGATTGTTAAAGTGAGGGAATTTCGTCTGCAAAACGATCATTGCAGACAGTTATGCTTCTTTTTTTTTGTTTTAATCAGTCGAGCCAACGCACTCCCTTGGTGTGCAGCTTGAGCAAAGCCGTGGATACCCCAGACCACCGCAAGAAAACACTGGAGGTGTACCAAATTACATTGACTAGCTTCCATCAACTGCCCCCGGTGAAGCAATCCCTGAAAAATGGATCCTGGAACTTCCTTTAACCACAATGGCAATGCGAACATGGGCTATGCGCCTTCATAACTCCACCAACCACTTGGGTTCACAAAATTCAAATCCTGTTCCTATAGGAGCCACGCCCTTTCCAGAGACTTTGGATTATCCACACCAGGAAATACAACGTGAGAATCCGTTGCCCCTTCATGTTCCTAGCAGCTCCTCTCCAGGGCGATCATTTCCCTTGATTTGGAGATCCTAATCATCAGTCCCATGCGTTCCAAGAAAATTTTTGAACTGCTTCAACCCTTGTGGTAAGGGAAGCCAGCTAGCCGGCTTGGCAGTCGAAGCTCCTTCCAATGAAGACCAAGACCGCCAAGGCAAGGCCATTGCTTCATATTCCGCTAGTGGCACCTTCACTCAAATTTGAAGCCTCCCTCACTATGGAATTCTCAAAATGTACCCAACTGCGTACATTCGACCTTGTGGAGAGAGCTCTTAGCTCTCGAAGAAAATGAGAAATGAATTTATGATGTCACTCATGGAAGGGAATCAAATATTCAATATAATGAATTCCACAGTAGGGAAACTCCTGTGAACGGGGATTCTCGAGAGAATTATGCAAAACATATATCAGCAGAGTTCAGACGGGGTTCGATTGAGACACACACATGGCATACTAATGTGACGTATATGTTGAAATTTGTCGTCAAAGATTTCGATGACGTCGACGGCGAGGCTCACCCGTCGATTGGCAATAATATTCCATTCATTTTTGATGTCCCGGAATCGGCAACTTCCCCTCCAACGTTCTCACGGATGGCTTTCGGAGTTTCTCGGGCGCGTTGATTTGCAAAATTAATGTCTTCAGGAGGTTCCCAGCTGTGGGGATCCCCTTCCCCGTTTTCCCGCCGGAGAGGTGGAAATTTACGATTCTGTTTACATATATTTGCTTTAACACGTATAAATTGTTAACTAAGTTTTCCCCCCCCTGGAGCTGGATGGAATCAAATTAGAAATTATGTCCGTTCGGGAAACGTCAAATTTATCCAAGTGTGACTGACGTTGAAGGGAGTTTTTCGTTCGGAAAGAAAATATACCTACTTTTACACGCTTATTTCTGAATGTATTGGACTCCTCAAGACACTCAAAATGTTCCACCCAAGGACTCGTATCTCTGGCGCCTGATGATGGAGAAAGGATTTGTTCGTTTCGACCCAGATGTTTTCATTCACCCCAAATTAAATAGCATCCTAGAATATTAAAATTTCTTCAAAATAGAAATGTAAGTTGTGGAACACCCCCAATAACGGATGTTGGTTATGTACCAATAGTGTTCCTATCACAGAATTTAAATTTATTAAATTATGTGTTGTGTGTTTGGCGGAAGGCCTGTGGCTTGAACAACACAAATCTCATGAGATCTCCTGCCTTTCGATCCTGAAGATTTGGCGGTCGCAGCCACACAAAAGCTCAGAGAGGCACATCATGTGAGAAGGATTCACACATCGAGGGAAGCTGGGTTAACGCCCCCATAAATACCAAAAAGGCATAGCTAAAGAGTACCTACAAGGTTTCTAGCTTTTGGTGCTCAACCAGTCTTGACCCTGAAAATCAGATTCTTGATTTTGGGAAAGTTATTCTTGATAGTAAAGATCCAGTTCTTGTGGGCTGAATTCTGATTCTTAGGTCCGGAGTTTCCATGGCTTTGCTCGAGGTGTCGAGTTTCGCAGTGGGCTTCCTGGGTGTCGTCGAAGTCCAGCTGGCATAGGGTGTGCGGAATCCTAGGTCACACCGACCCATCAGCACCGCCATCTGGAAAAGGGCGGACGGACGCCGCACAGTGGGGCAAAGCCGGAAAAAACCCTCAAAAACGAAAATTAGTTTTGCGAACTTTTTCCGATGGTTTATATATGTTGAATAGTTGTAGAATGCATCTCTGTAGCCGTTTTCCTGGAAGAATTTATTTTCAGCTTGGACTGAGGGGTACAATGTGGAGTTTTTTGAGACTTCGAAAATAGGCACTTATAAACATAAAGTATGGAGTATTCGTGTGTGTTCATTTTTGAAGATAGAAATCTGAAATTTTTTGGGCGTGTTCCTGATATATTAAAGAAAATTAAGAACCTTCAATCCGCTTGAAATACCATGCTCTTCATGGGGGGCTGAATCATTTAGTAATTAATCGTGTTTTAACGAGTAATCTCGGGTTTCTAAGCTTTCAAAAAATGCTCCACCGTGCTCCGCTCTGGCAGGGAAATTTTTCGATTGTAGACACCCTAGGGAAGCTCATGTAAAAATTTCAGCTGCAATCATTTGCAATTCTGGACGCAGGATTGATTTTAGTGTAAAAAACATGGCCGATTCAGCCGCTTTCGGCGAGATAAACGAGCTTGATCGAATATAAGGTGCCTACTCCGTAGCTGGAGGTTTACGGTAGAAAATTTGATGACCCAGACCATTCATTTAGTCAGTTCAATATCCTAAGTGGTCGCCGCAACAATGCCAGGGCTCATAATTCAATATCGCGAATTATTCGATGTTTTGCTCAACGGTGCGAATTTGGACCGTTTCGTTGCAGGTAAATTGGCTGATTTTATCAGGATTTGTCATTAACAAATAATGTAGAACGGCTTATCTCAAGCCAGGTTGTTCAAGCAAGTATTTATCATTGTACCAAATCTCTGAATGATTCACAAATAATTAAAAAAATCATTATTATTCAATTTCAGAAAAATTTGGCGAGAAGTTGAATGAAACTGAATTGAACTAGATCCTAGTGACTTCTGACCCAGTGGTTAATAATACAAAAATTAAATATAATAATACAAATATAAATAATAATAGAAGCATAAATAATATAATAATACAAATATAAATAAATATAATAAATATAAATAATAATGATGATTTAATTTAATAATTTTAAATAAATTAGATTAAATAAATTTTAAATAAATAATAAATTTTATTTTCACTAATATTACAAGCAGAGGCTGATTTCATTTGTTGTTTTTCTACTACTTTCATTCTATTATCATTTTTCTGGCCAATTTTGTATAACAGAAGTCAATTCAACTACCCTGACTAAACAGTACTATTCTCATTAATTATATATATAAGTTAAAATGTACTTAAAATTTTTCTCAAGAGATTGTGTACAATTATTTGGACCTTGGAAAGTTCTCTCTTCTACTCAGCACCCCAGAAACTAAATTTTAATATTCTACCTTCCACTTTTAGAGCATATTGCGATTGACCCACTACAGATCAATTGACCCCGGGCTATCCTATATATTATATATATCATATATATATAATCCTATGAAATTTAATATTTATAATCGATTGGTGACATTGCCAGCTATGTACCTCATAATGGAGTTGAATTATAGTGAGTCGGTGGGTCAATTGACCCATGTGAATTCGGTCAATGTGACCCACTGACTACGTACAATGCGTAGTGAGACTCAAAGACCACGTGTGATTTTTTTTCAGATTTTTAAAGGTGTATGTAGAGTTTTTACAGGGTTTTTTCCGAAAAACAGCCGTTTTGCCCCACTGTGCGCCGTTTTCCCGCTCCGAGTTCAAAACCAGCGCCATCTAGGGACGCTAGGCCGTATTTCTGTTCTTTTCCTCTTGTACAGTGGCGAGAATCACTAAATCTCATCCTTCGGGTGAAGGCCCTTCCATACTCACTACTACCTGAAGCTTTCATTGTTTATCCCCATTTAAACACTTCTCAACAATAATACAGTGGTATTTGAATACTTCCCCTAACAAAAGGGTTTCCTCGATTTTCTTTAAAATGGAAAAGCAGTTACATAAAGTAATCTCGTTACAACCGCCAGAAAGGCGTTTAGAGGAAGTGAGAAAAGGAGGAGGAAATTCTTTGAGATTTCCCGCTTTGGCGGAATTATTGTTTTGAATTATTTCTCAAGTTTTATTATTAATATCTTTTGAAGCTGGTAATTTTTCGAAAGGAATTCGCGTTTCGGCCCCTCCCACGGAATAATTTAATTTTTCTTCGTTTGTTTGAGAGGATTAGAAAAAGGGGTGAGAACTTGGAGAACTCCGAATTCCGGCTTTGTCTTTGGTCCGACGGAAATATCTCTGAACCAAAAGCTTCAAAAGTTGCTTATCAAAGCTGATTCTAAATTAAATATTGAAATTACAATGTTTATTTACGCGTGATTGACAGGCCTCGTGTGTCACAACCTCGAACAATTCTCAAAAACCACAAATTAATTTTTATAAATATGTCGCATTTTCCCTCTTTTAGAGGACTTCTCTCCCCTTTTTCCCTCCCCGTAACGTCATAATTCTAAATGATTGATGCGAAGGTGGCCCGAAAACTTTTCTGATGTGTCCGCAACTCCTATTTTTCTCCCCACCCTCGTCCTACATTATTTTGATACGTTTCTCACCCGATTTATTTCCATACATTTATTAATGGACGGGTGTTTTTGATGGATGATCTTCCCCCATTTTTTTTTTTTTTTTTTTTTTTTGCGGCGGTAAGTGATATGGAGGATTAGAAGCCACGTTGGATCAAGTTGATTGGTCCGGGAAATTATTGTTTCTTTTTAACTTTTATCAAACGATTTTTACTCTGAACATTTTACGCGCCGACGTCGATGCAAAACCGCACTAAAAAATTTTTAGTGCGGTTTTATTTATTTTTTATTTAATAAAAAATAAATAATTTTGCGATCATTGCAATCGCATAATAAATCAATATAACTTGTGATTGTTCTCGTTGCATGACAGGGCGTTATTAAAATTCCCACAGATGAATTCACCTTATAACATCCGGTGTCGGGCGTTTTGTTCGAGAGGTAAACTGTTTGTTAATACGTTTGCAACTAAAACGTGTGAATAATTCACGGCTCATTGTTCAGCTCGAGGTTTAATTTAATAAACCTCGACACCTCCGCGGCATTCTATAACGTATAACGCTAAATTAATTATCTCGGCCTCCGCTCGTTTGGCTGAACTTGTCGCTTTGTAGCGGCTCATTTGACAGGATGATTTCATAGTGTAGGGCTTAGAGGATTTTATTTGTTTGGGCTAAGTGGGAAATCGGTCGAAATTTTTACTTGCAGACATTTAGACTAAAACAAGGCATCAGCGCACGGAAATGAGTACAAATTTAGGAAAAACACAACAGGACAAACACAGGGATTTATTGAGCACAATTAAAAAAGAAACGAGCCTATTCGAAAGAGGAGGCAACCAATCTTCCCTCCAGAATCAATGTTGATAATTTCGTTAGTGTCCTGTAAATTTGTATTACACCGTAGGAGCCCAAAACTGTTGTTGCTTCAAATTATGAGGGTATTTCAGAAAGAAAAAAAAATTATATTAGTCGTAAATGAAAAAGTTTTTCGTTGTTAACATGGATATGTGTTTGGACTGGGGGTCATGCGAAATTTCGTAAGACGTTTTTTTGTGACGCGATACCAATAAACCTATGTGTTGCTATGTAGTCATGTCGTCAAGCCCAAAAACATATCCATGCTTCAATGTTTTTCTGTGGAGCGGAAAATATTTGCAATTTTCAATTTATAAGTTCAACTGGAGTTTTTTATTATAATTCTTTATTAAATCCTTTTGGTTTATTATTCTTGGAATATTTTTGGGGAAGGGAGGAGTTATTAAATTAAATTTAAATTCAAACCGAATTAAATTGAAATTCTAATTATGAATTAATTTAAGTTAAGTTATTCAAGCAATCAGAAGGGGAAGGCCGAAAAATTTATTGGGCCCCAGGTGGGACTCGAACCCACAACCTCTGCATTACTAGTGCAACGCTCCAAACCAACTAAGCTACAGGGAACCATAGCTGAGAAAGAACATTGGAGATTGAAGGCTCAACTGTCCCCTGCCCCCAACAATTGATTCGGCCTTATCATATTGTTACTTATTTCTCCCCCTCTGAGCCTTGATCTGATGTGATTCTTGGAATAATACACCTATGTTTTCGCGACGGGGGTCGACGACTCCGATCGGCCTCAAAATTTGACATTATCCGTTTCAAGTGGTCTAGATTCCAAAACCGAAATGTCCGTCCGCCGTCCGCCGTCCAGGCCGTTTTGGGCAGTAGGAATTTTTTTTTAAATCTGAAATTTTGACAAAATACTCGGTTTATCATCTAGTTGTGCCCGCAAGGTTTTCAGCCCGATCGCCCAAACCCGTGGGGCGCTATGGGGCTAAAATGGGGCTACAGAAGGGGGTTTTTGAAGGCTTTCGGCTATGGGATCGAGTCAGGTGTCGTTTTCGAAGTATTTTTGGACGTAGAATCCATTTTTTGGGGTCCCGCAGCGATCCGATTCCACTGTTGCGATCTATAGGGCTTTCATGGGGCTACAAATGGGATTTTTGAAGGATCCCAGGAGGGCAAATATTTTTCAAGTAAAAAACAAAACAAAATTTGAAAAAAACATTTAAAAAAAAAAACAAAATCAAAAAATCTTTTTTGGAAAAAAAAATTAAAAATTTTTTTTTTAAATTTTTTTATTAACACAGAATTAAATTTCTGCACAAGTAACTTATATCAAAGAATAATAAACCCTTGTGTAAAATTTGCAGCGTTTTTAAATCAATTTTTTCATTAAAAAATCCTCAATCCCGGGATTTAGAAAAACTTTCGGGATTGCAAACTCTAACGGCAAGGCCAGGGCACGAATCAACTGGCCAGAATTACAGGAAAGCACAGGAAAGCAACAACAGTTACTTACTGTGTTTACGTGATAACGCTTCCCTAACTTTGGGGACACCACTTTTATCAAGTAAACACAAAAAAATTGAATGCGTGGTTGGAAGGCCGCAATTCATAAGTGCATCCTAATGACCTGGGCCGCAACTCACCTATCGTCACCCCCTCCAACCGCTCCGGCCGCAACTCGTACGCATCCTTGTGATCATTCACCAGCTCGAATTAACTCTCGACGTTTCTGAACCGTCCAAATACTAGGTGGATTCATCTCTTGAATCATTTTGTCCTGGCACGGTTTTGCCACATAGTCGAGATCTTGTCAAGTGGCTCTCGGTGGAAAACAGTAGCAAAACCCCCACCGCGCCTCGTAATTCGCTGATATATCGCCTTCCATAAAGCCACCCTCGCCAATAGTGATCCCAAAATGCCTGACTGCCGCGAAGGGGGAGGTGAGATATTTTAAATAAATTCCCTCACAAAACCCTCCCGCCACTTGAAAACAGTCGCTGAACGACCTCGGAGGATCGTAATTCCCAATCTGTGATTCGACGCCATTAAAGCTGGCGAACATCCGTCATGTTTCATATCCACGTGGTCGCGTCACTCTTTCCAAAACCTCCCTCCCCCCGCCACTTTTGGGAAGTTTCCCTCCTCCGTTCATTTGTTACCGAATCTATCTGAGTTATTGCCGGTTATTATAATAAATAATGAGATCCGATAAATCCTCGGCCGTTTGGAGTTTGCAACCCTCCTCCCCCCTTTTCCAGGTCTATTTGTGGGGGCGTCCCCCTCCCTACTTGGCTCACCACAGAAAATGAAGGGGAAATCGAACGGATTCCTTTCACCGGTAAGGAGAATCGGGAAAAAATATTGATTTCCACATATAAGTAACATTTGTAGACTTGTTATGAACGAGAACCCGATCGACGATATTTGGGGGGATGAAAACCATTTTGAGAACATTTAAGACGTCTGGTTTGGGGAATAAAACCCGGTTTGAGGGCATTTAAAGACTACTTGGAAAATTTAAAACCGATAAAGGGAGATCGAACAACGGTTTGGGGATAAAAATTGGTTTGAGGATGTTTAAAGCTTATACTCACTTACTTAGTCCGACCGTCCGACCCGTTTTGGGCAGTAGGATTTTTGTTAACACCTGAAAATTTGAGAAAATACTCGGTTTACCATCTAGTTGTGCCCACACGGTTTTCAGCCCGATCTCCGAAACCCGTGGGGCGCTATGGGGCTAAAATGGGGTTACGGGAGGGGTTTTTTTGAAGGCTTTTGGCTATGGGATAGAGTCAGGTGTCGTTTTCGAAGTATTTTTGGACGTAGAATCCATTTTTTGGGGTCCCGCAAGGATCCGATTTCACTATTGCGATCTATAGGGCTTTTATGGGGCTACAAATGAGATTTTTGATGGATCCCAGGAGGTCAAATATTTTTGAGGTAAAACGCAAAAAAAGTTGGAAAAAAACTTGGAATATAAAAATCAAAAAAAAAATTTTTCATTGATTTTCTGCAAAGTTAGGTACAATAATCATCAAACCCGTTTTTATCACCTGAGCCCGTTTTTAATCTCTTCAAGCCCTTCTTAAATGCCATCCAACGGGTTTTTATCCCCCAAACGGGTCTCAACCTTCCCAGACTGATTTTAAATTTCCTCAAGTCAGCATTGAACATCGATTCACGTCGGAATACCAAAAAAGCTCGCACGCATGGTACGCCTGACGATGAATGAAGCTTCATGCATAGTGAAATGTGATGGGGTCCCCTGCGGAGAGCTTCTCTTGAACACTGGTTTGTGACAGGGAGATCCACTGGCAACACTTTTCAACTTTGCCCTTCAATCTGCCATTAGAATTATTCAAACGAATCCGGGTGGAATCATATACAATAGGCTAACTTAGCACCTAGCGTACGCAGACGACATAGACAGCATGGCAAGGATTGCACCGGCTCTCTGCACCACCGCAACGGATGTACTGTCTCATAGGTTTTGGGAGGTCCAATCCGTTCTGGGAAGATTTAAAACCAATTTGAAAATATTTAAACACAGATTCGAATACTTTAAATGAAAAGGGGAGATCAAAAACCCGTTTACAGGTTCAAATCCATTCTGAGGTAGTTCGAAACGAATTTGAATGAATTATAACAGGGGGAGAATTAAAACGCATCGCCATTTTGGGCTGCCGCGTTTATCTTTTTGATGGAGATTTTCAAAATACGAAAGGCCTCGACGTCAAATGTTATTTATAATTGAAAATTTTCGAATCATCATCAAAAACCTTCCCGCGGCCGGCATTTTCCATCGTAATCCCGTTGATTTACTTCTGGTCTGTACGTGCGGATCGTCTAAATTTCGCGTGAAAGGGGGGATTTACGGATCGCATCAGAATGATTTACGCTATAAACAAGGGGAAACCAGAGGAATATTTTCTATTCAAAGGAACCGTGTTGGTGGGAGGAGGTTGAGAGAGTCTTAAAATAGATCAACATTTGCTCATATCGCGTTATAGTGTCTATACTTTGAACGTTAAGATTATCTACTACAGCTCTGGCAGATGTGAGGCCTTTATTCTCGATGGTTTTGTAAGAGAGAAGTTTGGATGGGCTTGAAATACTCCGATTTCTTTAAATGATCTGTTTTACTGATTAGATTTGGTTTGGGATGATTGAAAAATGATTGCGAAATAACTTGTGGGATCCAGAGTATATTTTAAGTCGATGAAATTCTGTCCAAAGACGTGGGCGAAATTCTGTCCAAAGATGAGGACGAAATTCTAATTCTGTGCAGGACACGAGAAGCCTTCTGTCCCACACAGACCTGAACATAAAGTGCCCTGCTAGGTGGTTTCCTTTGTGAACGAGGCCCGAGACATTTCCCAGACGGTCACCGTCCCCGACTACACCTTAGGAATATTTTTGAATCCCATTCTACACCTTTGGGGGGGCCTTTCTTTCATCTTCGACGTATCATTACTCCCGGGAATGGGTAATATCCCTTACATAGTAATCTCACCCTTCCAGATATCTTCTCAAAGCCCGACTCCGACCTTCCCCATGTCCTATCTACATACAACGGCGCACATACCGAATTCCTAATTATATCAAAGTCTTCTCCATGGAAAGAAAATAACTTCTGAGCCGGAGAAGGAAAGATCGAGCTCTATTTTATTATTCAGAGAGTTATTCTCTTTTCTCATTATTTTATTAATGAAGCCCTTTCCACTCCTTTTCTTAGAATCACAAAGTAGGAATGGGCTCTCAGAGTCTGCTTGGGGTTGAGATCCCACTGAGGGAAGGGGCAAGATTGATGGTGCAGATTTCTAAGTTTGTATCCTCAAACGTTGAGACGAGAAGGCCTAAAACCAAGTTATTTCTTCTTTCTCTTTCCTGATCAATGATGACCTCGATTCTGCGTCTGCAGCAGGTACAGCCGAACTTTCCGTCTTCGGCGATGGCGATAGCAGAAAGTTGTGTTTGGAAGTGATCCGAAATTCGATGTTCATTTGGGACAACAAAATACTTTTGGATTGAACAGAGGGGTGCTGTGCAATGCAACGATCCCACTCCATGGACATAGGAGACCCTCCAAAGAGCAGCTGCAAGCTCATCCCCGGCCCCCTCCCAATGGTCCTTCATTGTCCATTCTGGGCAGTGAACTTTTTTTGTAAATCTGAAATTCTGACAAAATACTCTCTTTTCCACCTAGTTGCGCCCAAGGTTTTCAACCCGATCGCCCTAACCCGTGAGGGTCTGTGGGGCTAATAAAAGGGCTTTTTTTAAAGGTTTGGGCTAATAAAGGGGAGTTTTTTTTAAGGTTTCAGACTATGGGGTCGAGTCAGGTATCGTTTTCGAAGTATTTTCGGGCGGCTGTCGATCAACTCGCCCCCATCCTACTGTTCACCATTTGTTTTCGACGCATTGACTCGCCCCCGAGGCAAAAAGTTGTGACTTTTCCCCCTAAGATTACGCAAAAGACTTCTTTACCTAATATCGCCTGCTGTCTGTACGGCGCAGCGTCCGTGGATACGCCGCCAGTGTTTTTGGAGGATGCAGGAGGGAGTTCAGGTGAAGTTTCATCAGTGCCATGATCTGCTGGCACTGAGAATATTCCAGCTGCAGAAAAGGAGGATCTGGGTTCCTTAGGAATTCCCGAAGTGTCGGGTTTTCCTAAGTCCAGCAGATCCTCAGAAGGAACGGGAGAAAACAGATTTAACCAGCACGAGAGGTCATATTAGTTAATGTTATCTACAGCCGTTGTGTTACTAAGCGATGGTTTCCTGGATTCCAATCTTGGCGGAGCATCCTCAAGTATGGACTCCTGGACAACGGGCCCTTGCTTGTTTGCTGTTTCCTCCTCGGAAATCCCGCCCGAGAGGTCTTGGGAGATTTCCGGGTCGTTGGACACCGACGGAGGTGACACCGGCAAAAGCCCACGAGAGTATGTACCTATAGGCCCTGTAGTATAGGGGTATGTACCTACTATGAGAGGGTCATATTGAAAATGGGCGGCAGAGGCCCGATGAAGAAGGAGCCCCAAGCGCTCCGGGAGGCCGAGACTCAGAGAAGACAAGAAGTCTCCGTTGAAGAGCTGTCCAAGTTGTATTTGCCGTGTCGTTGTTGGGGCTAGTGGTTTTTTTTCTGGAGAGGGGCGAGTTGATATGGGGGGCAAGTTGACGACCACCCTTTTCGGGCGTTGAATCAATTATAGGGGCTCCCAAAACCATGCCATTTCACCGTGGGAATCCATGGAGCTTTGAAGGATGCCAGGAGGTCGAATAAGTTGACGTTTACCCATTAATTTTGGGCGTAGAATCCATTGCCGTAGAATTTTTTGAGGTCCCACATCTGCCCAAACGCTTTATAAGAATACATTTTTTTCAATTTTTTCCAACTTTTTATTGACAGAATTAATTTTGGGAATAATTATACCAAAGAAAAATAAACCCTTGTTTTTTTGCACTTTAATGTGGCTCTCACCCAAAATATAGGAGTGATCTTAAATTTAATCCGAAGTGAATAATTATTATACACTCCTGTATAAGACGATAAAATCATATCCCGCGTTATACCCAGAAACTGTAATACTTCAATAGTTTCGATCGATAACGCGAGCTGAAAGGATTAAAAGGGGGCTGGGGGGTGGGGGTAGTGTTGAGGACTTGAGTTACCAACTAATTACTCGACGGGGGAAACCCGGGGAAGCGAGAAAGCGTCGCGTTAGCTTGCCGGCTCGGAATAATACCTAGTAAATTTCTGGATAGTTTGAAACCGAAACCGAACCCTCCCCGCCCCAGATATGAGATATTAGCGTCAGGATGCATCAGGGCGACCAGGATGAAAGGTACAATCCCGCTGATTTGTGGTATAACTAACACTGGCATTAGTTTCTAAACCCACTTTCCTCCCCATGACTGAACCGCACCAAACTACGGTTATAATACTCCCCCCCTTGATGCTAATAACGCTTCAAACATGGCGTTAAACTTGTGGATGTCGGTTTTCGCCAGAGGCTCCCACACCGGTGACAAACACCGAAACATCTCAGTCATTTCGATGCTGCCCCGCTGCGGATTTCAAAGTGGAAACTCCCTTTGATCGGAGCAACTCGACTTGAAACGCTCGTCTAATCGAACGGCCGATTAAATCAATTTACGATACAACCCCCCCGTTCAACCCTCCAACCGCACACATACCTAATAGAACATAGAAAATTATTCACATCGAGCTATGTCCCAATCAAAGCCTGTAAAGTATTTGTATGATGTAAAAGGTTTCATAATTGTTATAATTACATAACTCAGTCAAGCCCAACGACCATCATTACCCTGTGTATAATCATGCGTAAAATGATTATGACATATACCAATATAATAATATTATATTATTATATATTGATAATATTATTAGCCTGTACACAAACTCAGCTCAAGGGAAACTTCAATGCCAAGCTCAATTTCTCTCGAAAAAGAGAAACAACCGTTTGTTATTGTATGGCGGAAAGTGAAAAGCACGTGGTAAGGTGTTGGATTCTACACAATGGGTATAGGATACTACTCACTGTTTGGAGATTTGTGGCACAATGATGTACAACGAACTGGAAGACCTATAGCAACATTGAAAATTAGCAAGTGCCTGGAGAGCCAAGAGAGTAATATGTCTCGGACCTTCCTCCCAGCAACACCTGACTCAATGCAAAAGGGAAAGACGAGTGGCAGTACAACTCCTCCAGGTGCACACTAGCAAATGCCAAGAGAACCTACCTTAACTAGACAAGATACATCAGAAACGCTTACTGGTTCCTTGATCGGCTTGGGTGGAAACTTTGAAGGAAACGGGGAGAGCTTGGAACCCTGGCCTGGTAGACCTGGTCACCATGCGCTTTCTGTTAGCATTACCGCTCACAATCTATCGCCTTCTCAGGTTGAGAATAAAATTTAATCCATGTTGATTTGCAGGATTTTGGAAGTCTATAAATGGCAACTCTTTTTGATGAGACAATTATTTCTTTAGGTACTTACATGATGCACTATTTAAGTGTGATCGTAAATATCGGTCAGGCATTTACTGAATTTATATGTATAATTTTGTCTACTGCATGATTTAATAAATGAAATATATTTCGTCATAAACACGTCTTCAACGTTCTAACTGTCCATCGACGTCAGAAACGCCCCGGCCAGGAAACCAATAAGAAAACACTGTTCCATAAGCACTTCAATGTGTTGAACAACTCTGAACTCAAAATACATTATGGGCCATAATCTTGAAAACAATGTGTACTGACGGACTGCAGCTTAGTGACGGATTAGAGATCGTGAAGGATGATTATAGTGTTACAAAATGGTAACGGATGGTTTAGTGATGGGTTCGTCCAATGAAATTGACTTTTGAATTAGTGCCCGAAATAAAAATAATTTCATCATCTCGACTCGCAACTAAAAGCCAACACTAATCAGGTATACCAATTATCAGATGTAATTCTCTGAGGGAATTATATAAATGAAAATCCCCCCTTTCCACCACTTCGCCACCTTTACTCGTCGGTGGGTATTTTTTTTTTTTTTTTTTTAATCGGGAACGTGAAACAAGCCAATAAAAATGAATCAGCCGCTCGTTTCGGAGCAAATTAAATTAATTAAAAGGCTCTCAGTACACGTCGAAAAGGCCAACGTCGACGGAGTCCGCTGACCAGGTCAACAACAATGTCAGTCGTTATTTTCCTTCCATCGCTAATTCCCCCCCCCCCCCCCCCCCCCTTATGAAAAGGCCTTTTCGACTTCATATTGTTATCATCTGTGCTCGTCCCCGTGAAGTAAAATGGTTATAATTCGACTCGGGTCGCGTTCCGCACACACTCCAAGGTTTCGTGACATTGTCTGAGTCCCCCACTATGATTGCAACGTCCCAACATTTTTTCACGCTCTATAGAACAAAATTGACACTCACAAATGCCACTGCAGGACCTACTTGAACATAATAAGTAATAATTTTCTCTTTTCGTTTTTTGTTTCTGTTGGTAAACTTGGTGGTCATTTGATCTAATTGGCCGTGAGGTTTTGATGACAATTTTGGTTTATTATTCTTGGAATAATACACCTATATAATCGCGACGGAGGTCGACGACTCGGATCGGCATCAAAATTTGAGATTCCAAAACCGAAATGTCCGTCCTCCGTCCGAGCCGTTTTGCGCAGTAGAAATTTTATTAAAAATCTGAAATTTTGACAAAATACTTGGTTTACCATCTAGTTGTGCCCGCAAGGTTTTCCGCCCGATCGCCCAAACCCGTGGGGCGCTATGGGGCTAAAATGGGGCTATGGGAGGGTTTTTTTAAAGGCTTTTAGCTATGGGATCCAGTTAGGTGTCGTTTTCGAAGTATTTTAGAACGTAAAATCAATTTTTGGGGGTTCCGGAACGATCCGATTTCACTGTGGCGATCTATAGGGCTTTCATGGGGCTAAAAATGGGATTTTTGAAGGATCCCAGGAGGTTAAATATTTTTCGAGTAAAAAGTAAAGAATTTTTGAAAAAATAATGTTTGACCCCCCCTCCCCCCCCCCAAATTGTTTTTCCACAATTTTTTTTCATTGACACATAATAATTATGGGTTACTTGTGCAAAAATTAAATTATTAAATTTTTGCACAAGTAACCTATATCAAAGAATAATAAACCCTTGTGTAAAATTTGTAGCTTTTTATATTATGTGGCTGTGTAACACCAGCAATTACTAGCACGCATGAGTATCTCGCTGATTTATAAGGTGATCAAAAAGAAAAAAAAATTAACTGTCTCAAAAACATTCAGAATGTGATTAAAGTATTGTTTTGCAAAACTTACATACTTGCAAAATTTACATTGCTTATTAATATTTTAATTTTAATATAAAGGGGCATTGGTCAACTAGGTTTCAGGTCCTGAAAACACGTGTGGGGACGAGGTGAAAATGAGGAAGCCCGACGCGGTTCGCATTTGTCTGAATAATTTATTGACTACGCCGCGTGTAGAGGTAATTTTACATTTTAGATGTAATTTCCGTCCCTGGAATTAGGACAAACTCGGGAAGCTCCCCCCGCCGCTCTTCTTGTTTCGAAAGCTAATTAAAAACATAAATGACGCCCGTAAATAAACTAAAAGGGCAGGAGGGAGGGACAGTGACAGCGAGTCGGTCTGTCTGTCGACAAAACGAAAAGCGATTTAAATCGAACGGGAGCTTCGCCCCTCCCTCATGCAAAACGAATGATTTTAGTTGTGAAACATTTTGTATCTATGTTTGATTTAGTTACCTGTCGCGTTACAAATTTACCCCGCCGAACCAGGAAAATCTAATAATGAAATTCCACTGCAGTGACACATTTTAAATGATTAAGGAAGTTTAAATCGAATTTCATTTACAATTCGTTTTAAGCTCGTCAATGTGTCAATAAGCTACTGAATTTGCCGCCCCAAGCATATTTGGCCAAATGGATTCTGCGAGCTCTGCACTTTCTAATGTCTTCGGGTCCCGAAAAATCACCAACACTTTGTCTAAAAACAAAAACTAACAATGCCGGTTGAATAATTATGCTGGACATTTCCAGGGGTTGAAACAGAGCACCCAAAAGTTAATGAGGTGCGACCAAAAAGAACGGTCAGGCGAACACACAGGGGACAATTAATCAGCAACCGTCAGTTTTTTTTTTTTTTTACTCGAAACCGAAAAATTACCGCCTTTTGTGACAACCGTCATGGAGGTTACACTGTTTCAGTAACAGTTACTGTAATTTCCTGCTCGTTGATTTTTTTTTCTCGTCAGATTGCAGACAGGAAGCATTGTGTTAAAGCAGTCACGTACCAACAGAGTCAAACAATTTCTGTACTATTCAAAATCCAACGTATGTATACGTACGTAGGAAGTATACTTCCTACTTGAATCAAATGATTATAATATAATATTATTTTATATAATATATAATTATAAAATAATTAAATAATAATATTATATTATAGTAGGTATTATTATTTCATTATTTATTTTTTGTAGATATTTATCAATTATTTTGTTTATTTGGTTTTTAAATAATTAATTTGGTATTTCTAAATTTGTTTTTCGTAGTTTTCGATAAATATTTATATTTCTTTCTTTCTTTCTTTTTACCATTTTGGTATTTAGTAGTAGCCCAAGTGGGGAGAGGCGTTGATTTTGACGTGGAATACGTCTTTACCAGAAAACGAGACAAAAATGGGTTACGAAAATAGCGGGAAAAAAACAATGGAAAGAGCATTAAGATCTACGAACGGTCGAATTATGAGCAAATGTTGAGTGGCCTCTAATATATAATGTATATATATATATAATGGAAGTGACGCCTGGTTACATAGATGTAACACTCATGACTCGTAACTACGTTTGAACACAGTGTGTCGCATATCTTCAATAAGGGTTTTCATGGTCCGGTAGTTGCGATGTCAAACCGTCGTAAAACAAGTTCATCGAATATTCGTAAAAGGGCTAGGTACGATCGCCTCGGCGATGACCTCTTATCTCGGTGATAACTTCCATGACAACTATTTTTTGATTTGCAAAATCAAACTTTTCGTTTGTTTTTGTTTTTTGTTTTTGTTTTTCGAAATTGAAATTGATGTAAGAAGTCGTAAATGGTTAAAAAAGCAAAGTGAACGAACAAATAATAACAGGTACATAACGTATCAATATTGATAGTCTCGCTGGATACCGTAGGAGCGCTCCGCGCATTACATTGGGATTTTCGGCGTTCGTGGAACTCTCGCTTGACCAGATGACGATTCGACGAGCGTCGCGTCAGGCGAGTCGGGGCGGACGCAATGACGAGGCGCGAAGCGCCGACATTTTGTAATTATAACTCGGTACGTTATGTTTTACGCATTCGTGAAGGCCCGCTTTGATGTTCTCGTAGTGCACCTGACGCATCAACATCGTGATCCGTTGACAACACTATGCAGAAACAGTACATATTTTACTCGACAGGAAGGGGTCCACATCGCATGCACACTTCATTTGCATATTAGATATTCCCTCTACTACGACTAGCTAACATATTCCTCCCTTTGAACTCTTACAGTAGTCTTCAACTTTTTTTTCTAACCACCCACACACTGTAACAAAAAAAAAAAACCGTTCATATTTCTCAACAAAGAGACACTTGGAAATGCGTAAAGTTTTAAGATGCACAAAGGAGCGTCTAGGACATTAATATTAATGTATTTTCTCTCCTAGCTTTGTCTGTTCTAGAGCTCCTTTCTTGATGAACAACCGGATAATTTTGCTGAGACCAAAGTCAGCAGGTTTGTCAAGTATCGTCGAAAGGTTGTGCGCAAATCGCTAATAAAATTTATAAGCATTTAATGTGGAAGTAAATGGGAAATTATGCATAAGTAGACAATCTGTGATACGTCTATTTATTATGGGCACTGACCCTGGTGCGGCGGAGCGTATGGGTGTGTTCGTAAATGAGTTGTTGGATGGGCGAAGTTCCGAAGGTGTCAAAACCTTGCTGCTGCTTGAGTTTGAAGGATTGGGAGAGTGAATTGGCTTTCCCAGGGTCCACACTCCAAATGTTGAGGGTTTCCCCAGGGTTTGGGGTTTTGCTGCGCAGGTGAGGCCGAGTGGGCGAGCAGTGTGCTTTCACTGATGACGTCCAGAGACGGCAAACTGTTGCAGTCTCGATGCCGCCGCAAAGTTAAGGAATTCTTGGGTTCCTGAGTCCATACTTGTGAGACAAGATACCACCAGGCCTTCCACTCTGGTTTGGGGTTTTCCCCTACCCAGCCAATATATACTGACCTGACAAAATACCAAAATAGCATGCCAAAATACCAAATCGACCAAATTGCCGTTTTTATGTCTTGCCGAGTAGGACAGGGTCTGTTTTCGCGCACATGCTTAGATGGAGGCTCGCCATCTACCGAACAACCGTTGAACTGCTTTGTACTTCCGCAACTCCAAGTGGGAGGAATCCCCACATTTATTATACCCAGTTCCCGCTGATCCACATTCAACTTTTCCATCGTGAGTGACGTTCTTGCGAGTTCGACTGGAGGGTCTTGGCGTATGAGGCCAAACACGTTCAATGCAATTAACCGTTTGTTGGGAGCCCGATGCAGACACTGATGCATAGAAACCGTCTGCACTCGACATGAAAAACAAGTATCTCATTAAGTCCTATCTAATTGATTGTCTTGTCCGTTAAAAATAACGCATTAGCAGGCATCTACCCCAATCAGCCTCGGGGATGCACCCATTTGACTATCGAATGTTTGAAAACAAGTGAAACAAGACATTCGTTTTAATTAAAATGTATCCGATTTAATTAGGCGGAAACTCGTGGTCCCTTTGTTAATTTATGACGGCTAATTTATAGTTGACGATAACGTCGAAATCTCATCCAGTCGCTAACTCGCATATCAAAACAGAGTGCAGTTCGCTGGACGTTAAAATTGACGTCGGGTTTGAACTATCCGCTCTAGCAGAATGATTTGCCGTGCGTATAATGGGAGCATAAATCTCGCTTGGGAAAGAGTTGTTCTAACAATTGCCCCGTGATAATCAAGGGCAAAATAATATTTTGACATATTATGTCAGCTTGTACGGTCCGAGTTTAATTTTAAAACGGGAAATGAGAATGGGACGGGTTTAAATATAGTCGGACAATGGGAAAAGGTCAGTTTTGGAAGCGGCTCATGATGATGAATGAAAATCCAATGTGCACTGTGATTTCGCATTCAGACGCAACCTGTGAATTCATGAAATCCGTTAGCGTTCGGTAGTTTCAAATCCAACAGGGGCAAACGACGAAAATTCATTACGCAAAACCTGAGGCTGCCACGTTTTCGAATCATAAAGCTGCCTTCAATGTTTTCCACTTTCTTACTCTTTCTGCACTGTCTTGAGAAAAAGGAAACTTGGGTTTTTATCCGCTATGAGGCCGTAACTGAAACTTTTAACGACTTTCCCTCCTGTAGACAGAGTTTAACCCGAGCTTGTCGAAGCCCGTCGCTTAACTCTTCTGAACTATTTTTATAGCTCGCAATCCCTTACGTGTAACTACACATAGTATGCCTCTTTTCCACTGAAAAAAGGCAAACCTTTAAATAGTTCATTTTATTACAAAATAGTATGCATTAAAGTTTCTTGAATTGTGAAATATGCAGAATTATCCTGGAAGCGCTCATTCATAGTCTGGTAAAAACTACCTGTAGGTACGTTCATTGGCTTATCCTTAAATTGCATTCGTGATCTTGTCCTTAATCTTATTTGGCTATATTCCTTCTACATACTTTTATTCGTATCATTTTGAGTTTCTCCCGTCCTCGTCAACGCCACCATCAGCATCATCTGGTTCTTTATCTCCATTAGGTTCTTATTCTTCATGTTAGGTCTATCGCTTTTCGGTTTATTATTCTTGGAATAATACAACTATGTTTTCGCGACGAGGGTCGACAACTCCGATCGGCCTCAAAATTTGACATTATCCTTTTCAAGAGGTCTACATTCTAAATCCGAAATGTCCGTCCGCCGTCCGAGCCGTTTTGGCCAGTAGGAATTTTTTAAAAAATCTGAAATTTTGAAAAAATACTTGGTTTACCATCTAGTTGTGCCCGCAAGGTATTCAGTCCAATCGCCCAAACCCGTGGAGCGCTATGGGGCTATAATGGGGCTACGGGAGGCGGTTTTTGAAGGCTTTTGGCTATGGGATCGATTTTGGTGTCGTTTTCGAAGTATTTTTGGACGTAGAATCCATTTTCGGGGGTCCCGGAACGATCCGATTTCAATGTGGCGATCTATAGAGCTTTCATGGGCCTAAAAATGGGATTTTTGAAGGATCCCAGGAGGTTAAATATTTTTCGAGTAAAAAAAAAAGAATTTTTGAAAAAAAAAATCCAAAAAAACTTTTTTCCGAATTTTTTCTTTTGACACAGAAATAATTTTTGCACAAGTAACCTATATCAAAGAATAATAAACCCTTGTGTAACATTTGCAGCGTTTTTATATTCGTCCCAAGTGAAGTGAGTTGTATTTGTCTTTCACGAAGTTAGAGTTTTATACATCAGAACTACAACAAATTCTTTAATCGCATATTTGCCAAACTACGGCAATATACCCTAATTAGGCAGTTTTGATGCATAGTTTCATATTCTTCTGGTTTCCATGTTGATCAAATTCATCATTATTGTTCTTTGCCTCTTCTTCTTGTGACCCCATTGCAGTTTGGCTTTCCCACTATGCACAATTAGCCCAGATCCAAACGCAAGTTCTTTCTCCCTTTGGATCGGCTTGAAGTTTGAGCAGGTGAGCGAAGAATGGAGGATGAAAAAAAATTAGGCGGAGCACATAGCTCTTTGATTAAATTGAAGGAAAGTGCCCAAGAGTTTGGTAAGTGAGGGTGAGGTAGGGACAAATCAATTCAGTACAAGTAGCCCCCCCCCCCCCCCCCCCCTCTCGACAGGATCCCGTAGCGTGCATTAGACTTCTTTCTTTGTTTCCCATAGTTGTTTTTCAAACCGAAGGGAAGGAAAAGAGGGGAAAAACTAGCGGGAAAAGAGCGGGAAGGAGGGAATCGGGGCACCACGAATGAAGGGAGCCACTCGAGTGGTGATTGGCTTAATGAATAACCAGCCTACAGATAAAGTTAAAGCCAAATAAACTTTAACCCCCGCTTTACTTCTCTTCCCTTTTACTTTAGGCCTCTTTCCCTCTCCCTTGCACGATACCCCCGCTCTAGCTAGAGCTCGCGTTAATTTAATTCCGGAGGAAATACGGTGGAGTGTGGGGGAGAAGAACCAAGTCGATCCCAACGACAACATAATAGAATCCCAAAACACAACTTCAAACTCCGAAGCTTCGCCTTTCCCTTCAAGTTAAATTGTTTAATTTATTCTCGGGAGGGCGGAGGGAAAACCTCGATAGTGGGCTTAAGTCTAATCAAATATAGCCCTAACAATAAAACTTCCCGTGCTTCGTCCTGCCATGTCACGTTACTCGGCAATCACCGGGGGAATGAGGTGAGAAATTGGATTAACTCTAGAAGATCAATGCTTCCTTGTCAATGATCCTTTTCAGCGAGGGTATTTAATCAACAGTGGCCGAATGGGTGTCTCCACATTTTTCATCTTCCCCTTTAAACGTTTACATTTACGCAATTCTCAACAGCTCAAATCCTTCTTCGTTCATCCGATTACACATCGTACTCTCGAGTTGACGATTCTCCCAACTACCATTTGTTCTCCCTTCAGGCCACTCACCCACTCGCATTAAATTCCAACATCATTAATATGGAGTAAATAAATAGACTGGAGTATAATATATTTTGAAGGAAGGGGGGATCGAGGTAGGTACTTCTGACAGCAAGAATAATGAAACCTCTCATCCCAAACAAAAGCAATATTGACGAGTCGGCATTAATTTTCCATACGTTTCTCGTCATGAGTCACTTCTCGACGGAATTCATTACCAACCTTCTGCTCCTTCACTGGGATAAAACGTCGGTTATTAATATCTTCCCTTCATTAAGTGCGTGAGAGGATAATTTAAATTATTTAGGATAGTAATTAGTTTTTGGAGATTTGCTCCGGGAAGTCGTTGTGGCTTAAAAGGCGCTTGTCTTTGGAAAATCGCTGGAAATTAAAGACGTTTATTATTATTTCTGAGCAAAGTTGTAATAAAGCGGGCAGATTTTAGACTTATAAAAATCGATTTTGCGTTAATCGATTTAACTACTTTAAAAACGGAACTACCTGGTTAAACTCCTTCTAAAGACGATTGCGATCAAAACCTTACTGAACCAAGTTGGTAGAGAATTCATTCATTATGATGTCAAAATGTGATATTTTAAAACAAGTGAGTGAATAAAATTGTCATTGTGTGTATTGTAAGTACTCGTAATTTGCAAAACACACACATAGTCACTCAAGTCACTCATCAAACCGGTTATAGTCAGCGCGAACCACCCATGGGTACACCCACAAAAGGTGCACCTTTTACGAACCGGCTTGTCCCTTTTAGTTTTAAAGCTCTGCGTCTCTGTATCTAACAACCTTTAGTGCAGCGTTTTTTTTGGCAATTTACTTAATTTATATAAGTAACACGGTACGGTAGAACATTTCATGTAGTGCAAAGGATTAAAAATAAAATCTCCAAACCGGTCTTCCCCCCCCCCCCCCCGGTTACCCCACCCCACCCCACCACTATACCATACTAGTTTAAATCACTCGAAACCGGTTTTAACCTACAACCATACCCATTTGTCCCCTTGAACCCATTATCAATCTCTCATATCCGGTTTTAACGACCCACATTCTAAGCCACCTTATACGGGGTTTCAACCAGTTTTAAATCTCACCCAACCCGTTCCACGCCGGTTATTGCCCCCTTTAACGGTTCTTAACCTCATCAAACATGTTTCCGACCCATTCAGGAATAACCTGAGGTGATGAAATCGACGAGAGAATTTCCAAATGGTTATTGTGCACTGCAGCTTATAAAATAAATTTTCTCACGCAGAATTATTTAGAATATAAAAGTAAATAAATTATTTATATTCCACCTCACTCTCCAGATCACTCAGTTGAAAGTGTGAAAGAACGTTCAAATTGAACGACGTCGACTCCATTATTACTACCCTTTTCTGACTCCCGCCATATTTCGGGCTCAACTTTGTTTATTAATACGAAAATCTTCTCGATTTGTATTCAATAGGTATTAATATTTTATTCGAGTAAAACAAGTTGATTGAAAAACTTTCTCATTGTGAGGATCTTGGAAGTGGGAACCGAAGAGAAAACGCGTCGGGGTTTGAGGGGGGGGGGGGGGGGGGGGTGTTTTCTAATAAAAGTATTTCATTTCACTACCAAAGCTTTTTCTCCGAGACGGGAGAAAATTCTCCAAGTTCGTAATACCCGGGGAGCGAAGAAGTTGGGTGAATTTTAATGAGAAAGCGATAATTTGACAGAAAGATTGCGATCGGACCGAAGGGTTATCGAGTGAAACTACTTTCAAGGGGAAGGGGTGAAAGGGGGGGGGGGGGGGGTTATGTTAGTGAGGTTTGTCAGGCGGAACGGAGTGCCGCCCGCGTGTAGTTAAGGGTCAAATTTAACGAACGTGGAAACTGGTTTGTAAACGAATTTATTAAATTCACTGGGCAAATAAATTCAGGAAGGTAACTCGTGTTTTCATTGGATTTTCAAACTTTTTTCTTTTTTCAATTCAGCGCAGGGGAAATCTTGAGTGAAAATCAATGAAGTCCAGAACAATGGCCCGAGGGTTGAAAGAGTCAACCAATTAGTTTTTCAATTTTACAGTTGAAAAATTACGCTCCGCCGCGGGTTGAAAGCTGTATCCGTTCCGGCGCTTAATAAAAATAATTTCTCGGAGAGCTCAGTATACAAAAAAAAAGAAAAAAAAAGAATACTTTTCAAGCGTGAATGGAGAGGGTGATACAAAAAAGGGAGTTACGGAATTAAATAAATCAGCTAGAAAAAAAAGTTGCAATGAAGCTCGTTTGGGAACACAGCAGGCTATTTTTTCTGTGTACACTGCCGGTCAAATGGCTTTCCATCTGGAATAGAGTGAAACGGAGAAATGAGGTGGGGAGAAAAGGGTGGTTGAGTTGAACAAAAATGTTGGGGTGCTCCCTTGGAAAGGCGTTAGAAGGGAGATTTTGGTTTAATATTCTCATAATTGACAACCTATGTTCTCACGACGGGGTTAAAACGTTTCGATCGGCGCAGTGGGGGTAGAAGCGGAAAAAGTCAATTTTCCAAATTCGCCTTTTCATTGATCTTGTGCACTATTTCCATAGTTAATTACCCGTAGAACCGTCTAGTACTAATAGTTTTCCGGTTGAAGTGTTCGATTAGAGCGAAATTCAAGATGAAAAGTGAGCTAACGAGTTTTTCTGTTTTAGAAGGGAATATTTGGAAAAATCTCCCCTTTCTACGACTTTTTGGAAAGGAAAAAAAAGATCTCGTTCTCTCAGCGCATTTTAAATCTTAAATTTTGACAAAATAATCGGTTTACCATCTAGTTGTGCCCGCAAGATTCTCAGTTCGATCGCCCAAACCCGTGTGGCGCTACGGGAGGGTTTGTTGAAGGGTTTCGGCTGTGGGATCGAGTGGGGTGTCGTTTTCGAAGTATTTTTGGACGTAGAATCCTCTTTTTAGGGGTCCGAGAATGATCCGATTTCATTGTGGGAATCTACAGGGCTACAAATGGGATTTTTGAAGGATCCCAGGAGGTCAAATAAGGTGTCGCTTTCCGAGTAATTTTTGACGCATAGGTAATCCATTTTCCAAGGTCTCACGTCTTACCAAACAATGTAGGAGTTTTTTTTTTTAATTTTTTCAAAAATATTTTCTTAATGATCCAGAAATTACATAAATTAAGTGTTGTGGGATTAGCCAATAAAACTCGTTCAGAGCTGTGAATGTGGGTTTCTAAGGAGAAACTTTGTCAAAGATGGCAAAAATTTGGCAAGAAGGGGTTTTTCCCAAAATCGGGGATATCACCCCACTGTGCGGCGTCAAAATGAGTCCTTATACGTGTCTATATGTGTATATTCCAAAAATGAAATGAGTCACCGCCGTCCACCCCGTTTTGGGCACTAGATTTTTTTTTTTTTTTTACCTGAAATTTGACAAAATACTCGGTTTTCCATCTAGTTGTACCAACAAGCTTATCAGCTCGATCGCTCAAACCAGTGGGGCTCCATGAGGATAAAAAGGGGCTACGGGAGGGGTTTTCGAAGGGTTTCGACTATGGGGTCGAGCTACCCCGTTTTCCGAGTATTTACGGACGTAGAAACCATTTTGGAGAATCCCAGAACCACCGGATTACCATGGGGCTTTGACGAGGCTTGAAATGAGTCTTATGATGGATACCAGGAGGTCGAATGAGGTATCGTTTTCCGATTCATTTCGAGCGTAGAATTATTTTTGGGGTCCTTCATCTGTCCAAAAACTGTTCAATACAGATTTTTTGTTTACATTGAAAAAATACCTAATTTCTTGTTGACAGAATTAATTTTTGGATTAATACAAAAGAATAATGAACCCTTGTGTAAGAATCAAGTGTTGCAGAATGTTGAGAGCAACTGGGTTAATTTTTGGCGCCGTCGTACTCGATTGAAAGTTGATGAATGCCCAAGTCCTTGTCACAACTATGTCCTTGTTACAATGCAATATCAGTCATAATCAGTCATTCACGATGCACATAAGGCGCAGTCATGATCGATGGTGAAAACTGACGTTCACCCCGCTCTGGTGGCAACTTGAACAACTGTCCCCGTTTTAAAAACGCATTCCAGTCTAGCGCAACGACCTTCGTAATAGTCTTTGATTTTTTTATTTCCCCTCCCCCTCCTTCCCTCAACTTCCCACGGTCTTTTTCTATCTAGAGGGGATTTACCTTCCTCGGACGGCCGATTAAGTGCGTCGTTACTGTTGCGACATTGTAGCTGCCAGAAGAAATCAACAATAGGGCACCAACAGCTTCATAAACGCTATCAACCGGGTCACAGCCTTAGGATGCAGTGGATTTTTCAAATTGGCCGTTCAATTAAAGCATCGGCGATGCCCAGTAGGTTTTGGCACGTATTGAAGAACTTGAGTACGTGAGTGAGTACTAATTCCGCTAATCCCTGCAGTGAAAGTTGATAATCCAACGTATAAACGCGAACGATTTCTTCCCTACTCGGATTGAGCAATGTAAATACCGCAAACCCATTTTTCTGTTCTGTTCTGGATGTTCACAACAATGCACGGTATTGTCAACAACATAACAAGGTTATATAGGTAATTCGGAAGTTAGGTAATTTAATTTTTAGGTATGTATATGCGAAGTAATAACTGAACCTCTTAACCGTAGGGAAAATGCCATCAGTGGAATATTTGTCCGAATCGTTTGGTACCAACAACTTTTTACTTTATTTAGGTATTTTTATTCCCATTTGGCCTGCAGGCCAAAACCCTCAGAAAGCCTCACCCAATAGGTTTATGGTTTCTGCTGCTTTGAAACAAGCTTTTAAAGATAATACCAGTTTCTGCTGATTAATAAGTGGTTTCTGCTCAAAAAAGTACCGTAAAAAGCACCATGGCCCAAACTTCACGTTAGCGGTGTACATTCGTTTTGAAGCGCTATAATCTGGGGTCCACCGATCACGCAGATGACATTCGCTCAGTCAACTGGTTTCAGCTGACTGAAAATCGGATTCTGCTGTTTGAAAACAGGTTTCTGCTCAATAAAGAACCCTGAAAGGCCCCATGGTCCGGTTCATCAATCCAATAAACTCATGTCTATGTAGACCATCTCTTCCAAGTATTTTGAGGCACCTCATGGAAGAAAGGAAAGGAAGCCTCACACCTGTGTTAAACGGTGTTCCCAAAACGCCAACCCGGTGGTAGAACGGTGGGGGGATTGCGACTGCATGCGACCCGTATAGTACGAGACGGAGTGAACTTTAAAGGTGGTGAGATGTCAAAACAGAACCAGAATATGGCGCGGAATTCTGCACGGCCTCAAAATTTGACATTAAACGAAATACCAAAAACGAAATGACCGTCCACCGTCCAAGCCGTTAGGGCAGTAGACATTTCAGCAAGGTTTTCAGCCCGATCACCCAACCCCGAGGGGCTCAGGAGGCTAAAAAGGGGTTAATGGAGTGGTTTTTGAATGTTTTCGGCAATGGTGCGAGTTAAGTGTCGTCTTCGAAGTATTTTTGGATGTAGAATCCATTTTAGGGGGTTCCAGAACGATTCGATTTCACCGTGGGGATCCATGGAGCTTTCATGGGGCAAAAACTGGGATATGTGCGAAAAAGTTTTTTTAGTCATTCTTTCAGCACATTTAATAAGCTAAGAATGAAGGTATGGCCTGGAAATATGTTTTAGACCCTGAATCATGTAAAGGACGTTGCTCCTCATCGAATGAGACTGACCGCAGCTCTGTAGCATTTTGAATAACGAAGATACGAATTACCTACACCAAATTAGCGCAAATCTTGATTTTTCACAAAATAAAACTGCCCCCAAAATTGTTTTTCCTCCTGGTACGGCCTTGGGATTTCTCAAAACTACGTTTCCATATGGACAATCTAACAAAATGTAAATGTTGGGTGCAATTTTATTTTGTGAAAACCCCAGATTTGCGTCAAATCGGCGTTGAATGAAGACTTCAAAAAATTTATATCTACGTTATGTCAAGTGCCACAAAGTGCGGTTGGTCTCATTCGATGAGAAGGAACGTCCTTAACTAGATCAAAAAGAATTTTTCCAAACCTTACTTTCACTCTTTGCTCATAAAAAAAAAATACTGAAAAAATGATCAAAAACTGGAATTTTTCGGATTTTTTTTTTTTTTCTTTAACCGAGGATCGGAAGCACAAAAAATAATGCACATAGCGCGTAAACATAGGTTGGAGGAGCTTGGAGAAGGGACCCCACTCTGTCCTAGTTTTCCATTCATAGCAGTCGTTCACCTTCTGCCGTGGCCATTTGCGTGGCATTTGGAGTTTTCCCTTGGAAGAAGGGCTAGTGGCTCACTCAAGTCGGATTTCAAGCAACTATGTGTAACTGACTACATCTAGTAGAGGTAGCGCCACCAACAATTTCGGCACACGAAGTTTTCTATCTAGTGAAGTTCTCCTTTCCTTTCCTCCATGGAGGCACCTGAAATTGTGATTTACCAACACACTATCATGACATTTTCAAACTGTTTCGGTATCTTCGAGGTAGCTGTTTTCTTTACAACTTCGATGTAGGGGGCCAAAACTTGGCTGGATTTACCAAGTGGTTGTGAGTCACTCAGCCCTGCATGCACATCCCCCCCTAAGAGGCTGCGGGTGCGAATCCCGTTGAAGGCCAAGGATTTTTGTGAGTAAACGTCAATTAAGCAAATAGATTAGTTGATGAGCACATTAGCTCCCAGCGATGTTGGGTCGATCAGGTAGAAAATCTTGCCGTAAAACTCACTTTACTTTGGCACCCAAATGTGTTGCAAATAATCGATTATTCGGTGTAACGATTAATTATAAGGACAAAAGGCGGGGACGAACGGCAGGCGTGGAGCAGCTTCGCAAAACCCGTAAATTTGAAGAAATATTTCAATGATCAGCTTCAACCTGTCTTTTATTCACCCTGCTTTTCCCACCAACATTTAATCCTCAAGTGACTCTGACACAGCTAGTTTACCCTCATCGATTCCACCGACCCAACACCCCTTTTACTACCAAGACATCGTAATTCCAGACGCCAGACAGAAATAAAGCCAAAATAATGATCCTTCCGCCCAATGTAACGCAAATTCTTTCCCAAAATTTACTGACAACTCCAATGTGACGGTAATTCTTCCGAGAGAAAAAAAAAGTGGCCGAGTAGTCAAGAAAATATTATAAGTCCAAATGAAAAATAAGAATAGAGAGAAAAAATTCGTAATATATGCTGATGAAAAAAATGAAAGAAAAATTACGTTTTTTTCTCGTTATTAATTTTCTTGGAGCTCCGTTCTTTCGCCTTCACCCTCTTTTCTTCGCCTTTTCTTCAAATTACGATACATTTCATCCCTCCCGCCAAATGTATAAAATATGTAAAAAGACTGACAAGAAATGAGAGGGAGAAAAGGGTTGAAGAAGGAAGGGAAAAAAGAGATATTTTCTTTACAATTGAACAAGCAGCTCTCCATCTTCCTCGGCTCTTTGGCTTGCCTGATTACCTTCGGAGTTCTGAGGTCTTTTTTTAACTGTAAATTAAGGTAAAATGCGGACCCCTGAAGAGGTTCAAAGAAGGATCCAACCCCTTTTCGTGCCTTTGCCCAATTTCGGACGCGACTCAACACTTCTGGTCTTCAACGGAGGAAAAAAAAAAAGAAAGAACGAAAGAAAGAGAGTTGACGATGGTGAAACATGAGAACTAAAGATAGAGATAATTTTTTGTGAAAAAACCGTTTGAAGAAAAAAATTCTTGTGTGTATTGTATAAATTACTGAAGCCTGAAGGAAAACCAACATCAAATTACCTTTCCTAATGCTCGTTGAATAATTAACGTTTCTTCTGTGGTTGTGAGGGTCCTTGATGATAAGTGTGGTGGGCTTTGAACAGGAAGAAAACCAGTCAAGGATATTACGTCTTCACATTTTCTGTGAGGTCTTAGGATAATGTGGTACGCAAAGTTTCCAAATTTACGTAATGGCGTCTGTATTTTCCCAATTTTGATAGACCCGGTTTGTATAAGTTCTCTCCGTTGGATAAAACAGATTTTGAGGGAACATGGGGACTAAGCGTGGGTGTCACTAAAAACGGTATTCTTGTTTTGTGTGTTGGGCCACAACTGAATACTCTTCATGACCATATTCATGCGAGGTCGTATCGCAATAATATTTATAAATTTATATATACATATTATGTACATTTAGAATTAAGACAGCTATTCTAAATATACATAATATGTATATATAAATAGCTGACTTAATTTATATCGCCCAAACTAGTCAGAGCCTCAGTAGTGTAGGCGATCAGACGTGAAAGCTGGCGGGCACAACTAAATGAAGAACCAAGTGCTTTCTCAAAATTTCGGATAAAAAAAAAATCTACTTAAGTACAGCAGTCCGTTCTTGAGACTGGGTCCGAAAAAGGCCCTGTATTCACCAATAATTGGTGAAGGGTGCCACTGGCAAAACGGCTTAAGTGCCTGAGTAAAAGTTTTTCAGGAATCAAAAAAATGTTGACAATTTTTGAATGAAGCGTATCAAAATTATTAACCTCACCTTGAATTCTAAGTGACTCGTCTCCCACGTGATGCCACATGTGTTTTTCTCAATAAAAAACAATAAGGCTTGGAAATAACCTCTCAAGCTTCAAAACGGCGTAAGTGCCAATTTACTTGCACATTATATTTTTTCAACAATCTCGTTTTTCAACAAGAAAGTAAAGTTCAACACGTAAAGTAAGTGTTCACACAAAACAGTGAATCAATGTAACCCCATAATTTTTTGAAGCACTGTTGCATTTGGTTAGCTGTGCAAGTCATGTGGCACTTACGCCGTTTTGATCAATAGCCTCGAATATGGACCGCTTGGAGAAGCACTTTCGATGTAAAACTGTTTGTGCAGCTCTGTCAGGGCACTTACGA
Source organism: Pilophorus perplexus (assembly GCA_955831195.1). Taxonomy (NCBI): domain Eukaryota; kingdom Metazoa; phylum Arthropoda; class Insecta; order Hemiptera; family Miridae; genus Pilophorus; species Pilophorus perplexus. Next base: position 11,025,462 of record OY037009.1, read on the forward strand.
CACAAAACCCACGAAAAACTCTTTTCGGTAAAACTGGCACTTACGACGTTTTGCCAGTGCCAGTGGGGGGTGTCACCGGGCCCTCCGCTCCAGTCGAGGGTTTCCCCGTGAATGCAAGTGATCTAACGGGTAAGCGAGGAAGTACTTCTATCTTCCATTCCCTACTGTTCGTTGCAGGGTGTATTCCCCACATACACGTGTATTAGAATAGCGCGAGAGAAGGACGAAGTTCCATAATTAGTCGAATAAAGAATATCAATCCCCTAGGAAATGAGACGGGATTGCCATCGGGTATGAACCTGGATTGATGATGATAGATCGGCCCGCTGGGACCCAAGAATCATTACCGTATAATCATCGGAGAAAATCCTACCAAAGCTTTTCTCCTTCCATGCAGTTCCTCCCCCCATTTCCGCACCACCCCGGAAACCAATTTTCGGGGCCACCCGGGAATCCCAAGTCCCTCTCGAAACTAGACGGTGATTAGTTTCAAACAACTAATTAATAGTAGTGATTAATGTGAAATTAGTTCGCGCAATCAACGGGCGATGATGGGCACGGGTTGAGCCCACATGATCTATCCAGCTACCTCCACGGCCATTACGCGGGTTGGGACAGTTCAACTGGAAAAGGTGGGCAGGGGCAGAATATTAAGCGAGTGCGCTTAAGCGAGCTCCAAACTACCACAATCACGGGATAGTAGAAGTGTATTCCACAACTCGGTAATGAAATCATGAACTGAACTACGCAATCATCCTACACACTAAAAGAATTTTCTCAGTAACCAGAATCCGTTCAATTCCCTGAAGCCTTCCTGGAAAAATTCCTTCCCAACAGGCGCCACGCCATTGTTTTCTAAACGGGCCCCCCTTTATTCTCTGGTAGGCTCCCCAGGTATTTATAAATAAATAGACGACGGGAAGTGAGAGTGCGGCGTCGTTAGTTAATAAATCTCGAAAAATAATGGACAGTTTGGGTCCTTCTCAAAAGGAAACAGGTATATAAAACAGGCTGTAAACAGTGAAAATCAACATGCCCCGAAGGAGGGGAACGTAATTTACAGGCTTTCGGCCCGCCGTGTAATTCAGTGGCTCATCAAGTAGGATGTTTTTTCACAAAAGCGTAAATTTACACCGATTGCTCGGAAAGGGAGCTACCGTTAACATTGTCTATGAAGCTGAGGATTCTGAAGGCGTCTATTGTTCAAGCTTGCTGGCTGAGTAGGAAACGTTGATGGTGAAACGACAATTTTCGCCTCAAAAAGCAGATGGATTTTTTAAATTTTATTAGACAGCAGTTTCGAGGGAGGGCTTGCTGATGTTGTGGGAACAGAAACCGGATTGAGGGAGTGGATGGCAGTTTTTGGGGGAGCAGAAACCGGGTTTGAGAGAGTAAATGCCAGTTTTAGTGAAGGTCAGTTTTAATTTTATTTAAACGGTGGCCAAATTGGCACCATGGCGAAATCGTCGGCCTATGAGAGCTGATCGCTGGTTTCCACCGAAAATTCAAATTCCGATTTTTCCATGGTTTCTATAAATTTGTACAAACTTGCAATTTGCGTTTGAACCCCACTTTAGGTGTTATTTGGAAGCCTTCTATCGTTAATAAAAATAATGCAGAAACACGCCCATTCATAATTAGCGTAAGTGAATAATTAATAATACACGTTACGAAAAAAACATTTACGTACCTACCTAATTATTTAAAAATAAAGTTAAACCACTAACTAAGTAAAGAAAAAAAATAAATAAAAAATAAAATGAAATAATCAGAGGGATGGATGAACCAGGTAACTTTCTACTAATCTAGCTAAATTCGATAGAATAGTTATTAAATATTCTCACAATCACAAATCACAAATTTTGTGAGTTGCAGCCTTAAATTTCCACTTCGCTGATTTTCAAACGGTTTTTGGTTTATTATTCTTAGAATAATCAACCCATGTTTTGCGACAGGGGTCAAACATCCTTATACGTCCAGGGGAAAGGCATCCCCGTACGTTTCAAGATGTGTAGATTCCAAAAAATGAAACTCCCTTCCATGTCTGCCGACCAGGCCGTTTTGGGAAGTATAATTTTTTTTTAATATCAAATTTTGACAAAATACTCGGTTCTCCAAGTTGTGCCCGCAAGACTTTCAGCCATATCGCTCAACCCTGTAGGGCTAAAAAGGGGCTACGCGAGGGGATTTGAAGGATTTTGGCCATGGGATCGAGTTAGGTGTCGTTTTCGATGTATTTTTGGACGTAGAATCCTTATTTCGTGGTCCCTCAACGGTTCAAACTTTTTATTGAAATGCTGTTTTATTCTTTAATACTTAAAAAAAGTTAATATTGACAGAATTGTCTATTAATACTTTTTGAAACCGTATTCATGTACAAAGTTTGGACAGATGAGGAACCCCGAAAATGGATTCTACGTCCAAAATTACTCGGAAAACGAATTACTTTCACAAAATTTGTACAACAGAATTATAAACCCTTGTATAACATTTTCAGCGTTTTTTATGTTGAGAAGAAGTAAATTTCCCTTACCATAATAGTTATGAGAGTTATTGTGCACGTGGGAAGCAGATTAGCAGAGCGGACGTTTGAAGGCGTTTGAGAAAAAGTGCCAAGCGGATTTGTCGCAACAACGCGCATTTGTCGCTAATCAGTCAGTCATTATTTCCGTTATAACTTCAATCTGTAGACACGAAAAATGCGCGTAGACAGCTCGTTGGTTCAAAAGCCGCTCGCACAGTAGGGATTGAGGAAACTGAATGGAAGGACGACCCTGACCTTACCGGGAAAAGGGTCGTAAGGGAGTAAGCGGGCCAAGTGAGACGGGAAAAGGGGATGAAAATCCCCCAACGGCGGGAAGAGGGTCTTGCGGATGGCGGATTGAGTGGGGGGAGGGGGGCCTTGACACAATTCATCCGGGGTTTTCCCTTTCCCTTGTCCCAGGGGTGGACTTTCCACGGTGGTAACAAGTGGTCGGTGTCTGAAGGGGAGATAGCGGCTTTACAGACGATTTTCCACACGCCGTCTGGTCGGAGAAAAAAAAACTGTAGATGTACAATTTGTCGAATGAACAGATCATAATATCAACAGATGCTTCTTTTCAAGCGGACTTCATTTGTGCATTTGTTTGCGTGTACTTTCCCCTGAGGCCAAACCGCGAACCAAACTGCCATATAAATTTTCCCAATGGACATTATTGGCATACAAATTGCCGTTTGCTCTGGTGTAAGGTCTCGATACCTATTCATGAAAATTGGGTGAACGCCGTTGGGAGCGCGTGGTTGATCGGTTCCTTCCTTTCAAGCGTTTCGAAGCTTTCGGAATATATTAGTTAATATCGTGCCTCTAAAGTCCGGAACCCGAACAGAGCTCGGACATATATGAATAGTTTTGAATAATGGGCGCCTCCATCCTACCATCCCCTCTTCAAATCGGCGTCGGCGGAGGGGGAAAATTCGCGGTTTATTATTTTAGTCGATTTGTGTTCCGGACCCCCCCCCCCCCCCCCCAAATACTATTTAGGCGAAATCCGTTGACAGCTTCTATTGGTTGTCCCAAATCATTCGTAACTTCGACGAGGGTCACAGTGAGGTTAAATTGGCGAATAATACCGTTCAAATTCACAATACCCAACCCACCAAGACTTGCTTACATCAATAATTGATTCAGTTATTGCAACTTACTGTTACAAAATTTTTCGAACGCATTCAGCCAATCAGCACTTTTTACTGAGGATTGTTAAAAAAAAAAAAAAAAAAAAAAAAATGAATTTTTTCCCCTTCAGGGAAAAACATCAGATCATGGATATGTCTTTGGTAAATATGCCATTCAGCTGATCCCCGATCTCATTAATATGGTTGAAATTCACTTTTGTACCCATTTCCATGTCAATAGGTACCCTTCCATTTAGTGGGTTCTTTTCGTAGGAAAACGTATTGTAGGTAGGTACATCACACCAATTATAATTGGTGTGGTGGATTTTGTCTAGTCTCACGTTAACGTCCCCCCCCCCCCCCCTCCAGATTTGCTAATGCTAAATCTCGCAATTCTGTATAAATTAGCTTAAATCAAAATTGACTCCGACACGTAATATAAACCCCCCATTGACCAATAGAATATAAGCAACACCCTACGCTCACCACATCCAACATCACCCCTAAGGATACCGTAGCTACTCCCTTCAGAAACAACCAATGCCCAACTCCTTCACCAAACCACGGCCCCATGACTGGGGTGGAGAATACCCATTACAAATGTAAATCCTAAGTAATAGCCCTGATGATGACTAATTATATTGGTCGAAAGCTCAGAAGAAACCTATTTTAATTCACCCGCAAAACCTCCTCAGGAGACGGAGCGAGCCTACAGTTCTGGACGAGTAGACCACGACGTCCATGGCTCTCCGTTGATTTCCGCCGTTTGCTGGGTGATGTTTTTGTTTTTCTTCCTTTTGTTTTTATTTGTTGTTGTTTTTCGTTCTTGTTATTTGTTGTGTTATGTCATTCCCCTGGATGATCCACTTTCTACGGGTGAATAATGTTCTTAATTTGGATTACGTAAAGTATTAATTTCAATTAATACCTTTTAAAATAATAATAACTTTTTTATTAATTTAAATACCTTAATAATTCACTTGTCAAAAGTCAAGGATGACGTGAAAAGTGAAAATTTGTCAACTGCACTCAGCGTTGTGTTAGGATCTCCACATAGTATACACATGTAACAGTCTTCGTAACAGTTGAAAATATTTTGTCGAGGATTAGGCGGTGTATAGCACTTTTTTTTCTCCTACAAAGGGCTTCCAGTTCCAACAGCTCTGATGCATTTGTCATTTCAAGCCACGAAAACCCCCACCCACTCGCGAAGCTTTTATTAAATCCTAGCAGATTAAGAGTTGCATTTTATGAAAAACCATTTGCATCCCGGAGTCTTTCATAACGCATAGAGAGGCCCATACTACATATTCAAACTTGTTTGTAGCAGCCCCCCCCCCCCCCCCCAGCTCTACCATCAGAGGCCCATGTTGAGACTACGTGCTCTTCGAAATGGGTCGCAATTTGCGCGCAAAAAAAGCCCCCAATGCAACGTAGAATCCTGCACAGCGAAGAGGGGGAGTGTGCGTTTGAATTTGACACGCAGATTCAATTGTCGTGAAGCTTATTCACTTGCCTGGCGCATACGAGTGAAAAATCGGTGATAGAGTAGAGCTACAACACAGTAGCTTCTTTTTTTTTTTTTGCTTGGAGCTTCGTTTTTGGTAGTTCAGTTTTGTGCAGCGACTCGCGATACTCGCCGGAGATGTTGACAGGTATGTAGGTAGGTTAAATAGTACCTTCTAAAGTTTAGAAGTTACTTGAAACACTGGTTTAGAGAAGCTTCAGGTTTATTTGTAATCACAACCCGCGTTCCAGATAGTAAATACGAGGATCACCCCAAAAGTGATCAAAAATTTGTTCATTCATATCCGATTTCTCCCGGAATACCCCCCCCCCCCCCACGAGTTGTTGGCCTCACAGGCTGTCAACAATAAATTATAACGAATTTTTTTTTAAATCTCCCAAGTTAGGAGTCCCAACACATTATTAACTTAATTTTGTGAACCACTCTTCCTTCGTAAAAAAATAGCCATAATTAACAAAATAATAAAAAAACATAAATTATGAGTAAAAATTAAAACGAATTACAAGGAAAATAGCCAACCCCCGTCGCCCCGCAGGGCGCAACGACGGGGGTTGGGTGGCGTAGCCTCTAGTCTACTATATTTAAGCTCCAGCCCGAGGACGAGGAGGACAGTGACGCAATTTTGGTCATCTTTATTCTAGGGCACTTCTAGCGGTCGGAAAAATCTGAAAAAATCCAGTTTGACGAGCATAGTGCCGTCCATATGCCTCATTCACAGGGCCCATTTCGGAAACTCTGGTTAAAACGCTCCAAATTTTACACAAGGGTTTATTATTCTTTGATAGAAGTTACTTGCGCAGAAATTTAATTCTGTCAATAAAAAAAAATTGAAATTTTTTTTTTGATTTTTATTTTTCGAAAAAAAATTTTTTTTTTGATTTTTTTGTTTTAAAAATTTTTTCTTCAAAAATTCTCTATTTTTTACTCGAAAATATTTAACCTCCTGGGATCCTTCAAAAATCCCATTTTTAGCCCCATGAAAGCCCTGTAGATCGCCACAGTGAAATCGGGTCGTTACGAGACCAATTCTACGTCCAAAAATACTTCGAAAACGACACCTAACTCGATCCCATAGCTAAAAGCCTTCAAAAAACCCCATCCGTAGCCCCAATTTAGCCCCATAGCGCCCCACGGGTTTGGGCGATCGCACTGAAAACCTTGCGGGCACAACTAGATCGTAAAACGAGTATTTTGTCAAAATTCCAGATTAAAAAAAAAATTCCTACTGCCCAAAACGGCCTGGACGGCGGACGGACATTTCGGATTTTGAATGTAGACCTCTTGAAACGGATAATGTCAAGTTTTGAGGCCGATCCGAGTCGTCGACCTCTGTCGCGGAAACATAGGTGTATTACCTATTCCAAGAATAAAAAAGCAAAAGGGGTTTCGCAAGTATTCGTGGTATAATACTTCTTTGAAATTTTTTTAAATGCATGTTTTGGCATTTTCAGAGTAGCCCTATGTTTGACCTCAAATTTTTGCATGTTCATACGAGCCCTAATTATAATTATAAATAATAAGGCCCAGCCCTAAAGGCATGGTTTGATGATCGCGGCAAACGTTTCCTCTCAAAACGTACGAAATGGTAAGTCAACGACTCGGCTTTTGGGCAGGAGGTGACGCTAACGTCATGCTATTCACCTATGGAGTGTCGTTCACTATCAATATTCAATCTCCCTTTGGCATCGTTCATTTCAATAGTACCAGGTGATTCTCTCCCCCCTTTCGCATGCATATTTCAGCGGGCACCGGGCGGGTCATTAGGTAAGTTATCGGCCTTGCCTTATCTGAGAGTATCATCTGAGTCATACGAGAGAATAACGGATAACGGAAACGGGCTAAGTTATCTCTGACCTGGTTGGCTTAGGTGCACTTCATTACCGTTCAGTATATTTTATTGTTATTGAGCGAGTCGTCCAAGCTCTTGAAACACGTTTATCGGTTACGTGTGAAGAGCAATTTTCACCCAACCTAAAGAATTACACATTGGCATTTTCCTTGGGGAAAAAAAACTAAAATATATTTAGATGGAGATTTTCAGGTCCCCTTAAAAGCTCCATCTCATTTTCAAACAATTGCTTTCACCCTCAGTGTTTCCGATTCTGTTTCTTTCTCCTTTGAAAAATTAACGCTTGCCGAAACGCGATGAGCAACGACGAAACGATTCTTAAGTTGGTTGGCGAAACTTTTGGAGTTTAAACTGACTCTGAGGCCTATCCTTTTCCTCCCCAGCCCTTTTTGTGAAATGGAAATGAAGGGAATAATAATAAAAAGGGGGGGGAAAAAAAAAGAAAAACTGAAGGGGGTTGAACTTTATAGCATTGTACAGGGAGTTTCATTATATTGGTTGTGTCTTTATTAGATTATCTGTTTGAAGTACTTTTCAAGATTTCCTTCTATCCTTCTCCCCCCTTTCTTCGTTTCCTTGTTTTTAACGCTGTCTGTTTTTCACGTTACATGACCCAATTATGTTTTAGGAAGGAGTTTTCTCCCTCTTGGGGTTTCTATTTGTTGAATTGCCACTGATGAGGAGGATTTGTTTCGGGTGAGTTTTATTCATTTCATTGGTTTCTCGGGTCGGGATTTTGAGGATTTCCCTGGACGGCGATGAAAAGGAGTGTGGGCACGAGAAAAACGGAAAAGGAAGGATGAAGATATAATAAGAAGAATGAAAAGAGACTAAGAGGAAGGGAAAAGATTACGAAAGAGGAATATAAGCAGGAGGAAGCAACATATTATTAATATGTGTGTATTATATCACAATGGAGCAGCTGTTGAAAAAGAAATTGATGAAGAAGAATGAAACAGAAGAGTGGAAGAAAAGAAAAGAAGGCAGGGAGAAAAATGATGATAAGGTCAATGAAAGGAAAACAACGAGAAAGAAAAGACCAGCTGAGACAAATGTTGGCAATGGGAAGAGAGGGAAATGATAGTAGAACAGTAGAAACTAGAAGAATAAGAAGAATATAATAAAACACAGAAACATACAAAAACGCATAAAAAGAAAAAGAAGAAAAAAAAACTTGAAGACTGAGATTGTTGAAATACAAATGGATGGATAAGAAGGGAAAAATAAAGAATGTGAGAGACATTGATAATTTTCAGGGTTTGAGTGGAAGCGCAGACACGAAGAAAAATTATGGCGAGAAAAGAAGACAACGAGAAAGAGAAACATATCAAATAAGATGAAGAAAAGAAGGTCATGATGGTGGAAAAGATGAAGTTCAAACTAGAAAAATAAGAAGAAGAATATGGAAAGGTAGCATACAACGAGAAGAAGAAAAATACGAAGAAAATAAATATAATAAAGCAAAGGATTTGATAATGGATCAGAATCTGATCCATTATCTGATGAACTTGGAAACTGAAACGGGCGTAAAAGAAATTGCTTGAGAAGAAAGGAAAAAATGATGGATATGAGAGGTGATGATGATTTTTTTGGTTGGAATGAATGAGCAGATATGAAGAAGAATGATGAAAAAAGAAGGATGAAAGTTGAAAATATCATGCTATATTGCCAACATATTAAGTAGGCAGGTAATAAAAATCAAAGATACTATTGTGGAAAAGTCGAGCTTCATGATTAAGAGAATGACTAGACGGAAAATAACCCGAAGAAGAAGAACATATTCTTCCAAGTCCAAATCCCCACCAAGATAGAAGAGGTGGATATGAGAGGTGATGATGATTTTCTTGGTTGGAATGGAAGAGTAGATAGGAAGAAGAATGATGAAAAGAAGAAGGGAAGACCACAAAGTGGAGAAGAAGATGATAATATCATGTTATATTACCAACATATTAAGTAGGTACCTAGGTAATAAAAAGCAAAGAAAAGTCGAGCTTCATGATTAAGAAAATAACTATACGGAAAATAACCCGAAGAAGAAGAAGATTTTCTTCCAAGTCCCCACCAATCTTAAGATAGAACTGCTCGAGTGTGAATTGAACATTTTCTTTGTTTGTATTTTCCGCTTCAACAGACGTCGACGTCGCGACATGTTTGGCCACGTTACTGTCAATACTTGGCGGAGCGTTGGCGGGGAGGGGAGTTCCACAATTGTCTCAGTTTTCTCGTCCCCCCACCCCACGTCTTTGAAAACATAATATTATCCTTGGCAAACACGATACGGGCAGGGGGGGTAGGTCATATTCAAAACCCCTTTCCCCGAGATGTGGTATTCTAATGCGTAATATTCTACAGTAATATTGGTTATGTTTGCTCAGAGGCTTTCCCCCACTCTGGTGGCGGGGATGGCGTATATAGTCCGCCGTGGAGATTATCAGGCGATTAGAAAGGGGACGGAGAAACCGTGGTTGGGGGGTGGGATTGGGGGCGGCACTAAGTAAACCCACCGGTAGCGTACGATCTCCTCACGGAGCAAAAGGACCTTGAAAATATAGCACATGGGAGAGGAATATTTTTCAATATCGATGCAACATTATTGAGAGTTATTGCTCATGAAATACAATTGATGTGGTCATTTCTGTTTTTAAACATTCGAGAGCTATTGTTGTTGTTGTCTTAAAAACTACATTAGGTAATTAAAAAAAAAAAAAAATTAAACGCACTTTTTGACGTTATAAAAAGTGAAATCGCATTTCCTATTCCCCGTTCCGACTTAACCGAACGTCAACTCCTACCACCGTCCGTGACGCGTCCTCGCGCCGAACGTCCTTGACCCCCCCCCCCCCCACACACAGACGGTCTTTAACCGCTTCCCGCGGGTCTCATCGCTTCGGGGTTTTGGTTTACACTCGACAATAAATCCGACCAAAACACCGCACAGTAGGCTCGTAAGTAAATCCTTCCCGGCTAATAGAATTAACACTTTAGCGCATTTGAACAACTCCCCGAAAGGGAATGAAATTTTGAACGGCGTGAGCGGACTACACTGATTCACTTTCCCGAGAATTTCAAAGCTTTAATTTATTTTTAAAATTTTTACGAATTTAATTTGACAATCGAAAATGCTTTACGTGATGGCAATACCAAAATTTGGAAAGAAAATATTTAATATTTCATTGATTTTCACTGACAACCAACAAAATAAAAGCAATTATTATGGAAATAAAATTATGGGAAAACAAATAGAAATTAATTACTATGGAACAAATTTGTCGTTGATTCTTTAACGCTCAAATTGTTTCATAAAATCCCGCCATACAAAATTTTTTTTTCGAAATGTTGGAAAAAATACTTTATCCCAAATGAACAAAGAATACATCTCAAAAATTGAGAAATTGTTAATTTTTTTTTCTATCACATTAAATCTGACTACCCGTACGTTTTTTCTATCGTCCCTGAGTTTGAAATGCGGAAGAAATATTAAATTCAGAGGCCACTTAGAAGAGCCCCAAGTGCCGTTCAAACACCCCCTGGACGGAACCCTTTCAACCCGTAAAAATACTTTTCCTCGGTTTCCACACCACTCTTTTTTTTTCTCTCTTTCTTCTTGGCTAAAAAGAAAAAATCTGGAACCGTCCTCGCTTTTTTTTCGGCGCCCTAAAATGAGTTTGTTTTAAAAATTAGTTTCACATTTTAATTAAAACCCTCGACGAGAGGGGGGATTCGTAAGAAAGAGAGCTTTCCTAGATTGAAGTCTCTTTTTCCGGAAAAAGGTGGCCCGGAAAATTGAGAACTTCCCCGCCCGACCCTGAAGGAGTGAAATAAAATAAACATTAATTATATAAGGGCGGGTGTTGGAGGGGCATTAATGAAACTTAATCCTTAATCATGCCCCTCCCATAACGCTCACCTAATCTTCTCGTTTTCGGACCAACCTCACTTCCCGTGATTATATTCGCAAACATTACGTTAAAAAAAAAGTCGGGTTTCCAGACGCGAAATGTTAATTTAGTTTCACCCCAAGGGAAAAAAACTCAATGCTCTTTTCGCTGGTATTTGTCGGTTTTTTTTTTTTTTTTTAAATGTGGAGCAACAATTTTTGCGTCCAGGGTGCCAGAAACAGGCCCGGCCCTGCGCGTCCATCGCTTCCGTCGTCCTCCGAGCCCAACTCTTCCTACAAGGTTTAGTGTTAATTCCGCTAAGCCTACCTTCATGAACGCAATTATCCCTTATTCCTTCAGTTACGCCCAAGTCCTACGTGTAGAAAGGGGCGGAGACCTTTTCTATTAAGCCCGGCGTGCATAATTATTTAATACTCCGGCGGTCAGAGGGAAACGGGATTAAACCAAGTGTTGGCCGGCCCGTTTAATTAATAGACAAATATATCAACTTGGGAAGAATTAACCATTTGCCCGGCCCTTAATTACGGAGAGCAAATAACGCACGAGAAATTCCCATACGTCCGGAACACCTGCCAGTCTCTGAAATAATATTAATTACCCAAATACCTCACCGAAGTAACTGCTGCCAAAATTTGCGTCAAGAGCTCCGACGAAACTTACCTGTAACAAAAATAAACACGTTTCAACGGGTGTTACAGAAAAATGCCAATTCAAAAGTACAAAATATTTCATATTGAAATAAATAATCTAAACGCTGTACAGCTCCAAGTAGAATATGAATGTAAAAATTTTTTTCTTTGTCGCTTGAGCGCCCCTATGATTCTGTCCGGACGATCATGCGGGCATCATTAGTCGAACCATATTTTATTAGTGGGAACAAATGACTCAACCGGCATCAACAAATTTGACAAGGGAGTCCATCAGTCGAATATCGAGCGTGAGCGAAAAACGGTGCAAAGTGAATTCGGGCGTATTTTAGAAAAAAGGATTCAAGTCGTCGGAGCCTATAGGATAAAATGAGTGTGGTTTATTGTAACAGTAACTGAAAAGGAATTTTCGAATTACGTAGATAACCGGTTTCTTCGGACTAAAACTGGTTTTTCTTTTTTTCTTCTTATTTTCCTCGGCACAACGGTCCTCTAAAAGACCTGGGCCTCCTCAAAAAACTGGCTTCTGCCGAGTAAAATTGTGTTTGCTTTTAGGAAACCGCTCCCTGATCACTAAAAACCAGTTCTTGCTCACTAATAACGGCTTCCTTCCCATTAAGAACCGGTTTCCGCTCACTAAACACAGGTTTTTTTCTCACTAAAGTTCATTCATCAGAGGCTTGACACAACTTGTAGTGATCTGCTGGCACTGAGAATGCTCCAGCTGCAGAAATGGAAGATTTGGGTTCCTTAGGCCCACCCGAAGTGTCGGGATATTCTAAGTCCGGCAGATCCTTGGAAGGAGGAGGAGAAAACTGACTTACCCTGCCCGAAGGGTCGTGTTGGTTAAGGTTTTCTGCAGTGGTGGTTCTTTGGCTTCCAATCTTGAATTGTCAAGTATGGATTTCTGGACCTGGAGTATGGACAACGGGCCCTCTCGAAATTGCTACAAATAGGAAATTTCCTCCTCGGAAATTCCGTCCGAAGGGGCGGGGATTTCCAGATCAACAGAAAGAGAGCGAAAATGGATGTTAATAATTTATTAACATCCATTTTAAATCGTTTAAAACGAGCAGTAAAGGTTTATGACAGCTCCCGGCGCAAGTTTTGAAGAACCTCCTGAGTCCGCCGATCTCGGGAGAAGTGGCAAGCGTCAGCATGATCGAGCTCAGTAGCGCTCTGCGCTTCGGACCCCCGAACCTGCGTGAGCGGGAAGCACATCGATTGGACTAAGTGGGAATGTAGAGTTTCCCACACAGGTTTCCACTCCTTCAAATCCTTTTGTGTCCGAATACGCCATCGGATGTCTACTTTGGTGGATGTTCATGCTAAAATATTCCACACATTTTTAGTTCACTATTTTTACAGTATGCAGACGAAAGATGAACCCACGCAAAACTTTCGAAACTAATCACAGCTACCGCCCCAACTCATCGCATCAATCACAATTGGCAAAACTGGGAAAAATTGGAGGGGTATCAATGAATACCGCTCAAGCGGAAATATAATTGGCTTTGCCCCGTGGCGCTGCCCTTTCACTCAATAAAATTCTCATAGGGCAGTAATAAGTTTGGCTATTCTGCCTGGTTCCCTCAAATAGGGCCTCTTTCCCACGAGCAGCAAATGGGGTTGTCTTTTTGACTGATCAACCTTCCGTTTAATTGCGAAAGCTCTTCAATTGGAGAGTGTAGGTATCGAAAAAACGGGGTCAGTTTTTTTCATCTCTCAAATTAAACGGCGGAGAGCTTTTGACCTGGAAAAGTTTCCATACAATACGCGTATCGCTTTTGGGGAAAAAGGGTTTGTTTACTGAAACTATTCTAGAAATCATGGCTTCGCTCATATTTTGGCCCTCTCCCTTCACCCATAGTGCTTATTAAAGTTCATATTTGCATACTTTGAAGAAATAAGCTTTGTTCTTGTTTCTCTTGTGAAAAATGAAGATTCACCCACAAGTATTGTCCTTCAAAATTTGACTTCCTGGACCACTTTCAATCATACCAACAGTTCCAATCCAGTTCACGTAGACGCCATCTATCACCCACATTATCCCAAATAAAATGCTCCAGGGATGTCGAAACTTCTAATAAATTTTCTACATTGGGTGGGGGAAACACGATACGGACTGCTGTGAAAAGTGTCTCGAAGGCGGAATCGGCGACAGACTTTCCTCTCACGAGCGTTCAATTTAATTTGAATACAATATGGAGGAATATACTGATACTTTTAGGTTTCATACGTTATTTTGAAATACGAGGCGTCCCACTCCTTTCCTTTCTATTTGAAATAACTCAATAACTTCGAGCTTCCGGAAGCGGCGGGGACCGGGTGTGAAAGGATCTTTTACATTTTCTGTCTTCCGTTCACTTTGACGGGGTATTGCCTGGGTGGAAATAATGGAATCATTTCTCTTGGATGGCGATGTTTTGCGAGGTTTTAAAGCATTTTTGTGACAAACGGAGCCAAAAGTATGATATCGCGTTTTCTTTGTGTTAACACAAAATTTTTTGTGTGGGTTATTTGGTTTTTTATTATTCTGTGAGTTGGTTTCCTAAATATTGTCAAAATCTATGATTTTCTAGTTTCACGTAGTTTTCGGACCGATAACCCCCATTCTTCGGTTTTGGAGAGGATTTGCAATAACTATTATTGGACGTGGCATGTGTGTTGGGTGTGAACCGTAGGCAAGCAAAAACCAGCATCAGAAACCATAGATAATCAGACAACAATCGAGTACCAGCCAAATAGTAGATAATCAAGAACCAGCCAGTAAACCCAGGACTATGACTGACTATGAAAACTATAAACATGAAAACTATGAAACTATAAACAATTTTCTCATCATAATAATAATAATAAAATAATAAAATATTATTTTCTTCTTTATTTATTTATTTTTTAAATCAATTGACACGTATTCACATGGACCAACATTTACGTTTGTCAATTTGTGGCGTACTTCCCAGTTTTTTCTTTTTTTTTTTTCGCATTTTTATAAATTCACGTTTGACTTCTTTCGGTCATCTATTTGACAACTCCGTGTTCGTGGGATGGGTCCAAGCTCTGCGAAACTCCAAAGGTAATTACTGATCTCAATCGAGATCTGCATTTGCATAATCCGAGCAGCATTTGTTGTGTTTACATCAAGTGTAGTGGAGGGGTGCTATGGGGGGGTACTTGAGGTCTTGAAATCGATCGTCCATTTCACCCAATTAATTCTAAGATTATTACGATGTCAACCTCGAAGGGGAAAGCCAATCTGGGCCCTTGCTAATATCATTCCAATTGTTGACCAAGTAAACACTTAAGATGGAGTCAGGGGCGCCATACGGTTTCCATCTATAATTCAACCGATTCAGACGGTTAATTTGTCAATCTGATTGTAAAGCCCGCGAGAGTTGATGTAATATCGATTTTACTCAAGGAGGATGATGAGGGGGACGCGGAAATCAGAAACCCAACTCCGTTCAAGCTTAAGTACACACTTGCCTTGAATTGACGCTTTAGAGAAGTGCATATTAGTTGGGTGCATCAGTGCCTGTCAGCCGGTAAGAGGGGATGTTTGGGCAGAGTAAACACCACTCGAAGCTGATTGGAGGATCAGCGTGTTTCCTGCAGACGAGAGGATTTCACCCCAGAAATCCTAGATTCTAACTCCGCCATGCAGCATGTTACCGCCGAAACATTGGACAAACACGCCATGTACACGGACTTACGTTTCTCTGCCTCTGGCCCCATCGTTGCATCTTTGACTAACAATACTGAATAGTGTCAACACTATCTTCATCCGCGGGGATATATCCCCCGCGTGTGTAATCTTCATTTCCCCCTTTCTCCGGGGTTTCAGCGCATTTCTCTAACTCTAAGCCCAATATTAACCCAAGCCCGGGGGAGAAGCGATTTCCCATCTGTTCACACATAGATTTGCCAGCCCATACGAATCGTTTTCTAACGTCGAACTCAATCATGTTGATTAATCTTTGCCGTTCCGAGTGTAGCAACTGATTGGCAACCCAGGAAGTGGGGGCGCAAAATAAGCCAGCAGGAGACAACACATATAGGTACTACCAGAACAATTTGAAAAAGTGAAATTGGCTTAAAAATCTCTTTGAGGTCTACTTTGGGAATATTGTTTAAATTTTTTGCCACGCTTACTCCCCACACTCGTAATTTTAAGATTTGTCTGGGTGGCGTTTGAAGCCAAAAAGGCTCTTGGCGGTTTGAAGTCAGTTTAAAGAAGAGCTTCTCGTAGTAACACTTGTTAAACCGCGGGAAATTGGGTGAAAACCCGCCTTGGTAGGGAAAAAGGACGAAAATGGAGAGGTGAAGTTGAAGTGGAAGGGGTTAGGGAGGGCTTGAAAATTTAAACGCCAACAACCGCGGAGGAGGGATGAGAGGAACACGGGGAAGAAATGTGATTGCAGGAGCCAGCGAAAAAGTCTTTTGAAGTCCGCGTAAAAATGTCAAGAAGCCGCGTGGGAAGGTTATGATGACGCTAAGGTTACCCTTCCTTTTTTGTGTCCCTGACCGGAGAAGGGGGAAGGGTGTCTTATGATAATATAAATAAGTCATAAAGGAGAGATGGTGCAAAAAGAGAGTGGAAAGGGTAAGGAGAGTCGTGCATTCGTGAATCATTGAGGTGTGCAGGAGCCTCTAAGCCTCTTTTGGGCCAGCTAAACTCTAACCCTTCAACTCCTTCTGAACAGTCGTGTCTCATTTTGGCTAAAAAAGCGCAAAGAGAAAATTTCTTTTTATTTAAAATTGAGTTAGAATATAGTTCCAACTAAAAATTATGGTAATAATAAATACACCAAAACAAAACTTCTAATTTAGTGATTTAATTTTAAATGTCCGTCCGCCGTCCGGGCCGTTTTGGGCAGTAGGCATTTTTTTAAAAATCTGAAATTTTGTCAAAATACTTGGTTTACCATCTAGTTGTGCCCGCAAGGCTTTCAGCCCGATCGCCCAAACCCGTGGGGTGCTATGGGAGGGGATTTTTGAAGGATTTTGGCTATGGGATCGAGTTAGGTGTCGTTTTAGAAGTATGTTTGGACGTAGAATTCATTATTTGGGGTCCCGGGACGATAAGATTTCACTGTTGTGATCTATAGGGCTTTCATTGGGCTACAAATGGGATTTTTGAAGGATCCCAGGAGTTCAAATTTTTTTCAAGAAAAAACGAAAAATTTTGAAGAGACAAATTTGAAAAAAAATAATAAAAATTTTTTTCGTTGACAGAATTCAATTTCGCACAAGTAACTTATATCAAAGAATAATAAACCCTAGTGTAAAATTTGCAGCGTTCTTTAAATAATTTTTGTATTGAAACATTTAACGTAGGTAGGGGGGGGGGGGGGGGGGTCAGGGTGGCCCGGTGGACTAAGGCGACAGAGCTTCGTCTGTTTACAAATCAGTGGGAGCGCTGATCAGCCTGGTTCGAATCCGGGCCGAACACCAATGTTTGACCAAAAATCAATCAAGTGTTGTAATACCTGGCTTGTTGGCAGACAATTCACCTCTGAACGCAAGTTTAATGAACATATTATTAATATGTGAATCCTTTCTCTGGAGCAAGACTACCTATCTAAGACTTTCGTACCTTATCTGTGATTATCTGGGCGCAGTGCGGGGTCGGCTCCTGCCCCACTTGGGAGAACCAAAATGGTTAAACACAATAAAACCCACATTTAGGTAGGTACCAAGTTTATTTTTTTAATTTTTTTATTGAAACCTGTTCAAATAGCGGATATTTGAAGTTGTAAACCTTTCAAACCCGTTATCAAGCCGTTTCAACGAGTTTTTGAATTCAACCCTCCCAAACCGGTAATTACCCCGTCATTCCAGTTCTTAACGAAGCTTCTAATACTTTTCAAACTCATTACCACCACTCCAAACCAGTTATCATCCTTTTAAACCGGTTCATAAAATCGTCCAGACGGGTTTTAATCCTGTAAAATCTGTTCTTAACCAGTTTCTGAAGTCTCCTAACCGGTTATAATAATTTTAAACGCATCACCTCTCGAAACTGCTTATTTTCCTGTTAAACCGGTTGAGCTTTTTTTCATGTTTTGCTTTCAATAGAAACGATCTCAAAAAGCTGCTGCAGCAAGCATCTGACTGCCATCGCCCCGAATATTCATATTGGGATTTTGAAAGGCGCCAAATCCAACAATGAAATCGTGACTCTTCAGAAGAAAAAACGCTGCCCACCAAATGTTCAGCTTTAGCCCATCAAAGAAACTCAAAACGTGTTCAAACTTCAGGCTAATCCCAATTTTATGACTGATCGTTTCTCACTCTTAAAAACGAAAAAAAAAAAAAAAACGGGATAATCGTGAAAGCAGGTAATTTATATCGATAATCCAGGGAGGCTCAACTTGGCACACACACTCGTTGCAAAAGCCCATTATCTAATAAGTGTGATTCATTGAAGTGGTGGGAGACGAAGGGGGTATTTCACATCCCCTTTGATCGCCATCCAATTATTATTAATCCGACCGGACGTATTATAAAAGCCGGAGGGCTCTGAAGCGAGGATTAATTTAAAGATTAGCGTCATTCTAGAAAATATGTGACCCGAACACTTTATAAAATTATTAAGGTCTTATCGGTATTATTTGAAGATTTGCTTTGATGGTGAACTTGAAATGTTTGCTGTTGTTTTGGAAACGATGATAAAAATTTATCGAAGCAAATTTGAACTTTCACTTTTCCTCGCCGGACGCAAAAAGGGAAATTATCTATTTGAAAAATTCGTATATCACCAATTGGATATATTTCACGAGGAATGTTTGAAAGTGACGTTTTTCATCTCACGATATTTGGAATTGTCAGCCCTCAGGGAACTGTCAGGTTTTTCCCGCGCTTTTAATTGGACGTCACTCCTTCACTTCCTTTTCCGGGAGTAATATTTGTTGGGGTATATATTTTCAGGGCCGATTTGGGCGAGGACAACGGGGAGTACAAATTATTCTCAGCCCAAAAATACACACTCCCACTATACGACCTCTCGAGGCAAAGCACAATTCTCCTCCGGCCGTACCACGTTTTTTTTAAATATTTTATTTATCACGCTATATTTCATTTTATTTATTATGACACAAACTCCAACCCTTCACGTTCCCTTGCTCCCTAGCGACCTGTTTTTTTTCCTCCCCGAAACAAATTGTACATGCGAGCGAATGAATGTTTAAAAATTAAATCCCCGGCACGCCAACAGTGGTTTTTCCCCGGACGTTTTTATATATTTCACTTTTCCGTGAGCGCGTGGTGACGTGGATTTATTAGATAACCTTCGCAATGCAATATATTTCTGAAGTATGTTGCAATATAATGTTTACCTTGGGCAGTTTTTACCGTAGCAAAGGTGCCAGTATTCGAATGTGGGGCTGTAAAGGGGCAACTGGTCGAGGCTTAGAACGATTTTAGCCATGTGAGGCGTCGTTTTCAAAGTTATTTCCGTCACAGAGTCGATTCACGTGGACTCCATACACGTCTGACTATTCTATTTCGATTATATATATTAACAAGCGAAGATTGTTTAATAAATTTTGTAGCATTATAATTTTAAGGGGTTTTATGATTATGATTTTTAATATTTTTTATTCTCCCCAATAAGTATTAATTTATAAAATGAATTAGGTAACCAAAAAATAAATAAATAAAAATAAATTGCATAATATTATTCCACAGCCCGATTTTTCTGCAATTTTTAATCCATCTCCATCTCCCATTTTTCAATTTTTTTAAAACTTATTTTAACTCCGTGTGCATATTTTAGCTAAGTTTGAAAACAATGAATTCCTCCAGTTGTTTCAATTTTTGGCTTTATTTATAGAAAAAAAAAAAGTTTTCGTGCAACTTGTCCATAGAGGCGTATGGCCTTCACCTGATGGTCGTCAAGCCGGCAAACTTCAAAGCCTCCCAACGGGAATCAATTGAAATATATCGCGACTTCCACTTGAATAATTCTAAGAGAACGAGCCAACTTCTACGAATGTCGATGGAGGGAGAGACGGACTGAAACGGGGCCGACTGGGGTTCTTAATTGAATGACATAATTTCAGTTATGGCAACTATTGCCTCATTGGAAACAATTGGTTCGGGCATAATTGTCGGTGCGAGGGTCAGGTCTTCCTGGGCGTCTTGGAATTGTTTAACATACCGAGAAATGACGAGGGTTTTTATCGAAAGGGGGATGGAGGAGGTGGGGACCAATTGTAGCTCACGTCCATCCTCATAAACGCCTGGAATGCAAAATTTCACGAACGAGAAATTCTTTCAGTGTGAAGTTGGTGTTAGAAGTGATGAGTGAGCTGATTTTAGGAATACATGGGAGCCTAGGACGGATTTTTTATTTCCTTTGATGGGTTTTTGGTAATACACCCAACCTAATTTTTAAAAAAATTGCAATCGTAAGAAGGAAGAAGAAGTTCATCAATGACAAACCAGATTCGAATCCCACTAACGGTAAACTGTTTGACTCTCAACCTCCCCAAAAACTCTTTAAAACACACTCAAAACCAGTTTTGAAATTATCGCCATACAAATTTGACCCAAAATCCCTCAAAACTGGTTTGACCCACTCAAGTTCCTCCCAAACCGGTTAGGCTACGCTCGAAACAGATTTTGCGCTCCTCTCCCCTCTACTAAACTAGTTTGAACCTCAATTCTTCGAAACTAGGTTGACCCACTCATCCCCCCCCCCATTAAGTTAGAACACGTACGAAACTAGTTTTGAGCTCTTCTCCCCTCAAAATAAGTTTGAATCCCCATCCCTCAAAACTGGTTAGAACACACTCACAATCGGGTATGAACTCCTCCCTTCTTTAAACAAGCTTGAACCTAAATCCATCCAAACTAGTTTGACCCACTCAAACCCCTCCCAAGCCGGTTAGAAATCAGGTTATGAGTCCCTTCCCTAAAACCGATTTCAATAAAACTCCAAACCGGCTTCAAACGCCTCACTTTATTCGCGCTTAAAAATTTATTGTGAGCATCCGTCTCTATTGAATTATTTACTGCACTAGGTTCAAAATAAATACAATTTAAAAACTTTACACTAAACACAACAAAACGTCCCCCCCCCCCCCCCACCCCGCTGCCACATCCCTCTTTACTGATTGTAAACGGTCATCCATAAGAGAGGGTGACGAATTAATGACAACCCCTCATCCCACCTTTCCAATCGGTTTGAGGGATCCCGCTCCAAAATGTGGGATATGTTTCTAATAATTCAAAATTAATGTACCAAATATGACTGGTGGCCCGTGTCAGCGGTCGGAAAACCCCCTCGTTTCGTCGAAGAACGCGAGGGGGGGAAAATGCATCGGGGTTTATGCCCATTTATAATTAGTATAGATAAATCAAAGGATTGACGAGATGGGATTGCTAGTATTCAATCACGTTTCGGACGGTAGGGGCCCGTTTCGGTTTGGGGACTTCCCCTCCCGGTTTTGATCCATTGCCTCCAATAACAGTTTTTCCTGATGAAACTTCGTTATAACGTTGATCGAAGAGGTTTTTTACCCCAAAAGTTCTGCCGGAATACATTAATGAAAATTAATCGACGGAATTACTCTCAATCTCTCCTTAAAAGGTAAATTCATAGCCGGGCTGTTTGGTTTTCCGCCGCTAAACAGGATTCCAAAACGATAAGAAACCGTTCAGTTCATTTCATATGCCTCTACGGTCGGGGCCGATAAATTTTTAGACTCCAATATATAGAGCAATTGAGGTGTGAAAGAACGCGAAATTTCTCTTCTCGGGAGGATTAAAAAGTCCCTGGAATTCAAAAGATCCTTCACGAACTTCCCTTCGCAGAATTAATGTCATATGTAAATTCCTTTTCAACCGTCAATTTTTTCCCCTTCGCTTTTATCTCCGACGTAGGGGATTCGATGGAGTTTTCACCGAATATGATCCTCACTTGCCATTGGGGGAGTTTCTACTGGAGAAAAATACGGCTTTGACATTGAAAGAAAAGGAACTACCGGAGTGGATGATGACTGATGGGGATTTCAAAATATTAGTGAGGTGCTTCAACACGGTTTTGTGGTCAGGGGACGACATGTGGGAACGAAACCTTAATTTGTTTGGATCTCATTGTTTGCAATCAGCATTAAATTTTCAATTTTGAATTTTTCAATTTTCAATTTTGAAGTAGAGTGGGGGAACGGCTATCTCAGGACGGGTTCTCATTGGCTGTTCGTCGGTGGGAGCAGATCGTATTCATGGCCACCAACATAACAAAACCAAAGAAAAAAAGTCAGACAATTATTGTAAACAAAGTTGCGATGGTTCAACTTCAACCTCACCTCTACTTCTCAGAGGAACAAAGTTGCGTGTTAATGTCAACCAGTGATTATCTCTAGATTAACTAAACTCAAAATTTTCGCTCTGACTGCATAAGGAGGTGATGAAAGCCTGTTTACAATGAGCTATATAAGCATTTTTTTCTGTTTATTGTAATTGAAAGCTAGTTCCATGAAATGACTAATAACGCCTTGATACCGCAAAAAAAGTGCCGATTTATCCTTCAGGACCTTGAAGAAGTTGGAAGGGTTGAAACCAAAAGGACGGTAAATGACGTCATTTACCGTCCCGAACCCGAAAGCAGACCTGACTACAGTTCTCCAAATATCCGTAGAAACCGACTGTATCGATGAAGGACATCCCTAACGTAAACAGTAGAAACCGACTGAATCGACGAAGGACATCCCTAACATAAACAATCAGCCATCTTGAAGGGAGATTCAGATTAGCCAACCTTCGCGGACATGAAATCTGTACATTCGATGCCAGCGTCCATGGTGGCGTTGTGTTGTACTACTTTCGGAAGGTCAATCTTACCGCCAGAAGTTCAAACGCTGATTATTTTCATACTCTCTCCTGATTTCCGTAGAGGATTAAAAATTGTGCAGACGGTATAAAAACAATTATTTCACTCTACAGAGTGGAATTCGACTGAAAAAAACTGCGATTTTCAACCGTCCTTATAATATAAGCTATATTATAGCTCATTACCCCATAGCGTTGACAATTACCCCATGTACGTTCAATACGAAGTGACCATTTAGGTACGAAAAAACTTTTACTTTGTTAGCTCAAAACCAAACCGCGTAAAAACCCATATGTTTACATTTACCCGATAGGGCAAAATGTATGGGATAAACATCCACTTGCTCATTAGTAGTGACAGCTTCGATCAAAATCCAACTCACAACAGTTAGCTAACAAATTAAATGAACAAAAACAAGTGTTGAACAAGATTGTTTCTCAAAAGCAGTCTGTGATTGCTGTGAGTTGACACTGTGAGCTGTTCAGAAAATGCGATAATTCCCTTACATCTCTCATCGAGGTGGCATTGATAAGGTTTACTTGAAAAAAGAAAATTTCATTTAATGAAATTTTGTCCCACAATCTACTACAGGGGCGGTAATGGCTCTTGTTTCCATTTACCCCGCCTGACCGTATCATACTTTCTGCTTTTTGTGCGAGTGCACACTGGCGGATTACCTTCAATGGGAAGCTGAATTCAAAACGCCAAACTTAGGAAAAATTTAATTTTCACTAGTCATTCTGTTCAAAAACTTAATTTTTCATAGCTAATCGCACTGAGTAACTTGCTTATTATTATTTTAACACTGTTCTACCGAACTTCTCCATTTCTTTGACCCTGTTCCCTAGCCCATTTAAGAACACTAAAATAAACTGTCTAAAATTTGCAGCGTAATACTATGTAGAGTTGGCTACGTAATAGGTGGAAATGTTCAAATACTGCCATTCTGACTCTGACTTTCAATCTAACTATTCAACAATTGAAACATCGCTTCGCACAGCCTTCACGTGTGGTTAAAAAAAAAAAACTCGCGCCAAGAAATTGTTTAGCCGCAAAATGGCTTAAGGAGTCGTCCCCGCAGGGCCCGTTATAAATATTCTTCAGATTTATAGTTGTAAGAATCTCCCGTTCTCTTGACTCCCTCTTTGCTCCCCTTTTGTTGCGCAATTTCTCGCCGACTTGTGAAAAGAGCGGAAAATATATCGGTTGTAATAAATTGTAATCTGGCGAAGACGGTGAATGGATAAGTAGAAGTGAACACTATGTGGCTAGGAAGAAGTGAAATCGTAGGTTTAGAAAAATAACGAAAAAAAGCCTCTTGACATTTTGATCGTGATCGTCATTTCTCGAAGATCGTCCGAAGGCAATGACGCTTTGGCGACTGCGTGTCTCTTCCCCTAACGCACCGTGAACTCCTCCAGCACTTCCTTATTATCAAGAGAAGATAGAACGAAAAGAAGAAGAGAGTAGAATGAGAAGAGCCGAAGAGTTCCAACCTGTTAAGACTAGGTATAATGGCGCCACTGACGTCCCCCCTCCTTTTGGTCACTTCACCTCGGGGAAAACATATTTTTCTTTTCACAAAGAAGAAAACCCTTTACAATTTTATGGAGTGTCGGTTCCCACACGTCTATTTTGCCTCCCACTATTTCTCCCGCACGTCTTTTGCCAATCTTCGCCCGTCCTTTGGTTCTTCTTTTTCGACACCTCGTCCCTCCTTCATAGAGGAGTTTCCAGGTAAATCTCTTCACAGTCTATGCGCCAATCTCTTTTTTGGCGCCCCCTTGACAAATCCGCAGCGCCACCGAGGACCCTATTGAACGATCCACTTGTTGGTCATCATTACTCGTCATGGGATTTGGATCGATTTTTCCCTTCCGGGATTTTATCTTGCATCTCTTATTGGAGTTTTTTCTCTCCTTACATCTACCGTTTCATCGTCAATATTGGTTAGCGCCATTTTAGATGGTAAGCGATGGACAGTTAGGGATTACAGAGGTTTGGGATGGTTAGGGATTATTGGAGATAGTTTGCGAAGGTTATAGAAGGCTATAGGGACGATTACAGAAGGTGGAGAAGGCTGTAGGATGGTTGATGGGTCATACGGTTTTCTTGTTCGTCAAAAGGGGAAAAATGAAAATAATCAGCGAGAAGATCCCTCCAAATATATTAAAACCTCAGGAATCTGAGTTTGCACCATCGTGGGAGATGAGCTCAACTATTGGAGGCCTATTGATGGTATGTAACTTTGGACCCACTAAAATCTTCTCAATCGCCTCATCCCATTCGTCAACTTTTTTCTTCCGACTATAATTCCGGTAATTACCATCGCTTCTTTCCATATCCTCATTATGCAGACCCTCTAAATTACCACCTTCCATCGTAGATACTTCTGCCACAACAGAGTTCTCTTCATATTATTCCTATTAACTAACTCGATCCAGGAAATCTAAACACTGGTTGCTGAGCGATTTTCTTCATCGGAAACCCCCCCATTATGCCGCCAAGGCTGAATCGGAACAAAACCTTTTCCACTCATTTTCGCTTCTTTTTTTCAACTCCCTCCCCTCAACGCCCATTTATTCGAACAGTTATTATTGATGAAGGTTCCACATCCTGACTCTTAAAAGAATTCCGCGTTTTTCAAACCTTTTTTTTCGCCTCCGCCTTTTCGGCGGTTCTTTTTCGAAAGGAATAATTGCGAATTAACGGGTTTTTCGGAGGCCATTGCATAGTGTTATACAGCGAGGGAGAGAAAGCCATTGGGTATACAATACCCAACCTTTTCAGGTATTGACTTGGAAGCCCTCGCAAAACCTCCCCAACTCCCCATTCTATACTTTTCAATCCACAATCGAACCCAAGAACAACAACGCATTTGCTCCGAATGAAAAGGTACAAACTATTTTTTTCCTCCCAGCTTTGAATTTTTCCTCCCCTCCTTCCTTTTTTTCACTTGCGTTTCACATAACTGATTCACAGAAAAGACAAACAAATCGCCCCAAAAAATTGTTTCTCTCCCTATTCTTTGTATGGCGCCTGTAAACAATGATTTAGTATGCAAAGGATCGATTGCAGTGTCGTGGGAATAGGTAGCGGATGAAAATTAATTGGCGAAAAGCAAACGTTTGAAGATTGAAAAATTATTGTTTTTTTTAATGTACATTGTAATAAATGAAATGTCCCCCAATAATGATTTTTGAAAAGCTCGCGTCGACCTGTACCATTTACGGGGGAAAAAAATTACTGAAGAACTCCATCACAATAATTCTTCGGATGAACACCGTGTAAAGTGAGCGATCTGACAGTTGCGTTGCATTTTTTTTTTTTTAAATTTACATTTTGAGATTTTGACACTCCGGAGTGAAACCCCACGGTGATTAAAAAGGCAAAATTGAAAAGTAAGTATAGGGCCGCTGGCGCGGGCGTTGAAACCGCGTGGAAAATTATGAGTGATGAGCTATCAATTACCGGCTCGTTAAAAACCATTTCGACACCGTGTGACGTCTTTCATTATAATTTTTGAGCATCGAAGTTCGTAATGTTTTTTCGAAGGGTGCCTGAACGTCGCGTATTGGCAGGAAAAACCCCCTTCGGTTTTGAAATTTACACGACACAAAAACTCGCGGGAGCATTAGCGGGACACGTGCTCGTTAAAACGGCGTATTCATTAAAAAATGACGCCCCCCCCCCCCCCCCCACCATCACACCAAATGTCGTTGTTTCACGTCAAAGCCCCTTACGAAGTATTTTCCGGTAGGAAGTATTATTAGTATTCTGATACCTGTTTTGGGACCTTGAAATAGGGATACTTGTGGATCTACTGCTGAGGAGGCCCGTCGATGTGAGACCCCTCGAAGTGAATTCGAACTCACCTTTCATCTGATTTTGAACACCTCCAACACTTATCCAAACTGGTTTTGAACTCACTTCATCCTCAATACATGTGCCAAAACCAGCCTCCACGTTTTCCAAACTGATGTTGAACAATTCTGACACGACCAAACCGGTTTGGAACTTACTTGCTCCTTCTCATACTTCTACTAACCGGTTTCAACGTTTTTCAACTGGTTTTGAACTCGTCTGCTCCCTGTTATACAACCCCAAACCGGTTTTGAACTTCCCTTCTTCCACCCATACCTCTCCAAACCAGTTTGTACTCCCCTGCTCCTTCTCACACTTATCCAAGCCGGTTTAGAACTCCCCTGCTCCCTCTCACACTTCCCCAAACCGGTTTTAAACTCCCCTCTTCTCACCCATACCTCGTTAAACTGGTGTTAACGTTCTCTAAATCGAGTAGGACCCCCATCCATTTCCCATATCAGCCCATATCTGACATTAAATATTTTGTGGGTCTATCCAAATTCATTTACCGACGTTTGCAACAGTAATTTATAACAACCTCAAAACACCCAGTCCCCCCCCCCCCCCCCCCCACTCACTACCTTTCAATAGGTATCTCTGACTCGGCCCCTGGCCTCAAAAAACGTCACGCGCCGAAAAACAATTTTTTCTAGTTAAATTACTCCCCTACATGACGACCATTCATCTTACCACACTAATTCATCATCTTTCTGTCGCCCCTAGTTACCGTCACGATTCAAACCGGAACGGTAACCGACCCCCAACGAGATGTAAAACTGAAAAAATCACCATTAAAAAATTAAGATTTAATCAGGAAATCCCTCATTCATCCCCCAGTTTTTTTTTTTTTTCCTTCGAGTCAAATTACTGCAAAAGGAATGAGGCCCCACAAAATGCAATCAACAGCCTACACCTCCGGCGTATACTTTTTTAGAAAATGTTTGTGTTAACTGGTGCCACACTGTTTGTCTTCATGTTTAATTCATTTCATTAAAATTAATGAATAGAAAGATATCTTGTTTCAAGGGAACGCGTAGGATCACGCCGTGGGGCACCCGCCTGATATTCAACTTTTAAATAAGTATAATATCGTTATTATAATTTTGACCTTTCACTCTTATAATATTTTACCCTTTAAATAATTCCTCGTGTCCTCCTTTGATCGGTCCTTCTCGAAGATTCAATTAAAATTAACGTCATTGTCAAGAATGGTTACTTTCTCGCCTTCGACGAATTTCAACATTAATTTATTCCCTTTCTTGTGTTTCTACGATATAAAATTCATTGGATTCTCTACGCCAGCGTGATAAATATGTAAATTTGAGCGATATTTGTTTCTTTTTAGTAAATGGAATATTCATTTTGAGACTCGGATATTATTTTACTCGGTGAATTATAAATTTAACTTGTGTCAGCGACGGAGGTTAGCTATTTTAATAATGGATGCTACTATCGCAGTGACAGACAGGTTTGCCCGGCCATGCATTTTTAAACCTTACATTTTTCAAGGTGTGTTGGTGAATGATTGAATATATAAGGGGACGTAACGGTGTAATTTTCAATTATTCACAATTTGTCTCTAGGATGAAAATTATCTCTGATCGTCAACACTATTGATTGTCGTATGAAGTGAACCTGGTGAACAACGTGGGGTCACCACTGGGCGACAAAAGAGTATCTTGGTAGACTTCAACGTTTTTCACGATTTCCTTCTACTTTTGGGGTTTGCAATAATTCGTTTTTAAATTTATTAATAGGTAGCTTTGTATCTATGGAAAACAAGAACTTTTTACCTCACATTAATTTGATGAGTTCTATGTTTAGAAGGGGCGGAGGGGACAAAACAATTTCACATTACTTCAATTTATTATTCATCTTCCCAACTTCCCCATTTCTTAACTCGCCCAAATGCTTTGAATAATGACTAAAATAGGATCCCATGATTGATGATAGGTCCGTCTCCAGTAGAGAAACGCGGGGTTACGACCTCCCCCCTCCCAACCATCATACGGCGTTGACTCTTAGCGTGTACATTTATTTG
The DNA here is from genome assembly GCA_955831195.1 of Pilophorus perplexus. Taxonomy (NCBI): domain Eukaryota; kingdom Metazoa; phylum Arthropoda; class Insecta; order Hemiptera; family Miridae; genus Pilophorus; species Pilophorus perplexus. The sequence goes on from OY037009.1 coordinate 11,053,784, forward strand.
ATGAGCTCCAAACGGGGAACAGGCACCGCTAGATTGAATCATATTATATGGGCATTACCCTAATTTGTTCCCTATCAGCTCCGACCGTCGTATTTAGAGAACGAAAACCGATTGATCTCAATTCCCTTCTGTCCCGCGGACGGAATAACAATATCAAAACGGAAAGTGGGCTTTATATTGTTTTAAATTGAGTTACACGAGGCAGGCTATCCTCTTTTTTTTAGCAGCATCAACATTTGGGCTGTAAGGGAATCTGAAATGAGTCAAATATCCCATTTTTAAATGACTAACATAATCACCATTTCATGGAGTTGAACGGTTACTGATTTTGTAAAATTTCAAGCCCAACTACTAAGAACATCTATATTCTGCTTCTCCTCCACTTCCAGAATACACTTCTAAAATACTTCAACTACTAACATACAAAAGCCAATCCTCCTCTTCATCTACAAACCCGTTCCTCCTCCTTATCCTCAAACCATGGAAGAAGGAAAAGGAAGCTTCACTCTGCGTTACAAGACGTGCCCAAAAGCTCACCTCCTTTTTAATAAATCCACCCATTTGGTCCCACAATCGACTGCTAGCGACACCTCTGGGAGTATCCCCGATACTAATAAGGGCCAAGGAGTTTGCCTTTACGTTCACAGATCGCGCCAGGCTACACCCACTACTGTCTTACCGCTAAATAAATATCCTTCTCTGGGGGGTTTGAGAGACAGCGGCGTCGGCCGGACACTGGACGCCGTCAGGAGGGAGCAGGCTTTATTTGCCGCATATTCGCGAACCGCAAATGCTTCGAAGATTCGCGAACCACGAGAACTAAGCCCGACTCTACCTAGCGGGCACCTGGTTAACTTACATGTGACTAAGGATACGCGCCCAGACTGCGTTACTCTCATCAGTTTTTGGCGGGTAGTCCACCCAGGCCCACCGAGAGGGGGGGGCAAAGGGGACATTTTGCCCCGGGCCCGGACTTTTACATGGGGCCCCAGCAAGCCCCAGAAAAATAAAAAAAAATTAATTTTTTTTTATATTTCAGAAATTTTTTTAGATTTAAAAAAAAAATTTTTACTTACACATTTTTGTTTGTTTGTTTTTTACTTGAAAAATATTTGACCCCCTGGGATCCATCAAAAATCTCATCCCATCTCATAGGGACCCCTAAAAATGGATACTACGTCCAAAAATACTTCGAAAGCGATCGGGGTGAAAACCTTACGGGCCCAACTAGATGGAAAACCGAGTATTTTGTCAAAATTTCAAATTTAAAAAAAATCCTACTACCCAAAACGGACGGCGGACGGACATTTCGGTTTTGCAAAACCGAATTCCATGGAATCAAGACCTCTTGAAACGGATAAGGTCAAATTTTGAGGCCGATCGGAGTCGTCGACCCCCGTCGCGAAAACATAGGTGTATTATTCCAAGAATAATAAACCAAAATCGGGCGTCGTGATGCCAATGACGCTCGTGGCGCCGGTGACGCTTAAGCCATAATTATGGCACTTTGAGTTGCTGCTGACACATCTAGAAACTTGTATCAATACACTTTAAACACCCCTTCAGAATGAGGTACTGATGAAGACAAATCATTTGAAAAAATCGGGCGTCGTGACGACGATGACGCTCGTGGCGCCGCACAGTGGTCCAGAACCCCCGAAAACGTGATCGAAACTCCTAGCGACTTTAATTTTTTTACTTTTGCTTTCAAAATGAGTAGGTCTTGTGTTTTTGAGTGCGCAGATTCCAAAAATCATGTTTTTATTCACTTTTGAGACCCAGAAATGGTCAAAAATGGCATTTTTCGGCTTTTTGGGTGTTTCAAGCTTTCAAAATCTTTCAACAATGACATTTTTCGCTTTCAAAATCTTTCAAAAATGACATTTTTCGCTTTCAAAAGCTTTCAAAAATGACATTTTTCGCTTTCAAAACCTTTCAAAAATGATATTTTTCGGCTTTTTGGGTGTTTCCTTTATTCTACAGATAACATTTTCAAATCTGTAGAAAAATATGAAAAAATTGAGTTTCGATCACGAAAAGTCGATGAAAAATCGGTGACGCTTGTGGCGTTGTGAGTGGCTGTGAAAACTTCTGGAAACTTGTGAACAATACACTTCAAACACCCCTTCAGAATGAGGTACTGATGATGACAAATCATTTGAAAAAATCCGCCGTCCGGAAACTACCGTTTCCCTCAATCAGCGAATTTAAGCAACGTCGGGCGTGGTTAATACTTGGATGGGTGACCGCGTGAGGAGCGGGGTAACCAATACAAGTATTTTCTGCGTTCAATCGGACGGTGAACTCCTCCCAACCCAGGGGGCCGAGGCAATGGGGAGCCATGAGCGCAATCGTCAGACAAGTTCCGATCCTCCTTGATAAGGACGGCTGACGACGTCCGCGACGGCAGCAGCCAGTCGGACGAAAATTCAGGGTGAAATTCCCTTGTTTCGTTTCGTTTCGTTCGTTCGTTTGTAAAAATCGGGGGGCGTGACTTGAGATCAAAACACTTTAAATACCCCTTCAGAATGAGGTACTGATGAAGACAAATCATTTGAAGAACGCTGCAAATTTTACACAAGGGTTTATTATTCTTTGATATAGGTTACTTGTGCAGAATGAAAATTGAACGTTCGTTATTGGGAACTACCCCCTACCTCCTCCTTACATGGGGGCCCTATGCTCTCTTTTGCCCCGGGCCCGCTTTTTCTCTCGGCGGCCCTGAGTCCACCACCCCCTATGAAGTGAAACTTCCTTTTCCTTCCTCCTTGCCTCAAACCCACTCCTCTTCCCCCACCATTTCTCAAACCTCCTCACCACTACAGTAGATACTAGTAGATACTACCTACACAACCTCCTCATCCACCAACGCACTTCTCCTCCTCCTCTTCATCACCACACCAGATGATGAGGTGGAGGAGAAGGGATTCTATAAACCCACTCCTCCTCACCCTACCACTCTTTCTCCTTCATCCACAACTCACTCCTCCATCACCCAACTCGATGTTTCCAAAACACTGTTAGAGTTTTGAAATATCGGGGAAAACTTTCCGCCTCCAGCTTATTTCTACCGTGAGAGGTTAATGCCCTCAAAGTAACATAAATGAATTTCCGTGTACGTAACTTAATACAACAATTCCTGGCTCCCGGATTAACCGAGTAGTTACCCGCCGTTAATAAGTTTAGGCAAGATTATCAAAGACAAAATTAAAACAAAAAACGCTGCAAATTTTACACAAGGGTTTATTATTCTTTGATATAGGTTACAAGTCTTGTACAGGAATTTAATTCTGTCAATAAAAAAATTAAAATTTTTTTTTTTGATTTTTAAATTTTTTTGGGATTTTTTTTCAAAATTCATTATTTTTTACTCGAAAAATATTTAGCCTCCTGGGATCCTTCAAAAATCCCATTTTTAGCCCCATGAAAGCCCTACAGATCGCCACAGTGAAATCGGATCGTTGCGGGACCCCCAAAAATGGATTCTACGTCCAAAAATACTTCGAAAACGACATCTAACTCGATCCCATACCCCAAAGCCTTCAAAAAACCCCTTCCGTAGCCCCATTTTAGCCCCATAGCGCCCCACGGGTTTGGGCGATCGGACTGAAAACCTTGCGGGCACAACTAGATGGTAAACCAAGTATTTAGTCAAAATTTCAGATTAAAAAAAAAATTCCTACTGCCCAAAACGGCCCGGACGGCGGACGGACATTTCGGATTTTCAATGTAGACCTTTTGAAACGGATAATGTCAAATTTTGAGGTCGATCGGAGTCGTCGACCTCCGTCGCGAAAACAGGTGTATTATTCCAAGAATAATAAACCAAAATACCCTACAGGCAAAAAAAGAGTACCTATTGATTTCACCCGTGGAAACTTCCCAAGACGCAAGTTACGTTTCCTCTGAAATTATTACAGCTATTTTAATCGATAAAAAAATAATATCATCTCTAATAGTCAATCTGACCTCGATCGCAGTCAACACAATACCTAATAATTCTATTATCCATGGTAAAACCTCTTGTTACAAAAACTTATTATCGTCTGAACTTACAATCCATAAAATTGTTTCGATATTATTTCATAACAATTCTTAATCTGCTCTTTCTACGAGGTATTTAATTTAGTAATTCACGATTATAAAAGTCGGATGATCTCAGTAGGTAATAGTTTGTCGACGGAAAAGGAATCGCGTGTTCCGTTAGTGTGGTCGACAATTATTTTTGTTGTACCGGCGTTGCCCCATTTTCACATCCTTGAGAATCCTACGTCTTCCTTTTTGTCGTCCCACGTTGGATTGAATTAAACAGAGCGCCAGTCTGAATCGTAATAAGCGGCATTTCGGAGAATGCGCGTTTTTTTTTCTTTTTTTAGGGATTTTAGAGAAATTGCTAGACGTGACAATCAAGGGAGAATTGAAAAATGACCGGGCGTCGGAGGCGTTCCGTGAAATCTGGATGAAAAATACGCGGGTTTTGGAGAGTTTTTTCGACGGCGTCAGTAGGCAACACCGCCTGAATCCTCTCCGCACAATCAAATAGCCCGAGTTGTTAACCAGCCGACAAACCGAACGCCGTAGGAGCGATTATAGTATTGCAATCAGCACTAATTCTCAATTACTACTAAAGCCGCCAATTTCCTTGCCAAAGCGATTGTCACAGATCGATTCTCAACCCATTCGCGGATTAGCGGCGCGTCACGTTTCCTCTCGTAATTAATTTATTTTAATAACTGATCGAAAATGGGGGAGGGGAGGGGAATCATAGAGGAGGGTTAGGGAGAATCAAATTATCTAAATTCCATGTGGCTTCGCCGGAGGGAGGTGAATATTGTCAAATGCCTACAACTGGCCGTTCCAATAACTGCACTGGGAGTTGAGGAGATGGTAAAAGGCGATAACAGATGGTTGGGGATAGTGAGGAAAGGTTCCAGATCGTTGGAAATGGTCAGAGGCAGCCGGAGTCTCAATGCAGCGCCTGGGTTGTCGCGGACCAAACGCTACTGGTGGCAACTTGTGTAATGAAACCCCTTTCCCTCCTAGGAACAGAATTTTCAAGTATTAATTTTCTACTTTTCACTCTCAAACCTTGGAGTAAATGAAGGACTGGGGATACCGTCGGAACTGTTTCTATTACCCGTTACATTCCCCATCTCCCTGAGATGTTTTGATTTATTTGAAAGAGTGTTACACTAGGTACATGTTACACTACAGTAGGTAAATGTGGCAATAAAAGGACGGTGAATAGAAACATAATATGTCAGTTACTGGCCACCTTCATCCCCCCCCCCCCCCCCCCCCATTTAGTCTAAAACGCGGGAAAAAATCATTGAAACCTACTCTATTCGAGGAAAATTACTAGTGAATCGTCATGTTGGATTGCTCAGCTTTCTAAAAATCCTCTGCTGATATGTTTTCCTTTCGTTCTCGAGAATTTGACAGAATCTTAACCCAAGCGACGAGTAAAATTCGAAGATGCAAAGACTCGCCGAGGCCTGGGGAAAGAAGTTCGAAAAAACTCTGAGCTAACACAACAAAATCTCATATTGTTTCTTTACAGCCGTAGATGGTTAGTAATGGTAAGAGGTGCACGCGTTAGAGATTTACAGAGATAGAAAATTTCTGTTTTGAACCATTTTATGTTTACGTCACTTGTGATCATTCGACGACACGACAGCAATTCCTAAAATCAGTTGCTCACGCCCCAACTCTCTTCTATTATATTCGTGGGCGTAAAAATTTAACTTTTCCTTCAGGTTGCGGTTATTTAAATAGATATTGCATAAGTTGACTCACCGCGCTGCTCCCTCAGTATAAATATTTAATAGTTTTCAAAAGGCTGCCGGGGGACCCCCGCGATGCCTTGGAATAGGAACGTCCCACTCTTTTTTCAGAAGGCAAAATTCAATATCCGACCCGTCTAATTGCGAAACGTGAAACTATTAAATAAAGTAATAAACTCGCCGAGGAGGATTAGTCTGTCAACTACGTCGCGGCTAGAAAACAAAGTAAATAGATGAAAATTCCAAGTAAGTTAACACAGCATGACGGCGAAAAAAAGTTCGATGAAACGGGAAAAAAAGATTCGAGATAATTCGATTACGTGGCTTTGGAAACGATGCGGATGATCGGAATTTAACAAACGTTTGACACAAGTGAAAACCCGTAATGGAACTCCCTCCATCTGCGAAAGGGTTGACGAGGAGTAAACTTGTTAAGTTTTTTTTCTCTTCAGAAAAAAATTCAGGGAAATTAACGGACATAGCGGTGAAAGATCCAATCAAGGTTTGTTAGGGGGATACAGAGTGGGATTGTGAAATTTCAACTTCCTAATTTTTTAGGTAGTTGGACATTTTTGAGCGCACTTGAAAATATCAACAAGATGGCGCACATTTCGTGAGAAAATGAAATTTTTGATAAGCTAATCAGGCTTCAGTAATTTATTGTTCGTTTTCTTTGAATATTTTTCAAAATTGATCAACAGACCCGAAACAGTTTTGAGTTTTATTTGTTCGTTTCGTTCGACGCCAAATGATATCTGAAAACTGCATCGTCATCCTTCCCATCAACTATAATATGCATAGATTGAAGCTTCGACCTTTTTTCATATTTTATTAACTCTGATGATAGTAATTAGCGCTGATTCGCCGATCCTGGAAGTCCCAAACCGATGGAAAAACCTGACCGTTTTCCTCGGACAAACGTCCGATCCCGCCGTAAATAATTTGTCAAATTATACACCTGCGGTTCTTTTTATGGCTTCTTTCCAAGAAATAAACCGGAGCCGTCATTGTTTTTTGTTCACGTAACAATATAATAGTGGAATATTACTCTAACAACTAATGTTGTTGGTCAAGGTCACGAGGCCCAAGGCGCAGGTTAAATGATGGTGATTCACCTTCTTCGACGAGATTTTTCGTCGCCGTTCGTTCCGGGAGTTTTCCCCGTTTCGATTTTTATAAAAGCGCAGAAGCTCGACAAATCCGACAACGACAAGAGAAAAAAAAACCTTCTCCGAGTAATTGACTGCAATTGGCGGACATGCGAGGGGAAATTATGCAGAAATTCAAGCAACTTAATCAGACGATCGACGCACGTCCTCTTCGGAGAATTTCACCGAGTGGCGGAAGATGAGGAATTCCTTACTTGCATAGACCTTTTTTTCTGCTTCGGCCGGGTCCATATCTGACCAAAGAAAGAAAAGGAAAGCAACGGAAAAAAAAAATTAATTTCAAATTGCGCCAACGGAGACGGGACAAAAGAAATCTCGACGAATCAGTAATTATTGTTATTTGAGGGGGATTTTTTTTTTTAAGGGAGAAGCACTCAACGAACGAATGGTGTTTGGTGACAGGCACTCAACTTTTGAATGCATATGAATTTTAGAAAAAATCATTCGTGATTGTTTTTAAAAATTAAAACGTTGGGTGGGAAAATGAACTGGCACACCAACATTCTGGAACGAACTAGGAAAACCTCTTAGGTCTATGATGGAGGGCAAGCCAACCGTAACAAACATGAAGAAGCAGAAGAAGAACGAGGACATAACGTTTTGTTGTTGTTGCGGAAAGCGCGATTAGTGTTTTTAAAACAGTTGGGTTCTTTCGACTCCGATCGGCCTCAAAATTTTACATTATCCGTTTCAAGAGGTCTACATAGATTCCAAAACCGAAATGTCCGTCCGCCGTCCGGGCCGTTTTGGGCAGTAGGAATGTTTTTTAAATCTGAAATTTTGACAAAATACTCGGTTTACCATCTAGTTGTGCCCCCAAGGTTTTCAGCCGGATCGCCCAAACCCGTGGGGCGCTATGGGGCTAAGGGAGGGTTTTTTGAAGGCTTTTGGCTAAGGGATCGAGTTTGGTGTCGTTTTCGAAGTATTTTTGGACGTAGAATCCATTTTTTGGGGTCCGGGAACGATCCGATGTCAATGTTGCGATCTATTATAGATAATAGGCGTAGGGGCTTTCATGGGGCTACAAATGGGATTTTTGAAGGATCCCACGGGGTCAAATTTTTTTCAAGTAAAAAACAATTTTTGAAAAAAATAAATAAAAAAGTTTTTTTCTAACAATTTTTTCATTGACAGAATTAAATTTTTGCACAGGTAACCTATAACAAAGATTAATAAATCCTAGTGTAAAATTTGCAGCGTTTAATTAGTGTCCCCAGGGTAGAAGAAAATGAGGGTGTTGACACGGTAAATAAATTTCAAGCATTTTTCGAATCTTCGAATTTATTGGAATACGATGCTCTAGGGCCATTCAGGAACCGTCTGACGCAGTGTCGGAAGTATCACCCTTTTTCGCAAACCCTCCGACATTCAAAAGTAAAATCCCCTGGATCCAAAGTAAAATACCGAGGCTCTTTTTGGGTCTCTTTTTGGTCCTTCGGGGCCGGATCCGTCTAAGCAGAACCTTCAGATGAAAAAACGAAACGAAACAAGGGAATTTCACCCTGAATTTTCGTCCGACTGGCTGCTGCCGTCGCGGTCGTCGTCAGCCGTCCTCTCAAGGAGGATCGGAACTTGTCTGACGATTGCGCTCATGGCTCCCCATTGCCTCGCCCCCCTGGGTTGGGAGGAGTTCACCGTCCGATTGAACGCAGAAAATACTTGTATTGGTTACCCCGCTCCTCACGCGGTCACCCATCCAAGTATTAACCACGCCCGAAGTTGCTTAACTTCGCTGATCGAGGGAAACGGTAGTTTACCCAACGCCACACCGGACGACCAACCTTCAGATGACTTCAAAACCATTTGTGAAGGTGTTTCGATCCATTAGCTCCTCTCCCTACTTACAAGCCGCTCAATAGTTTTTCTTCGGCAAAGGGACTGTGTGTGTTAAGGACTGCACAGGGGAGGTTTAAATATAGAAATACTCAACAATAGCTGCAGTGAGGGGGGGGGGGGGGGGGGGTGACAATGGCTTTTTCGCCTTGTGACGTCACTAAGTACTAATCTTTCTCCCTTCTAAAACCTTCAACAAGCCTTTCTCCCCCGTTCTTTTGTTTTTCGACGGGCTTTTTTTTTAATGTGTCGACGTGTTCACCTCCGACGTCGCGCATGCACCTGTGTGGGTTTTGTGCAACATTTCCATCACCCCTCCTCTCCTTTTTCAGTCCTTTTTCTGCTCGGAGTTAAAATATTGTTTCCCTCAGCCGCCTCCTACTTTAGCTTATTTCGCTTTCGAGTTCGCCATTAGCGCTCATCGACATGTTACGAAGCTCAGCTACTTATACACGTTTTCCAAAGCACCCTCGTTCGGCATGTCGATTAGCTCTTATGTCACTTTTTCATCCATTGTGAAGTTCAACACCTTGTGTGTCCTTTAGTGGTTTACGGGTATTGATCGTTTGAAAGGAGTTTTTTTTTTTCGACAGTTCACGTCCAACCCATCACATGACATGATCCCGTGTTTTATGGCAGCCATTAGTGGGGAGCCTGCGAGCCAAGATATTCCATAAAACCCTTCACAAACTTCACTACCGTCTTATTAAACGAAAAACCGCACTTGAGAGTTTATACTTAATTTTATCACCCGCAGATAATATTTCAGTCACGTTATCTCTCAGCTCCCAGCTAACAAACAGAGAGCCCCATTATTAGTTGCCAAAGCTCTTTATTAATAGAGTTTCAGGTCTTCTCTTTAAACTCATTAGGAGAAAAAAAAGGGAGAGTCAATTTCAAAAGGAATAGGGAGATATTTTAAATATAATAATCTCTCCCAAGCTCATGACGGAGTTTTAAGATGATGTCATTTGTCCAGATTTAAAAAGCCGTCCACTGTCACTCCCTCGTTCCACTCTTGTAAACATTTAGTTAACTGAAAACAGAGATCATTTGTCAGTTTGGACCTTCTTAAGGGAGAGAGAAAAAAAACAGAGCTCCTCTTCATCTCTTGACGACTTTTGATCAAAGAGGCCAATTCATATAATCTGAGAACGTCGAGCCATCTGAGCGGTCTAATTATTCGCCAAATACTCTGTTCTCTCGTGTTATTATTTGAGGTATTTTACTGAGGTGTCAGTCGCGACCTCGTCTCAAAATAGATGTATAATCAGCTCTAAAATAATTTTGCGTAGGAGGCAAATTATTTTAAAACTTTTTATTTGAGAAGCGGGTGGTTTTCAATTTTGATTGTTTCACGTATTTAAAGCGGGACTTGAGCTTTCCAAAAAGTGGCGATAATAGGGGCCCCTGATAAATAGAGAAGGAAAAACACCCGACGAAATGAGTGCACAGATTTCACACTGGGATCGCGTCTGCCTGCCTAGCGTGACGTCAGAAAAAACTGACACTTAACTTCCGAACTAAATGGAATTCAGCGCTAAAAACCCGCACTGGGGATGTTTTAAAGGGTGCTGAATACAAATATCAAGTCAAAATCGAATAATGCCAGCTGTGAAGCCCATTCACATCCCTCGCTAGTTTTTCAACGGATGAGATTCACAACCAAAGCGCACTTCTGGTTCAGCGCAGTTGATACGGTGAAAATCGCCGAGTGAGGAAACTGAATAATAGACTCCCCTACAAAAGTGACGTTGTGCTCCCAGAGATGAGAACTTAGTGAGCGGAAATAGTGGGAGCAGAATGGCGGAAGAATGTGGTGGAATTGTGGCCTCAGCCGAGGGGTTTTTTATATTCAAAGAATCCTCCCAAGCGCTAAAAGTGTTTTGGAATTGTACATTAAAAAAAAGAACTTATAGGAAGGGGGAAAGGACAATCTAGTGCAGGTGAAGTGGGCGCTTGGGTTCATAATAAGCGGTGCGCTCAACCTGGGCATAATAAGGTTAATTAATGACCGGTTCGACATTGAGTAGAAAAAAAAAAGAAGTGAGGGAAATGGTAGAATAGGGAGGAAATGTGAAGAGGAAGAAGTTGGGGGTGGAATAGACAAAGGTGAAATGGGAAAGGTCGTAATGACTGTGTTGGGGAGGTTTTTAACCCGCCATTACTGAGAAGGGAAAAAACAAACTCGCACAAGTACCGACCTGCACGTCTCCCCCCCCCCCCCCCCACCACTGATGTACGGTGGTGGGGTGAGGACAAAAGGAGAGAATGCAGAAAATAAAAAAAATTTATAGGCTCATAGGAAATCGGCATATTGAGTGGATTTGAAATGCAATGGCGTAGAGCATAGTAAGTAGATTAGGGTATAGCTAAAAACTTTGGCTCAAAAAAATTAAGCAAAGTCATTATGGCATTTATGCCACTGTCTTCTTTCAGTGCCTGAGCCATACCACAACAATCTAACGTCGCTACACAACACTAGATGCCGACTCGGCACTGGTAAAGGAGTGGAGGCACGAGGCTTCTCCACTTTTCCTCCCGACAACCCATGGGTTACTTACTGCAGTAAGTTTCAGGGGACCATAACACACTAAAAGTAATATTACTTTCCCCTGCAACAGGCTGAGCACTTATTAGAGCATCGTGCATAAAAGTGTCAACGCTGAACTTTGGCCTACTGGACCTGAAGACTTCAAATCAATAACAAGGTTGTGGTCTTGGTCTTGGAACCCAGATCCTCGCCAAAGCTTTGTTGGAAAAGCATTGGAACAGAAATACCATTTCCGACGAATTGAGCAGGAGTATGCGGACGCTTCAGGTGAAGAGTATTGCCTCCATCTCCAGGACTGTAGACCCAGGATGTAACTCAAGAAACTTACAACAGACGACCTAGGGAAATCTCCCCTTTGATTTCCATTTCAATAGATTCTCCTCAACAAAGAGCAGCAAGAACATGGAGTCAGCGCCTTACCGCCAAACCAAAAACACAACCAATCACGAGACACCCGTTTGTCGCTAAATTTGTTCAGGTTGGATCAAAATCCCATAAGTGAAATTCAGTACGCAGGTTTGGCACTAATCTTAAAACTGCAAAAAGGGGGAGTTAATCAAACGAGCGCATGATGCAGTCGGGGATGAAGTTTCAATGCTGGCTGTGGGAGGAGACACGCTTGAGCCAGGGCTGCGAGAAGAGGAAAAAACGGGACTAGCGTTGATGGCAAATTTCAAAGAGGAAGGATTCTGGGAGAGAACGAGACCAGCTATTTTCGACAACCTCTCACTGAACTGGCCACGAGTAGCCGATGCTGCTGCTAAAGCAAAATACTAGAAAAGCGACCAAGCAACAGAACACACAAGAGTTCACCTCTTTGTATGCTCAGCCGAATTGGAATTTGGAATATACGTGGAATTTAATGCCTTTCGAAGACGAATAGCTAAAACTCTGCCGATGGCGGAAGAAGCCCTGCTATCAGGTCCTCGGGTAGACAAGCGTGCGTCTGCAAATAGCAATAATTAAGGCAGTGTCAATCAGGCTGAGGGGGACGCGGAAAGGGTGAATGGACGTTGGAGGCGCCCTCCTAGGGATGACAAAGTTGTATCGATTCTTCAAACAAAATTTATTATACTTTTTAATTATTATATTTAATATATTTAAATATTTATCTTTATTTAATTTATTATATTTAATATACTTTGGATTTTTTTTCCTGAAGTCGGACATCGATTCAAATTTCTGAAAATTGGCCTGATTCTGTTCATCAGAGCTGGTTGAGGAAAATAATCAGTAACAATCACAACCACAATCGAAACGGATGAAGTGCCTCAATAATGAAGATCGCAGCTTATCCCAACCTTATGACCCTGTCTATCATGCACGAAAAACATCAAAAATAAAAGAATCTTTTTTATTCATTCACCTGTATCTGATATCTGATCTGCATTTAAAGTTAGCTATAGGTTTTGGTAATACCTTCAGTTTGACTTTTGTTAAACTTGAAAAGTATTGAACCTTGAAAATTTATACTTTTCAAAACATGTTTTTTTTTTTTTTTTATTAGATCAATTCGATTCCTCCTCCTGCCTAAGGTTCGGAAAGTGAGGCAGCGTCATAATATGATATTACCCCTTAATCCAGTCCATAAATGCTCCACATTAAATTGTTTCCATTTTAGAACTGGATGGATTTAGGTTGAACAGGTGTATTCAGAATGGCCTGTATAAATAATTCATCACTAATACGTACGTGTTTCTTAAGAAGGCTAATGAACGTTCCGGCCGTACAATGTGAAATAAATCAACTTTGTTGAAACCTCGCGGCCGAAGAAACTTCCCCGTCAGCGAAATAGGCGAAAGGGGCCGAGGTGTTGCTAAATTGATGACTTCAGAACAGTTTCTTTCTTGATAACTCATTGCTTATAAATGAACACATGTCGGCCCAGTCAGGGCGATCGTATGTTCGAAAAGAAAGTTAATATGGTCGTCGGGGGATGGCCGGGTCAATACTGCTTCATTATGTATCATTTACTAGGCGGTTGTTTTTACATGATATAACTTGATCTGGACGACGGAAAAGAACGGGTCCTTCTTCGAATAAGCCATTCATCAAGTTATTTGAGTGGAATAATAAAATAATGCGAACCCCGTTAAAAGAGGAGGAAACGCTAAAAAGGCAAGCGGTTGGAATCGGTGGAAAAAGATGAAAAAAAAGAGAAGGGGGAAAAAGTATTTTTCTCTCTTACTTCGCAAAAGTGATCGATATCTCAACTCGAGGTACTTAGGAGCATTTTAAGAACGTCCTACCGCCCTTTTTTTCGAAGCTCGGAAATCAATTACGATTCACAATATGTTTGTCTGAAGAAATTTCTTCTCCATTTGGGGAGTCTGCGGATGCCACGAGTCGGATATGGCCCATAAGCCTCTGGTGAGGTCCGGTTTCTTGCTATAATAATTACCATCGGAAAACCCGGAATGTTTTCAAATCCCGTCCCCAGACATTGAGGGAACGTGCACGCCTTTATCTAGTAAATGAATTCTGATTGGAAGCGACCTGCGGAAGGGAAAAAAGCGGCTCGGGGGGGATATTTACTATGCCAAACACGATTTGCCAGGTATGAAGTTAATTCCGCTCGTAATTTTCTTTTCATTGCGTTTGCAGATTCTTGTTTGCAGTTCTCGTCAACTGTCAATGCGTAATTAAGGATTCTGCAATTGTGAAAATGGCGTCTGAAAAGTCGCTTGGCACCAAAAGAACTAGGAATTTCGTGAGGGACGTAAGATTTATTCCCGTCTATACCTTTTTTTGTGGTTCATAAGTGAGTTTTATTGTTCGTTCGAGTTCTGTTGGCTTTTTCTGAAGACCCGCATACAATCAAAGGGATTCCTTTCTGCCTCGCACCCTCATGATATCATCTTATTTTGATTTATTTCCACCGTAAATGCCCTTTGAGAACTAAATATATTAATACGCTCGGTTTTTGTCGTTTTTTTTCTTCGCCCAATTCGAATCCTTAGCCAAATCCCGTCAAGTAAATTTATACTTCACATTGTGCAAAAATTAATTCTACGCCAATAAAAGTTATTTTTTAAAAATTAAAAAATTAAAAATACTGAACTCATGCATTATTTGGATAGATGTCGGACCCTGATGAATGTATTAAGTCTAAAATAACTTGGAAAACCACCGAATTCGACCACCGGGCAAGCTTCAAAAATCCCACTTGTAGCTCCATGAAAGCACCGTAGATTCCCACGGTGGAATCGGATGGGTCTGGGACCCCCGAAAAATACTTCGAAAACGACACATAACCCGACCCCAAAGCCGAAAACCATCAAAAGCCCTTTTTTTAGCTTGTGGTCACAACTAGTTGCTCTCCACTACTAGGAGAGCCGAGTATTTTGGAAAAATATTGGATCAAAAAAAAAAAAAAAATCCTATTGCCCAAAACTGAGTATGTTCAGCACTCTTCAAAACCCCTAAGCGAGGTGGCCTTCTTTTGCTTTCTTTCTTAATCAAGTTTCTGATGCTGTTGCTTGATAGACAACGTTCTCAAGTAGCTATCGATGCTGTTTGATTGGTGTTCCCTAATTTTTAAAAATTGGGGCTAGTCAATCGAAAAGGGCAAATATGTGCGCAGGTACGATAGAATTACCACGAGCGAAAAGGGCTATTTGCACTATTTCCAACACTCGTGTGTTCACCAATCAATCAATATGCGTTGTTGACAAAAAGGAATGGATAATTGGTGGGTAGTGGTGGGTTTCCATCACTTGTTGGAAATGGACTTGATTTACAAACGTGCTCTTCGTTTACCGACGAGTTGAGCACGTTCAGAATGATGATTATGAGGGATGAAATTATTATCCCGGAGACTCCCCGAGAGTTGACCAATCCCTTCACACCACGTACCAGGTACAAAACCGCAACACCCCCTCTTGTCGGATATCCGCTTTAGGAATATTTTACCCCCTTCTCCTTCCCAGAGGTGTTTCATCGGGGTAAAACTGGCGCGGGACACGGCATAATGATTAGTTTGGGAATAGATCAATAGGTTTTCACCCCCCCACTTCTCCCGCCATGTTTGTTGATTTGCCGTGATGTGTGTCCAGTGTTGGCAGTGTGCGTTGTGAGAGGAGCAGTTTTCGTTAATTATAACAAAACACCCCCCAGACGGGGCCCAAAAGGGGAAGTAAATTCCGGGAATGGTGATTAATTGAAATATTGATGAAGGAATCATGGTTCCGCTCAAAGGGAAGCCGGATGAGCTTCCAGTTCGCAGGGAAACCTACACGTTCTAATTAAGTGTATCTAATAGAATTTGGGCTTGTACCCGATTGATTACAAATCAGAACCAGGAAGGGTATGGGAAGCTCTAATGGATCGCCAACACTGCTATATACTCAATGCACAACTATCTAATGTAAATTAATTGCGTTAGAGCGAGGTTCTCTACACCTCGCCCCTTTCGCGAACTCGCGCTTTCGAAGCTAGCTCTCGGCGCGGATGTTGGGCTAACTACATTATCACATATGCTTCCCTCCGTTCACCTTAGTCACTTTCCACCCTCCGAACCCTTCGCTATTATTAGGTTCCAACGGCGTTTCCAACAAGCCAGAGATTAAATTGTGTTAACAGGAGCAAGTTATTAGCACAACTCAAGACTTGGCCCCCTTCCTTTCGCCTTCGCCCCGGAACTTATAATTATAGTTGGGAACCGGGCGAGGGACAATATATTGAAATTCATGCGTTGAACTTTACGTTAACCAATAGTGTTGTTATAAACCATCGGATTAAGACGATCAGCATGTACTGTGTGGACGTACAGAGAATGGAGCGTTAAGAACACCTCTACTTGTTCACAGGCCTGAGGTCAGCCCTGTTCGCGAGCAGTGCTCTTCGTCAAGGGCGTGTGAAACCTCAACAACAGTCATTCCAAACGACACTCTGGCTATGAAGAGCATTCAAACCCCATTTGATTACCAAGAACTTCCACCACAGGGAGGCAAACTGCCAGGAAATTGCGACAGATCGAAGGCCAGTGCGTGGTGCTCGACCCAAGCCCTTAGCTCTTCCTCCTGAACTCTACTCATGAAACAGCTTACCATAATATGGTAATATTATTATCTTCGCTCACCACCTTGGGGATCCAACCACCTTGCAAGAACCCCTGTCTCCAACCATCGGCCACTAGCTCTGTATAAACATATGTGTCAGTTTTATTGGGATTAGGGCCAAGAATGGGTAAACTCTACTTCATTTGCCGAGCTTTCGAGGTATTATGTGCTCTTCATCAGGGCTATGAAGATGATGTCAGGGCATGTGGTACATGAACCTGGTCGGGAAAAGAGAGGGAGATGAATGTCGAACTGTCCTGAATTGGCCAGTCTTCGTAGGGTATTTCAACGTATGGTCTATTTTTAACGAAATAGGGGAGAGGATAACAGCACTGGCCTACACTAAAAATTTAACTTAAATTGACTTACGTCGATTACGAAAAAAAAAAATTTACCAACAATTGTCATCCCTGGATGCTCCCATAAGCAAACACGTGACCAAGGGTGGCCAACGCGTCTTGGTACTTTCCACATGAAAAATTGTGTAGTGAACAGTTGGTTTTCGTTGTTGTTGTTGTTGTGTCCATTGGGTCAATCTCCACTAATATCAGCCACTAGGGTTCTGTCATGCCCCATGACTCATGGGGCATATTTTGTCCTGAATCAATCTACAATGTACCCGTTGAGCGTCTGGACCTTTACCCAGGGAAGTAGCTTCGTCCACTAGCCTTTCCTCAGGCTTGGGTTTTGAACCCACACCCTATCATGGACTTGAACATACAGCGCTGCTGATGTGCGCTTCATTTTTTCAGCCTGATCTTCAACCTGCCCTCCTTGCAGACTGTGCCTGGCACTTTTCTCGTTTCCCACGAGCCAAAGAGGCTGCGTGGCGAGGGACTGCTACCGGCGACGACTGCTGTGTTGCAATTGGAACTGCATTTGGACTGCTGGAGTCGCCTATGTCTTCCAGATACCAAGCAGCGACAGTCCATGGGGGAGCAGACTTATGGGCAAGATGGAGTAAGGACAACTTCTTATACGCGCCATTCCATTTGTCATTCAGGGACAAACACGACATGTCCACTATTATAGTTTATATATAAGCTGGTCTTCCCTGGGTCTAAGTTAATTTCCACGGGCAGGGGAAATCCGTTTGAAGCACAAAACAGCACATGTACGTCACTGCGTGGCACCCGGACGTTTTCCACCATTGTCATCCCTCGATGCTCCCATAAGCAAACAAGTGACCACGGGTGGCCAAAGCGTCTTGGTACTTTCCACATGAAAAATTGTGTAGCGAACAGTTGACCAATTTTTATTCCCCTCCCCCACGGTTGGCTCCATGCAAACAAAACTGCCTACCTTCCGTATTTCTCATTTCCCAACCCCCGTCTCTCACACCCCTCAACCCTTTCCTTCAATTCCAATACGGAATTGGCCCTGGGACTTCGGAACCCATATATTGTAAACTCGTTCACATGCGTGGGGGAGTGGAGATGTAGAAAACCGTAAAAGGAAAAGAGAGATGAGGGGAGGAGGATCCCGGGATAAAAATTTAATTCGGTTCAACTCGGAAAAAGGGGAGAAAAAAATAATAAAACGAAAAAAAAAAAAAAGTTCGCGTGGGAAAAAACTGAAACAGAGCATAGCTATAATATAACAAACCTTTCGGGGCCGGCGTGTCGCTTCTAAAAATTGAATTGATGCCCTTTCGAGAGGTTGTCTACCTTCACGAGGGGAGACTTTATTTCCTACAGGAGTAGAAAAAAATTGAGGGACTGCGATAAATTAGTCATCAATCAAATATCCGACGATTCGATTCCTCTCCAATGAAATATTATTTTTTCCAGGCGCAGGTTTTTTTTTTTTTTATTGCTTTAAGAGTAAAAGTATTTTGGAGTGGTACAGAAATTGAGATCTGACGGCAACGTGAACCGTGGGACAGGAATTGAACCTTTCATTGGTTCGAACGTGAGTTGATACAGCGACCGCCAAACTGGTTCACAATGCATACAGTTTCCTCCGGTCACCCTCCATCAAGACCATCCCCGGGAATCCCCAAACTACAATAATCGTAACGGTTAGTTGGCAAATACGGTCTGTGTGCGGAAGGGTTTGCATTGCTAAATATCAGCCAGCTAGCTAACCGCGTTCCCCGGGCCTCGCCTTTACCCAGGATTACTTCTTGAACAAATACCTGGGTTAAATTCTGCAGCAATGCGAGGGGAGGGGGCGGTCGTGCCGTTAGAAAAGCCCTCAGCATCAAGGTGCATCATGATTATTGATCGTTCAGGCTGTGGAGATTACGAGGGATATTTGCTTTCGTTGTAAATCTCTATTGAGTCGCAATAGACTCAACCTGAGGCTACGGAAGTAGGTAAATTCAGTGCAATTAAAAATAACGCAATATCGCGACGATGAAGGCTCCTTTGTTTCCACTGCAGTGCCTTGACTATCCCCAACACATGGTTGGTTCTTGATTGTTTATGGGATTTCTGATGGCTCGTTTTTGATTGTCTATGATTTCTAAAGGGCTGTTACTGACTTTGTACGGTTTATGATGGTTGGTTCTTGAATGTCTACCGTTTGTGATGGTTGGTTCTTGATTCCCCACAGTCCCTGATGGCAATTCTTGATCGGTAATGCTATTTGATGACTGGTTCTTAATCGTCAATTTTTTCCAACAATTTCAATCTTTTTAAATCACACAACTTTCGCGACAAGATTCTGCCCGAGACGCAATAAAAGCTCACAAATACTACACGAGAAACATCTTCGAGGTCGATCTCTCTGGGTGAGAACCCAAAAATGAAAAATTTATTAAAAAATTAATGCTGGAACAAATTAGCAAACAACCTAACAAGTTACATGAAAAATTGCACCTGCCTGTACAGGCATCTATTGTTCAACCACCTGAGGTCAGGTTCATGGGGAGAGATAAAAAAAAAATCCTTCAGCCTCCACGTAGAAGACTTGCTCTGACAGATATTTGCAAAACAGGATAGAGAACTCTCTGACTGCGCCACTTGTATCGCAAATACGCCCTGCATTGTCGGCGACCTACCAATGTTTTTGTGACCCTTCCATTGTTTCCAGTTGTATTATACTAATGTCGGATGTCACCTTATCAAACGCCCCGGTTGACGGTGCTGTTTCAGACTTGACTGTTTCATGCTCCTATTATTAAGTTGACAACACCACCCCCCCCCCCCCCCACCTCAGGGAGGTTTCACCGTTTTAAACGGCACTCGATATATTTCAATTCCCTCCAAACAAAAGCCTCTTTCGCGGCCTATTTCACGCCAGAAACAAGAGAGTTAGCATTTTCAACTTAATGACCTATCCCTCCCTACACTCCGTTTTCAAATGGATTTACGCTACCTATCATTGCCATTACGGTTGAGAGCTCTAGGCTTTCTTCATTGCCCCGGCTCATTCCGACAAAATATTATTTGCGGTTCCCTCTTCAACTGATACCCATTATCCCACCTGAAACACATCAACGGATGTTAACATCCCCAGGACCAATCCAGAGGTTGCAAACAAACCTCATTCTCTTCAACTTAATTCATTTTCTTCAAACGAATAAACTTGGTGAATTGGATTTTACCCACAGGAGACGAATAATTGGTTGTCAGGTAAAAATTGAAGGGTGTTGAGTTAAATGGCTCAATCTCAGAAAGTTTCATTCGTGGTTAGTTTCTTTAATGCCTCCATTCACAAGTCCATGCACCCTAAAAGAACTTTTTTGAGAATTTTTCTATCCCAACTGGCAACCTTGGTTTTATGTTCTTTTTCAGAGTGTAAAAGAGTGAAAAAGGCTCCCGCACTGTTCTCAACTCGTAACGAATTATTACACTCAATAAAAGAAAAGGTGCAGTAATTGCTGGAAATGTCATGACATTTTCTGCGGAAAACTCACCCTCGCCCGGAGGCCGTATCCTTTTACTGGTCCCCAGAACGGAGGGGTTTATTTTATTCCGGTTGGTTCCTAAAGAGGACCTTGTGCTCTTCTCAAAGGTCATCATTTTCTTTGGATGCGAAAGAATGGGCTGGAAGGGCTTTTAAATACCAGCAACATGCAGCGGTGTAGTTAGCGACAAATTCTCATTTGTCAGATGGCTGTTTCGTGATTATCAATGTTTTCTGATGGCTGGCTTATGATGGATGTTTCTTGATTGCCAATGTTGTCTGATTTTTGGTTTTTTGATGGCAGCTTTTTGATTGTCAATAGTTTCTAAAGTTTTTAATGGATTGCCAATTTTCTCTGATTGCTGGCTTTCGATGGTGCTCTATGATAGTCATTATTTTCTAACGGCTAGCTTTTGACGGCTGTCCTTTGATTATAGATATTTCCTGATTGCTAGCTTTTGAGGACTGATTATTGTTTACTAGCACTTTGAAAGGGGGGCCTCGCTTCGCTCGGCCGACCACTTTCTCAGGCGGGGGCTCGCTTCGCTCGCCCATTTCGATAATAGGTCAAGTGATGGGCCAGAATACAGATCTGTATAATATACCATATATACATATTATGAGGAATTATAATCCTACCTTTTGGGGTGTTAAAAATACCTAAAAGCCCGTTTTTATAAACCCGAAATTAGCAAGGAGAATAAAATTCCCGAGTGCCCGACGAACCTTGGTGGGTGACATCTGAAGGGCCTGCGCCCCTCGCAGAGACTGGGAGAGTAGGTGGCGCATTATCGTCCCAAGGTTGGTTGGGATTGAGGAGATCTCATAGACCTCGCACGCGTCCATATAAGGTCGAAGGCAGACGCACAAACCCACAACGAACGCAGCACAGACTTCACAGACTGCAAGCGCTCCAGACCCGGTTATGTTTATTAATAAGCGTTCAAATTAAACTGGTCGTCTAAATTCGCCGATCGTCTAAATTCGTTCTGTAGTATTCGTGTGTAGTATTACAGCAGATCAATCGGTAGGATACACCAGAGGAAATGCCATTTCAATCTGCCTGTAAACAACGAAGATAGGAAGAGTTGCATGGATTAAATGATTCGCCTAGAGTTTAGGGGTTCCCATTTAAAATCTCACCCCCTCCCCCTCACGATGTTTGGGAAGCCTATTCGGTAGAAAAAATGGCCGTACTTTTATCACTTATGGTTTTGGAGGAGAAGGCTTGTGACAGACATACTTACACCACACATACAGAGACGGTCTGAATTAGTGGTTTAGATCAATGTTTGCTGACTTTTGATGGCTACTGAATCTTGGTTTATTTTTTATTTTTATTTTTACATTTCATGTTGAAACTGATGGCTCCTTCTTGAACTTATATCTTTCCTGGCGAATGATTGTCCACGGTTTCTGATGGCTCGTTTTTTACGGCTGTTCTGAGATTGTCAATGTCTTAATGCTGACTTTTGGATGCTGTTTCTCAATTGATACTCGATACTTTTGATACTCAGAAGCCACGCTGATGCCAGTTCTTGATTGTCGACGTTTGTTTGGCAAAGCTTCAAATCGGTAGTTCTTGACTGCTTTCGATTTCAGATCTGCTAAATGCTGATCGTCAATGTCCCACGATGAGTGGTTCTTAATTGCGTTTGTTTTCTTTGTGTTCTTGATGGTTAATCCTGTCTGATCGCTCTTTCAGTGCCCTACTCGACCTCCAAATCCGTCTGTGGATCATATGAGGGGCAGTAGGGTAGAGTTCACCAGCTGTTTGGCCGGAGGCTGTAAAAAAAAGGGAGCGCTCGAGCTCGGATCCCGACATAAATTAACGTCTTCCCTCCCACCCATCACACA
Source organism: Pilophorus perplexus (assembly GCA_955831195.1). Lineage (NCBI taxonomy): Eukaryota > Metazoa > Arthropoda > Insecta > Hemiptera > Miridae > Pilophorus > Pilophorus perplexus. Next base: position 11,075,892 of record OY037009.1, read on the forward strand.
AGGAACCTCTCTGTCCATCAGGCCCTTATTGATAATTCCATCTGGCGTTTAAAAATATATAGTTCACGACACATCTAATGGTTGAAGTGGTGTAAGTGTCCATATGACCTCTTTAGTCCTCTAAATAGACGTGTACAGAAAGAGCCATCGTCGATATATACGAAATGGTCCACCGCCCTGAGCATATTTTAACCCGGAAGGATTTGAACTGCTGGGGCCCAAATGGGGAACGGAAAACTTGTCAATAAGTTATAAGGTGATTTATGGGTTAATTCAGACACAGCCCCATCCCGAACTAGACCTAGTACAATCAATATGAAAACACCATTATTCATACAGACTGCGGAAGGCCGACCTCGAGCGTTAAATATGTGATACTCAGCCTTTGGGACACCATTCTCGCAATTGCAGTAGTAAACAAGAATATACCAAATTATTCCACACCGCTATTTCAACGTGAACATTGTCAAAAGATATTGACATTATGTGACCCCATAGTCTTCAGCGGATTCTTTGCACTTCGCGAGCATTAACACCACAATGCTAATGGAAAGTGAAAACGCATTCTGCATAATGCAACAGGGTTGCAAAATGAGGCGGAGAAACCCGGCCAATAACCTGCAGTTGACAATAATCCACCAAACAAGTTGTAAAAACGGCTCGTTCGATTGAACCGAGTGGACGCATCTTATTTAATTCCCAGCTGCTTCGCCTTATTTCGAACTGGGAATTCTTGGCGTCGATTTATATTTTAACGAAGGGGATCTTAAATTAGAGCAATTCGAATGACACATTAGTCGTGATTAATGAGTTGGGACAACGCCGGAGCCAGAGAACTTAACTGGCAGAAGTGCCATGTCGAGATGCTCCTGTGTGAGATGCTGGTGTAAACAAACAAGTGATAATGAAACAATTTTTGAAAGACGTGCAATGACCCCAAAAATTACTTCAAAGCTCCCAGTTTCCTGACACTCTTTCCTTCTTGCATATTTAACACAAGAAACCGATGATCCGGTTAAAGTTATCCATATTTCATTTTAAAACCCCGGAATCCGTCTTTGGCTTGAACGTTGACGTTCATTCTTGTCTAAGCGTTTATTAATATTTGATACCGGACCGTATTTACTCCGGGACAATGTTTCGCAATTTATTTTAATGACGGAGAAGAAAATAGCCCTTTCTAGGCTTATTTTTATGAATACTTAGGTAGGTTGTGAAGGACAAAGTAATACGTTGGGGGCTAATAGTGCGGAATTGGCTATAATATTTAAGGGCCGTCCTTCCTTTTAGTCAATTATTCATTATAATAATATTCTTTCGGCTTGCTAGAACCATTACATCCCGCCTTCTTGGAAGTCTGTTAAAGTATTCGTACTGCATAGCATGAAAATTTAATTTTCCGTCTCATTAGGGGTGTTTCGTGAGAAGGTTTTGGGAGTATCGGAGGAGAAATGGGGGTAAGCCGGGGCGAACGAAGTGTAATAATCGAAAGAATTCGGCATGTCCACTCAATGGCCTATTCACGGTTGAACATCCAGCCACATGTCGAAAGCCATGACCAAATGAGCATAAAAAATCGATCTAAGTTTTCCCGTTTCGTTTCGAAAAAGTTTTCTCAGTCGATAGAATTTTGTTTGAACGACTTTCACGTTCCTTTTCATTAAATAAAATTTCATAATATTCTGGCACTTTTAACATTTTTAAAGTGTCAAAATGTTATGAAATTTGCTTAAGTAAAAAAATAATCCCATCATGGTTTTGAATCCGTTTTGGTTTATTATTCTTGGAATAATACACCTATGTTTTCGCGACGGGGGTCGACGACTCCGATCGGCCTCAAAATTTGACATTATCCGTTTCAAGAGGTCTACATTCAAAATCCGAAATGGATGTACGCCGTCCGCCGTCCGCCGTCCGGGCCGTTTTGGCAGTAGGAATTTTTTTTAAAATCTGAAATTTTGACAAAATACTTGGTTTACCATCTAGTTGTGCCCGCAAGGTTTTCAGTCCGATCTCCCAAACCCGTGGGGCGCTATGGGGCTAAAATGGAGCTACGGGAGGGTTTTTTCAAGGCTTTTGGCTATGGGATCGAGTTAGGTGTCGTTTTCGAGGTATTTTTGGACGTAGAATCCATTTTTTGGGGTCCCGGAACGATCCGATTTCACTGTTGCGATCTATAGGGTTTTCATGGGGCTAAAAATGGGATTTTTGAAGGATCCCAGGAGTTTAAATATTTTTCTAGTAAAGAATGAAGAATGTTTGAAACAACAATTTTTTTGAAAAAAAAAAAACCAAAAAAATTGTTTTTTGAAAAAAAACAAAAAATCCCAAAATTTTTTTTCCAAATTATTTTCTTTCGACACAGAAATAATTTTTGCACAAGTAACCTATATCAAAGAATAATAAACCCTTGTGTAAAATTTGCAGCGTTTTTTTTTTCTTTCCTTTGGCCCTCCTGAAAACTAGTCTAGGCGACGAATGCTCAAAAATGAATCTAGGTGGAAACGTTGATAGCCGAAGCGATTTCTTCACCAATGTGTTTAGACCCATTTGGTTCCACATATATTTGGATTATATTCCGTTTTCGCCTTTGGCTTATATTTTATGCACTTAACTACGCTTCAGAAATTTTTCTGCAAGCAATTTAATTTTTTTATCGCCCACCCGTCCCCACTCAAACCCCATTGTCTTCAATTGACAAAACAAATTCCATCAACAAAGCATTATGTGAAAGAATAACAATCTAAACTTCTAGCGTTAATCAACACTTCCCAATATTATATTATTTCAGTTAAAGTTTATAATTGAACAGAGAATGAAAAACTTAGCAAGTGACAAGTTGAGATTTCGGACTCTCTTTCCCACAAACGGTAACGAGCTTTTCCCAGGCGACCAAGTTTTTAATAACTGATGTTTATCTTCAATTTATATTGCTGTATTTATATTTATAAATCTCGTCTCGGAGGGGGAGAGGCAAACGAAGGAAAAGGGAAAATAAATAAAATGAGAGGCGGAGAGAAAAAACAAAGTTTCAGACCGGGGAAATGTTGCAGTTTGTCCCGCTGCAGTTTTGCAGTTATAAAAAAGAGAAGAAAAAACAAATCTTTGGAGCTACTGAAGGTTTTGATAAGGCGAAACTTGTCAGCCATGAAACCCAGTTCGAAGGTTTTGCCGTATTAAACTAGGGAATATTTCGGTCAAGTTTTTTTTCGTGTTCGGCAAATGAGCGGTGGAAATTCCATTCGACGCTCCGATATTTGTCCAGCGGACTCGGCAAAGCTTCCCGTCTTCAAGATATTACGTCACGCACATGTTTGTACAAGCGCACCCGGCGGAGGGGGCCGTTTCCTACTATAAATTATTTACATGATCTTTGTTGTGCGGTTCGTTCCAACACTTGAACCCAACGGGGCTGACAGGTGACGCGACGAATTGGTATCGCCTCTCTCGACGCTCGTTCCGATGAATAATATATAAACCCGACGGAATAAATAATGGCTCAAATGCGACCCTGAAGGAAAGGGGTAAAAAAAACTAGTTCTGAATAGTGAGTTTGATTGAAGGTTTTTTTCCCGAAGGGTCATCTGTTTGATTTCCATCAGGTCGAGAGGCACATTGAGTCGAACGGCTGTCACGGCTCAAGACCCTGGAATTATTCACCTGAGTTTCAATGACTGAAAATGAATACATATTTATTTTAACTAGAAAACTACTTAAGGTACCTATTTCAATGGGGACGCGGTTGTGTTTGATGGGTTGTTGTTGCTAGAAGAGCAGGAGGATCAAGGAGGAATCGATCATGGCCTCCTAAGAGCTACGGGGAATTCCCAAATGGGCTCCTTGAGAAGGTAGGAATTCATCATTTCTAACGACGTATTCGTATTCAGCACCGTTTAAAACCCCCCTACAAAAATCCATATAATTTCGTGCAGAACTGGTTTAAAAATGTTGAAGATTTTGAACTGAAAGCGGAAGGCACGTGACATCACACCTCGCCTTGCTGGGCAACAAGTAGTTGGGCACGGAGCCACCAGAGCGCTGAATAATAAATCAGAACGGAATCGAAATAAAAACACTCGACCCGGGTCGATTTTCGAATAACCTTCTTCTATGATAACCTCGACGCTCGATTTTTGAATGACCTTCTCTGATTATTAGGTACCTTGATTCTCGATTTTCGGGGTCGGCTTTTCGTGTATCAAGAATCAAGAATCAAGAATTTTTTTTATTTGCCAAAGCCAAATAATGACAGAGCAAAAGTCAAAAGTTAGAACATACAGAATAAGCTGACTGGTTATAGAGCCGATTATATTGACTGTAATAATGGGAATGACAGAGAAAATAGCATCAACTCGACTGCAGATGTACACAATGAATGGCCGTGCACAAGACAATGACAAGAAAATACATGACAAGACAATGAAGACTAATTCACCACAGGCCATTTGATCTTGAAAAATTCCTCTAGAGAATATAATTCTTCTTTTACCAGGTGGGACTTCACGTACTTATAGAAGGATTTAGCTGGTAAATCCCGAACATGGTGGGGTATAAATCCCGAACATAGTAGGGAGTTGAACATACGGGAGCCCACCTGTATTGGGTCGTTCTGTTGGGCATTAGAGAGGCGGGTGAAAGGGATGATGACATCACCCCAGGAGCGAGTATTATGCTGGTGCGAGTCAGCAACAATGGGCAGACACGAAGAATTGGACTTTACATGGTTTAACACAACCAATACATAAGTGCTAGGAATAGTAAGAATTCCTAAACGAGTGAAAGAGCCCCTACAACTCTGACCCCTTGAAAGATTGGCCATTATTCTGATGACTCGCTTCTGAAGTTTAAATATGGTTAAAGCATGATTTGAATTGCCCCAAGCGATGATACAATAGGAGGCTCTACTGGCAAAGCAAGCATGATAAACCGAAAGCAGGACCTGGTCGGACACTATTCCTTTCAATCTCCTAACCATGTAAATAACAGATGATAACTTAGGCGACAATATCTCAACATGTGAAAGCCAAGAGAGACGATTATCCACCATCAAGCCCAGGAAATTTACCGATTGATCCAGGCGCCTGTTTAGACCCAATTCCAGAGTCTGCGTTTTACTTTTGTTTAAAATTAATTCATTGGCCGAGCACCAACTTTCGATAATCTTTTATCTGTTTAAAGATTCATGCCTAAGCTCAGTACATGAAGCTCCCCTCGACAAGCTAGTTATATCATCAGCAAATAAAAATATTGTCTTCGAGTCTGGAAACTGATAAGCCAAGTCATTGATAAACATAAGGAAAACACATGGACCTAGGATACTACCTTGTTTGACACCACAGGGTATAGCTACTTCCTGGGAAACACAACCGTTGAAGTAAACCACCTGCGACCACCCTTCAAGAAAGCTCTTGATGAACAAAAGTGATTTATAAGTAAAACCATAGTGGTCGAGTTTTTTGAGAAGCAGGTCGTGCAGCACAAGATCAAAAGCCTTCGACAAATCGAAGAGGCTAAGCGAGGTGTGTAGCAAGTTAGTGTAGCAAAGTTGCCGAACTTGCATAGATGCGAGAGAGACTGAGAGAGAAAGAGAGAGAGGTCTCGGCCAATTGAAAGACGACGAAGCAGCCCACGTAATGTACCCCCTCCAGACTTCGGAATTCAATTATTATACTTTCCCTAAGAACTACAAATAATAGGGACGGCTTTTCTGCAATGCTGACCCATTTTCGTAACTTTTCCCAACCTTTCCAGGAAGAAAATTTTTACAAAATCATTCAAGGAGCTCATTAAGTAGAGAAGGTAGGAATCTGTGGAACCTTCTGGGATTTCTACCCTTCCAGTCTGATTGTCCCAACAAACCGGCTAATGTCCTTTAAAACTAGTTCTCCAACTAGCCAAAGGGGTTTCAATCCTTCCAAACCGGTTATTACCGCTTTAAAATGGTCCCTAAACTTTCCAAACTGATTATTGGCGAAACGTACTGTCATCTTAGAACCAGTTCCTGATCTACTATGAATCGGTACCTCTAGTTATCTGCCATAAGAGCCTCAAGCATCTGGCATAAGAACCTCCTTAAACCTGTTATTTACTTATCCTAACTGCCACAGTTTTAAAACCCCGTTTAAAGAGGCAATTACTTACCTACCAGTTTCGAAGGATTGAAAACCGGTTTGGAGGCTAGACGCTGGATGACAACCGTGGTCAATTAGGAACCGGTACTAAGGTAAAAAACTGCTTTATAATTATACCTTTATTTGTTACCTTAGAACCGGTTCCTAATTGACCACAACTATGTCATCCAGCGTCCAGCCTCCAAACCGGTTTTTAAACCTTCAAAACTGGTAAATGCCTCTTTAAACGAGGTTTTTACTTATCCAAACTGGGTCGTAAATGTTTCTAAAGCTGTTTGTTCCCTTTGAACCCGTTCCTAATTGACTTTAACTATGTCATTCAGCATCAAGCGTACAAAACTGGTTCTCAAACTAACCAAGCCCCTTTTTAATCCAACCAAACCGTTATCGTCTGTTCGAACGATAGTTCTATACAGAACTAGAGTTCTTAAACTCTTCAAACCAGCTTTTCAACCCGCCCAAACTAGTAATGACCCTTCGAACCGGTAGTTAACCTCTCATAACTCAATGTCATTTCTTCTCAAGTGATTTTTCTCCTTTGAATGGTTCCTTATCGACTATATGATATATCATAGTAGGTATAGTCATTATATTATGGTGCCATTTTCAAAAAACCGATTTGTCTTGATTTCTCATTAAAGTTTAACACAGATTGAAAAGCCATTTAAACGTCATCGATAATTTTCGAGTCTTCCAAAGGTAATGAATTTTAATGTAACTGACCTCAATTCAGCGGCCTCGTAAAAATCGCTCATGCCAATGAAAAAACGCTGCAAATTTTACACAAGGGTTTATTATTCTTTGATATACGTTACTTGTGCAGAAATTTATTTCTGTCAATGGAAAAATTAAAAAAAAAATTTTTTTTTTGGATTTTTTGTTCAAAAATGTGTTTTTTCAAAAACTCTGTATTTTTTACTCGAAAAATATTTAACATCCTGGGATCCTTCAAAAATCCCATTTTTAGCCCCACGAATGCCCTAAACATCGCCCCAGTGAAATCGGATCGTTCCGGGACCCCAAAAAATGGATTCTACGTCCAAAAATACTTCGAAAACGACACCTAACTCGATCCCATAGCTAAACGCCTTCAATAAACCCCTCCCGTAGCCCCATTATAGCCCCATAGCGCCCCACGGGTTTGGGCGATCGGACTGAAAACCTTGCGGGCACAACTAGATGATAAACCAAGTATTTTGCCGAAATTTCAGATTTTTAAAAAACTTCCTACTGCCCAAAACGGCCTGGACGGCGGACGGCGGACGGACATTTCGGATTTAGAATGTAGACCTCTTGAAACGGATAATGTCAAATTTTGAGCCCGATCGGAGTCGTCGAACCCCGTCGCGAAAACATAGGTGTATTATTCCAAGAATAATAAACCAAAAAACGTGTTCATGGCACGTTGAAAAAAGTTTAGAAGAGTCTGTAGCGATTAATTGAGCTCAGTTGCGAGAGAACCCGGTTAGTCCTCCCTGGAGGTTTATTCGTATGAATGTAAATATGGAATGAGAACTATTTAACATAATGACATTTCATTAGATCGAGATGAATTAGTTCAGACATGCAATGCGGCCCTCGAGTCCTTGTCCCATGATTACTGACTTACATGTGTTATTTAAATTTAATTATATAATTATTTCAATATTCCGGATTCCTCCACCATGAAACCTCCGATAAAACAAAAAAAAAAACAAAAAAACACGGAAAATACCGCTAGCGTCGAATGCAAAATAGATGGGCGAAAGGGATAATTTTCGGTGAGTAATTTACATATTACGATATGAAATAGTTGGAATAATTAGGTGGGAAATGATAGTTAGGCATGAACGCCCTTGTGTGGTCAGTTCAAAAAACGCATTTCTTCGGAGAGATCCCCAAACGCCAATAAAGACCGTATTTTATGGATACTGACTTCTTCTTTTGCCCCGTTGAAATTGAGCCATTAAACGTGTTTCTTCAGATGTTTGTAGACTCTTATATCTTTGTCTTTTGAGCACCACGTCGCGTCTGGTTGGGAAGCTCGCGTAAACTTTCTTCTCTGGGAAAGAAAAAGTCTCCCGCACTTCGACGCGTCATAAATGCAAGTTCGTTGACCTAAATGTTATCGAATGGGGTCTGCCATTGTCGAGAGTTGAAAGGGTCAACGGTGTGAGATTTGGGGAGTTGAAATCCCTGAAACAGGCCAACGACAACCATTAAGAGAGTTGCGTCCATTTTGGGTGTATTTTTTGTACCTACGCGTAGGTAGATACAAAACATACACCCAAAGCGTCTGAGTACTTGCTGCCTCGTGTGTGGGAGGAAGTCAAGACAAGGTGTTTCGATAAAGCTTTCCCAGGTTGCTTGTCCTGATAATCACCTCTCGGAAGGCAATGGCAAGCCACCGAGAGTAATAACTGGTCAACCCATAACACGCTCAACAGAGGTTGCCAACACCCATTAGCGGGTATGGCGCCCTTGAAATAGTGCCATTAGTAGGGGAGAATGACAGTTTCAACCAGTTTTGAACTTAAATGATACAAAGCTAATACAATATGTTAAGAGGATTTTTATAATGTTTACCCGCTCTCCAGAGGGCCTGTCTATGTAGGGTTAAATTTCCCTGGGCAAATCGTTGTTAAGATAGTACAATGAAAGAATACTTAAAAAAACGAAAAACAATAAATGAATTCGTGAAAATACTTGTTTTTTTTTTTGTTTTTTTTTTTTTTTTCAAATGCCCCACCAGTGGGATAGATTCAACCACCTGGTGGGGCTCTTTCATCCATACTTCATAAAACATTGCTTAACTAAACACTTCATAAACTTGTTACCCACATGAAATACTATCTAATTCTACATTATATTTCATTAATATCTGATTTTATTAGAGAAATGAGATTTTTTTTTAATTCTAACTAGTGCGCTTCCTTGTTTTGGAAATAAAATGTGGAAACGTTGTAGCTATAAATTTTGTATCATCGTTCTATTTCAAATAAGAATTCCTTGAGGTGAATAATTCGTTCGAGTGAGGTATCTCGTTTACGTCCGTAGTACACAATTTGGTTCAAGCATTTAGGGAAAACAATTCGTTCATTAGCCTACCGTAGGAGATTCAACAGTTATCGGTTTAGTACATGTTGCAATAAAAGTGTGTGACATTAGTTTCTAGTGTACACGAATTTTACAACTAAATTTAAAGAGCAAAACCTTCTTCTTCTTTTTTTTAAGGGGAACTTAATGAGGCAATTTTGCCTCTTGTTTTTAAACTATTTATGACTATCGATAGTTTTATGTCAATATTATCGAAACTGACGATATTCAGGATATCTTTATCAACTCAGCGCTACCGTAAAACGTGAGCTGCCTGTTTATGTCACAGGTTCTAAAATGGGTGGCGTTTGGAGAGGAATCCGTCGTGCAATATCAAATCCGGGAAGTACCAGAAGAGATAAAGTCTACAGATTCCTGGTCGACGATTTATTTCTCTGAATCAGATCCCAGTACATAAATTCGTTACCAAATGTTATTATTGCCAATGAATTGAATCGGTAAAACTGAATATAGCGTGGGGGATGACCACACAGTCAACACTGTCGTGCTGGTAAGGGCGCCCTCGTGCCACCTCGAAGTTTATGCGTTTTGTTCAAGCAGAAGCTCAACTGGCTCTCCTACAACTATGTCTAACCATCTTTAATAGGTACTTCCTAATTTAATGTAATAATGAAAATTAGACTGAGTGACGGTCCGTTATATTGGAAACTGTTTTTGGCAGCTCTGGCGTCAATATGGTTTTTAACCCAGAAACGGCCTAATTTGGATCCAATGGGGATCATCAGGCTTCTGGATCGCAGTCCCAAACACGTACCCCGCTGAACCCCATTTCGCCCCCAGACATTTGTATTTTGAAAGGCCGAAGGTGGGAAACACACGGAGCTCAATCACGGCCCTTATTGTGCCTCGATTAGTAGCACACGGCAATTAACTTGCACAAAAGCGTCAATAATGCAAGTTGATTTACAATTATTGGTTCTCCCCCGTTTTGTAGGAAATATGTTGCCCGGGTGAGGAAGCTGGGAAAATCAAAGTTGTATGGGCGGGTTGATTGGCGAGACCCCAAAATATTTGAGTAGATTAATTGGCGAAACCTGCCGGCTCCGAATATTTGTATAGTCTTATTTGGTTTTCCACCCTGCGTCCGTTACCTGCTCGCACTACGTTGACAAGCTATCGGTTCGTTTGCCACATGAAAATTCCAATTGGCGTTTTAGTAAACCCAAACTCAATTGTATGGAGGGCATGTCAACATGGCGATACTTGCAGGTGAGTGGAAGGTTAGAATATGGTCTGGTTTGAGATGGACCGATAGATGGCGCCTCCACGCTGTTTCTCAGAAATGTGATCCAGTACCACGTACCAATCATGCATGTGCTGCAGTTGGCAGATTTGAACAGACAAGATTTGGGCATTTTCTATCATTCAGACATCTTAGTGCTGAAAAAAATTCAATTATCACAACTTTTAGATAATTTGGAGGGAAAATTGATTAAAAAGCGAAAAGCTAAAAAATTCCAATAAATGTGAAGCTTTTTTTTTTTTTATCTAAAATTTTGTCCACCAATCTAAAATGTAAAACTTACAGAGTACACTGAACCGAAACAACAATATTATGAACAGTTACTGAATTGTACATACGAAATTTATACTTTTTTAATCCCAATTTTACGGAGCACACTGAACCGAAACAATAACTTTATTAACAGTTACTGATTTGGACTAAGTTTATACTTTATTAATCCCAATTTTTCGATTGCAAACTCATTAAAATAAGTTTTTAGTAGTCACGATTCATTTTTTCTCCTTTACAAGTTTTTTTTCTGTTAATCGATTTACCCCATTACAATCAATTAAAATTTAACAGAAAATAAATTTCTCTCTTTTTTATTGCTCTTTAAATTTTTTGCAGAACTAAGACATCTCTAACCACTCCAGGACTACGTTCAGCTCCGAACTTGCAATCCATTTTGTAATCCAAAGAACTTGTCGGTCATCCAATAAAAAATAGTAATATTAAACTCTAGCGAGAACGACAGCCTGCTGAGATCATCCTGGAAGATCACCCAGATGAAAAATGCCCTCTAAAAAGACACCAGACGTCCCTCATAAACGGACGAATGTCAAGAAAATCACAAATACGGATCTCGCCCCCAATGAAAGGACCCCGTTATTTTATGAAGCGAAAGGCCGAGAGGAATAGTGGGCGCCATTTATGCTCTTAAAATATTTAGCCCAGATGTTTCCATTATGAACCGCGTCCTGGACTCTGCTCGGCCCCCGACCGGAAACGACGATTTCCGACTCGTTTTTGCGTTTTTAATTTGCATTTTGTTTCTCCCCCCCCTGAAGGGGGCTTTTTTTCCGCGGCTCCTCCGGCACCAGCGGAAAAACGAACTGTAAGAACGGAGATTTTTTTTTTTTTTTTAACCGAATACGGATGTAAAAGAGGGGGAAAACATAACTTATTCAAGGACAACGCACGTTGATATGTGAGCGGGAAAAAATCCTGAGCATAAAAATGTTAACGATTCGGGAAAACCAGAAAAAAAAAACGTTCCACGGGGAAGGTAATCCCTTGGCTATCCATTAGGAAGGTTTTCATTTATTTATGCAATATGTTTGGCTTTTATTTTACTGGGCTGAAGGGCGGGCTTTAGACGGGAAAAGCTTCAAGTCATAATGCCTCATCCCGGTAAGGGGGCGGGAGCTTAGCTGTTTCTTTTTCGGAGAGATTTTTGCCATGCGGAGTTTAATCCGCGTTGATCCATCGGGTACACATATATCTCCTTGGGGTTTCCCTCTTTGTCCATGACAAATGCTGAAAACCTGCTGGAAAAGCCGCGAAGGAGTTAGGGTTGCAGGCAAAGATGAGTTGAAGGTATCGAGAAGGTGGGTGTAGAGCTCACCATCTTCAAGCGGTGGCGCCATCTCTTAACTACCAGCCAATTAAAAAAAAAATGCAGATTTTTTCCCCCTGAATGACAGAATGACTTTTTCGTAAACCTAATTTACTGAATTTATAATATATTTTCTAAACCAAATTTCTAACGCAAGAATTGTAGGAAATATTTCTCAAAAATTAACATCCTCATATTTAGACCAGACATGTCATGTTAAACACTAACACGTACATATAGGTTATTCGTGATCACGCGGCATTATTATAAGTCACGTAACGCCGGCTTGCGTTTCACGTCGCGTTATAACGTTCGTTCGGAATAAATTGTTCGAGAATGGATGGGGACCCCTTTCATTATTATATTGGAAGTCTGCCGTCATCGACTGAACAGAGGACGAATTGTAAATAACAGACGGGTGCCCAACAAGGAATACAATTGAGGAATTGAGCACTTCATTACATCTCAAGGTCCTCCCATTATAGTTTAGAGTTTACATATACAACGCCTGAATTTGAACCAATTACGTGTTGCCATTGAAGATAACTTTTGTCGCTGAGGCGGCGAGTAATTTGAAGAAGAAAACAGAACAAACGACATGCATTGATTGCAGGATTAGCATATGAATAATAGTGAATAAAAAGCCACATAAACCGGCACGGGGTAAAACTCAGGAATGTAGTCAGCAATGGCAATCGGGGTAGAAGTAGAACAAAAAAACTTTTAGCTTCAACGTCGTAGAATTACAAAACCTTCTGGATTAAGGAATGGACATGCACTTGACTCTTTTTTACATCCTCTTCTTTTAAACGGTTGATATTTATCAAAAGTTGTTCTGAATGATTTGAATTTCTGACTGTGGCGTCACGAGGGCAACGTTAGGAGACGACAGCGTAATTCGATTTTTCTTGCGGTGACTGATATCCGACCAATGGGGGCCGAGTTGCCTATGTAACGCCAACCGAAACAGCTGATTGCTTGCTTCCCTCCACAAATTCAAATTTCGACTTTTCCAAAAATTATATCAATGAAAATGTGGAGGTTTATATAAATGGAAAACGGGAGACTTGACAAGGTTTTCAGTTTTCGATTTTTCTACTCTTTCTTATTGAAGTTATTGAGCTGAAAAAGATGTCATTCTGTTCAACACCATTCTACAAAATATAATAATATTGTATTAATAATATATTATATTATATAATACGCAATTCTTGTTAATGCTTTAGTCAATTTTCACATTTCCGAAAACATCTCAAAAGGGTCAAGAACCCTGCATGTGACTTGACCCCCAAAATTCTTAGAGGAAGAAAATGAAAAAATTTAGTGAGGGAGAAAACTTGCAAGTTTTGTTCGTCACCCACTGCCTGCCGTCACAGGTTTGATAAGAACAATAGCTGATTACTGTCAGGAGACCGAATTTGGTGTCGTTTTCAAGCAATTTTGTGGTTAGAATCAATTTTATGGGTTCTCTTATCTGTCCTGACGATAGAAAACTATATTATAGTTTTTGACATGGAATTCATTTTTGCACTGTATAAAACAAAATGAGTAAAATTGCACTATATTGAAAGCCATTGAGTAAAATTTTCTGCGTTTTTACCATTGCATTTTTAACAATAATTGTTAATTTCCTCAATTATCGAGGAAACGTTCAAGTCTGTGTTTAATATAATTGAAATCAATTTTGTCAATTTATATGAGTTAGAAAAACTTGGTGATCAAACTTTCGAAAAATGCTGAGTTTTGATATGGATCAAAAATGAGAAATGAGCCTGTGTCACTAAAACGCACTCGGTTTCGTACAAATTCAGGCTTCAAAAAAAACAAAAAAAAAAAAAAAAAAAAAACTGCTCTGTCGAGTTTGGAAGGACCTTTGGCACGTTTAGTTATCAACGGCACCACACCCCCATTGTTTCGTCGAAAATCGATTCCGATAACGTGAATAACTCTGGGTGGAGTTGTGAAACAATGGATCTCCCCAAAGGCTCCATAGACGCACGAGAATTCGAACGAAGTGGGGGTTATAAAAAACAATATAATCTCACTGAATCGGAGTTGGACCGTGCGGCAGGGGGTGATTGCTTTCACATGTAGGGAACCCGTAAGCAGCACCTTGGACCCGCCTGATTATAGTTATACTCGACTTGGAAGATATCCTGGTCCTATATTATCACGTCATCAACTCATATGCCCCATAAGTTCGCTCTGCCCTTGCTCCAATCATCCATGCACTCCGAAATGAGTATTATTACATCTGTCATTATAATTTCCGAACCCCAGTTTCCAGTCACGGACTCAAATTTTCCCCGGTGTTTTACCAAGTACCGAAAAAGGCTTCCTCCCACGCGATCCTAGCGCCAGTGCCTTCGGGGGAGCTTGTCCTGGAAATCCGGCCGAGTCTGTTCATTTATACCCTTTAAACTCTCATATTTCACGTCATTATGCTAAAAGCCGCTCAGAGGGAAACATCTCAGTTCGAAGGGCCTCCTGACGTCTCGCTTATAATTCAGAAACGCAGCTTGCCATTATCTCGCCGTCCGTTCTTTTCTTAGCCGTTACACGTCACCCGTTCACTCGTCAAGGATCACTAATTACAACGCATCGCCGTCTTATATTAAATGGGAACATTATTGTAAAAAAGGGATTTTTGATCGAGCTCTCATAAGGACCTGAATTGCTCATCTTTCAAAGAGCATCAACTCGCGCCCTTAAAACCCCTTTTGAGTTCGTGCACTTCGCTCGTAGCTCACCGAGTCGTGTCTAATTCGCACGCACACAAGCGGTTTACTCTGCAACCAGGTTCAGTGAACGGAAGAGGGAACCACTTCCGTGCTCGACCTCTAGATCGCGAAAATATGGATAGCGGGCGGCCGCTCCTTCCCAGCTCGTCATAATCGACGTCCGCAGGCTGGCCTCAGGTGAGCACACTTCCATAAAGACGGCAGAGGAACACACCCATACATTGGCACGAGGGACAACTGCACTAGGAGGTTCATTTCCCAGAAAACAAAACAGTGCGTCCACATCTATACTGTAACCTTTGCTCCAGTTCAGTTAGGATTTTCATCCATTTGGACCGAGCTGTTTCTGGTTGATAAGGCAGCTAATCCGAACTGGCAACTAATGTTCACGAGCCTTAAGAATCACCAAAATCGCATGTTTTCCACAAGTACTAACGTGCAAGGTCTTACTTCTTCTTTGGGTGCCATACCCGTAATCGGGCGTTGGCGACCTCTCGCTACTAACATCTGTTGAGCGTGTTGACCAGCTAATACAGAAGTAGTAGGGACCTACTGCTTAACGCCGGTTCCGAACGGCAAATTTGAGAGGTTTTCCACGGCAGAATACTTTCGGTGGGTTGCCATTGCCTTCCGAAAGGTGATTATCAGTATGAGGAAGATGTCTTGCGGCTGCTGGGATCGAACCAGCAACCTTTGACTCAGTAGTCCAACGCTCAAACCACTGAGCCACTGATAACCACTAAGGTCTTACTAGTAATGTTATTCAATGTACCTATCGAATAACAGCACTAGTAAGACCTTGTACTAGAGTACAGGTCCACTGTACAGTGAACACAGTATATACTGTCTTCCAGTATATACTGGTCTTTGACACGGCACTCAAATGAAGCTCGCCGGATTTCCTCAAGATATCCTTGTTTGTTTCCAACAGCTCTTATTTTGTCCTGAGCAGTGACGGGCACCGGGAATATTCCACGGGGAATTATAAACCGCGAATTTATCGGGAAGATTCCCCAAAATATAAATTACCCTTTTTAGAATATATCTTTCCCAATTTTTAGATTTATTAACTAATTTTTTCCTGTTTTAAAATATCTCGGATTGATCCTGATACATTTGCTTTTTTTACCTTGGCCTTCATTACCTTTACCGTTGCTTGATGATCTTGGCCGTACCTTGCTTTAAATCTTCATCAAAATCTTGCTTTAAAATTTCGAAAAATTTAATTTAAGATGGACTAATTTGAATAGATACAAATTTATTAATTAAAAATTAAATAAATTTAAGTTATAAAAGCATTTGAATACTTGATTAAACTAAATAAAAATTTTATTATTTAATAATAAAAACGCTGGAGATTTTACACAAACCCTTATTCTTTAGATAGGTACCCATCTTATTCTTTAATATAGATCAATTGTGCAAAAACTAATTCTGTGTCATTGAGAAAATTTAATAATTTTTCTCACTGACACAGAATTAGTATTCAGTAATATCTTTTTTCATTAAGAAATATTTTTGGAAAAAATGCTCTACAATGTTTGGACCGATGTGAGACCTCGAAAAATGGATTATGCATCCAAAATAACCCGGAAAACGACATCCCATTTGACCTCTTGGGATCCTTAAAAAAATCCCAGTAGGTAGTAGCCCCCATGAAAGCCCCACAGATCCCCTCAGCGGAATCGAATCTTTCTGGGACCCCAAAAAATGGATTGGGGACGGTACAATATTTCGTACAAAGATTATTACAGAATCCCACACAAACATAGCATAGAAGGTCTAAACGAACCAACGTCACCTTGCAATTAGCAACCTGACTAATTAACCTGTTCGAATAGTACCAGTAGTAGTACACGTTTTATGAAGTGATTGGAAACGTTTGAAGCCTTGTGAGCTCATAGTGTTCATCTACACTACAATTATAGTCAAAATATGTAAAAGGCAAGAAACTAATTGTGAGCAGTGAGCAATGAGTTTCAATTAAGATTTATTCATATCTAATTTTCCAATCAAGTTGATTCCCTGTGGTCATTCAGGCCGTACCTAATACGAACTTCCCTTTATTCTAGAGCAATCAGGATGATTATGGCCGAGAGCATTTCGTTTTCTAGTTCAGGAATTTGTATGCATTGCAACGTTTGGGTTTTACGCCCAGCTGGATTTTTCTTGTTTGTTGTCAAAGTGAGCCCCAGTAACCGAAACAATAAGGAAATTAGATGGAAGTTGATAGATCTAATTTAGCTTATAAACCCGAAAGCCCCTGAAGGGAAAATACCGGAGTATATAAAGATTGATGGCGCCTCAAATACGGGGGAATCGGCTGAACTCCCTTAATAAGAATGAGGCGAGACAAGTAAGGAAAACAATAACATAATGAACGAACCTGCTGTCAATGCTCCCGTGACACTTACCTGCAACAAAACAAAAAAATACAATCGTAATTTAAAAACGTCAAGTTATAGACTTCAGTCAGTAAAGGAGGAACTTCCCTCGGGACTTATATCTACTAGGTATAGTAAACGAACGAAACAAAAACTATTACAAATCAGTACATGCCATTCTGGGCATGTACTGCTTGCTGTTCATTTAAATTGCTGGGTCGGCAACACGTCGATCCAGAACAAACGCTTTACAATCAAGCCTTCAAGCCAGTTTTTGCTAATGGAGACGTTACCTATGCACAAACCGTGATTTTTTTTTCGAACGTTCCAAAATGTAAAGAGGTGTGTTGTTGACGCATTCAAACAACTTCAAATACCTGTAGTAATAAAAAATTCAAGCCACAGCTCTTCACCAGAAGCGGGTCTTCCGATTTTGGTTGTATAACCTCGGGCAAGTCGGAGATTGAATCTGAATTTCACATAGCAGAGAAACTTGACACAAACAACACATCCAAATATGATTAGAAATAAAATATTATAATAAAACAAGCAAAATTCCATTTAGATAAACACGGTAGTTGACAACTGGTTGTTCAAAGTGCAACTAAAGGCACTAGCAAAGTTGAACAAATGGAGCAAGGAAGGAACCGTGTTGATTGTTGTTGTTGTTGTTGGTCTCTACTTCCTCTGGCGCTCTCAAGAAGGGTGTGGCGGCCACACTGTGGCCATTACTGGAACAGTGTTGATTCGAAATATACCTACTGATATGAGTTCAATCCCAACGAAATTTCTCCACTGTCAGCAACCGATTGGGACAGACATTATTCGAGCGTTTATTGTCCCTTTAATGTTTTCTTTAATTAGTAAAACCCCTTCAAATTATCTACGCCGTCCAAGCCGTTTTGGGCAGTAGAATTTTTTTTTTTTTCGTTTATTATTCTTGGAATAATACACCTATGTTTTCGCGACGGGGGTCGACGACTCCGATCGGGCTCAAAATTTGACATTATCTGTTTCAAGAGGTCTACATTCTAAATCCGAAATGTCCGTCCGCCGTCCGCCGTCCGGGCCGTTTTGGGCAGTAGGCATTTTTTTAAAAATCTGAAATTTCGACAAAATACTCGGTTTACCATCTAGTTGTGCCCGCAAGGTTTTCAGTCCGATCGCCCAAACCCGTGGGGCGCTATGGGGCTAAAATGGGGCTATGGGTGGGGGTTTTTGAAGGCTTTTAGCTATGGGATCGAGTTAGGTGTCGTTTTCGAAGTATTTTTGGACGTAGAATCCATTTTTGGGGGTCCCGGAACGATCCGATTTTGCTGTTGCGATCTATAGGGCTTTCATGGGGCTAAAAATGGGATTATTGAAGGATCCCAGGAGGTTAAATATTTTTCGAGTAAAAAATAAAGAATTTATGAAGAAAAAAATGTTTGAAACAAAAAATCAAAAAAAAAATTTTTTTTAAATATAAAAATCCAAAAAAAAAAATTTTAATTTTTTTCATTGACACAGAATTGAATTTCTGCACAAGTAACCTATATCGAAGAATAATAAACCCTTGTGTAAAATTTGCAGCGTTTTTTAATCCTAAATTTTGACGAAATACTTGGTTTACCATCTATTTCGTTGTTGTGCCCTCAAGGTTTTCAGCCCGATCGCCCAAACCCGTGGGGCGCTATGGGGCTGCATAAGGGATTTTTGAAGGATCGCATGACGTCTAATACCTATTTTCCGAGTAAATAAAAGTTGTTTTTTTTTTTTTTTTTTTTTTTTCATAATTTGTTTATTGACTCCGAGTACTTTTTTCACAAGTAACCTATATCAAAGAATTATAAACCATTGTATAAAATTTGCAGCGTTTTCTATTCTTTTGTATTTACCATCTCTTCGCTTCACCTCTTTCACTTTTTCTTTCCCTCACTTTTTCATACTTCAAAGGAGCTTCTTCTGAGTATGACACCCCCCCACCCTTTCCCCAAACAATGTGATAGTTTAACAACCAAGATCATCCCGCTTGATATCACCCCATTACGCCCAACAACCCATTGAGCACAACAGAGTGCCGCACTCGGAACAGGAAGCGATTTGGCCATCGGACACCTCCCAACAGTGTTTCACAACCCCCCCCCCCCCCCCCCCAAAAAAAACTCCGTCCATTAAAAGAGATCGCCCGCTCGGGGCCACGTCTCAATAAAGGTAACTTATTTTCGCTGAACAATTGAGGGAGAGAGAGAGAAAAAAAAGAAAAAAACAGATTGAGCCACAACAAAAGGCAAAAAGAGCTGAATAATTCAAAATTACCTCAATAGTAATGTCTACTTATATTTCCCACGTCGGATATTAACAATGGCATATGGCCGCCCCCCCCCCCCCCCCCCCACCCCCGGCCCCTCGTCATTTGTTACAAAAAAATCCAATTACAGCGCATGGTTGACAAGGCTCATTGAATTTTTTAAACACGAGAGCTCTTTTTTTTATTAAAAAAATTTTCTTTTTTATTCCGATTGTTAGGGTTCTATTTATGCATTTATAGGGTTCTATGCTTTCTATGCGTTCTGTTCTATTGTTTTTCCATCCCGCTTTGAAGGGAGTAATTTAAAATGCTTGAGGTAGGTAGGTACTGCTAATTAAAAAAATATACTTTTTAAATGCTGCAATCGGGGAGAGGGAAGGATGCTTTTTCAACGAACGATACGATTTTTTAAAAAAAATTTTCTTGTTCCTACGTTAGACAGTTGAGGCGATAGATCATCTCAGATGCTCCCGGCCTTATGAAACGGCTCTCCACAATGATAACTCGCTCTACCTAATATTTTACGTCATTATTGAAAGCCCCTGAGGCCCTTGCAAAGAGCGTTCTTTTAATTTCAGAAATTGGCCCCCAAGCAAAAAAGTCTCACGAAAAAAAAAAACAACGTAAAATTAGAACTTTGAAACACGGATGCTATGCTATTACCACTCCGCAATCGCCTGTACTCTGACCAGTTGCAACTAATTTTTCCCCTGGAGCGAATGCAAATTGATATAAAATGAATTATAATATGCGTCAATAAAATGTTACGACGGGTACCGTTCCCCGCTGTATATAATTTTTTAAATTCATTCAATCGTGCGTGTCCGGAATATGAATAAAAAGAAGAAAAAAAAAAAAAAAAAAAAAGAAAGAAAGGAAAAAAATCCAACTGGCGTATTGACAGGTTCGGTTTCGGTTTCTCAATGCGAAAAAAGTTCAATCCGCAGGGAAAATTTGGTGGTTTCTTGGGGTATTATCCAAATTTCACTACCGCCCTTCCTCTGTGGACTAAACCGAAATTGTGACCACCCACTCTAGGGGTTTTGAATGCGAATTTTGTTTCAGCCCAAAGCAAGTGGAGGAGATTCGCGTTGACGGCGATTTTAAATAGTCATCTAATTGTCATCTTGCAGGGTAAAACTAGTAAGAAAACGTTTTATCAAACTTATCTGGTTCGAAGGGGCCTAACCAGGTTTCAAACCAGTTATGGGCTGTTGCAATTAACTTGAATTGGTTTGAGGCCAGAATAATTCAATTATTGAAGGAGCTTAAAACCGATTTAAAGGCATTTGGGCGCCTAAACTCTACTTAAAGTAGTTTAAAACCGGTTGTAGTTGAAACCAGTTAGGATGATTTTAAGGTGGGCTCAAAAGATCCTAAAGTTTTAAGACTCCTAAGAGAAATTTCGGAAGCCTAAACTGGTTCAAGGTGCTTAAATACAGTTCAAAGGAAGTTAAACCCAGTTATAAGGTTGATTAAAACCGGTAGTGGGCGAACTGCATTTCCGTGGGATGAAAACAGGTTTGAATGTGCAGTTATAGGGGTACAACAAGTTGGGATGAGTTTAGGACCACTTTAAAGGTGCCACTTTAACAGGTTTTAAGTTGCCTATGACCGGTTTGAAGGGGTCTATAACCAGTTGTGAGGAGCCTTAACTGGTTTGAAAGGGCTCAAAACCGATCGTGGGCTGTTAAAACCGTTTGAAGGTGCTCACAGTAGGTTTGCTAAGCTGAAATCAGTTTAAGTTTAAGTTTAAGTTATCAGTTTTTTTAAAAACAAGTTTTTCTTGAAATCCTCTGGCCTCTGTTGAGTAGGTATGCTTGTTGGTTAGCGATGTTATGGTTGTTATGGAGATGTTTATGATCATCTGAATCGCTATCACAACCTGTTTTTCCGCCTCCGAAAATTTGCCCCACATTTGCCACAAAATGGGCTATTTGTCAGTTCCAAAATTAAATAATCACTAACTCATCCCCTCCTCGAGAACAATGCCGACAGGTGAGAAATTGTCGGGCGACTACGAGTGACGTCCCGACGCACGTACTGACGTAAATATTGATTTAATTGCGATTATGGGATGTGACGAAGAGGCGTGACAACATAAGGGGGAAACCGTCAAAGTTTGGCACACGAGTTAGTTGTACAAATTAAGCCTTCCCCACTCCTCCACGACTACGGACACGCTCAAACCTGTAAAATCCTCCGGCGTGACAGACATACAGACAGACGCAGTGATTTTATTATAAAATGAATCATACACGCAGAGCACGCGTTTCTATTGTCTTTCTCCCGCCGGGTCTCATTTTCCCCACCCCCGTTGGATTCACTCATTCCTCGCCTAATCAAATATTTACACCTCTTCTCGACAAGTCTAACCTTACCCCGACAACCCTACAGGTACCTTCACGCCGGGGGGAATCCTTTACATTATTTGCGAATCCGTAGGATGTAAATGTAAAATTAATTTTAATTCTGCAAAGGTGTGCTTGAAAAACCTCCTTTTCCACTGAGCCCGGTTTGCTGTGTCTTTCGCTTCTCTCTGCGTGCACGAGGCAAACCCCCTCCAAACTTCCCCTCCAGCGGCCGTTTTCAGACGAGAAAACATAAAACGTACGGTTTCCGCTTCAATATTCATATTATTTCGAATGAAATTTTCATCGGGGCGGTTTTCCGGGGCCGGGATGGGCTCCTGGGTGGGCTTGAGTCATTCGTCGTCAATAATAAAATACCATTTAATAT
Organism: Pilophorus perplexus; assembly: GCA_955831195.1. Classification (NCBI taxonomy): domain Eukaryota; kingdom Metazoa; phylum Arthropoda; class Insecta; order Hemiptera; family Miridae; genus Pilophorus; species Pilophorus perplexus. The sequence goes on from OY037009.1 coordinate 11,098,113, forward strand.
TTAAAGCGGCGTTTTATTATTGAGCCCGGAATACGAGGGCGGTACTATTGTTACGTCGTACTGGCGACAGTCTTGGTGTAACGTCCCGTCAAATAAAGGGAATTTCAACTGCTGCCGAGAAGCTTCGAAAAAAAAAAAAAAAACTAAATACAATTTTTCAAGATGTCAAGTTTGTTACAAAATTCAACCATTTTAAATTCACACAAAAAAGTAGAAAAAAACAGCACGCAAATAAAATGAAAAACTGCTCGAGTGAACTCTAGAAACCGGAATGTTGTAGGAAATTAGGTCTCTCGGGAGCCCCTCGGGCCGGATGCTATCAACACTATTATTACACGATGTTAATAGATTAGAGAAAATGACGGTACTCTTCCAAGTTGGAGCACAATGGGGGAATCGTTGAAGCGGAAACGGGACGTGGAGACCCTCAAAGGAAGACCTCAGGACAATTAGTTTGAAGGACGTGTGGATTTTTTTTCTCGTGAATTCGATAAGTAAACGCGGCTTTACGCTGGAAGATGTGCAATTTTCGGAGGAAGAGAGAATTTCGGAAATGAGTTAAGCCTGTTTGAAAGAGCCCAAAACTGGCAAAGCGGATGTCAAACCACGTTGAAGAAATACGGCATCGGTTTTAAGAAGTCAAAAAACCGAAAGCCAATTTGAAGGGACAAAAAGCCCGTTTAAAGGGTCCAAAACCTGTATGAAGTGGCGACACTGGGTTAGCGGCAGGGTTGCCAAGTCTCCGAGGGTCAAAACCAGGACACTGGTGGTAGTATAGGTAGTTTTGTTGAAAACGATCTACGTCAACGGTTTAAAAGCGTTAACAAATTGTAGGCATTCAGTTGTTTTGGAATACATTGGACTTAGGTCCTAAAAAGGGACGTAGACATGAACAATTCAAATAGCTATGCATAGAATTAATAGTAAAACAATTTCTCTTCATTACATAAACATATCATCGAAAAGGTTGAGTCCTGGCCAATGGAGTGGCTGGAATTCATCATAGTATTTTATTTTGGTATTGAGACTTGTTTTAGTTGACTGTGAAGATTATTCTCTGTTCGGTCATTATTATTAGTATTTCATTTTATAATAATTATAAATGGTATAAATTATATTATATATTATACCGTATAATTATTATACCATGACACAGGAATAGTTTTAGATATTATTGCGGCTAAATGAAGAAAACCAGGACATTTCGCGTCCTGGTAGCTCTTTGGGCAGGGCCCAGGACTTTTATCCCAAAATCAGGATTGTCCTGGACAAACCAGGACGTTTGGCAACCCTGGTTGGCAGGGGCCGGTTTGAGAAACCGGTGGGGAGGAGAAAAATCCAGTTTGAGATGCCTCAAACCGGTTTAAGGGCGAGTAAAAGTCTAGTTGGAACGAGTTTGAAGGATTCTTAAACCAGTTAGAAGGGGGAATATCCTTTCGACTATATTTTCTACTGAACAGGATCAAAGCCCAAATTCGGCATTAAATTTAATCAGTAATTTATAATTCTTCGAATTAGAGTGTTCCAAACTACACCGCAGTGGATAAAATATTAACAGTTTTTTCCCCAACTCTGGAGTCTTTCACAAAATAATATAACGTGACTCCGTGGGTAGGTAGGTACTTATACCATATAAGTGACGCCAGTGCGTGACACAGGTTCTTTAAAGTGACTGCCCTCTAACGCAATAATTGTGGTTAGCAATTTGTCCCTTCCTCATTGAAGAAACCCAGCTCGACAACCTACTCACTAAAATGATATTAGTTTAATGTCATGCGTGCTCTTTTCCACCAGAAACTATTGTTGTTTTTTGTTTCTGTCTTTCTCTTTTGGTCTGTCTCTTTTTGTTGTGAGTCACGCTTGGAAGGGAAACGGAAATTTCTTTGTGCTCATGACAAGAGTTTTTGTTCCACATTATTAGGAAACCGCGAAACGCGTGTGAACGATTCGGAGCGCCTTATTATAAAATTGTGGCCTTCGGGCGGTTCACGTGGTGTTTTGACTATTGACAACGACGAAACTAGGGAGTTGGGGCCGGTCCGAGAGATGACGCCACCTTTAAAAATCCTTCACTGGGCAGCCGACTCGAGAACCGGACCTTAGAAAGTGGCGAAGTCAGGAAAAGAAAGAAAGAAAGAGCAGAAAAAATCCCGCGGATGAGAGATAAAACGGTCGAGAAGGAAGGGAAAAATAAAGGTTTGTTGTGGTTTTAAAAAGGAGCGAAGAGGAATCCAGGGAAGTAGAGTCGTGGGAGGACCCGCCGGGAGGGTATCGACGTGGACACATGGACAACACTTTTACACTTCTCTTTAAAAAAACGCCAACGATTCAACTCTACAAGGCGTTGTTATTCTTTCAAATCGAGCTTGATCGAGGAAAAAGGACCCCCATAAACCAACTTCTTGTCCACAACGACCTCCTAAGTAGTGAAAATTCCAAAGTCAGCTTACAATTACGAAATTACATAAAATCCAGTCATTTTCAAATTGGAAAATAGAGACTCAATGCAAATGGTATTATAAATAAAAAAAATAAAAAAAATAAATAAAAAATAACCTATTAAATTTTAAGAGAAGTAACTATTTCATTTAGAATCATTCATTCATCTCAACAAAAATTTTATAGTTGAATAATTTTCATTTGAAATGTCGATAATGCCAATTTCTAAACAAATATCCATTTAAATATTTTAGGACTAATAATTTTTTTTTAAACTTTTTACATCAAAAATCTTTTTTTATGTATTTTATTTTCATTTTTTTCATAATATCTTCTATTTATCTATTATCTAATATTATCTATTTTTTGTACCTATAATATTGTAAGAAATTAGTTATGGGTCCAAAAAATTAAGACCAATAATTATTAAATTATTAAATTTAATTTATGGCACATTTGAATTCAATACTTAATATTGAATTCAAATTACAAATTTTCAAGTTGTTTTTGGAATGATCTGAAAATTAAGGCCTTCAGTTTGAAGCAAGATCCATCTGTTTGAGGTCTGTGGTAGGTTCTCAGGTCCTCCGGAGATGTTCCACTGATAGACCCTCTTCCGCCCCTCCTGCCGTCACAACCCTGGCAAGCCTTCTCGTGGAAACACCTCTCCCTGGCCCTGGGCGAGCTACCGGGTTTACACCTCCCGACCTGCCTCTCGGGACCACCTTGTCGACTTCAGAAGGCAATTTGTTAAAAGCTCAAACCTCCTTCCCTTTAGCACCCTCCTTTATCGCCTTGTCTCGTCCTGTCGAATTTTCTTCGTTTTTTTTCTTTCTCTCTCGCTCTGCCTCTTTTACCTACTGTGAGACTTGAAACTCCGAAGGTTTCTTTTTTTCGTTACCAGCTTTCCCGCCCGGTGGTTATAAATTCGCCCGAATTTCCTACGTCTTGGGGCAACTACTCAAATAACAGCTCTCAGTTTTCATTTTGAAAGCTGTGGTAGGGTCATCAAGTTCCGCGCCAAGCGCGCCAAAAGAAGACAACGCCCCGCCAAACCCACTTCAAAGCTTCTAAACGGGGAAGATGTCCTGAACAAATAAATTCTCCAAGACGAGCAAACCCCGAGCTCTCAGCCCATAACGAGGCGAACGGCCGAAGATAAATTTAGCATAAACAGAAACTATTGAGGAACGCAGTTCAGAGCCTTCAGTGAGACAGATCGGCCGTTGAAGGAGGGCTAATGCTCTTAGTATATTTCACTTATGTGAGGACATATCTTGGGATAAATGGGGCATTAATACCGCCCTCGCTCGGTGATACGTCTGCGTTATCTGAACAGATAAATCCGTAGGACGAAACTTGCAAGATTTACCGTAGGGAAGTTTCAGCCCGGAGTTGGTGGAAAGGCACTATTATTCTAATGCCTATTGTTCAGTTTACCCGAGACGAAACGCTTCTCCCGTCCGAGCGGTTTTTATTGGCGTTTTAGAGTCGTATGAGAGGGGGCGGGGGTTTCCCAACAATCCTCAAGCGGCATATTCTGGGGCGCACTTGGGCAGAGGACATAAAATTTGAGCGGGAGCCGAAGACGAAAGGAATTGAGAACAGGGGGCAGATAGTTTGAGCTTATCTGCAACTTGTAGTCCGAGGCAACATCAGGGGAACTCGTAATGGTGGGATTTGCACAAGAACTACCAGCTCAATCCGTCTCCAGTCCGTTAACAGTGTGGCGGGGGGAAGGAAATCCATTTACATCTTTAGTAGGTATCTTTAAAGAGGTTTAAAACAGGTTTAAAGTGGCATGACATTCCACAGAGTGATACTATGAGAAAAGCCGATTTTGAAGAGCTTGAAAACGTGTATGAAGGAGCATAGAAATCGTTTGTAGGAGCCCTAATTTGGTTTGAAGGAATCTGGAGCTGGGTTGGGCTAGAGCCAAATTGTAGGAGTCTAAAACACGTTGAAAGAGCCAGAAACAGGTTTAACGGAGACTGGAACCGGTTTGGAGTCAGTCGAAAAACCTTAGACCAGTTTGAAGGAGACTAGAAGGCTTCTAGTAGAAGCGGTAAGTAGTTACATAGGACCAGTTTTCGGGACACTAACACCAGTATGAAATCACCTGGGCCCGCCTTGTAGGAGCCTAGGACCAGTTTAAAATAGCCTTGAACAGTCTGAAAGAGCTTCAAACTGGTTTGAAGGAGCTAGAACGGACTTTAAAGATGGTAGAACTGGTTTGGAGAAGCCCAGAATCAGTTTGAAAAATCTCAGAGCCACATTGTGAAGCCTAGAACAGTCTGGGAGAGCGTTGAGCCAAAATGTAGGAGCCTACAACAGCTTGGTCCAGTTTGAAGGAGACTAGAAGCTGTTAGTAGGAACCGTTTTTGGGATTCTACTACCAGTATGAAAGCACCTGGGGCCGTCTTGTAGGAGCCTAGGACCAGTTTAAAAGAGCAGTTCAGGACATTCTGAAAGAGCGTTTAGCCAAAACTTAATACTAGGAGCATAGAACAGCCTGAGTGAGCTTGTTCTAGATTCAGATTCAAGATTTTTTATTGCCAAGAACACAGAGTGCAAAGACAAGGTCAAAATTTTCTTACAAAATTACAGCTCACAAAACCTTACTTCAATAATACAGCGGTAGGTACATCATTAACAAGCTATTAGATAGTAATAATTTCCAAAACCTATGCCTAACTAGAGCTCTCTTACATTCTTTATACTGAGGAAAAATTCATTAAAATCAAACGGTGCGATGGATTTTAAAAACTTGACAAGTTTTGGCCTAACGTTTGTTGCCGTAAATTTAGCTCGCAACTCTTTAGGGATGGCATTGAAAAATTTGATACCCCACCATGAACTGCTGATGCGGGATGATTTCAAGCGGTGAAAAGGCACCAGCAAGTCACTCCCATGCCGTGTTCTATACCCATGAGTGGAGGTATGATACTCGTGTAAGTTAGAGAAAACGTAGCACGTAGCTTCGAGTATGTAAACCGCAGGGATGGTCAAGATGTTTAATCTTATGAAGGCTGGCTTACAATCCTGCTGGTACTTCAGCCCAGCGACCACTCGTACAGCCCTGCGTTGGCATGCGAAAACTGCGGCAGCCGACGCGGCATGACCCCAACAGAGGATGGCATAAGTCGCACGACTCATAAAAGCAGCATGGAATGCTGCTACGACTGCAGTTTTGGGTAGCTTCTCCTGTAACCTACGCAGGAGGAAAACAATGGAATTTAACCTAGATTCAAGGTTCTCACAGTGTTGGTTCCAGTTCAGCTTTGGATCCACCAATACTCCCAGAAATCTAACGCTTAGGGGGTTTTTGACCAAGGATGACAAGTCTCGCAACCCAAAGTAGAGAGTCTCAGTTTTCGTCTCATTAACAGAGAGTCCATTTCTAGCGAACCACCCCGAAATCTCTTTTTTAGACCCTTCGTTTGTCAGAGTCAGTGACGCAAGAGATGCGTTTTTCGTCAGGACAGAAGTGTCGTCCGCAAACAGAAGGGTCTCAAGAGGATGTAGACCTGATGGCAAATCATTTATGAAAATTAGAAAAAGTGTGGGACCCAAAACTGAACCCTGAGGTATCTAGTTTGAAAAAGACGCCTACAACCACTTTGAACGCACTTGGCCAGCTTGGATGAGCCTAGAACCAGTATAAAAGAGCATAGAACAGTCTAAAAGAGCCTTGAACTGGGTCGAATGTACCTGGAGCCACTTTTAAAGAGCCTAGAGCAAGTTTTTGGAATCCTAGAACCAGTTTGAAAGAGCCTCCGGCTGATCAGTAGGAGCCTCGAACCGGTTTTATCCGCCTAAAAACCAGTATACGATGTTCAACAGATGGCGTTCTTGAAAAGTGTTTGAAGTTCTTTTGAACTGGTTTTTATCGGTGTAAACCCAGTTTGAAAGGTTTTAAGGAATCCCCGGACTGGTTTGAGGGATTTTAAAATCAGTTTTAAGGAGCCTCAGGATGGTTTCAAGATTTCGGTGGAACTAAAATCTATTAGAAACAACCTAAATCCCTTTGGCCAGAGCAAAAATCTGGGTTGAAGGAGCTTAAAACCGGGTTTGGAAGAGATTACAGCCGATTTGAAAGAGTCTAAATCCTGATTGAGGTTAAAACACAGTTTTCAGGAGATTAAAAGTGGGTTGAAGGAGCTCAACCCCGGTGTTGGGAGAGATTACGGATTTGAAAGAGCCTAACCGGTTTCAGGAGCGTAAAAGTGAATTGAAGGAGCTCAAAACCGGTTTGCTAGGATGCCCAACCGCTTCAAACCTTATGGAAATTAATAGCCGATTTGTAGCCAACAACATCGATTCATCTATTTACAATCCACAACGTCCATCAACCGGCCTTTCATAACAACCGCTTAGGACAAAACTTTTACCCCATCCAGGTCCAATTTGGCGTTAAACGCCAACTCAATGGATAGGTATCCCCTTGTAAATGTTCTTTCTCAAATTTTTTCTGTAAATAACAATGCCCTTTGGCTGCTCCCTTTCCCACAAAAAAACATAAATCCATTGAGAAGGGAAGAAAGAAATACGAGCCCGTTCAGACGGTATAATTGCAGGTTTCTCAGCGTCTAAAACGTTTCCTTGAACCGTAAATTTTCACTGATAGTGGAGTACCAATGTTGTGATGTATTATGGTGTAATCTAGAGTGTATATTGTGTACGGGGTTTCTTATTCGGGTTGTTACTTTCGAAAAGTATAATTAAAAACGTCGGGAGATTAATCGCAGGTAAACGATGAATCGATTAAAAAATAAGAAGGGGGGGTTGTTGGAGAAATCAGAGCGCCCACACGGTTGTAACGGTTTTTTTCTTTTTTTGTTGAGCAGTCATCGTTGATCGGGCCAGTTTGATTGCCCGGTGATTGAAAATGATTACAACGAGAAGATTGCGCTTGTCGATAATACGGACGGTCATAGATCATGATTACGGCTCCGAAGACCGTCAGAACCTATGAAACAGTCGATGGCTAATTTGTTGAAATCGTTTCGCCTGCTTTCGCCGTGTGCGGTCCCGCTGAAATAAAAATAAAATCTGCCGGGGGTTTCAATGAAATAAAATGTTTACTTTGACGTGACACGCGGATTTTTCTTGGGCAAAAAAAAAAAAAAGGACGGAAAAAAGCGACAACGGGCCCACTCGACTACCTGTTGGTCACGCGCCTCAATTTTCACGTCCTCAGCCCGTCAATCGCGCCGTAAACGTTTAATTTTTTGCACCCGGTTTTTTTTTTTTTTTTTTTTTTTCGTTCACCACAGATTTGTCGGCAAAAGTGAAAGAAGAAGGGGGAAAAAAAACGGAACGAGATAATAATTTTTTTATTTGAGGAACTACGTTTATTTGAAATGAGATTTAGCTCTAGAGATCAAGAAGATTTCATTAAATAAATAAAAAATAAAAATCATTTTTACGGTGGAGGGACCAGTGTTTGAATTGAAATTCCATTTCTTCACAAAAAAGGGCCTATTTTCTCCAATTTTTTCATAGACCTGGTGTAAAATTAAAATGGTGTAGTATTAAATATCAACACCAGGCCTTACTACAATCTATGAAAAAATTGGGGAAAACTCACCTTTTTTGATAAATGGAATTAAATTAAATGTTAATATTATATTAAGTAAATAAAATATATTTACACCCTTGCGACAAAAGTGTAACAACTCAAAACTCCTCTTTTTTCATGAAACGCGAAAATCATTTCCTGCCTCGAAATTTAGTTAATTAGTGCACGAATTCATTCCATACTATGGCATGGCCTTTAAAAATCAGGATTGAATCCTTCATTGGAGTCCTTAGTCCAGTTCCCAGAGGATTTCACCTTACAAAAGGTGGGGTAGAAGATTCAATTTTTTTGTTTCGTTTTAATGGGTATAAAGAGCAAAATATAAAAAATGTGACTAATTTTGGGCTCGGCACAACTTTTGGTAGCCGAAAAACCTCGAAATTTTCGGACATTTTTCGGTTTTTTCGCAATATCTCGAAAAGGAGTGGTTCTAGTGAAACACAGTCCCTATACAAAGTTGTAGGGCATTAAATTCCCTACACATTTTACACATAACATTTTCTTCTACGACCAATAGGGAGCGAGCTACAGCATCTCAAAGATGGACCATTTCTCAAAATGGTAAAAAAGCCAAGTAACGCCTTCTTTTGTGTGTGTTAGGGGGGGGGGGGGGGGTGGCTCACAGAAAAGTTATAGATCATTCTATTTCATTTTCATAACAATAACGCCTATTTCGAATTTTCTGCTAAGCGCCACAGGTTTGTTTCACTTTAGGCCCTGATGAAGCTTTAAAACAATGCAAAAGCCCGGCGAATAGGTTGAAGTGCTTTTTCTCACATTGCATTGGACTGTGAGGGTTTCCATATGCATAATCATTCCTCGTCAGTTATCAATATGGGCCGGGGGGTTGGGGGGTTGAGGGGGTTATAGTGAGAGAGAGGGGGGGGGGGGGTCTGGAGAACCTTATTCGACAAAAATTTAAGTCAAAAATAGAATCAAAGAATGCATGGGTCGCAATAACACACACAAAAGAAGGCGTCACTTGGCTTTTTTACCATTTTGAGAAAAATGGTCCATGTTTGAGATGCTGTAACTCGCTTTCTATTGGTCGTAGAAGAAACAGTTATATATGAAATTTGTAGGGAATTTAATGCTCTACAACTTTACATAGGGACTGTTTTACGCTAGAACCACTCCTTTTCGAGATATTGTGAAAAAACCGAAAAATGTCCGAAAATTTCGAGGTTTTTCGGCTATCAAAAGTTGTGCCGAGCCCAGATTTAGTCACATTTTTTATATTTTACTCTTTATACCCATTAAAACGAAATAAAAAAATTAAATCTTCTACCCCACCTTTTGTAAGGTGAACCCCTTTTTTGGTCTCTGGGAACTGGACTACCTCCACTATTGAACAGATTGAAATAATTACAATTACAATTACAATTATTGTAAGAAAATGCTCACTTTCCGAGTTATAGCTATGTTCACGATTTTTCCTGGCATCAGAAATAGATTTTGTTTCTGAATTATTTCCAGTAAATACTTTTTTGTTGTTGTGATTTTCGATCTTGAATAGTGTTATATTTCGGCTTACCCAACAGGAAACTGTCATCTCCAATCGTCAAAAAAGATTACACACTCAACTCGAACAGTAGAAGTCGTTAACAGTGTTTTAACTGCTTCCTGGTGGCCACTGGAGTCCCTTAAGTCGAAATAGTTCTGTGTGATCGATAGAGCTCATTTTTCTGATTCCATCGATACCAATAACTCAAAAATGCCAAATTTTGAGTTGTAACACTATTGTCGCAAGAGTGCATAATATGCAATAATATTACTTATTATGAATGTCAGCAAAAAAATACCGTCCTTCATCTTAAAATACGATGAGTAGGTTGCACAAAATGTTCCTAATTCCCTATGATGGAGTAAAATTTTGTTGTTTTGGTAGAATCTTAAATTTTCTGGTGATTTTAGAGTCTAAAATTTAGACGATACAAACGAAAGAAAAATCCCTTTGAAGTATGCAAAAGAGATGAATGTCAGTAAAAAAAAAAAAAATACCGACCGTTTCTTGCGTTGTCACTGACAACTTGTCAGGGACTGACGCTCATCCTTCTTGCATTGCAGTAAAAAAATAGTGACCCTCATCTGTCTTGGAGTGGGCTCATTTCTCAAAACCCCTTCATGAATACAGTTATTTTCGTGGGAAATTCAAATTTAACCAAATTGCTAAGTGAGGGACGGAACTAGAAAGTGAATAGGTATTCTACTTATACAATAACAATACCTATTCAACATCAATAGTTTTTAAATGTTTCTTACAAATATAAATAACATATAAAACAACAACAGTACAAACAAACTATTTCAAATTACTTTTACTACAAATTTAATTACTGATTAAGGTCTTTACCCGGACTCCTCCATTTCCCAACTGAACTCACCGACCAGCTCCTTCCTATACCACCACGTCACACGGGAGAGTGCCAAACACTACGTACCGATAATTAAGCGCATCAACAACAACCTCGTCCTCCAGAAAACCCCCTCCCCCGTCAAGAAATCGAACTTGACAAGAATGTGAAGAAGTGATCAATGAAGGAGTGAAAAAAAATACAACCGAAACCTGCAGCCCCGCATGTGATAGGCAATTCATTTTTATACACCAGTTTCACTTCAGGTAGGTATGGTTTCAATCACGAGAAGAAATGAATGAAAACGGGAAATCGCAAACTGCGGACAGCGGTGCAAAAAGAATGTGAAGTGCGGACGCATTTGATTTTCGTCCATGTGATATGCGGACAGAGGATTATCCTTTTTGGCCTGCGGACCCCTCTTACTCAAATATTTAGATGTACATACATGACACTACGTTGAATGTGGTACCAAAAAAATGGGTGAGGGAATCTGGGGTTTTACCGCTGATTGCTTTTGGCAAAAAAATAGCGAAAAAGTGGCATATTTTCATCGCGCTCCAGCGGCCTTACTATTGGTCCGTATATTCATTTCAGTATATTCATTTTGTAGTAAATTTTGTTTCCTTTAATTTTGCTCATAGTGTGTTTCCATGACAAACCAAGTCAGGGAGTTCATCACAGCTGAAACACACAGTTACTGTGTCCGCGTATCACAATCAGGAAGTCGAAGGTCCTAAGAGAGATTAGACGATAAGCCAGCTCAAGTCCGCATTTCACTTCCGATTTAAAAGAGGGGAACTCGCTGTCCGCATATCAGACTCAGTTTTAAAAAAAACAACGCACTCCTAAATTCGTATTAATGTGAAGGAGTGAACGTCAAAACCGCGAGTTTTGCACAACAACACTGAACAGAACACTGCCAGACGATATAATAACGAAATATACTAAATGAGAATTGATCACGGGAGTTCAAGAAATGCTGTCTATAGTGTATAATATACACATATTATGTGTAACGTCGGCTGGGAGGTAAAAGGGCGAATCCGCCAATTTTGTGATTTCCCAAAATCATCCGCAAATTTTGTGATTTCCCAAAATCAATACAAAGGTGGATTCGCCCTTTTACCTCCCAGTAAAAGTTTTGAAGTGTATAATATACACTTTTGTTTAATATACAAGTTTTGAAGTGTATATTATTATTATACACTTAGGTAATGAGAGGGACAAAAGTAGGATGTCTACTGGCTTCATATCAGATCAGGGTTCAGAGGGGGAAAAATAAGCAACAATATGAGAAGGCCGAATCAAGCGTTGGGGGCAGGAGGACGGTTGAGCCTTCAATCTCCGATGCTCTATCATGACTGCTGGTCTCAGTGGCGTAATTGGTAGAGCGTCGCACTAGTAATGCGAAGGTTGTGGGTTCGAGTCCCACCTGAGGCCCAATAAATTTTTCGGCCTTCCCCTTCTGATTTCTTGTAATAACTTAAATAAATTCATAATTAGAATTTAATTTCAGTGTGAATTTAATTTAATAACTCCTCCCTTCCCCAAATATTATACACTTCAAAACTTGGATTTGAACAAGAGCGTGAAACTGGCTTCGCTATAGTGAAACGTTATAACGTTGTCTGACTTGATTTTTCTTAATGGAAGAGAAATTGCAAAGGTTTCAGGCGGGTTTGTGTGCAACCTGGAGGCGACATCCATCGGCACCTAGTGTTGTAATTTCTTCAGTGCTGTTTCTTCAGTTTTATTTAGCTTTACCATGCCCTTCACATTTCCAAATTGAATTGTTTCAATGGTTTTTCTCAATAAATTTTCTGCGTAGATTTCATTAAATAAATCTTCTTTTTTTTTATGCTGAAATAAATACATTTTATGCTGCCAGTTTTTGGAAATCATCAGAAATAATTATTATGAGATAAAATCTAATGTCAGTTACTAGTCCCCAAATGCCACCCTCGCTGTTTATTACTGATCCTTTTTCAATTTTCCCTCTCCTCCTTTTTCTAACTTCCGATTGAAGGCTAAATCATAATAAAGGAGATCCTATTTAGACTGTTTTGTCGAAAATCAAATTCTGGACCAGCGTATGACACAGTTGAAATGTATGTCAAAAAGTGGATCACTGAACTGTCAATCGTTGAGTTGGGAGAGTTTCAGCCTTTGACAGCTACCAGTACTAGTAATTTGCCATGTCGCTAAGTATCAACCAACCAATTCAATTACAGGTAAAACCAAAAATTTGGTTATTGAGTCCAAAAATGAGTTTATTATGGGTTGCAGCTTTAATTAGAGATTTATCAATACTGAAGTTTGAACAAAGGAAAATCCTAAGTTGCTTGCTTGTCAAAGTCAAAATTTCTCTCAAGCTGCCGAACACTGGCCCCTTCAACCTATCAGGAAATAAATTTACGTGTTGTTCATACTTCAACCCTTGTTTTCACGCAAATTTTTACATTCCAGGTTTTTTTTTTACTCTCCTTTCTGGCGGTTCTCCCTCGCTCTTACTCTCTCTCTCTTCCCCCTCTAATTACTGTAATCATTCCCAAGGAAACAGGCAACCTCCTTTTTATTTCCTAAGGTTTCCCTTCCCTCCACTTCATTCCTTTCGATTCGGGAAAGACCCCGGCATTTTTTAATTGACCCCATAAAAATATCTCGGCCATTTTCCCCCCTCCCGGTGGTTGGACACAAAAGGAAGTGGTGAGGTAATTATGATTTTTCTTCCAAGATCAAAATTTCTTTCGGGCGGCAGACAAAAAAATGGAAAAAAGAGAAAAATTAAAAAAAGAAGAAAAAAATGAGTTTTGAAATACACTTCTTCAAGAGGGCGTTTGAAAATTGAACCGCAAGGCAAAGAACCCGTCTCAATTCCACACTTCCCATTTCTGTTAAATAAAAGGTCTAATTATCATTCGTTTCTATTGGATTTCAACTGGTCCCATTTTTCTCTCTGAAGTGGTTTTGAAGAGGCGAGTCAGTTGAAGTGGCAGAAAGAACAATGAAGGTGCGAAAAAATTGAAAAAGATCAATTTAAAATGTAATAAGTTCATATTTAATTGTACAAACTGCGTTGTGAGGCTTGTAGGTTTGATAAGGCTAACATTGGAGGGGTAGAAAATGAAACCGGGTTTTGTGGGTTTTGACTCGGATGAGTGATTTTGAGGGGCTTAAAACCGGTTTGAGGAGGACGGCAAATGTTATGAAAGAGACTAAAACGGGTTTGAAGAAGCTTTAAACCGGTTTTGGGAAGTGTAATTGGTTTGCAGAAGCCGAAAACCGGTTTGTGGGAGGCTAATTCACGTATGAATGAACCTAAAACCAGCTTGTAAGAGTCTTTGAGGTTTGTAGGATCCCATAAACCGGTTCGTGAGAGCCTAATTTTGTTTGTAGTTTGTTTCAGAGCTCATTCAAACCAGTTTCAATCCGCTTCAGTCAATATTTGAGACTATTTTCGTGAAAAGGCACAAGTGCAAAGCAAAATCTCCAACCTAAAAGATGAACGACCCACGTCAAATGCCTCAACCGGCTAGTTGAATAAAAAGACTACTTAGAAAAAAATCGTTGATAGCATTGTGAGTTTTTGCATGGCGTCACATCCTTTTGTTTTCTTCGATTTTCTTCATCATCGCGCGACGGCGCTGGGGCTCGAGTCATTAGCGACTACCTGACAATTATCATTGAGTAACGCTAGCGTCTTAATTATTTATTCTCAGACGCAAAGAAGGTTGCGAAGCTCACCAAGGAGGTTACTGATTGATTGCTGTCCAAGTGACGATGGACGCGATGACTCAAATGGCACACATTTCCGATAATTTTCTCACCACGTTGAAAAAGAGCAAATAAAAAGACTTCCCCCTCCACTCGTTCGGTTCCAGTTGAAAAATTTGTTCTCACACGATTTTTTTCCCACATGAAGAGTTTATGGGGTTTTAAGTGCGTGACGTTGTTTTTCAACAACATTGAAAATATCTGTGATGCAAAGGGACGACACAAAGAAAAAACGTGAAGGAAGAAAAAAATTCTTTTACTCCCTTTTTTTTTCCTCAACTTTCAAGTGCGGTATTCTGCCGTTTTAAAACACGTTTCTGACCGATTTAACTCCGGTGTAGTTTGTTTGTGATTGCGGGGTTCAGAAACACGGAGTTTGTTTTTCCTACATTGAACCCCCCCTCCGCAGTCCCTCGCCACCTTTCAAACATCCAACCCAAGAATATGAAATGGAAATGTTCTTTCATTGTAGTCGGGGCGAAAAGGCCGGTGTGGCAAATCGGAGAGTGATAAATTTTTGCAGTTTCTCCAACCGTGTGAAATAACACAGTACCCCCTAATGCTTAGTCTAGTTTTAATTCAAGGTCATGAAACCGCTCGTGTTGTGGGAAGAAGGTTCATTGAATATGTTTATGGTGTGGTGTTCCGGGCCTTTAAGAGTTTAGAAAAAAGTTATATTTTTTGTAATTATTCTTCAATGACTTAATTTGTTTTTGAAATCACAGCAATTCATTCATTTTTCACTATTTGTACTATGTAGGTACCTAACAGGTATCCATTGTAAGGTAATAATTTATTTTAAGTTTAATTTTTCCTTTTATTTAGCTATTTATTTTTATTTGTTAAAGTACAAAATGGCTTCCTTTTATAGCACAAAATGTTTACGTAACATGTAAATGTAAAAAGAGGATAAATAATCAGTTTATTTATTTGTTTACTTATTTATTGTAATTTTAAAAAAATTTTCTAGTAAATGATTTTTTATTTGTTTTTCAAGTTCTTAGAATTTTCTTATTAAATAAGTAAATAAACGAAACTGCATAAACAAAAAATGTTCATTGAAATTTTCGACTTTTAGTAAAATAAATAAATCGTATTTACTATTCTAATTAATTTTATTCTGCTTCAATTGAATTTTTTTAAAAATTATTTAATGGCGTGTAAACGACTAGGTCATTAATGCGTAGCCTGCCTGGGCGTGAACAACCGATAAACTATTGATAGTCAACAGATTTTGCGGCAAGCACTCCTACCTCCCATAACTACCAAAATATACGGTATATTATATACCCAACAAAATTTTACATTTTTTTAATCATTTCAACAAAAACTTTTGATATTTCACTTTTGAATTTTTACTCATTAAAATAATAATAATAATAATAATAATGATGAAAAATAAAATAGAAATGAAAAAGGAAATAATATAGGTAGGTAACCTTTCTAATTATTAAACATTAACCTATTTAATTTTTATTCTATTTTGTACAAAAAAAAAAATTTTAATTTTATTTATTTTAATTTTTAGTTTTCTAGTTTTGAGTTAAAAATCAAAAGTGACATATCGACTTTTTTTGTTATATATATATTATGATCACTTCTCATAACAACCAAAACATCCCAAACTAACAAAACAGACTATACGAAGAGCTCATCGAAGCTAGTGGTGATAATAAAACTAAAACTTCTTTGATATACGTTACTTGTACAACAAGCCATCAATTGAATTGAATAGATGAGCTCAACCTTTCTGTTATTACGATATATTTAATGAGCGAGAGAAACTAAGAAACAGTAGGTATCTAGCGACCAAACTTTGCCACACAACACATCAAAAATATCCAAGTGATGCTCATTACGTAAACAACTGCACCCTAACGACCGATGCGTAAGAAAACCTTATGCCGATCAGAGGTAACGAACGGCTCAGGCTGCAAAAATCGTTTTGGAGTCGTTGGAATCAGCCTAAAAAGACCGTATACCCTTGTACCAACGAAATCGGACAAAAACTTTCGTCCCCCTTTTGATTGATGAGGCCTCCTTAGTTACACATCAGAGATAAACAACTTTCGTCGTGAAGGACCTCCCGAAAACCGATGAAAGAGATGAGGGAGGAAAAATCAAGGTAGCCTATAACCACCCCCCGAACTCGCTGATCACAATCCACCCTCATGAAAATCTGTTGAGCCGCTCGGGCGTGATGCTGTGAAAAACAAACAAACAAAAAAACAAACATCTCGAAGAGGTGAGCGCACCTTTCCTTTTTTGGGTAAAGGTTGCTCTAAAAATTATTTCTGTGTCAATAGAAAAAATTTTAGAAACAATTTTTTTTGGATTTAATTTTTTTTTTTTTTTTTCAACAATTCTTTATTTTTTACTCGAAAAATATATAACTTCCTGGGATCCTTCAAAAATCCCATTTTTAGCCCCTTGAAAGCCCTATAGATCGCCACAGTGAAATCGGTTCCTTCCGGGACCCCAAAAAATGGATTCTACGTCCAAAAATACTTCGAAAACGACACCTAACTCGATCCGATAGCTAAAAGCCTTCATAAACCCGCTCCCATAGCCGCATTTTAGCCCCATAGCGCCCCACGGGTTTGGGCGATCGGACTGAAAACCTTGCGGGCACAACTAGATGGTAAACCAAGTATTTTGTCAAAATTTCAGATTAAAAAAAATCCTACTGCTCAAAACCGCCCAGACGGCGGACGGACATTTCGGATTTAGAACCATCCCAACCCAACAAAATTCTCACTAAATTTGGTCTTAAAATCATAAATATTATAGATAAAACAAAAAGAAAAACCAAAATTAAAAAACGACATCTTTCAATATTTTGATTTCTTTTTTGTATTAATAATATAGCTAGACCCCCTTCACTTAATTTGTTGGGTGAAATTTTTCCTCTACTCTTGAAACGAATAATGTCAAATTTTGAGGCCGATAGGAGTCGTCGACCCCCGTCGCGAAAACATAGGTGTATTATTCCAAGAATAATAAACCAAAAAATATTATATCATTTATATTTATTTAATAACAACAATAATAAATTTTATTATTGAACATTTTCCTTGATTATAATTTTTTAAGGTATCGATTCTGTATTTGGATGATGCTAAGATTCGTGCTACCTTCGTTAATGAATCGATTGTACCACGAAGTACCTTCCC
Organism: Pilophorus perplexus; assembly: GCA_955831195.1. NCBI lineage: Eukaryota > Metazoa > Arthropoda > Insecta > Hemiptera > Miridae > Pilophorus > Pilophorus perplexus. The sequence continues at coordinate 11,115,437 of OY037009.1, forward strand.
GCGCGAGGTGTTGCCCTAATCAACTTACACCCCCCCCCCATCCCACCCAATCCCTCCTCTCTACGACGTCTTAGCTTAACAATTAACATCAATTTCGACCGGGAGGAAGACGGTCTTGAAGGAGGGGCGATGCGGGGGTGCTCAAAACTTATTAGGCGCTAACTCCGCCTAACTTACATGAGAGCTTAACTTCCTGTCTGCTTCAAAAGGTCCCCCCCCCCTCCCGCGGACTCCGACACACCTTCGGAACTATATTTGAAGTTAAAACTTATGAAGTCGAGGACGGCTGTTATAAGCGTTTGAAAACTTGGAAGGGGTGAAGTTTACACCAACTTGGAGTAAAAATAAATAGCAAGCAGGAACACTCCTGACCATGTTTGGTCTCGTTTACAATGAAATTCCCGTTTCGTGTGTCTTATCGGTAGCTCGCCTTATCGGCAATATTGCAAGTCAACTCTCCCTCTTGCCCGGGGCCGTATTTTTTTCCTGAGAAAAATTCCTTTCCGCGGGAGCTCTTTTGCTCGGAACAGCGAAAAAGGGGGAAAGAAAGAAAGAAAGAGAAAAAAAAAGCGCCCCGCAGAGATACGCAGATCCTAATCGCGACGAGGCGCCCGACTCCGAAGAAGAAACCGGGTGATCATCAAGATCGACAGGGAAAACGATTGACGGGGCGGGGGAGGTTGACGGGTCGTCCGCTGAGGTCCGCGAAAAGCGAACCTTCAAATGACGTCAGATTTGTTCTGCCTTTTTTTTTAGCGGTTTGAAAACCGATCAACCGCGATTGACACCGAAACCGGATCGGTATTGTCTGACTGGGCCCGCTGACCAGGTCTGCTAAATTTAAGTGAAACGCGTTTGTCGCTGGGTGTGAAGGGGCGGGTTCGGGGGATGGCCGAGGGGGAGGATCAACAAGTTGGGTAATCCCCCCCCCCCCCTGACACCGTCTTCCGGGACAACGTAACCCCCCCAGTATCGGCCACCCCTTATCACCGCTACCGCAACCTTTTCCCTTTTCCGCAAAAGATCCCCCCTCCCCGTTCGCCACCGACATTCCTTTCCCCGCGAGAACCGATCGCAATGCCACGGAGCGTCAGGTCCCTATCATAATAAGGTAGGTCGCAGAAGAAAAAACTGTAGAATATCAAAATTGGGTATTTGAAAAACTGTAGAAAAGCTTCGTAGTAATTCGTAGTAATTGTGTCTTTAGAAAGTCTGATGTTTCATCACCTGACATACGTAAGTAAGTAGGTACGGAACAACGGTAATCGGAAAAAACTCCCCGGAAAAAAATCCTGCAGGGCGAAAAAAAATCCCCTAAGAATACTCAAGGGCGACAAAGAATCCCCGAAAAGAAAAATTTTAAAAATTGAAAAAGTCTTGAACAAAACACAATAGAAAGTTAGGGCACCTCATCGTTTGGTTTATAATTCTTGTAATAATACACCTAGGTAATCGCGACGGAGGTCGAAAATTCTGATCGGTCTCAAATTGTGACATTATTCCTTTCAAGAGGTCTAGATTCCAAAAACGAAATACCCCGTCCGGGCCGTTTTGGGCAATAGGAATTTTTTTTTTAATCTGAAATTTTCAGATTAAAAAAAAATTAATTTTGACAAAATACTCGGTTTACCATCTAAGTAGTTGTGCCCGCAAGGTTTTCAGCCCTATAGCTCAAACCTGTGGAGCGCTATGGGGCTAAAATGGGGCTGCGGGGGGGGGGGGGGGGGTTTGATGCGGCTGTGGGATCGAGTGAAATGTCGTTTGCGAAGTATTTTTGGACGTAGAATCCATTTTTGGGGGTCCCGGAACGATCCGATTTCACTGTTGCGATCTATAGGGCTTTCATGGGGCTACACACGGGATTTTTGAAGGATGCCAAGAGGTCAAATAATTTCCGAATGAAAAAAAAAAAAAAAAATTGTTGAAAAACATTTTTTTGAGAAAATTTTTTTTTTTCAAAATTTTATTGATTGACAGAATTAATTTTCTCACAAGTAGGTACACCCTGAAAAGGTACACGGTTCCGATGAGACGAAGCCACGATTCCAATACCTACAACATTGAAGTTGACCGAGTCATTGTAAACACCAGTCACCTACTGTCTTTGTGTTGACCCCCTACGACAACAAATACTTATCTATCTTCTTTTCATTTCCATTCAGTCAACGCTATTTCTTCTAGGGGGATTTTTTCCGGGTTCGGAAAATACTGGGGATTTTTTTCTGACCGCCTTTTTTTGGGGTCCTTTTTTCCGCGGATTTTTTTTTCATACAGTCGTAACAACTGACTTTGAACATCAATTATAATTATTGTATATTTATATACAATTATTGTATTATAATACAATTATTGTATTTTGTCAGTTTGTATCTACGGATTAAGTCAATTATTTTAAAAACCTCTGGAAATCTGGAGCTTCGGGAAATGGTTTTTAGAACAACCTTGGAAAAAAATGTTGTCGGTAGAAATACAAAATTGGCCACGAAAATACTGTAGAATACGGCAAAATTTACTATTCTACCTGGTCTCGCAGCTCCCGGCTAATCAGCGGTGATAAAAGGAAAACATTCTCTGCGGAGTCTTGTCATCGAGGAAGAGACTGCTGGAATGTGCTTGAATCCCCCCCCCCCCCACAAAAGTGCCAATCAAATTGACCAAATTCAGCCGTTCAAATAGACCAAATTCAGCCCCCCCCCCCCCCCCCCCCCCCCCCGACAGACGAAAAAGGTCCTCTACTAGACGAACAAAACTCCCCCCGGGCCGATTTCATTGTTCGGACTCGGCATAAAACCGGACCCGGTTTGTAAATCATAACCCGCCAGAGCGCACCAGAGTCGAAGTTGACAGCCGCCTTTCGCTCTACCAAATAAGAAAAGCTACTCCGCTGATATCAATTACTTATTAACATACAATAACCCCGGTGATTATCATACGACAATCCTTCCTACCCGTCCGCACCGGTTTTTTTTTTTTCGATTTTCTTTCCATCGGTCGGAAACCTCCCGGCGATGTTTGTACGATTTCGTCTCTGTTCCGGCCCTCAAAGGAATTTAGCGGATTCTGGGAAAATGCGGATATTGAAATGCACCCCTCAGGCGGAAGACTCTTTGGAGACTAGCAAAAAAAAAAACGGCATAAAATCAACACTGGACGGATTTGATCCGTTTCGAAAAGGTCCTTTAAGCGGAGGGGGGGGGGTTTCATATTTATACAGAAAACTGAGGGGGTGAATGGGGGTGTGGGAAAACTATAACGGGAACTTCGTTCTGGAGGGGGGGAGGGGGGTAGAATTGTATTTAGGTGTGTTATCTGGTCCAGTCAGTCCAGGAGCTCCCGATAGTTTGAATGGCATCAACGGACATAATGGGCTCTCATTGCCAAGAACCCCCCCGCAGTGCAACAGTGAGAGGGGGGAGCTTTGCAATATTGCCGTATCAGAATAGCCACCCCCCCCCCCCCCCCCTCCCCCCGGCGACGGGGCTAACTGCCATTTTCTCTCTTCCAACTGTATATTGTTCCAACTGCGGTATTACCCCCCTCCACCACTCCAGCGGCGGAAAGAGATTTCCCGTATATTTTACAGTAGCTGAGCCCCCCCCCCCCCCACTCCTCGTACGGCCAAACATTAATCCCCGCGAACAACACCAATAATAACAAGAGCGACGAGTCATAAACAAAACGCCTGTGAAATAATGCCGCTTTCCCCCCCCCCCCCCCCTGCCTGACTTTGGGGAACATTACGTCCACTCCCCGCCTCCCCCGTTTTTGGCCAGCGTCCTGCGAGAAAACACACTCTATTTAACAAGTGTCATTTTCACTACCCCACAATAAAACTTCCCCCGAAACGTTGACTTATATCGCCCGAAAATTTCAATTGCCTCAAATCCCGCCGATTTTAACACCTCGCTTTCTCGCGGCAGTCATAGTTTTGACGGTGTGGTACTAAAACGGGGAGAAATAGCGCCTTTTCGCGGCGCCTGGCTATTCAACGCGCCCTTCTCGCGGCGCCTGGCTATTCAACGCTCCCTTCTCGCGGCGCCTAGCTATTCAACGCGCCCTTCTCGCGGCGCCAGGCTATCCAACGCGCCCTTCTCGCGGCGCCTAGCTATTCAACGCGCCCTTCTCGCGGCGCCAGGCTATCCAACGCGCCCTTCTCGCGGCGCCTAGCTATTCAACGCTCCCTTCTCGCGGCGCCTAGCTATTCAACGCGCCCTTCTCACGGCGCCTAGCTATTCAACGCGCCCTTCTCGCGGCGCCAGGCTGATTTCCGCGAGGTGACGCCGGCTACCCGCTAAACGCTCATGGCAAAAAAGGCATTGATGTATCGATGTTTTTAAACATCGACAATAAAACATCGATGTCCCAAAAACATCGCCTCTGCACCATCGATGGTTTTTTTATTCAAAAACATCGATGTAATGATGTTTACATTAGGTTTTAAATAATGAAAAATAATGAAAAAGAGTATATTATACCTACAAGACAAAAGTGTTACAAATTATACTTTTAACAAACTAGCCCCATTTCAAAAATAGTAAATAACCCTTCTCGCGGCGCCAGGCTATCCAACGCGCCCTTCTCGCGGCGCCTAGCTATTCAACGCGCCCTTCTCGCGGCGCCAGGCTATCCAACGCGCCCTTCTCGCGGCGCCTAGCTATTCAACGCTCCCTTCTCGCGGCGCCTAGCTATTCAACGCGCCCTTCTCACGGCGCCTAGCTATTCAACGCGCCCTTCTCGCGGCGCCAGGCTGATTTCCGCGAGGTGACGCCGGCTACCCGCTAAACGCTCATGGCAAAAAAGGCATTGATGTATCGATGTTTTTAAACATCGACAATAAAACATCGATGTCCCAAAAACATCGCCTCTGCACCATCGATGGTTTTTTTATTCAAAAACATCGATGTAATGATGTTTACATTAGGTTTTAAATAATGAAAAATAATGAAAAAGAGTATATTATACCTACAAGACAAAAGTGTTACAAATTATACTTTTAACAAACTAGCCCCATTTCAAAAATAGTAAATAATCAAAGTCAAAAGTTTTATTTTCTCCTCTAGCTTTGATGAGCTCTTCGGATGTGTTGATCTTTTATTTTGATTGGGATGGGATGTCTTGGTTGTTGAGGAGTGAGAGTAGTGATACGATTACGTCTGAGATGTCTCCTTTTGAGTCTTGTCGCAAAACCTGGTGGATCTGTTATTGCCGCGACGCATGGATTCGCGTTCCCTTCGGCCTTCTCCGCCAGTTTTGTGTGTAGTGATGGTCTCTAGAATTGTGGATAGTTGGAGGTCTTCCCGGAGCCCGTCGTTTCTCACGTACCACGGGGCACCTGTTATGGATGATCTTGTTTTGTTGTCGCTGAATCTGTTGTGTGGAAGTGTAGCAGGCTGTACCCCAGATCTCGCAGCCATAAGTCCATATAGGTCTTAGGAGAGCCGTGTAAAGGAGCTTCTTGTTCTCCAAGCTCAGCTTGGATCTCCAATTCAGCATTGGCCAGCATAGGAAGGTCCTCTTTTTCATAGCGTCTCTGACGTTCTTGATGTGGTACTTATTTTATTTATTTATTTATTTATTTATTTCCATTACAAGTACAAAACATAGATACATTCAATAGTACTTGGTGGGTAAATGTTTGACACTACCCACCAACATGAACAGGTTTATTGTATACATCGGGGCACCTACGGCGCCCCTACACGCGTCTTCCATTAATCACACATTAATCAACCTAGCAACCCCTCACCACTCATCAGACACCCCTCGTGTAGCACCTCGTTCGAACCCTCTCGCCCCGCTCTACCATTTCCAAACGTTTTTCAGAAAATCGACCGCTCCATTAAAACTTACATCCCCCTTTCAGTAGAAAATGACGTGATATTGAACTGATCGGAGCACCCCCTCATAACCCAGGACATAAAAATGAGAAACATAGACGTCTTTAACAACCTTCGCCGCTCCGGCTATTTATCGACATACATGTACTCGTAACAATGTTCTACGGCGAGGGCTTTATAACGGGGAACCTTCCCTTTTTCGAACAAACTTATGAATATTGTAATGCAATATACCTTTTTAAAGGTTAGCACTAACTTTATTAATCGTAAAGTACACTCAAAAATACTGCCCCGCTCACTCTCTTATTACATCGGTTGAGCCATTTATTTATGCTCAGCTCATTTCAATATCAATAAAAAAAATATGACCCGCTCCGACGGGGGTGGTAAAACTGAAACACCGTAATATAATATTGGCAAGGGAAAATGTCAGGCGTTATAAAGTGCAACCTGATTTTTTAATGGCGTCGTTTCGCCACCCGAAGTTGGTTTTTTATTGAGAAAGGCGGAATTACGACAATTTTTTTCGTAAAAAAGTTGAATGACCCGATCGAGTTGCGAGGGAAAAAAATCAAATTCTAATTTGTAGTTTAAAAATTAAAAAAAAAAAAAAGTTCTTGAGCTTCTGTGAGCTTTACGGATGTTTTAAGTTAATTATGGTTATTATGGACCACCAGGTTGAGTGGAGGGCTCAAAAGAAGACATCTCAGACACAATCAAATCACAATTCCGACCTCCCATTACAGCCAAAACATCCCTAACACCTACAAAGCTCACAAAGGCGAGAGGAGTTCAATAAAAACTTTAGACTATGACTTGAACTTCCTTTGGCCTTCACCATCAAATGTCTGTTGTATTGCAGGTATTCCTGCGAACCACATTGAAGTGACAGAAGGGGGGGGGGGGGATAAAATTACTAATAAGATCGTGTCTCATCCGTTCCACAATAATCCACAATTTTTTTAGCGAGCCGCAAAGGTCAGTACAGTCTACTCGCCTTATTCAGTTTCCCACCAGCTTGTCCTGCTGACCTCAGCTCGCCCCATTGTCGAGCCCATTTCTTTTTAGACTTGCTGTTTTCGACAGTTTTTTTTCTTCTTCTTGTTGTCAATGAAAGGACTTTGTTTTGGCGCCGTCTACGAATATCAAAATAGGAAACTTTTAATTATCTTAAACAATTTCCCCCCCCCCCCCCCACTCTCCTCCGTTTCAAAAACACGGCAGCGTCGAGAGACTCCCCGAAACAGCGAAATTATATCCAGAGGGCGACAAACGAGAAGATGCGAGGAGTTATATTTTAATTAAAAAGGCCACTGACGGAAGAGGAGGGATGAATTGTTTAATTAAATATTATATTATTCTATGCATCGCCAATGAAGGCTTAACTTCATTACGCATTTTGGTCAAAAATAAATATCTCCCGTCCCGAGAGACATAAACCCTTTTTCGTTTTCATCTCCATATTTAATACAGTCCAATTAAAATATCATTATATTTTTCTTTTCCTTTATTTTTTTTTCTTGGATTAAAAACAACTTATCAACGAGTCGAGTTATAATTGAATTTTTCTTCAGGATAAAAGGTTTTGAGAATAAAATCAATTAGAATGAAAACTAAACCCACAAAAAAAAAGTACAACTGCAAAATCGTTATATTGAGAAAAAAAAAAAAGTGCGGTAGACCTGCTGGTTCTAGTCATATCATTTAATAACGATTAATTTCACTTCATTTTTTCCTCCAAAACTGATTCAACTCCGTAAACGTAACAACGAACATTTCATTTCGTCAAATACAAACAAACACAATCACAACCACTTGAAGGAGCGATATTTTCGCCGTGACGTGACGGTCGGGAAAAAAGGAAACATCCTGTTAAACGCTCACTCAATTACATTCATTTTAAAATATGTAGGTTTTGAAAAATTTTCAAAACCAAATTTTTTTTCTATTTTTTTGTCCTTTTTTTCCGACCGTCACGTCACGGCGAAAAAATCGCTCCTTCGAGTGTCCTTAGGGAAACTAGGTGGTTTGTATTTGACGTTAAGATGAAATGTTCGTTGTGACGCTTCGAAGTTGAATAAGTGCAGAAGATGCCGTTTTTTGGAGGGAAAAGAGGCGGAAAATAATTTTAATTATTAATTATTAATCGTTATGAAATGACCTGACTGTGTAGGTCTACCGTCCCTTTTGTTTTAATTTTTTTTAAACCTCAAAATAAAAAGCCACAAACAAAATATTTGAAAACACAAGCAGGTGATTCCAAAAATAAAAAATACATTTTTCTTCATCGAACATATAAAATTAACATCTACTTTTTCGACGATTTAACAAACTCTTTTCATTCCTAATAAAAATTCTCATTGCGTAATCGGGTTTTGAGCCCCTCAGGTGAGTTATGCAACCTGTCACGACGGGCACGCTCTCAAAAACAAACTTCTTTATCTGCTGATGTTTTAAATTAAATTATTATTATTATTTTTTTACGTGGAAAAAAAAACCTCGAGTGGGTCGCGTAACCTCGATCGGCGATTTGTCGTCAACAATGAGAGAAAATACGAGAGGAGAAAAAAAATATTCTTGACGCCGTGGAGTTTAAATATTTGTGAAAATAATGAATATTGATGGATTTTTTGTTAACTTGTAATTCTCCGTTATGTATTATTAATGGGGGGCTCTCTTGAATAATCCATTCTTCGAAAAAACAACCTCCATTCGTCCTGTAAGCTTTCTGGGCGTTTGATGTGTCAGTTCAGGATTTTTTTTTCCACGGCAATTTATTTCCTCGTTATTGTCTTTGGCTCCTTGGGTTTTTTTGGCGTTTATAGTCACGTCGCGGGTCAAAGGTGTTGTGCGTTGTTGTGCACAATTTTTTTTTTTTTTTTTTCTCAACCGGTTCGATTTCATTCAACCAAAAGTTTCACTCTGTGTGGATGTGATTTCATTTGAAAAACGACACAAGTTGAAAATAGTTCAGGGACAGCCGGCAGATAAAAATGCAAATGTCTCCCCCCCCCCCCCCCCCCCCCGAATAATCTTTTTCTTTTTGAACAAATCGTTGCGTTCGGGAGGGTCGAAACGGAGACTTCGTTAAGAGAGAAAAAAAAAAAAACTCCAGCATGATAATAAGTGACCATAGAGACTACACTGAAAACAAGTGGAACGTGCCTTCCGCCTGATTGAAAAAGTTGCGGGACGCAAAAACCGCCCAAACTTTTAATAATATCGCCACTCACCCTAAGAGAAGTTTTTTTGTTCACCCTTTCTAGAGATATACACCGTTGGGGGGTGGTGAAACTCAACTCCTAAATTTCAAGATGTTAATAATGTAAAAAAAAAAAATTGAAAATAAAATTGGGAGAGTCGCTAATTAAATTACTTCGAAAATGATACCACAGTTGGCGCTGCATTTAAAACCGTGTCTGTAGGGAGTTGGAAATGAATTAGAGGGAGCCGAAACCGTTTTGAAGGAGCTGAAATCGGTTATGAGGTTGCTAAGGCCTTAGTTTGGTCGGCTCGGACCTCGTCGGGGACTGGGGTTTTTCAAGGGGAGCAGTCGCGGTTTTTCTAACGGAGCAATTAACGTTCGAATTCGATGAACACAATAAAATGGTTTTTTATTTTATTTTAATTTTATTAAGAAGAAGAAACCAGTTTTGAGAAAGCAGAAACCAGGTTTGAGAGGGAAGAAACTGGCGCGGGAGCATAAATCGAATTTTAAAGGAGCAGAACCCGGAGTCGAGGGAGAAATAACTAGCTTCAAAGAACAGAAACCAGTTTTTAAGGCAGCAGAATCTATTTGTCAGAGAGAGGAAACCGGTGAGCGAGCGAAAAACCGGTTTTGAAGGAAAAGAAGCCGGTGTCGAGATAGCAGAAAACGGTTGTTAGGGAGCTAACAGTGGTTTTGAGGGAGCAGATACCAAATATTGCGAGAATGAAGAAACCGGCGAGGGAGCAGAAACTGGTTTTCATGGAAGTAACACTTATTTTAAGGGAGTAGAAATCAGTTTTAAGAGGGAAGCAACTAGCGAAGAAGCGAAAACCGGTTTTGAAGGAACATAAGGTCACGTGACTGGGCGAAATTATAACGGCTCCGTGAGCTGGATACGTTGCAGCTCAAGCTGGTTTTTCCACAGGGACGAAGGTATGGAACGGGCACGAAGAACTGGAGGAACAGTTTCGCAGCAGTCTTGCCAAAACTTTGTAGGGGAAAAGGGATATTATTCGGTAGCACTCCTGAAATAAATCAAAACAATGATTGCTCTAAGATATAATCGTAAGGCTTTTTTAACACTTTGCTGGAAATAATAGAAAAGAAAAAGAAAAGGAAATTGTCTATGAGGGAAATTTTACTGGCAACAACAAGCGCGCTCCTTACAAGCCTGTTGCTCAAACTGTTCTCGTCCTTCCTTTCCCTCAAAAAGAGTGTTGTTTTGATGGAGTTGTAATAATTTTCTAGTCAATGAATTTTGTATTTTGTCTCAAGAACATTACCTGTGGCACTCACCCCTTGGAAGACAAATTGGAAATAAAGCGCTTGGGACGTGGAAAGTGAGTCAGATATCATGTCCATTGACGTGTTATTTTTCTTCAAAAAGAAGACTTCTAGCTGAAGGTTCCTAGTCAGCAGACCTACTACGCTTATAAATATTATTTGGGTGTGATTTAACAAGATACGTTATACGGCAGTACGTATTAAGTTTTGCTGTTGAACACCCTCTTGATTGTAGCACGAGCCGCCACTGATTTCTTCCAATAGGTAAATCGTAAATTATAATCGTTCCTCTGCGTCCACTCGAGTGCCTCAAGCAAAAACCCTCAACTGTAAATACAGTAGCTTTTACGTTTAAATCTCCGGATGACGGGTTTTAGCGGACTGCCCCAAGGGGAAGAAAAACTCGGTTATTTATCTTCCTCCCAAAAAAAAAGAGGAGATGAGCAAAATCGTTTGAGAGGCCCCCGAGGTATAAAGTTATAGAACTAGATATAGGAGGGATTTTTTTTTTTTTTTTCAATCTCTTCAGTCCTCTTCACCGTGAGAGTCAAATCCAAATACTTCCTCTCTTCACACAAGCCCCACTTCCCCACCTTGGATCCTCCACAATACCCCCTCCCCTCACACCCCTTACAGTATGCAGTTTTTTCCGAGTTCCCCTCGCAGTTTCTAGTCGATTTTCGATTCTTTTTCTCCGCTCCGGCCTTTTTTTTTCAGTCCCCCTTGTATCTTGTTATATTGACTTTGCCTGGTAATATTGCATCGGTGAAGGGGTTTTTTTTTTTTTTCGGACAGCCGAGGCCAATATTGTTCGCTTCCACGCCCTCGCAGTGTTCTCAGAGTGTTCAAGTGCTCTCGGGGATTTATACATTTTTCAATATTATAGGGGAGGTGGTGGAAGTTGTAAATCCGAGGGATTCTTGCGACAGTGTGTGTGAGACGGATGATTGTGGATTGTCCATCTCGGGTGAATATTAAGTTGACTGGAAAGAGACGTGGTTGAGTGTGGTGCCTACGGCGCATTTTGAGCAGTGACAAACCTGACAAGTGGTCAATAGGGCTCGAACGAATTCTGAGAAGCAATGGAAGTACCATCAGGGCAGGTTTGTCTCTTCAGGTGCATTATGAGTAGACCTGATCAACCGATCACGCGAAATATGGGGTGCTTGCGCGGAACTTGGGTGCTCTCAGGCCTTTCAAATCCGCAACGTCCGAAGAACAGCCTCTGGATTATTCCAATTTCAGAATCTTTGTCCTTGGTGAGGCCCTCTTTTTGAATTCTTCTCCACCAAATTGGGCCAGATGGAACCTAAAGTCACGGACCTTGGCTTCTGGCCGCTGAGCCCGACTTGCTCTATGAATCGCTGATGCTCAATGAACTCGAAATCAGCAAAAACGGCGTCGGCTTGGAAGAAATCGGAAATGTTGGCGAAAACATACTGGTAACTACTGAATCTGAACCAGAGTTCACAAACGGGAACCTTCGAGGTATCATCCATCTACGGCACTGGCTGCTTGGGGGAAAATCTAGAGATCCAGAAAAATATTCAGGATTCAGAGATCCTGAGAACCAGAAATCCAGGGATCCCACGGCACAAACATGCGTGAAGCTCCTTTCACTGGCGGAGTTGAACCCAGTCTGTACTAGGTAGGGACCTACCTAATTTGATCATGTGTGAAATTTCTTCTTTTGAGTCTTGCCGCCAAACCTGATGGATCAGCAATTGCTGCGACGCATGTATTTCCTTCGGCCTTCTCCACCACGTCGTTTCTTACGTACCACGGGGCACCTGTGATGGATCAGGTATCGACTTGAGGATGAGGTATGGTCGAATTTTCAGGAGAAGTCCACGTTTCAAACGCTATCAAATACCGACTGTACATCCAGAAAGGCAGCTGCAGTGAACTTCCTTCATTTGTAGCCATCCTGTTGGCCGCTGAGTTGTCGAATGGTCGCTTCAAACCCCAAATTGATGGTCTGGAATAACTGATGACACCTGAAGAGCACTTTGAAACCTTCGAGGAAACTATTCTTATACAGCTTCCCCAACAGAGGTAGCAAGCTGATTGGTCAGTAGCTTACCGGGGGCATCTGAGCAGACTTGTCAATGGATCAAAGTACTGTCAATGCGGGTTCGTCTCCTCAGGAGCATTCTGAGGCAACTAGAGAAGCAATCAAAGTACCGTCAGAGCGAGTTTGTTTCCTCAGGTCCATTATGAGTCAATCAGAGAAGCAACCAAAGCACCGTCAGAGCGAATTCTTCTCCTCAGGTCCATTCTGAATCAAACTGAGAAGCGATTAATGTACCCTCAGTGCAAGTTCGTCTCCTTGGGTGCATTCTGAGACAACCTGGAAACCAATCTAAGTACCACGAGTCTGGGTTTCTCTTCTTCGGTGCATTCTGGGTCGATCTAAGAACAGTAATAATGAGGTTTTGGAACCAATTGGCCCAAAATGCTTCGTTTCAAAGTTCTTTAAACGTAAAATGGATTTACCAGTCCCAATACGGCCAAGTTGAGCTATAAAACAATAAACCCGTTATCCAAATTAGCAACTTTTTCATTCCTCCAAAACCTGCGGATTTCCCCGTAAACGAACATCCTGTCACACGCCCTAAAACACCTTCCGTTCAAGCTCGATGAAGGAAATCGATTCTCATCGATCCCCGCCGCCGTGAAAAACACCATTTTATGAGCTCTCCCGCCTCATCAGAAACTTTCAAAACTCCCCACCTTTTCAATATCCTACAAATCAAAAACTTTTTGTCCCAATAGAGAAATTTTAATAGGAAACGTCACTCAAAACTACGAGTCCGACCCTCCCTTCGCGTCAGACGCGTTTTAATGAGCGTTTTGCAACAAAAGGAGGCTTTTGAGGGGTAGCCGATCCCACCTGAAGTAAATCACGGGGTTTTTTTCAATGTTAATAAATCCCGACGGGTTTCGACATTCAACCCGCACAATAATTCATTTGAAAATTGTCTTGTGCAAGTCAGTGCGTCCGAAAGCGCGGTTGGTGGTGTCCGGGCAATAAAAACGCGAAACACTTGCGGTTGAAAAGTTTTATAACGTCAATAATACAACAATTTGAATTTTTACGGATGAAGAATTGCTTTTCACCGGACCCGCCTGAAATCGCCGAATCGCTTTAGAGCTAGCGAAATAATAAAAATTAGAGCTTTCAGTTTATTTTCTCGAACTTTTTTTTTTTTCGAATAAGTCCACATCCCACGCCAACGACCACTTAATATTATTATATTGTCTCGCAATCAACTGTTGGATTCACTTGAAAGGAAACACAGCTGAGGAGCTTTAAAAGTTTCGTTGGGAAGACTGAACCAAATTTTTTATGAGTCACATTAAAGAGTGTTTATTATAAAATAAAACTCGCCCATTATGTAAATATTGAATTGTTAAGTTGAGCTTCGCTTCATCACTTTGCAGCGTTTTTGCTTGTTGTGTACAATTTAGTGTCTTGGAGAAACTGATCCAAAAATAAACATCAGGTCAAGCGGAAGTTTCACGTTTTCGCCACCTTTGCCTGATTGCGTCATCTTACGTGAGATATTCATACGAAATACAATAAAAATAATTAGGCCCCGAAGAAACAAGTCGTAAAAGTGCAGAACCCCGCGAAACAAACTTATTATAATTTGTAACTTGAAGGTACTTAGGAAGATTTATCGAAACCCCATGTCCGGGTTCCGTGTGGGCAGTTAAAATATCAAAATGAGAATATTCATGAACGGAGGGGCATAAAACATAGTGATTTACTTGAGCGATTTCTCAGTGTTTTCTCCTCACTGAGGTCCTTTTTGATTAGCGCGATATATCACGAGGCGAAGGGCATTAATATTTAAACGGAATGAGTTTGGAGCAGTTTGGGCCCGTGAAATCAGCCAGTCATGCGATGCGTTGTGAAGTGCAAAATTTCATCGGGCAATTGATTTTAAATTTTTTGGTTAAGGGAAAAGTAGTGGGTCGGCACTTCGTGCCGATTGGGTGTTTTTTTTTTCGAAGTCCCTCGAGGAACCCGGTTTCGGTATAAGCGTCATCAAAAAGTTATTCCTAATTTGATGAGGAAAAACGAGGGCGGTGCGGAGTGCCGCCCGAAGGGTGCCTGTAATTGAGGGATGTCTGCGGATTTATTTGTTAAAAACTAAAAAACTGGGGTGTGGTTTTATGAAACCACGGTAAAAGTGAATTTTTTTTCCCACTAGTCTCTCCGGCTCGCTTCGCTCGCTCCCCTAGTGGGGTACGTAGCATCGAAGGACACGTTTTTTATGTCTAGTCCCCCCCCCCCCCATTTCCTTCTCATTCACCTACCCTTGTATCTCTACCCACGGCTTCATTTTGGCGTTTTCTCAAATTGATTTCTAACGTGGCAACTGATAACAACAAAACAAGCGGCATTGTTTACTGCATCCATTAATAACATCAATAAATATAAAATGGGGAATCGGTTGTAAGCGAAAATCAACGGTAGCGTGACGGGACAAGAAACGACACACAGACCAAAAAATTTGGGACGATGTAATAAAAGTTTCACTTAAAAAACTCTTAGGTATCAATTGAATTATTAGCCTTACAGGTGCCACTGGGAAAACGCTGCAAATTTTACACAAGGGTTTATTATTCTTTTATATACGTTACTTGTGCAGAAATTTAATTCTGTCAACGAAAAAAAAATTTAAAAAATTGGATTTTTATATTTTAAAAAAAATTTGTTTTTTAGATTTTTTTGTTTCAAACATTTTTTTTCTTTAAAAATTCTTTATTTTTTACTCGAAAATATTTAACCTCCTGGGATCCTTCAAAAATCCCATTTTTAGCCCCATGAAAGCCCTGTAGATCGCCACAGTGAAATCGGATCGTTCCTTGACCCCCGAAAATGGATTCTACGTCCAAAAATACTTCGAAAACGACACCTAACTCGATCCCATAGCTAAAAGCCTTAAAAAAAAAACCTCCCAAAGCCCCATTTTAGCCCCATAGCGCCCCACGGGTTTGGGCGATTGGGCTGAAAACCTTGCGGGCACAACTAGATGGTAAACCGAGTATTTTGTAAAAATTTCAGATTAAAAAAAAAAATTCCTACTGCGCAAAACGGCCCAGACGGCGGATGGACATTTCGGATTTTGAATGTAGACCTCTTGAAACGGATAATGTCAAATTGGGCGGAGGAAATGTCGGCCCATAGTCCAGGGATTCGCGGTTCAGACCTTTTTCGAAAAGGTAAACTCGGCCCCGCTCTAAAGCAATTAAGATAACGAGGGGGTCAGAAGGGAAAAGTCGGCCCAGCGTCAGTTAGTTCGTGAACGATAATTATGAGGCCGATCGGAGTCGTCGACCCCCGTCGCGAAAACATAGTGTATTATTCCAAGAATAATAAACCAAAACCGGGACGCTTCAGCGGTCTCAACACTCTTGAAAATTCCCGCGTTCTTTCCCGGCGTTTCACTTCTTTTTTTTTTTTTGGAAACCGTTAGACAAAAAATCGTGAAAAACGGACACCCCCCCGGGGGGGTGGGACTGTCCATGTGGTGACCAACCCCCGAGTTTTAGCTCCGCCCCACAACCCCTCCGACGGCGCCCTCTGGATTTCCATTTCCACGGGGCTAATTCGCGTTCCACATTCGTTTCAAGTTGGTCACATCCCGCTCCGGACATGCGACCTTTGGCCCGACCCGGCAATTCGGCCAAAACTGGCGAAGTATGGAAAAAAAACGCTGCAAATTTTACACACGGTTTATTATTCTTTGTTATACTGGACAATGTGCAAAAATTAATTGTGTGTCAATAAAAAATATTTCTGAAAGTTAAAAAAAAAAAAAAAAACGCTGCAAATTTTACACAAGGGTTTATTATTCTTTGATATAGGTTACTTGTACAGAAATTTAATTCTGTCAACGAAAAAATTTTTTTTGGATTTTTATATTTCAAAAAAATTTTTTGAGGATTTTTTTTCAAAAATGTTTTTTTTTTTTTCAAAAATTCTTTATTTTTTACTCGAAAAATATTTAACCTCCTGGGATTCTTCAAAAATCCCATTTTTAGCCCCTCGAAGCCCTATAGATCGCCACAGTGATATCTAATCGTTCCGGGGACCCCCATAAATGGATTATACGTCCAATAATACTTCAAAAACGACACCTAACTCGATCCCATAGCTAAAAGCCTTCAAAAAACCCGCCCGTAGCCCCATTTTAGCCCCATAGTAGCCCACGGGTTTGGGCGATCGGACTGAAAACCTTGCGGGCACAACTAGATGGTAAACCAAGTATTTTGTCAAAATTTCAGATTTTTAGCAAAATTCCTACTGCCCAAAACGGCCCGGATGGCGTACGGCGGAAGGACATTTCGGATTTAGAATCTAGACCTCTTGAAACGGATAATGTCAAATTTGGAGGCCGCGAAAACATAATTGTATTATTCCAAGAATAATAAACCAAAATTTAAGAATACACAAATAAGTCTCTATATATACTATATTATAAATCTAAGCTGTAAAACATGAAATTTCCCGAATGTCTATAAAAATGCCATAATCACGCCTTGTTTCAAGGCTGGTGATCCTAAATCATGAAATTTTGTGTCTTGTAGAATGACTCGTTAACTCTGAACGCCGGAGAAAAAGTATCAAAAATTAATACTTTATTTATAACTTAAATTATTTAATACTTGATTAAATTTTAATAGTAGTTTTCAAGGACCAAAGCTTTTGACACTGTACCGCGCGCGCACAAACTTCATTCAGACTTTAGTATCGCTGAATTTTCACCCGAATTTCATAAGATGGGTGAAGAGTTACCTGTCGAATCGTGAACAAAATGTTAAAATTGGCAATAAATTGGAACATACACGAGGAAGTGATTTGAGGACATAATGAGACGAAATTCATCGAAAGCAGCAAGAAATATCACTGAGCTGAATAAATTTTTGAAAATGCAGAGCCTAAAACGTAATTAAAGTGAAATCCACTTTATGGCGTACTCTTGGCATCATCCATTCCAAATGTAGGGAATATAATTTGTAACAATCGTAAGGATTGTGGATCTGTAGAACAAGTAAGACAAACCAAGTACCATGGAGTTATTACCAGTGTCTTAACAACAAAGGTTAGGAAACTAATCCCACTTGTAGGGCAAATTTCATGGGCATAAAATTAAAAAGGCAATTTTACATTAGTTCAGTCCCTACTTATTCATGATTTGCCGGTGTGGGGTTCAGCTTATAAAAACCAAGATTTAACAAAGTCACACAAATCAAACATTCAACCAAAAACACTAATCAAAACTTGATTGAAAAAGAAAATAACCTTTTGTACGGATTTTTCGAGAATTCAAGGTTAAGACATTTCCAATCTACTCGTAATTGAGAAAACTGCTGATCGACACAAATAAAAAAAGATATGTAATAAAATTTAATGTTAATTAACATTAAATTTTATTACATATCTTTTTTATCATCTTAAGATGATGTTGGCGGAGTGCTGATAAAGTTATGTTGAAAGCATTAAAATTGAAAATTCAGCAACTCAGAGACTGTACTTTCATAAAGAAGTAATATTGTACAACTAACTTACACATGGATTAGTAAAAAAGGAGAAATTTCGTTTGAATTTATTTAAAAAAATTAATCAAGGATAACTACGACTTTGGCTTGGTTAATGTTATAATATAACAATATATTGTTATAATGCTTACAACATATTATGTTGTAAGCATTATTTTGTACTTACTTACTTTTTACTTTGATTGCTTTACTCAAAGACATTATGATAACTTTACTTGGTACAGTATGCGTACAAGACAGAATTTTGTAAAAAGTTCCAAGAATGTATGAAAATCACATTGTTTACTCAATAATTGAGTAATACTTACTCAATTATTGTAAATTAGAAAACGCCCAAGTTTCCAGCTCCAGATTTTGGTTTATTATTCTTGGAATAATACACCTATGTTTTCGCGACGCGGGTCGACGACTCCGATCGGGCTCAAAATTTGACATTATCCGTTTCAAGAGGTCTACATTCTAAATCGGAAATGTCCGTCCGCCGTCCGCCGTCCGCCGTCCAGGCCGTTTTGGGCAGTAGGCAATTTTTAAAAAATCTGAAATTTCGACAAAATACTTCGTTTACCATCTAGTTGTGCCCGCAAGGTTTTCAGTCCGATCGCCCAAACCCGTGGGGCGCTATGGGGCTATAATGGGGCTACGGGAGGGGTTTTTTGAAGGCTTTTAGCTATGGGATCGAGTTAGGTGTCGTTTTCGAAGTATTTTTGGACGTAGAATCCATTTTTTGGGGTCCCGGAACGATCCGATTTCACTGGGGCGATCTTTAGGGCATTCGTGGGGCTAAAAATGGGATTTTTGAAGGAACCCAGGATGTTAAATATTTTTCGAGTAAAAAATACGGAATTTTGGAAAAAACACATTTTTGAACAAAAAAAATCCAAAAAAAAAATTTTTTTTCGGGATAAAAATCCAAAAAAAAATTTTTTTAATTTTTTCATTGACAGAATTCAATTTCTGCACAAGTAACGTATATCAAAGAATAATAAACCCTTGCGTAAAATTTGCAGCGTTTTTCTTATTGTAGTTAGTATTTTCGGACTAATATTTTGTAATTTATAATTTTGTCCGAATAAATGTTTTTCTTAATTACGAAGGACCTCAAACTACACGCACCCTCAACCCGAAAGGCCGTTTTTCGTCATTAAACATTTTAAGAAAACTCTAACCTCTCTCGAACCCCCAAAACAAGATAATATCTTATGTATTATATTATAATACATTTTCTGAAGGTTTTTTCAAGTACGAGCCTCGTTTTGTTTTTTTGAGAACTGCGTGCGTAGGTACCTAATATAAAAATCTGAAGATTGTCCTGTTAGTCGACGTTGTGACGCCAAAATGTCCACTTTAACTGGTAAGTGAATTTTTCCACAATCCTATCAAAATTGGGAAAACCCGGTGAGGCAGAAGGAACAAAACCAGAAGGGATGAAGGCAACCTCGTGAAGTCTCCTAGCCAGCAGGTATAAGAACAGGAGCTGATTTTGCGAGGGTCATCGCAATAAAAAAAAGAAGTATAATGATATTACGCAGGGTACACAAAAAAAAAAAAAAAAAAAAAAAGCTTCAAAAATGAATTTGACACACTATTCAGATTGAAGAGTACTCCAACGAGATGCGAAACAAACGTAAAATGAGTTTGGTCACAGGTTAAATCGCTTCCACAGATCTGCCATACAAGAAAAGAACCGACAATGTCAAGCGGTACAAGGAAAGAACCGTCAGATTTGACCCCCAGTGGCGAGATGGCTTGCGAAGTGGCCGTTTCGCTAGTAAATAGGCTGTTCCCATGAAATTTTTGCATTTCTTCCCGTAGATCTACGAGGATGAGCCGCAGGATCATGAACCACAGAAAAATTATTGTACGGCGTAGAATAATTATTCTGTGGTTCATGATCCTTCGGCTCATCCTCGTGTTCAGTGAATACTCGTTTAATTTCAATTTTCCTCAAATTTTGTGATCCTACGGGTCGCCTCAAGAATATTTTCAACTCATGTTGGTAAACATCATCTACATCATGAACACAGAAACCTTTATAATAATAAGAATTAGTGATTTAGATTACTCAGCATGGCCTTGGAGTGAGGTGACTCAGACATTGTTGGTTCTGCAGACATGTTTCAGATGACAGTGACGGAATTACTCGCGTGAATTTTCTTCATCAGCTAGCTAACTAATAATAGTTATTAGCTACCCTTAATCTAATAATTAGAATAAGGCAGTTTCAATATATAGGAGGTCAAGATGAGAGGGGGATGAATGATACAAGTTTGCTCATTCTCTGCATACGAACATTTTGGAAGAAGAGAAAAATCACTATCTAAATTAAGTTTTGAAGTTGTAAACGAGTTTTTCTCAGTTTCAAAATTGTATGGCGTTGATGGTTTTTTTCTCTGTACCCTTCATATTATTCTACGAAATGGAGGCGCAGAGAAATGCAAACATAGACGAAATACAGACAGAGAAGGAATCTAATGAGCCGAACCATAGTGGAAAACGACTCTTAAGATGCTGAGTTTCAGAGCCAGCAGGTATACAACCAGGAGCTGAATGAGCCAGTGCAATTAAAAAAAGGATACTCTACAGCATTGGAGAAGCAGAGAAAGATGCAGTGCATAATATGTGCTGTCATATTATGACGAAAGAAGCGACACAGAGAAGGAACGAAGCAAGAAGAGCTTTGAAAAAACAGATGACCGAAGCTGAAAACAAGCCAGCGAAGCCGTGGGCTTGCAATAAACCGCTCTTATCTCATTGAAATTACCAGGTAAGACATGTACAATGATTTAGGAAATAATATAGTTCTACGTAAAAACGCTGCAAATTTTACACAAGGGTTTATTATTCTTTGATATACGTTACTTGTGCAGAAATTTAATTCTGTCAATGAAAAAATTTAAAAAAATTTTTTTTTTGATTTTTTATCTCGAAAATTTTTTTTTTTTGGATTTTCTTGTTCAAAAATGTGTTTTTTCAAAAATTCTGTATTTTTTACTCGAAAAATATTTAACATCCTGGGATCCATCAAAATTCCCATTTTTAGCCCCATGAAAGCCCTATAGATCGCCACAGTGAAATCGGATCGTTCTGGGACCCCAAAAAATGGATTCTACGTTCAAAAATACTTCGAAAACGACACCTAACTCGATCCCATAGCTAAAAGCCTTCAAAAACCCCTCCCGTAGCCCCATTATAGCCCCATAGCGCCCCACGGGTTTGGGCGATCGGACTGAAAACCTTGCGGGCACAACTAGATGGTAAACCAAGTATTTTGTCAAAATTTCAGATTTTTAAAAAAATTCCTACTGCCCAAAACGGCCTGGACGGCGGACGGCGATTTCAGATTTAGAATGTAGACCTCTTGAAACTGATAATGTCAAATTTTGAGCCCGATCGGAGTCGTCGACCCCCGTCGCGAAAACATAGGTGTATTATTCCAAGAATAATAAACCAAAAAAAGAAAAAAGAAAAAAAAAAACGGCCGTATTGAGCCTAAATACAGAGGAACGTAGAGTGCGTTTTCCATTGGAAGATAAATGAAAAACTCCTATTTTAAAGCTTATTTGATTATTTTCTGTGGACGTAACAGCCGGTTTATGGTTGGTTAACGCCCACAGGTAAGCTAAACTGCTAAACTTTCAATTTGGGCATTATTTAACAGAATAATGGCCACTTTTACCACACGCCGTAGGCACTCGTGAAACGGCGCAGGACGAAGTTCGGTGTGACGCATGATCAGCAGACTTTTTTTTCTTTTTTTCTTACGCCAGATCGGCTTGGACTTCAGCCATGCGATCTCTAACATGCGCTGTTTGTCTAATTTAAATCGCAGCCCCTAGTTCGGGGTTTTTGGGGTAGGGTGAAATTATAATTGGGTTCTATGGCGAATAAGTCTCTGTAAAAGCGTATACAGCATTAAAATATAGCAACCCGGGGTTGTCTTCAAGAGCGCGAACTTATCTGGATTAGGCTTCAAATGACTGTAAAGGCATAGGTTAAAATTTTATGGGTTTGCGGTTGGGCCCCGTAACGGAGAAATATCTCCTCGAACTTGGCATCTTAGCGAATTGATTTTTCCTTTCGTTTGAACTTGGAAAAAAGCTAAGAACAAGGGAGTTTTGCGGTGTTGCCGAGTTACCGAGAGTTTAGCGTTAACGTTCAGTTTAAACGCCCGAAGGAAAGGAAAATGTTGACTTTTGTAAGGTGGTTGCGGCGAGATGGTGGGAATCCATCTTAGACGGTTCTCGACATTAGTATAAAAGACGATTTTCGACGTTACGGTACGATATAAAGTACAAGTATCGTACTGATGATGGTTTAACACTCCGAAACTGGTCTACACGAGGACACTAGACGCCCAAAACAGCTCGGACAGCGGACGGACATTTCATTTTTGAAAGCTAAGTGCTATGAAACGTGTAATGAAAAAAATTTTGAATGATAAACGGAAAAATCACGAAAACCCATTTTATAATGACATCTTGTACTGAACTGCAGCGGATCGCATCCGATGCCAATTTTTCTACAAACATCAATTTTTTTGGCTTTCAACTTTATTTTCCCATTTCGAACGCTTGTAAATGCGGGCTTTCCCGGTTCTTGGTTCAAATGTCTTCTGCCTCTGAAGCACTGCCTCAGTAGTTTAATCTGTGCTCTGAAGTGTGTAAGGGCCACGTTTACCAACAGTTTAGCGTTAAAAAGCCCGAAGGAGCGCCGTTTTGAGCCCTGTGAGACCCGAATTCGAAAAAACGACAGCCCACTCAAAGACATTTCTGCAACGGCCGCCCGATTTTTCCCTAATTGAGAATCTTTTAAAATCGTCGGAAGTAGTCACTTTTCTTTTTCCCCCTTGATACTCGTCCCTTTTTTCTCCCTGAGGGGGAGAAGTGAGTTGTAGAGCTAATCTTCCCCAAATTCACCCCCTCGCAGAGGCAAACCGGCAAAATCTGTTCCCTCCTGACCCCCTTTTTCAACCCTCGGCATTCCACCCCCGAACACTACTGGGACAAAAGGGTTTTCCCCTCAGTCATTATGTATTGATTTTCGCAATTGTCCAAAAAACAACCGACTACACCTGATTTGCGCCTTTAACCAAAAACAGAGTCGTCAAAAGGAGAAAAATCCCAAACCCTACGAAGACCCTCAGGGCACAAATTGTACGGGAGTGTCCAGCGGGTGGTCAAGCGGTCAACCTTCAGCGACTTTAACGTCAGGGACTTCGCACTGCTGCTGACCTCAGTCAAATTTTCACGTAACTCACCAACGTTATTACCCCATTGTAACCAACATTTTCGGCACATTGTAGAGTATTTTCGGACAGCCTATTTCGGCCTCCTCACACTTGACAACGCTTTAAAAACGGCCTAACTTCCAATTACATAATGGTTTATATAAAACGCTTGAGACAACTTGAAATAACTCTGGTAGGATAAATTAGTCCGGAATTAGTGAAAGAGAAGTTAGGTAATCACGAAATGTGCAAAAAATTGAACCGTTAAAAATAGAACTATTTTATCATAACACTGTTACGCCTCTTATTAAAAAATAACAAACCAAAACTGATGTACGGATATTTTTTCATAATTTCAAATGACGAAAAAAAAGAAAGAGAAAAATCGCACTATAACGAAAACTTACTGACCGTTCTATGTCAGTTTAACAATGAAAGTTGAAATGAATTTTCCTTTTAAATTTTCAGTAAGATGAGCGAAAACGACGTTTTTGAAGCCACTAACGCTTGTAACGCCTCAATGAAAAACCGTAGCAACGGTGTGTAAAAATGTCTCTTACCCCTCTAAATAATAAAATTTGATTTTTATAACATTTAATATCGTTATAATATTTAATATCGTTAAAATTATGGCTTTTCGAATTGTTTTTAATATATTTATTTTTAACTTCAAGCGGGTCTAGCGACGTACGTGAATCACATCAATGTGCGGTCTCCTGTCCCAGAAATGTCTCCTCTATAGTTTAAAAATTTGAATTGACTATCGTTCGAATTATGAAAAATCTAAAACGCTTAAAAACGAAAAATTTCGTTTTTTTACATAAATATACATTTTTTAAATAGGTACTTCGAGCGGCTTGAGCGACACGATTTGAGATAGCATTAACCTGCAATAATTGCCGTGGTACATAAATGTATTTTTTAACGTTTACAAATGCGTAGTGAATTTTCAAATTTGTTCAAATTATTAAATGCGTAAAAAACAGTATTTTTTCTTCTTTTCCTTCTTTTTTTTTACTTCAACCGACTCTTGCCATGTAATAAATAATCGCAGTAACTCGCTGTTGGTCCCCCGTGACACATAAAAGCACCCACTAACATTTTAAAACTACATTTAATTTTTTTTAATTTTATTCCGAACGAGGAAAACGCGGGCTACTACAGTTTTTTTACTTCAAACGGTCCTACTGACAAAATTTAAGATCGTATAAATCTTCGGTTGATACCGTGTCACGCTATTGTGTCTCCTACCTACTGATTTTAAGAAGTTTCGATCGAATTTTATTTCATTCAAACAGCTCTAGCATTAGAAATCGGTGTTTGTCAAACTTCAAACGCGTCCAACTCCACAAAGAATAATAATTATTGCTACAATAATTGTAGCGATGATTGCAAAACTCTTGTCAACCGCAAAGCCAGCTTTAATTTTTTAACTAGCATTCATTTCTTTTGAAATGAGAAAAAATCCTTGCAATGTTTTTTTTAACTTAGTTAAACTTGAAACGCTTCTAACTTCATAACAAAAAAAAACGAGCGATTTGCGGTTGGTTGCGTTCGATTCAGCTCACCATAAACCTCCGAATCGGACACAGGATCTCGAAATAAAAATTCAAATGGCCGGATGATAAAATTTAAATTTCCGGATTTTCGACCTCTCGCGTTGAAAAAAATGGTTAAATCCCGAAGTTGGTTCATTAATCCTAATGGTAATGGCAGCTTTTTATTTTTATTTTATTTGTCTACACTGCTGCGGCGACTTCCCGGTTGAGTGGGTTTTATGGGTTTTTCATCGTTTCAACGTACCATCTCGACGGTTGGCAGAACTCAGCGCCGGCGGGACAGCGACGGTCAGACGGGTAACATTTTTTTTTTCGCAAAAAAATGAATAAATAAATTTTTTTTTAAATTCTCTGAAATTTCGTTTTTGAACGAAAAATTACCGTTTTGAACTATAGTAACGAAAATACGGCCGAGATTATAACCCGTCGAGCCGTTTTTCCTATAAAAAGAAATAACGCCACGTTCTAAGGATATTGCAACATTGCGACAACGGGGGGGCCAACGGACGGGAGACCCGAAAAACGCTGAGTGTTTACGAGGCGGGAAAAAAATTCCTACTAACACCTGCGCCTATGAAAGAGATTTTTTTTTTTTTTTTTTTTTTTTTAGAAAAGCGAAAAAATAAATTCATCAAAAAATAAATGTCGAAAATGGCCCATTTCACGATGCACCTAAATTTTCAGTTTATTGAGCCCACGAACGACAACCTAAATTAATATCAACCGAATCCATAAAAAAAAAACTTTTCATGATTTCGTTCTAAAACATTTGTTTCAAAATTTACTGCGCGTCATTTTAAATGCCAATAAATATTTCATTATAAATTGGAAACTTAAAGCGCTCGATTTTTTGTTTTGGGACAATAAAAACGGGTTGTTAAATATTTTATATAAATTAAAAGCGAATATTAATGTCTGAATGTATAAATTTCTGTCGTAATTTATAATAAGCTTAGTTTTGAGCGTACAGCCAAAATGCCTCGTTAGAAGGTATTTTCAGAATCTTTTATTTTTTATTAGTCTATTTTAATTTTTATCATTTCTCGTTTAATCGCCGGAGGAAAATTGTGCAAATAAAACGCGGTAGTAAATTATCAATTTGACTGCTTTTCGAGTGACGCAACGGTTGGTTTTTTGTTTTTGTTGAGTAATTTGACGGCGAATCGGGGAAGATTGTTTTTTTATATTCTTCGAGAGACTTCAAAAAGGGGGATATTCGGGAAGGTTGTGGGTTGAGAGGATTGTTGTCACTTAGCAACGGGCGTCAGGGAACAGCCGGCGGGAGTTTCGGGCTGGTGGGGTTTGAGCGTGGAGTAATTTTAAAGTATTTTTTTATGGAGGCAAAATATTTAAAAAAAAAATGATGAGGATTTAGATTTATAAATTGTTATTTTATGAAATTAAATTGAGAGCTCACCCTTTCTTCCTCGCGGATCATTTCGGCAATTCCGGGCTTGATTTCCAAGTCTTCGGGTTGTCCCGGCGTCTGTTGAGCTGGAGGCGGCGGAGGCGGAGGTCCCAAAGGCAGAGGCAACATCGGGTTCGGCGTGTTCTGCGGCGTCGGCGGCGCAGAAAGCGGGAGAGACGACGGCGGCGACGTCGTCACCAATTCCAACGCCCGACCTTCGAGGGACTCGCTCACCGACGAACCTTCGGGGCTGTTGGGGTCGACGGACGTCCGCCGACGTTTTTTCCTCGACAGGCTCACGTCCTCAAGCCCTTTGCCGAGGTCGTGTTCGCCGTTGACGTCGGCGAGTCCGCGGATTTTGAGGCTTTCGGCGACTTTCAACAGAGGGCCGATTTGTTCCTGGCTGACGTTGATCTCCCCCTTGTACATGAACTCGACGACGGCTTTGAGCTCGGGCCATTTGATGTCCTTCAAAATCACTATCGGGTGTTGACAGGGGTTGTCGAAAAACAAACTTTGAAAATACGGGCTGCACGCTGACAACACCATTTTGTGGGCTTTGACGCTGTGCCCGTCGCAGGCCAGCGTGACGTCGACGAAGCTCTCGCTCTGCAGAAGTTGGTCGAACACGTTGGTCAAATTGCTCTGATAATTATTCCATCGGAGGCAAAACTGCTGAGGCGAGGCAGGCGGCCCCCCTCCGGAACCCGGGTGCATTTTGAACACACGAGGATTTTTCCCAAAAAGAAAATCCTTCGGCAGAAAAAAAACACGCGAAAAAAATTCCGGACTTTAAACTAAAAAAAACGAAAAAACTTCCGCGACTTTTAATTTTGTATTTTTCAACAAAATTTTTTTTAGCGGCAAAAAACGCAATTCCCGGGTGATCGAATACGAGCTTAGGTCTCAACGGCACCGAGTCCCGCACTCGAATGAAATCGCTAGACACTCCCCTTACCCCCACCAGGCGGCGCGGCCCTCCTAAAACTCCCACCCCCTCTCAGGACCGCCCCCCGAGCTCCCCCCTCCACCACCCTGCAGCCCCGCGAGAGACTTATCATTTATTTATATAAAATGAGCATGTAATATTGGCGGGAAAGGGCTGGAAGAGCGAGGAAGGGGAGGGGGAGTGTGAAATGAGAATTTCTCTAGACATCTCTCGAGGATATCTCTACAATGCATAATGTATGTTCCCCCCCCCCCTTTCAGTTTCCCCTTTCCCATGACCCTCCAACGCGATATTGATTTAATCTCGCGGAATTTCTATCGCATTTTTTTTTTTTACCGAATAATAATTATTGACTTTGAAATTATTTTGGAGCCCGCTGACCAGGCACCATTCTTTAAATAACACCCAATAAAAAAATAAGCTGCTCCCAGTGATCAGTTGGCTCAAGGAAATCCGTTCGCTTTAAGGCCGTTCAAACCCCTCAATTATCCAGTTTTAAAGAATTGAAAAATAGTCGAAAACATATACAGTAGAGCAACATTTCTAGTTTTAGTTGCGTGGATAAATAATAATTAACTAGCATCATTTTTCCAGAAAAAAAAACTGCAAATTTTACGCAAGAATTTTTTTTAGTAGATATCGCAGGCCCAAATTCACAAATTTTTCAGGGAGCGCGTTTAAAAAATTTTTAATGCATTGTGAATTCATGTTGAATTTCTCTGGAGCTAATGCAGCCAGCGCCTTGAAACTTTGACCACTAACTCAGTATGGTTTTGGTATACTTACCTGCAAATTTGAGATTTTTTCGTCTGTTAATTAAATCGTTAATTAGTAGATAAGACAGTATTGTCTTGAATATGTTGAGCTATTCTGAAAATTGAGACCGTGCAAGAGCGACTTATTTGTAAATAATATTTGAATAATAATTACAAATCCTTTTGGGAGTTGTTTTAATTGGGGGTATGATAGAAGTTTTGAGAAAATAATGTAAAATCATTTAATTTTTCCACAAACCATAACAAGTAGGTATCACCGAATATGTGAGTTGAATCAGTCCTTTAAACAATTGGCATCGAACACAATGTGTTCAAATTCATGTCATGAATAGGAACGTGACAAGCAATCTTAGAATAGTTTGGGCAGTTAGAAGCTAATACAGGTTCTTTCTCTTATACATAAATCGCAGTTCTATGCAGTTCTTCTAAGATGCAACAAAACAGCTAGGGAAGACCGTTGTACCTTGCTCACGTTGTACCTTGAAACATTTGAATTAGCTCCGGCTGATGCTGTTATCCAGCAGATCTTTCTAGGCCTAAATTCTTCTCTGAGGAGGCCTAACTTATCAGTGTAGTTTCATCAATGCACGAAAACGATTGGGGGTCGAATTGACAAATGTGATAAGAAAGTACGGTTCCACTTCGTACAGTCTCCCCTAAATCACATAAAAATACTCCACCTTCTTTTTTTTTTCTTCCAGCCAAGCGGTCCTGAAAAAATCTTGGCACTCGAAGAACGTGGGGAA
The DNA here is from genome assembly GCA_955831195.1 of Pilophorus perplexus. Lineage (NCBI taxonomy): Eukaryota > Metazoa > Arthropoda > Insecta > Hemiptera > Miridae > Pilophorus > Pilophorus perplexus. The sequence goes on from OY037009.1 coordinate 11,144,006, forward strand.
GAAAAAACAATTTAAACCCCACCCGCCAGGAAAATCCCGAAATTACGCCGATAATTCAAAACATAAGGTTTTCAAAAGGTGAGATTATAATGTCTGGCAACATTCCTTAGGGATGTTAAACGGCTCAAGTTACAAAACAGGTTTTGGAACGACGTTCAGCTGTGCAGTTTTTTCTTGGTTGCCCTCTTGGAAACATTTTCTTCTACTAAGTCTTAGTTCGGTCACTGTTGACAGAATAATTCTGTGTAATTCGATTATCGGTGTATTTTAATAAAAAATTTCTAAATTAAATTTTTTTTTAACAGTAATTTGCCAAAGGGTCGATCCGATGCTGGTCAGCAGACCCTCCGTCCTGTGAGTGACGGCCGGTTAAATCGTCCCGTGACAAAAATAATATTTCCCGCTTCAGACTGCACGCCCGATCACGTCTGTTTGTTCATTCATGAAATAAAACGAGAAGCTTTTTATTCGGGGAAATCGTTTTATCGTAAATTGTTAATTTCAAACTCCTCCCTTTCTAGCGAAAACAGTGGGGGAAAAAACATTTTTTCCCCCGACCACCGTCCGTCCCGCCTGATTGAATAACATGTAAAGAAACACAACTAGCCCGTACAAATTGAAATATCACGAAATACATTTATTCAAGTGAACCGCCATGGTGGGGGGAGGAAGGGGTTAGCTGTCATTTTTAGATTGGATCATATATATTCATGGGGTATCGATTTACTCAGACATCCATTACACAAACGGAGAATTTTTCTTATTCCATCCACTTCAGCCCCCCCCCCCCCCCCCTTTGGGTCTGTACTTTTATTTTATTCATTTGTTTGTGGGTAAATTGAAAACGGCTTGAAGGTCATTTCTTTAAAATCCGAATTTAATCTGGATAGAAACGTTGCAAAATCGTGCGATTAAGTTCAAATCGGCTTATTCTGTCAATAATATGTAGTAAACATATACAATGTACAACTCACCCACCAAAGCATGGCCCCATGATTGGGGTGGAGAATACCTATTACAAATCTGAACCCAAAGGTACTTACCCAATAATCTGTCGCATAATGTCTCATATTGTCTGCCAGAACTACCTCCTAAAACGACCAATTTGTTTTGCAGTTGTAACCCTGAAGATGACATTATATTGTCGAAAGCTCGGACGAAACCTCTTTTAATTCGCCAGAATAACCTCCTCAACTACCCCACCGTAACAAGGCCAAAAAAGCCAAGGAGGATGATCCCATCAACCAGTTACGTATTAATATCGCACGAGGGCTACTTGAGAGGTTATAGCGCTGACTGGTTATAGCGCCGATTACAAATTAGGTAGCTGTAATAAAGTATTAACTGTAATAAAGGGAATGACAGAAAAACACAAAACAATGAATGGCCATGTCCAAGTCAATAAGCGACGATGGTTCAGCCTCCGCATTGGTATACGGAGCATGGAGGAATAGAGAGGAGAGCTCACTAAATTGGACTTCATGTGCCATAGTCGACGGCGGCGCTATCCCTACGGAATGTAGTGAACTACACATAGTAGGTACCTTCAAATCCAACTAGAGTGAGCTACTAGCTCTTCTTACGAAGGAAAGCCCCAAATTCCTCACGAAACGGATTTATCTTCCACTGTTTTGCTACTACAAATAAATTAAAGGAAAAATTGAAGAAACCATATCTGAATAACGAAATTGATTGTGTACTTGAGTACACTGTGAATGGAAACGACATGTCTGGGCGGAATTCGGACCTTGCAGGGTGCCATCATCTGGTTCAGTTTTGGTAACTTACCACCTTCAAAGTTCACTACATCTCATAGGGGTCGCGCTGCAGTCGCAATCCCCCCCGCCGTTCCACCACCGGGTTGGCGTTTTGGGAACGGCGTTTAACACAGAGTGAGCTCTCCTCTCTATTCCTCCATGTATACGGAGGTTAAACCACCGCCAGCCATTGACCAACCATCCCTAACCATCCCAAACCACAGGCCATAATATTAGGTTTGTTCCAACAGAAGGGCCTGCCGTTCGTTAACGTTCAACTGCATTCCAGTGCCTTCTCGATCACCTTCCGAAATCTGTTAACCGCTGTTAACTGCGGTTGGAACACTTTTGCCTTCGACTTTTCATTTCGCGTTACTAGTGTGACTTTAATTTCGAAGTGTGTTCGTCATGATCATGGTGGAAGACAAAAAAAAAAAAAAAATCGGTCTTCCACCGCCTGCTGACGAACAATTTTTTTCCCCCGTTGAATTGCAGTGAAAAGTGTTCGAAAGTGTTGAGAAAAGTGTTAAAAAAACTCTGAAAAGTGTTTCTGATTTCACAGGGAAGTTCACACTACGGCTACGATGTCCGACGATGATGGTAAATCAATAATAATTTATTCTGAAAATGTGCACGATGATTTGAAGTAGCTACCTACTGAGTTTGACTTCCTAAATTTTTCAGATAATGTATTATATGAGTTCATGTCGTTTCCTGGGAAAATCGTAAGGGCAAGAGGAAATGAACTGCGTGCGAGTGAAAGTAAGCAGCTTTTGCTTTATTATTATCATAAGAATAATACCCGTATGTAATTGCGACGGAGGTCTAAAATTCAGATCGGCCTCAAATTTTGACATTATCCGTTTCAAGATGTCTAGATGCCATTATCGAAATGTCCGTCGGCCGTTGTGGGCAGCAGGATTTTGTTGTAAAGCTGAAATTTTGACAACCCTCGGTTTACCATGTAGGTGTGCACGCAAGGTTTTCAGCCCTATCGCTCAAACCCATGGGGCTAGGGGAGGGGTTTTTGAAGGTAGGTACGTGGCGTAGCTGTGGTCATTGTATGCAGTGCATCCCAGTGGTCCTAGGAGTCTCCCCTCAAATATCAATTCGGTAGACTCAAAATAGAAATACGAGGCTATTAATTGTGAAGTTTTCCGTACCAAGGATCGGGATTGTACTTGCGAACATCGCCGAGCTGTGGGGAAATAATATTATATTGTGACGCATAATATTATATTGCCTTCCTTGAAATGAAAAATAACTATTCATTTCAAGGCGTAAATATTATGCTTGATTCTCGTAAAATCATTCTGGCTTGCAGTTGCACAGGCGAGTGCCTTTTATATGTGCCATAATGGTTTAGTGTACCGCCTGTTTTCTGTATCATGACAACTGTTTTTGACATTTTCCAGCTAATAATGCTGCGTACAGCGCCACCTACACCCCACAAAGTATAAGGCCGGCAGCGCAGCCCCTCAAAGCGGCTCAGTACACCCCCAAGGCCTATACGCCTGCGCAAGCTGCTTCGACTCAGGCGGCCAACTTCAGCCCTTCGTTCCTGACCGAGACTGTTTCGACTGTCTGCAGCTCTGCAGTAGCCAAACCCAAATCAGGTGATTTAGATTTCTATTTTATTCTTATAATTATTATGTACCTATGTCTATGTTATTCCCATGACTTGACTTATGACAACTTTACTTAACTAAGCTTAGCTTAACTGCACTTATCCTAAGATCACCAACTGTGGTTGCCATGTATTTCCAGGACACCAAAATTCATGACAACTATTTTTGAAATTTCCAGCTAATAAAGCTGCGTACAGTGCCACCTACACCCCACAACGTATAAGGCCATCTGCACAGCCCCACAAAGCGGCTCAGTCCTCCGCCAAGGCCTACACACCTGCGCAAGCTGCTTCGACTCAGGCGGCCAACTTCAGCACTTCGTTCCTGACCGAGACTACTTCGACTGTCCGCAGCTCTGCAGTATCCAAACCCGAATCAGGTGATTTAGATTTCTACGTTATTCTTATAATATAAGAATACATATTATGTACGTCTATGTTATTCCCATGACTTGATTTATGACAACTTCACTCAACTAAGCTAAGCTGCTTAGCTTAACTGCACTTATCCTAACATCACTAACAGTGGTTATCATGTATTTCCAGAACACCAAAATTCATGACAACTGTTTTTGGCATTTTCCAGCTAATGAAGCAGCGTACAGCGCCACCTACACCCCGCAAAGTGTAAGGCCGGCTGCGCAGCTCCACAATGCGGCTCAGTACCCTGCCAAGGCGGCCAATTACACTTCGATCAACTTCAGCACTTCTTTCCCTCTCGAGACCGCTTCGTCTGTTCACCTCTCTGCAGTATCCAAACCCGAATCAGGTGATTTACATTTCTATTTTATTGTTATATGTTTGTCTGTTATTCGCATGACTTGACTTATGACAACTTTACTTAACTGCGCTTATTCTAAGATGGCTAACGGTGGTTGTCATGTATTTCCAGGACATTCAAATTCTCTCACCAGTGAAAAACATTTGGATCAAGAAGAAGAAGTCCTCTCATCACTTACGACTAATGGGATGAATGAGAACAAAAACGTATGTTGGCCAGATGGGGTGACTAGATGTTTACTACATGAGTACAACATGCACCACAAAAAGGTTGGTCATTCGATCTCAACGTTCAAGAAGCTATATAACGGGATAACTGCGACTTTGAACGAAAAGTTTGGTTTGAACTTGAGCGCTAAACAGGTAGAAAACAAAATGACGAACCTCACAAAAAAATATAAGGCCAAAGTGGACAACGACCAGAAAACCGGAAGAGGCGTCAAATTCTTTAAATTCGAGGATGAAATGACGGAAATATTCGGCCAGAGCAAGAAATTTCATCCTGAGATTCTTTTGTCAACCCACAAAGAGACGCTGTCGACTCCGTTCGTTACTAGTCGAAGGAACTCTCAACATGAAACCGTGGACCCAGAAACGTGGACAACTCTCAACGAAGATCGTTCAAGCAAGTGTGAGAAAAAGCGTTCACTGGAGGATGCGTCCGACGCACTAGATACGCCTACTTCAAAGAAGAAGAAAGTGGACGACGTCTTGCTTACAACGCCTAGTCATGCGAGAAAAACGAGCTCTCCTGCAGCTGGCAGAGTTGCCTTATTGCAAGGCTTGAGAGCCGATCGAGTACAATTTTATGAGGACCAGATTAACATCTTGAAGTTAGATGCTGAAGAGAGAAAACGCCAGAATGATCTTCTAGCTGAAAGGAACGAACTATTTCGTGAGTACTTGGCTCACTTGAAAATGCAAAAGAATTGACATTTCATTTTTAGCCAACATCAAGTTTGTGATAATAATGTAGCACCTTGAGTAATTACCTTTTTGGAGGCGATATCACATCATCTGGACTGCGACTCATGATCCTATTTGCAGCCTGTTGAATTTCCCAACAAATAGGATCAGGAGACGCGCTCCAGATCATGTCCTTTCAACCCAAAAACTGGTAATGACTCAAGGTACGCGGTGTTACCCTACTTGTACTCGTCATGTTTTTTGTCACATTAGGGGAGGCTGATGAGTTCAATTACGTTTCTGTCAGTACCTTTTGTTTTTGGTGTAGGTTTGTCACAACACACTTAGTTTGTCACTTCAAGTGACTCACTTAGGTGTTCTTATATTTGTAGTAAGCTGTAGTAATGTTCCCTTGTCTTTAAAATGCAATACACCGCATAAAAATAAAAAAATAAAATAAAACTTATTGATGCCATGTGATTTAACCTTTTAATTCGCAATTTGTTCATGTTACCGTTTATTTTAGATGCATGTGATTTAGTGTAAGATTCCAAGTACCTGACTACCCATTTGGTGTTACGAGTGGATGTAGGTTTTTTGTCACTTATTTGGTAGGTTTTTTGTCACTTATTTATTACCTTTTTTGTCGTTCTTAAGTTACCTTGTCTTTTGGATGCAATACTAATACCCGCATAACAAAATACCAATTTAGCGTACAATTGATTTAAGTTACTGTTAATTCGCAATTTGCCATTATGTTACCGTTTTTTTAAATGCACGTGATTTAGTGTAAGATTCCAAGTACCCATTTGGTGTTACGAGTAGCGAATATTTAAACGGGCGATTTAAAATTAAGAAATACCTCGTTTGGAGAGGGATAGCTTGTGAGCAACGTAAAGGACAGTTTTATTTTTATATTTGTTCAATAAACGTAAATGCATTTCTAAACAGGCAGCAGTTTCCTTTAAACTCTCCTCACAATCGTTCGCAAGAGGAACTCTCGGTAGGCAATACCCTCCCTGGTGTCTGGAGATGCCTCATTTGGGTCGACACTGCCGGGTTCTTCTTCGGAGTGTTCTTCTTCCTGACTTGGGGGTTCGAATGAAGACGAAGTGGGGTCGTCGTCTACCATCATGTTGTGGAGGACCTACTTATGAACTGTATCAGCCGCATGTTCACGCGGTACAGCGAGCTGATGGTTATGTTAAAGCGGTCAGCAACATCTCTGTAGCTGGCCGTTTGGTGGCCAGCAAACCAGCAAAAAATCAGGACCTAAAAAGTAGACATATTAAATTAGATCCTCCAGTTACAAATGGGGTCTTCTATATGAAAAGAATAACACTACAGATCATGATGGGATATTTTCGGCAGAACGATCTCAATGTGTTTAGTGCCGATGGCGCTGAGTTGCTTACAGCCCTTCTTCCATGAGAGGAATATAATGTAATCATACAATAATATAAAATCGTGTTGGCCGACGGTACGTGGTAGGTGGTAGACGGCCGTGTGGTAGCCGTGTGGTAACGCGTTCCCGAGTGAGTTTTTTCACTTTCCGCTCGCTGGCCGTTTAGAAAAAAATACGAAAAAATACGAGCCGTATAGATCAGACCTGGAGGAAGACGTCGGTCAAATCGTAAATCCGAAATTCGCCCGGGAAATTCGTCGAAAATTCGTCGAAAAATCGTCTTTCTCCCGTTTGTCCTACGTTTTCCACTTTCAACTCGCGCCAAAGGCCATTTAAGGGGTCGAAAAAATTACGAAAAAATACCAGCCGTATAGATCAGACCTGGAGGAAGACGTCGGTCAAATCGTAATTCGGAAATTCGCCGGAAATTCGTCGAAAAATCGTCTTTCTCGCGTTTGTCCCACGTTTTTTCGGGTTCATAAATACCCAGCAAGGAGCCATTTTTTGGGTATGGTATCCGCGAGCCAAATGCGCGCCAAAATATGGCCAATCCGATTCCGAAGTCGGATTTCAAAAAAACCGAGGGGGAGGGGGCGATTTCACGGTGAGAAGACAATTGGATCGTTTTAATTCGCGCGGGGTGTTGTCGGTGTTGGCCGACGGGTGGTCAAGGACGTAGGAAAGACGTACGTCAAAACCTCCAGGCTCCAGGGACCTTCCAAAGATGGAGGAGGCGGGGAAACTTAGGGCGGCCGAGTGAAGCGAGGCCTTATGTCTGAGTGCTAGGCCGAAACGACCGCCCCTCTGGGCGGAACACGCGGCCCACCAGGCTGGAACGATGGGGGTTGGCTGGCGAAAAATCGTGTTGCCCACTGGGTGGTAGGGTGGTACGGGACTCGGTCAGGGGTCTTAGAAAACGGAGGGTGCCAGGGATGGGGGTTGGTACGTGGTAGGTGGTAGACGGCCGTGTGGTAGCCGTGTGGTAACGCGTTCCCGAGTGAGTTTTTTCACTTTCCGCTCGCTGGCCGTTTAGAAAAAAATACGAAAAAATACGAGCCGTATAGATCAGACCTGGAGGAAGACGTCGGTCAAATCGTAAATCCGAAATTCGCCCGGGAAATTCGTCGAAAATTCGTCGAAAAATCGTCTTTCTCCCGTTTGTCCTACGTTTTCCACTTTCAACTCGCGCCAAAGGCCATTTAAGGGGTCGAAAAAATTACGAAAAAATACCAGCCGTATAGATCAGACCTGGAGGAAGACGTCGGTCAAATCGTAATTCGGAAATTCGCCCGGGAAATTCGCCGGAAATTCGTCGAAAAATCGTCTTTCTCGCGTTTGTCCCACGTTTTTTCGGGTTCATAAATACCCAGCAAGGAGCCATTTTTTGGGTATGGTATCCGCGAGCCAAATGCGCGCCAAAATATGGCCAATCCGATTCCGAAGTCGGATTTCAAAAAAACCGAGGGGGAGGGGGCGATTTCACGGTGAGAAGACAATTGGATCGTTTTAATTCGCGCGGGGTGTTGTCGGTGTTGGCCGACGGGTGGTCAAGGACGTAGGAAAGACGTACGTCAAAACCTCCAGGCTCCAGGGACCTTCCAAAGATGGAGGAGGCGGGGAAACTTAGGGCGGCCGAGTGAAGCGAGGCCTTATGTCTGAGTGCTAGGCCGAAACGACCGCCCCTCTGGGCGGAACACGCGGCCCACCAGGCTGGAACGATGGGGGTTGGCTGGCGAAAAATCGTGTTGCCCACTGGGTGGTAGGGTGGTACGGGACTCGGTCAGGGGTCTTAGAAAACGGAGGGTGCCAGGGATGGGGGTTGGCTGGCGAAAAATCGTGTTGCCTACTGGGTGGTAGGGTGGTACGGGACTCGGTCAGGGATCTTAGAAAACGGAGGGTGCCAGGGACCTTTGAAAGGTGGAGAGGTCACTAGCACTTTGACAGGGGGGTCTTACTTCGCTCAGCTGATCATTTTCTCGCCCAGGGGGCTCGCTTTGCTCGGCCGCCCAAATATGTAGTTATATTATTATTGAAGGTGGAGTTTTCAAATTTGATTTCACTAGCACTTAGAGGGGGTGAGTGAGGGGGGGGGGGGAGGAGCGAAGCGAAGTGGTGGGGTGGGGGGTTCATTATCAGTCTGGGGGGGTTGATAATGAAGGACCAGTTGACTTGATGCAGGGTTATGAACGTGTGAGAAGACAATTGGATCGTTTTATCGGGGCCAGGGATCTTAGAAAACGGAGGGTCCAGGGACCTTTGATAGGTGGAGAGGCGAGGAAACTGGTCGGCCGAGTATAGGTAGTTCTATTATTATTGAAGGTGGAGTTTTCAAATTTGACTTCACTAGCACTTTGACAGGGGTGGGGTACTTGCTTCGCTCAGCCAATCATTTTATCAGCCACGTTTTTTCGGGTTCAAAAATACCCAGTAAGGAGCCATTTTTTGGGTATGGTATCCGCGAGCCAAATGCGCGCCAAAATATGGCCAATCCGATTCCGAAGTCGGATTTCAAAAAAACTGAGGGGGAGGGGGCGATTTCACGGTGAGAAGACAATTGGATCGTTTTAATTCGCTCGGGGTCAGGGATCTTAGAAAACGGAGGATGCCAGGGACCTTTGTTAGATCAGACCTGGAGGAAATTCCGAAATTCGCCCGGGAAATTCGTCGAAAATTCGTCGAAAAATCGTCTTTCTCCCGTTTGTCCTACGTTTTCCACTTTCAACTCGCGCCAAAGGCCATTTAAGGGGTCGAAAAAATTACGAAAAAATACCAGCCGTATAGATCAGACCTGGAGGAAGACGTCGGTCAAATCGTAATTCGGAAATTCGCCCGGGAAATTCGCCGGAAATTCGTCGAAAAATCGTCTTTCTCGCGTTTGTCCCACGTTTTTTCGGGTTCATAAATACCCAGCAAGGAGCCATTTTTTGGGTATGGTATCCGCGAGCCAAATGCGCGCCAAAATATGGCCAATCCGATTCCGAAGTCGGATTTCAAAAAAACCGAGGGGGAGGGGGCGATTTCACGGTGAGAAGACAATTGGATCGTTTTAATTCGCGCGGGGTGTTGTCGGTGTTGGCCGACGGGTGGTCAAGGATGTAGGAAAGACGTACGTCAAAACCTCCAGGCTCCAGGGACCTTCCAAAGATGGAGGAGGCGGGGAAACTTAGGGCGGCCGAGTGAAGCGAGGCCTTATGTCTGAGTGCTAGGCCGAAACGACCGCCCCTCTGGGCGGAACACGCGGCCCACCAGGCTGGAACGATGGGGGTTGGCTGGCGAAAAATCGTGTTGCCCACTGGGTGGTAGGGTGGTACGGGACTCGGTCAGGGGTCTTAGAAAACGGAGGGTGCCAGGGATGGGGGTTGGCTGGCGAAAAATCGTGTTGCCTACTGGGTGGTAGGGTGGTACGGGACTCGGTCAGGGATCTTAGAAAACGGAGGGTGCCAGGGACCTTTGAAAGGTGGAGAGGTCACTAGCACTTTGACAGGGGGGTCTTACTTCGCTCAGCTGATCATTTTCTCGCCCAGGGGGCTCGCTTTGCTCGGCCGCCCAAATATGTAGTTATATTATTATTGAAGGTGGAGTTTTCAAATTTGATTTCACTAGCACTTAGAGGGGGTGAGTGAGGGGGGGGGGGGGGGGAGGAGCGAAGCGAAGTGGTGGGGTGGGGGGTTCATTATCAGTCTGGGGGGGTTGATAATGAAGGACCAGTTGACTTGATGCAGGGTTATGAACGTGTGAGAAGACAATTGGATCGTTTTATCGGGGCCAGGGATCTTAGAAAACGGAGGGTCCAGGGACCTTTGATAGGTGGAGAGGCGAGGAAACTGGTCGGCCGAGTATAGGTAGTTCTATTATTATTGAAGGTGGAGTTTTCAAATTTGACTTCACTAGCACTTTGACAGGGGTGGGGTACTTGCTTCGCTCAGCCAATCATTTTATCAGCCACGTTTTTTCGGGTTCAAAAATACCCAGTAAGGAGCCATTTTTTGGGTATGGTATCCGCGAGCCAAATGCGCGCCAAAATATGGCCAATCCGATTCCGAAGTCGGATTTCAAAAAAACTGAGGGGGAGGGGGCGATTTCACGGTGAGAAGACAATTGGATCGTTTTAATTCGCTCGGGGTCAGGGATCTTAGAAAACGGAGGATGCCAGGGACCTTTGTTAGGTGGAGAGGCGGGGAAACTGGTCGGCCGAGTATACAATGAGAAGACACACTATACCAGCGATCATGTCAATGTCCGCCTCAAATTCTGAAAATATACCAATCCGAAAAACATGTACCATGCTTCCTTGCTATGATCCTTTTTTGACAGGGGGGGCCTTAATCCTTAATTCTCCCGGCCGATCACTATATCAGCCAGGGGCTCGCTTTGCTTGGCCACCAACATAGGTAGTTCTATTATTATTGAGGTGGACTTTTGAAATTTGATTTGACTAGCACTTAGACAGGGGGGGCCTTGCTGATGTTGATGTTGAAGGAGCAGTTGACCTTGATGCAGGGTTATGAAAGTGTCCATCAGCCAGGGGGGTTGATGTTGAAGGAGCAGTTAGCCTTGATGCAGGGTTATGAACGTGTCCATCGATGCTACGCACCCCACTAGGGGAGCGAGCGAAGCGAGCCAGAGAGACTAGTATAGGTATATTATACAGTATGCATTACACCACAGTACGGTTGAGCGCCGTTCATACTTACTTGTTCGTACGGTGACAGCCGACCGTAACGTCCACTTTGGCCGGAGTAAAATGAGCTGGCCGCGAAACGGGCGGTCAACCCCTCCGCCACTCTCCGGCTGATGCGAAAATGTTCCTGGAATTGCTGGTCCGAGTATTCACCGACCGTCTCCAAATAAAATTCATTTTTCGGCCTGCGATAAGAGAACCAAGAATTACTTTGCAGAACAGATTATGTGAGTAGAATTGACTACTTACCTCATGCGCCTAAGTGGGCGTTTTATGCGTAATTAAAGAATTACAATTATTACCTATATTTGTAATTACGGAATTACAATTATTATTTTGTAATTACGGAATTACGAGCAACTCCCTTACTTTTTAACAAAAACTTGGAAAATTTTTTAAAAAAACTCGAGGCTCAGGTAGGATTTCTTAGTACCAAAACAGAATACGGTACTATCCGGTAAAACGAATACCTACCTACACTCAAATACATTCAAAAACACTTACTCAAACGGAATAACTTGACTTCATAAGATTTCAAACGGCGAACAAATCGTAATCGTGTGTGGTTTGAGTAAGCTTTCATCCTAAAGATTCAAGGGGGTTTCCTAGATTCAACGTTTCAAACAGGTATAGGTAAGCTACGAGTCCGCCAAACGTTCATTACCTTCGGTTTTCCTCAGTTTCTTCCATCAACAGGTCCTCTAATAACTCGTCGTCAACTAGGTCGTCAGCGATCAGGTTTTCCGGGAGCACGGGATCATCCAGAAAAAAATTCACAATCGCGGCCTCTTCCATTTGAAACGACGAATTTTAAAGCGAATGAAATAAAAACGTAAACCAATTTGAAGCGACGAAATGGCGCTCCGACTTCCGTGACTGACGTTTTTGTCTGAGCAGGTTACGTGGTAGGTTTCAATTCGATGAGGTTTCCATTTGAACGGTTTTCGAACCTTGCCTCTCATCGAGGTTGACTTCCTTTCAACCGCTGTTAACTTCCCTTCCTCTGATGGAACAGCCGTCGACGTCAACTTTCGGAAGGTTTGACGTGATGGAACAGCCGTTCAGTTACCGTTTAGTTACTGCGCATGCGCCAGTTGGTTTCTTCCACTTCCTTCCATCTCCTTCCTTCTGTTGGAACAAACCTATTATGATCTCTTAACCCTCCGTGGACCACGTGGGGTCCAGGCGGGGCCCCAAGTGCGCGAAAATCCCCCCCACTCACAGCCTTCACCACCCACCACTCTGCCACCTTCAGTACCTTCCACCCAAGGTGCGCTCTAGACGTCGGCAAAGGAGCATCAGTCTCACAGGTCAGTAACACCAGCAATGAAACGTTTTTCAACAAAAAACCGTGGTTGGGGTCTAAGCGGACCCCACGTGGTCTACTGCGTAACAATTTTGGTTTATTATTCTTGGAATAATACACCTATGTTTTCGCGACGGGGGTCGACGACTCCGATCGGGCTCAAAATTTGACATTATCCGTTTCAAGAGGTCTACATTCTAAATCCGAAATGTCCGTCCACCGTACGCCGTCCGCCGTCCGCCGTCCAGGCCGTTTTGGGCAGTAGGAATTTTTTTAAAAATCTGAAATTTTGAGAAAATACTTGGTTTACCATCTAGTTGTGCCCGCAAGGTTTTCAGTCCGATCGCCCAAACCCGTGGGGCGCTATGGGGCTATAATGGGGCTACGGGAGGGGTTTTTTGAAGGCTTTTAGCTATGGGATCGAGTTATGTGTCGTTTTCGAAGTATTTTTGGACGTAGAATCCATTTTTTGGGATCCCAGAACGATCCGATTTCACTGTGGCGATCTATAGGGCTTTCATGGGGCTAAAAATGGGATTTTTGAAGGATCCCAGGATGTTAAATATTTTTCGAGTAAAAAATACAGAATTTTTGAAAAAAACACATTTTTGAACAAGAAAATCCAAAAAAAAATTTTTTTTTCGAGATAAAAATCAAAAAAAAAAATTTTTTTAATTTTTTCATTGACAGAATTAAATTTCTGCACAAGTAACGTATATCAAAGAATAATAAACCCTTGTGTAAAATTTGCAGCGTTTTTAAATTCTTTTCAGGATTTATTTTGCGGGAAAGATTGCTCGTAAGACGTTCATAGGCGAGGATCCTTATCAGAGCAGAGTTGGAAAGGCGAGAGAGGGAAGAAGATAGCTTCTATTCGAAATAGAAGATAATATCTTCTATATTATTGGGGAAGAAGACAGTGAAGTGGATGATGAAATTTTGGCAAAATGGGTGATACCAGTATTGTGAAGTGTGTGCCTTGGTATGAATTTGGTTTTTGTAATGTAGTGTTCGAAAATATACCTATTCCGTACCATTTTCTTCAATTAGACTCGAAGAATTGGCTTTTACCAGGTTTAACACAGCCAATACATAAGTGCTAGGAATAGTAAGAATTCCTAAACGAGTGAAAGAGCCCCTACAACTCTGAGCCCATGGGCTCATGCATGATAGATCGCCCATTATTCTTATGACTCGCTTTTGAAGTTTAAATATGGTTAAAGCATGACTGGAATTGCCCCATGCGATGATACAATAGGAGGCTCTGCTGGCGAAGCAAGCATGATGAACCGAAAGCAGGATCTGGTCGGACACTATTCCTTTCAATCTCCTCAATGATAACTTAGGCGACAGCACCTTAACATGTGAAAGCCACGAGAGACGATTATCTATCAAGCCCAGGAAATTTACCGATTGATCCAGGCGCCTGTTTAGACCCAATTCTAGAGTCTGGGTTTTATATTTGTTTAAAATTGATTCATTGGTCGAGACCATCTTTCTATAATCTTTGATCTGTTTAAAGATTCATGCCTAAAGCTCGCCACATGAAGATCCCCTCGCCTAGCTTGTTATATCATCAGCAAATAAAAAAATTGTTTTCGATTCTGGAAACTGATAAGCCAAGTCATTGGCTGGAGTACTTGATGAGAATCCTAGTCAGCTGAGTACTTGATGAAGACTGTAATTACCTGATTGTTGTGGGGCCTAGTTTGCTGAGTACTCAATGAAGAGCTTATTTAGCTGCAGCTGATGAGTACCTGATGAGAAGCCCAGTGAACTGATCACTTAAAGAATACCTAACCATGTCATAAGATTGTTCCCAGTCCAATGGCACCATCCGTGGTGCTCTCTGGGGGTTCTGAGAGGCTTCAGGAGTGGCTTCGTCAAGATCTTTCGAGGGGTCGTTTTCGAAGACTTTTGGTCGTAAAAATCGATTCATGCGGGTCGGGACTCCCCGACTCACATAATTCACAACTACGTTCAAGTAGCAAGAATATCAAATCCACGTGAAGTAAAATTCGCTTTTCTCATTCCCCCCCCCCCCACTATTTTTGTGTGTGCTGCTTTGTGTTTTTACTTTTCGATGAAACTTATCCAGTTTGACTCGGTGTTGTTAGAGGATGTTTTTCGTGAGTGCCTATCATGCAAATTGTGTGTGGGATGACATTCACCATTCTCCGTACCGACGTGAGGCGTATACACTACCACCCCCCCCCCCCCCCTACCAGTCCTTACTCCGCCACCGCACGCGGGGCCGGCGGTTATAATTTATTTCTCAGTTAATAAAACAGGGCGCATTTCCGCACCGCAGTCGGACTGGGTCGCATTCGTATTTACATTCTGGACGGTGATTTCTAGTACAAACCCTGGGGTGAGAGGTTGATGTATGTACGTACACGAACGAACCTTTCCCGCCAAAGCCATTTGGAATCGAGTGGGCCTCGCGTTGAAGGAGCGGGGAACAAGTGGCAGGGGAGGGGGAGAAGAGCATTTAGAAATATTTAGAGGTGCATGATATTTGCTCTGCGAAACAGTTGAATGCTCGTCGCTATGCTGAAAGCAATGAATAACCAACTGAAACGTTATAATGGGCTATGGACGTGCCTACGCGGGTCGCGATTCCAAATGGCTCCCGATTGCTGGGTAACCCTCGAGGAAGGTTATTATAAACGACTACTCCATTGAGCGTTCGTCATTTTAGAGACATTCAGGAGCAAATTGTTCTAGCTTTACTTTTTTTTTATCAAGGAATTCAATTTATTAGAAATCAAAAGTTGAATTGCAGAAATGATAACCGGAGGCAAATTTTCGAAACACGGGATATTGGAGTCAAATAGGATACCGTCAGATCTGGTCGTCAGGTGTTGCTCTCTGTTGACTGACCAGTTTGATAAGTCTTGAATAAAGATCGTCTTGAAGAAGCAGTCCGTGCACAGTTGGTATTTTCGCCTCAAAGTCGCTTTTGTGTCTGTCAAGAGGATTTTTGCAAAAATTCCAATTTGAAATCACTGGAACCAGATGATTTCACCCGTACCACTGGCAGTGGTCCACTGCTCCACATCAACGCGAAACCTCAAGGCAAGCGTCTGAATCAAAATATGCATGGTTGGAGGTTTTAATGCGCAGTATCTATGGTGGCAGCCCTCGTATGGACTAAACTCTTCGGATTGATGCCAAAATTTGGTATCAATCCAAGAAGTTATTCATTTAATGAAAGAAGGTGACATGTCAGATGATTTCTACATTTTGCCAATGCAGGATGGAGCTATTACTCGGAATCAGCTGACTGTAACCTTCCGTATAAATTTTTAGGTACCTATCAAAGAAAAATAAAACCTTGCCTAAAATTTGTAGCGTTTTTCCCTGGTTTTATGTTTCTGTTGCCTCACAAAATAACATTTTCCGGTTAATTACAATTTTTAGTTAATTTTACAATTTCTACTATTTTAAATTTGAATTGAATTTCAATATCTATAATAATTAAATTATAAGTCAATTAATTTTGAATTGTAAAATTCAATATTAAATTTTAATTTCTATTAATTTTATTTGTGTCAATCAATTTTACAATTTTCTGTTTATTTTTAACAATTAAATTTTTTTGAATAGGTATTCTGTTAATCTTTCTTTCAATAATTGTCTGTTTACTTTATTTTCTGTTTCTATTTCCTCATGAAATGTATTACTTATTAGTAATAGGTATATTACCGACAATTTTTCGAGTAATGTTGGACGTATACACCTTTGGACTAATCAATTTTTAGGGGTTCCACAACCGTCCAAACACTACAAAAATATGTTGTTGTTTTTTTAAAAATTGTTATACATTTTACTTTATTTTTATTGTCATATTAATAATTAATATTATTCAATTTGAACAATTATTTTGAACAATTTATATAAACCAATGAATAATAACTCCTTGTTATTTTGTTTGTAGTTTTGGGCATTGCTTTAAAGTTTACCTTAACTTGCTCCTACTGAAGAAATAAAAAAATGTCCCAAAAACTTATCTCCTCTTGTAGGGATGCAAAATCGGTAGTCAAAAATCGATTTTGACAATCGATTTTCAATCGGACGCGAAAATCGATTTTACCAATTAATCGGGCCAAAAAAATCGATTTTTATTTAAAAATCGATTTTGCGGACAAATAAAAAAATTATCATTCATTAAAAAAAACAGCATGTAATTAAATTAGCAGGTAATTAAATGTTTTACCTACCGAAATTTAGGTGGTTTTTATTTACTGCAAATTATTAAAGAAAATATTGGAACTGTAACTGTAATAATAATAATTATTATAATACATAATTATTATTGTAAGACACCTTTTTCATAGTAAAAGTATAATTAGGAAGTTGGGGTGAGCCAAGTTTAATAAAAAATCAAACAAATTACGTACAAAGTAGGCACTTGGACCACTACACTTAGAAAAAGTAAATTTCGGGTATATACACTGTTCAAAAATAATAATTTGGAAAGAGTGTCGCCTTTCAACCTGTTGCGCTCCTAGGTGAGCATGAGACCTGCCTTAGAAAAAAGCCTCTCGCTGGGGACTGACGTAGACACCGCGGTTACGTACTTAATAGCAATAATTGCAAGTTTGGGAGAGGCAGGTTTCATGTTTCCCAGTAAGCGAGGGGGCATTTTTTGAGATTATGTTATATTATATCCTTCTTGTGGGTCTGCTGCATAGGTTCACAAAGAGTAGGTACAATGCAGAAAACAAAAACCGATTTCGCAAAAACAAAAAATCGATTTCACAAAAAAAATCGATTTTTGGATAAAAATCGGTACAATCAATCGATTGCAAAAAAATCGGAAATCGGAGGTAAAAAAAAAATCGATTTTTCGATTTAATCGAAAATCGATTTGCATCCCTATCCTCTTGTTTTCAGATAAGTACAGCTGTGTTATCTGAACCACGTGTGCGGCAGCTGATTGTGAAATCCTAATAATTTTACATAAGCCCCGTCCATTAGTTGAGTTCCTCCCCAAAGACAATCGGCTTCGTCAAGTTGGGATGTGTAAGTGAGAGATGATGAACTTAAGGTATAACAAAAGGAAGCAGATGGCTAAGGTTGGAAGTTCCTTGCCCTCTCTCTTTCTCCCTTTCCTTCGCTCTCTCCTTCTTCGTCTCATTCAATTCCCTCTCTCCTCTGATTAACATATTGTCTACTTCGGCGTCTGGTAACTTCTGTCGGCGCTTTGGTGGCTCTGGCGTCATCGATTCGTGTATTTGTTTGTCATGGTGTCCTCGAAAACGTTTGAACTGTCTTTTAGATAAGTAGTTAGGTAGTTTTGTTAGTTAAAAGCCGTAAAAGTAGGTAGGTAGGTTGTTAGTTAAAAGCCGTACCTATCAAGATCACAGTGGTAACAGTATACTGTACATTATAATGTTTCTTCACAAGCAACCCAATATTACCGAGGCGATAGTTCTAACCGAAGGTAACTTCGATCGGGCATCAGATACCGAATGTAAATTTGCATAGAGTGGCTGTAGAGAAGGTGAAATTCGCCCAATATTGATAGGGTTGGCAGTTATTACAAATAACACGAGTGCAAACGGGGTTTGGCGGGGTGACGCCTGTGCGAGTGGGAATCAATACTGAAAGCGTGATTGAATAGTAATAATTGAATAGATGTTCGCGTCTGTCAAATTGTCGGAGGTAATCCGTGATGGTCATCCCATACCGTCCACGATGGGATACTTGTGACATACACGTATACATATATGGAGTTTCAAGGCCCCTGTTGACACGGTGGGGACATCAGACCTCTTGATTGATTCACTAGTTTGATTTCGGGCTGACACGGGTCATCGTTATTATGAGAAATGTACACGCTCTGACGGGGGTTTGGAGGACAATGATGGGCTCAGGATATCGCCTTAGCTTCTGATAGCATCTTACTAAAATTGACTCGAGTCTAACGTTGACCACAGGCCGAGAACAACATTCCATGCAGAGTAATAACAATTTACGAAGAACGCCTAGTTGGAACCAATTTTTAGCCAATCACTAAAGTTTAAAAAAGTCTTAAAAGGGAATGAACCATTTCTAGACCAGTTCTATAATAATTATTGTATTAAAACACTTATGATTAATTAATAATTGAAGAGTCCACTCCAAGAAAGATGAAGGTCACTTTTTGTCGAAAATGAGAAAAACGGTTTTGAAAGTTTCAAGACTCGTACTTATAGTTTAGAAAATTATTTTTAAACTAGTAGGGCGCGCTAAATTTTCGCTAACTCCCATAGATGCTATACAGCTTTGTTATTTTGGCAAAAATTAAATTTTCGGGCGATTTCTGACGATAGATGAATAAAAAAACCCTCATAAGTATGCAAAAAAGATGAATGTCAATCAGAAGTACGCAAAAAAGATGAATGTCAATCAAAAAATCTGCAAAAAAAAGCAAAATATCAATCAAATCACAACCGAAAATTGGTAAAATAAGGTTTTGAGTTAGGTATGGACTGAGAACCAGAAAGTGAAGTGAAAAAAAAAAAGAATAATATTTTTATTTAAGTAGTTAGTTATAAGGGTTGTTGAGGGTCGGTCAATGAAGTGGATGTAACTGATTCGCCAACGTTTCCGACAATTTATTTGTCCATCATCAGGGCACTATGGGTACAAAGAAAAACCAACCACAAATCAGACTTAGGGCCCACGTAACTTAATATGGAGTGTGCAATTTTTTAATTATTGCTAGAAGATAATTAATAATAATAATAATTGTAAAGACTTACATATTGTAAAGACTTACATATTGGAAACGTTGGCGAATCAGTTACATCCACTTCATTGACCGACCCTCAACAACCCTTATAACTATCTATTTGACGGTCAACAATACCCCACACCGAATTTATTTAAGTACTGAAACAACAAATACAATTACTCAACCATTACAATCAATTACAATTGAATAATTCAATTCTTCTTACAATGTTTGAGTAATTATTACTCAAACATTGTAAGAAGATTCTCTATTCTATCTAACATTGTAAGAAGAAGAGGCTAGAAACAGGGGTGGCAACATTACGAAACCCGACATTCATCTTTCTTGCACTGTCGAGAATTGACTCTCATCTTTTTTGCATTGTAGTCCGAAACTTCCACGTTCGATTTCGGCTGAAAGCATCATCTTTTTTGAGAATTTGAGGTTACCAACAGAAACTACTTGGTCTGAAGAACGTATTGCCAACGTAAACTCATTTTCGGAAAAAAGTGACTTTCATCTTTCTTGGAGTGGACTCTTCAATTTAAAAATGACCAGTTAACACTAGTGATGAATTGGTTTAAAAAAAGTCAGACAAATTTTGTTTTACTCGTTTCAAACAAATTCAAATCTTTGGGTTATGACTTTTCCAACCGGTTTTTTTTTTTTTTTTGCACTTTGAGTCCCTTTGGAACTGGGGTTTAATTTCATTGCACTGATGTTTAACCTCGTCAAACCGGTTTGAGTCACTCAAGCCAGTATTTAATCTCTTCCAATGGTTCTGATTTGAGATTAAATCAAATTTTGGCTCTGTACAACTTGTTAGGTATGGGATATCGTTATTGATTTTTTTTTTTTTTTTTAATGCGATATTCAATATTTTGATATCGATATTTCGCGTTCGAAACACTGAGAAAACGACTCTGTTAAAGTTTGACGGAAAATACTGTTAACGAGTAAATAATGTTAAACATCGTTGATTCCCAGTATTGCAATAACAGAATAAGAAGGTTATTGAGTAAAATGCCGCTCCTTGCCATGTTTTGCTCAACTTTAACAGTGTTTGTGACAATAACAGAGTTAGTCGGTTGCAGTAACCGTATAATACTGTTGATGAGCACACACATTAACAGTATACTCAGGGGGCGGCATTTCATCAATAACAGTATTCACTCATTAACAGTATCAATACTGTTGGCAGAGCATTACAGGATTACAGGATACTGTTAAACTTTAACAGTATTTTAGGCCGTTTTTTCTCTCAGTGTATTATCATGAGGTCGATATTTAATATGAATAATATACATTGTATATGCATGGAAAAAAACCACCAGATTCTGGTTTTTCTTCTTGTTTCAAAGGTTTAGCCATAATGTAGAGAAAATATGAAAATATGATAATAATAGTTAAAATAGTCCTATCAATCACATCTAGCAAAACAATGAGATGGAAAATTTAAAACAAAATTAAAGTGAAAAATATGATTTTAGTCACTCAAGGGGGGAATATGATATTTGGGGCAGTAAA
Source organism: Pilophorus perplexus (assembly GCA_955831195.1). Classification (NCBI taxonomy): domain Eukaryota; kingdom Metazoa; phylum Arthropoda; class Insecta; order Hemiptera; family Miridae; genus Pilophorus; species Pilophorus perplexus. The sequence goes on from OY037009.1 coordinate 11,164,719, forward strand.
AAAACTCAAATTTTAAAAGAAAAATAACGCACAGAAAACCGGTCACGCAGACATATATTTAAACCATTATCCAACCATTCACCATCATTTAAAGGTTTAAATAGATTTGCAAACGATTCAAATATTTTTGAAAATAGTTTCAATGGATTTGTGAACGGTTGAATTATTTTTGTAAAGGGTTTAAATTGTTTTGTAAAGAGTTGAAATAAATTTGTAAATGCTCTATACCAACAGGCCGATATTATCGGATATCGATATTTTTCGTCCGACATCCCATCCACTGGTGCAGCACCAGCTTCATTTTGCGAACGTTCAGCAGTTGAGTTCAGTTATTGATCTCAAGGTTGAACGAACGTTCAAAGTGGTTTTAAACCTCCCACTATCTAATTTATAACGGTACCTATTACTTAAGTTTGTTCAAAATCAAGTCCGACTTGATAAGTCGTTCGGACCCCAAAGTCAACTTAATTTTTGGCTACTAGTAGGTTGTTTAAACTACTGTTGTTTAAACCTGGGGTGATAGATTTTCGTGATGTATTCCATCATACATCAGACGCCATTTGTATTCTCTTTTTTTATCGTCTGATCCAATAAGAAAAATAAGTAAAGTTGGTACCCTCAAGCGTTACGTCACTAATAAGCAAACATTTATTCACAACAAAAATTACCATACCCCGTATTCAACCCCCTTGACCCCTTTCGCCCCCACGCCAACCTTTTTTTTCGGATAATAAAAATTGCTTTATATTTTATTCATACCACGCGTCTTCGGTCGAGAATAAGCAATTTCAGTTAGATTTAAACCTACTCAAACGGCTGTAGAAGCGTATAACAGGCAGCCACACGGGGGAAGATGGAAGATATTCCATATTGTTATTCCTTTTTTCAAGGCTATATCCCCCTTCTGGAGCTAGGAAATGATGATTGGATACAGATCGAGAGGAAAACAAACAGAGAATGGATGGAATAGTTGTACTATTATTTCTGGTACGAATGCACACACACAAACAAGGCAAAGCATTCACAAATTATTTTTAATGTGTGAAATCAGCTTATGTTACGAGTGCAGTAAGATTCGTTGGTTTCGATTTCAAACTGTCCTCAAATGAATAGATTGTTATCAGCGGTAATGAGATCTTGATTTTCGACACGGCAATCTTCCCAGCTTCGACTTCCAAACCTCGAATCAGACGTGCATCTCCAATCAATAATCTCAGTATGCACCCCAAACGGTGATTTTCCCATCACGGTCAGGTTTGACAGGGCCAGTTGACGTCCGATAGTTAGGCAGTTCCCGACTGAGGGGATCTCCCCAGACATGTTAATACAGGAAAACATCCTCAAACAAGGAGGGGGGTCCGCCTTCGGGTTCCAGCTAAATGATAATGCAAGTCGGGTAGAGGAGAACCCCGGAGGACCAAATGGGCCCCTCCCGGTGAGTTATAGATGTCATCTAGAGAATTAATAGACAACTGTGACAATACTGGGAGCACAATGAGCCTCCTTATTTAGACTCAGTAACTACCCGCTACTAATATCCATTGTAGTTCAGTCTCCGTCCCCCTCCACCTACCGCTCCAAGTCCTGCAGCAACATTGCATTGCTAATTCAACTAATTCCTCTGGCCTTCCCTTCTTCTATTGCGACTAGCGGCATCTCTCTACCTCTCTTCTTTCCTGTCTTCACCGCCACAAAATGTTTGTGTTTCTGACAATCAGCAATTTGTAACTAGCATGAAATTTCACACAATTTCACAAAGTAGCCAATAATGTTGTTATTGTCCTTACCATTTTGCTCTTGTAACTATAATTCTATAATGAATTATCAAACTTGGGGCAGTGCATTTAAATAAAAATGCGAGATAAAACTAATACTATCATCAGTCATTATAACAATTTTATACTGACCATTTCATGGGCAATAACTCTTATTGTTGTTTTCGCGTGTTACTTCATTCACTGGTTGTTGAAAATATTTTTGGAGATGTGGTTTCTGAGGTTTTCGTTATTGTAGGTTTTGTTGTTTTCTACATTGGTTTTTAGGTTTTGTTTTCTTCTTTCTTCTTCGGTTATGTTTTGTACTGTAGCAACGAAATTCTGAACAGTTGCGATTATCCCTAGATATTCTCAGTACCTACATTAGGTTACGACTAAGGTTTAACCTTAGTCGTAATGCACTTAATCAGTGCATTCGTGCGAGTCGTGAGTTTTCAGCTCGGAAATACAAATATGAAACATGTACATTGTTCTTTTTTACTTATTGGATTTGACAAATTATGTTTTGGTTGGTTTTACTGGTGTTTACTTTTATTTTAGATCTGTTTTTCAAATGCTCGTGTTTTTCTTAATTGATTTTTATTGAATCCTACACGAAATTTGGTTTTCGTTCGTGTGTTTGCTTTCGTTTTCATTTTTCATCACTCTTCTTTCATTTGTCAACATTTTTTTCCATTTCATCCTCATAATTATTAATTTCGTCATTTCATCCACATAACCAAAGCATTCATTCAATCAATCGAAAAACTTTATCGGCCTCAAAATTTGTCCTTTTAAGATATAAATTTATATTTGACTCGCAAAGGCCTAAAACCCGAAACCAGTCCCATACTGTACACCCAATAAAACCGCGGGTGAGAAGACAATATTCACTCCCTATAGAGTGGATATATCCTTATGTAGATAGAACTCACACAATACCAGCCACCATACAATCATTTAAACTGATATCTGAACATCTGAGGAGAGTGAATGCTAATCTCTTCCATATGCCATAGCACTGATTTCCTCTTACGTTGTAACATCTTCCGCCCTCACCGTGCATAATTCTGAACACCTTTGTTGTATTTTACCCCCACGATACGATATTGTAAATGCATTTTGGGGTCCTACATCCGTCCTTCATTTAGGTATACGTTTCATCACGCGTAGATTTGGCAGCCGTTTTGGGCAGGCGCAATTTTTTTTTTAATCTGAAATCTTTTTTCTGTGGGGGTTCAGAACGATACGATTCCACCGTGGGGGTCTATGGGGCTCTTAGGGGGCTACCAATGGGACTATTGAAGGATGCCAGTTTGGCGTCTGGAAAACTCTTCTCAGTTTTCTTTCCAAACACTGTAGAAATACAGTTCTTCCGTTCAATGATTTTTTATTGACGGACCTGTTTTTGGGACAATAAACCCTTGTATAAATTCATGTTTCATAATTTCATTTTTTAAATTTCTTTCAGTTTTTCATCTTCCATCTCGTTCATTCATCTTCATTTTTCATTGTGATCGTTTTCGCTTTTGCTGTTTGATTTTGTTTTTGTTGTTTTTTCATTTTATTTAGTTTAATGTTGGTTTTGTTTCCTTGGCATTTGCTTTTGTTTTTCCTGGTTTGTTTGTGTTTCATTAGTTTTAGGGTTTCCCATTAAATCCTCTTACACAAATATTGTGTATGGTTTCGTTTGGTGTTGGTTTTTGTAGTAGGTTTTCTTTCCCTATTTCGTTTGTGTTTGTTTATCGCTTTCTAATTAATTTTAGTTTTGCTTTTTAGTTTTTGATATTTGTTGTACTTTTAGTTTTGTTTTCCATCATCGGCTCTTTCTTCTTTCACTCGTTCTTTCCTCATTGTTTTTGTTTGTAGTCTGTTTTGATAGGTCACCATCAAAGGAATTTTGATTTCACGACAATCGGCAGAACAAAATCGATGAAGACTGAATGTTTCAGAACAAACATTTTCTCAAATTAGACGAATTCTATGCGTGTTGTCCTTCTAGCCTGTCCGCCGTTCGAACTATCTTATAAATTATTGCTAATGTAATGAGTGCAAGGTGGAAGGGCATTTTGTATGAATGAGCCTAGTTTGTATTGGAAGGGCCTTATTTGCCGGGCGGAATTCTTTTTAATCACTTTAAAAATGCTTGTTAGGTCTGATGGGCGGGGAAACGCTTTATGAAAATTGGATTGGAAGTTTTGAAAGAAATTACCTCAATTGGGGTCTTTTAAGGACTGTCATTTTCACACATTGAGAGCCGCCTTAGATCATTCTCGATATAGATTTATTGGGAGGTGAATCGATATGATAACTGGTGGGAAATTGGAAATCAAAAAGATGAAGTATTGTAATGATGGACAAGAATGTTACGGGATGTGAACTGTTAGGACTATGTTAATTTTGGCTTGGTGTATAATGGTGGGGTGAGTTATTCACGATTGATTCATAACCTTATCTCAGATGAGTTTAACGAGGACGATACGACGCGGAGGGCATTCCGTGTTTTCTACGAAAACCACCCAACAACCTCGTAACTGCCGCATTTTATCCAACGGTTGATTATCTGGACTGATTGCCTTTAAACATCGTGTGTAATGGAGAGTTGTGAGGGAAGGGACTCATCCCCACCTCCCCCTATCTGTAAATTACGCCGGGCATTATTTACGTTATACCTATCTTGTAGTAAAATATCCGCGAGGTCGACCCGCGCGGGAGGGGAAGATCATTAGCGTCAACAGTAAATCTCACTTGAAATCACGGGGCGAATAGAAAGGGCGGGTTCTAAATGGGCAGGTTATTCCCCTCTCAGTGCACTCTTCGCTTCTTCAATCTCGTTTTATACGAGGGCGTCCGATGGGGCATCTAACGACAGGAAACACGAGGTGTACCCGCCCTGAGCATACTGAAAACTACCCCGACGATATCATTATCACAAAAATGACTAGTTATTACCCCAGCACTGCCAACCACCTCTCAATTTAGCTGTTTTCTGCATGAAGCGCTCCTAGTGTGAGAGTGATTGATCACTCGCGATTTTTCTCAAGTCATCGGTTCTGTCCGTCAGGGTTATGCCCTTCCTCCTATGATGGTTGACAACCCTCCTCAAGTGGTCACAAATATGTGGGGTGAAGCTGGACGCGTGGGGTGAAGATGGACAAAACAGTTTTTTCCCCTTTTTCCCGCTTTTCCCTCTGCCCAGGTGCTCGAATCGGCGATTTCGACCCGGAATCGGTATCAGGGATATTTTATGAAGCGAGTACGGTGGTTTCCAAAATGTTTAGAGGCAACACTGGACGTAGAAAAATGTTATCGCTGATAAGTTATATCTGTGATTTGTTGTTATCCGTGCTAACTTAGCACTGCTAAGTCCCCCTCAACTTCGTAACGGCGGAAGATGCCGGCTTTTCGTTGTTAAGCGTGTGTTCCTCAATTATTTCTGTGATTGCTGTCAAAACTTCAATTTTTTTAACCCATTTGTGCGGGTGTGGGGACTCCTGATACAAAAGACCGCGAACCCGTGTGGTGAAGTCGGACACCGCCATGCCTCGACGTTACATGAGAAAAGTGGGCCCCATGATGCTGTTCAAGTACCGAAAAGAAAACCTCACCAATGCGTTCGCCGAATTCAAGTCAAAAGGGACCAGCTTAAGGGTTCTGGCTAACAAATATCAGGTACCTAAGTCTACGATTCACGCGCATTGTTCCGGGAAATGTATTCATCCCCATGGAGGACAGACTGTCCTCTCTGCGGAGGAGGAAGAAATTCTTGTCCATTACTTGGCAACTTGTGGAGACTGGGGATTTCCCCTAAATAAGTCGGACACTCAAGATATCATTCAATCGTATTTAAATAATGTGGGTAAGTCGGTAAAAGTCTTGAAAAATAATAGACCTGGGAAAGAATGGGTCCTAAAGTTCTTAACTAGACATCCGGTTCTGAGCAACCGTTTTGCTCAGAACATAAAACGGTCTAGAGCTGAAGTGGATTCCAACGTCATCAATTCTTATTTTGACAATTTGGAAAAAGAGCTGGAAGGGGTGCCACCTGAAAATATTATAAACTATGATGAGAGAAATTTTACCGACGATCCGGGGAATTTTTCTTCTTCAATCACCTCCTTTTCAAGTTTTGATATTTTAAAAAAAGATCAAGCGTGTCCTGGTTGACCCCTGAGATGATTAGAAGGCGTTTTAGCTCGAAAACAGGAGCTGTCCCACTTCACCCCACCCCAGTGGGGTGAAGCCGGACAACCTTTAACCTTGAATAAAAGGGGGCAGCGCCCCTCAGAATTTTTTTAGGTGTTCCATCTGAAAGAAGAGATTCTAAAGATGCTATATTGAGCACGGCAGTATCTTAGCATCATTTTAAATATGTCATTTCTCGAAAAAACCTCAAATTTCGTCCAGCTTCACCCCACTCCCTCCTCCAGCCCCAAGCTTCTGCCGAGCTCCCCTCAGCCAAAGGGAAACAGCCCCTACGGTGGCAAACTAAACCCGAACTCCTGTCCATCCAGGTAGCATCGGCATTAACGATGCAATTTTTTTTTTTTACCTCAAAATATCCGGATATTTTTGAGAGTTCTAGCATGATTTTACTCGCCATCCTATTGGGTTTTGCATTTAGAAGAGAAGGCGTTTCCACGCAGTTTACTGAATGTTGCTGACTTGATAGTCGGATGGAGTGAAATATTTAACTTGAAGCTTCTAAGGATCACTATAGGGGAAAAATTCATCAAAATTCGAAAATACTAATGAAAACGGCAGGATTTTTCATTTTCCTTCATTTTTTTTTTTAATGGAATTTGGCGCTAAGGGTCGCCAAGATGGCCCAAATTAAGCTATAGCCCCAATATTTAACGATTTAAGTTCAGTCATCTAAGCTGATTTGGCGTGTCCTTTGGTTGAGGACGTGATCTGAATACTGACGTCACAATGGTAGAAGGATAACAGTTAAGTTACTCTTCACTTAACGTATTGTGAGGGCCTCTGAAATTTTGACAAAATACTTGGTTTACCATCTACTTGTGCACGCAAGGTTTTCAGCCCGATCGCCCAAACCCGTGGGGCGCTATGCGGCTCAAATGGGGCTACAGGAGGTTTTTTTAAAGGCTTTAGGCTATGGGATCGAGTTAGGTGACGTTTTCGAAGTATTTTTGGACGTAGAATCCATTTTTTGGGGTCCCGGAACGATCCGATTTCACTGTTGCGATCTATAGGGCTTTCATGAGGCTATAAATGGGATTTTTGAAGGATCCCAGGAGGTCAAATAGAGTGCCGTTTTCCGTGTAATTTTTGAAGCATAATCCATTTTTCGATGTCCCACATCTGTCAAAATAATGTACAGATTTTTTTAGGTCTTTTATTGCATTTTTTATTTTTTATTTAAGAATGTTTTCTTATTCAAAAATGTTTTCAAAATGACAGAATAAATTTTCGCGCATTATCCAATATCAAAGAATAATAAACCCTTGGGTTAAATTTGCAGCTTTACCTAGGTATGTCTCCTCTCATGATTTTTTTTTTTTTTTTTTTTTTTTTTTCGTTGGTATTGGAGGCAGTTCATGTTTCCTTATAGCAATATTTTTTAGAACGGTAGGGTAGGTTGAATTCAAAGTCTAAAATACCTACCTCTTTTTAAAAACAAATGACAGTGGAATCTACTGATAGTATCTGATACCTCCTACCTGAATACCCTCAGCACCTCGCTCACCATCGCTGACTTGTCGACGCCTCAGACTGTGACCTCCCCCCACCACCTCCAACCTCACACGAGTCCTCGTAAATGAAGACATACAGTCCCAATTGCCCCCACTCACCCCCTTCTCACGTCCATTCACCACCTACAACAGGCGCTCCACGGGCGTTTTTGCCATAACTCCGGAAGGGAGGGACAGTGAAAACCGCATACGAGGTTACACACCCCCCGAATTTTTTACCCCCACGCGCTCCGTTTCGTGGATTTATTAGTTGGGATTTTCCGAGGGTTTATAGCCAGCCCCCTCGACAGTCCCCACCTCACCAAACGGTAGACCCAAAGATTTTTTTTTTTTTTTTTACTGGGGTTGTAGAAAACGGAAAATACAGCGGTTTTTGTTCCCCGTTCTACGTGACATGTCCCCGGCCAACATCAGAGGTTATAAACATGGCAGCTACAACTAAAAGTTACATAGCTTGTTTTCATTCATTTCGGCCGAACCGGGACGGAAACGCTCCTTCACGTAACGAACATTCTAAACCCGCATTTCACACTATCAACTTATCAATGTGATGTTAATATTCCACACAAATTGACCATTTCGAACTCCATGTTTTTCAACTGGGACGGTATAGATTTTTATTCAATTTGAAAGTTGCACGAAATTAAGGTTTTATAATATAATAATATAATATAATAATATTATTAGTTACGAAATCTCCCATACATTCCCCAAATATTATTTACTATATATCCCATATATAATATATATTTTCCCATATTATGTGGGATTTATTTTCAATGTATCACAATTCAAGTTTGGCCGGAAGATTTGATTCAACAAAAAAATCCGAAATTTCGTCAAAATAATATTCTCGTCAAAATATGTATTATATTTTGAGTAAGTAGGTAGGTATACCCACTCAGTTTGCAAAAAACTCTACATTTGAGTGCTGCCCCGCAACAACATTGTAACCTACAAAATCACTTTTTTCAGAAATTAAAAAAAAAACTGTGTTTGACACTTTTTATTTATTTATTTATTTTTTTTTAAAATTTTTTTTTTAATTTTAATTTTTTGTTTTTAACCGATCTAATCATGTTACACCAATTTAGAGAAACTCCCTGAGCAAATTTCACCAAATTTGGATTTTTCTGTGGGAGTTATTAATGATTTTCGATCTGTTTTTGAGCAACAACGTTGTACAGGTACAACAGGCCTGTGTTGTGATTGACATCGTTTTTGTAATTGACGTATGAGCCCCTAATAATTAATTATTATTATTACTGAAAATTTTCATCACTTTCGTATAGCAAATCACATCAGTTTGCTCATGATGATGATTTCAATAATTGAATAATAATAATAATAATTATTATTATTATTCAATTATTGAAATCATCATCATAATAATAATTATTATTATTATCATATTTTGCTTCCGAGTCTGCAAGGCAGCGGAAGCATTGTTTTCACTTTCGAAATGAAAAAAGTTTTGTTCTCCAAAATCAAAATTTCCGCTCACGTTTTGCGTTTCAGAGCCTCCTGATCAAATCTCCTTCTGAATGGGCCCGGGAACCGACTGTCGACTAATACTTTTTTCTGAAAGAACTTCATAATTTGAAGGCATAGCAGTGAGTTTTGGGCTCCTAAGGTGTAATACAAATTTCCAGGGCACTGTCGAAAATTTCAACTTTGAATCTGGAGGGAAAAGTGGCGCTACTCTCTCATTGGCTGCTACACGGCCGCCATTTCCGCCGTCACCTCCGTCAGATTCCCGTCGGTCCCTTCTTGTGCTAGCGCACTCTGGCGGATTAGTAAAAGTGCGACCGCGGGAAAATTCAAAACGCCAAATATTCACTAGTGATTTCCTCTGCTCAGACACCTAATTTCTCAGTGCTAACTGTACTGAGTACTTTGTTCATTACTAGTTCAACTGTGTTCGGCCGAATTTTCCCATTTCTCTGACCTAGTTCCTTGGCCCATTGTTCTTTGCACTTCTCTTACAGTGACCAGCTGGATGATGTCTGGATCAGATGGCTGGACAGTGTCCACTGGACACCCTCAAGAGGGCCTTCGTTTGGTGCCCCAGGGTTGGGCGTGAAAATGTTCGCTAGATATTAAGCAAATACATCAGCTCTTAAGTAAATTTTAACTTATAATCTTTTTTTTTTTTTTTCTAGTCCCACATCCGACTATACGTCTACCACAGAAAGTTTGCGTCCCTTTGGCGCATTCTTCTGGAGAAAATAGAACTAGTTATCTCTTATCATCGCTTATCATCAAGCAGATTCCCCTGCATACGATAATTTTTCGGGAATTTCTTCCCTCAAAAGTGACATGATTTCCCTCCTCGGGAGGAAGAACTTGAGAGCACACGTTCACAGCATAGCCACTACACGAACATCAAATTTCTCACTGCTCCAATTTCCCTGTCAAGGTTTCACAATGGAAGGTTGACTCGATCGTTAGTACGCGGCGGATCCGCCACCTAGGGGGCGCCACACGGACGCAAACTTTCTGTGGTAGACCTATAATCACTGATACAGTAGGTTCAGCATTAGTAAAGTAAATTTTATTTCTTTATTTTTAATTAATTACCTAATTTTAAAAAAAATTAAATGAAAATTAAATAAAAAAACATTATTGACAGCAAGTATATATTTTGGCACAATTATATCAAAAAATAGTAAACCCTTAAGTAAAATGTGCAGCATTTTATGCCTAATAATAATAATAATATTAATAATAATTAGTTCACCTTTCAATTACAGGCTTCGGAATACTGTATTCCGAACGTAACATACACGCTACTTCGGTAAGCCTGGGAGTGAATAATGACCTTGAAAAGTAGGTTATGTACGAGAAAAACGATACAGTGAGGTCAGCTGCCCCACCAGCCTGTCAATGCAATCTAATATACCGTTAGCGGACCGAAGTTTTCTGACGAGATGAAAATGATAGACGCTTAGAGATAAACATTTGGTCGAGAGCCAAAAGTGGTTGACAGTTGGGGACGTAGGAAGGTGGTTGGATGTGTTTTTCAACCCCCCCCCCCCCCGTTCCAACGCCTCTTGCAGCGCTCTTTTGTCGATGTGGGGAGCTGAGGATCCAGCGTTGGTTGGGTTCCCGGACCTCATTGTTTTGCTACTAGCGCCCCCTGTTATCGCCTCTGATAGAAACCTCGCTTCATTGACAGCTACATTGTCTTGCATATTCAACTCCCTGTCACTCTTTGCTTGCCCCGGGTGTGTCCTAATATGTAATTCGAACTCAGATCGGGTCCATTTGCACTTTTTTAGGCGGTATAAACTTTGTTTTCCCGCTCAGCGACATCCCGTAAGAAGCTACATTGTATTATCTAAACATTTGGTCACACTGCTGAAGAGGTTTGACTAGACGAATTTGCTTCGCTATCACTGACAAGGTAATCATTCATTTAGGGCCGGTTTTTGAAACCATAGTCAAATCACCGCAAACGAGTGGTTTGGTGACCACCGTCAAACGCGATTTTACAGCCGCTATTTTGTCGGCGTTTTTAGAACCATAGTCAGCGTTCCGACAGCTGACCACGCCGCTAAAATTTTGGCGCCTTGAATATTTTCCCTAGGTGAAATTTTTTCGTCATTGCGGGTTTTGACAACTCATTTGTGAGGAAGGAGTTCACATTTCCCGCTTCTTCTGCCTTCAACATGTCATTATTTTGAGCGTTATTTGAGCGAAAAAAGTAAACAATTATCTCCATCTCTTTCTACCACTCCGCACCCTCCGCGCCGCCGCCCTTAGGGCCGGTTTTTGAAACCATAGTTAACTCTGACGGCCGTAAAAGACGACTCTGACGGCTGTAAAACGGAAAAAGCGTTTTTTGAACCTTAGTTTCCGTTTTACGGGCCGCTATTTTTACGAAACGGTAACCACAGCAGGACCCTGGGGTCAAATTTTTACGGAGCCGTGACCACCGCTTTCATTGGTTGACGAGGAACAACTGACTGACGAGACGGTCCGCCGCGGACTCCGCGGCGCGGTGGGTGCGGAGTGGTAGAAAGAGATGGAGATAATTGTTTACTTTTTTCGCTCAAATAACGCTCAAAATAATGACATGTTGGAGGCAGAAGAAGCGGGAAATGTGAACTCCTTCCTCACAAATGAGTTGTCAAAACCCGCAATGACGAAAAAATTTCACCTAGGGAAAATATTCAAGGCGCCAAAATTTTAGCGGCGTGGTCAGCTGTCGGAACGCTGACTATGGTTCTAAAAACGCCGACAAAATAGCGGCAGTAAAATCGCGTTTGACGGTGGTCACCAAACCACTCGTTTGCGGTGATTTGACTATGGTTTCAAAAACCGGCCCTAAGGACACACAAAAATCCCAAGAAAGAAAACAAAGAAAATCAAAATAAAACAAGACACAAAAATAAACATATAGGTATATTATAAAAACCAATAAATAGAGAGCATTTAATAAAATAATAAAATTTATTATTTAATAATACATAAATAACATGAAAATAAATATAATAATAATAATAATAATAATAATAATAATAATAATAATGAAATAACGGAAAAAAACAAAGTTAAACAACAGTGATGAGCAAATTTTTGTCTTTGTGTTAAGGTGGGTTTACACGCTCAAGCCATTTGCACAAACTGGCTTGTGCAAGCCAATTTGCGCAAACTGAACTGAACAACTTGGTCGCGTTTACACGCTCAAGCCATTTGTGCAAATATTGGAGAAGCGTGGTTTGGCTTGTGCAAGCCAAATGGCTCGCGCAAACTGCGTTTACACGTTCAAACTTCACTCCAACCTCAAGCCGATTTTCTGTCCGAGACAGATATCGCACAAGCCAAATGCCTTGCGCAAACTCCTTTTACACGCAACGATATAACTGTGCAAATGGCTTGAGCGTGTAAACTGGCCTTTAGTTGGATAACATTCGACAATAATTGTCGGAAAAAAAATTATTATTTTTTTTTCAGTTTGTACAGTTGGAATTCAAACAGTTGCAGTTTCTCGCCATACCCTTCCATGTACCAACCCTCTAACGAATTTCTCCTGTTGGCCAACCTCTTCAAACTGGTTTTTTAACCCCATGAACCAGTTTTCAACGCTCTCTATACCAGTGAACGAGGATACTGTGAAGAATGGTCTCCAAACCAATTTTTGGTACTTCCCAACAAGTTATTGAACTCTCTTAACAGGTTTTCGATCCTTCTAGGCTCGTTAAAAAATGGTTCCTCGCCTTTTCAAACGGAGCCTTTTCAAACTGGTCTTCGCCCTTCAAAGTGGTTTTTAATCTATTCAAACTAGTTTTCAATCCCTCCAAGTTGGCGATCGCCCCTTAGGCTTACTGTGGTTCATAACCTCTTCCACCAGTTTTTGACCCATCTTAACTGGCCATGGCCCCTTTAAAGTGATTTTCAATCTCTTCAAGCCAATTTCAACTCTCCCAAACCCGGTGATCACCCTTTTAAAGTGGTCCCTAACCTCTTCAAGCCGGTTTTAAACCGGTCCTGACCTACTGGTCATCACCCTTAACTTCTTCAAACCAGTTGTAAACCCCTCCATACCATTCATTGCTCCTTCAAAGTGGTTGGTAATATTTTCAATCTGGTTTTCAATCCTCCCAAACTGGCTATCGCCCTTCAAAGTAGTTCTTAACCTCTGTAAGCCGATTTTCAACCACTCCTAACCACTTTCTGGTCATCACCCCTTTTAGACGGTTCTTATCTTCTTCAAAGGTCGTTTTTAGGTCCTACTATCTGATCATGCAGATGCTACAGTCTAAAGCTCATGTTTATTGGTGAAATTTATGAGTGTAACTGTAATTTATCTAATATATTAGACACGATTTTGGTCATCTTTATTCTAGGGCACTTTTAGCGGTCGGAAAAATCTGAAGATGTTCTTAAAAAATCCATTTTGGCGAGCGTTGTGCGAGAAAAGTCTGAAACCACCAAAAAGTAGCTCCATGTGGCGTATCTGAGCTCCCAAAGGGGAAAAAACGGGAAATTAAACTTTTTCTAAAAAATTTGGAAAAAAACCAAAAATCCGTTTTGGCGAGTAGATGACTAGAAAAATATGAAACCACCAAAAAGTTGCAGCACGTGGCGCATCTTGATATCTAAGCTCCAAAAGTGGAGCAAAAATAAAAAACGCTGCAAATTTTACACAAGGGTTTATTATTCTTTGATATAGGTTACTTGTGCAGAAATTAAATTCTGTCAATGAAAAAATTAAAAAAAAATTTTTTTTTGGATTTTTATTTCAAAATTTTTTTTTTTTGGATTTTTTTGTTCAAAAATGTGTTTTTTCAAAAATTTTTTATTTTTAACTCAAAAAATATTTAACATCCTGGGATCCTTCAAATATCCCATTTTTAGCCCCATGAAAGCCCTAAAGATCGCCCCCAGTGAAATCGGATCGTTCCGGGACCCCAAAAAATGGATTCTACGTCCAAAAATACTTCGAAAACGACACCTAACTTGATCCCATAGCTAAAAGCCTTAAAAAAAAAACCCTCCCGTAGCCCCATTATAGCCCCAGAGCGCCCCACGGGTTTGGGCGATCGGACAGAAAACCTTGCGGGCACAACTAGATGGTAAACCAAGTATTTTGTCAAAATTTCAGATTTTTAAAAAAATTCCTACAGCCCAAAACGGCCTGGACGGCGTACGGCGGACGGACATTTCGGATTTTGAATGTAGACCTCTTGAAACGGATAATGTCAAATTTTGAGGCCGATCGGAGTCGTCGACCCGCGTCGCGAAAACATAGGTGTATTATTCCAAGAATAATAAACCAAAATCTGTATTTTTTAAGAAAAAAAAAAACTGCACAATATGTGGAAACGAGTTGTTGGGACTGAGGCCAGGCAGGATACGGGCGGGGGTTGTCTGGCGTAGCCAACAGGGGCTGGCCCCCTAGTATTATCTATAACGCATGATAAAATTGGGACTTTTTCTTTGGGCTGGGAACTTTTTTCCGTCATTCATCTTGACCGTATGTATGAACCTTAATTTTTCCTTCTTGTCATTTAGAAAGAAAGTGAAGAACGTGATACAATTAATTCATGTTCTACTTGAAGATGTGAAGGTATGAGGCTATCCCAGAGGATGTAAATCGCCCGCGTAGAAGCCGCTGAGGAATTGGTTCGGATCAGCGGTCTATCAGCAGTCTACGTCTGCCCGACTTGTTCAATAAATAACGCATGACCGTGTAATATTATGTGATAATCGACTGAAGGAAAGTCCGCCGGAGAGGGCTCAACTCTTTTTCCCCTCGAACCCCCCACCAAGATAAGAACAATAAATCACCGCGTCCCCTCCGCCAAGATAGGGCCAGTGTTGCCATCCCGTACGCTTTTGCCGTATTTCATTTTCATTTTCTTGTCACTCAAAAAAAAAAAAAAAAAAAAAAAACACCGGGTGATGGCGCTTCGATCGTTATTTTTCGCTTAGTATCACTCCGTACGTCGGGATCTTTCATCTAACATCCTCTTGAAACGAATATAACCGTTTGGCGGAGTGAATATCGAGTATTGACGCCCGATTGGAGATAGGAAAGCGCACATTCGGCCCCGTTTCAGTCACTTTTGAAATGGTCGAGCGCTACACTCACATCATGGACTGTGATATTGAAATTGAATAGCATTGATAACGACGACGCAACATACCTTCAGGCCTATAACAGGCCTAGTAGGTGAGTAGTTCATTATATTCTCACTAGAGCACCGTCAATGAAACCAATGAAGCCATGAGCTAACTGCCAGAAAACGTTAGGTACGATATCCAGGAATGGTATCGAAGAAAAAAAATGCGACCCCAAAAGTAGTGGGTGGTTCTCAATTCGTTTCGGGAGGTTACAAGGCCAAAGGAGCTCTTTTATAATTTATATTGGCAAGCTTCATTAAAATTGCATTTGCTCGTAGCTTCCAAATAAATATTTCAGCGAACTAGGGCAACTGTGTTTTTCAATTTTCAATAAAAACAGGAAACGCAAAGCGAAAATATTGAAACGAAAGACTTCCGAAGTTTAAAAAATTGCAACTGCTGAGTGTTTTTTTTTTTTTAACTTTCCCCCGAAGCATTTCATATTGTTTCGAGAGCGATTGAGCCCGTTGAAAGTGTGGTTGCATAGGAAAGTGGCAGGGGAGGTTTGGAGGGATGAGGGTGAACGGGGTGTATTCTGTATAGGCACCCTTTAGCTTTGCATACTCTTCAACTCCGATTCATTGAGCTTCAAGTTTAATTACTTTTTTCATCCACCACCCCGCCCCCGCCACTCTTGGCGCTTCGAATACAATCGTATCGAAAGAACATTATACGCGTTTTGGGGCAGAAAAAAAGAGGGAAAAATCCGCCATAGAAAACGATAAAACTAAACGTCTGAAAGCTTTTTTGTTTGTTTCGGAGGTCCGGCTTATATTGCTTTTTTCAAAAAAAAAAAAAAAAAAAAGTTTTGTGATTGTTTTAGCCCCCAATATTCAACGCGCAATTTAGCGAGGTTATCAAATGGGCTTTCAGGGATCGAATGATACAGAAAGGTGGAACACTGAGCAGGAAAATAAAAGAGCTTTGATCGGCGGCAGCAAGATAAAATTCATTTCGAGTACAAATACCTAAACAACTTCTTGGAATTTCCGATCATCGTGTAATCGTTGTACCAGTTTGACGCAAATTAATAAACCCCAAATCCAGAACATACGGCATGCAATAATTACATACGGCAATTGCACAATTATTTTTAAATTCTATCAAGTATCTATAGTAGAATGTAGAACACCTGAGATAATCATTATCCCAAGAAAAGTAAACCAAGAGAGATTTACAGACAAAGAGGAATACAATTTATTCATTTAATGAAATTTATTGAGGACGTTTATTATTAAAAAATAATTTTTTTTTTCAACTCAGAAACATGTAAGGCACAAGATAAAATAGTTTTTACAATGTAATGTCATGTCATGAAATATGGACTTAAAAATGGCCAAAGTCAGTGAAGTTCATAGCCGTAAGATGGGTCGTCCGCTACCGCCTCGACCCCAAACAGCAGTTCAACTTGTCAAACTTTACAAACAGCAAACAGTTTCAATTCAATTCAATCTCCCAGTTACTGGGAGATTGAATTCCATACATCACCAATGTCGACAATGTCATACATATGATTGGTACCGTAGTCACTGTTATCCAAATTCTTCAACTTTCTACAAAAATGACTTCTTCACTGTAATAACCCCAAAAAAAAAACCGATTATTAGAAATCAGGAGCTGAAAATCGTCTCGAATTCACTTGAAATCACACTCGATTTCGTTTTTTTTTTCTTCGGTTTTTGGGCGTTCTCGGCGACTTTTCTCGGTAAGTACTGATCTGAATTACTTCTTGTTTTTTTTTTGTTAAGGAGACCTAGGAGAAGAGATAGACGGATGCTTATGGCGATTTTCGAATTACTAGTACCGCCAGACTACTCTGAAGTGAAAAAAAAAGTGAGTTTTCAGGAATCACACTATTATTTTGTTATTCTCACTATATCTATTTCAGGAATTCTCACACAAGAATTAAAAAAAAAAAGAATCCATCAAATGAAAATATTTATTTATTTTATTTATTTATTTATTTATTCATAAAACATAAAAACATTTTCACAATAAGGCAGAGAGTCATGATTTGTATACATAGGAGCCAATTTTTCTTGATTTGGCCTATAGGTCTCTGACCTGTCCAGGCCTGTCATTCCCTTAATAGCTATTGAATATTACATATAAATTAAATTTACAATTTATAGCGACTTAAAATATAATTTGTATTTTCTAAATTCTTAAAATAAAGTAACGCTTCTTTTTTGAAAATTGGCGTTGACCTCGCGGTCCTCAACGAGAAAGGCAGGGTTTCAAATAGCGCAGGCGCAAGCCAGGGTAACTGCCGAGTGAAGAAGTCAACTTTTGGATGAGGAATTCGCAAAATGGTTGTCTGACTAGTCCTTGTATTTTTTACCACCTCATGCTGCCTAAACGCGTCCCGAGATTTGAAAACGTAATTTACTAGTCTATAAACATAAGTTGCCCTAGGTGGTAGGACATCGAGCTTGAAATACAAGGTTTCTATTGGTGTGCACTGATCGGATTTGGTTGCTATCCGTAGCACAGTGTTAATTGCCACCTCAATGCAAATATACCTACTATATAATGATCAAAACAAAACATAATCAGACAAATCCGTCCAGTAGTTCCTGAGAAAAATCGCGTCTAAAACCGAGGGAGGGGGGTGGTTACCGAAAGTACCGGGTGCCCGGGTGGAATAGTTACCTAATATTGCAGTAGGTACAATTGGAGAGGAGTTTATTGTGAGGTTTGGCACTGTTTGTTGCTCAAAATATTTACGTAATCTGGCTCAAATTCTGGCCCTAACAACAGACTTGCTTCCAAATGTTCATAAGTTAAATTAGCACTGTATTTAGATTTTGTGAATTTCATCCTCGAAAAGTTCGCAAAGACTGGTAGAAGTGAAGAGCGAGATCATTGCGCGGGCTAAGTCTCTGAGGTTTGGGAAAGTTTTTTCTTTATCTTGGAAGCTGTCTTTGCAGATGTCATTTGAGTGGAGTTCAATGACTTCCAGTTGAAGATCAGGAGGTACGTATTCACCTGCTGCAGTGAAAGGGATTTGAGAAATCCTGATGTCCAAAGAAGCTTCCTCAAAATCTTGAAAACAGGACTCGAACTGTTCTCACAGGCAAACCGCAAATTCACTCGGAAACTCTTCATCAATTTCTGATTTAAGGGTGTTGCAGGTTGGCAAATGGACCAGGTTTTTCATTGCTGTGTGTTTTTCGCAAAGAGCCAGTTTCATTTAAAAAGCTTTGATACGGGAGTACAAATAGAAAATGAGGTGGTTAGGGAGAGAAAACAACTCCTCTGCTGAGTACCTCTGCACCGTCTGCAAAAACCACACCGTAATCAGTAAACGCTTGGCGGGGCTGTTCAGAAAGCTCGGGTCGTAGGTTGTAGACCCCTGCAGTAGAGGGTAGAGTAACGTTTCGTTTTCGAAGTAATTTTGGTCGAGGAATTCATGACATGAGTTCCAATACAATAAATTTTATAATACCGCCTATTTGTCACACCACTATAAAAAATCACAAAAATTTTGTAAAACTTAAATCATGATTTTTTATTGAGCTAAAATTGTGAAGAATAATATACCATCGTGTAAAATTTGAAGCGTTTTATTTTAAATTATAAATCGTAAAAACGTTATCATGTTCAACGGATGATAATCAGAACTTGGATAGGGTTGGGGTTCTTTCAGTGACGATATGCCTGCAGACAATATGAAGCGCTGAATGAGGAAACAAAGAGGGAAAAGGACAGTGTCCTGTTAATGGACTCTATTTTAACTATCGGGACAATTTAAACGGCTTTGAAACGGCCGGTAAACTCACGACTTGGGCGTAAAACTGCTCCGGAACACGTCCGAACGTTTTAATGAGGTCGAACCGGGACGACACGAGGTTCTAGGTTTAATCATATTTTATATTTTATCGCGGTTGAGAGGGGAAGTGGGGGATTTTTAAGAGGGAAATATTATCCCGCTCGGTGGAAGAGTCTGATCCGGTCGGCTCCGCAGTTTTCCCTTTCCACCGACCTGTTGCGCTTTTTTGTGCGGGCGTTCCTCGTCTCCAAACTCCCCTCCCGCCGTGGCCCAACTCTTTTGCCTCTCTGACACCGTATTTACGCCGGATCACGGTTAATTAACCGCTAAACTCTTTGTAGCAGAAGATTAACACCATCATGAATTGTCCCCACATCCCGTCCTCCCCGCACCATTTAACACCTTTTAACTCTGTTTTAAGGTGAACAAAAAGAAAAAAAAAACACGGCGGTGCCCCTAATGCCAGCACTCGTTGTACCTAGGCGTAGCAAAAATAAATGCTGAAAAATTATGAACATCAACGTGCACGAGATCGCAAAACCTGTGGATGCCGTCTAGCTTTGAACTTGTTGATTCCATCGCTCTGAAAGGTGCTTCGATCTATGAATCGATAATATCGAATATTTGGGTACCTATATTATACCCAAGTATGTATCTGTATAATGAATAATGATCAAAAAAGGCCTTTAGGTCGAGGCTACGATAGAAGCGTCAAGCGAGCGAAAACGGTCAGGTGCCTCCGCTCTAAAAATAGTTTACCCTTGTACAGGTAAGGGCGGCTACGGTGAGAGCGTTCGGTGACCTGGACGCCAGGGCGAATTTTGGCCTTTCGCTCGCCGCTCAGTCCAGAGTAATAGTTTCGCTTGACGCTCAGTTTCGAACGTTCCCTTTGCTTTGCTTCCCGCTGTTCTCACCTCAATCTTTTAATTTTATAAACTTTCTCTTTACACCAGCATTATTGATTACTTCTTTTCCACTGTAGGTATTCAATATGCTATTCTATACAAAAATATATATCATTAATAATCATGGATTACGCTGGATTTTCTGTTTCTAATCCTGATCTGACAGGTACCTACCTACCTACTTATATGTCCCTGAATTTTACTGGTCGAATTGTCTTGTAACACACGAAATAATTTTTTTATATTTTTAATAAGGCTTGTAGCATTAAAAATGTACGATTCTATGCCAAAGTAAGCAACCACAATAATAATAATAATTATTATTATAAAGGAAATTTCTCAAAGTTGACGGCAGGTCCACTTAATGGTTGAACCATCTGTCAGATTTATCACTGAGTTTCTATAATACAGAGAGTTTCTATAATATAGAAAGATTTTCTATAATATAGGGTTCTAAAATTACTCGTAATATATTATATTACGAGTAATTTTAGAACCCGCATTAACAAAAACAAGAAATCCTGATGGACAGTGTTGCAATGAAACTTGGCTCTTCAAGTTGACACGTTTCTTTTCCAAATGTGGTTCCAGCGTGGCCAGAATGAAATTGAACGTTTCAATCGACATTCTAGTGTACTGAAAAAATGTTTTGGGGTCTTCTTTGAGTTTGTGGAAAAGTTTGTTGTACTCCCCATCAGAATTTCTAAGCGCATTAGGATGAACCCCAACCCGGCTTCTACATACCAGTTTTCTCTGTAAGGACCTTCTTAAATAGCTGAATTTTCACTCAGAAGAAGTTGTCTATTCGCAGGCATGGTGTTGACTGGAACTTCCCGGCTAGTCACCTTTCGCTCCTCTTTCGCTCGTACAGTGGCCACCACCCTTCGCTCGGCGCTCGACGCTCGACGCTGTTCGCTTGACGCTCTACGCTCGACGCTCGACGCTTGACGCTTCTATCGTACCCGAGGCCTTACACTTTCATTCTTTCCTCCACGCATTGAACGTCATTAAAGCGCGCGAGTACAACCGTGACGGTTGAACCGTCCACGCGAGTAAATAAATCCAAGAAGTAAACAAAGCGCACGTGCAGTGTTGAAGGGAGGAGGCGCGTATGGACTTGAAACAGTTTCTAGTTACTAGCCCTCTACTTGGCAACGATGAGTATACTATACGCGTTTTTCAAATCCCATTTTTCGAAAGTACCTACGGATATTACCGACTATCGCTTCCACCGACTTCCTTGGGAACTAATGTGACCGAAAAGAGGAATATTTAGTGTTATCAGTGCTTTCGGAAGATTCTATTATCAATCTAGTAATTCCGTGCTAGTCACCCAAGAAATAGAATAATGATCCGTGAATTCTATTCCGTGCTAGTCACCATTGACAAGGTTGGACTCCAACCGTTGGAGAGGAATGGCTGCCGTTGTCATCCGCGACGATTTTAATTTCCTTCAATCAAGTATTTCCCATTTTTTGTCGCAATTTTTGCTAACTTAACGTATTTGAATTGCTAAGGGACTTGGGATCGCTATACTTTAGTTGATACAGCTCGAAATTAGCCCGGGACGTGAGTTGGAAAAACTAGTATAGCATTTACTCTACACTGCCAGGTAACGACCCTCGAGTTTTCAAAACCAGCTAGTTCGAGCGAAGTGGCTTTCGTCAATTTATGTTGTTTTCATAATGATAATCCACTTTTGGCTGTTGTGTTCTATTTTTAGATGGCTCCCTGTCCTCAACGAATACTCACAAGTGAAAGAACGCAAAAAAATAGTGCATTTAGCGCTCTCTGCTGTTCTGCCACCGGCGAATTCGGATTCAGAAGGTTCTCACGAGGAGGATGAGATTTCGAACCCACACCAGAAAGATTATTTGAGGAAGACATCCCTCCTGACAATGCAGTTGAAATCTATTATGACGAAGAAACTGGCTCTGAAAAGGATGAGGTGAGGAAATGCGCATAAATTCGTACTGAAGACGATAGCTCGACTTCTATCTGCTTTTCTCTGCCTTTTGCAGATCGTGTTGGTGGAGGCAGGAGAAACGCTTGATGAACACGTCAAAAACATTTTAGGTATACTCTACTTCCGGAGACCGGGTATGACCGACTGGATAGTGATCCTTCTTCTGATGAAAAGTGGTCCAGGTGCGAACATTGCGCAAAAGTTAATAATAAATTTTAATAATAAATAATAAATTTCATTCAATATATTAGTATACTACATATTATTCAACATATTAGTATACTACCTACATATTATTCAAGATATTAATAGGTACATTGAAATGCATTTCCTCACTCGTCAAATGCCTACGGAGTCAGACAGAGCATTCTCTACAGCTGGGAAACTATTTCTGCATCAGCTCCGATCAAATTTGGGCGAGAGAAAGTAATTAGTTAACTGACCTTCATGCGGTCTTTCTTTCAGCAAGTTCTCCCTTCTGATGGCACACCCACCCAGCTGCAGAGTGGCTCCATCTCACTCCCTTCAATGCATTTATTTCCTAATATTAAATATTATATTTAAACAAATTTTGTTTAAATATTTTTAAATAAACAGGTGTATTTACAATCGGTATTTAAGGACAATATTCACACCAACCTACGGATTGATAATTCCCCTGTCAGATTAACCTGAACATAAAAGGGGCCGCACAGCAAGTTTTTTGCTTCTCCTGGAAATTTATGAAGAGTGGATTTGTTGAGTTTTCCTTGATAATACATTTTATTATCAAAGTAGGATGCAGTACATGTCCCTGTACAAACCTACCGAATATGGACGAACTGCTTGAAACCAGTATCCAATAACATAAAATTGATAAATAATAAAGCTCATGCATGATGCTATATGAACCGGCGAGTGCGAAAAACACGATCAAGTCAACTAGGTCATGCAACCTCGCGTTGGGTGCAGAAACTATGTCACTGACTAAAGTTGATTCTGCTCTCAACATTCTGAACTATCAACCTGTCTCAAAACGCGTCTTGCTTTCCTGAGCTAGTTTCCATTAAAAGAAAAAAGTTTCGATTTTTTTTTTTTCTGAAGAGATTTTGCTTGCTTGCTGATTGGTTCACCTATTTAATTTCACTTGACAGCCCCCCTGTCGTCTCCCAGTCCCCCTCCCACCACGACCTACGTTTCCCTTTGAAGATTCTGCTGCTTCTAGTCTTCGAGCCGAAACGGCTACTTAGTGGAAAAGAAAAGACTGAAAGTTACGTGCTTGCTGTGATATTTATAACTGATCATAATTAATCCACGGTGCCTAGTCCACTTGGCACCAACTTAATATTTCCCAACCCCTTTTTAAGATTTCTTGTCAATATTTTAACCAAGCATCGAAACAGCAACCGAATCAAAATCTCTTATAGGTAGGGTAAAGCCCAGTACCTCGCCCATGCTCCTACCTCGCCCAACCAGTGATATTACCTAGGTAGAGAAAGGATATAACAACTTTGAGCCACTGATTCGGTAGCTCTCTGAAAATGGTTGAATTGGCTGTGAACTTTTTTGTGATATCTAGTACTGTTATCTTAGGAGAAGGTTAAAACGTTTTTGAGGTGCCAGTTTGTGATCGTGGAAATTGTACATTTGATCGTCTCAGGGCTGAGTTAAGTCGTATTTTCGTACAATTGTTTGTTTAATGTGTTGTCCAATATGTCTTTAAAGCACTGAAAAAAAAGTTTTTGAAAAAAAATAGGATCTGTGGGTGTCATGACCGTTTTTCGAAATTGGTGTGTATGCACGTACCTTGCCCCACCTCCTTGTGCGTACCTCGCCCCTAGGATTTTGTGATACCGTTGTGGTTACCAACCAATTCCTAGCCATATTTTTCTAATTATAATTTTTTGTTCACTATGAACTACAGTCAATTTTAAATTTTACAACTTTAAGCTTAACAAGAAAAGTATTCGTCCTTGACAATAATTCTAGGATTTTGTGATACAGTTGTGGTTACCAACCAATTCCTAGCCATGTTTTTCTAATTATAATTTTTTAATGCATTAAAGTTTTATATTCAATATAAAATAAACGTATTTGATTCATTTTCCATACTTCTGAGCGCTCAATTTCGAGAAATAGGGTAGGTGGCGCAAGGTACGACCCTATCCGGGGCGAGGTAGGTACTATGTTCGTACCTAGCCCCACTTTGGAGGGTTTTAGAAATTTAGCTCTAGAAAACTCGAAAACTTGAAATAACCCATTTCAACACCTGGCTCTTGTAGACAACTTATTTCCCTGGCGATCTGTAAAAAAAAAAAACGATTCGATCAGAGCCCTAGGGGTCTCCCAAGAGAGGAAAATCTGAAAAGTGGGGCGAGGTACGGGGCTTTACCCTACTTTAATCAAGTGGAAGAGCCTGTACTAATTTGAATAATTTTCAGGTTGGAGAACCATAAGTAAAACCTCGTCATATTGTTACTGGTGCACCAGACGCGGGAATTGGAATGTACTAAAGTATTGAAAAGGATAAAATTGATTGCCAACATCACTGCTGAACTTTAATTACAGCGAATGTAAAAGGTAACCAATTTGAATTACACTTATAATATTGAATGCGAAAAAAAAAGTGGCGCCCAACGTGGTTTTTGCACTCACCGATATAGGTCAGTTTTGTACATGCTTAAAACGAGGTCCAGATATGATGCAGAAGTAGACTGAAACTGTACCACTTGGAACTGGGCAGGACAGTTCCATGGTTGTGGGCCACGTCAAGCAGCTGCACCTTATGTGGGTTTCTTAGTGGTTTCAAACTCGAGAGGAAATCATGAAGTGGATGCATCGCCCGCATCTCAATTAACTGTCGATCAACTTGGGAGCGGAGATGATTTCCAACGAGGATTCCGCACGCGGCAGGTTGGGATGTGCGATGGCCTGGATGTTAGTTGAGAGAAGATGGTATTCAATTCGACGTGAAGCGATATGGTTTGTACGGTGGGTGGGGGGGTGGGAACTGTCAAATCAGATGGCTACAAAGTCCTGCACGAGGGAAAATACGGAAGGGGGGGATTGGTTGATGG
Organism: Pilophorus perplexus; assembly: GCA_955831195.1. NCBI lineage: Eukaryota > Metazoa > Arthropoda > Insecta > Hemiptera > Miridae > Pilophorus > Pilophorus perplexus. Next base: position 11,189,521 of record OY037009.1, read on the forward strand.
TGTGTTTTGGGAAAGGCGGTTAACAGGGATACGAGAGGGGGGCACTGCCCCCACCGCGTCCCCCTTTTCATCGCCCAATTCACTCCGATCTCTCCAGACCACTTACGGGCAAACCTTCCTCTTGTATTACTATAACTGTGGAATCAATACACCGTATATGATCTAATCTAGGGAATACGGTCTGATGAATAGAAACCCGCCCGGTCCAACGATAGGGAGCTATCTCCGTTGCTTCTGGCTTCAACAATGCTCACTCTCGTAACTAGATTAGAGTCGGCGGAATGAAGAGGGATGGTCCCTGTAAAGCAGGGGTGTGTGTGTGTGCTAAGCATGAGCATATCATCCCCCCTTGCTCACCGTAACCACCCCTTGCTTAACCCAGTCCATCATATACGGCTTCACCGGGAGTTTGCCAGCTATAAGAGCCCTGGCTTAGCCCTTATATCGCCGCCTACTCAATCAAATGGCTCAACTTATCACATTATGGCTCCGAGCCTCGTTGTTTTCCTCTTAATTAGCCCCGTTGTGTACAGAACAATCCAACGGCCCCATTCGAGGGTGATTCGGGGGAGGATCCCCCCCCCCCCCTCCACCCACCTGGTTTTACCCTCAGAGAAATCACCGCTTGAACCGATGCGTGCTATGACGGACAATGTGACTCCAAACGTCAAAAAGGGTCTCAGTGTGGCGTGGAAACTACTCGAATTTATTAACAGTGAGATAGCAGGCTTGAGCAGGTGAATGGGTTTGTCAACGTGGGGAAAACCCTGACAGCTCCCCCGATAAGTGGCCTCCTCCTAATAAAACGGAACCTAGTTCGAAAATAAACCTCAAAGATCCACTCAAGTTCGGTCTAGCCAGATAAGGCACTTCAAGTCAGCGCGTGAAATTTGTGAATGGACCAACCTAGAGAAAATACCGCAGAAAGTGATTCAGTGAAGCCACAGCTTAAAAAAGAAAGAAAGAAGATGAAAAAAACAAAACAAAAAAACAAAAAAAAAAAAAAAACCGTTACGTCCCTTTTGGTTTATTATTCTTAAGAATTAAGAATAATATTCACACGATTCCAATTGGAATAATACACCGATGTGATCGCGACGGGGGTCGAAATTTTTGATCGGCCTCAAAATTTGACTTTTTTCGTTTCAAGAGGTCTAGATTCCAAAAACGAAATATCCGTCCGCCGTAAGTACGCCGTCCGGGCCGTTTTGGGCAGAAGGAATTTTTTTTAAATCTGAAATTTTGACAAAATACTTAGTATACCATCTATTTGTGCTCGTAAGGTTTTCAGACCGATCGCCCAAAACCCGTGGGGCGCTATGGGGCTAAAATGGGGCTACGGGAGGTTTTTTTAAAGGGTTTGGGCTATGGGGTCGAGTTAGGTGTCGTTTTCGAAGTATTTTTGGGGGTCCCAGAACGATCCGATTTCACCGTGGGGATCTATAGGGCTTTCATGGGGCTACAAATGGGATTTTTGAAGCATCCCACGAGGTAAAATATTTTTCGAGTAAAAAAAACCAAATTAATAAACAAAAAAATTATTTTTTTAATGGACCAGAATTTATTTTCGCACAAGTAACCTATCTATATCAAAGAATAATAAACCCTTATGTAAAATTTGCAGCGTTTTTAGATAGGATTCAAAATTATACAATATAATGACCATAATAATATTATGTAGTACAACATATTATGTAGTACAATATAATATATAGGTAATATTATTATATCGACTGTTTTGCCATTACTTTCATGGCATACCTCTTTTTCCTGTCGTTATTTAGGCGCGGGTCCATTGCTAAAGCATGTACCATGCTAAAACGTGGCAGAGCGGTTGGAGGTCTGGCACCTCAAGACCCCACATCAATCGATCCGTAGTTCATTATTACCTCGTCAATGACACCGCACTCAACTTGTTGCTCTTCTGCTCAATCGTTCGCCATAGCTCTGCTGCTCTTGCTCCTTCTTGGGTCCGTTTGGGAGTGCTCGGGAAGGAGGTTTAGGGATGTCCCAGGGCACGGATGCCTGGTGGATTATAATTAATAATTATTGCGCTTTGCCTGACCTCATGTGGGTCACTGCCGAGGAGGGCATATCAACAATGACCGAGTGCTGGACACTCAAAGATGGTGACATTGTGGAGAGCTGTCTTGTCAGTCTCCTCACACAGGATTGATATTTGCGTTACTATACGGTTCAGATGGTATTCCAGGGAAGCAAAACCAGTCATTAATCCTATCAATCTTTGTAATTCCCAGCGTTTCAGTCCGAGAGGCTCCTCCGAAGACTTGGTGGCCTTCAGTCGCCATCTTTCCGGCTTATTCGTACATCCACTTGTTGACGGCACTCCTATGAAGGAGGCTTTTGGTAATCCAACCACCGGTTCTGGGCTAACAAATGGGGCCTGAATGTCAGCGTGTTCGTTGATACCTTTGGGAACCGCAACCCATTCCAGGGTGACCTAGTTTTGGTTCGTTTGGTGCTGAGGAGCTGCTCGCAGTCCAGGCATGGGCGTTGAGTTCTTTCCTTAGTCCGCTCCACAATGAGATGGCTTCTCTGGCTCCTTCAGGTTCTCCACAGCTGCAATTTTGGCGCTCTTCCACATCACCAGCTCCAGTTCCACCAGTCAACCTCGCCAGTGTCAATGCTGCCTTCTCAACCTCCTTATTCATGAGGTTACTGGGCATCTGAACAAGGCAAGCAATGCAGCAGGTACATGTTGATGGGGCTGCCGATGGTGAAATGGTTCACTACAAGGGTCGTGGTGTCTAACAATTCTTTTGTCCTTTTCTTTTCCAATGCCATTCACAGCTAAGCATGGGGGAGAAACGCTGATGATACGCCAAATTGGAGGAGATGTGCAGACTTATATGAAACCAACCCAGCTCGGGCATTGACTTTATTGACTCAAGGCTGGTGAAACTAGAGCTGCTGATGAAGAAGATCTGAAGTGCAACAGTTGAACAAAGCAGAGTTTCTAATGTCTGCGGAGCGTGGAATCACGGGTGGAAATTATCGCAATGGTCTTGATCGATTTGGAACCGGTTTAAATCACTCTTGACTCGGTTGATTGGGGGGTTTGAATTTCTTCAGTCAGTTTCAGGTCCATCGGTTGACCAAACTCGTCCTCGCTGCAAGGGAGGCTTTTTGCTCGGGCGGAACGGGCAATTTATGGGACGAAAAGAGAGAGCGTATCTCTCTCGGGCAGAGTACTACTAAGAGAAGCGCATTAATATGTAGTGCGGAGTGTTGGGCAAATAACGAGTAAAGTATCCAACGGTAGAGAGTGCTAAAGGGTACAGCGCTGCATGGCGGCGGAGGGAGGTTACAACTTTGTGAAATATTGGAGTAAGTTAGGGCTGCGGACAAGTCTCCGGATAGTGTTTTGATGATTTAGGAACCGGGGAGGGTAAAACGAGCCGAGGAAGCCGAGAAGGGCTGAGTTAATTACGGGGTAAAACTAGACACTTTACCAAATGTATCTTTAATGTAAATGTAATGCTCAGCCATGTTGAGGCTAATATGTAAAACCCGGAGCGCCACCATACTTTACCTCCTTAACTAAACAGTGGAACTTTATATAAGTTCAATATAAACCTTCCGGGGTGGCGGGGGACAAACTCTGGTCTTGTTATATATCATCACTTCCGCTCTTTCCTTTTGTCGGGCGCCTACGTCCCCGCGAATAACTCGGCAAAGGAGTTTCCTCTAATGCTTGGAACGGCCTGGGACTTGTGCTTTATTACTTCGGTGAATCGTTGGGAACGGCTCATTGCACGATACCACTGCTTGGGAACTGCACTACGTAAAGATTAGCGGGGGGATAGGGAAGTGCATTAAGATAGCATTTTCTGTGGGCTCTTTAAACGAACAAGAACATTCAAACAATCCAGCGCGCTGATTTATGTCTGGAATATAATATATTGAATATTATTCATTTGAACATTTGACAAACTTTGGTATCTTGGTTTTCGCTGATTTCCAGGATCCGTGTTTGAAAGGGGGCTTTGGGATCTTGGTGTTTTCTTGTGTGGTTTTTTTTCCCATTTTTGCCAATCTTGCCAACCGTTCGATTTCTGGAATCAATTATGGCCCAATGCAATCCATTCTGGGCCTTCTGCGTCTGTATCTCTTTCTGTATGGACTAGGGTTTTCACCTTATCTTCCCTTATTCTAGAGTGGCCTTGCGCTTGTTAGAGTTTTCAGACTTACCTGACACTCCCCTGGTAAGTCAACAAAGTCTTGATCCCTTTGGCGTTGGTCATCTTTCTGATGTACCCCGGATGGTCATAATATGACAATTATATTATAATGTAAGGCATTCAGCCAGTTGATTCATAACCTTCAAATTTCTAGCACTTCAGGGGTTGGGATGCTCTAAAAAAAAAAGACGATTTCAGACGAAGTAGTCTATTTCCACGATAAATAAAATAACAACTTGTAGACGCGTTTCGGTTTACTAAACCATCATCAGTACAATACAGAATCTGTATAGACTACTTCGTCTGAAATCGTCTTTTTATAGGATGGATTCCCACTATTTCGCCGCATCTACCTTACGTTATGTTGGGATGCTCTTTTTTTTACCTCTTTTCTCTTCCAATCTTGTGCATCTTGCTGGTTTCCTGAATTGATGCTCGTTGCAGCTTTGACTCATGATTTTTCCCACTGACTTCATTCTTGCCAATCTTTATAATTTTCTGGATTGCTGGATATTGCGGAATGAGAAGTAGTATGCTTTACATTGGAGTTGGTGATCTTGCTTATTTGTGTTGTTTTTACCACCTGGTATATCAAATGTGTCAAAACTGACTGTTCATTGAACCCAATGGTTATCGCCCAAAAGAATCCATTCTGGTTCTTCGCTGTATGGATCTCTTTCAGCTATTTCTTGACGGACTTGGCTTTTGGTTTTATCTCTTCATATTTTAGTACAGCCTATCGCTTGTTTGAGTTCTCGGCCCTCTTGTCCCCTCTGGCGATAGCCTCATCTTTCTGATCTACTTGGGATGGACGTAACTTCACATTCATAGTTCGATTTCTAGCTTATATAATATCAGCTAGAATATATATTCAAAATGAATTTTATATCGAATATTAATCAAACTGGCTGTGCAACTATATTTTATCCACCCCCGTACTTATACTGATGAAGTCATTCGGACAGTTGATTCATAACCTTCAAATCTCGAGCCCCCCAGGGGTTGGGACTCGGCTTTGTTTTCGAATACTCCGCCTACAAACCAAACAATCCTTCGGCTTCCTGCCTCCCGAGATTAGGAGGGGGAAGGTAGTAGCAAGGTTATAAGGGTAAGGTTAGTCACCATGGTTGGGGAAAGGACTTCTCCTTTGAAACGAGTCATCAGGAAACCCACCCGGGAAGGAAACCCGCTGCCCACTGATTAGGCAAAGGGCCAATCAACCACAAAGGTTTGGTCAAACTCTGACAAGCTGTTGGGGAGAGTGAAACTCCCGAGGCCATCAGGGCATCTTAAGTGTCCTTCCGACCTCTAAATAACCCCCCCTTTTCTGTAGTATTCAGATATTATATGGTCTTTGTACATTCGCATCACGTGTCCTTTGCACTCGACCTTTCACATATCCACAGCAGAGCCATTTTGAACCCTCATCAGAAATCCCTCCTCAAATCAAACCTTTGAACTGCAAATGTAATACATGCTGACCAAAGTAAGGAAGTGACCAAGACAGGCTGCTCTTGTCAGCCTATTCGTAATCGAGAGAACTGATTATGATGGCAAATTATGTGCAAGACACTTTAAGGCTCTCATTAGTGCTAATTAAGGCTATCAATGACAATTTAAGGCTCTCATTAGGGCTTTTCCGTCGGACAGTCGACTCCGTCATGTGGGGAAGGAGCGACGCCTCAAAACCCCACACTAGGTTCAAACACGAAGCCTAGTGACGCCAAGGCGAACTAAAACCGGATTAGAGCTCTATTATTGATTGCATAGAGAAGGGACCCCTACAGCGTAATTTTGTCAGAAGAACTGGCATCCAAAGAAATGCCCTTCACATTGTACACAACTTTCATGCACGTTATGTGCTCAGTTCACGCTAACGTCTCTGGTAAAGGCAAATGCGAATACTCAAGCTTTCTCCAACTTCAATGTGGACTTTGGCAATGCTTAACACTGCACTATCGTTCTCTTCATGTTACCTTTCAATGTTACCTATCAAAGGAACAGCCCAGAGAGAGCTGTAGTTTATTTTCTTATCCAAAGTCGCTGTCCAGCTGAATGGACGGCCTCAGAATCGAATTATACAATCATTTCTCCGACCAGCGAATTCATAAGGGTTAAGAAAGACAATGCTTGTTGCAGTCCGATACACCATAGTTGAACGGTAAGGTTTACCTTGTAACTTGCTGGGAAATACTGAACTATTGAACTGGGGGGTCTTTGATGAACCTCTTACAGACTTGGATTTCCTCTGAGTTGACCAGTTAGTTGTTCGGTGAGGGATATTAGTTAAACGGAGCATAATCCACCCTCGAGTAAACGTTGCAATACAAAAGGCACTTTGTTGTATTGTTCAAAGGAACATAAATCTCCTGGTGATGAGACGTAGAGCGAAAACGATATGTTAAGGTCTGAGATTCACGCACCTCAATGGTCTCATTTGCATCATATTCAGAAATTATTGTCTCTATGTAGGTTCCAGTTAATTGGAATATTGGTCAGGAGAGATACACTGCGTAATAATTACTAATTATACATAGTAATAATAATTAATAATTAATTATCATTAGCGATTTGCCTTTTTCATGAGGCGACAGAACAGGAAAAAAAAAAAAAAAAAAAAACACCTAACCCTTAATAGCCCAAGCAAAAAAAAATTTCTTCACCGTTCAAGTTTCTGTTCAAATTCTAATACATTGGGGTTCCCAATGTACGTAAAAAATAATGAAAAAAATATGGATACAATAGCTTGCCAGTAATGTTGAAAATTGAAACTGTATCTTTTTGGATACACTGGGATCGGGGGGCCTCAATCTGGTTCCTCCTTCAGATCTAAAAAGACACACTGGGATACGAGGGGTCCATCGAAACTTGCAAGTAACATTCAAAATTCCTTTAATAAGAATTATTATTAATAATACTTAGTATTAAACAACAATCCAAACCCCAAGAACAACCCCCCCCCCCCCCCAACCAAATCCCAGCCCATCACCCGTACAAATCAGTCAATTTATCAAAATTATCACATATTCACATTCATCACAAAACGATAAAATCTATCACATTGGCAAAATAAATCATGTTACTGTGCTTAGAATATTTCGTCCCAAGAACAAGTTGGTTCCATGAACCTGAAGTAGCTAAGTTCATTCTTGCAAGCCCCTTGTAAATGTGTGCTGCCAGAAAATCTTGTATACCCCTACTGTTTAGCTCTACACATTGTGCAGCTTCCTGGAAAGAATAGAGCTTGCTCTGTTCCACGATGGAGTCGATGAGCTGGTCCGTGAAGAACTTCTGGAAGTAGGTGACAGGTCCACCTTGAGGAGTCTGTCTTGATCTACCTACCAGAATTTGCCTCCATTTCTGGTAGGTAGATATTCTTCTTTGGAAAATATTCTTTTCTTCCAGCTAAAAATAAGGAAAAATATCTATAAATTCATGAGACTCCCAAGAAACAATCAACCTGAAATAAACTCCTAGGAAACTGAAAAGGAATAAACTGAAAAGGAATGAATGAATTCGCCAAGCGCTATTCAACGTCAACATGACTGTGCAATTCTTACCGGAATTCCGATTTTTTCTTGGCGGCTTGGCTTGGCTGGTTTTTCTTCTTGGTGAAGTGAAGGTCACACCTTGTTGGAGCCTGAGTTGACGTGGAGGGCTGGGACTTGGCAGCGTCTAAAGATTTTGGCAATTTTGAATTTTGTGGTACGTTTGGGGGTGCGGTCGGCTGAGGTCGCCGAGAGTTCCTTATTTTTCCTGATCGCGTGACTAGGTACTTTATTTTCTGACAGGCTGGACTTGAGAGGGAACTGGAGGATGACAGATGTGGGAGTTGCTGATAGAGCTTCCTTGTTGAGAAGCATCTTGGTCACCAAGATCTGTTTTCCGGACCGCTTCACATACTACAAACTCAGTCTTCATTACCTTCTTCTGTAGCATCATCTTCCATCCTGACATCCTAAATAGTTCATCTTCCACCATCTCAGTTTCAATATCATCTCTCAAAATTTCTTCTACCACATCAAAATATTGCGCTAACTTCTGAAAATCTTCTTCCTCTACCTCCTTCTCATCATCAGAATCATCTCCTCACCATCGGATAAATGCCCAACTTTGGGACAAGCGAGTATTGGGTACTTTGCTCCCTGTAAAAAAATAAAAACAAAAAACATGTAAATACGTTTGAATTCAATCCAAATCCTCGTTTTTGGAACACGACAAGCACAATTTCTTGTGCTGATAGACCCCCCTTTTCCCAAAGTGTCTTTTTGGAATCCGAATCCAACATGGCCAAGACCCCCCTTATCCCAATGTATCCAAAAAGATACATAGAGAAAAACGACTATCCCAAGTTACTAAACGCATGTCATGCAAAGATCTTTTATTCTACTCAATCTTAGATGGTTTTCCAACAAGATTTAAAAAGAAATATCGCTCATACGTGAAAATATGAATTAAAATCATGACCGAAACTTACCTTAGATGCTCTGTGGTCCATCTTGGGAGGCGCTCTCGCTTATCGAATTCTTATCAAACCTGTGGCTGTTGTATCAACTTTCTTTTATCTTTTTCGTGTTTGGAGATGTCATGGTTGCCACAAATTTGTTTGGTGAGGTTCAAAACGTTTTAGCAGTGTTGAAAAACGCGTTCAAAAATGGTCTTCCAAAAAGATACATTGGGCTATTATAATAGCCCAATGTATATAAATAATGTATATAAATGTATATAAATACACTGCGTAATAATTACTAATTATACATAGTAATAATAATTAATAATTAATTATCATTAGCGATTTGCCTTTTTCCTGAGGTGACAGAACAGGAAAAAAAAAAAAAAAAAACACCTAAGGACAACAGAAAGACTAACAGAAAATTCAGAATATTGTCATATTACAATTTTTCCCAATAGGGTTTCTGAGGTAGGTAAAGTTATCCTCTGAGTAGTCTGGAATACTAAATTAGAGTTGAGTTATAGCCGAAACCCACCTTGGCAGAGTGTACCGTCTCGTCGCCATGACAACCCGAAGACAAATAATTTTGTTTGAGTTGGAAGCTGAAGACGCGCTGCCTAAGAGGAACCCCCTTCTCAGTGCTGCCTTACTTTATGTTATTGAATTTCATTAGGGGCCTAATTTGATAGGGAAGCTTCTCTCCTTGTGAGACAGAGGGCGGGCTGAGTGAAGCTATGAACCTACTAATATAATAATATGTCAGGGAAGGCAGAGTACAGTCTCCGTCAAGAGGACAAACAGCCCCCCTCACAGGGATGGTAGTTGTACAGTCTGATGCATTTTATGAGTCTTGATGAGACGCCAGGGTGGAGAGCAATTTTCCTAGGTAGGTAGGTACCTTAACAGATTTACCTCTGAAAAGGTTTGTTGGTGAAACAAATTTTTATCATTGATAATACAATTGTTTTGATCAACAAACTTTCTCCAACGTTCCAGATCTTGCATTCTTTCGTGAATAAATTGAGTGGTCGAAAATTAGCCTGTGTATCGATGAAAGCAATGTCCGGGAAGTCGAGCAATGCACATAATGAAGGTCCACCCTTTTTTGGAGATGAGGTTCGTCGAGCCATCAGTAGGCCTCCTATGGAAACAAATCCCTGAAGATGGCAAACCCATATGGCCTTGTGGCCATATCGGCCACAAGGGCGGCGGGGTTCTGGGTCTTGCCTTGTGGCAAGACTCAGAACTGGAAAAGCTGCGATGGGTTTTATTTTGCTCAATAGGCGGCAGAAGGCTGACTTGAGGTCAATGATACTGATGAACTTTGTTCCCGCAACATATCCAGAGTCACTTAAATGACGATGGATATGAGTCACGCAGATAACCCGGTTAATGGCTGTTGCATTACTGGCTCAGTCTCAGCGAACAGTGGTGGCGCTTTCAAGCGGAACACCACGGTGAGTCGCTAGGCTGGACCACTCCTTGCTTTATCAGGCCGTGAAGCGCGTTTTGGATTGGAGCAGCGACTGGTATGACCCTTTACATTTGAGACTCCATAACGTCCAGCAGAAGGGACTTAATAAGTCGAAACATAATATGTTTCTGCTGTAGCACAGGCAATCTAGGGCAGGCATCAACCGAGCAGCAGCTATATTTCACCTGTCGCCAGATGGCGAGAGTTAAGCGGAAATCATCGCCGACGTTGGAGACGGCATGAAAAAAAGATGAAGGCGAGTGCCATCTCGGACAGTTAGGGATGGGTTAGAGATGATTCGGGCAGGTGAAAGATGGCAATAAACGACCATAGATGGTTGGGGTTTGTGATTGCCTTTTTATGAGCACTACAGTGAAACCCCCGTCATACTGGGAAGCTGACATCTTCAGAGTCGACATGCTTAAAGGACTTCCCTTTGGCTGTCATGTTAAATTTTGCAAAAGACGTCATCCACTTGGAAAAATCTTCGTTTCACGTTGTCCCCGAGATGACAGATCGGCGTCCAATATGATAATCACCCGAGTCATTTCCAATTGACAGACATTCGAAAGACGAACAGGTTCAAACAAACCCGAGGTGAGTTTGTAATGGGATTTGCCGATCTGCTCCGTTACGATCTCATTCACTGAGTCAACTTTCCATTTTACGGGCGACAGAGCATGCAAAGGGTCCTTGTGATCGTCTAGTGTAAAGTGGATTTCCAGGGGATGTTCAACAACCGTTTTAGATGTTTCGATGTTCGTGGGGGACTGAGGTTGTATTTGTGTCGATTTACTACCCCTCGTTCAGAGTTTCGATGCCAACTAATCACCTGCTACAGACAACTCCACAACCACTTATGTTAATAATTTTGTAACGATTCTGCTAGCATTTATAGTCTCGAACGTTCCAAACAAAGGATAACAAATTGTTTTTACAGAAGAACATCCTCCAAGTATGATTCTGTACAAAGAAGAATCACACAACTAGAATATAAGCCAAAGACAACAATCAACTCAACCGGAAAAGCTAACATTAGGGAAGAATCTCATGAAACATTAAAATATAAATCAACATAAAAAACCGAACCAAGAAGCGCTCCTCTAGAAATGAAAATATTACATATAATATTTACTTTCTCCGCTCCAGCTTAGATTGATTCCCTCTTCGAGTAAATTGAAAATTCCAGTTTGCTTTGAGAAGAGAGTGAATATTTTCGTCGATCAAATACGTTGCATAAATATTACCTACAAGAAATGGGTTCTTATAAATCGCGTTTCACGTGCTCTTTTTTATGAAAAGCCCATTTGACTTGTCGCGTTCTCATCGACATCCCATTCGCTGGATGGTTTTCTCCCTTTTTTTTCTTTTTTTTTATTAGGTACGTTCACCTTTTTGCTCGCACTAGGAGAAAAATATAGGGAGACAATTTTTAAAAAATTAAAAAAAAAAAAAAGAAAGAAAAAAATTGAAATGAAACGAGGAAATTACGCTTTTCCTATTTTGCGTGATTTAGAGGTTAAAAAATGTTGCCCCTAGATTTTATTCAGAAAAACAACAAACAGAAAAAAGGGAACATAACACACCTTGTAAAGTGCAGTGGGGTGCAATCTGCGCAAGACCTTTCACAGTTGGGTTACAATATCCTTGGGAACCTCTCGAAAGCAATACTTCACTTGCCCTCCACGACCGTCGTATCATTAGAAGGCAGTTATACATTCGCATAAGTTCAAACTCGGCCCTTCTCAGAAGAAAATCATACGTTTTGCCCGGTCTGCCATACGAGCGGAGGGGGGGGGGGGGACGCCATGAAGATAGAAACATGGAGCATGTGGTACCTACCAGCCTGTTCTCCCGCCTTCCTATACATTATGCAAGTTTCTTATGATGTCTTTATAAAGCTAAGACCGGTCTCTTCTCTCCCCCTCGGCACAATACGAGTCAACCCGAGAGTTATCTTGAGATCGCGGCCTTTAAGCTCGGATCCCACTCATGTACACCGCTCGTGTATAAGATATTAAGCAAAGTGCTCTCTTCTTTTCATTTCCGTCCCCGTTCGGGCTGTTCTTTTGGAGCAGTGAAGTGTTGTCGTCCATTTTCGAATCGCCCTCCCGCAAAAAGTGTTAAAGAACATTAACCCAGGTGGAAGACCTCTTTGTATATGCAACTAAACTAAAAACTGTTTGTTAATATTAAAACGTACGTTTGTTAGTTCTTCATTTGAGCCGTCTTAATTTTGCCTCCTCAGCAGTGATGCTTCTGCGTGAGTTTCTACGAAAGAACTAAAGGCATCAGTAGGTGGATCCTATGGTATAACTTCTTTCATATTTATAGAATAGAATAGAATTTTTTTATTTGTAAAAGCCAAAAGGCCGTACAAACGTCGAGCACAAAGATTCTTCACAATTCAATAATACTTTTAGATCCATAATACAATAGCTGCAATGAAAAACAGAGAAAAATAAAAAAGCGCACATGAACATATAGAAGCAGGTAAAAGCAAAAACATTACATCAAGTTTGAGGTCTCAGCATAGAACACAAACAAAAGTGCGAGAGACTTAACAAACAACCCAGTCAATTTCCATAAATTCCTATAGAGAGTACAGCTCAGCTCTAATAAGTTTGAGTTTCACCATCCTGAGGAAAGACTTTATAGGGAGTTCTCGTATCTCCTGGGGAAAAGTGTTGAACAGACGAGAGCCCACCAACATTGGGTCACCCTGCTTAGCGGTACTGAGGCGAGTGAAGGGGACGACAAAATCGCTATGGGAACTCCAGAAACCTGAGGAAGGCTTACCAAATTGGTCCTCACAAGGTTCAGGACTGCCATGACGTACAAACCTGCGATCGTCAACAAGCCCAGACGAGCAAAGGAGCCTCTTCAAGTTTCGTTCCACGGGAGATTGGCCAAGATTCTTATAGCTCGCTTTTGCAGCCTGAAGATATTGAGTGCATGGCTCGAATTTCCCCTGGCTATGACGCAGTTACTTGCTCTGCTCGCGAAGCAGGCGTGGTACAAAGCAGCCCCCCGTCAGACATTACCCCTCTCAACCTTCTTATCAGGTAGATTGAGGAAGACAACCTGGGCACAAGCGCCTTGGGGGACTTGGCGCGGTCTTCTGGGAATCCAGATTTCAGAATACTGGCGCGCGGCCACCGTAATGCCTATAGGGGGGCTCTGACCAGTGCAGTTCATGAATCTAACGATGAGCGCATTAGTTCGTCATCTAATAAGGTTTTAAGGCCTGTTGGGATGTGGTCTCTGAGGTGCTGATCACCAAGTCTCATGATGTTCTCCGGCGGGCTGGACTCAGTTGTGAGGGTTTCAGTGACTCTTTTGCTGATGTTTTTCAGCAAAGATCTGTGTTAAGTCCGTCTCAGGATTTTCTTGATTTCTTGAATCGGCTCCCTGAACTGCGAAGTGAATTCGTTCCACTCCCTGTAACTGTCGAGGAGGTATATCTCTACTTCATTTGCCGAGCTTTCGAGCAGTACGTGCTCTTCATCAGGTCCTGTAAACAATTTTTATTGACACTTTAATTTGGTGCTATATAATATATTATGTAATTTATATACAATATAAATGACATATTATCTAATTTATGGATTATACATTAGAGTTCACTATGAAGATGATATCAGGGCATGTGGTACATGAACCTGGTCGGGGGGGATTGATTGATTATCGCTTTATTTAACAAATCTGGCAAGACTCTTCCAACTAGATGAACGAATTACAACATTAATGTAGGTATGTACAGCTATGATCGAAACAGAAAATCTTAGTAATTATTACTCCCGTGTCTGGCAGACTTGCCAGTAGCCGAGAGTGACCAAAAATTGTGGCGGACCTCTTCCGCGGATTGACCACCAGGCCATGTCTCATGAACCAGTTACACACATTTTTAAGGCCTTGATTGAACAGTTCAACATTTAGAGCAATAGAATCAATTTCGGTTGGTAAGTATAAATTTAAGTCATCGGCATACAAACTTCTTTTGCACGAATGAATTGCTTCGGAAATACGGTTCAAATAAATGGCAAAAATTAAACTGGTAAACGTGGTACCCTGAGGCGCCCCCCTTTCCCGGGTCGACCAGGACGACACGCTACCCTTAGCTGTTCGAATGGGGTTCGGACAACTGGTCCGCGAGGCGAAAAAATAGGGACAACTGGTCCTGCCCTTCTGGACAACTGGTCCGCCACCCTGTTCAAAAGTGACTTGGACAAGTTATCCAAGCTAGTTGACAAGTGGTCCGCGAGGTGACGAAGGCCCTGGTTTACGAAGTGACAAGTGGTCCGCCACAAAAGTTTCCTTCCCACTTGTACAGAATTTGGACTAACGTAAGAAGGTCTGGTTAAAAATGTTGTGGTTTTTTGATGTGGAAGGCATAGCGTCGGAAATAATAAAAGTAATAATAGCCATGGCTATGCATGCCGTGGTAGGCATATTGTCGGAAATACTGACATCAGGAGACACCACTTCTTAAACTTTGATGTTCAATATTATATTTTTTGATTTTATATTCTCATTGTCGTTTTCCAACTAGGCTCCATACATGTTCCTCTTCGATTGATTTTATATTGGCATAATATTATTATGGCAGACCAGTCATTAGAGACACAAAAGGGAGGTCACTTGTCCAAATGGTCTTCAGCTCCTCAATCAGCAGATGTTTATAATGAACAACTGCGAAATAATTGTTTTCGTTGGCAGGAATTTCCCTTGAGGGTTTTATTTATGGTGGTTTCATTAAAGGTAACATTGATGGCCCACTTTCGGTACCTCATCCTGAGGGTTCGCACTGCATGTTTTTGAATTTCAATACAATGTATGTCATATTTTCATTGTTATTAGCCCACGAAATTGAGGACCACATAAGAAAAACTGTCAGCCGGCTTCTTAGTATACAAACTTACTAGCGCCAAAAATAAAATTTACAATAGTGTTGGTGTACCAACACCATTTTTTGCACAAGCTGATGTCCCCTTGACTGGCCTATACGTCTATTTGGTACTGGAGCAGCACTTCAACATCGAGAATAATGTTGGAGTGCTTTAGTAAATGCAAGAGATTAAATGACACTCTTATCCTTAAGGGTATCCTTTGCAATCCCTTCGAGGAGCGGACCACTTGACACGGACCACTTGTCGCGGACCAGTTATGAAAGATCATTTTTAGCCTGCCCGGCGGACCACTTGTCACGATGAGGACCAGTTATCCTGTTCATTTATTTTCCCGCCCCGTTCACTTTTGACCGGTAGCGGACCAGTTGGGATACTCCCGTTCGAATACATTGCTTACGATTACTCAGGTACGATTTGAATCAGGACACAACCATGTCACTACAGCCTATTGACCTCAAAATTGCTAAAAACACATCGTGTTCAACGCTATTAAAGGCATCAACTCCTTAGGAAAATTGGTGCAAACAGTTGGGGCCATTTTTTCCGTGGTGACGCTTTGGCTCGGAAAGTACTAAAAATGGGTAAATTTTTTTAGTATTTTCCTAGCGAGTCTAAAATGGGAAAGTATTTTCCTTCATTCGTACAGCACGAGCCGGAGTGAGGAGAGGAAATGATCTGCTTAATCCCTTCCTCCTCCTCTCTCCACCTCTACCAGTCTGCCAACATGGTAGTGAAATGCTACGTGCAGAATTATCTTTGAGTAAGTTTTGTTAAAAATGATTGTAGCCTACAAGTCCATGCCTTATGTTTCCTTCTATGACGAGTTAGTTTTGCTGTAATAGGCCCTGATGAAGAGTATATATTAATCGAAAGCTCGGCGAAAAAGGCGTAATTCTGTTTTGGCCCCGTTCCCGATACCTGACAAATTCATTCTTGTTAATCGGGTCGATATTCACAAACTTATAAGGATCTGCTTACTCCAAGGTTCCAGCTGATAGGTCTCCCAAAGAAGCCAGTGGCCGGACGGTGTTATAATTCCTTCAGTATTCTTCCTCCAGGCTGCTGTGACTTTTCCTTCAGTTGTATTACCCATGATGCTTCAGGATTTCTCTTCGGTTCCTCCAGGTCTCCATCACTACCTTTAGCGCGTTTATGCGAATAACCTCGTCCTCATCATTACTTCCTCAGCCTGTCCACCATTCCTCATCACCTTCGGAACATACAGGCATCACATCCCTCGCCCCTAAGCCCAACGGAACCTTCACAAAACACCCTGACGGCCGTTAAAATGTTAATTTTCGCGTCGCTATAAATTTCACTGCTTCCAAGAGGCTCGTAACGGCTCCTTCGCCAATGAATCGGCCCTCAATTGGCACTTGAGCGGTTTTGAATTCAATTCGCGAGTTACGTCGAGGAATAAAGGGCGATAACTATGCCGAGCGCGACGGCCTATAATTTATATTACAGGTTTAAATATGATTCCCTTTCTCTCCACCCTTCACAGTCAGCTTCGGAGTTTAATACAATTAAGTTGGTCCTATATGATAATTTAATTGTCTCTGCATAACTCCGTGCTTCGCTTTCCTACGTTGGTTTCCTCCCACTACACAGGTGGGGGGACTTCCTTGTTGAGAGGTTGTCGGGTGTTAGGTTTGTTGTAATTTAATTAAGCCATTACGTAATACATTTCACGTTTCAGTTTGAGCCCTTTGCCGCCTTCTACAGCTCTGAGGATGAGACGAACGTTCGATAAATGAATAAAATGTCGGAAAATTGTCACGAGGGCCATCACTTGTTGCAAATTTTCAGACTGTGTATTTATCAATAAACGAAAACCTGAGAAGCCAACCCTGGTTGTTTCAGCAATTTCAAAGGTTGCAGATCCGAAGAGCAAAAACCCTCGACAACTGCCAGCATATAAATCTTCTATTTCGTTACGATGAACATTCTCTAAAATTAACGTTTTATTTTATTACAATCTCAATTGACAAGTGCAACCTTTCATGTGCGACTGCCATTCGAGAGAACGATAAATATCTACTCGTTGGGAAGGCTTCGGGGCCTTTATGGGTTTCCAATGCTCCTTGACATTACACTCAAACATTAAGATACTGTTGGCGGCGGGGCGAAAATCTTGGAGTCAAAATTCCACCGTAGGTATCAATTATACTCGATGCGAAAACCCAACCAACTCTTATCTGAAGAGCTCATAAATCCGCTGACGCTATCTTTTCTTTGGATGGTAAGTTGGAAGGCTTTATTATTATTGCTTACAGTGTTCCACCTTCAGGGCGTCAATTGAATGACAGAAGGAAACCAGTGTTGTATGATGATCAGGGGTTATAATATTTTTTATTAAAAAAAAATAGACGATTTAAGACGAAATAGTCTATTTCCACGATAAAAATATATAAACTTGTAGACGCGTTTCGGTTGATTAGACCATCATCAGTACAATACAGAATGAGGAAGATGTGAGAAGTTACTTATATACAAAAGTGAAATGTGCCTTCTAATGGGCGTGGCATTAGAAAGGTGGCATAAAAGGAGAAAGGTGAAAGGTAATGTGAAAGGCAAATAAGTGAAAGGAAGACTCACAAGAAAATGTCAATTAACGGGGAACGCCTAATTACATCCAGGTCATTAACAGATATTCCTAAATTGTGAATTTTCTGAATTTCCAAAGATTCTAAAGCATCTAATTTTGGACCTTTTTGGCAAACATGAGCTATCCCAATGGCTGGATTATTACTGCCTATCTCATAACTAATTCTATGGTTTTCTTCTGACAAATGTTTTTCAAAAGCTTCCCTACCCCTTCCCAACCTAAGATCATCACTATGTTCTTTCATTCTAATTTTAAATTTTCGGCCGGTTTGTCCTACGTATTGAATCCCACAATCACATTTTAATATATACACACCCCCTTTATCCTCTAAGGGAATCTTATCTTTCACACTCCCTAATAATTTCTTCGACTATTTCGTCTTATATCGTCTTTTTTAAGATGGATTCCCACTATCTCGCCGCATCCACCTTACATTATATTTTTTATTTTTTTATTTTTTCATCGCATAGCCATTTGGAGTAAAGGCTTAACAGAAATGTACTTTTTGAAGCCGGATGACCTCCAATTAAATATCGTAGGTTCTTCATAATCTTTTTCAATAGTGTTGATGTTGGTTCTTCAGTATTCTTCCTCACTGGTACTGTTGCTTTAGTAGCGTTGTCGTAGGTGCTTTAGAATTCATCCTCAGCAGTGCTGTCAGGAGGTCATCAGCACTCTTCATCTGTTGTGTTGTCGTTGGTTCTTCAGTATTCCTCCAGTGCAGCGCTATTCTTCCTCAGTGCTGCTGTGTTCCTTCACAAGCATTATCGATGGTGCTTTGGGATTCTTCCTCAGTAGTCCTGATTCCTCTTCGGTTCCTCCAGTACCTCCATCACTCGCACTAGCTTTAGTTTTGCATTCATGTGAATAAGCTTGTCCTCATCAATACTTCCTAACTTTGACCACCATACCTTATTACTGTCAGAACTTCAGATCGTCTGGCCATGGCATCATTAGCATAGACTGAAATGCGTCAGAGCTGATACTGGCCAAGTCGGGCAGCTACAAGCGGACACTGACATTAAGGCTCAGTAGTCAGTCCTGGAGACATGCATGGACGAGAAATGGCAAGATCGATGAGCATCAGGCACAACGTTTGACTCATTGATTCCTCCCAGATGCGTAGAAAAAAACGCTGCAAATTTTTCACTGTGAAAATTAGTGCAAAAATTAATTCGGTGTATGTAAACAAATTTCAAAAACTTTTTTTTCGAAACGTTTTTTACTTGGAAAATATTTGACCTCCTGGGATCCTTCAAAATCCAATTTTTGGCCCCATAAAAGCCCGATAGATTCCCACAGTGAAATCGGATCGTTCCGGGACCCCCAAAAATGGATTCTACGTTCAAAAATACTTCGAAAACGACACCTAACTCGACCCCATAGCCCAAACCGTTTAAAAAACCTCCCGTAGCCCCATTTTAGCCCCACAGCGCCCCACGGGTTTGGGCGAAAACCTTGAGGGCACAACTAGATGATAAACCTAGTATTATGTCAAAATTTCATATTAAAAAAAAAAAAAAAAAAAAAAAAAAAAATCCTACTGCCCAAAACAGCCCGAACGGCGGACGGACATTTCGGTTTTGGAATCTAGACCTCTTGAAACGGAAAATGTCAATTTCAGGCCGATCGGAGTCGTCGACCTCCGTCGCGATTTCAAAGGTGTATTATTCCAAGAATAATAAACCGAAAAATGAACGAACCTGAGACGAATTTTTCGTTTTTTTCTTCCATATATTCCAATTACCGAAAGTAGCTTCGAATAAAGATGGTTATCCTCCTCCTCCACGTTTTGTGGCTCCTATATAGTAGACTCAGCCAACCAACCCACGTTTTTTCCGCCCTGGCCGGGTGGTTGTTACGGCCTGGAGTTCACTAGGCACTGGTCATCATGCAAAGGAGACAGCAACTTGATGAAGCATAAATTGATATGCGTGTATTGCACGCTAATAGTGATCTAACCCTGCCAATCAAAAGCCTCAGCAACTACCATGGCAGTCGTAAGAGCTATGACTAGGAAATATGGATTGTTGGTCGTGAGCCAAATACTGATCCTAGATACAGCCAAAGGGATAAGAGCACAGCAGGCTAGAGGTAGCTATGGATGGTTGGGATTGGTTGAGATGATCAAAGATTGTATGTTAGTGGCAAAGAACACTACAAAACCAATGGGAACAAGAGCAGCTTGAACACACTTTGATGGTTGGGCAGACCGTACAAGAGCGGATAAATAGGTATCTCTATTTACGGCGGACAGAACTGATATTCATTGTGGGCTTATACACTGGTTATGGGGGGGGGGGGGTCCAGGAAGCATTGACTAATGAATGAACAGGAATGGGGTAATACATGAAACACCAGTTGAGATAACGTGGAGATTGCTTTGTGTAGCGCAAAAAGTACCTAGCTTACTCTGGGATCAGTAGACCGGGGTGAGATACTGGTGCAACAGGACCTCGTAGGAGGGCACAGACCTCCTGCTGCAGGAAACTCTGGCTGGCAAATGATTTGGTAATAATTACCACAATTATTGTGATCCCCAAAATTGGGGTGACTTCATCATTACTAGTATCCCACCATGTGTACCAGGAAAAAAAAGGAGGTCGCAAGCCCTTGGAAGAATGTTGTCATTGGTATTACCGAAAGAAATTATAGAAGATGTAAAGGAAAACAGACGATAGGTCGAACAATAGGTTCCACATGTTTTCTATACTTGACTATTATGAGGGTCTAAGGCTCTTCCATCCAAGTTCCCCATCTCTCCGTCCAGACAATGGGCCAACTACAACCTGGGCCGCATATAATACAATACGAACGGCGGTCATTGTCGCACGGTGCGTCGAACGTTAGTCATTATTGTCCCTCGACAGTAAATAAATGTGGTCTGCTTGACGGTTTGACGCGTCTAAAATTGGTCGGTGTTTGACAATAGGATGTGCGTGTGTGTCGTGAGATGCGGGAAGATGCGGATCTAATGATTTTATTCCCGAAGTTGACGTCCTATCGAAGGACAACGAAGGCCCTTGCGACTTCACTGCCTTTATAGTTCTCTCGGAGATTAGCCGGGATCTTCAATAAAGTATCTCCATTCATTCTAAAAGTATGAACAGTTCAAAAAATAAAATACGATTACGGTTGGATTTTTATCGGGAATGTCGTAACGCGACCCAATAAAAACGGCCGAGCGAGTGGCCGGAGACATTTGCATTTCCGCGATTGGACAATGGATCGCCTTTCGATGTTAACGAATGTAAATGCACCATTTTACTTTGCAGATTCGAGATCACCCGATATAATAAATTATAGCCGGCCTCCGGGGCTCCGTAATTTTTTTTTTTTTTTTTTTTCACTTCTCTTTTTTCCCAAAGTAAATCATTGTTTGAAGAAGAGAAGCGGTTCTGTTTGACGACTTGTTTTTGGCGGCTTCCCTTAATGAAGGTATTCTCCGAGAAGTAATAATTAACTAGGTCTTTTGTACTTCTGACAAGAGCACATCCGATCTGAGGGCATCTTCTATTCATACTGGGTCCACTCCGGAGCGTCAAGAAAACGTTTAGCCAACTGTTGTGGTTTTCACTGGACATTTCGAAATGACTCGTGGATCGTTGAGGGTTTCACAGTTTACGAATGATTGGGGGAAACGCACACTTGGAGCAGCGTAGTGGTCCCGTGTCCACACGGAGCGCTTTGGAATGGTGAAACTCGATGTGCCCTCCGTGGAGTTTACTTTGCATGTAGCGCCTCTAGCTGCTGAGTCGCGGTTAATTTACAATAATTTACTGGTTCCTGCCCTCTGAAATTAGGTTCTAAGCTCTAAGTACGTCTGGTTCTAAGCCTCTGAAAACGGGTTCTCCAGAGTGACAATCGATTGTATTCTCCCTGAAACCCCTCTGCAGCTCGGTTTTCACAAGTAAAACTGGTTCAAAGCCATAACAATTTCATAACTTCTCATAACATTGAGTCCGTCATCACTGGTTGTTTTGGTGGTGGTGGCGAGCGCTTTCGATGTGAAAGCATCATCGTCTGACCATTGAGTGATACGAGTATGGGGGTCCCCAAAGGGTGAGTTCACCCTTTACATTCAATGCACACATCAATTGGTTCTCCACTCCTGCAAACTGGTTCAAATCCTTGAAACAAGATCCTCTAAGCCACTGTAAATTGGTTCCCAAACCCGATTAAGTAAAGTAAAGTAAAGTGGGTTTTTATGTGTTAACCAATAATTGGTTAACCAATTATTGGTTCTCACAAGAGGGGCAGGAGCCGACCCCGCACTGTACTTAGATAAGCTTTAGAAATTCTTGCTCCAGAGAGAGGATTCACATAAACTTGCGTTCAGAGGTGAATTGTCTGCCGACAAGACAGGTATTACAACACGTGAATGACTTTTGGTCAAACATTGGTGTTCGGCCCCGGATTCGAACCAGGCTGATCAGCGCTCCGACTGATTTTTAAACAAACGAAGCTCTGTCGCCTGTCCACTGGGCCACCCTGACCCCTCAAACCCGATTATAAACAGTTGAAGTAGTACTATGGAAGAGACAAAATATTTTTTGAAGATTTCTCGGGTTGATTCTTTAATATATATATTAAAGCCTCAACCCGAGAAGGAAAAAGAGACTGACACGATTTTGTTAATCTTTTTCTACGGTGCCTACCTACTTCTAGCGGTTAGAAAAAGAAAAAAATTCCGGTGATTATATGACGAAAAATGTCTGAAACCTCCAAAAAATTGCTCCATATGGCGTATCTAAGCACCGAAAGGGGTAAAACTAGAATTTACTGTTGATGATCGACCCAAAGTATAGAATGTAGTCAACAGGATCAGGGTGAGGGTCAACGAAAAATTCCACTCCTTCGCCGAGCTTTCGGAAAATATATTTCCTTCCTCAGGGCCTAAACACAACATTTACAGTCACATTGCGGCATTATCTACTTAATATGTATTTAATGATCACAGCTACTTACTCAGAGAGCAATTATCGGATGATGGTTACATCGAAGTCAGATTGGATGTGTAGGAACCATAGTATCTGTATTACACTGCAGGGACACAATACGGTAAGTTTGTTGGTTTAAAAGGTAAGTATCTTAGAACTATGTATCACAGTCAAGTAGGTACTTAGTTATCACAGTCAAGCTATATTTAAGTTTAAAGCGTAGGTGCAAGTTAGTAAATATCTTCATATATACCTACATAAATTGAGATGTAAAATTCACTCACCTAGTCATATGAGTAGTGTTAGTGTAATTAGTAATTATTGCAAGCGGTGGATTTGGCGTCATAAAAATTTCATTTCATTTCTTAAGTCACGTTGTAAAAAACAACCTGTAGCTAGGTGATAACATCGATGTGATAACATTCCCATGGAGGACAACATAACAATATAACAGGTCTCTAAATAAATTATTATAAACCCAGATATTAATGTCCCTGACTATGATCAGGTATCCTGGTACGCAGGAATAATATTATGTATCTAATTAATACTGTGGTCAGAACTTATGACTTTCAACACGAGGTTGACGAGTAACTGTGCCAAGTAACGGTTTGAATAAACAATGGTAGGAGATAATTTATACATACTAGAATTTACGTTCCGCATGAATCCTGTCACTTTCACCACCCCTGGTCCCCCCCCCCCCCCCCCGTGTCACCCTAACATATCATAATAGTGAATAGACAACTGGACTATTAGGGTTCTATTAAAATCATATCTCACAATCCTCCATCGATAATGTTACGTTAATGTTCCAACATTCAACATTTTTCGCTCGCTGAAACGATTTTCACAATTCGAAAGCCCGGTCTTGTATCAACAGCGAACGAGGTTGGGATGAAATGAAATTTTCATTTTAATGCAAAAAAAAAAAAAAAAAGGAAAGGGGAAGCGGATACTTCTTAACAAATTGAGGTAAAATGGATTAGCTGAATAAAGTCGAGTTAGGATGTCGACTTTTAAATAAGACAAACCTCTAATAAAGTAATAAAAGGATGGTTTTGTAAAAAAAGTGGACAGACCGAGGGAAGGAAAGAGAAAAAAGAAACTCTTGGTGGAGTTGAACTTGACAAGAGAGGAAGAAACAAGCCCCGAGGGAAAGTTAATTCATATTGGAGGAAACTTGTGAAAAGGCAAATTTAACTCATCGTTTTGGTACAAAGTTAAAATTAGGTACATACATTTCAACAATAAAGTCAATTTGTCAGTTGAAGGGTTTTAGGGGAAAATTCCTTTTTGAAGGTTAACATGCAGTTTTCTGAATGTAGCGATCGTAATCTGTGGTCCATAGGTGGTTTAAATCAGGACATACTGCCGGCTCTCGTACAAACCCTTGTCGACAAATATAAACCGACTAGTTGAGGGGTTGGTGACTAACCGTCAAGGGAGGGAGTGTTGAAAACCCGGTGAAGTATATACATTGTACATGGCGGACAGGTTTGGGACATGGTTTGTGGCCTTTGCAACATCAGGGGTGGAGGATTCCCGGAGTTGTAGTTTGACAAACGAGGAGTGGGGGGGGGGGGGGTGTCTGTGTGGAAAACCTTCGCGGATTTGCGACCCCGGGATTCATAATTTCTGATGTTTTGAGGCACTTCGGGAATAGTCCTCGTTGAAGAGCTCGGGCTTCCCCCCTCCACTTTGGCGGTTGAAAAATGCGTCTGTGTCGTCAGATTTTTTTTTTATTGCCTCTCCTGCATAGAGCGTGAATCACCTGGAAAACAGTACGGGATTTTCCCGTGAAATCGATTGTGGCCCGGGGCGGGTTTACATTAAATGTCAAATTTTGACACAAGTAAAATTTAATCGTAATAATGAAAACCCGAATCAATAAGGGATTACGACAGAGAGGGATTCACTGTTTACTTTTCCAAAGATAGATTGAGGACCAAGCAAATAACATAATGTTATATATAGCCTATATATAACATATTATTACCTATATCATATACCTACCTAGGTACGTGCTTTTGCTGACTTTAGACCTTAATTTTTTTAATCAGGCCTAGGTATATTTATTCTCAATGGAATAAAATACCTAAATATGTACCATTTGACTGGTGAAGAGTGCGAATTAAGCCTTCAACTGAACTTGTCGCACTCCCCCTGCAGAGCTTGGTAAACTGTGTTCATGGAAATGCATAGGTAGTGGAAAATAAATTCTATGAACTCATACAAACTTGCATTCAGAAATTTGTCCCCCATTTTGGATTTTTTTCTGGAGCTCTTCTATTGAGAAAAAAATCTATTTGCCTGTTCGTTTTTAGATATTGAGAGAAAAAGCATTAGGAACCAACCACCTGGAACTTGACACGTCGCAAATTTCTCCTTCATTGGAAGTTTCTATTTCCCTGGCCCTAATTGGTTAAAAATGTCTGCCTACTTTCCGACGTCACAATGTGGCCTTAACATTCTAATAGGTTGGCGAAATTCGGAACAGTACCTACGTCCTACAATTCCTAAAATTTGGAGCATAACCGCTTTTGGTTTATTATTCGTGGAATAATACACCTATGTTTTCGCGACGGTGGTCGACGACTCCGATCGGCCTCAAAATTTGACATTATCCGTCTCAAGAGGTTTTGGCAGGTTAGTGCTGTGGATACTTGGTTTACCATCTAGTGGTGCTTATGGATAGTTGGTTTACCATCTAGTTGTGCCCGCAAGGTTTCAGTCCGATCGCCCAAACCCGTGGGGCGCTATGGGGCTAAAATGGGGCTATGGGAGGGTTTTTTGAAGGCTTTAGCTATGGGATCGTGTTAGGTGTCGTTTTCGAAGTATTTTTGGACGTAGAATCCATTTTCGGGGGGTCCCGGATCGATCCAATTGCACTGTGGGGATCTATAGGGCTATCATGGGGCTAAAAATGAGATTTTTGAAGGATCCCAGGAGGTTAAATATTTTTCGAGCAAAAAATAAAGAATTTTTGAAAAAAAAAAACATTTTTGTTGAAAAAAAAAAAAAAAGAAAAAAAAAATTCCAAAACAGACAAATAACTTTTGCACAAGTAACCTATATCACAGAATAATAAACCCTTGTGTAAAATTTGCAGCGTTTTCTTCCATTATTTCAGTTTTGATTAACGGCTTCATATTAAATTGATGGAGCCGCGTTCAAACATTGAATTGTGAGGAGGCTCTCGGCCTTATCTTTGTGGCCGCATGGGTCCAACTCTACTGCCTTAAATTCGCTCGCCCAACCCACTTCGTTCAATCGCGGGCCAAGGGAAGCGCCACTTCCGGCGGTGTAATCGGGAAGTCCAGCTTCTCTTATTAACGAGAGAGCTGCTAATTACTCATATTCCCCAAGGCGCCGCCGCGGCGGCGTTATGATTCACTGACCTTTCATTCTAACACTATGATCACTGTGGCTTTTTGATTGGTACCGAGGACCGGGCCTCCCCTAGCGACAATTCGTTTGGGGAAGTCAGTACTCTGATTCCCGTATCAACTGCGGATTCAGGGCGAACTAATGATGCTGAAATCTCAGCTTCAACAATAGATTCCCCTGGACTCAATACCGGTGATCAATGCATCCCAGACTACCACGACACTTCCTGCCGGTCTGGAGATCGCGGGTCCCCCATTAATACTTCAATACCGCCTCCTAGGTGAGCAGATCGCTCGACTCATCACGTTATGCCCTAGATAGGGGTACCTATTCAGGTACTCTCCTCACCTTACTCCAAAGACTTTTTAGGACAAATGTATTAGTTTCAAGATGTGAATGTTCAAATCGCTACAAATTTGACTACACAGAACATTATTATTCTTTTAGCGCTGTACATAGTTCTGGACTGGTACGACAGATATGAGACCGTGAAACCTTGGTAATTTATTGAACAGCTCTCATAAATAAATTTCCTACAAAGCCATGTTTTCACTCTTGTTCATGAAGAAACCACAATGGCACTTTCTTCGTGATTAATATATTAGTTATTCCAAATAAATTATTTACCAGAGGTGGTGTGGATGGGATGATCAAAGGGAAAACCCTGTGCGGCTTCTTACGTGGGGCTGGGGCCACCCGTATTAACATATTTAGCCGCGCTAATCTGCATATTACATGTGTCCCGGTAATGTGAAACTCTTGGCGCATACGCCATTGATACAGACCCCCTTTGGAAAGCCCTAACCCACCTAGTAATGCAACCTTACACCTTATCTTGGGGCCCCTCTCAGTATACATTTCTCCCTCCTAGAGGAAATTTCGCCTCTCAAACTAATGCGAGGAGTTTAAATTATAATAAGAGCACTACTTATGCTCAACTCCAGGCCTAAAGCTTCAAACGCGCCCTATTTATGGAAACCAGGTACTTAACGTATGTGAGGATGCACAATTTGAGACTCTCACCTTTCATGGAGATGCACGAGAAGAGCTTGGCGACGGTAAATGGATGCTGCATTTCAAATCAGCTCAAATCTAACATTTCAAACAGTTAGAATCGACAGAACTTGTCCACTGCACCAACCCGCTCAATCTGGCTAGTTAAACTCTGGATTTCTGTTTTAAAAAAACTACAGAAGTTACATACATAATATGTATGTAGATATGTATGACAATAACAACTGATTTCTAAGTTGCATAATTAAAAAAAAAAAAAGTCACCAGCAGTGCCATGTGTTCCATTCGATTTGCAACTTTCAGCTAGTCAATTTTAATAAGTTATGAACCTTCATGGAATGTAAAATCTTTGATTACTCTCTAATCAACTAGGAACTGCTACTAGGAACGAGGTCTGGGAGGGTGCAACCCTTGACGTGCTTCCACATCCTCCAAAGGCCTACCATAATAGAGAAGGGAATCCAATCAGCACACGTAGGCACCTGAGATAGAGTCGACTAGAGCCTTTGCGGGTTCATTAAAACGTCGAATTGGTCTCTCACGAACTGTTAATAGAAATCCGTCGTTCGACCCTCCCGCCTTTGCTAAGCTGAATATGCATTCTCGAGGGCCTGCCCGGTCAGCTTATGTTTGGATTTGGGGTACATACGAGATGTTGTCACTCAGGGAGGTCCCAGATACTAAGGTAATGATAGGTAGAGAAACATGGGAAACGGTGAAGGGCATGGAAGGCTCACCCGAGCGAAGTTGGGGCTCCCGCAGTATTTGTTCTGATAAACATACATCAGTGGCATGCATCATTCAGCGATCCATCAGGTGAACATCTGGTAATGAGAAAACCGATGAATTATTGATGACTGGGCTTCCCTTCCCCGACTGTATACCCTTGTCCCCTAGTCAACAAGACTTCCAACTCTCTCCTATTATTAGTCAGTTAATGTTTAATACCAATATCGTGGTAGTCCGGCGGAGTCCACCTCGGCAACCCTAATATTCTCTCACACTCCCTCCATAGCCAACGCGATCTATGGGGTTAACGCAGGGGAAAATCCTGGCTGCGTTCAAATTCATATTTCAAGCTCACGCTGAACGAATATGGAAGCTAATCGATCAAAGCGCCTCTACGAGGGTTCGAGCACAAACATGAGGTGATTGAAGGCTCCCTATTAACTAATTTGAGGGTGTGCAATGAAAGCAAAGATCTTAAAGTTTTATGCATATATTGCGTCTTCAGCAGCAACGAACACTGCAATAAAAATCACACCTTGCACTGACTGCTGTCTGTTGCTTCCATTCTCCTCCACTTCTACTTCACCCTGGAACACATCCAAAGACACCAGCCACTCAATTGCGTCGGACATTGTGGCGTAGACGCTGGGGACTTCCCAGTGGCCGCAGTCGAATCCAAAACTGACAATGCCGAAGAGAGTCGACCCGCAGAAAAACGGCCCTCCGGAATCCCCGCTGCAGTCCGAAGAGTTCTCGTGGCCGAAAGGGAGCGAGCAGATCATCCCGTTGGTTTTGAAATCGTGATGGACGAATTTGGAATTTTCTCGGCTCAAACGAGTTCGACACAGTTTGTCTGCAGAGGGTACTGAATCATGAATTATCGATTCTCATTCTCACATCTTTCGTTGCACTTACCTGGGATCAATCTCATCCTTGTGGCTTTGATATAAGGGTTGGTCTCATGGGAAGCATCGGTGGTCGCCCCCCATCCAGCAACGTAGCAAGGCTTCTTATGATTGTTGATCAATTCCCTTGTCCTTCTTTGGTATCGGTTCTTCTCCAACGAATACATCTTGAAGGGTTTGACGTTGACAGATTCTAGCAAAGGCGAATCAAAGTAACCAACGGCTAAGTCGTGGGTTATGATTTTTAAATATGAACAAGATGGGTGCATTTTTATTTGTGAGATCATTCTTGATTGAAGATGTTTTCCGGGTTCGAAGATATTTTCAGCTCCAACTACCGCAGTTAGTCCGGCTGTGCTCCTGGGAAAGCCAAAAGTTGTTATGCAAGGATTCATCCCCTCATAACTTATCGATAAGTTATGAGGGGAAAATTCACCATAATATGGTTCTATATTATTCTCTCGTCCATTATCCGATGATTGGAAAAAGCGGAACGCCGACCCTTCCCCACATGACAGAGTTGGTAGTGTGGGAGTGACTAAGCCGGCTTACCCCGTGCTTGACATTCTACTCTAGAAATATTTCGTTTTGCCTCCTTTATGAAGCACATTTGGGTCTGGGGAAACTCTGGACTTGGACAAGACTCCGGCGAGACGTCGCCAGGACCCACAGCAGCTCCCTTGAGGGCCAAACCAAGGGAATCGGTGATCTTGATGGATTATTGTATTTGGATGCCTACTTCGATCAGATCCTCCACCTCCAGCCGAGAAGCCCCTGGAGACACCCTTGACGTCTCGAGCATGGTCCCTGAGAAGCCTACCCAGGAACACCCGTTACTTCCACCAACACAAGAGGCGGGGAAAACTTGGGATCATCCCATTGGGATACCTTTGGATCACCAACAGCGTTGGAGGGCTGCATTTTTCATTGTGTTCTACAGGATCTCTTAGTTAAAAAAAAAAAAAAAAAAAAAAAAACATTTCCCTGCATTCCAGTTTTCTAATGATGATTATTAAATTATTTACTTACTTATTAGATAATGGCAACTTTTATTTACAATAACTACAGTCAAAAGTTTCATGTACCAATACCTACTCTACTTTTGGTTTATTATTCTTGGAATAACACACCTATGTGATCGCGACGGAGGTCGACGACATTATCCGTTTCAAGAGGTCTAGATTCTAAAAACGAAATGTCCGTCCGCCGTCCGCCGTCCGGGCCGTTTTGGGCAGTAGGCATTTTTTTTAAATCTGAAATTTTGACAAAATATTCGCTTTACCATCTAGTTGTGCCCGCAAGGTTTTCATCCCTATCGCTCAAACCCGTGGGGCGCTAAAATCGGGCTACGGGAGGGGTTATTTGAAGGCTTTTGGCTATGGGATCGAGTTAGGTCGCAGAATCCCTTTTTGGGGTCCCTGAACGATCCGATTTCACTGCGGGGATCTATAGGTGTTTTTTGAGTGGTGGGGGGGGGGGGGGGGGGCTACAAATGGAGAATTGTTGAAGGAGCCGGGTAGGTCAAATATTTTTCGAGTAAAAAACAAAAATAAAAAAGATTTTTCCTCCGAAATTTTTTTCATTGACAGAATTACATTTTTGCACAAGTAACCAATATCAAAGAATAATTAACCCTTGTGTAAAATTTGCAGCGTTTTTCTTTTTTGCATAATTGGTGATACGCCATGAGGCTTTAAGACACTCGATTAAGACGGTAAAAGACGAATTGCGACACACGATTTCTGGCCATACCTGGACTTATACCTGGCCTTCTACCTGGGCAGTCTCGAAGACCCTTAGCTGTCAACGGGGTAATCCGATTTGATGAAGGCGAGCTGTTTATGACCTCTGCCAGAACCTCCTCAAATGGTCAATACTCACTGGCTACCCAAATTCAAGTGAGAAGGCCGGCTGCCCGGGGTTCAGGATTGAGAGATACTGAATCGCAGTAAAATTAAACTCTGACTTACAGGTCATCACCAAAATTTAATTACTTATATGTGAGTTCAGCGCTAATGAATTACAAATTTTTGGTTTCTTTTATTATTATTCTTGGAGTGATACACCGATGTATTCGCGACGGTGGTCAACAATTTTTATCGGCTTCTTGGTACGTAACAATAATTATTAGGTATACCTAATACAATAATTATTAGGTATACCTACAATGTAATATATTGTATACATTGTATATATTGTATTATAATATATTGTATACAATATTATTGTATAACGCATGTTCGTACAAAGCGCGGAGAACTGTTTATTCGATCCGAGCCAGAAATTTCTGATATGGTACAACATTTTCTGTTCAAACCGCGCATTGCACAACATTTATGTACAGTGCCGATTACCTTGATCTTCGTTGTACGATAGGTTTATACAGTCAGGAAAAATTCAATAATTGATGTAATTCATTTTAAAAAATGGTCAAACTCAAGTTGAATTCTATGGTTAAAATAATATTGTCGCTAATTACTTTATTACAATAATTGTAATTATTACAGTAAAACGAGCTATATAGATGGCTCCAAAATAATAACTGGTGAGGAGGGGGTGTGGAGTTATTATAATAAGACCCGGGAATTCAGAAATCAAACAAAGTGGAAACTTTGATGTCAAAAAGGCAGATGTGTATTTATCTAACTAGAACAAGAAGAATAAATAATTATCACTAGTTTGTACAGTGGTGACTGCTTAAGTCACACTGAAAGCAAATGTTGTGAAATTGCCTTGATCGACTTGGTACATTTTGGTTTATTATTCTTGGAATAATACACCTATGTTTTCGCGACGGAGGTCGACGACTCCGATCGGCCTCAAAATGTGACATTATCCGTCTCAAGAGGTCTACATTCTAAATCCGAAATGTCCGTCCGCCGTTTTGGGCAGTAGGTATTTTTTTAAATCTGAAATTTTGACAAAATACTCGGTTTACCATCTAGTTGTGCCCGCAAGGTTTTCAGCCCGATCGCCCAAACCCGTGGGGCGCTATCGGGCTAAAATGGGGCTACGGGAGGGGTTTTTTTTTTAAAGGCTTTTAGCTATGGGATCATATTACGTGTCGTTTTCGAAGTATTTTTGGACGTAGAATCCATTTTTGGGGTCCCGGAACGATCCGATTTCACTGTTGTGATCTATAGAGCTTTCATGGGGCTACAAATGAGATTTTTGATGGACCCCAGGAGGTCAAATATTTTTCAAGTAAAAAACATTTTAAAAAAATACAAAAATTTTTTTTGATTTTGATTCATTGACAAAGAAATATATTTCTGCACAAGTAACGTATAATATACGTTATTATCAAAGAATAATAAACCCTTGTGTAAAATTTGCAGTGTTTTTCTGTTCAATCTGCGAATTGGACAGCAATGCCTGCACCAAGGCCGAATATTGTACCGCGGTTTGTGCATTTTGCGGTCGGTCCAAAACCTATCATGTAGCGAGCAAGGTAAAAATCATTCAATGATACAAAATAAATTACTGACTATGGGAATACTTTTATACGGAAGGAACTGACAACAGTCGGCGGTCGGGAGCTTTGTGAACGTGGCGAACGGCTTCAAAGGAGCCGATTTTGGAGATTTCCCCAACGGACAATGCAGGTAATGAAGGGTTATCATGTCAGCAACCTCCCTTTATGGATTAAGTCAGAGTAACATTTACTAAGGAGTGGGGCATCTGTCCTGAAATTAACAGTAAACATGAGTTTGGTAATTTCATTTGCTAAAGAAATTTTCGAAGTGTGTCAGAAAAATCGTTGTAGCCACCATGTCTGAAGTTGTGGAAACAATTTTATCAGAAAAGGATCTTGAAATGTCGAACCTAACTCACTATTTTGGTTTATTATTCTTGGAATAGTACACTATATAATCGCGACGGAGGTCAACAATTCTGATCGGCCTCTAAAATTTAATGTGATGTTATACGTTTCAAGATGTCAAGAGGGGTTTTCGAAGGTTTTCGGCTATGGGGTCGATTTGGGTGTCGTTTTTGAAGTATTGTTGGACGTAGAATCCGTTTTTGGGGATCCCACAACGATCCGAAAAATTACATTCCCCGATAAACTCCTACCGCACAAATGCCAATCCAGACGAATCCCAATTACTGAAATTTCTCTCATCAGCATCCCATTTTTACAGCCACGTCACAAAATAATTTTTCATTCCGTAGTATGTTCAGGTCAGTGGAGACAGTCCGATATTCACCTATATAAATTTCCTGTACAGATTTGCTCTTGTTGTTCTTAACGACCTACTTCTATCATTTAAAAGTAATTTTTATTAATAGGTATTTCTCTAGGGTAGATCAACTTTTCTAACAATAATTATTAGAAACTACACACACTTTACAATTATTGTAAAATAGCTAATTTGTAAAATCCAAGGATACGTACCTTCTGTAAATTTAGAATATGTAATATTTAGGTACGTGATATACAACGATTGCTTGACTATTAAGACTTTTCTTTCCCAGTTTCACAACGCTTATTAATAAAATGTGCTCATTTCATGACGTTTTACCCAAATGAGTGTGATACTTATTAACGTCGAGCTTTAATTTATTGGTAAAACCATTTTACAAATAAATTAAAGCTCGACCACAGATTTTAGCACAAAAGCACCTCAAATTGAAGGCTAAATCCCTTGCAAACTCGCAGATATTATACCTTGTAAAAGACACCAAAAATCCTCGAAAAAGCCTATTTTTGACCCTTTAAAAGCCCCTTTACTAATAACATAGCTCCTTGTTACTAATAACCTTTATATTATGTTAGAGAAAGAATCACTATAGCTTGGGTGAAAACGAGGTCACTATAGTAGTCTTGTTTTCACCCATATAGGCCTACTCATATATGAGTATTATAATACAGCTTTGCTTCGTGTAGTGGGCCTTGCTCACAGAGTGTCTCAAAGGATCATCGCAGGTAGACGGATCGCTCATTTTTACGACCGTGCTAATGACGACTTCGAGTTCGAAGCCTAATCCGACCCTTCTTGGGTTGGACCTACGGAACCCCGAAAATTATGTGTCGCAATTCGTCCCAAGCCATTAAGACACCTACTACTATATTTTCTAAGAATTATTTCAATAATTGTAATAAAAAATTATTTTTATAATTTGAAAATTTTACACTATTCAACAGTATTTAATTCTGCCCCTACAGCATTTTTTATGATTTGGGCCTGGCGATGCTGATTAATCTATACTACTTCTTAATTTTAATAAATCCCTTGGAACTAAACCACTCTCCTAGGTAGGTATGCAACACATCCGCAACCAGAGTTCAGATTCTACGACAAATTGTGTGGTCACAAGAGTAAGAAAGTGGAAGGTTGACTTTGTGACTAATCCTCATGCAGATGCTGCATTTCATTGATAGGTTGTCTGCAGTTGGTGAGGATACAAGGACATGTCCAGCACTCCGCAGCACGGGTCTGGTTCAACGCAGCGAATCGCTTGGAAAGGGCTAGTGTCCGATCCAACCACAACTGCAGAATGTGCGGGTCAAACTCAGCATCAACACCTGATACACCCTCCTCGCTAACCTTCCACCTTCTTAGCAAAGATCTTCTCTGTCACTCCAGCTTCCTAAAACCATACCGAATCGGAATATCTTCGTGAGCCATGCCCAGCTTTACTCCAGTTAGACAATGACACGCGGAAAGAACATGGGACAGCGTGACGAGAGCACCGCCGCAAAAGTGACTCCCTTGTTGCTGCAAGCTGACAGCAAAAGGAACGTATTTCAAGCGAACTGGGAAACCTCCAACGATTTTAGAGTCGTTTGCGGAAGTAGCTTCTCGACCAAAAACTGCAAAACAGAATAAGCCAATTATCTTCATGTATCACTTTCATGGACTAACCGTTCATCATTTTCACTATCTTCACCTAATCACTACAGTGATTATCTGCCAAGCAAAAGAACCTGGTGCATTGTCTATTCCGGACACGCGCTCCATGTTTTGTTCCTATGTGAAGCAACCTCAGCCACTGGGAGGGAACTATAAAAATTTTATAGAGCAAAAAATCGCCTATGTGGAAGACATTCATGGCGAAAAAGATGGAATCCTCCTGCCTACCCGTTCGATTGCGCCAATAGCGGCAAGTGATATCCCACCTCTTATGGAAGGGCAAGTCGTGCACCGGAGTGAACCATATCATTTTCTATTGTTATGCAAAAATAAAAGCGAGAAGTCATTGCGACGATTGGGAGTCATTAAAAAAAGCCCCTTTCACCGAGGGGGGGGAGGGGGGGGGAGGGGGGTGAAGGTTTTCAGCGTTGAGTTGATTACAGGCGTTACAGCCTTCTTGAAACGATAAAATGCAAGAAATAATGGCCGATGCGCAGACGCAGTGAGCTTCACAATGGGAAGAATGACTCGAGCAATCTAGTCGCTTAGGTGAGCCTGGAATTCCTTTTGAAGTTCGTTGATCACACTGCCTTCCTACGAAATCTCAACGTTGTTTCATATTTGGCTTAACGTGGAAATCAGTACCGTCGAGGACCCAGCAGTGGAGCTGATCAGCGGGATTGGACCAAAACCGGCCTGCCATCTTGACTCAATGAGGAGATAGAAACGATGTATCGACATTATTTCAAAATAGGGGAAGGGTGCCCACCTTGGACACTTTTTTGAGCACTCAAACTATGTTTTAGTATTAAATTTTGTTCAATATTATTATGGATGAGTGAAGCCTCTTCTATCAACTACTTGTTAACACGATTACTCCATCAACCTCAGTAAATTCACTAAACGATTCGTAAAACGTCACTTCGTCCTTGGACAAGGTGGGTCCTCTCTTAGTTTGGTAGTAGACAACAAACAATAAGTCACCATTTTTATTTTTATTTATTAAATAAATAGTAAATTTTACTATTAAACTTTAATAGGATATAAAAGCAAGAGTTTCTGTTAATTAGCACCCATACATTATCACTGCTCGTTGATCTTTCTCGCTGACTCCCTTAATGGCTTTCTTCAATGCCCCGAAATCTATTGAAGGTCTCCTAATGTCAGTAACTGACACCAAGTACAACTGTTGTACTTTTAGGTAACTGAAACCAATCAAAATGTACTCACTATACGAATTCGCCAAACCAAGAAGGTGTTCAGGGTGAGGAATCTTCACCCTGTACAAGGGACTAAAGGGGTTAAGGAAAAGCACTTTTTATGAAAAATATCGTAAATATTATTTCCAACCACTTTGGCAAAGAAAACAACACATGCAATCACGAGCTACTATACCAATAAATGCTAGACAATGAAAATTATTCAATTAAAAACATTTTCTGTAGCTGTCAGAGACGTTGAAAGACCCCCTAAAGAAATTTGGGGCCGCCCCCTCAAAATTTTAAATTTCTACCATCCTGGGAAAAACATGTGACACCCACGTAAAATATATTATATAAATAATTAAATCAGTTATGCTGATCACGGTTTGTGATATGAAATGTAGGTAATTCCTGGTTTGTAAATTCTCGAAGTGGCGTGCGATAAGAGCATCAAGCAGCATACCTAGTTGTTATAGTTAATACAATACCTATTATTATAACCATCTTAACAACACTGGAAACAACATTTTCAGTGCTGTCCAAAGCATCCCCGATCCATTCATCAGAGTTTTGCCTTCACGTTTAGTGTTACTAGCACATTGACTGGGGGAGGGCTCTCGTTATTCTCGCCCGTTTTTGTTAACTTGAACCAGATCCACCCCTGC
Organism: Pilophorus perplexus; assembly: GCA_955831195.1. NCBI lineage: Eukaryota > Metazoa > Arthropoda > Insecta > Hemiptera > Miridae > Pilophorus > Pilophorus perplexus. The sequence continues at coordinate 11,225,868 of OY037009.1, forward strand.
TTGTAATGAAATTTTCCAAAATCACTAAATTTATCCGAAATTAGTGTGAAATAATATCTTCTCCCTGTCCCGCCTACAGTCTGAACATGTATATTATACATGTCTGCCCTGAGCCCGCGAATGATCGACACCAAAAGGAAACGTCGTGGTCGGCAAAACAGTAAAAGTTTTATTTAAAGCAGGTGATGTTTTATTTAAATAACTTAAATAATTCCAACGATCGGTAGGGGTTTTCGAGTTTAAAATTATCCGACTTCTTGAATGTCGTGGTCGGCAAAACAGTAAAACTTTTATTTAAAAGGGGTGATGTTTTATTTAAATAATTTAATTACCTACTTCAAAATTATTCCAACGATCGGTAGGTTTTTCGAGTTTAAAATTATCCGACCTCTTGAATGTTGAAAATCCCCGGAATATACCTACCCGTAATTAGTGAAGAACAAAACCCCAAATTTTATTCCCAAAATTTTCCATTCCATTTATTCCAATTTATTCCAAATTTATTATTCCCAAAATGTTCTCTCGTCTGCTACTAACACCTTGTAATGATTAGCGAACTCCCCTTCCGTTTCGCTCTTATGCCATGCTTCATGAACCCACTTCCTTTTGGTTTATTATTCTTGGAATAATACACCTATGTAATCGTGACGGAGGTCGACGACTCGGATCGGCCTCAAAATTTGATATTATTCGTTTCCAGAGATCTATATTCTAAAACCGAAATGTCCGTCCGCCGTCAAGGCCGTTTTGGGCAGTAGGAATTTTTTGGTTAAATCTGAAATTTGGACAAAATACTAAGTAAATACCAAGTCTTGGGGCGCTGATTAGCCTGCTTCGAATCCGGGGACGAACACCAATGTTTGACCAAAAGTCATTCACGTGTTGTAATACCTGTCTTGTCGACAAACAATTCACCTCTGAACGCAAGTTTGTGTGAATCCTTCTATGGAGCAATAATTTCTAGCTTTTTCAAGTGCAGTGCGGGGTCGGCTCCTGCCCCAATTGTGAAAACCAGTTGGTTAACTAAAAAAAAAAAAAAAAAAAACCACTTTACTTTTATTTTTACTTTTCAAAGGGGGGTTTACTAACAAACCCTTGTGTAAAATTTGTAGCGTTTTTCCTTGCCAGTTCTTCATCCAAAACCAATGCGATCATCGCAAGCTCTTCCTCCGAAAACATTTTGCCGCTGAACTGCACTGTATGAGCACGGATGAAATACAAACGAGTGGGAATAAAATCACTGTGAGTCCACGGCGGGAGAAATCACTTGCCGAATACGGCACTGTCACGTCACTGTCGCATCACGGCCAAGTGAAAATCGACCTTTACCAGGTATCGCTAGGACGTGCAGTTTTCCTCACAGGCTTGCGGGTGCCGTATGGACGCTCCTTCCATTTTCCTCAATGAGAAAATCCTCAACGTGTGTACCTAGAGCGCATTTTTAGGCGATCTAAACCTCATCACTTACTCCTACTGCAGGAGGCGGCAAGAAAGGCGGGTCGGTAGGACAACAATTCCATAAATTGATCACGGTTCAGGAGTAGTAAACTTGTGACATAGGTACATACATGCATACAAACATAACATTATGCGCTCTGAATAAGTTCTGAATAAGGTGGTTTAGATTTGGAACCCAGTATGTTTCCTTCAATATACGGCGCCGAATATTTCAAAACATTAAAATTTCAACTTGCGGGACCAACAGACAAAAACGAATGGATGCCAGTTGAGGAACGTGCTGACTGCATCTGGGAACGCCTGGAATTCCATTCGATTGAATTTCCTCCGCGTCTTTCCAATTAGAAGGATGCAACAAAATGGAATGTAGAACGGGGGTTGTCAGTTCGGGTCGCTGCACCGCCATTTTTTTCGAAGTTAAAAGTTTTCAAACGCGTCGTCCATGCCAAGAGGTCCGGCAGGTGCTTCCCCGGTCGCCAAAGATAAAAACTTCAGACATGTGTATGGAAGGGGACCGGTGTCCGGTACCCGAAAGGTACACCCCGTATACCGATTTTTTTTTTTTTTTTTCAACTTCACCAGCAATACGGAGAGGAAAAAATCGTGAAAACGTCTCTGCCAATATGTCGAAATGAAACGGAACGCTAATGAAGGTTTTTATTTTTGCGAGTAATGCGAGAAATGCTGTCAGCGTTTTTTGATTCACGTCCGAGACAAAGCGTCACCAGGGTGGCATTCCCATCAAGATTGACTGATACCGCACACATAAAGGATGAAAAACCATGCTAATTATGAATGTCAATTTATGGATTGCGATCTCGGTAACTTACTGGTCCTGGTTCTTGCAAAAAATTGTCTTGAAATTCCCACACGGCGGCGTGCAAGTTGCTGTCGGTACACTCCCACGTAGGCTTAGCCATAAAAGTTGATCAAGAAATTAATTGGCTCGTGGTCGAGTAGATTTCCCTGATCAGTAGGGGATCACGTCAAAATTCTTCCGCCATGTAGAAAACTGCGTTAGTACGTGAGGCAATGGCACGAAACTATGCCATCAACGGACCGTTGTAAGTACTAATGAAACAACGTGTTTTCTATTCTCACGGGTGCGACGATTGGGGTGTTTAGGAAAATATTTCACAAAAATAGCGGCAAAACAGTCGATCGAGATCATAATATTACGGCAATAAACATATTATGCATCATTTATGACCATAATAACATTATAATAAAATATTATTATATTATAATAACATCATATCATGGTCATTATTATTCAACATTATATTATTCAACATAATGTTATTATGTTGAAGGAAATTCGAAAAGAGAAGTCACCCTTAGTTATATGCCAATGGGATCCGGAACCGTGTCTTGATCTTTATTTTTCCGGGAAAGCGCGTCAGGATACGAGAAAAGTGGGCTTGGGGCCCTCCAGTGCAATTTGAATTTTTGGCGAGCCGCCAAAAATAATTTTTTTAATGGAACCGCGAACTTGGCTTCTGAGTAGAAAGCTGTGTGGTTGACCGTCGAAAACCAAGTTGACCAGCAGAACAAACCTCGAAATTTGACAAAATCAGGTCTCTTTTCTCATTTTAGTGCTAGTGCCCACTGGCGGATTAGTTTTCGCTTATCTGTAAAGTTTCCTGTTCGGTTTGAATTCAAGTATTTTTCTTGGCGATTTTCTATTCACTGAAGAACTATTTTCTTTCCGTGACCGGCCCGTGCCATTTATTTCGGGCCACTGGAAAGATTATCAGCCGAACTTGTTTATTTTTCCGACATGACCCCATGATGAAGGGCGTTGGTTACAAAGAGCCTAAAGTGCCCTTAGAAATTAATATTAAATTGATTAAATTAATAATCACAAAGATAATTCAACTATTAATCATTATTAATAATACTTGATTTGATGATTAATTAAATTGCTAAGCTAACTAACTCTTACTTTAGAAAAATGCAAGTTTACGTTTTTAATAATAAAAATTTAATTAATAGGAAATTTTCGGCAAATAGGATCTTCGTACCCAACGCCCTTTAATTTTGACTCCTAACTAGCGTTTCTATTCATGTTTGTAGTTGCGACCATCATGTTGAAATAATCTACTTATCACATATCTATATTTGTTTAGAGTGATCTTGTACATTAACATTATTAATATTTAAATGATATTTAAAATATTAAATTCCAGCTCCACTTTGTAAATGAATGAGTAAGGCATGTACTTTTCTTTAAGCCTTGATTGAAAATAAAATTATCTGGTGTAGAGGGGGGGGGGGGTGTCCCTCAGCAGTCATAATAATAATTGTATTATAAATGTTTTTTTATTTTTTAAAGTATTGTCGATTTGGAAAGTATTGCTATTTTCGATCCGATATTATCGAGGTAGGTACCGATAGTTTTAATTCCATATCTTTGGATAGCGATATTACTAGAAAAATATCGTATTGAATTGAATATCGATTCTTTAGAAGTAGGACCTACCGTACGTCCTTAAATATGATGAATCTGATAAAGCGTCTATCATCCCCAAGATCAGGGATGGAAATTTTCAAAATACGAGTAGGTACATTGATAGATCGATCATCCGATATAATATTATTGCGGTTGACCTACTAGACCGATATATCACCTGAAATTGACACTCAACTCTATCCTAACTAAAGACTCACTGGAATGGATTCCGATTCTGACATTGGAGATATAAACAACTGAATTGTAACCATCGTACTGAACTTTTATTCATCAATCAGTAGCCCTGCTGGTAATGCACCAGAGCGCTCACATTCAGTCTCTTGCTCGATCCTCCCTGACCCCATCTAATAAATAATCCAAATTGATTTAAACGTATCCGTATAAATTAACGCAATATTAAACGGCAATCTGACTTGTATAAGTTCGTACATCTAAGCGTAGAAGCGTGTCTACCTGCAAATGGTCTACTGTCAACTTTACGAGTCGTAATAAACAAATGTTCGTCCATTTTCTATTCTCCACTTCGCCTCTTAGAAAAACTGTCGCTCAACATCGTCCCATTTGCGTGTTTCTCCTGCCCCTGATAACAAATTGATGTTGAAAAAAGACACTAATCAGTGTAATCTTTGAGTCACAACATTAAACCACAACCGTCCGAAACTTTCCTTTCGGTTCTTCTCGTGAAAAATTCACTCCACTAAACAATATGCAAACATTGGCGCTCAATCCTTCATCAAACATTCACCATTTATCCTACTTTTTCTTAGTTTAATTGCAACCTTGCCCCTAGCGGAGGTCTACTAGCAAATATTTAACCGAGTTCCCTACAAGCAAAACTTCTATCTAATTTAGTCTGTATAATTGATAGGAGTGATTTTTCTTAGATGAGGTTGCTCGTTAAGAAACACCCGTGGGGTGGCGTTATTCTTAGAAAATAGATCGATGTTGGTGAATAAACAATCTGACACCAAGTAAATATTATTGTTTCTTCCGAGAATGTTCGTCTCAACAGTGCAAGGGAGCTCTCACGTTGACGTGACTAAAATTTCTAAACTTTACGAGGATAAATATGTTCAGTCTACGTAAAACACATCAAGGAGTGTGTGTTTTCAATCTGGGGAAGAAATAAAAATAAATTTGCTCTTCCTAGAAATGAGTTTCATTTCGCAACTAAGGTGTTTCGCTGTGACGACGTGGGGAATTAATGGAGGTACAAATTACGTGTTGCGCGTACCACTTCATCACCAGGAAGGTATGTGCTCCAAAACCCATCGTTGTTTACCTTCCCTTCACAAACCCCATTAGGTATTTCAATTACTTGCCTAACCGGCCTAATGCTCGTGAGAAAACACCCGGAGCTGCGAATCATTCGAGCCAGAAACAACTCTTACTAAGAAATTGGACGCATAAGTATGCCGACGGCACCACCAGACGCGTTAACGGACATCCAAGCACGTTTTCACTCCTTCTCGCGTCAACTTCTTTTGCAACCTGCTTTTTTCTACATTTAATTATATCCTTCCAATCGGATTGAGCATCCTCACCCTAAACGCGTCTCGGAGTTCCAGTTTTTTTCTATTTTATTGGTCCTGGTCTGGTAAACAGTAAGACACAGATCCTTTTACGACCGCTCGAAAAAGGACTGCCCCGTGAAGATTTACAATTCCACCCTTTAGCGGTTCACGAGAGCTATTGGAGTGATGTAAAAGGAGAGCGCTCGATTTGTATGTATCAAATATCTCTGATCTGCTTGAATACAATCTAGGAGTGCGTGATCTCTATTACAAATCTCCGATGATAATCGACCAAATCGATTGCTTGGCATCTACGAACAGATCACGTCTGCTGAGCAAATGGCCTCAAAAGTGACTGGAAATTTGGACTTGACTGTACTTCTTATACATCGTGGTATCGATAGTTTCCTTCTGAAACAAACGATACTTGTGTAGAGATTGTGCTTTTGATATATAGCGGTATCGATACTCTGCTCCGATTACTAGACGTATGATCACCTGACTAGTTGTCGATTCTCTGCTGCAACCAAAAAATAACCATTGGTGGCAACGAGGAGACCCATTGACGAAGCGCGGTCGACAAATTAAATTTGCAAATTTTGCATTCACCGCAGACGAGGCAATACCAGACGCTCAGTCAAGACGCCCAAGTCTGGCAGATGCTTCGGATATTCAAGTAAGAAGCCGTTCGAACGCGACAATCGGGGCATCTTCTCGTTATTCAATGACGAAAGACCAAGCTTGAACTCGTTGATACACTAGTTTTCGAATCGCACACGTCAAATTACTTGAAATCCCAAAAGAACTCAAACCGAACAGTCCACTCCGAACTGGTTATCGTAGAATCTCAGACGAAACTCTAGATTAAGTGCTATCGTTAATGCATCCTCCACGAAGGCACTTGGCACCAGAGAAGGTAACGATGCCGGTCCATCGGCATCGTCAACCATCTCGCGTGAAGCGTTGATCTTTCCTTGTATAATAATTTCGTCGATTCCTTTGACGCTTTTGCTCCAACTCTTTTGCAGTCTTTTCGATATTTTGTCGAGGTTGCTTTTCACGCTTTCCTCGTTAGTTTTTCTTTGACGACACTGTTCATCAGGCAAAGGCGTGTACGATTAGCCATCTCACCACTAACACGAACCACGACGATCGCACACCGATTTTTCACCACTAATCCATGATTTGTCTCAATAGATCTCCACAGAATCGATCACTCTTTGTATTCCTAACTAAATGAGGGTTAATCGAATGCGGTTAACTGTGCCATAACTGGCACAGTAGTGGCCATAATTCGATTCCGATAATTTTTGTCGAATTTTCTTATGGATTCCAACTAAAAGAAGCATCCTGATGTAGAATATGCCATCAGTTGTTTTTTTTAAGCAATTTAATTTAGGTAAATTCTGCTGTACCATTTATGGTACGTTGCCCACTTCTCACGACCATCGTTCCCAGACCAAGTAGTGTGAATTTTGACGAATCAAAGACACGAAATCTGAACAAAGTGCAGTTTATTTGCAACATAAAAGCGGTAAATAGATTATGCATCACTATGCGAAGATTTATAGTTGGGGGGGGGGGGGGGGCAAAATTTATAATTGGGGGTGGTGAGACAACTTGGGGATATACCTATTCAAAAAGTAATTGGCTAAATGAGTCGCGCAATTTCAATTTCCATTTGGGTACTTCATTCATGTAGACGCATTTTTTAATATTTTTTATAAGTTGTGGAATGGTTTGAAACAGTCAGTGCATAGGCCAACGTCACATTTTGCACAAAAATAGCGAGATTTGGTTTCACAAGATGCTCCGCCGCAGCGTCGTCGTTTTTGATTGGGAATCTTTTCCAAGAAATGATCTTTGTGGTCAAACCTTGATTGGTCCACCGTTTTTGTTTTCCGAGGCCCAGTTGCCTTCTTCGCGACGTTATATTTCTTCAAGTAGGTCAGTACAATAGACCTTCTGAAGCGATATTATTTCCAGCGTTTCGATGCAATATCCAGGAATTTTGAAGTGATACATTCAGTAGCCAGGTAATCAACGGCCAGTACCACTTTCTGTTTCTTACTTGGATACGGTATAGATTCACGTTTTGGTCCATTCGGTCGGTACCTCCCATCCCTTTATTATACTCAGTCAGAAGTGCTGGGCGGGGGACCTGGATCTGAGCCTTATTCGCTACTGAGTAATTTTCTCGACGAATCTTGAAAATCCCTTTGATCCATTCAATAACGTTTTTAGGAGCAGCCTTGGATTTTTTCTTGGTTACGCGACCAGCTTTGGGGCTAGCAGCAAGAGGTGGGGCAGAAGAAGTTGTGCCGAAGTTCACTTCGATGTCTGCAGGTGGATAATTAGTGCATGACTCACCTGATTGAGAAGTATCGTGATGTCTTACTTCAGCCTTTGCGAGTAGCTGTCGTCTACTGAGGTTATCCATGTACATGACGCCAGAGTTTTCATCTCCTGAGTCCTTATCAGTCAGATAGCTGGGCTCAGGTGGTGCAATGTGTATCACTCTTTCAAGTAAGTCGTCATCGTCAGCTATAAGTACTTATATCAATTGCTTCTTGACCCGTCAATCCCGGTTCAATTATTGACGCTAGTCCCCTGAAAAATAGAAAAAATGGATCTTTGTAGAACACGTGCGAAGTGCGCAACGTACCATATATGGTACGCTCAGTTTTATTATGGAGTATATTCCTGTGATAAGTACGAAGACACCTCAAACCGCTGTAGTTATATCACTAAACATATACACGACCAAAACATGACGAAAAAAAACGATTGGGAACGATAGAGAAATAATATTACTTACTCTTCGTCGAACATGATGAAAACTAGGCGAAATTGTCGAACATGAAACGGGATAATTCGACTATGCACGGGTAGGGGACCAATCGAGGCGATTGGACTGGCAGAACTGACAGTAAAATAGCTGAACTTGACGTCTAAACCATTGGGAGTCCAAAGTTCACTCATGTTTAGATTGTGCAAACCCACAAAGTTCCCCCTCCTACTGTACCATATATGGTACGTTGCCCACTACCGGGAATTTTTGTTCGCTGGTGTATAAATTTACGAATGTTCATTTTGGTTTATTATTATTCTTGGAATAATACACCGATGTAATCGCGAAGGGGTTCGAAAATTCTGATCGGCCTCAAAATTTGACATTATTCGTTTCAAGAGGTCTAGATACCGAAAAACGAAATGTTCGTCCGCCGTACGCCGTTTGGGCCGTTATGGGCAGAAGGCATTTTGTAAAAAATCTGAAATTTTGAAAAATACTTGGTTTACCATCTAGTTGTGCCTGCAAGGTTTTCAGTCCGAACTCCCACAACCGTGGGGCGCTATGGGGCTAAAATAGGGCTACGGGAGGTTTTTTTTAGGCTTTCGGCTATGGGATCGAGTTAGGTGTCGTTTTCGAAGTATTTTTGGACGTAAAATCCATTTTTAGGGGTCCCGGAACGATCCGAAGTCACTGTGGGGATCTATAGGGCTTTCATGGGGCTGCAAGTGGGATTTTTGAAGGGTCCCAGGAAGTCAAATATTTTCCGAGAAAAAAACTTTTTTTAAATTTTTTTCTTTTTTCCAACTTTTTTTTTTCATTTTTGTCCAAGTAACCTATATCAAAGAATAATATACCCTTGTGTAAAATTTGTAGCGTTTTTCTTTTCTGATAAATGCTTAAAAAAACAAAAACAAACTTGATGTCTTTATTTGATTCTTTCCCCCAATTTTATTTCCCTAAGGCTAAAATTTAGCCTTAGGGAAATAAACATTTAATGTCCCCCGACCTGATTAAATTTTTTTTCAATAGATCGCAGCACCTATGGAGTCAAATTCACTTGGATGATTACGCCTAAACGGCTGCGATTTTTTTAAACATTTTTCTTTCTGATTATGTCTCAGGACAGGCATATCTTCGGCTATAATTATGTTTGGGGCGGGTAGAACGCTATTAATCAGGATTTTTAATTTCTATTTCCAAACTATCGATTTGTATCGTTAATATCGAAAAAGTCGATATTCTTGAACCGATAAATTCGATAAAAACCGGTATCGGTACTTTACAAAAAATATAGTATCGAAACTAGTATCGATATCTGTGTGGTATCGTCTCTTGCTGAAAATCCCCTTACATGAGTACGTAACACTTATTTTGATGGTTCGGGTCGTTCACGTTCTGTGCCGGTTAGAAGGATGTTATTAATTTTCCGTTCTCTTGTGCGGCCTCGTTAATTTTTCGGGCGTCGGGATATATTTCACCGGAGCGGCCGCACCAGATTTTTTTCTTTTTCATTTCTGAGTCCGTATGGCGAAGGGGGTGTTGGGGGTCCTCAATTAAAAGGGACAGTAGTAATGATCGTGTTGCCGCCAACAACCACAATTTTACCGGCGATTAATTATTTTGATTTATAACGGAGGAGGTTTTCCGCTGCAAGGCCCGTTTTGTGTTTACCTTTTTTTTCTTTTTAGAAATGTGCGAAATTTCCCGATACAAACGAGGTGATATTTTGGGTTTAAATTTACGGTGAAATCAATCATCAAAAAATGATTGCCCGAAACAAACGTGAAAATGATGGACACTGAAACTGCCGATGCGCCTGACGACCCTGCGATTTTCAATTTTGATGGGAGGGGTTTATGAAGGTTTTCGGCTGTGATATCGAGTGGAGTGTTGTCTACGAGGTAGGTTTTTTTGGTCGTAAAATCCATTTTTGGGAGTCCCAGAACCATCAGATTCCACCGTAAGGATCTATGGGGCTTTGGGGCTACAAAAGGCTTTTGACGGATGCTAGGAGGACGTTTTCCGAGTAGGGTAGGGTGGAGGTAAAAACTACCAGTTTCGAGTTTTGAAGCTATCATGGGTTCCGAAAAGAGTGCTATTCATCTGGCAACGCTAGTATAGTCTATACTGCATATATACCTACTGTATATCAATACTAGATCAGCTACAGATCAGCTTCCATGTGCTGGAAGGTTGGGTGCGAACGGGTGACGAAGATGCATTAATTTGCATATGTATTGCCAATACTAGACTGTTTCAAAGTACCAATCTTAGTTCCGATTTTGTAAAGATCGTCATTTTGGCTCATGACAATCCCTAAAATGTCTCTCAAGTCTCCCCGGGCCCTGCCGACATCAGGGACTGGAATTTTGACTGTTTCTCCAATTTCAGGTGGCCTATATCTCTCGTTTGACACTAATTTCACACATTCTCCAAAAACGAGTGGGGATTGTACAGATTCGCCGGTAAATCTATAGAATCCCCGGGGATTCTATACAACCCCCAAATTGCCCGGGGATTCCATAGAATCCCCGGTGATTCTACAGATTTACCGGATTTCATACATTCGCCGTAACATAATATGTATATTATACATATTGGGCGAATTAATTTTTGCACCATTCATACCAATTAGTAACTCTTGTGTAAAAATTACCTACAGCGTTTTTATTGGTCTGATTAGATGATAAGAGCCCAATTTCCTACAAGTTAACTTCTGTTGGCTCGATGCAGGCTTGTGGGTTGATTCAAAGTCTCAAACTGACGATTAAAATAAATTTTATGAAATTGGATTAATCTCCAATATACGCATTAAACCCGACTTTTATAGAATCTTTAATTCACTTTAAAACTTGGCTATATGGTGGTTTTAATACACTTGAGGAGTTAAACGAACTGGAAGACTGGCGAAACTGGTCCTAAGAAGGGTCGTGTAATTGGTTGGTTCTGATACGCGAATTGCCTACTTAATCCGAGATTCCCCCTTTTGCTGTCGTTGAGCCGTTTGGACCGTTCGATCGGCTGTTTGGTGTGCGGCCGGCGAGCTATTCGTTGTAACCATCTAGGAAGGGAAGTGAGCCCTTTCGCGAGGACAAGCAAACTCGATTTTCATCTAGTCCGGCTAACCCCCCCCCCCCCCCCCTCCACCAATGAGCAGATGGAAAGCTAGTGAGGACCCCCGCGGATTCTCTTGCACGGCAATTTTGGCATATTTGCTTTACATTTCTATCCCGCCCGGTTTAAGCTTGTACGAAGGTCTTCAAAGCACGTAGTTAGGCGCTCTAAGTATGGTCACATGTACTCTCCTAACGGCTAATCACCGACCAGGTACTACCCAAAGGGGTCTCAAGCAACGTGCCTGGAATACGATCATTGATTTATTTAAAATTGGTTCGAAACCTCCCTAATGCGGTTCCGTCGTTGGTTCTAATGAACCGTTTGAAGTGGTAGAGTTTGTCCCTTTGTTCCAACCCTGGTACGACCGGCCCTCTTGTTCTTGTCCAATGAATTTTGCTTTGTCCACTCTGACCAGCCCCGAGGCGCTGCCCATCAACATCCGAACGTCCAAACGACGAAGAGGACATCAAATTACCCCCTTACACCCCGTCTCTTTATATTTCAACTAATTCCGTACCCAACAGAACTTAGTTCCGTCAACTCAATTTACCTCCTCCATTTAGCCGAATTTGACCAGGCCATCCACGTAGACGGTTTTAATCTTGAGCACCCCTCGATCCCCATACATCCCGGATAATTTCCTATTTCAAAGTTGAATGCAATAAACCTTCCACTCTCTTCTATTCCGATCCGTTTGACGAAGAAAATGTAATTTTGTGACCGTCATACTCGTTCTTTAATCTCGGAGAATACAAATCCGTTTTTGCGAGTGTCCTCCAAGGTAATTCGATTTCAACGTCGTAGAGAATATTATGTGACTTTGAGGTTATTGAAAGCCTCGAAATGGGACTGGGTACCCGCTGAAATATGACGAGATTGCTACACCGAAAGATAGTTGCCACAGACTAAGTTTGCGCGATTTGAAGGGTAAACCTCAAATTCTTCTTTCAAGCGGCACTGGGTTCCGCCCAGCCATTTCTCGTAGTTAATTCACGGTGGGTCGGAAAAGGAGGGAATTTGGAAAACATTTGGAAAAAATGGGAAAATTCGAATTCTCACATTCAGAAGAATTCACTAGTATAATGTAAGGTGGATGCGGCGAGATAGTGGGAATCCATCTTAAAAAAGAAGATTTAAGACGAAGTAGTCTATTCCACGATAAAAAATCTAAATTTAACTTGTAGGCGCGTTTCGGTTGATTAGACCATCATCAGTACAATTCTATTAGTGTACTGATGATGGTCTAATCAACCGAATGGTATTGTACTGATGATGGTCTAATCAACCGAAACGCGTCTACAAGTTATATTTATATTTTTTATCTTGGTAATAGACTACCTACTTTGTCTTAAATCGTATTTTTTTAAATTCACTAGTGATTTAGGAATCCCTACAGAATCGAACATAGGTCATTTTCATGTTGGTAACCTAAGCTAACCACTACTAGGTACCTAGGCTACTCTGACATACTGTTTTGGCGACGATTTTTCATTACAATGGTTGATTATTATTATTAATTATGATTACTATAATAGTCATACAGTATGACTCATACTACTGATAATAATAATAATAATTATTATTATTATCATTATGACCTACTACTATGCTACTTTTTGTCTTAGTAAATAGTTTTTTATAATTGTGAATACTAATGACTATTTTTCCTTCGGTTACTTTTTGTATTACATACATAATAGGTATGTATTATGTATTATTTTCTAATTTTGTTTTGGGGTTTTTAAGTACGAGCAGCCAGGGAAACGCCTTCATTTAATTTTTGACTTTACTCACTTTGAAAAGATGAATTTTTCAGGCCTGTCAAAACAGTTACTGTCAAGCTTCGACGCAAACTGGCTGATAATAGTGGCAAACCTGCATCAATTAAGGTATTCGCCGGGGAAACAGTAGACGAAACAAAATCATCTCGAATCAATCGAAAGGAGAAAAAAAGTGAAATGGCCAGATAGAATGTCGAATTAGTCAGGGAAGGAAAAAGTTTCCCTCTGAAATATCAGCTTCGGTTATGTACTGGGGTGTTTTTCAACATCCCCCACAACTCCCCGCCCTTAGGACGTTGCAGTAAATTACTTGTTAAATGAACGGCCCTTCCTTGTAGGACGTCTCCCTTCGGTGCAGCTTCCATTTCTGATTGGGTGTCCAGTGACATCTGGTATGATGCCGGGTGTACCGTTACCGCATCCGTTTTAATTGTGGCCGTAAAGAAAAAAAGTAGGTACAGCCTACAGCCCCTGAAAAAAAGTAACAAGCGAAAAATAAAGAAGAAAAATTCTTTATGAAATATTATTATGAGAACTGACCCCAAGAGCGGGTGTGTTCCCAAAAAGGATATTAAATTTGTGTTATGTACACGTCGCCGCATCCTGCAGGATTGACGTCCTGCCTGGTTAGCTTTCCCAGAGGCCATGCTTGACCTGACGAAGATTTCCCCTGAGTCCGCTGCACAGGCGCTGGTGTAGGAGGCAGTGGAGGCAAACACCTGATAGAGTGCACCATCTGCACTCGCCTTGATGCCGCCACAGGTTCCCACGCACCTGCCTGAGTTCGCGGAATCACCCATTGTCGATGTCTCGTTCGATAAAGCCTTACGTTTGGCTATTATTACCTAATTGTGTCACTTGTATTTTTTGAGAAACGAGACACATCTTTTCATAAGCTCTGGAACTAGTTCAAGAGATGGATAAATTCTTCAGGCCTTCACGGCCCAAACGAGCCTATATCACCAATGGACGCACAGGAAAACCACCTTTGACAACTTCCTGGAAGAAATCAGTAGGTACCTACAACAGACGAGGATCGGCTCAAACTTTTTCGTAAATTCGTATGCGTTTTTTTTTTTTTTTTTTTTTTCGGATCATCTCTGATGATCTCGGATGCCTCCGCCTATGATGCTGCCCATATAAATTGTATGTCAACCCTCAATGGCCAGTATTTCATGTTTGGCATGTCTGGATTTTTGGGGAGTTTTGTCAAAAGAGATGAAAGATTTCCTACAATCTCAGGGGATTGCTACCACCCGCTGTTCGCCCGTGGTAGGAAACTCCCAAAACGAACGATCCAACGGTAAGTATTATCTGGAGATCATCCTAAGAATTTGAAGACTGAATGAACCCAGGAGACAGATATTCCAGAAGCCTTGCTCTCTTAGATCCCAACTCGGGATGGCCACAAACTCAAGTCCAATTCACAAAAAGTTCAAACATCCCATGGGCCTGCAGGCGCTCATTTTATGGGACATCTTGCTCCTAGCCCAGTTAGAAGCCAAAATAGGCCGATTAGATATGAACCATTGGTAGACCATTCGCATTTAATGGAAGCAAATCCGGACTATGCCAGAATCAGGAACCCTGACGGGAAAGAATATCAGCTCAACACCGGAAAAGAATATCAGTTCGAGCAGCTGCCGACTGTTCTTCAGGCTCCATCTCCTCCAGCTCCTACCTGATTCCAGCCCAGGATCAATCCTGCTTCGCCCGAATCAATGCCTATCCCTCCATCTCCATCCCCAGAAGGGCAATGCCAAGCCATATCATTACAAGAGAATGTTTGCCCCGACGTTTATCAAAAGGGCGACTCCCGCCCCAGCATCTTCAAGAGTATGTGCTGAAGTTAAATAAGAAGGGGTGAATGTGATGGTACTTCGATGGGACTCGGACCCGCAATTACATACTAATCGTACCTTACTTATGTATTGCGCTGCGAACACAGCGTGACAGGATTGTCACCAGCATCTCTGACTTTCGACCGATATTATGGCTAACTAGACAAAATGCTAATAAGTTGAGAAGCACCTCGGCCAAGTTGCAGTTGAGGAAATGAGGCAGGGTTACGACTCGGAAGCTGGTGAGGTCAGGGCTCAGATATACCTATTCGGCCAGGAAAATTCTGCCAACACTAGTCACCAGCTTGCACTGTGCAAGCTGAAACTTTGATTCCCCCCCCCCCCTCCCCGGCCCATCAAAGAGCCAACATTCCATATTCATCGAGAGCCAAACTGAAATCGATGTATTCACCTCTGCGTCTGCTCGCCGATCAAAAATGTAAGCATCCGCTTGAATCGGGCCAGTCCTCACACAAAGGAGCAGCAGAGAATTTCCCGCGAAATAATTCACGGAGGAGTGAGAAAAAAGTAACGAAAAAGAGGTCATTGCAGCGAAGGCACGGTGAAAGAGAATAGCGTGGTAATTTTTAATCGGGCAGAAAACATTTTAAAAACCGGCGACCAAGACGTTATTGTAACTTTTCAACCGAAATTTGATTTTAAAAAAGAAGTTTTGAAAAGTTCTAAATTTTGTTTGTGAGCTGTCAGTTGCCAGTTTATGCCAGTATAAAATTCACTCCATATCTTTACTATAATATCTATTAAAAGTGAAGCAAATTCACAGAAAACCCTCAGAAATAATGGCTACTGAACATACCTATTTATTATTCACTACCAATTGGCTACTTAGTAGTGAAGTGAAATATTGAACGTCATGCTTCAGGTCATGTACTTAAGAAAATGCCCTTTCTAATATTGTGGTTGAATGCCAACTTCGATAGAACTAAAGGACGTATTCCCCATAACGAACTTACTCGCCTAATTTATTAACCAGGCCGTCTTTGGACTCAAGAAAGCCCAAGCGCTGCTCAAATATGAATGGAAGGTCATCGGATATTTATTATACCGTTATAATGCTCGAACCAATCAATCATTATCCAATATTGAAGAGGGAAAGCCTTTCTTGCCGTCGAGGAGACATTAATTGAAATGAGGCTAGCCCTTGGACAGCTGGGGATGAAATTTTTATCGCCGCACCGATTGATGTCTACCTATTTTTGTTGCGATGGATAACCACCGAAGGGATAAAATAAATCCAATTCTGAGTCCACTTTGGAAGGCCGCCTGAGTTTATTACGCTGCTTCAAGTATTGATTCGACGGTTTCCGGGCTTCGATTGGCAAGAAGGTTACTTGCTTAGGTACCTCATAATGGCTCTGAAGGTTTAGATTTAATAATAATAATAATAATAATAATAATAATAATAATAATAATAATAATAATAATAATAATATCAACGGACTGTTTTTTTGTGTGGCTCATTTCGCCCTAAATTAAAACAAGCCATCAATTGAATTGAATAGATGAGCGCAACCTTTTTGTTATTACGATATATTTAATGAGCGAGAGAAACTAAGAAACAGTAGGTATCTAGCGACCAAACTATGCCACACAACACATCATCCACGTGATGCTCATTACGTAAACAACTGCACCCTAACGACCGATGCGTATCTTATAAGAAAACCTTATGCCGATCAGAGGTAACGAACGGCTCAGGCTGCAAAAATCGTTTTGGAGTCGTTGGAATCAGCCTGAAAAGCTCATTCCATAGACCCTTGTACCAACAAAATCGGACAAAAACTTTCGTCCCGCTTTTGAGGCCTCCTTAGTTACACATCAGAGATAAACAACTTTCGTCGTGAAGGACCTCCCGAAAACCGATGAAGGGGATGAGGGAGGAAAAATCAAGGTAGCCTATAACCACCCCCCGAACTCGCTGATGACAATGAGACCACCCTCATGAAAATCTGTTGAGCCGCTCGGGCGTGATGCTCTGTACACAAACAAACAAACAAAAAAACAAAAACAAAAACATACATGTCGAGGAGGTGAGCGCACCTTTCCATTTTTTGGAAAAAGGTTGCGCTAAAAAAAAAAACTACCTTTTCCGCGGAATCTGTAATGACCGATCGATCTAGACCGTCCCTGAGTGCCCAAAAGTACCTACCTACTTACAATTTCCCGGATAGGACTTCGTAATTACAAACAGTAACCCACATTTTACTTTCCAAATTCCCACTCTAAGTTAGGTTTCATACAAAGCCGATTTAAAATGAACAAAATTAAGTGTGTCACGTGAGTTTAACAATTTGTTTCACGCCGAGACTCAATGGCCGAGTACAATGATGAAAATATCCAGCCGCCAGGGCGGAACGAGCGGTGGCTGGCGGAGCAAGATGGGGTGGCCCCATAGTCCGCAGCACGTGGAGAAGGAGGAAGGAAAACCATATTATGTTTTAATATAAGATAAGTACCTACTTTCAGTTATCGGAAAAATTGAAAAAATAAAAAAAACGAATAAATTTCTCTCGGCGAGTAGGCCTACATACGAAAAAGACTTTTTCAAAAAGTTTTTAGACATCGTCTAAAAGCACAAAAAATATGATCCAGTTGGAATATCCAAACGCCCAAAGAGTGCGAAATAAGGGAACCTGTTGATCTTGTTGAAAAGGCATTGAAAAGAGGGGTGTTCCAGAGGCGGATGGCTGGCTTACTCCTGTTATTACCTCGGGACGACGAAATTAACCCGATGTGGATGAAATGTGAGTATGTAGTGTTGAAAAATTTTTATTCTATTGCTTCCGAGTTTGCAAGGCAGTGGAAACTTTGTTTTCACTTTTTTGCATTAAAACCAAAATTTTCACTCGCATTTTGCTTTTTTAGGGTCTCCTGAAAGTTGGTTTCGTGTCTGTTTGTCCGTCTGTAGTTCCTCCTGTCTGGGTACTTTTCCGTTATCCCCCCCCCCCCCCCCCCCCGATTTTGGTTGACTTTGGGTGCCCTAAAGCCATCGGGAGGGGTGTGTATGAAACTGAAGAGTCCAGGGGAAAAACCCCGTCATTGATACAAAGCTGATTTTGAGAAAAATGAATTTTAAAGTTTACCAACTAACAGAAACTTCAAAAACGATTTTAAAAATACAAAAAAAGTTTTATTTGAACCATCAACTATGCAGATTCACAATATGTTTCCCGAATAACCATTTTTCGAACTATTAAATGATATTTTATACATAATTCTGAACTTATAATGCGAAGTTTAACCCTCTTTTACTCCTAAACCAAACAATGGAGAGAATAAAGTATTTTGAAGAAAGCAAAACGTATGTTAATATCCACAAAATACCAAAAAAAATTGCTTTGTACAATTTGTACACTGTGTATTAGGTTTTACAAAACATTTACCAAAAAAAAAAAGGTTTTTACGAACGAAAACTACGATTCAAAAACGCTGCAAATTTTACTCAAGGGTTTATTATTCTTTGATATAGGTTACTTGTGCAAAAATTATTTCTGTGTCAATGGAAAAAATTTTGGAAAAAATGTTTTTTGGATTTTCTTTTTTCAAACAAAATTTTTCAAAAATTTTTTTTTACTCGAAAAATATTTAACCTCCTGGGATCCTTCAAAAATCCCATTTTTACCTCCATGAAAGCCCTATAGATCGCCATAGTGAAATCGAATCGTTCCGGGACTTCGAAAACGACACCTAGCTCGACCCCATAGCTAAAAGCCTTCAAAAAACCCTCTCATAGCCCCATTTTAGCCCCATAGCGTCCCACGGGTTTGGGCGATCGGACTGAACCTTGCGGGCACAACTAGATGGTAAACCGAGTATTTTGTCAAAATTTCAAATTTTTAAAAACATTCCTACTACCCAAAACGGCAACACACAAGATGAGATAAGGAGGGGCGCACGTCGCAGCGTTGGTTGGGGCCTTTTAAACTGCAATGACGGGGTTCTTCCCTGCACGCGCTGTCGATGGCGGGGTTTTTCCCCAGTACTGCTAATATTCAACCCAATATTTCGCTAAGATGATGGGGTTATTCTCCAAAACCGAGGGCTTCGTCGGATTCTACGCCTCAAAATCCTTTAGAAACCACTTCGTACCCGATTCACCCCAAAATGTCGATGACGGGGTTTTTCCCCTGGACTCTTCAACTCGAAATACACATTTCCTTGCCACAACTTCCACAATTGATCGGATTTCGGCCCCAGCAATTCCTAACTGTTTTACTCACTCTATTGATAGCAGAGTTGTGCAGTGTAGGGCATTTTCGTACAGTCCATATTGAATTCACCGGGTATAAAATGGTTATGTCGGACATAGGCGTTTAGTTGCAAAATGGGGTCTTTCCATTTTTGAAAATTTTATAGAATTTCTTCTGTATACAGAAGAGGCAAGAACTTCTAATGTCTACGCATAAATATGCGTAGACATTGAAATAAATATTTAAATCACTATTTATTGATTTAAGTAAGGGTGAAAAAACAGGTAAGTCACTTTTTCGAGATAAACGCTTTTTCTGTCACTATCGATAGATTTTGGAACGGAGAATCATTCGATGTGTACAAAAGGTGAAAAAACCAGGTTAGTGATAACTTACCTAATGGCGTTATGAAGTGTAGGCGTGCTGCGAAAAAACAGTGTTAGTCAAGATGTCAGGGGAAGGAAAAAGGTAAGTCAGAAAGCTACTATAGTACGTACTATAATACGTATAGATACGTACCTGCTTTAGGTTTATTATTCTTGGAATAATACACCTACGTTTTCGCGACGGAGGTCGACGACTCCGATCGACCTCAAAATTTGACATTACCTACCCGTTTCAAGAGGTCTAGATTCCAAAACCGAAATGTCCGTCCGCCGTCCGGGCCGTTTTGGGGAAATTTTGACAAAATACTCGGTTTACCATCTAGTTGTGCCCGCAAGGTTTTCAACCCGATCGCCCAAACCCGTGGGGCGCTATGGGGCTAAAATGGGGCTACGGGAGGCGTTTTTTTGGCTATGGGATCGAGCTAGGTGTCGTTTGCAGCCAGCAGTGCCTGAGCTGGACACCACATCAGAGTTGGATGAGGAGACCATCCTAGACCTCGCTATAATGGAAGACCTGGAGACCAATGACGGTTGGACAGAGGAGGATCAACGGCTCTTGCTGCCTGGGATCAGAGAAGTGCTGGAAGGTAGGGACGGCATGCCCAGTATCCACCAGTGGGTAATTGCAAAGTTCGGGGAGCCTCGCCCTTGGCGATCTAGAGCAACTGATGGAGCACGACCACGAACGGCACCGTCGATCAGCGAACTCTGGAAGACAGACCGGCGAGCTGCCCTCGATGAGATTTTGACCGACGGATTGGCACGGTCAGGCGCAGTCAACCCTGAAGCAGCAACAATCCAATATTGGAGAGACCAGTTTGAGCGCGCCTCGACTCCGTGGCCGGACGGCGTGCAGCCTGCATGCCCGGGGAATGACACAATGGTTGGCGTGTTTCAGCCAATCTCTGACCAGGAGCTCGATGAGCACCGCCTGCGAAGGGGAGCGGCGGGCGTGGACGGCATTCTGCCAGGCCAATGGAATACACTGCCGCATAGGTACAAAAGACTGATCTTCCATACGATTCTACGCCAGAAGGAAGCACCTGAATGGATGACGTTGGGGCGCACCACACTTATTCCCAAGGTGACTAGACCAGTGAGGCCTGATCAATATCGACCGATCACTGTCCTGTCGGTGATGTTGAGGCACCTACACAAGATCTTGGCAGCCAGGTTGATGCAGAATGTCCGGCATTGTCGGGACCAACGGGGCTTGATCAGTAACGTCGACGGTATTGGCCAAAACGTAACTCTTAAAGGGACCATATTGGCGGAAGCAAAACGGAAATTTAGGGAGCTGCACCTGGTGGTGGTCGACGTGGCCAAGGCCTTTGATTCTGTTAGCCACGATGCAATTAGAGCTGTGATGGTGGCACGAGGGTGGTCTCCGTCTTTGGTCCACTATATTATGAAGTTGTATGGATCTTCCAGCACCATCTTGGGCGGACAACGTATACGGTGCCAAGCTGGAGTTCGGCAGGGAGACCCGCTCTCTGGCACTCTTTTCAACGCAGTCATGGATCATGCCCTGATGTCGCTACCTAGCAGAATTGGCTTCACTTGCCGTGGGAAACGATGGCGATCGATTGCGTTCGCAGACGACGCGTGTTTGTTGGCGGCATCGGCCGCTGGGATACGGGTGCTCATCAGAAGTTTCCGCGAAGCTCTACAACACTGCGGGTTGTCGATCAACGCCGGCAAGTCTCTCTATGTGCCATTGGTTCCTAGGAAGGGTAAGTTGGCTGTGACTGCCAGTCTGGGTGACCTAGATGATATACCTGTAGCTCGCTCGAATGCCGTATGGAACTACCTCGGCGTAACATTTAATCCCTATGGCCCAGTCAGACCGGATCCCAACAAAGCTATCACGGACTTAGGCAAGATAATTCGGTCGACTCTTGGACCCCTGACGAAGTTAGAGGCAATCAGAACCCACTGGCAACCGTCGCTTGTGCATGGACTTGTTTTAACTGCACACACGAAGAAACAGCTCCAATGGCTTGACATACGAGTGCGAGGAATTCTACGATCATTCCTAAGGCTGCCCAGAGATGTTCCCAATGCGTTCTTCTACGCCCCCGTGGCGGATGGAGGGCTGGGTTTGATGTGCTTTTTAGCGCTTATCCCCTTGCTACGGAAGAAGCGTGTCAGCGAGGCCCGTAATACTTTGTTTCGTGAAGACAACAGTGGCATTGAATCATCGACACTTGACAGGCGCCGCGAGCGGGCAGCTGCATGGCATAACACTGTCGACGGAGCAGACATGAAAATTGCTCGGGATGTTCCCCAGTCAACAGCCTGGATGCGTAACACCAACGAACGGGTGCCCGTGTGGCGGACCCTGGCGGCGATCAAGACATACGCAGCTGCTATACCGCTGCGGGCACGGATGACTAGAGGCCGGGCAGGTTCGGCAGCATGTCGTGAAGGATGCCCCCAACGCGAGACGCCGAACCATGTGCTGCAAGTTTGTCCATCTATGCGTGAAGCACGTTGCAAACGACATAACGCTGTCTGTGCCCTGTTTGGTGAATATGCTCGGCGGAAGGGTTGGAATGTGTGGACGGAGACCCTGATTAGGACCGACGAACAAGCCATTCGACCCGACGTCATAATCAAGAAAGATGACACTGCTTATGTCGTCGAGGTGGCCATCTCGACAAACTCTCCGACCTTTCCCTTGCTCACCCTCCTGAATAGGAAGAAATCTAAGTACGGGACTCCGGTAGCGATGCAGGCCGTCAGGGAGCTCACGGATTCGACGGTGGTGGAGGTACTTCCGGCTATTCTCCAATGGCGTGGACTCTGGGACGCACACGCGGCGAGGGGGCTCCGAAGGATCTTTCCGCCGTTCATATTGGAGTGGGCTGCCAGGAGAACGTTGGACGGTAGTGGCTTTATATGGGCTGCCTTTAGACGCAGACACCTAGCGGGGGCTCATTGAGCCCCCCCAAGGTCAGTATTCCCGTCCCTTATATTTTCTCCCGGTATTGATGCACCTTCTGATGCGCTACCTGTATTTGTTTCCGATGGACACGGCGAGGGACACAACGCCTTCCCCACGTCCCCCTATCCCCCCGGTGCAGCTACCTGGACCCCAAGGACCACGGCGACAAGAAGAGTTTATTACATGAATCATTTAAAATTGTATTGAAGTAGTATAAACCAATAAATATTTGTTAATGGACGTAAAATCCATTTTTGGGGGTCCCGGAACGATCCGATTTGACTGTGGCGATCTACGGGGCTTTCATGGGGCTACAAATGGGATTTTTGATGGATCCCATGAGGTCAAATACCTATTTTTCAAATAAAAATAAAACAAAGAAATTTTGATTTAAAAAAAATCTAAAAAAAAATTTCTTTCTAAAATTTTTTTCTTGTTGACACAGAATTAACTTTATGCACAAGTAACCTTCATAAAAAAATAATAAACCCTTGTGTAAAATTTGCAGCGTTTTCCCCCTACCCTATACCTTTGTTGAACGGTGTACCTATATTTAAAAGAATGGAGGTCCTATGTTTTTTAGCGCAACCTTTCCCTCAAAAAATGGAAAGGTGCGCTCACGTCTTCGACGTTTTTTTTTTGTTTTTCACAGCATCACGACCGAGCGGCTCAACAGATTTTCATGAGGGTGGTCTCATTGTGATCAGCGAGTTCGGGGGGTGGTTATAGGCTACCTTGATTTTTCCTCCCTCATCCCCTTCATCGGTTTTCGGGAGGTCCTTCACGACGAAAGTTGTTTATCTCTGATGTGTAACTAAGGAGGCCTCAAAAGGGGGACGAAAGTTTTTGTCCGATTTCGTTGGTACAAGGGTCTATGGAATGAGCTTTTCAGGCTGATTCCAACGACTCCAAAGCGATTTTTGCAGCCTGAGCCGTTCGTTACCTCTGATCGGCATAAGGTTTTCTTACGCATCGGTCGTTAGGATGCAGTTGTTTACGTAATGAGCATCACGTGGATATTTTTGATGTGTTGTGTGGCATAGTTTGGTCGCTAGAAACCTAAGACTTAGGTATCTAGCGACCAAACTATGCCACACAACACATCACCTTACTGTTTCTTAGTTTCTCTCGCTCATTAAATATATATCGTAATAACAGAAAGGTTGCGCTCATCTATTCAATTCAATAATTGAATCAATCAATTATTGATGGCTTGTTTTGTAAAGTAGTGATCACTAGTAACGCTTTCTCGGTTCGCTTTGCTCGCCCGTTTAAATAATAGGTCACGAGATGGGGTATATAATATTTATATTTTATATTTATAATTTAATTTAAAATGCGTGAGGGTGTTGACAGTACCTACCTAAAAGCCCAAAATATATCCGAAATTAGCGAGAAGAGAATAAAATAATTTTATTAGCGAGAAGAGAATAAAATAATTATTGTGAACCCAGCTAATTTAGGAAGCAAAAAGGTTTGGCTGAATAATTGCATTATTAGCAAAGATGTCAATCTCCAAACTGGTTTTAAACTTTTCTGGCTACTTTTAGACCACTCCTAATTGGATCAAGTTAATTAACTTGCATTAATGCAAAACCTGTTTTGTTGTTCCTCTAAACCTCTTCAAACCACTTTTATACTTCTCCTAACTCCTAAAGCAAAACCGGGTTTTTGCCTCTACCTCTTCAAACCTCTTTCAGACCTCTCCTAACTTTCTTTAGAGAAACTGGTTTTTTGCTTATCCAAACCGTTTTCAGACTTCTTAAAATGGTTTTCAGTCTCGTAAGAGGGCGACATTTTACAAAAACCCCTCCCCCTACACAACCATACCAAAAAGAGACGATTTCCATCTGACAATTGTGCTATGAGTGAATGTTGATTTGAAAGTAAATTACCCGCGCGGAGCCAATAAATTTGATTAAGTTCAGACGGTGGAGCCAATATTGTCTCGGGAAGTCATTACATTCCTATTGTGCGGAGAAGGCGAATCCAATTTACCTCCCCAAGACAGACAATAATCTCTCATTCGGTGCATTATAATAAACAGGTATATTATGTAACGGGAAGGGATACATTATGCACGGAACATAATTCGATTAGTATCACCTGACAGGCTAATATTGAATCGTTAATACATTATTAATCGATGAGCCTGTACAAGGTTGGGGGGGGGGGGGGGGGGGGGGTTGTCTGGGACGCCGCTGATTCAGCTTCCGTCCTCTGCACGGCCTCAGAGCTGTATTGTTTCCCTATTGTTTGACTCCGACGATTGTAGCTATGTTAATTTTGCAAGTACAATAAATTCGAACGTGCCTGTCGGCCCTGCGTTAGATCACGTCGGAAGTAGTTTCGACGCGTATCCCCCCCGAACCCGTCACGTGGATGCGACCAAGTTTCTTTTTATATTCCCGGAACATTTAGTGGGTGGATTATTGTGCGGTGAAAACTCTTTTATTTGGGACAAAAAGTTTTGGGGGAAACGCACGAAACTTTTTCGGGCGTTTTCCGAATTGGAGAGAACTGGTGAGGTTTATTTGTGAAAGTTTGGCATTTTATTTTCAATGATAACCCATTGAAAATAACAACCCATTAAGAGTTGCTTACAACATGCCATCTTTGTGAACTGCATAGCCGCTAACGTTATTTGGATTATTTCCAGGAGAAACGTGTAATAGTTTTGTTCCCTTTTTGGCTCCCACTCTACTGTATTTTAGTCTCCCTTTTCAAGTAATTTATTGACGACCTGATTTTTCAAAATTGAGTGCGCTCGAGGTTTTGATTTTTCCCCCAGCCAATTTCTCTCTCCAGCCGGATTTCGTCCTCAGTTTTTCGACGAGGGAAAAGCGCATTTTTTTTGCCCCCGTCCAATTTATCCCGTTTTTCGACCAAAAGTCGTACTGGGGTTTCTTTACCGTCTACGGAAATCCCTTTTTGTTACCGCTGAAGGGTGAAATAATACGAAAAAGAGGGCAGGGGGATTTTTCGAAGCGTGAAGACTGTTTACATGAAAACCCTTTGTTCTAATTACGGCAATGTCCGCCGCGAAATTGATATCCGCCTCTGCCGTCTGTCTCTGTTCCCGCAGATGAAATGTTATACCCCGAGGACTATTAAAACATATGGGAGGTGAAAAAAAAAGTGACGCGAGATGATATCTGCCGCGGGAACAATAAATTGCCAGCCAAACTGGGCAAAAACCTTTTGGCCAGTAAAAAAAGTACAAATTGTTTCGAGTGATACGAAGTGTGTAGTTGCATTTCAAAGTTAATAACCGTCAGTGAGAGGGCATCTCTCGACTGAGGTCTTTTACGCCGAACTTGTTGGAAGAAGAGTCACATCACAACAACCCAGGATTTGTAGCTCTAACTTTGACAAATCGAATATATTGTACATGACAAAATTTTTAACCCCCAGCTCCACAGTGCCTGCGGTTTTCCGCCAACCATAAAACATCAATTTAAATTCGAATTTGAATGTAGGAACTCATGCTCACATAGAAACTCAAAATATAACCAAATTCGGAAAAAATAAAATTTGTCTTTATCAATTTAATTTCTTTTAATAAAATAATTTGTTTATTTAATCAATTCTTTTATTTTTTCAATTAATTTGTTTAATTATTTAAACACTTGAAACAAAACTAGCGCATTTTTTTAATGTATTCATTGTTTTAATTAATTTTTTTTTTTTAACAAAACTAGCGTATAATTTTTTTCACAAAACTTCGATTACCAAGACACCAAGTCGTCCGGTAGACCGTAAAACGAGGAGAACTCGCCCTCAAGGAGAACTCGCTCGCTCCTTCGTTCAAAAATGACGTGGAGAATTCGCCCGCTCATTCGTCTTCTAATAAATCATCAGCTATGTATAATAATAAAAAATAAAAAATAATAAAGACATTTGAAGGGAAAGAGAAAAAAACAAAAACAATCAAATAAACCCCAAGGCGATTGAATGGTGCTCTTTTCTTTTGTAAGCCCTTGAATCTTCTGCAGGTGGAACAGGTTTGGGACCATATTCGTATGTCGGTACTAATTCCAGGCCAGTAGAACTGCGGCCTGACTTTTCCGGGCGTCTTGAAGAATCCAAAATGCAGGGTTGTCATGGCATTGTTCAAGAACGGCTTGAATCGGCCAACAGTTTTGCCTCCTTTGTTTCGTTCGAGTCGAGTCGTAATAATTTTCTAGTCGTTGAATTGTTTATTGTGTGCGTGATTTTCGAGAGATGAATGCTGCTACCCGTCGCAAGAACATTACCTTCCGTACTCCACCCTTGGAAGACAGATTGGAAATGAAACGCATGGGCCGTATGTAAGGACGTGGAAAGTGAGTCGGTTGTATTTTTCTTCTGAATTATGACTTCTTGCTAAAGGTTCCAGGTCACCTGACCTACTACGACCATACATATAATCGGGTGTGTATTAACTTGGGAATACGAGTATGCTATACGGCAGTATCAAATTTTGCTGTAGAACCCCCTCTTGCATGTAGCACGAGCCGCCACTACTAATAGGTTGGAGCAGTCACTAAGTGTTGAGGATGGAGCATTGGTTGGCCATCTAAATGCGACAGGTGCTCCTTGGGTTGCTGATCGGAACAAGCCTGAGCCATAGACGCAAGAACCTGTGGTGGCAGATCTCCAGGACACCTTGCACTTCATAGCTGAGGGCTTTGGAAAGGTGAGAAGGAACGAACATCCATACCACTGATGCCGGTAGGTACTGTCATTTCTTAAATCTCCATTTGTTGAAGTTTACGTTGGCGTGGAGGAAGAGATATGCTAGGAGTAGGGATTGCAATCCCGGGATCCCGGGATCCCGAAATCCCGGGATCCCGGTCGATTTTTGCCAATTTGAAATCCCGGGATTCGTGGTGTCAATCCCGGGATCCCGGGGTTCGAGAATTAATTGCACCTCATACGTAAATTGCTCAAGTCTTTTCGGGAAAAATCTTTTAACAACGGACAATAATTCGAAGGCTAAGTGAAAGTGCTCTAAGATGAAAACTGTGAAGTCCCATGAAGAAAGGATTCGGAAATCTATGAACCAGCCGATGCCGGTGCCGAAAATACGAAAAGATTTATCGACCACAATTAAAAAAGAAACGAGCCTGTTCAAAAATGGAGGCAGCCGAGGCCACCATTTGGATTTAGTATACAAAATTTGTGGATATTTAATATCTCCTGTTAGAGGCCGGTCAGCGGACAAAAAAGGGGGCTTAGAACGGAAAAATAGACACGTTCTAATTTTTTGGTTTATTATTCTTGGAATAATACACCTATGTTTTCGCGACGCGGGTCGACGACTCCGATCGGCCTCAAAATTTGACATTATCCGTTTCAAGAGGTCTACATTCAAAATCCGAAATGTCCGTCCGCCGTCCGGCGTCCGCCGTCCGCCGTCCAGGCCGTTTTGGGCAGTAGGAATTTTTTTTTAAATCTGAAATTTTGGCAAAATACTTGGTTTACCATCTAGTTGTGCCCGCAAGGTTTTCAGTCCGATCGCCCAAACCCGTGGGGCGCTATGGGGCTAAAATGGGGCTACAGGAGGGGTGTTTTGAAGGCTTTTAGCTATGGGATCGAGTTAGGTGTCGTTTTCGAAGTATTTTTGGACGTAGAATCCATTTTTGGGGGTCCCGGAACGATCCGATTTCACTGTGGCGTTCTATAGGGCTCTCATGGGGGTAAAAATGGGATTTTTGAAGGATCCCATGAAGTTAAATATTTTTCGAGTAAAAATTAAAGAATTTTTGAAAAAACACATTTTTGAAAAAAAAAAATCCCCCCAAAAAATTTTTTTTGAAATATAAAAATCCAAAAAAAAATTTTTTAAATTTTTTTTATTGACAGAATTAAATGTCTGTACAAGTAACCTATATCACAAAATAATAAACCCTTGTGTAAAATTTGCAGCGTTTTGTTTTTTACTCGAAAAACATTTGACCTGGGATCCGTCAAAAATCCCATTTGTAGCCCCAAGAAGCCCAATAGATCGCCACAGTGAAATCGGATCGTTCCGGCACCCCCCAAAAACGGATTCTACGTCCAAAAATACTTCGAAAATGACACCCAACTCGACCCCCATTGCTGAACACTTTCGAAAACCCCTCCCGTAGCCCCACAGTGATTTGGGCGATCGGGATGAAAACCTTGCGGGCACAACTAGATGGTAAACCGAGTAGGTATTTTGTCAAATTTTCAGATTTAAAAAAACTTCCTACTGCCCACAACGGCCCGGACGGCGGACGGACATTTCGGTTTTGGAATCAAGACCTCGTGAAACAGATAATGTCAAATTTTGAGGCCGATCGGAGTCGTCGACCTCTGTCGCGAAAATGTAATATTGGAACCTACTGGGAAAGCTCATGAGTAGCAGATTAAGCTCAGCATGGCAGTGTCTTCGTGAAGCTCTCGCATCCGAGATCTCACTTCATAGCTGTTCGGATGCCAATAATTTCATTAGGTAGATGTTCTACGTTCAAATGGAGAAGAGTAGTTCTGTTCGAAAAGTAAGAGAAATTGGTTCGTTTTGTCCAATCTCCAATACTGATGCAGCATCAGTATTGGAGTGATGCTCATTCGATTATCTAAATCATTCGTTTTGTTCATCACTATCAACAGTGACAAGTTGTTCGGCGTCCAACGACTGAATTTCCTGCGAACCCTATTTTTTTATTTTTAGAAAAACCAATCATTATTGAAAAGCGAGTAAAAGAGGTCAGAGGCCAGAGTCCGGGGGTTGGCTGATTTTAGCCAGCACGCCCCCCCCCCCCCCCCCCCCCCCAAGTCGTACACAAATGTGAGCTATCAGCGTTACCCAGAGGACACCGCGAGGAGGTTGCTCACGTTGTCCCCCAATATCAGTGGCATTAGCCACCTCGTCAAACGTTTAAAAAAAGAAAATGGGGGGGGGGGGGGGGGGGTTTACTCATGAGTCCGAAATAACGTAAAGTTGAATACAGGCGAGTGACAAGAAAATGGTTCCACTGTTTCCAAACATATACCTGCTGATATGTTTCATTCCCAACAAATACCAACCAATAGTTCCATGGAGGCGCCTAACACTCGACCTCAAAAGAAGAGAGACCTTAAACTCATTGAGCCTCCTATGCCTCCACCAGTTGAACACTTGACCAACCCAACGGATGGACTACGAACAACTTCGTCCAGTTCTTCGATCTCTTCAAACTCGTGTGTGTCCTCTTATGTGTGTTCAAATTTTGTCAAGACGTTCTTGGTATGTGTAATAATGCAGTGAGGGAGAAAATGTAACAAATTACTCGACCTCAGCCTTCGTTAGGATGGGTAACTATGGGAAACTATTCCTAAACATTAACCAAATACCCACTGTAGGCACTTCACGAGAGCCATCCTACCTTCAACCTACCATCTTCCTTTCTTCAGCCAGCCTTCTCTTCTATCCTTTGGTGCAGCTTCTTCCTCGAGCTCCTTTCCTCGTTTTTTTTTTCTTCTGTTGACTGGGAAGCCTCTGGATCTGCCATGTTTAAGCCTCCGATCACTGGAGAACTGGTGACTCCAACGCAATACAGGGGAATTGAACCCGAGCTGATGCCAATTTCTGTAAAATGTGAAAATGATGAGAAAAGGATCGAACTCTCGGCCCTGGCATTTATATATAAAGAGAACCCCCTTTTTACAACTAATTATTATTAATTAGTTGTAAAAAGGGGTTTCCCCCATGTGACCTCCTCCTACCCCCCCAACTAAGGGGGGGGCTTTCCCCAAATAGTCACACCTTCCTCACCAATTGGGTTAGGTTAGGTTACTGGAACAAAGCATCAATCGTGTGGAACAGGCGGTAAACGTTCCAGGCAGGAAACAAGCAGTATAAATGCTCCAGGCAGCAAACAGGCAGTATAAACGCTCAATGCAGCAAACAGGCAGTATAAATGCTCAATGCAGCAAACAGGCATTATAAATGCTCAATGCAGCAAACAGGCAGAATAAATGCTCTGTGCAGGAAACAGGCAGAATAAATGCTCTGTGCAGGAAACAGGCAGTATAAATGCTCTGTGCAGGAAACAGGCAGTATAAATGCTCTGTGCAGCAAACAGGCAGCATAAACACTCAATTCAGAAAACAGGCAGAATAAATGCTCAATGCAGCAAACAGGCAGAATAAATGCTCTGTGCAGGAAACAGGCAGTATAAATGCTCTGTGCAGCAAACAGGCAGCATAAACACACAATTCAGCAAACAGGCAGAATAAATGCTCTGTACAGGAAACAGGCAGTATAAACACTCAATGCAGCAAACAGGTAGGTAGTATAAATGCTCCAAGCAGGAAACGGGCACGCTCCATGAAGAACAAAGGCAATATTAACTTTCATGCAGCAAACAGTCCGTAAACATTCTATGGCAACAAGCGGTGACAGGGAAGGAAGACGTGCCAACTATGGAAACTAGCGGTGATAACTTTACACAGGCAACAGGCAATGGCCAACGGAACTACTTACTTTTGGGGTTTCTCCTCTTACCAGGGGCTGCTCAATATCGCCCGACACCAAACCCTTTGGTCCAGACAATCATCCTTGGTGAGGTTGAGGCGACGCATCGAGTGGGCACCCTTCTTCAGTTCGCCTTCTGGAGAACCTTTCTGCGGCCATACCTATGACAGACATGCCTGTACCATTGGAGCGTCCTCTTGTCCAACGAGCTACAGCTGATTCTCCTTGGGGACAAAACACAAACTACTCTCCCTCAACATCTTCTTATCTTTTTCATAATTTGCCGCTCCTCTTCACACCATTCATCCCCCTCCATTGGCAGTATACTTTCAACAAAAACACTGAGGATGAGCTGTTTAGTTCGGCAATGGATTTCTCTGCCCCACCACTGACAGTTGAGGGCTGAGAGCTTGAATTGTTCCTTTGGCTAATGAAATCCGAGTTTCAATATCCAATTTGCACACTCCTGACTTGTCAATGATGGAATCCAGAAACTTGAGAGAATGGACATTACCAACATCAAAAACCTCTAGGGCGACCTATGGAACCCTTAAAGAACGAGAGCCAAGAGTAGATAATCAGAACTTGCATGTCTTCATTTTGTCAAAGGACTCTAAAAATCTAAAGATAAGGCTTCAAAATTTGAAGTCTTTTTTGTGTTTGTGAGCCCTCTATTTAATAGAGGGCTCACAAACACAACTTTTTTCGATAAAGACAAAACAGTACTTAACTACTCTCCCTCAACGTTCCTTCTTACCTTTCATAGTTTGCTGCTCCTCTTCACGCCATTCTTCCCCCACCATTGGCAGTAGCGTCAGACTGAAGACCCTTTGGGATCTTGGGAAGCGTTCTTTAAATAAACTCACTAAAACCTATTTGCCAAATTATTTGCCTTCCTGGTGATTTCATGCAGAATTTGGCGACATCATTGCAGCAGCAACTCTTGTCTAGTGTGTCCCTTCGCAGCAGAAAAAGTGGATTGGCTCGAAGATGATGAGAAGATATGTTGGTGGTCTTATCATTCAGAGTACTTCAGTTATGACGCTGATGCTCCCAAGAAGCCTGCCATCGAGGCTGAAATATAAAATGAACGTTTAGCAAGGAAATCCACTTCATATTTATTTCACTGTAGTCAATCAAACTCACCAACAATGTCTTCTCTGTAAATTCAGTCAATGATGGCAGCTGCAGATGTTGAGGAGCAGATTGGCAGTAGCGTCAGACTGAAGACCCTTTGGGATCTTGAGAAGCGTTCTATAAATAAACTCACTAAAAGCTATTTGCCAAATTATTTGCCTTCCTGGTGATTTCATGCAGAATTTGGCGACACCATTGCTGCAGCAACTCTTGTCTGGTGTGTCGCTTCGGTGCAGAAAAAGTGGATTGGCTCGTAGATGATGAGAAGATATGTTGGTGGTCTTCTATTCAGAGTACTTCAGTAATGACGCTGATGCTCCCAAGAATTCTGCCATCGAGGCTGAAATACAAAATGACCGTTTAGCAAGGAAATCCACTCCATATCTATTTCACTTTAGTCAATCAAACTCACCAACAATGTCTTCTCTGTAAATTCAGTCAATGATGGCAGCTGCAGATGTTGAGTACTGTTTGTGGAGTCAAACAATATCCACCCAAGGAGCATGAAGAAAGCTATGACGCTGAACGCATTGCAGCATCACCTTGTCTGGGGTGTCTGCAGAATCACTTTGCTTCAGTGCAGAAAAACTGGATTGATTCGTAGACGATGAGCAGATAATACCAACATAATATGTTATATAATATTATTATGTTGGTAGTCTTGCCCATCATTCGGAGTAGGTACCTGCTTACTTACTTCAGTAAATGACGCTGATGCTCTCACGTGGTCTGACATCAGAGGCTGGTTACGAAATCACTGTTCCGCTAAATAAAGAAGAAGTACCTAAAGATGAAACAACCACCATCCCTAGTCGGCATATTCCCCGAGCTGAGCACGGTCCACCAAACTTCACGGATGGACGACACAGTAAGAGATATTCAGTTTGCACAATGTAGAAGTCAGAGACAACAACATTATGCCCACAACATCAAATATTGTGCCGGTTGGAGAAGCCAACACCTGGCTCCAGAACCCAGCGTGAGAAACATGACAATCTACAGCAATTTGTTTCACCAACTACCAAATACAAGAAGAAAAGACAAAAACAGTGGAAACAACAACCAGGCCTAGTCGTCATATCCCCGAGCTGAGCACGGACCACCAAACTTCACGGATGGACGACACAGTAAGAGATATTCGGTTTGCACAATGTAGAAGTCAGAGACAACAACATTATGCCCGCAACATCAAATATTGTGCCGGTTGGAGAAGCCAACACCTGGCTCCGGAACCCAGCGTGAGAAACATGACAATCTACAGCAATTTGTCTCACCAAATACAAGAAGAAAAGGCAAAAACCGTGAAAACAACATCCAGGCCAGGTCGTCATATCCCCGAGCTGAGCACGGTCCACCAAACTTCACGGATGGACGACACAGTAAGAGATATTCAGTTTGCACAATGTAGAAGTCAGAGACAACAACATTATGCCCGCAACATCAAATATTGTGCCGGTTGGAGAAGCCAACACCTGGCTCCGGAACCCAGCGTGAGAAACATGACAATCTATAGCAATTTGTTTCACCAAATACAAGAAGAAATGGCAAAAACAGTGGAAACAACAACCCGGCCTGGTCATCATATTCCCCGAGCTGAGCCCGGTCCACCAAACTTCACGGATGGACGACACAGTAAGAGATATTTGGTTTGCACAATGTAGAAGTCAGAGACAACAACATTATGCCCGCAACATCAAATATTGTGCTGATTGGAGAAGCCAACACATGGCTCCGGAACTCAGCGTGAGAAACATGACAATCTACAGCAATTTGTTTCACAAAGACAACAGTTGCCTACCTAATACCCTAATTGCTTTAAAAAAAAAAACCTTGGAGCCACTGGCATGCAATTTACTACAGAATAGAGATTGATAGGAGAATGTTCGAAGCCTACCACTTCAAAACACAACATTAGAGCTGAGTTGTTCTCTCTTGAGGAATTTGGGGGGATACAGTTGAGTAAATTTGGGGGGGGGGGGGGGGGGAGGAGTCAATTTATGCT
Source organism: Pilophorus perplexus (assembly GCA_955831195.1). Classification (NCBI taxonomy): domain Eukaryota; kingdom Metazoa; phylum Arthropoda; class Insecta; order Hemiptera; family Miridae; genus Pilophorus; species Pilophorus perplexus. The sequence continues at coordinate 11,259,993 of OY037009.1, forward strand.
TTGTAAGCTGAGGACACTAATGTATTGTAAACTTATTGTAATTTTTTACCAGCTTTTTTGAGTACATGTGCGTTTTTTTACTGGTTTATGCAAAAAGAAGTAGGGAGTTGTGGGAGTTCTGAAGAATATTCTAATTGTAATGAACAACGTTTATGCCTACGTGGGTTACTTATTGTTTTGTGGAATGAAATTATTGGAATTGTCTACTAAGTAGTTTGTGTGTGTGTGCGCTGGTGGGTGTGTGTGTTGTATATATAACCTAGCCACCTAAATATGTACCTACTCTTCGTGTTCTTGATTCTTGAAACGAACAAATACCACGTGAAATGTGACTGTGGATAAAAGAAGCTTCCTCTCGTCGTCCTTCAGCTGAAGTTCTTGAAGTTCATGAAGTTCAACATGCCAAAGGGAGGAAAGAGACTAATTTCCAACAGTGGCTCCACAAAATGGCATTCAGGTTGGGTAGTATTTAAGCATTGATTTAAGTTCAGATTGACCATTTGACGAATTTCATTAGCGTTTTTTGAAAACTTCAAAGAGTGGAAAATAAAGTGAGTAGTGACCATCAAGTCACAAGAATGTTGAAAAGGAACTTGAATGCCATCCTGAATGGTTTGACATGCTTTTGAATTGTACCTGGCTCAATAAATGTTGATGAGCATGCCTGAAAAAAAAAAAAATCGTTTTAAAAAAAAAATGATGTGAAACTGTACAGTACGTTTCAACAAAATGTACGCAGAGTTTACTTACCACCCAAACCTTGTCCATGAAGCGTTCAGGAACTTAGGAGAAACTCGGAGAAGACCCCCACACCCCACCCCCCACCCAAACGCCGCGAGACTTGGGAGCATTAACGGACACTCGCATGTTGGATGGATGTGGCAGCAGCAGCAGCGATGGCAACGCAAGTTGTGAAGTCGACAAACGCAGTGATGGCCAAGGAGCACGTCTCGAGGTCTTGACTGAGTCTAGAAGTCTTCTTTTCTTCTCGGTGGTGTCAAAACAGGAAGTGTGTTCTTACACTACCGTCACTGTGATAGCCCACGCACACAGACTGGCATTGACGCTCTTCAATCGTTACGTGCCAATGATAATATTTACGCCTGACTGTCGAGTTCAATGCTACTGGTAACTAACACAGTAGAAACGTTTCGAGTTTTGTTTCTCACTGGTTGGCGTACCTAGTCCCCCCTCCCACCAGAGCCTACCTACACAATCAGCCCCACCATCCAGATCGAACCAAACTGAAACTCCATCACTGTGCCAGTCCACCACGCCTGCGACTAGCATCGGAAGTTCAGATCCGTTTACCAAGTTTACCAGCTGTTGATAATTGGAGCTGACCAACCATTGCAACCTTACTCTCACAGTGACCACCACTCACATGCACGGCGAATCACCATGGCAGAAGCGATCTCCAGCCTTGTTAACCACTTCCGCCACTTCATCCACCCTAAGACTACCTACCTACCCGAGACCTAATGGGAAAGACTATAACTAACTTACAATCTATAATCCACGCGGCAGGCAGGCAAGGAGGCACAGCTTCGCAAGCTATCAAATAATGAATGGCAGGCTGGATCCTACGAGCTGGCTTATCCTTGCTGCGTACCACGTTTACCTACAAACCGCCTCACACATCCTGTTGACACCACCCAACTAGCCTACGCGCACTTAAAACACTTTACACAACACTGCACTTTAACACTCCGATGAGGCCCAACGCGGTTGCTCCTATTTACGCTCCCAAGATCAACTAATTTCAGCCCAATCCATGATTCACACTCCACTTTACCTGAATGTTAGAAATAAATTTTGATTTTTTTTAAGTAACTGTAATTGATTCTGTCACCACTGTTTTGGTGGTGGTGAGCGCTTTCAATGTGAAAACCTCATCGTCTGACTATTGATGACGTTATCACATCGAAAGCGCTCGCCACCGCCAAAACAGCCAGCGACGGGCTCAACCAGAGTTAAGTAGTCACTGGCAGGCCCCAAAACCCTTTACACTCAATACCATTATTATTTTTTATTCAATTTGCCAGGACATTGTGAATTAGTTATTTTCTCGATGGAATTTAGTGAATGATTTTGTGAACTGAATGATTCTTTACTTTTGTTTTAAGGAGTATTGAATACGAATGAAGTGGATACGAATTTTGAGTGAAGTTTTTTACCGAAGAGGTCTAATGAGGAGGTTAAGGAGGGAAATTACTCCTCTGCTGTTGTGGGTACTAAATTGAAGTGTGGAAACCAGTTTCGAGCAACTAAGCTCATCTACAGCCCAGAGGAATTTGAAGTAGTTGAACCTATACTGAGGTTTTTTATTATTATTTTATTTTTTTATTTTTAAGTATAAACCTGAGTAGGTATAGGTTCAACTACTTCAAGTTAGGTAGGTAGGCCTACTCTGGGCTGTAGTTGAGTTAAGTTGCTCGAAACCCATCATGACCCTATAATTGTAGCCCCCCCCCCCCCCCCAACGAAACGAGGAAAATATTTTATTACTCTGAAATGATCACAATAAATAATTAGATTTTTATTTAAGATGCTTTGACCAAATGAAATGAATCAATATTCTATTAATTTTTTGTGCTGCAATACTTTAAAGCGTAATTTTCAGTCCCCTGATTTTAAAAATGTTTACTTCCCCGGACATAGCCCCCCCCCCCCCCCCCTTTAAAACTGCAACAACAGGCGATTTCTCTCCCTAACCTCCACATACGAATTTCAAGTTTGCCACATCGCGAACTGACTGTCCCTTGCAGGCACAACATTAAATGTGTACAAATTTTGTCAGAATTTCAGATTTGTTGACTCTAAAAAAGAAATCCTAGGTACCGCCTAAAAGGGCTCGGACGGCGGGAGGGAACATTACAGTTTTGGAACTTAGGTACCCATCTTGAAACGTGAAATGACAAATTTTGAGGCCGATTCCAAAAAAACTCACGAGAATAATAAAACATTCATTAACGGTAGAAAAAAAGCTCAACAAGAGAGACAGAGAATCCCTCAATGAGATCAACTTGATGCTGAACTAAATAAACCAATCAGGAGGGTTTGTGGGCTTCATGAATAGAAAATACCGCGAGTGAGAAACAATAATTATTCGTAAAAGATGAATAATTCATCTTACAATAATTATTATTGTAATCAGTTCATACCAAATACGTTTTCGTCTAAAACATGGCAACGCGACAACTTTCTTTCTATTCGTTACTCTCCCGGATGATAATATCACATTGTGCGATAAGTGGAGATAATTTCAAATGAATTGGGCTGAAATTACATTTAAATTTAAAAAATACCCCAACATGACCTCCCCGTAGAGCTGCTGGGAGAAGACTGAGTGATGACGAGGACGGGGCCACACCCTTCGCGGTCGTTCGATGTGGCATGTTGCACGAACTCCGCTGGTGTTCGTGTAAGGTCTACACAGCTAGGTCTGCGGGCCGAACGCGCAGACCTTACAGGCCTTGTAGAGATTCTGTGGTTCCGCGAGAGGGCTACAACTTAGTAGGTAACAATGAATAAAAATAATAACAATGATTATTATTCTTAGTTAGGTACCTATACTAAATGTTTGACCCCTCTGGGACTCAACATTGCCCTTAAACATCTCATGATGCGAAAATTCCATGAATAAAATGTATAAAGTGAATAAGTGTTACTATTCTTTGATAGGTACCTATAGGTTAATTATGAAAAATTAAATCTGTACCAAAGGAAACATTTTTGAAAAAATTAAAAATTAATTCTGTACCAAAGGAAATATTTTTGAAAAAATTAAAAATAGTTACCTACTTACTTATTAGGTTGGACAGAAGTGGGGGCATAAAAAAAAAAAAAAAAAAACGTCCAAAATTACTCGGAATACGACACCTACCTATTAAACAGGTTTTTGAAAAATCTGAAATATTGACAAAAGACTCGGTTTGCCATCTAGTTGTGCCTGCAAGGTTTTCAGCCCGATCGCCCAAACCCGTGGGGCGCTATGGGGCTAAAATGAGGCTACGGGAAGGGTTTTTTGAAGGTTTTCTGCTATGAGGTCGAGTTAGGTGTCGATTTCGAAGTATTTCTGGACGTAGAATCCATTTTTTGGGGTGACGGAACGATCCGATTTCACTGTGGGGATCTATTGGGCTTTCAGGAGGCTACAAAAGGGATTTTTGAAGGTTTCAAATAAGGTGTAGTTTTCCGAGTAATTTTGGACGCAAAATCTATTTTTTATGTCCTTCCGAAGTACAGATTATGGTTTATTACCTATTCGTGGAATAATACACATGTGTATATACACAGGTGTAGGTCTACACCTTTGTAATCGCGACGGAGGTCAACGACTCCGATCGGCCTCAAAATTTGACATTATCCGTTTCAAGAGGTCCAGATTCCAAAACCGAAATGTCCGTACGCCGTCCGGGCGGTTTTGGACAGTAGGAATTTTTTTAAAATCTGAAATTTTGACAAAATATATTTTGTATAGGTTCACCTACACCAAATACTTGGTTAACCATCTAGTTGTGCCCGCAAAGTTTTCAGCCCGATCGCCCAAACCCGTGGGGCGCTATGGGGCTAATTTGGAGCTACAGGAGGGTTTTTTTGTAGGTTTTCGGCTATGGGGTCGAGTTTGGTGGCGTTTTCGAAGTATTTTTGAGCGTAGAATCCATTTTTTGGGGTCCCGGAACGATCCAATTTCACTGTGGATAGCTTATAGGCTTTCATGGATATATCGCTCCTCCGGAGGAATAGTGGTATAAGTCCAAAAACCTTACTTTTGGGAAATCGCAATTTAAGATTTTTCACATATTTGTTAGCGTGTTGCAGACACGAGGGCTTTGTTTCCGATATCCGATGCTTCTCAGGCTTTCATATTATTATCTACCTTTCAGGTTTTCCCAAAGCTTCTTCTCCCCCTTCTCATTCACGACGCGCATGTATTAAAATCAATTAAATTTCAATTATGTACCACTCTTATCCCAAGAAATTGGGCCCAAATGGATGGTACATCTTGACATGATCCACTACTGTACTGATGAACACACGGGATGACACACGTTAATATTGGAATAGTAGTGGTACATTTTTGAAATGATCCGGTTTTGCCACTGCAAGCACACAAAAAAGGATATTTTCTTGGTTGAACAGCGGTACTTCTTGAAATATACCAGTACTGAAGTGAAAAAAATAAGGTTAATACCTGATTTTTCTGACGGATAGCGGCTCATTAGAGATGAACCAACCTTCTTCAAACGAAATGTCGGTAATCTGCATGGAAAACATACCGGTTCATCTGCTCTCTCCCGAGTAATTTTTGAACAATGCTTAAACCAATAATACCCCCATGTTAAGCTCGTCGCGAGCTACCCAATGGTATATATAACTCAAAACAGCTGTTTTTAGACTTACTTATACCACTATTACTCCGGAGGAGCGATATCCATGAAAGCTTTCCATAAGGGAGTCCCACTCAACCACCTGAACCATATTTCAGAAAATCCCTCACCCTCCAGTTTATGAGCGATCTCTAAAATTTCACCCAACGTTGCTGTTTCCGAACCAGTCAAATTTTTTTCTGGATCCATCACCCCGACCACTCCAGGCCATAATTTTATCGATGGATTCCTTGATGTTGTAAAAGCAATGTGCGATATTGTGGGTTTTCCACGTCAAAGGAGCAGCATCCATCGATTTCAAGGTTTAAGGGCATTTAGGCAAAAACCGCTGTTAGTGAGGGTTTACTGTATTAAGGTCCATCCACAAATTAATTACATTGTTTCACTTTTTTGGAGAACGAATATTTTGGGCGAGAGATGAGATGAGTTCCCCCATAGAGGGATCCTGTACGCTGCTCTAGTCTGCTTCCATGGAAGCAAGCGCAGTACACTGTGCGTAGAACCTCAGGAGAAACCGCGCCAACCAATCTTCTCAGCATAAATATGCTGGAGGAAAGCTTAGATGAAAGTACCTCTGTGTGCCTGGCCCAAGACAGTCGATTATCGACCTCAATTACCACAAGATAGAGTTGTCCATTGTCGAGATCGATCCTGGACAGCGGTCCGGTTAACGAAACCGGCGGACGTGACGTCTCGACACAGCAGAATCTGTTGTGTTGACCGGCCTCCAAGTAGAGGGCGAATCAAGGCTGGTTTGGCACGTTCACGTGAACGAGGGATTCGGATAAAGGGACTGAGGGGATGCTGCATCAGGGTGAGTGCATTCCAGACAGTCAGAGCGAGCGTATGCCCGTCTGCCCGTCGTAGGCCCGGGAGTCGACTATCTCCTGGACCTTCCACATCGTCACCTGGACCTCCGGGACTCTCTTCTCAGCCCAAGCAACTCCGGACAGGACCCCCGGGACCCCTACGTCGTTAAGATGAAGTCCCTGGCGATTTACACTGCAGCGACCCTCATGAGTAGCTTGGGCTAGCTCCCACGTCTCGTGAGAAGACATTTCGCGTTCGGTATCGGGTGTTAGGATGTTCACGAACGATATATTTATTTCACTGTATAATAAATACGCTTAGGGTCACAACCCTTTGGAACTAATTTCCATACCTCCTGATTGCCTGGGAGAGAGATCAGTCAATTAACCCTCATTTCATAATATAATAATTATTGACTCCCGAACGGAGAGCCATTTCACTCTCCGACAGTCATCTTTCCATTCAGCTCCAACAACAAACCCTGTCTTCCCTGGAATTTCCCTGACGCGTCTGCGGTCGGCGGCGGCGCACTGTTTTTTTTTTCGCCACTCTAGCTGGACAAAAGTCCAAAAAAAAGTTTGATTTGGAATAAAAGTCAGTAGCTTCTGTTCTACGCCTTTATTTTTCTCCCTTCTCCTACATGCGATACAAGGCTCAACGTAAACAATAAGGTTTGTTCCAGGTCTGACGGCGTCTGTTGACAAAACAGACAGCTGTCGACAGCAGTCCCAATGCCTTCGTCTGTCGAGTTCTGTCGAACAGCCCACCTTCTAACCTGGAACGCGAACTGTCAACAAAATTGTATAATTGTATTCAGAATAATCAACCTTTTTCGAGAGAGGAGTATCATAAGGGCGGGAATGAGTCATTTAAAGTGTTTGAGGGTATATACGAGGACTTTGGGAGGACGCGAGTACAACTTGATGCGTCAAGCACCAAAATAAAGGAGGTTATGAGAGAGGTTTCAACTGGGTTATCCAAGTCGACAGCTCCCAACCGAACTCATTCGAGCTGTCGGTTTCCGTCCGACTGCAGTTGAACTGCTGTCAACCTACAAATCGACCTGGAACAGCCGGCGACGGCGACCTGGAACAGCAGTTTTCTCAACTGCGCATGTCTCCGTCGATTTCTGTTAACAGTCCGTCAAACCTGGAACGAACCTGTTATTCATCAGCTCGGTCAGTGATATCAATTTCGCCACCAGAACGCTCTCTTTTCAGTCCCGTCACGATCCCTATTATGCAGGCAGTAATAATGTTTACCAACTAGGTCAGGCTTTCATTTCGAACATTGAGCTGTGAGATATTCAGACAGTCCAGTCAAAACCACAAAACTACGAAAAGCTTCGTTTATTATTAAAAAAGTGACAAATTAATAAAAATATGTGAGAATGAGCCCCAGATGAGAATGTCAAAATGTTCGGCATTCACTTAGGCGGCAATTCTCTCGTTCTTCCAGCTGTTCTTTTCTTTGAGGTACATGACTCTGTCTGCGATCCTGGGCCCAAGAGACTCGTAAAACTCGATCATCGACGGGAAGATCTTGTAGGCGACCCTGAAACAATTGAAAGCTTTCGTCAAAGTGAGGAACACGTCTGAAGACGAAATTTTGCTCGTAGGGTGGCAGCAACCGTCAACAGATTTCGGCGCTCGGTGAAAAAATTATTCCAAGTATAAATTTTGAGCGCAAAATGACCAAATTTGTGTAAACAGTATCAGTAAAACACTTACACGTGGTCGGGTTTGGCAAGGGCGTTGGCTCCTTCCTTATATTCGTTGAGGATCTGATCGTGGTGCTTCTTGAGCTCGTCCCACTCGATGGAAGTCCCCTGGTGGCACACGACCGCTCGGATTTTGCAGAAAAGCGGCTCAGAGTCGTACAGGTCCTTCCAATTATCGTAAGGCAATTCTTCAATGGGTCCTTCTATCCTCACCTGAAAGAGATCAAACTCTCATGACTAACTAGAACAGTAGGAAGTTCCAGAGGTGGGGGAAGAGAAGTACGAGGGGCGTGAGGTGGTTAGGAATAGAATATAGAATAGAATAGAATATTTTGGTTTATTATTCTTGGAATAATACACCTATGTTTTCGCGACGGAGGTGGACGACTCCGATCGGCCTCAAAATTTGACATTATCCGTTTCAAGAGGTCTACATTCTAAATCCGAAATGTCCGTCCGCCGTCCGGGCCGTTTTGGGCAGTAGAATTTTTTTTAAATCTGAAGTTTTGACAAAATACTCGCTTTACCATCTAGTTGTGCCCGCAAGGTTTTCAGCCCGATCGCCCAAACCCGTGGGGCGCTATGGGGCTAAAATGGGGCTACAGAAGGGGGTTTTTGAAGGCTTTCGGCTATGGGATCGAGTCAGGTGTCGTTTTCGAAGTATTATTGGACGTAGAATCCATTTTTTGGGGTCCCGCAGCGATCCGATTTCACTGTGGCGATCTATAGGGCTTTCATGGGGCTAAATATGGGATTTTTGAAGGATCCCTGGAGGTTAAATATTTTTCGAGTAAAGAATAAAGAATTTTTGGAAAAACAATTTTTTTGAAAAAAAAAAAAAAAATCCAAAAAATTTTTTTCCAACATTTTTTCTTTTGACTCAGTAATAATTTTTGCGCAACTAACCTATATCAAAGAATAATAAACCCTTGTGTAAAATTTGCAGCGTTTTTTTTAAAATGTTATCAGGGACGGTACCAGCTTCGAAACCCTTGTGCTAAAATTTAATGCTGGATGCTCGAAAAGCCGCGAAATTTTCGGATTTTTTTTTTTTTTTTCAGTTCTTGGCTTTTAGCTTCAAAAATGTGCTCCCTAACGAAAAAGTCACTGTATACTATTTTCAAGTAGACAAGATTTGCTACCATTTGAGCGCAACGGCAGCTTTCTAGGACCAATGGGCCCCGAGATTAACCCTCTTCAAACATTGACCATTTTCCCCCAAATTTAGAAATCGTGGTTTTATCCTTCTTCAGTACGGAATATCGGCTATGATATTCATCCCGAATTCATCCACGAGGAAAGTTATGAGGAATGAAATTGTAGAGCAGTGATTCAGCTTCAATTTAAGCACAACCAGAACACGTAGGACTATCCCACTGACCTCCGTAGAAGCTGAGAGGGCCTTTTGAGTAGCAGGACTATTTTCGACAAAGCTAAGAAGCAAATTGGCTGATCCAACTTTGAATGCTTTCTAAGATCCAACATTATGATTTCTAAAAGCACATTTTTTGAGTACATAAGTGAAATTTCTCCTTCATGAGAGAAGTAATATTTTATATAATTTACAATTATTGTAAATAAACAAGTTTTTCGTCGTTTTTAATCAATTTTTTCACGTTCATACAAAAATCATCAATCCCGGGATTAATCCCGGGATCCCGGGATTGCCTCTGAAAAATCCCGGGATCCCGGGATTCAGAAAAACGTTCGGGATTGCAATCCCTAGCTAGGAGCCTCCAGTCAGTCATTCAGGACGTCGTACAAGAATTGCCATTACTTAGGAGAGGTTTAAAAGGTATCAATTGACGAAGAGCGAGAAGCAGCCTCAGCGGCTATGCAGCTGCAAAAACCATTGAAGCACCTTCCTGAGCATTGTTCGTCACCATCTATTTCCTCAACAAAAGCAATCCACGATCACGATCTCTGGAGTCAAAATGTATTGTTCGCTGCTGCCTTCAGGGAGCAATACCGCCAGAAAGGATTCCTGTCATCCAGGGCGCTCCTCTGGCAACTCTGAGGCGTGAAGACCTGTCGCGCGGGGAGAATGTTGGCAAGGACCAGAAGTGATCAACACAAGGAAAAAGTGGCCAAGTGCTGATGCTTTTCTCCTACGACCCCTTAAAACCTTACCTTAAAATATATATACCTTAAAAGCCATACCAACCCCCACAGAGAAAACTTTACGGCCAAAACTAGGAGGAAACATGAGTATTTGGTCCCATGAATTTATTCCACATCAAAATGTCTCCCGGTCAATCGATTCTCATGAACACACTTCGGCTTACCATACGATCTACGCATATCTGAGCTTGATAAAATGACTTCCTCGACCAATATTGGATCTGTAATGAGAGTCCTCCCCCCGCCAAGTTATATTATGTTTACACTGCCCCCTAATTACATAGCTCTCCTTTCAAAGTGGCAAATGACAAATTAATCATTCAATAATAATCAAAGTGGGCATTGTCTTGAATAAGCTGGTACCTCTGGGCTGGTATTTTAATCTCCGTAAATATTTCACCAACCTCGGAAGGTGGAAATACCGTAATAACCGCCAGGAAATTGCTCTTTCAACTTATTACAAACAAAGAGAGTGTTTATAGTGTTGACTCATTAATGTATTAAAATATTGATGGCGATAGCGCGAATTTTCGTTCAGATTAATCTCTTTTGCAAGAGCAAACTCTTGCGTGGTGAATAAGCCTGTAAATTGAAAGCAAACAGATCACAGTACGAGTATATTCTAGAGTCTCTACAAAGGTTATTTTACCTACGTGATAAACATTTACCCTTTCGCAGTGATAGCCACACAGGGCCAACAGTTGTGTTTGTGGTAAGTAATTGTCCTTTGTGCTCGAATTCGGTGTCCCGTTCCTTACAAATAATAGGTAAACCGATTGGATCGTCGCCTAACCCAAACAAACGTTAAAATCCATTCAAAATTACCCCGAGAAACGATGGAATTTCTAATGGAGGGAACCACCGTGAAGTTTGATAGAATCCCAACACGGTCTATTTTGATTTGGAATGGCAGGGGGAGAGACTTTCGGTTAGGAACCCTTCAAAAGTGCTGATGGGTTCTGTAGAGACATTTGCAAATAATAAACGTACCGCAATACGGTATACGATTGTTATATGTTCACTGGAACAAAGAAATTGAAATTTGAGACGTAAAAAAACTTTGGAAGTAACATTGTTATAACTGTAGTAAATTCAAAGGAAAGGGTTATGCATGAATATGAAGTAATTGTGTTAAGAAGTACTTTGTGAGGTTTTATGAGCTCTATTGGAATTAGTAAAAAGAAAAGAGAGATATTCAGTCGAGTGTGTCCAAGCGGCACGTTCTTTAAGATTTGATCACTACCATGGTGTTACTCTTTGGGATAATCCAGTTAACTTTTACTGGTTCATAACAAGATCCTACCGTTGAAAATTCAAAATAGTTGAAGACGTGAAAATTGCTTAAGAGCGAAATAACAACCCGCCGTCAACTATGAAACAGACATCAACGTCGAACCTGTGGGACGTCCATTTGGACCAATCTGCATACCACAGTGATGCAGGTGGTTTAATAATTAACCCATATGAATATTACGTTCGCGAGGTGGCGTCATCGGGGGCGCTTTCCTCGACAGTATAGGAATTGAGGATCGACCTGACGATAATTGCTCTGATTGAGAATCTCAGGCTGAACAGGCATTACAGGGATTATAGGGTGTGCCTCATTGTCCCGAGCAGGATGGGGGAGAAATCGTTCGGGGATTTGAAGCCTCCGCTTGTCCGTTTCATCGGATATCGGTTCTGAGCCCTGTAGGAACAAAACTCGTGGGCGATGATTCGACAAAGAAAAGAATATTGAGGTAATGGATTTTTTTAAAAATTGGTTCAGCAAAAAATTTATTTGTTACAAAATTTGCAAGCATTTAATGCTGCATACGACTCCGATATGTGAAAAAATAACTGGCAACCATCTTGTATTATCAACAAGGATTTCACCGCGTAGTTATGTAGGGCTTGAAAACTCTAAAGACAATTTAATAGCCTTTGGACCTCTTTTATCAGTTGAAAGACTTTCCATATCGGTTTTGAATCACTCAAAACCAGTTTGAAACCTCTCAAAGCCAGTATTAGATATACAGTATTTTTTACCTCTTCAAACCAGTTCATAACCTCTCCGAAATTGTTTCAGATCTGAGTCCCCAAACTGGTTGCAAAACTCTCCTAACCGAAAACAATTTTTGACCTCTCTAAACCAGTTTTAGACCTTGACGTTTCTTAACCTAAAATTGGTTGCAGAACTATTCAAACCAGTTGACGACCTCCTAAAATGTAACCTCTCCAAACCGGTTATGAACCTTTCCTACGTTGAAGCCATGGAGGAAAGAAAGTTCTTTCCTCCATGGTTGAAGCCTTCAAAAAAAACCTCCCATAGCCCCATTTGAGCCCCATAGCGCCCCACGGGTTTGAACGATCGGACCAAATACCTTGCGAGCACAACTAGATGGTAAACCGAGTATTTTGTAAAAATTTCAGATTTTTTAAAAACATTCCTACTGCCCAAAACGGCCCGGACGGCGGACGGCGTACGGCGTACGGATATTTCGGATTTAGAATGTAGACCTCTTGAAACGGTTAACGTCAAATTTTGAGGCCAATCCGAGTCGTCGACCCCCGTCGCGAAAACATAGGTGTATTATTCCAAGAATAATAAACCAAAATAAGAATATATGGGCAGAATAAAAAAGAGGCTCAATTAAAAATACCTATATAATAAATAATAAATAAATATAAAATCAAATCAATCAAATAAAATGAAATAAAATCATCAAAATTATTTAATCACAAAACAATTTTAAAAAATCTTTAAAAAAAAATCTTCAAGTCAAATCAAATAAAATCAAATCATTATGTCCCCAATATTATGTCCATTTTCAAAAATATTTTATGGAAAATGGACGTTTTTTCCAGATTTTTCTAATATGTATGAACATAATAATATTCATAAACATATTATGTTATTATACCATAAAATTTAATATTTAATATTATTTGCACCTGGAATCTGTCCAACAATTTACATTGAACGATTAATATGGACACCTGTTGGAGAAAAGTGAAGCAAGAAAAACACCAGTAGGATGATTTACAATGACAATTTGGGGCATGAAACTTGGTTTTTCGTTTTTCTCTAAATCTACTTTCATTGACATTCATCGTTTTCCCCCCTGACCCTTATTCATATTATCTATTAAAAAATGACCACCGTTTCTTCGATCGGCACTCAGTGCCGCCCTGCGGAATAAACCGCCGGCCAGCCTTGACGGTAAAGTCGTGCATCATGGACGTCGTTTTCTTCAGCAGCGGGGTAACCTTTTTCCTTAAGGAATCCGAGACATGAGTTATTCAACATCACCTAGTGAATGAAGCAATATCAAGTCGGATATCGAATTTTCAATAATGAACGAAGGTGACCTCTAATTTATTAAATAAGACTGAACAGTGGGGGGGGGGGGGGGGGGCTAAGGTGTGGGAGGGGGTTGCAGTGCCTTTTGAGCCCGGTGTTTTCGGAGAAGTTGCTATTACTAATTCACACCGACGAAGGTGGTAGGGGTAAAGGGGCGAAGGGGAAGGGGTAGGTATAGCATGCGCTTTCCCCTCCCCTCTCGCGCCCCCGCTATAAAGCTTCTAAAATATTTACACCTCCTCGCAACTCATGCAGGTAGACTGCAGAAATAATTCAGGTTTTCGCCCAGCCTCTTTGCTTGTGAAACTCCGCTGTCGGGGGAAGGGGGGCCTCTGTGGAAGTGAGGAGTCGCGGTGATAAAGGCACCAGGAGGGTGAGGGGACCTAATATTATGTATATAAGGTACAAGAAACGGGACCTTTCAATATTTTATGCCACACCCAATCAGATGCTTTCATGACGCTGCTCTAACATTCTTCCTTTGTTTCTGGTAGGACTTCTTTTTTTTTTTCCTTAAAAAAAAATAAAACTCCTGCAGAATATATCTCATACTGAGCGCAAAGTTCGCTAGAGCCGTGATTGAACCGAGATCATCCAACATTTCGTTTGACAGAAATTCTTCTTTATTGATATTAGAATAACTTTTTAAACTTTTTTTAAATATATTTCTACAGTCCATCATAGCCATTTTAGCCTATTAATAATAAAATATTGGGTCAAGTTGCGGAAAAACGGTGGGTGATAGAAACAAACCGATGTAAATATAGTATTCATGAATACTGCGGCGCCCCTCAAAACCGCAAGATTACAAAAAACGTTTTTCGCAACTTTTTCTGCAGGTGCCAAACCTGTATCTATATAAATGAATTAGGAATTGAAAACCCATTTTCAAAATAATTATTTTCTAGCGCAAGTTGAATAAACAAAGGTGACTCCTGGAAGGTATTGACGACTAGGCGGAAATTGTCGACAACTTTCCCGGTATTAATCTCAGGCTTACAGAATACAAAGCCGTGCAAAGTACGTCGATCAATATGCAGACGGCGGTGCATCCGTTGAAAGCTGCATTGAGCTAATCGTGAGAGTGAAAAGGAAGAAGCGTTGATAGGATGGGTTATGACGTTAAATGGCAACATTTTTGTGGGTAATATAGTGTTGTGCACTGGAGTCATTGGTCGTTCGTCGTGATGTGATTTGTAGTCAAAATGGTGTCAATTTCACGATAAGCTATTGAGCGCAGGGTAATGAATATTGGCAGCTTCTTGAGAATTTCCCATAAAAGATATTATCTATTTTTCAAATCGACGTTGTGTCCCCTAAGTCAACAAAAACCAAAGTAGAATGAAGACTTGAATGGAGGCGTCGAGGCGAACCGAGCTCCGGAGGACCAGAATCGAAGTAGTCGACTGCGGGAGGGGGTGCTGGAGTAATATTAATATGGAATCTATTGAAGAATTCATTATGGAATTCTAACTAGTGGCCTCGGGAGGCAAGTTGGCCCGTTCCGCCTTCTGCCCAACCTCGAGCAGGATTCAATTATAAATTAAAAATGTAACATTAGACCCTGGCAAAAACTACCCTAAATGATTCAGCCGCTCTAGTCTTATTTTACACCCTTACCAACCTCCACTCTGGCCCTTTTCTCTTTAACAAATAAACTTAATTTGGCCCCTTTCGGGGAGTAAGATTTATTCCTTTGCGTGAACAAAGGCCGAAAAAATGGTAATTTTCTAACAAAATTGTCTACTGATCTACCCACGAATCCAATTCAAATTAAGTTGAAATGATAAGGGTATGACGCGAGGGTATGTTTGACATCTTATAATGAAAACGCCGCAAGTTTTACACAAGGGTTTATAATAAACAATAATTATAATAAATAATAATTATTCTTTGATATACCTCTAGGTTACTTGTACGAAAATTAAATGTGTGTCAATAAACTTCTTTTTTTTTCACTCGGAAAAAAGGTATTTGACCGCCTGGGATCCTTCATCCCATGAAAGCTCTATAGATCCCCTTAGTGAAATCTGATCGTTCAGGGACCACCAAAAATGGATTCTAAGTTCAAAAATACTTCGAAAACGACACCTAACTCGACCCAATCACCGAATACCTTCAAAAACCCCTCCCGTAGCTCCATTTTAGTCCCATAGCGCCCCACGGGTTTGAGCGATCGGGCTGAGAACCTTGCGGGTGCAACTACTTAGATGGTAAACCAAGTATTTTGTCAAAATTTCAGATTTTTCAAAAAATTCCTTTTGCCCAAAACGGCGGACGGAAATTTCGGTTTTGGATACCTACCTGAAACGGATAATGACAAATTTTGAGGCCGATCGAAGTCGTTGACCTCCGTCGCGTTTACGAAGGTGTCGGTAGTACTCCAAGAATAATAAACCAAAAGCAGGAAAAACGTGAAGAAAAAAAGGCATTTAGTAGTCAATCATTTTTGTCCAGATTTTTACTATTAAATCGTTACAATAATTTTAAATAATCAATACAATTATTGTAATCCGCTGACCTAAGACATAATAATAGGCAAAAATCAGAAAGTTTCCGAGAAATAGAGCTCCAGAAATTGGCAATTTTTTCCAAAAAGTCGTAAATTCGACTCTGATTCATGTAAAATACAGGCTTTATCAGACGTTCCAGAAGAATTCATGCGAGATGAAGTTGTACGGCAATGATTTGGCTCCAATTTAAGATCGAATCAAAGAAGGTGGGCACAGTAGTTATCATTAACAAAAATAAAAAATAAAATAAAATTAAATTAAAAAATGATTAAAAATAAAAATAAAAAATAGGAAAAAGTCAGAATTTGGAGACATTGAGTTGGCCGATTTGCGGTTCCCCTACTCCTCCTGTGAAGATTTGAAAACTCTACGGAATGCCGAAATGAACATCGAAATTTGCTAATTTTAGTCTTAGGTGCCAGCGCTCACCAGCCCCGTAGAGAGGGGGGGGGGGGGGGGGGGCACTGGACCCGTTGCCCCCGGGCCCGGCCTTCGTAGGGGGGCCCGGATTTTCTTGTGAACGTTTTTTTTTTTTTTGTAAAAAAAGGTGGGAGGAGAGGCAAAATGGGAAAAGGGACAGATCAATATAGGAAACATTTTCATACAACCTTTTTTTTTTTTTTTAGGGGGCCCAAAGAATTTTGCCCCCGGGCCCGGATTTTCTCTCCACGGCCCTGGCGCTCACTTATGAAGATAATTTATCCGAAACAGGGTCAAAACTTGGGTTGTCGACTTTTTGGAAAACAAATAGCCTATTTTTTTAACGCTGTATCTCGGAAATATGGGATAAAAAAAAAAATTAGGATTGGACCCCAATTGTAGGGAATTCACTTTAGTTTAAAAACGGTAAGTACTCGTAACGGTTATTCTCAGATGTAGGTACTGTAAACCAAAATTAAAAAAAAAAAAAAAAAAAAAAAAAAAAAAACAGTGAAGGCTCCCAAAGCAACTCACATGAGCTGAAAAAAAATTAATTTCCTAACAAATAAAATGCGTGCGTTAATCATTTGTGAGAGAGTCATGATAGTAGGAGTGGCTCTTCGGAGAATCCCTTCAATGGAGTGTGACCGTCCAGAGCAAAACTTTGAATTTGATTCAACAATCAATAAACTCGGAGAGGCGAAGAGAAAAGCACGAGAGCTGGGTCTAATAGCTCAAATTGAATCTATAATGGAAGGCGCAAGTTCATAACTCAATAATGTACGGAAGCTCGAATCCTTGATTAATTTCAGCTAATAATGAAAAGGGAGGCCCAAAGGCGATAGAACTTATATTTTCAAAGGTTCAACGAATAACTCGAAATCAATACGAAAGGGTTCTCTCCACCCTCATCAGCCGGGTATTTTTCATTATGGGAGCTGGAATGATGTTGGTTAGCTTCAAAATGATCGTGGAAAACTTGGAACCGGCTTCTGATAATGATAACACGTTGGTATGATGATTTCCTTGTGAAAAGCACGGTAAAATATTGAAAGTACAATGTTGATTTTCATTGACTATTTTTGGAAAACGTCAATCAATTTGGGAATGATGTTAATCTTTAGGGTGGTTTTTAACGAGTGTGGGGTTTCCTGCAAAGACGAGAAAATAGTTGGTGGACTTTCAGCGACTTGCGTTCCGTTCATAGTCAGCGTGCAGCGCAATGGAGTACACTACTGCGGTGGTTCACTGTTGACCCTCAGTACAGCTGTAACTGCCTCCCATTGCGTCGGAGAATTCAAATTCTCGACCGGAAATGAGACCCGAAAAGTCCTCATTCCTTTCCCGCCGAATACCTACGTGCTGCAAGCAGGAGACTGGGAACTGTACAATTCCAACTACCGCTCCCAAAGAAGAGACGTCAGCGCCATCGTCGTCCATCCCAAATGCGCCAAGATCAGCGATATCGCTGAATACGACTTTTCTTTGATAGAAGTGGAAACCCCCTTCACGGAGTCTTCATACGTCAAGCCGACCATCCTCCTGCAAAACAAATCAGAGTACAAAAAACTTCTTTCGAAAATCATTTCCAAAGGGCACCCTTGCTGGGTCATGGGCTGGGGCAAGCCTGCCGAAGATCCCAAAGACGATCGTAAAATATCCAGGTTCCTCAAGAAAGCTCGCATGCGCCTCATAAGCGATCATGAGTGCCAGATTTTATTCAGCAAGGAAATCAAATTTTTTAGACATTACGATTTCAAAGCCAAAGCTCAAGTTTGCGCACTTCCACTGAATTATCACGAATCGGACTGCACGGGAGACTCAGGAGGGCCGGTGTGGTGCATGAGTAAGAAATTATTTCTATAGAAAGTTATTAATTTATTATATTGTTATTAAATTATTTCTATAGAAAGACAACTAGAAATGGGAGTTGAACAAACCCGTAGAGAGGTGGTGGAACTAGAGTTAGTATAGGTACTTTTGATTTAGGTATAGGTACCTAAATCAAAAGTATTTAGTAATAGCGCTGAAGTATAGATGTGCGTTTCATCTCTGTGTACAGAACCTCTATTGTAAGGTGAAATTGGGAACAATATAGGATAGTTTTGGGGCAATCGTAATCTCTACGGTCCTATTGGGTTGCTGAACACAAATCCGAGATATTCTAACAAACATTTTGCCCAGTAAGTCCTTGTCAAAATTGCATAAAACTTCTAAACTTTGGCACTTTTATGGGAAGTTATTGGCATGCACGACTTGATTTCGACAACCCCAAAACTTTCCTCTATTTGCCCTTTTTCTTCCTAATTTCACCCTCCCATCAAATCAACTTTAAATTCAAATTTAAACTGTGGAATCTATACACAAAAAATTCACCCGCTTGCTGTTAAATTCCCAAAGGACATAGTTTTTGAATTCACGAAGAACTTCTTCAAAATTCTGGCTTATTCCAAAAAACATCTCTAGACATAAGGAATACCTGAAACAACGGAATATTTTGTAAAATCAACCTAGCTCACTTATTGTCAAATTCCTTCGAACAGATCATCTCATGGCAATCGTCAGTTATGGCATGGCTGAATGCGGATTACCTGAAAAACCAGCTGTCTACGCCAAACTCGAAGACTTCGTAGAATGGTACAAGATGAAACCCACATTGAGGAGCAGAGCTCACATGCAACAGGTTCAACTGATGATTCTTCCTATCCTTCACAAGGCATTAAAAACAATAATTTTTTCCCTCTGATTCTTCGAACATATTGGGCCCTGTCATACTGTTAGGTGAACTCATTGACGAATATTTGGATAACTACGTCTTATCACCTACCTATAAGCTGCCCCAGGGCTAGCTAGAACTGATGACTGATCACTTATTGGCTCGAAGTGATCAGTCATTAGTTCCATTGCATTGGTCTGCATATTATGTCTCTATTAATTCTTGAATTTATCGAGATATTTGAAACCCATACCCGTTTCTAAAATGGCCGGTCCCTAGCCATAGCCTAAAATTACGTTAGAATATCTTGGCGTTTTTTGCTTCTTTCAGTCAGGAATAGGGTTAAGATTTTTAATCGTAGGAATATATATTTCTATGAATAAGAATATGAATAAAAATCATAAAAATTAGGGGCTAAGATTAAAATTTTAATCCCAAATTAAGATATGAAATCTGTGATTAATCAGAAAATTGAATGAAGAAATGAAGTAAGATATAAAAATATAATATACCTGTATAAAATGTCGAACAACAGTGAGCCCCACTATGCAACGTTGACGTTCTGGTGGCGAGAGTAGCGAGTCAAATAATATAACAATATAATATTCGTCACTCAAACAGGGTACTCGCAGCGATTCATTAAGATTCACTATTTTTTCGAGGTCGAGTCTCTCGAGTGCTTGAAGGTGAACATAGCAGCTATGTATTTATTTGTTTTAATCTGCTTAATCTGCCAATTTTTTAAGCTGCGTGGCGAACATAGCGAGGATGAATTCGTGACGGAGGTCGACGACTCGGATCGGCCTCAAAATTTGACATTATCCGTTTCAAGAGTATACTCCATAGTATAGTACATTCCAATAGTATACACATAGTATAGTACTCCAATAGTATACTACATTCCGAAATGTCCGTCCGCCGTCCCCCGTCCGCCGTCCGGACCGTTTTGGGCAGTAGGAATTTGTTTAAAATCTGAAATTTTGACAAAATACTTGGTTTACCAGCTAGTTGTGCCCGCAAGGTTTTCAGTCCGATCGCCCAAACTCGTGGGGCGCTATGGGGCTAAAATGGGGTTACGGGAGGGGTTTTTTGTAGGCTTTTGGCTATGGGATCGAGTTAGGTGTCGTTTTCGAAGTATTTTCGGACGTAGAATCCATTTTTGGATCCGATTTGACTGTGGCCATCTATAGGGCTTTCATGGGGCTAAAAACGGGATTTTTGAAGGATCCCAGGATGTTAAATATTTTTCGAGTAAAAAATAAAGAACATTTGAAAAAACATTTTTGAAAAAAATCAAAAAAAATCAAAACTACAGAATGGGATTCAACTGAACAAAACGCTTGCATACAAGTCTGCAACGCATTAGGACATTTCATGTCTTCCCCCTCCCTCCTTCTTCCCTTCCATCTTCTAGCAATCTTGTCTTCCTCTGTGAATTACATTTTTTTCAATATAAAGAAAACAAAAATTAAACTCATATTTTTATTTATTATTTACATCCATACATATATCGTCGTGGGTAGTAAAAGAACGGTATGTTATATGTTATATGTTCTACATGACAGTACATTAACCCCACTAACCATTGATTGCGTAGACAACAATCAACTATTTTCATATTTTGATGCCCCGGTAGCATTGATTACCTAGGTAACACTCAACTGTTTTCAAATTTGGATGCATGAGTGAATACTTCCATATACTTCAAGATTTCGGTGTTCCACAATGGCTACGAAAAAGATAACCAAAACGCGATTTACGTTTAGTTGAATTCATAATGTATGACTACAAATTATAACTGCAACTCTTAGTTATAAACCTAACTTTTTACTTCGATTGAATATAGTATCAATACAACTACTAGGTAGGTATCCATGTAAGGTTGACATGGATTTGTTTACAAACCTAAATGGAAAAGTTTAGGAGCTATAATCATATAGGTACCTAACTACCTCACTTCTAAGAATCATAAATGCTTGCATACGAGTCTGCAACACATTGGGACATTTTCTTCTGTGTATTCGAGCCAGACTACATCACCTACTCCAGTAGCGTTGTTGTTCATGTCCTAACGAGACAAATTTCACCTTCCTAAGGTTGATAGGAAAGAAGTTAGCTTCAGTAGCCACTCAGCTGATCAAGACCCTGTAAAACTTATTGTTCACGTCCTAAGGAGGCTACCAGCCAAATTTCAGCTTCCTACGGTTGATAGGGAAGAAGTTAGCTTCAGGAGCCACTCTGCTGATCAAGACCCTGTACACCTTATTGTTCATGTCCTAAGGAGGCTACCAGCCAAATTTCAGCTTTCCACAGTTGATAGGAAAGAAGTTAGCTTCAGGAGCCACTCAGTTGATCAAAACCCTCTGCGCCTTATTGTTCACGTCCTAAGGAGGCTACCAGCCAAATTTCAGTTTCCTACGGTTGATAGGAAAGAAGTTAGCTTCAAGAGCCACTCAGCTGATCAAAACCCTGTGCACCATATTGTTCACGGTTTTTAGCACCAATTGGAGGCTACCAGCCAAATTTCAGCTTCCTAGGGTTGATAGGAAAGAAGTTAGCTTCAGGAGCCACTCAGCTGATCAAAACCCTGTGCACCTTATTGTTCACGTCCTAAGGAGTCTACCAGCCAAATTTCAGCTTTCCACAGTTTGGTTGTGTGCCATAGCAAAGACATGAAATGTCAAAAAAAACCTATAAAAATCCCAAAAAATATTTTTAAATTTTTTTCATTGACAGAATTAAATTTCTGCACAAGTAACGTATATCAAAGAATAATAAACCCTTGTGTAAAATTTGCAGCGTTTTTCATTTAATTTTATGTTCTTATTTTATAGTTTTATTTTATTGTTATTTTTATTAATTTTATTTTTATTTTTTATTCTTTACATTTTTTCCTTTTTTACTCATTCTTTCTTATTTTTTAATCTTTTTCTTGTCATCATAATATGATGGACAAGGATAATATTATTATGATTAACAACCTTATCCCTGATAAACATTTGTTCCATCCTTGCACCAGTCTTTTGTCACCGTTGAGCAAATCAGGTTGGTATGTACTATTCAAAATAAGCTCAACTTTTTTTTAACAATCTCAACGAATCCTTCACTTCTTCAATCTGCATACCATTCAACTTGTTTAGTAGTGTTGTGTAATTACAAAAATGTCATTCGCCTAGAATTTTATCTTGCTTAACTTTCGCCAAAAATCAATGCATTGCCATGCTTATTCCTCATTGGCGGAGGAGAGGAAAAGCGGAGCCGCTCCAATTAAACAATATGGCTATAAACATTAATTCAGAGGGGCAAGGGATTGCATAATTCATGACCAATATGATAATGCCGCCAGTAATCAATAATATGTGGTCTAGAGAAGCGTAGTTAGCCAGGAGGGCTTCGGTAAATATTGTATACATATTCATAAATAAATTGCTGCGTCAAGGGGACGTGGAAAGGGGACAAAGCAAGTCAGGGTTGATTAATGATTTGCGTAGATCCCCGAGGGGAAGGAGTAACAATTTGAAATGGCTTATTTCAATTGAAAATTCCGTGCAATGAAAGTCTCGACCGCTTATCCTTCTTTCTCAGTTAATTACCATATTTTTCATTGGCAAATATTCTCAAGCCGTCTCATTAATCTCGCTTTGTTTATTGGTCTTTGTTCGGATAAGGCTTCATGTATCATTCGAAACGTTTTCTTATGGAAGACCTCTTCAATGGACGCCCTCTAAGAAGTCCTCACTTTATTTGACTCCCGCTTCATATGTTAATAGTTACCTTCAGGCTCTTGTGTTAAGGCGGTTGAATAAAAACCTAAATATTATTGCTTTCCTTTTTGAAATATGCCTTTTTATCCTTATTGTCGCTGTGTAATCCTTTTTTTTTTTTTTTTTTTTTGTTATTCAAAGGGGCCATAACGGACAAGAAGGAGGCCTTATATGGCGGGTTGAGGGCATTCTGAAGCCGCTGCACAAATAGCCGGGAATTTATAATCACGATAGAACTATAATAACCTTCATGCCCGTTTTGATAAAAGCTTCTTCTCAATAGGTAAGTTTGAAATGAAAAGGAGCAGGCGTGAAATGGTGGCGGATGAATGTGCGGTGTGCTGTACCATGAAAAATATGTATGGAAAACGTGAGTGATTTATGGATTGATGTCGGTGTTTTTTAGAACTAGAAGTTTTGTTCGCGTGCATCAAGTTTTGCTAATATTGAATTTTTTGAATAATATTGAAGCCCTTTTACTATTCAACTTTTCATGAAATTTTACCGCTCTTCTGATCAGACTTTCACAGTTGGGTACGTATTCCTTAAAAATAACAGAGGACCTTTTACCCATTGTGGGTCGTGTTCCCGCCAGGAACTTCCCGGCCAAATAAGTTAGTTCTACTCCATGTGGGAAACCTAGTTGGAACTAATTTTCTTAGTTCGTTTCCAAAGTAGAGGTGTGCGGACGGTCGCAGTTTATTCATAAGGGTTTCCCGATTAACTATGGTTTTCGGGAATTTTAACGATTGTTTCGCGAAGTTCACATATTTTTCAACGTATCCACCGAGAAAATAAGCCGTTGGGGCGGATATTTATTTAACAATAAAACCGTCTAACTACTGGAACCTCAAAACGGCTTGTAGTCCAGTAAAATTAGGAAAACTGATCAAAATCGGTTCTGGAAAAGGTTTTATTGTTTTGTTAGCTTCATTAGGTGTAGAATAGAAGTAATCTGAGTTTGCACGATCGCAGGAGGTGAGCCTAACTTTTTGCGGCCAAAAAACCGCGAAATTTTCTGACTTTTTTCAGTTTTTCGCTTATAACATAAAAACTAATCGTCATACAGAAAATGTTACTCAAACCTTTTTTAAATTGCGTTAAAATCTGCGTCGAATGAAACCAAAAACGGCAAAATCGGTCCAGATGTTTCGCCGCAGTCGATTTTCAAAGTTGGACGTTTTTTTCCATCTTTGCGAAAAAAAACCTAATTCGTCGACTTTCCGTCTGTATCACCCATACTGCTGCTCCAATTAAATAAATCATGCGATAAAAGTTGCAGAGAATGGAATGGCATGTTCAGAGAGCACATTGACTTGGATGGACAGACACAATGTAGTATATTTCTCTTCATTCGATTTTTGGATTCCATGTATCATTCAACGTCAAATATTCAACTGTGATTTGGAGTCAGCAATGCTTTTCATGGATAATCTGGAGTTTGGACGGTCGTCTGACTTCGGGACCAAAGCCTATTTTTTGAGTTGAGAGTTTGTTTGAGTGTTTGAGTAGTAGTAAGGAGCTGTTGAAGCCAAAAGTGAACAATTCATGAATTTAAGTTCTAAAGAAATGTAGTGTCCAATAGTTATTATGCCAGCCTAGCATGTTTCAACGCTAATGTTGAAAACGCTCTGGTTGAAAAACTACCTAAAAGAATTGAAAAAACTTCCCAGTCATCCCATACAGTAAACAAAACCCTCCATCATAACAAAAAGTAAATGACCAAGGAATGAGACGAAGAAAGGAAGAACGTCAAATCGGTGAATATTTTTTCATAAGATGACATACAAAGTCGAAGTGGATATATGGAGGAATAAAAAAACATACGGTCTTAGTTTTATTCATGACAGACGTAGCGGAGGAAAAAAACCCCACGATATGAGGACGAGAGAAGTAAAGGTGAAATGGAAGGCAGGTCGAGGTGAATTAGTGAGTGCCTTTCTTTTGTGTTTGGATCATCTTCTGATGAATAAGTTGAACAGTCGTACAGCCATTGTCCCGAGGGCTCGTCCTTTTCTCGCACACTGCCGATATATCTTGCAATGGTCGTTTATTCTCGTTTTTTTTTTTTTTTTTTTCTCTACTCTCCGTAAATGGGGAAACACAGTCTTTGCACACATTTCACCGTGTTATTGCCCATACATGGAAGGAAGCGTCACATCTTGAGGGGAAGAAATGTTTGGGAAAGATCGTTAAGGACATTTTAAATGCGGGGTAAAAGTCCGTATCTTCACGACGGGGTTTTGAGTTTTTTTTTTTTTTTTTTTGGTTTTTAAATTATAGTGCTTTTATGGGGCCGTATTTTACGGTTGTTTTCAGCCCAGATAGTTCTTTGCTTCGCTGTTGAATTGAGTGTTGGGAAGTTGACAAAATTCAGCCTCGAGGGAATTTACAGGGACGGATTTTGCCGGTCCAGCTGGAACTCGATTTACAATTTGGCCACATTTTTACCATTTTTTCGTTGAATTTTTTGACTAACACTGGTTAAAGAGGCGGAAACTCTAGGTGCAACTGATCCTTCCCAAACTTACCTTGTTATTTCCAAAACTCCACACACTTACTTTACTTTACAAACCATAGACACTTTTACCAACTGCTAAAGGCACGGAAAAGATCGAAAAACTTGTTCTTTTTCTTTCTAGAAGGTCGAAAGTTTTTCTTTTTAATTTACTGTTATTGTGGACTCGCGTGTAGCTGGAGCCGACGGTATATTAGCTAGCCACGCCCAGGAGCCCCCTTCACAACCCAACATTACTTAAAATAACAATTAATCTTAATGCTTCGGCTGACCACCTTCCTGGCGGACCGTTTTCGAGAAGCTCTTAGCTTTCATTAGGGCCCAAAGGGGTATTTGTGGTGGAGGGGAATTCGAACGTGTCGTTTGATGTTGATGCTTCGGGAATGGGAAGTAAGGAGTTGAGTGGCGTGCAGTGGGGATGGTGAGTCGACTTTCATAAACCATTCCAGGCCAGCTCTGCACAACGATAAGCATCAATAAGCATTGCTAGCCATACCTAGCGCTCTCTAACTGGGTCACCCCTGTGGAAACTCTTCTGGATCTTCGACCCCTGGACAGCAGACCGCCTTGAACTTTGGTGAGAATGGAAATCAAGAGCAACAGGGAAGCGCACCACCATACTTGGCCAGCAGGAGCCCCATCCTCATTTCCCACGTCCTCCTATGGTGGATAGCAATCTTCTGAGAGCTGCTCTGTTGTGAATGAGAGGACCTAGATCGCAAAATCTTGGAATCTTCGAATCAAGTGGAGATCCTTGTTTGGTGGGGGAAGGTCAAACAGAGGACTACAAGTGCGGCCCTGGCGAAGATACAATGGATGGTGTGCCTTGTCTTAACTGGATCCACGCAGACGGCCTCTACGGCACACATGTTGGTTTTACTGGACCCCTGGACATCTGGGTGAGATCTGAGGCAACGAGATTCCCTTATTATGTGGATTATATTATCCATTAATATTATGTGGATCTCGTTGCCTCAGATCCACATATTATGTGGATATTATCTCCTTGAAACGGGACAGACACAACTGTTCTTGTAGGATCCATGTAGGATCTCATGCCTTCATACTTAGTTAAGACATCCTACTGGATAGGAACTTCCAGATAATCCTTCCAGATAAGAATGGGTGGACCACGTGGAGGACGATCTTGGGATGAAGATTGGCAATAGAGCTGACGTCATAACACAAATTCTGCAGCTCAACGTGTAAACGCCCAAGTGGGCCATGTGGCCACACATATGTGGGCCTCAGTTTGCCAAGCCCAACTCTTCGCGATAAGTGTGTATATTGCCGTGAGAGGAGGACCCTCGATAGAAAGCAGATTAACGAATTCTCAGACAGCAAGAGCAATAAACCACTAGCTGGAACGCCCTATTCAAAATGGTCTCGCAGGCTGGTATGCTGAAAGACGAGCATAGCTTTCAACGAGATTCTTGTCAGATGTGTTCCCAGGGAATGAGAAAGTAGGCGCACTGTCTAGACAGAGACCCTTTAGGATCTGTACCCTGCCTAGGCATTACTATGGCAAAGGACACAGTACCTCAGTAGATGGGAAAGAACCGCATCAGGACCTTGTAGGAGGGATAATGAACCTTTTTGAAAGTACAGCAGTAGTCATCGAGAGACAGCACGAAGGGACTAGTAGCGGATGGCACTCAATCTAACCAAGAGGAGAAATTTTGGCGCAAAAGGACCTGGTTCAAGAGCTTTATTACTAAGCTTAGTTACCATGAGCTACTGTAGCTCATGGCTGAAACCCATTGAAACTGATTAGCCTACTGAATGAGATCAGATCTTCCAGCCAGTCCCAGAGCGGGCTAGGAATTTCCATGATAACCCTCACACTGTATCAGGAACCTATAGTTTAAGCAGAGGCAGAAACATTTGCAATAGTTGCATTAATGCCACAAGAAAATGACAGTTTGACTAATCGCCATTAACCTGGCGGGGCACTTCCAGTCTCACGTTCAGTTTCCTTGCTTGCGGAGGCTGAAAACACGTTTGAAATTATTGAACACCCCTTTAAAATGGCTAAAAACAGGTTGGAAGTGGTTGACAATCCGCTTAACGTAGATTTCAAAATTCTTGCAATTTCTTACGGTACTCGCGGACCACCTAATAAGAGCCAGTGGACCACATTGTTAGTACCTACCCCTGGCCTAATAATAATGCGTTTTTTCTACCTGGGGGCCTGCGACGTTGCCTTTCTAGCATGAAGCTGTGCAGTATTTGGGTCATTCTCACGAAAACGTACGATTCGGGGTGCTCCACTTTTGGAATGAAAACCTTCACTTAAAGCTTCAAAAAAATTCCTGAGCTTTCCTTGGTCTATTTTGAACGGAATGAAACCATTCGGCGATCTCAGCCATGTGTATTATTTAAATAATACGCCTGAACAAAAATCCGAGAACGGAGGGAATCACTAGATCGAAATTAGGTGACAACTTGAGGTAAAATACAACTTGTAAATAATTCATTTGATGCGAAGACAGCGATTTCTCAACCATGTAAATCCCGTCCGCCTGCGGAGTAATTCCCCTCCGAAGGAGTGTAATTCCCTCCGTTCTCGGATTTTTGTTCAGGCGTATTATTTAAATAATACACATGGCTGATTTAATTTAATTAAATCAAGTTGACGTCATATCATAAATAAACGAGAGGGATTAAACTGGGAAAAATTAGACCTAATTAAGACACCTGTGTCCAACGATTCTCTTTTAAAACGTGTATTATGTAAATTTTCGAACGAAACAAGCTTTTCTGGAAACTCAAAAGATAACAGTATAATAAAAGATAATATTATGTAATGCCATCATCTTAGGCAGGTATACTGTTTGAACAGTACGTAACGCCAATTGCAGTAGAATTGAAAATTCACTGCCAAGGCAATGACACATGAGCTTCCTCGTGCCAAGTTGAATGAATGAATGAAGTTGTCACTGTAACAAGAAAATTACGTTCACGCATGCGCAGGGAGTACCGCTGATGCACTCGCGATGAAACTGATAGGGGACCATCTAGGGGCCCTAGAGTAGGGCTATACCCACACAATTCCTGAAAATTTATTGAAATCCGATCAAAATTGTGAAAGTTATGCCTGTTTCAAGAATTTCACAATAGCGCATGCGCAGAGCGTACCGCTGATTCAATTGTGATGAAATTCGTATGGGACCTCAAGGAGCCTTATCAGCATAATCCCCCAAAATCTGAGCTAAATTCATTCAAAATTGTGGAAATTATGGCTGTAACAAGGAAATGCGGACAGACCGACAGACACGGAACCAAATTTGTTCAGTAGTGTATGAAACGCAAAATGCGATTGGAAATTTTGAATTCGGACAACAAAAATTTTATACTGTGTTGATGGTCCATCTGATAGAAAGTGGACCTGGTGACGAATTCATTGAGTTGGCAGTTAATGGTTGGACGGACACAGCAGACCTGTTCTTTGATGATCGAAACTTTGCAGCTGCCGATTACTTTCGAGCGTCGATGAGCCTCCAATCTTATCTCAAAATGTGCATGAGTTTGTCAGAGACAGGTTTCCCTTTTGGAGACATCTGGTGGCAATACCCAGATTGGTCTGAATCTACAAAACGTAGGAGATTATACAAGAATTTGAAAACAACAATACAAAACACCTCATTCTGTATATCCCTTCCGAACACAGTAATTCCCTGCGCAAGCCATGTAATTCCCCTCCACTGATGTTACGGTAGGGAAATACACGCTAGGGATTTACAAATTGACGTTTTTTGGCTATAATTTCTGCTGCATTCATCGTAAATAAAAAACCCAAATATCTCTGTAAACCTTTCAGTTAGAGTATTGAGAAAATAGAAGCCAAGCAGTGATAACTTTGAAACTAACCTTGTAAGAGCGCCGAAGGGAATTACTCCTTATGCTTGACGGCCCTCGTTTTTGGCACTTGATTACCCTTATGACATCTTGCTGTTGACTGAATGGCCAACCTTAGGCGTCCAACGTGGAGGGGGATCCTACCACCCCTGTATAGGTGGGGGAGAACTCGCTCAGCGCCTATTCAGTGCCCCAAACTGAAGAAACCCTGTCCGCGGTAGGGAATTACACACCCCTTGGAGACAAGCATTATTTGTGAGAAATAGCTACTTTATTGTCATAATAATTAAAATTGGACCACAGATTCTGAAAATAGAGATAAAAATGGACAGAAGTAAAGAATAAAACCTTGAACATTGTCGAAACTCACTCCACACTGAGTGATCAAAGTTGACAACCTCCCCCTGGAGACATTGGAAAAACGTCAGTTTTCGGTATACAACTTTAATTTTCATAGTGAGGCAGTGATTTTATCAATTCGAAATGTGAAACGCTAGAAAGAGCACAAAATTTCCTTTCAGAATGCTACCATCAGAGTATGATAACTCCTCCTGGCTTCTCAGAAATCGCCGGTACCCTCGATTGTACGTTTTTGTGAGAATGACCCATTTACCTACTAACTTACCTACTCTGGACATCAAAATGCTTTATACTGATTTTGAGTTACCTAGCTGCCATGAATGGTGCGAGGAAATTTTTTCCATGGGTTTCTCTTGTGTGCTGCACTTTCCATTTGGGTCAATGTTGGTGGAGGAAAATCAATGCTATACCCAAATTGAGCAAATGTTATTCATCTAAACAGCCCAACCCTACAGGTGATTGGGTGACATTGTTTTTCGGATTACCCCTTCTTCTACCTTCCGACGTAGATCATGCTTACGTAAAACTTATACAAATTTGCCCAGACCTTGATAATGGCTTGAAATTTGCCCAATATGTTTACGATACGTATATTGGGCCGGCCTGTTCTTTCCCAACGAATTTATGGGCCGCTGCACCAGCGGGCAGACCTAGGACGACGAATGGAGCCGAGAACTTCCATAGAAACTATAACGCCCAATTTACGAGTGCCCATCCTACATAAAGTACTGCAAACAATCAAGGAAATTCAAGTTGACACGATGACTAAGTTCAATAGTATAGCAGCTGGACTTATAAACCCACGTAAACCATCAACTCTTGAGCAGAATAAGGAATTGTGGGAGCAGTATGAACTTATGAGATTACTGGGTTCACATGAGGGCTTGATAGGTTATTTGCAATTTTGCGGTCAACGGTATCCCGCCAAAAAACTATGAACTACTGACGAGTTCATCTACTCATGAACGAAGATTTTCATAATGACGTTAGTAGCGACTATTTTATTTTATTTTTTTCTTCTCTGCATTCTGATCCATGTGTACACCTCTATGATTCCGTGTCGCGTTCGCACTCCTCCACTTTTTCGGATTAAAGGGGGTCGGTTTGCAATCGTATACTTTCCTAGCGTTCGCAATCGTAACGTCTCCCAATTGAGCAATCGTGGTTGAATAGTTTTGCGATCCAGCGCTTTTTCATATTGTGCAGCAACCGAAGGCTCTTCGCGGATCCATAAAGATGAATTATTCATCTTCGATGCTGGTCCGAAAGAAGGGGGATATTTTTGGCGGGAGCCGTCTGTCGCGAAATCTGAGGATTACTATGCGAGGCCACGATCCCCCCTACTCCCCCTCCCACAAACAACCTCCACCCCCTCGAACGGTCCACCCGCCCATTGACAGGAAGGTTGGGACACTCCCGCGAGCTCAGACATTGTCGTAGGTCGGGGTATTTTCTTGTCTGGTCCTCCAAAGGGGGATTTGACCGGTACCGCACGGAGTCAAACATGGGGGGACATTTCGGGTTTGGCGCCTACTTACTGCTATTTCGATCTCTTCTTCTCCGACCCGGGGATAAGAGTTTCAATAAATGAAACCGGCATATGAGTTTCATTAAATGAAACCGGCATATGAGTTTCATTAAATGAAACCGTTTCGAAATTTTCGAAACGATGCAAATTTTACAAGCAATTAATTAATAATTACAAACAAATTGTACGAAAATTAACAATTATTGTGTCAATAAAAAATTAACAATTTTTAAAAAAGTTAAAAAACATTCCTTTACAGTGTTTGGACAGATATGGGATCCCAAAAAATTGATTCTACGTTCAAAAATACTTCGTAAACAACACCTAACTCGACCCTATGGTCAAAAACCTTCAAAAAGCGCTCTGGTAGTTCCTTTTTAGCTCCATAGAGTCCCGTGGGTTTGAGCGATCGGGCTGAAAACGTCGCAGTCACATTTAAATGGATTTATTGTGTAAAAATTTCAGATTTTTAAAACAATTCCTACAGCCCAAACCGGCCTGGCGATAACGAAGGTGTATTATTCCCAAAATAATAAATCAAAAGCGAACATACAGAGAATCTGCTCAAGTGGCACAGGGCGTTCAACTCAACACATCACCGTCTGAACACCCCTTCCCTCACATCTTCCGTGCATTACCGGTTTTACACGTAAGTTATCATCATCAACCGAAGAGACGAATGCGAGAAATAAAGGATAATTATCGGACGGCCCCGAACGAGCGGGTCGAATCTTGATCATGTTCGAATTCCTTTTGGCTATTTGGGAAGGTGCGCTTGATTTCCAGGCCTTTCCCCATCTGAGGGACTTCTAAATTACCGGACCGCGTCTTTGAGTTCATTTTTTCTGGAGTTTTTCGGCACGGGGATAAGCGAACTCTGATGAGCATCGAAGAGCGGTCTTTCAAAGCCGGCCCCCGAATTAGAGAATATTTTCTAAAAACCCCAACTTTCCGACACCTTGGAAGGCAGGAGTACAAACAAGGCATCTATTGTGTTTCAGAAATAGAGAAAGTGGAGAAAACTTTCAGATTCACACTCAGATTCAGAATTAGTGGTTTGGATAAACGTCTGCTTAATCGTAAGGGGCTAAATGATACGAAATAAACATTTTATACAAACAACGAAACAATAATAAACGAAGATCGAAGATCGTCGGTAGGTGGTTACGAGTTTCTTTTCGGAGCCATCAATTCGAGATAGTTTGATTCTTCACGACAAGTTGAGTTGATGGGTTGCTACTGATGTTCCAAGTGAAGTGATTACATTATTGATAGGGGGTTTGGCGGAATTACGAATTTCTCTCCTGCTCCTCCCAGAGCGCTAAAATTTGGTACCTACCGTAGGTACCGTAACGGGTACAGCTTCTTGTGGATCAATCGAAGTGAACCTACATGGACAGGTAGGTAATTTTATCCTCTCTTATTATACGGGCCTTCCATTCGAGATAGTTTGATACTTCACAACAATAAACGGGTAACAAGGTTGACCGGGTTGGACGTGCTTGCGGATGGATGCATTATTGAACGGGAATTTGAAATTTGATATTTCGTGAGAAGCACGGGTGCCCCAGCTAGTTATTTTTATAACATTTAACACGGGATTTTTTGAAGGGGGAGGGCAATTGAGGTGGCGAAGGGAAAAGACAGGGATTTTGATATAGATACCTAGATAGATTTATATTTGGCTGTATGTATAACGGGGTATACTGGTATATAGCTTCCTCGCGTTCAAAGACTAAATTCCCCCTTGGCTGTTTATCCCCCCCCCCCCCCCCCCCAAACTCAACTCTTTCTCGGTAAGTAGCTGCTGATGTTACGAGGAATTCAGCCTGACAACGCCGAGATCGAAAATAGTGTCCTACCGGTAAGCAGTGCCGCCCAGCTCGGAACGAAGTTCTTAAAGGTTTTTGCCTCGCTTGGCGGGCAATTCCTTTGATTCTCCGCCTCGGAACCGCCACCACCTGGCACACGAGTTTGAACGCAGTGGAAAACACCGAAACTTTCGGTCCGAAAGAGGAGGACCATAATATGATATCACATGCCCTTGTCCAAACTCTGCAGTGGAAAACACCGAAAGAGGAGGACCATATGGAAATCGTAGAAGATAACGAGTTGTGATCGACAGATGTGGCGTTTTGTAGGGCCCTGCGGGATGCTCAACTCCCCCCGGGAGGTTCCGATATAAATTCGACTGTCGATTATAATATTATTCGATTATTAATAGAACTCCCATCCGCGCTATCGTAGGGGGCCGCCCAGAGAGTTCGAGTGGCCTTTTTTTCTTGTTTGGAAGCCTCTCGTTCGGAATATTGAGAGAGCTTCCGATATTTTAAGATGGTCCACATGTCATTTTAGGGCATCGAGACACATGTGGGTGTGTACAAGAGGATGGTAAACATTCAAATTTTCTGTGCGATTGACGGTATTGGATTGAGATTTTGGTTTATTATTCTCAAAATAATCAACCCATGTACCTATTCGCGAAGTACCTACCCTCAGGAGGATAATAGGACTATAATAGTCCTATTCTAGTCCTATAATAGTCCTAGTCTAGTCGAAGTAGTACTTCGACTGATTTGAGCCACAATAATTGAGGCTCAAATCAGTTTTTTTGAAGCGAAGCTTTTATACGGACGCCCCCCCCCCTCCCCCGCTAGGAATGCTCGCCGCTCGGGGAGTCTCCCCGTGAAAATCGAGAGTCAGTCCTTAACGCGATATATATAGGACACTATACTGGTTTTTTTTTGCAGTCGATAGACGATAAGCGAGGGTTGAAGTATAAATGTGTCACAAAATTTGCGATACGAATTTATTTTCCAGGTTGAGCGCGTCTGTATTATTTATAGTTCAGATTTATTATTCAGCGCTCTGGCGGCTCCGTGCACTACTACTTGATGACGTCACATACCCTCCGCTTTCAAATAAGCATTAAATGCTTATTTGAAAGCGGAGGAATTTTTTGAAATTTTCAAAATCTCCAACATTCCTAAAACAGTTATGCGCATACGGATTTTCGAACTAAAAATTTGTGTATGGGGGGGGGGGGTTAAAGGGTGCTGAATCCAAATATATTGTGAGATGATGAATTTCGACCTGCTCAAGGAGCCCAGTTCGTATTCTGTCTCCTGAAATGTGTGTAAAAAGCGTTCAAGCGACGATGACGAGGATATTAGCTTCATATAATCCAACGCCGAATAATGCTTCCTGATAGATTTCTTTATGTTATTTATTTTCCAGCAATACAATACAATTTGTACTTTGTAATGTTGTACTTTTAATTTGTCTATCGACTTTCCACGTCAGAGTGCGAGGTCTTTAGATTTTTTCTTCTTTTATGTAAACTGCTACCAATCAGGTTCTGATGAGTTCTGGTGATATTTCCCCAGGATAAATCTTGCTTTCCTTTGTTATCCAACTCCTTACCATACCATTACTTTCCAGACTTTTGCCCAGCTAGATTCGCGATCCATCCTACTGTGCGCCGCACTGTGGGGTAGTAGAAGGGAATGAACATGTTTCAAGGTGGTTCTTTGATTCTTTCAAGATACTTTTATGATAGTGTTTGATCCGTAGAATTAGTAGTAGGGGTTTAGGCCTCAAAAATTGTTGTTAGCGCCAAAAGAGAGCTGAAATATGAAGGAATGCGTTTTAGAGCCCTAAACGGGGAATAATTTGAAAGATTTGTCCTAATTATTGTCCTAATTATTAGCTATATTACAACTTCGCAGTAGCATGTCGTCACTTCAGTTCTAACACCACGTAATTGATATTCACGCAATTTTACAGGAGAGCATAAAACTGATTCATCAGTTAGGTACTCATTGTTTTATCAGTTAGGCTTTGTTTCATCAGCTACGTTGTTTTATCAGTTACACCGTTTTATCGTGCTGTTTTTCTCGATTACCACGCGCTGCTTGATCAATTACGCGCAATAGTCATTACATTTTTTCGCGTTTTCCTCGTTTTTAAGTTTCCAGGTGACCTTGGCATGGTTGCCTTCGGAGAAGCCAGTCGTGACATGGGGTGCACTCCTGTAGGCCAGCAGGAAAAGTGGTAGCAGCCTGTCCCAATCATTCTGCTCCTGCTTGACGAACTTCGTCAGAAATTTGGCTATCAATCGATTGAGGCGTTCTACCAGCCCTCCGTGTGTATTGAACGTGTATATTGACCACAACTATTTTTGACTGACTAAAACCCCCATGTAGCCATCACAGTATTATGTATTTTCGTCGATTTTGTAAAGATGCAAGCTCTGAACAGCGACTGTCGCAATTTTAGCTGTTCAGAGCTTGCATTAATGCACTCATTCTGATTAGTCAATCTCAATTATTATAATGTCTGTTTTGCCGTTATGATTGATAACTAAGTACAATATTGATTCTGGGTACGGAGGAAACTGGCGCAGTCGGTGGACATCTTAATCTACGAAATTAATGGTCTCGCGCTGTTTACTTCATGTATTTCATTGAATTTCAGGTCCATTAATCAAATTCCTGAATACGCAAACCAATGAGTGGGACATCTGGAGCAGAACCTTTCGATGTGCGGCCCGCTTTTATCATGCCGCATTGTGTCGCGCCGAGCGCTCGAGCGGTTTGTAGGGAATTTCGTCCCAAATGTCGGATCATTATCCGGGCGCTTGACAGTAAAATTAAGTTAATGACTCGAAATTTGAATAATAGACGGGGCTATAATGATGAGTAAGCGGCGAAGCGCGGTATTCAGGGGGTGGGGCGAAAATGCTGAGCCCGGTGACAAGTGAGGGAGGTTATAGTGAGGGAGTGTGTACGTACACCTACTCGTTGAAGGAAATGTGTGTGTGTTTTGCAGAAAAGTCTCTCTTTTCGGTGGGGGGTCGTGTGGAATTGGCGTCAGCGTTGTTTTTCGATCAAACCACTCAAATGCGAACTCAGAGCTAAACAAGTCATTTATTCGCGGTTTAACGTCCAACGTGTTATTCTGACATTTTTGCTCGTTTGCTACCTAACCGACGAACGAGAATATTCTCAAGTTGAGAATAAAATTCCGCTCTGAAGTACTTATATAGTACTTATCCAGAATACATAGCGAGGGATTGGTTGTAACATGAGCTAAGTGGATATGTAGATATAAGTAAATAAGTATATACATTTTATATCTAATATGCTCGCCAGATTTTACGGAATGGGTAACCAACTAATCACCACGCTGTAGTTACCTAAGTCCGAAATGAAGAACGTATCTTCAGCAGAAAGATGAAGCAAATTTTCCATAGTATTTAATACTATGGAAGATCCGACTCATCTTACTGCTAAATTTATCCAGTATTAGTTATCCCTAACGAATCATGAAAAGGAGTATATCACCCAAAATATGTCTCTGGTGAACATTCCCCTCATTCCCGGTCCAGTCGCGGGAAATAGTTGCGAAAGAAGCCGCCGCTGATTGCTGCGGGCGCGGAGCGAGTTGTCGGGAACACTCGGGCATGTTCATTCTAGGGATGCAAATCGATTTTGGACAATAATTATCCAACAACCGCAAGTAAAAATTTCTCTGCAGACACAGGGAGGTTACCACCTCCACCACCACTACTTATAGTTTAGTTGTTCATCTCGAGATCGAGTCTCGTCCTCCACCTCCATATAAACACAAGATAAATGATAGAAGGTATTATCTTTATTTATAATATACCTATGTAAACGCAAGATAGAAGATATTATCTTCTGAGCTGACGGAATGAACAATAATACAAGGAACAATAATTGTTGTATTAAGTATTTTAAATTAATTAATTGAATTTTTTTTTAAATATTGTAGCAACTCCAGTTGCTACGTGGAGAACATGTGAGAGAGTCCCGTTATGAAAAGTGGTCAAGCAAAAATACACTCTTGTTAGAACATAGTTCAAAACTTGTTGCGGTACAAAATTTTAATATTTTAATATTTAATAAATTAATTACTATTTTTAATTATTCATTAAAATTTATTGATAGATTAACATTTATTTTGGCATCTAGGCCCATTGGTCCCAAAAGGCTTCAATTGTAGCCCCATGAAAGATCAATAGATACCCACAGTGAACTCTGATCGTTCAGGGACCCCCAAAAATGGATTTTACGTCCAAAAATACTTCGAAAACGACACCTAACTCGATCCCATAACCAAAAACCTTCAGAAACCCCTCCCATAGCCCAATTTTAGCCCCATAGCGCCCCACGGGTTTGGGCGATCGAGCTGAAAATCTTCCGGCACAACTAGAAAGAAAACCAAGTAATTTGTCAAAATTTCAGATTTAAAAAAACTTCCTACTGCCCAAAACGGCCCTGACGGCGGAAGGACATTTCATTTTTGGAATCTAGATCTCTGGAAACGAATAATATCAAATTTTGAGGGCGATCAGAATTTTCCACCCCCGTCGCGATTACACAGTTGAATTATTCCAAGAACAATAAAACAAAATTTGTGTCTGACACCGATCCCAACACCGATTCAATGTCACTATTTTTGACAAATCGAACATACATTCCAGCGGGTCTAACTTGACCACATTCACCTACACGAGTGGCAGCTACAAAGAACTTTCCGCCCATCATAAAATTTATATAAAACAAATCTAGTAGGCTACACTGCTTCACAAAGGTAACTACGCTAATTTCACCCGAATAAGGCTCCTATTTCCTCCAGAATGTCAAATTTGTCAGGAACTCCATGGAGTACTGCAGTAAGCCAAAAGAAAATTCATCTCATGAGAATATTGCGAACGAGCCGTTCAGGGCTTCACTTGACCTACTTTCAAAAGACTCGTCCCACAGCGAATATCACTAGCGGTCGGAATATTCTTTAAACCGAAGCAATACACGGGTGACATGATCCGTAAAATGCCGACTGCCATCTCGGCGTCTGCGGCCGTCGCTCATCGTTTTCCTCCCTTCGAAAAAAAAATAAATCTTTTTTTTTTTTTTTTTTTAAATATCCGCCGCTCATTCATCCTCGCCGACGTCTTTCGATTTCCCCGTTTCTTCCCTAGTTCGACGACGGCAACCTCCGTGGTGAAAATGCGGATATTGCCAGGTGAAAGATGGCGAGGTAGATGAGAGGAATCGATATCCAATTAACTTGTACAGTCAGACTTAACTGCAAGGGGAGTTCAAACGAGTGGACTACGGGGAGAGGAATTTCGGCGACACAACTACAATCGAGCTTTATCTACAATTATTTTGATCCATCCCTACCGTGTTTTTGTTATCAAACCCTCCTCCGGGTTTGCCCTATTATAAACGGCTTGTCAAGTCCACCCCTAAATAAATTATCACCTTGAAGTGCATAGCTGAAACGTTGCCCTCATCATTTTCCACTTCCCTGCGCCCCCAACGAAACTAGATGATTCTATAATCTCGAATGCACGTATCCGTGTTCAATTAAAATTAAAATCCAGCCCCGTCACACGAAATTATTAGATTAGCGAGGGTGCCTATGTGACAGAATGACTGAAGTTGCACGTGTTACGAATATCCAGTGTGATGAATGTCCTCATGTTTGTCGCAATGCGCTCTCAAATCATTGTGAAAAATGAATCAATACGTGTACGGAGACAACTCAGCTGGGACTGTTCGCGAGATCTTGTAGTTAGCAGATTCCTGATCGCATAATCATAAACTAAAGGACACTCACGACGAGGTGATTTTAAACTTAATACACATGTATCATGGTATCAAAATCTATATCTTATATCTCTATATTTTTCACATAATACACATGTGTCATGGTATCAAAATCTAGATCTTATATCTATATTAAATAGAGATACATATTAAGAAACTCAGTAGACTCCTGATCATGTGATCATAAACTTGGTAGACCCCTGCTAAGGTCTATGGTGTTGACTTTTTTCTTTTTTTTTTTGTGAAGTCTATGATCACGTGATTAAGGGTCCACTAAAATCATAATCAAGGGATGACGGGTCTACCAAGTTTAAGACCACATGATCAAGTGTCTGCAACTAGTGGCCAGGAGTCTACTCAGTTTATTATCACGTGACCAGGAGTCTACCCAGTTCGTGATTATGTGACCAGGACGTTTTTCGAACTGTTTAAACGATTTTTTGAAAGCCTCAGCAGGGGTGGCGCTTAACCTTTAGAAGAAAAACGCTGCAAATTTTACACAAGGGTTTATTATTCTTTGATATAGGTGACTTGTGCGAAAATTAATTGAGTCAGTTGTCAGTAAAATTTTGAAAAAAAAAAAGAAGTTCCTCACACACACCCGCACTCACCCTCACACGCACACACCACGAAAACAAACTTTACATACACGTACAAACTCATCTTTATTTAAAACACAGAAATCAAATTGAACAGAACGGAATCGATAGGTAGATACATAACCGTTGTAACAACTAGGTACCTATTACTTTACTATTTAGTTTTTGCGCAAACCGCGAAAAAGTTGCCTTTCTTTCAGCGCGCTCTAGCGGCCTTACTGTTGTTCCGATCTTCCATTGTAGTAGGTGCATTCTGTAGGAAATTTTGTTCCCTTTAATTTTCCCTCCAATAATAAGACATGGCCTGGCTAATTTACTAAACTTTTATTTAGGTACCACAATCTAAAAATGTTAAGTCTTGTATGTATCTAAAATTTATGTTTAACCTTAACACCATGGAACAAGGAAATTTCCTTGTTCCATGTTTCCTTGTTCTTCCTTGTTTCCATGCCTTAACACTTGAGTAAGAGGGGTCCGCATCATCATCATACAATAATATAAAATTGTGTTGGCCGACGGTAGCCGTGTGGTAGACGGCCGTGTGGTAGACGGCCGTGTGATTTGTTGGTACGGGATAACGCGTTCCCGAATGAGTTTTTTCACTTTCCGCTCGCTGGCCGTTTAGGGGGTCGAAAAAATTACGAAAAAATACGAGCCGTATCTATCTGATCTATAGATCAGACCTGGAGGTAGACGTCGGTCAAATCGAAAATCCGAAATTCGCCCGGGAAATTCGTCGAAAATTCGTCGAAAAATCGTCTTTCTCCCGTTTGTCCTACGTTTTCCACTTTCAACTCGCGCCAAAGCCCGTTTAAGGGGTCGAAAAAATAACGAAAAAATACGAGCCGTATAGATCAGAACTGGAGGAAGACGTCGGTAAAATCGTAATTCGGAAATTCGCCCGGGAAATTCGCCGGAAATGCTTTTGTCCCACGTTTTTTCGGGTTCAAAAATACCCAGTAAGGAGCCATTTTTTGGGTATGGTATCCGCGAGCCAAATGCGCGCCAAAATATGGCCAATCCGATTCCGAAGTCGGATTTCAAAAAAACCGAGGGGGAGGTGGTGATTTCACGGTGAGAAGACAATTGGATCGTTTTAATTCGCGCGGGGCCAGGGAAAATTCGTCGAAAAATCGTCTTTCTCCC
Source organism: Pilophorus perplexus (assembly GCA_955831195.1). Taxonomy (NCBI): domain Eukaryota; kingdom Metazoa; phylum Arthropoda; class Insecta; order Hemiptera; family Miridae; genus Pilophorus; species Pilophorus perplexus. Next base: position 11,300,442 of record OY037009.1, read on the forward strand.
GTTTGTCCTACGTTTTCCACTTTCAACTCGCGCCAAAGCCCGTTTAAGGGGTCGACAAAATTACGAAAAAATACCAGCCGTATAGATCAGACCTGGAGGAAGACGTCGGTCAAATCGTAATTCGGAAATTCGCCCGGGAAATTCGCCGGAAATTCTTCGAAAAATCGTCTTTCTCGCGTTTGTCCCACGTTTTTTCGGATTCAAAAATACCCAGTAAGGAGCCATTTTTTGGGTATGGTATCCGCGAGCCAAATGCGCGCCGAAATATGGCCAATCCGATTCCGAAGTCGGATTTCAAAAAAACCGAGGGGGAGGGGGCGATTTCACGGTGAGAAGACAATTGGATCGTTTTAATTCGCGCGGGGCCAGGGATCTTAGAAAACGGAGGGTCCAGGGAACTTTGATAGATGGAGAGGCCTTTATTTAAAAAAAGTTGAATTGAATTAAAAATAATAATTTCCTAAACGGTAAGCCCTAAAAATACGCCGATTTTTTCTATCGTCTCTGCTACGAATAGGAGGGGCCGAGCGGAGCGAGGCCTTATGTCTGAGTTGGGGTTTGAACGTGTCCATCGATGCTACGCACCCCACAGGCGGCAATACACCCCACAGGCGGCAATACACCCCACAGGCGGCAATACACCCCACTAGGGGAGCGAGCGAAGCGAGCCAGAGAGACTAGTTAGTAATAATTACTACTGCAATTATTGTTCCGAGAAAGGAGACCGCAAGCCAAAAGGTTTGGGAAGCCCTGTTCTAGGCGGTTCGAAATGACATAAAGTCGTGGTTTTTGCGTTTGCAATGATGTATCTATTTTGGTTGGCAGGATAAAATCGTCGCCGTTATAACTATAATATAATATATTTATATTCGTCGCCGTTATAACTATAATATAATGTATTTATATTATAAATATTGAGAGCGTACGAATGGAAGAGTGTTTACGTCGAGAAGTCGCGTCGTAGCTAATTTTGAAAAAACTCGAGGAACATTTATTAGACGGAGAGGATCTAAAGAGTCGGGTAGCTAATTAGACGTAGTAGTATGAGAGGGAGTGTGAAGCGGCAACTTGCTCTCAAAACCTCCGTGTGGGGGAACGTCACTTTTATCACTCGGCTAGATAAAAGGAGGTAAAAAGCACTGTGATTGCTTCGTCTTTTTTCTGAGGATTACCCTTCAACAGTTGGGGTTAGAAAAGCCCCCCCCCCCCCTCCCGCGACGACGTGCACCAACGCGGAAATTTCAATTGCACTCTGGGCATTTCATTTCCGTCCGGGGAAATGCTTACGTTCAATGTGACTGAAATTCTGACATAAACGATTTACCTACCTTGGGCGTATTCAACATGTGCAAAATCGTCAAATTTTCAATAGCACGTCTCAAGTCCCCCCCCCCCCCCCCCCCCGGTTATGGTTTATTATTCTTGGAATAATACACCTATGTAATCGCGACAGAGGTCGACGACTCCGATCAGCCTCAAAATGTGACATTATCCGTTTCAAGAGGTCTAGATTCACAAACCAAAATGTCCGTCCGCCGTCCGGGCCGTCTTGGGCAGTAGGATTTTTTTTTTTTTTTTTTAATCTGAAATTCTGACAAAATACTCGGTTTACCATGTAGTTGTGCCCGCAAGGTTTTCAGCCCGATCGACCAAACCCGGGGGTTTTTTTTAAGGGTTTTGGCTATGGGATCGAGTTAGGTGACGTTTTCGAAGTATTTTTGGACGTAGAATCCATGTTTGGGGGTCCCGGTACGATCCGATTTCACTGGAGGGATCTATAGAGCTTTCTTGGGGCTACAAATGGGATTTTTGAAGGATCCCAGGAGGTCAAAATTTTTAATATTTAATACCTATTTAATATTTTCCAAGTAAAAAGAAAATTTTGAAAAAAAAAAAAAAATGTTTTCCCAAAATTTGTTCTATTGACACAGAATTAGTTTTCGCACGATTAACCTATACCAAAGACTATAGTCTATAGTTTATTATAATAAACCCTTGTGTAAAATTTGCAGCGTTATTTTAACGACTTCTGTTAGACCTAAAGGCTTATTGAGAGTTCACTGTTTCGGATAAATTGCCCCAGAGAAGAATGTGCGCCTGAGAAGAACATTCGATAGAAAGGGACCCATCCAGGCGAACACCAAAGGGTGGAAGATAGTAACTCTGTGGGGAGAGGAAGAGGGGTGTAGATTGTAATAACTCAGTTAGAATCCAGGAGAATAATTAAAGTAAAGTTTCAACTTTAACGTAATTATAATTTCAATTAAACTATAGCTTGTGTCAACAGAGTGGAAAGAAAAGCAGATGCCTCCCAGCCCTTGGAGTTCTTGTTGACCCCCCTTGCAGCCCCCATCTACTCGTTCCATCCCCAATCCACTCATCGATGTGACGCAGGCACTGGATCACTGGCGACCCAACTTTCAAAGAAAACTACCTAATTCAAGAAAATCTGAAATTTTCAACAACTATTCTCCTCCTGATTGTGCCCGCAAAGTTTTCAATTAAACCCGTGGGGCTAAAAGGGGCTACTGGAGGTTTTCAGCCCGATCGCCCAAATCCGTGGGGCACTATGGGGCTACGGGAGGGGTTTTTAAAGGTTTTCGGCTATGGGATCGAGTTAGGTGTCGTTTTCGAGGTATTTCCGGACGTAGAATCAATTTTTGGGGGTCCCGGAACGATCCGATTTCACTGTGGGGATCTATAGGGCTTTCATGGGATTTTTGAAGGATCCCGAAAGGTCAAATATTTTCCGAGCAAAAAAAAAGTTAAAAAAAATATTCGTATTTTTTTTTTTGTCGGAAAATGTTTTTCCAAAATTGAACACTGAATTAAATGTGAGCTCATAAAAAAGAGACATCGGCCGGCATTGAAGGCAAGTTACGGCGTCGACGTGAAGGGACCATCGGGCGGCAGCTTCAACTGGCCTGGCGGTGGGGGACGTCTTCGCTCGGAGAAGAAGGCGTCTGACGACTCCGTCGGAGTTCTTGAGACGACTGAGACAGTCGGACTGACGTGGGGCGATTTCGCACTAGTAACATATGTCACAGAATAATAAACCCTTGAGTAAAATTTGCAGCGTTTTTTTATTTATTTGTTAAAATATTTAGTTCAATTGGACAGTTTGTGAGTTCTTTCACAACTTTAATGCAACTATTTAAAAAAGAAGAAAAGATAATTTTACAGATCGGTAATATCAATCGGCAATTAAAAATTAAAAATAAAATAAAATAAATAAAATTGGGTTAATTTCATTGTTGATGATGATGACCGTTTCAATTAATGTCGGTGGAAAGTTATTGAGGTTCGGTCAATGATGATGAATAATACCTATCCATAATAAATATAAAATAATAATTCTCTAACATAAAATATTCTCATAATATGATATTATCATCAGGGCTTAATGAAATGAAAAAAAATGACAGTGGTCAGAAAAAGAGAATAATTTTGGGGACATTGTACCTACCAGAGAAAGAAAAAATAAATTAAAATGGATACTTGAACAATGTTTGAATAATATTATGTCATATTATTTAAAATTTAGGACAATTTTAACAGAAAGATGCTAAGTATATAATATATACTTATATTTAAGATGCTAACAATATAATATATTATATTATGTACCTTATAATGCATAATGTAGAATATATATATATACTATAATATATAATTCTCTCTATAAGACTCTGGAGACAATTTCTCTCCTCGTTAATTTCGTTTATTACAATTGTGAAAAAGGACGCCGGTTTTAAAAACCTGTCCTTCAGCTCTTCTTGAGCTGCGATCTATTATACACATCGATGCCTCCCCCCCCCCCCCCCCATGTTCTAGGTACATCCAACCCTGCATACACCGGGCTCCCGTTTTCCTCGAACGATTCAATTCACCAAGGGTTCCCCCCCCCCCCCCCCCCTGGAAGGATTTTGTCTGGGAGGAAAAGCCTTTCAACAAACTTGATATTACTACATCATTTTATAAACTCTTCATAATAAAGTTTAGAACGGTTACCATGTGAGATTGGAAATTAGAAAGGACTCAGTTTTCCCTTCTCCCGTAATAACTCTATCGCGGAGTTTCAGTTAACTTCGTATTGCGTGTTGGGGGTGAGGGGAGGGTGAAATCGTTTTAAAGTTAGCTTTAGAATATTCCACAGTGCCCAAAAAGTTTGTCTCGATAGGGAGTATGACATTCGAGGTAACAGAGCAGGCGGTAATAAGATTTCCGGGCTTCGTTGGTCAGTGTGGAAATTTCGCTAAATTTAGATGTTTGAGAAAATGATGACAGCTTTGTTACGAGCTTTTGCCGGGGGTTAACTGCCTCGAAGAGTAGGAAGCACTGTGTAATGTAACGATCCCACTCCATAGACATAGAAGAGTAGCTGCACCATCGCGGAAAAGCCCGCCATCAGCGGGTTGCTGATGACTTGTCATCCTGTCCAGACGACTTCATATATCAATAGATCGCAGGTGAGCCGACTCATGGTCCTTCAGGGCAGAGCCTCAAGGTCAGGAGTGTGAGATGATTTCTCCTCAAGGCGCGCACACCTCACCAAAGAAATTGTACATAAGGGGTTTTTAGTCGGATAGGCTATTTTGGGGGGGGGGGGGGGGGGGGGTTACTATGATAGGAAATTTTGGCCCTCATTCAAAAATGTGGTCCAAACTTTGGAAAAGCATGTACATACCCTGTTCTCTGCTTGGATCCTTAACTATTAACCTACGATATAGGCTAGCAATACCTTAGGTTAAGAGCAATAGTTAAGGATCCAAGCAGAGAAACTGTTTATAGTTTATATATGTATATATAATATATAACTAAATTTTATAGCGTTAAATACACACAGGGACTTACAAAAATTTACCGACGCGTTTCGCTTCCGCTTTAACGAGGTAACAAAAGTTGAAACCTCCAAGCTTCACCGGCAGGTTCATGCTGTTGTTGTTGCTGATGCTGATGGTCCCGGAGAAGTTACGTGGAGGTTTCAGGGAATTAGAGGAATGGGGGGAATTTGGAAGTTAGAAATTAAGTCAGTCCGTAAGTCACTAAGAGCTGTCTGTCAAGTCTGTTGAAAATGAGTTAAAAAATCATATCATACAATAATATAAAATTGTGTTGGCCGACGGTAGACGGCCGTGTGGTTTGTTGGTACGGGATAACGCGTTCCCGAATGAGTTTTTTCACTTTCCGCTCGCTGGCCGTTTAGGGGGTCGAAAAAATTACGAAAAAATACGAGCCGTATAGATCAGACCTGGAGGTAGACGTCGGTCAAATCGAAAATCCGAAATTCGCCCGGGAAATTCGTCGAAAATTCGTCGAAAAATCCTCTTTCTCCAGTTAGTCCTACGTTTTCCACTTTCAACTCGCGCCAAAGCCCGTTTAAGGGGTCGAAAAAATTACGAAAAAATACGAGCCGTATAGATCAGAACTGGAGGAAGACGTCGGTCAAATCGTAATTCGGAAATTCGCCCGGGAAATTCGCCGGAAATTCGTCGAAAAATCGTCTTTCTCGCGTTTGTCCCACGTTTTTTCGGGTTCAAAAATACCCAGTAAGGAGCCATTTTTTGGGTATGGTATCCGCGAGCCAAATGCGCGCCAAAATATGGCCAATCCGATTCCGAAGTCGGATTTCAAAAAAACCGAGGGGGAGGGGGCGATTTCACGGTGAGAAGACAATTGGATCGTTTTAATTCGCGCGGGGCCAGGGATCTTAGAAAACGGAGGGTCCAGGGAACTTTGATAGATGGAGAGGCCTATATTTAAAAAAAGTTGAATTGAATTAAAAATAATAATTTCCTAAACGGTAAGCCCTAAAAATACGCCGATTTTTTCTATCGTCTCTGCTACGAATAGGAGGGGCCGAGCGGAGCGAGGCCTTATGTCTGAGTAGGGGTTTGAACGTGTCCATCGATGCTACGCACCCCACAGGCGGCAATACACCCCACAGGCGGCAATACACCCCACTAGGGGAGCGAGCGAAGCGAGCCAGAGAGACTAGTAAAGAATAAAAATAAAAACAAATAAATAAATAAACAAATAAATAAAAATAAAAAATAAAAAATATAAATAGTTATATTGGGAGTAAATAAATAAATAAATTTAAAAAAATTAAAGCAATTTTTTAAAAAAAGGGGTTGTGCCTGGGGGGAGGAATTATGTCTTCTTGTTCAGACCTGGTGGCTGATTCGCCCCAAGAACCCAGATCCGAGCCTGTTCAGCGAAGTGCAGCTTCAAGTTGCTGTCCTCTGGCAGGCACTTCAGGACCCGAACCTTGTAGCAGTCGTCAAATGGCAAGTCATGGACAGCTGCATGACGGTTGACTGGCTGTTCCTCCCCCCTGTCAGTAGTTGAACGATGATTGTTCATGCGTAGGTTCAGCTGTGTTGCCTTCCCCACGTAGTACGAGGAACACTGGGTGCATAAGAGTTCGTACACGCACATCCTGCTCTGGCAGTTTGCCGATCCCTCCACCTTGTACGTGTGTGGCGTGTTCGGGGACGAGTACTCTCTGTCTGACTGCACAATCGCACACAGTCGGCAACGAGGGCGATTGCAGCGCTCCAAACCTCGCGACGGCTCACGGAGTACCCGCTCAGATTTGTGGGAAAGCATGTCCCCAAGATTGCGCGGTCTCCTGTAAGCCAAACTGGGCATCTCGGGGAAGGCGTCTCTGGTCAGAGGGTTATTCGAGAGGATAGGATACAGACTCCGTAAAATACCGTTTATCCTCTGAACCCCCGGGAAAAAGGTCGTAACCAGGAATGGGCCCTGTCTTTCCCGGATCTCATTCGGTGGCTCATAACGGACTCCCGCCGGAATGATTTTACGGCGCAGCAGGTTTGCTGGGTAGCCCCGCTCTGTGAGTCTCGACCGCAATCCCTCCAAGTATGCCGTCAGTTCACCCCTATCGTTGCAAATTCGATGGCCCCTTATTGATAGGGATCGAGGGATGGCGTCCTTTGTATGGGGAGGGTGGCAGCTGGAGTACTGAAGGTACATGAGGGCATTTGTGGGCTTTATATGCACCTTCGTTGAAAATCCTCTACCAATCAGACTCACGTCCACATCAAGGAACGTAATTGTGGACTCAGAAGCCTCATGGCTGAAGCTTAGTGGTGAGGCTGCATTCAGAGCCTCCAGGAATATGTCCAGCGCCTCCCATCCATGCTGCCACACAACAAATACGTCATCTAAGAACCGTTTCCACAACAATGGTTTCAATGAATGGCACTGTAGAAAGTCCTGCTCAACTTGGGCCATATAGAGGTTGGCGTAGGAGGGCGCGAACCGTGTGCCCATCGCTGTGCCCCTACTCTGCAGGAAGATGGCATCGTCATATTGGAAATAATTGTGGGTCAGCACAAACTCGGCACATGACAGCAGGAACTCCGTGGATGGCCCGTAGGGATCCCAATCTTGAATCCTGCAATTGCAGGATCCTGCAGGATCCTGCCGCTTTTTGGGAGGTGCGGATCCTGCAGGATTCGTGCGTGGATCCTGCAATCCTGCAAAAATGTGAATACCTGACAACGATACCGCCCACAAGTGTTGAATCCGAACGCGCCTTCTCCGCTGCTGGATATTAAATATCCACTGTACATAAATATTATGTACAACCATTCGTTCGCGACTAAACAGTGACACTCTGAACGCATTATGCATGCTTCGGTCGCACAGTGGGGCAAAACCGCGATTTTACGGCAAAAACTCTCAAACCCCGTATTCTTATTGGAAATTCAACGCTGATCACGAATAATTCTACATCTTGGAAGTTAAATGCTTTCCCTCATGTTTCCGGCCAAAAAGCTGCCACAAACGCATTTTTTGTCATTTTCGTAGATATAATAGATAAAAATTTCATCATTCACTAATGATGGAGAGGACATTTCGTCAAACTTTCCCACCAACACGACATGCTTTGACGTTGTTCTGCAAATCTGGATAAAAATCACAGGAGGCGCTTTGGAAGAAAAGGCCGGGTTTTTTGAAGTGGTGCTTTTAAAGGAAAACCTGGCCTTTCCTCCAAAGCGCCTCCTGTGTACGCATAGCCGGTTCCTCTACCCTACAATGGATAAAAATCGTTGTGTGGATACATCTATCATTAGTTAATGCTCTGACTGCAAGCTGTCACTGGCACCGAGTACGCAAACGAACGCAGCTGAAATTTTCACAGGAGTTTCACTTTTATGCATAAAGTCGGAAAATTGCTGAGCCGGACCGGAGGAAAGCGGAAGGATTTTTAAAAGCTTCAGAAACTATTGTATCGTTCAATTATAAAACTGGCATAATTTAAATGTCATTTCCCTAAGAAAAATATACATAAACAAAACGTTGTGGCGTTTAAATTGCACCCACATATATGGGAATCATGCCAAAAAGTTCAGGCTCACGTATAAAATTCAAGTCAGTACTTTCAATCGGTCATTTAACGACATTTCGAAAAGCCCATGATTCACGCCTCTAAACAAGGTTGCAAACCCCACGTCTACACAGGAAGCATATTATGCTAACGAGAGGACGTATGTATACGGTATACCTATACTCTTATTGACGACCTAAATCATTTAATTTACCCTACCTACCTTTTCGGGGTATTTTATCATGACTTAGCATTATAAATTACTAAAATTACTAATTAATTATTTAAATAAATAATTACTTTGCGGTGTTGGGCAGATGCAGGATCCTGCGCAGGATCCTGCAGGATTGGCAAGTTGGAGGTGCGGATCCTGCAGGACTGAAAATCCGTGCGGATTGGGACCCCTAATGGCCCGGTGGGGTCGTCTCGGCTGTCCAGGAACCGGCGGAGCGCCCGAAGGCCTTCAGCATGTTGGATGGATGTGTAGAGGCTGTTGACGTCGATTGTGATGAGGATTAAAGGGTGGGGGCCGTAGGTAAGAATGGGTGTGTCTCGAAGAATCTCCAAAAATGCATAGGTATCCTTCAAGAACGAGGGCTGGGATGAAGCAAGCGGCTGGAGATAGTGGTCCAGGTAGGCCGACAATCTCTCCGTGAGTGAGCCATAGCTCGATACAATAGGACGGCCCGGCGGAAGCCTATCGGGCAGCTGGTAGGGCTTGTGTATTTTAGGCAGCAGGTAAAACACAGAGGTACGTGGGGAGTCCGGGATTTATGGTCTCGTATGGTATTTATGGTCTCGTAATATAATATATATATATATTTGTAATACAAATTTTGTATATACCCTAATATAATTTTTATTTTAGTTTATACTAGCTGGGACACCCACCCGTGCTTCGCACGAAATATCACATTCCCGTCCATCCCCGATGCAAACACCCTTAGCAACCCGTCGACTTGTAATTTTCTTAGCCCGTTTCTCGTTGCGAAGTATCAAATTCTCGTCTATCACCCCAGCCCATAGCATAAGCAGCCCATAGCAACCCATCAACTCAACAATGAAATTACCTATCAAACTAATCGAAGGCTCGCAAAAAATGCTCGTACCCACCAACCGACGATCTCTGAATAACTTGCGAACGGGTTATCGCACAGAAATCGTTTTGCAGTCGTTGAAATCAGAGTGAAAAGCTCGTTTTAACCGACGTAGTTTCGTTCAAACCCGACGCCAAAAGTTGTACCGGGTTTCGGCGTTTCGAAAATTTTCCTAGCAATCCCTAGAAACGACGCTATTTGACGCGGCTTTTCGTCGCGAAGGAAAGTTCCGTTCGCGATGAAGGAATAGAGTTCACGAAATCTAACATAGCCTATTATCTAAGTCGGAACACGCGGGTCAATTTGCGCCCACCCACTGCGAAATTGGTTCAGCCGTTCGGCAGTTTACTGGGCACATACATACATACATACATACATACAGAAAGAGAATTTTATATATTAGTATAGATTATAAACTAAACTACCTAATCCAGGGGTCGGGGGGTTTTAAAGAAAGTATTCAATGATGACGAGCCAAGCGTCAAAATTAAAACTACATTGGATGTAGGTTTTGGTTTCTATGGAAACCAAAATGATGTATTTGAGTTTTGACGACAATTGCATCAAGTCGTGATTTTGAAATTTCAAAAAATTGATTTGAATGGATTCACAAAAATTTATACACGAACAACAGATGCTTGCTGAAGCGGCAGCAGTGGGATTTTGCCGGCCGCCGAGAGAAAAGCGAACAGAGTATTTCGGTGGATCATTGCAGCCCAGGAGAGATTCCTACAGAGGTTTGGCACGGAAACGATTGTGTTGGTTTTTCCGATTGGGTACTAACATAAATGTTTTTGCTGTGTCAGGGCACGACTACAAGAAGCTAGTAGACGAACGACAGGCGATTGAGCAGGCCGAAGCGGCCGGGTTTTGCATTCCGAGGAGCTTGCCCAAGTCTGAGGCGGAGCCTGAGTGGTGTATGGGGGCTCGAGCAGGGTCGAAAAGCGACAGGCGGGTTGGGAAAGACGTTTGGCAAAGTTCTGGAGATGGACCGACGACTGAGTACAACGTTGTGATGTCCAGGCTTTCGAAAAATTCCAGGTAGGGTTCCTGTACGTGGACCATTATGGGGGTGGAGTTGTGCATAGTCGGATTTCTAGGTCGAGAAGTAACGAAGACTACAACGATGAATCGTCAAGCGTCCAACCAGGTGACAGAACATCCACCGATAGTCTCCCGCAGCACCGTATTTACAAACCAAAATCGTACGCGTACAGCCACCCAACTTTACGAGGCGAAGAAGAAGTAGCAAATCCAAGCTGTTCGTCACATCCCGCTGACTCGATGCCAACACACAATACTAGCGTGATAGGGAAGCAACCAAGGTGAGCATCCAATTCTTGTGAAATAGTTCTTGTAAGATGAATTTCACTAGTAGCTAATCATTCCTTAATTCCAGCTTTCCAAAGCTTCCCGGTGAAAAAGTTCAAAGTGAAGGAATGTCAGCAACCAAGATAATGTTGTTAGCTTTGGTGTACGGTCTAATCCTGTTTGGTGTGGGTGAAATTATGTATCAAATGTTCGGCAGAAAATGTCCCTCGCCGAGAAGACCGAATCAAAAATTATCTCTGTTGCGTATGGTCATCGATGATGTCATTTATTTCGGAATGAGACATTTCGACGATGAAAACCTTGAAAATCAATAAAGTGCCATTGAAAAAAATCTGAACCTTGCCAGGTTATATTGGCCTATTCCGCAACCCGTCAGTCTCCCTGGAGGGAAAAAGTAATACGGGGGTGATGGGGATCTTGTTCGGGTTCGGTTAAATTACTGTAGGCGTGTTGGCCAGATGATGAAAGATAAGGCGTTAAGCGGAGAACCAGTAGCTGTCGGCTGAGGTGGCCTCGGGCGTCTTCCTCCCCCGTCATCGACTTCTTCGGGACGGACAGTCGGATTACGGTTCGATGGCCGGAATAACATGTTTTCGTTAACTAGACCGAGGGTTACTTGAGCTTAGGGATGTCCATCTCGCGAAAATATCTGTCCATCGGTATAGGTGTTCTAAATATAATAAATATATTATTAAATTTTAATGTTGCCTTTTCACCGTGCAAAAGGGGAGAACCAACAAAAATATCTTTGAGGTTACATAATCATTTTAAACTTTTTTTTATTCGTGAGTAGGTACAGTAACTGTATGCTACCTCCACACTACTACTAATGCAAAAGCTATTACACTCCGATGAAGCAATGCAGGTATCCTGAAGATTCTTCAGCTATATGTTTGCTGGACGACCTGAAGAATTGGATTGCATGACATGCAGAGAACATTGTTCTCTCAGGGATCAAATTAAGCGGATCCCCGGTACGAAACCTCTGTGTAGGGTGCTGCAATGCTCTGCCAATCCTTACGATGTCATCATCACGGAACGAACGAAGCACATGAAAACACCACGGTTATCATGCCTGATCAATAAATAATCATAATGACAATGATGGATATTATCCGTCAAGAAAATACAATTAAGAAGTCGACGTAGCATATGTGATATCTGATATTACCAGACGACAGTTTGGTACACCCGGCTCTTCCTGTGATAAAAAGACGATTTCAGACGAAGTAGTCTATTTCCACGATAAATAAAATAACAACTTGTAGACGCGTTTCGGTTTACTAAACCATCATCAGTACAATACAGAATGAGGAAGTTGTGAGAAGTTCCTTATATACAAAAGTGAATGTGCCTTCTTATGGGCGTGGCATTAGAAAGGTGGCAAGAAAAGAGAATGTGAAAGGCAAATAGCTCATGTTTGCCAAAAAGGTCCAAAACTAGATGCTTTAGAATCTTTGGAAATTCAGAAAGTTTACAATTTAGGAATATCAGTAAATGACCTGGATGTAATTAGGCGTTCCCCTCTAATCGATATTTTCCTGTGAGTTCTCCTTTCACCTATTTGCCTTTCACATTCTCTTTTCTTGCCACCTTTCTAATGCCACGCCCATAAGAAGGCACATTCACTTTTGTATATAAGGAACTTCTCACAACTTCCTCATTCTGTATTGTACTGATGATGGTTTAGTAAACCGAAACGCGTCTACAAGTTGTTATTTTATTTATCGTGGAAATAGACTACTTCGTCTGAAATCGTCTTTTTATAGGATGGATTCCCACTATTTCGCCGCATCTACCTTACGTTATCTTCCTGTGATGTTTGTGGATCGAAGAAGAGCAATAGGCTGAGCAGTCCGATGTGAAATCATCAGGTTGGCTGTCTCCACTTCCACTGAAAATCAAGTGTAATGATATTTTAAAACCGAAATAAGCGGACCCGGTAGATGTGTCCAAATGGTGACCTGGGTGTGGAGAGTCTCGGTCCACGAACCATTCGAAAATATAAAACGGTAGAGGACGTAGAGTGGGTAGGTACATTTTTATCACGTCCTTTGGCTTCTCGTGTTGGGGTTTTCCGTAACAGTAGAATTCACTTGGAGGTAGAACGCAACAATTGAAAACGGTTCTGTGAATAACGTGATGAGATGAATCTATCACGCCCTTTCCATCTTCTAGTCAGAGAAGTGTTTTGCACTGTTGAGCTGGGTACCTACGTGCGTTTGAGTTCCTAGGGGGTTTCACAAAATGTACATTTGTTTCGCGTGTTGGGCATCCCACGGACGGCATGTGGCACATGCCCCATGTTCTCGCCGCTGTTTGTGGAGGTCAAATGACTGGAAGTTGCTGAGCAGTTAGCAGGGAGGACACTCCCATACCGCCAACTCTGGAGAGCAGGGAAGCGGTGGCATCCCACTTTTCCCGCGCGCCGGATGCTGAGCGCGGCCAAGCGAATCGCTGTAAAAATAGCGATATAGGTAAGTGAGTTTGGCTTCTATGCACTCCAGCCAGATAGAGTAATAACATAATATAGGACAGTGGTTCTCAAACTGGGGGCGCGAGCACTTTCCCAAAAAATTGTTGGGTTTCAGGTGACAGGGCTTCTCATCAGTCACACGTAGGAAAGTCGCCAGAGGATTGAAAGGGGGTGGACTTATGCAAGAAATGGTATAGAAGCTTTTATTATTCTTTAAATGGTTGTGATGGGTCTGAACAACAAAATATCAAAAATGGTAGCAAAATATTTGCTGGGAGAACTTTTGGAAGCAAAAAACCTCGACTTTTTCTAGCACTTTCCAGTTTTTCACCTATAACTCGAAAACTAAGCATCGCAGAGAAAACATTCCAACATATGTATGTTATGCTCTTTAACTATGTAGTTAAAGAGCATAAATGTCTGCGTAATGACGTTCTTACACATTAGAATCGGTCTAGCCGTTTAGCCACAACCAAGCGTCAAAAATAAGACATTTTTCCCGATTTATAGGGGGGTGGGGGGGCTTGGTAGGGGGCGCGGAGTCCTCCGAATCTTGCTACGGGGGGCCTGGCGTATAAACGTTTGGGAAACACTGATATAGGATATAATAAATTTACATAATATTATGTGGGGGACTTTTCCCACAACTATGATTATAAACTATTTTGAAGAGTCAAATATTTTACATCCCCATGAATAGTTTAATGTTCACGTTCGTTGGTCCATTCATTTAGTACCTACGTAGTTTCAGTCATTTTTTGTGTGCACTGACTGGGCATGCATTTTCACCGATAATCGCATTAATACGTACACCTGTATGGTACCAAAAAAAATTTCAGTCACTAATTTCTATCTCCTCAACTACCATTAGTCACTAATTTCTATCATCAGTGTAATTACGATCACACATGTTATGGGTATATATATTTTTTTCTTGATATTACAATTAAGGTAATTTATGACAGGACCACTTACATGTAGGTTCATTCACAAAAAGAGCCCGTTTCTGAGTGGAAAAAAAACCGCCCCAACTCGCATCTGCCATTCTGGAGCCCTTTTGTCTTTACAACTGCCCTTTCGGCTCTCAAATGATTTCCGAGTTTTGAGTTATGTCATAACAGGAGTGATTAGATGTTCTGCCGAAGGGGTGGTGTTATTTTGAGGTTTAACAGTTGTGCCAAGCGATGGTTTTTTTTTTTTTTTCGACCGGGGCAGTTGTTGAAGGTGACCAGGTTCATCATTCATAATTCATCGGGGTTTCCAATCATCGACTGTATGTTTTGAATATCTTTCATTTGGTCATATGGCGACCACAAAGGTGCAACGACTGTATTTAATGCAAGTCCGGAAATGAACGGAAATGTTTGTCTGGACCGGAAACTTTTAGTTAAATGCTACAGTAAAGTGTTAACAGCTGGTAAGGTGCTTCAAATGAAATTCGGGTGTTACTGAAGGGATCGTGCTCTACCACGCCAATGGTGGAAAAAGTGCGCAACGTGGTCTGTGTCATTTTTGCAGAATCTCAATGGTAGCCAAGTCATTTTCGCGCAGTTAGACTTTGAATTCGATTTTTTTTTTTTTTTTCGTTGCATTATGGTTTAGTATTCTCTATTTTTTAAATTTTTAAAAAGGCGTCCTCAAATAGCCTCCACAGTAGGGTATTTTGATAACATGCACGCTCAAAACCGCATGACATTGTTTTAATATTACTAACCCAATACGGCTTTTCTAGACACTATTCCGAATTTTTAACCTAACAGTAATGAGCTTGAGCCACAAGCCTTGTGGGACGTAGAAAATACTTCTTTTTTTTAACAAAAAAATGAAAGTTTTATTACATGTAATAACATTTATGCATAAATAGCAATAAAATGCAAGGAACACCTTTTCATCACTCACATAATATATTATGTTAGTGATAAAAAGGTGTTCCTTGCATTTTATTATTATGGCCATGTTATTAAATTCAGTTAGTATAAAAATATCTTTTAGATTACTTACATCACAAAGCTATTCTGACTCAAGTTTAAGCGTCTGAACATTTAAAAGATTAAATTTAATGTAACCGGGTATTTTTCATGAAGAAAATGAGAGAGCAATAATTATTGCAATATGTTAACATATTGTGAACAAAACAAGCGAAAACACGACATGTTGAACAACATTTATAATTATTAGTATTTCATATTATGAAACCCTCCCCTTTCTTCATAGCTTTTTCGGTTTAGGAGCCGTATGAGAGGGATTCCTTGTTCTTGGTGGTTAGTAAACTTCCCTTACAACATTAAATGTTAAACAAATTTTGGTAAAATTTTGACCATTTTCCTGTATCATAAAGGCCAGAAAAGCGCTAAACAAAACAAAAACAAAAAAAATCATTCTCGACTGGCCCAGAGCGTTTTCTCACATTCCTCCTTTTGGTTTATTATTCTTGGAATAATTTTCGGAAGTCGTAAATTTTAATCGTCCTCAAAATTGGTCATTATACATTTTTAGATGCCTATATTCCAAAAACTAAATGTTCGTCCACCGTCTAGGCCGTTTTTGGCAGTACATAATATTATTATTTTTGGCAGTACATAATATTATTACTTTTATTCATTAATCTGAAATTTTGACAAAATACAAGGTCCACCATAGAGTTGTGCCCGCAAGGTTTTCAGCCAGATCGCCCAACCCCGTGGGGCTCTTTGAGGCTTAAAAGGAATTACGGGAGGGGTTTGAAGAGTTTTCCGCTTTGATATCGAGTGGAGTGTCGTTTGCGAAGTATTTTTGAACGAAGAATACATTTTTTGAGGTCCCAGAACTATCGGATTTCACCGTGAGGATCTATGGGGTTCATGGGGCTACGAAATGGGGTTCTGAAGGATGCAAGGGAGTCGAATCAGTAGTCGAGAAATTTTGGACGCACAATCCATTTTTCTGAGACCCACATCCCTTCCATAAAATTTACACGAAAAAACTAGTTTAAATAATTAAATTAAGTACAAATTTTGTTCATTGTGTTAGAATTAATTTGTGTACAGCTTATATCAAAGAATAATAAAACCTCGTGTTAAATTTGCAGCTTCTAATGATATTTTTCGAACAAAAAAGTTGCATTCTTAAGTAACCATACGTTCCTCAAATAACCTCACTTTACAGTAAGAAGATTGAGTTTCCACGGGAAAATGGATCGCACAAGTAAAAAATTTATTAAATTTTGTGAAATTGAATTAAATCCCCTCGTTCAGTCGCGATTCATTGTTCAGCTCATTTTTTTCCTTTTTTTTAATGTACGTTTTTACTACGCTTATTCTTGGGAATATATCGCAAAAATTATATACCGAGAATCGTGAACAGCCGCCATGAGATGAATATGCTCACCGCCATCAATATATTACTTCGGATCGAAATTATAACTTTCTTCAGAACCGGCCGGTCAAAGCTACGGGCGTCGGTTTGAAAAGTTCGGCCAAAACCTATAATCAGAACTCCCTCTTAGGAGTAGGGGAGTGAAGAATTATAAAATATTGAGTCTGCTACAAAAATATAAAGGAGAAAAAAAAGAGAGAGCATTTTTTTTTTGACCTCTTCAAAGCACATTCCCATTACTGATGATAATGAGGGAGTAGCGCAGTGTTCACACGGCGTCTAAAACTTGCTCACCTATGATTTGTAGGAATATTTTCTTTCTTTTCCGTTCGTCTTTTTTTGAAATACAATTATTAATTTATAACGTGGAAAACATGGGGGAGCTTTGAAGCTGTTGGGATCACGAACCGACGATTACATTTAAATTTTTACTGTAGGGGATAATCAGTAGTGCGAGGGCTGTGCAGTTATTTAACAGTAGTCGGCTCAGATAGGTACCTGGGGGAACCTCCGATGTAGAAATGGCGGACTGTTATTATGCTGGGCGAGCAACGAAGAGAGATTCCTGGTGATTATGTTTTTATTTGAACTCGATACTTTTGGGTGCTGCATTGAGGGAAGTCAGCAGTGGCGTAGTTATCTTTCTCAGGATGTTGATTGACGCTCTCGAAAACTCAGTTGGTGTAATAATCGCGCTGTGACTATTTATAGGCTGATGGAGAAGTGAAAAAGTTCACAGGTTTGTTTGCTCCTCTCGTTATTCCGGACTTGATCAGGTTTGAGCCGATCTTCATTGAGTTTCATCACAGACCCAAAAATCTTGCTCTGCATCCGGACACTTTCTCTATATCCTCGAATAACATACGCCTTTTGTCAGTTTGATCTCCTCTCTTTTCCATCTGGATGTGATATTATTGCTCGGTGAAAGTACTTCAATAAGGACTCGCACCCTTCACCCCCAACTCTCAAAAGTAATATACAACCCCACCTCCTCCTAAGATCCCCTCGTATATTTCTCACTTGAATGGATATTCAAGCTTGAAAATATTGCACTTCCTCTCATATTGTTTCATTCAAAAGCCTCCCATTTTTTAGTGTATGTAAGCAAAAATACTGCTGTCATAAGAACAACAATACTGCAAGTTAAACAAATCATAAAATTGCTAAAAAAATTGTAATGAGAACAACAACACTCCTCAACAAACAAAAAGTGCCATTTTCTGATGATTCTGAAATTGATTGACTCTGTTCATATTTTTCCACATTTTGCGTTGTTCCACTCCCGATTTCCTAACGACGGGGGTGTAAAGAAAGAGTTATTTCTCGAATTTACGTCTTTCCCATTGAAACTGCTAGTACAAATCCGAAAAAAAGAAGACATCCCTTTAAAAAACACAAAGAGCGCTCGTAATTTTTGATAAACCTTCGCCCGTTTTCTTATCCTCCGCGGACTCCATGAAAAATTTATTCCGCTTTCCCATAAAAATGTGTATAAATTTTATCCATGCATCCGTAAGAGTAATGGTCGCCTTGAGGGAAGAGGGATATGAATATTTGATTCACAATAGATTGAACGCGAGGCTTACTGGCACAAAATTGCTTCCCCGAGATGGAATACAGCTGTCGCTAGGAAACATCTCTTGCGTTTTCGCCAGTTCTTATAAAACAGGACATAACTGAGGAGATCTATTTTGAGGAATAATCGTGACGAATTATAAGCCTGGTTTTTTTTCTTTTAACTTAAAGCCCTTTAAGCCTGCCCAGTCTGATTAAACTTACTGCCAATTTGATCTGCTTTTTTTTACTGACCTGAGTGCTGCAAGTTGAACGTGGACCATATCGTGTTTTTAAATGAAAAAAAAAAAAAAAAAAAAAAAAAAAACTGAAAGCTCGTGCTTGTTTTCAAATCTGCTGATTCGGGGTTCCATGTCAGCGACAAACCCGTGTAGAGTGTATTGAGCTCGCCTCCGTTGCAAAATAAATACCCTACTACCGTGAAACACGTATTATTTACCCTCGTTGGAAGTTGACACCATCATTTTTGTTTTGGTTCAATTCCTACGCGAATTCCGCTGAAATCCCACCCTCCGACTTGTCGAGCTCGCTGTTTCGATAATGCCAAGTCAGTGTACCCCGGGAGCCCCCAAAGCTGATTTGTTATTGTCAGGGCAAATACAAAAAGAAAA
Organism: Pilophorus perplexus; assembly: GCA_955831195.1. Classification (NCBI taxonomy): domain Eukaryota; kingdom Metazoa; phylum Arthropoda; class Insecta; order Hemiptera; family Miridae; genus Pilophorus; species Pilophorus perplexus. Next base: position 11,319,246 of record OY037009.1, read on the forward strand.
AAAAAAAAATGGAGCGGACCTCAGCGGAACAAGTTTTTTCGGTTGCCAGATTTAAATCAACATTTTCAGAGTTAGTAGGCTACGGGATCCGTTGTTGACCCCCTTCGCCGTCACTGACGAGCGGGGCATGAACGCGTTGAAAATACTCGCGACAAATAAGTAAAGAGAGCAGAGAATGTGGATGGTTAGGGTGAGTACTGTAACAATGGAGCCAATTTTCGAACAGAGCAATCAGTTCGATATAAATATTTATAGAACAGCTACAGCTCAGTGCTGCAGAGAAGAATCGGAAATAACAAAAAGACAGTGAGTAAAGAGACAAAAGTGACAAGAACTTGATATACTGAAGAAGCAGAAGTCATAAGATATGATATGGAAGAAAGAGGTGACATGGGATGAATGAATAGACAGAATTCACATGAACTGTATAGGGAGTAGAAAGAGGTGGAGAGAATGCAGGAGATTTGCAGTTAGGCCAAGGCTAATAAAAGACAAGACTTCGGCTGCTCATTGAGGAGCGACAAAATGCTGGGATGAAAAGGAAGAGGGTGAAAGTAAAGAAAAAGTGGAACAAGTTTCAAAACTGTCAAGAAGTGGAGTTACAAACGGAGAAGATGATGGGACTGGAGAAACAATAACCAGAAAACTAGAGGTGACAATAGATGAAGAGACTAAAGAGATAAGAACAGGACAGACTGGAAAAACAGATAAGACCAGAAAAGACGATCTGAAGAGACTGGTCAGACAAAAACTAGAAAAGTCTGAAACAGCCAGCCAGCTCAGTCTTAACAGTTAAGATAGTTACTATCAAGAACTGGAGATACAGAAGGGTCAATAACTGAAGCGACTGGGGAGACAAAGACTATAAAGACAGGTGGAAGGGATGAAGAGACTGAAGTGGCAGAATTGGTAAGAACTGGAAAAAAAATTTAATACCTAAGTGATCGAAACTGGAAAGGCAGGAGAAACAGATGAGACCAGAAAATAATACTCTGGATGGACAAAACTGAAGAGACTGGAAAGACAAGAAATAGGAATACTGGATTGTCTGAACTGTCAAGAACTGGAAGATAACGGAAGGGTTAATCAACTTAGGAGACTGGGGAGACAAGGGATGAATGTACTGAAGAGGCAGAAGTTAAGAAAATACTATGGTCAAGAAAATTTCTCAACCTTTCATTTAATGAAATTTCTTAACCTTTCATTTAATGAATGCAAGACTAGAGAGAGGAACTAGAAATTTTGAATCCAAATATCAACTCTAACATAAAAAATGCCCATTTGCCAATTACCAACAAGTCGTCCTCTACCTACAAGAAATTTGACAAAACCAAACTGCAAGAACATAACTCATATTAATTGTCCCGGGTAAGAGCCACTTTAATGAAAAAGCCGTTGTCGTAAGGTTTGCTAGTTTTATCACTGCCGGCACAACTCCAACCTCTATGACTGCACCAAAGATCCTATCGGCCCCGAGGAGTTAATTAAAATTTCACTTTGTCCCCCTACCGTACTATAATGACCCGGTAAAAGCTATATTATAATGAAGATACGGGGGGAGCAACCAGGCAGGCAAACACTGTTGTAAATTAAGGCGACTTTGTTGTAAAGCGCTTAACATGCTAAGTTGGAACGGATTTATTCTCTACGCGATACATCGTCTCATGTTTCACGCCATCTAAATATCGTGCTAGAGAGCAAGATTGGTGTCTCGAATGAACAAATAGTTGAATAAAATTGAAAAAAATTTTTAAAAAAATCGAAAAATTATTAAGGCCATGAGTTAATATTTTCATGGACCCGTCAAAGGGATAAGCTCAAGCGATAAGCTCATTACTCAGTTTTTCACGTTCCTCGTCACATTTTTTTCACCCCATTTTCATCACCAGATTAATGGCTTTTGTCGCCCTAAAAACTCCTGGCTCTCTAATCTGATTCCGGATACAATTGTTTTCATTCGTCCAATTTATATTTCTACATGATCCATTTCGGTGGCTATTGAAATCCTAAAGGAAGGAACCCCGACGCGGATGGGAAAAAATAACCTTTGGTATTGGCAGGGGGAGGAGAGGAAGTATAATGAAGGGCCCGCTTTTTCCCCAAACAATGATAAGTCTGATTTGTTTAAGTTTTTTTCCGTTCGTCCCGGAGAGAATTCCATTTTTAGGGGTATCGAAAAGCCTCCCCGCGAGGGGATGAAAAAAATCCTCCGAAGCCTCGCGCAGATTAATTCAAAAGCTCCCCTTCCGCATCGGCGGAGCGCCCAAAAAATAATCCTAGTAATTGGAAGTTTGATCAGGTGGGAATTGGAAACGTTTGCAAATCAAATGAAATCAGTCAGCGTAGAAAACTAAATGCATAGGAGTGGATGTAGTCTGACAAATCTCTACCGGCATATCCGGTATACTGTTTCAATGTAACATACACACAGAGGTCGATACCGAGTATGATTGAATCTATATTAAAATTTAATATCTATTATAAATTGTATAAAATCCAATGTTTGTGGCGGCGGGCGGGCGGACTGGGTATACCGGGTTTCCATATATGTAGGTAAAACACTTGGGTAAAACTTTTTCCGGTATATACCTGTTACAGGTGTATGTATCTATGTATGTTCCCACATCACGCCGCGAATATTGACGAGCGAGTTCCAGCGAAGAACATAGGCTATAGTTGATTTCGTGAACTCTCTTTCTTCGTACCGAACGGAGCTTTCCTTCGCAACGAGAGCCGGGTCAAAAAGCGTCGTTACTAGGGATTGTGTGCTAGGTAAATTTTCGTAACGCCGAAACCCGGTACAACTTTTGGCGTCTGTTTTGAACGAAACTACGTCGGTTTTTCACGCTGATTTCAACGAGTACAAAACGATTTCTTTGCGATAACCCGTTCGGAAGTTATTGGATGATTGTCGGTAGGTGGGTACCTGCGAGTTTCTGTTGCGAGCCTTCGATTAGTTTGATAGGTAGGTACGAGAGAGGTATAATTACGAGAATTCTCCTGATCAGCTGAGTGAGCAAAATCTCTTCCGTTCACCCTTGGACGTTGAAATTTGAGAAGGGGCCTTTCTAGGGCAACCAGAGAAGATTCAAATGACGGGAATTCTACTGATCAGTAGAGTGAGCTAAACTCTCTACCGTTACCCTTGGTCGTAAAATTTTACTGGGAGCCCTTCTGAGAGCACAAGAGACGATTCTGAGCACAAGAGACGATTCTTACGACGGGAATTCTCCTGATCAGCTGAGTGAGCTAAAATCTCTCCCGTTCAACCTTTGTTCGTTGAAATTTGACAGGCAGCCCTTCTGGGAGTACAAGCTACGATTTGGCGTCTGTTTTGATGTACTGATGATGGTTTAGTAAACCGAAACGCGTCTACAAGTTATTATTTAATTTATCGTGGAAAAAGACTACTTCGTCTGAAATCGTCTTTTTACCGTACACTGCTAATATCTCTCCTGTTGAAATATTGAGTTTTGTTTCGTGTTCACAATAGACCGGGTTGTCCCCGCTAGTTTACAATAAACTTCAATAAACGCCCCGTAAAGCGTTTGGGTCTTAAAACGTACACCGTCGAAAACAACTCCTCACATCCCTTTTGGTGATTCCGCGGCAAGGATTTTCTATTCTGCAGATCATGATCAAGCGAATCAAAAACTCTTAACGGATACTGATTCGGAAGGGGCTGAAAAATACCGTTGATGACCGATGGGCGAGTTACAGCAGCTGCTCTCAAAGAGCCCGGAGATGAAAGTAAGTGCTAATATGTGAAATGAGTTTGAGCTATTGATGCCTGGCTTTAGGTGGAAAGCCAATCCCGACAGCCCGGAAAAACTACACCAACCCATCTTTTCAGTGATTTTTTTTTTTTTTTTTTCGTCCCTTTTCTTTTTACCTATTTTTTCCCCCTTCCTCTTGTATTCGTTCACACTCATTTAAGGGAAAATAGAGCGTATTCGGAGCGATTGAAAAAAAAAGTCGATTCCGATCCATTAAGTCACTTTGGATCGGCTATACAAACACTTTTCAGGCCCTCGCTCCTTTCAGTGTCGAAGAAAATAGAAGCTAAAACCGTGATTTCACTCTTGCCAGAACTGAGTAGGTGCAAACCGAATTGAATGATTAATACCGTAATAATTATTGGTATGGCAATTTTGTGGAGGTATTTTGATTTTTCAACGAGAGCAGCAAATTATACAAGAATTAGAATTATTCCATAAAATCTTTACAAACATGGTTGGTTTTTATTTTTTTATTTTCGACTTTTTAATTTTGTAATAATAATTATTAGGAAGGGTGCCACTGGCAAAACGGCGTAAGTGCCTGTTTTACCGAAAAACGTTTTTTGTGGGTTTTGTGTCGTAAGTGCCCCGACGGAGCTGCACAAACAGTTTTACATCGAAAGTGCTTCTCCAAGCGGTCCATATTCGAGGCTATTGATCAAAACGGCGTAAGTGCCACATGACTTGCACAGCTAACCTAATGCAACACTGCTTCAGAAAATTATGGGGTAACATTGATTCACTGTTTTGTGTGAACACTTTACGTGTTGAACTTTACTTTCGTGTTGAAATCGAGATTGTTGAAAAATTGAAATGTGCAAGTACATTGGCACTTACGCTGTTTTGAAGTTTGAGAGGTTATTTCCAAGCCTCATTGTTTTTTATTGAGAAAAACACATGTGGCATCACGTGGGAGACGAGTCACTTATAATTCAAGGCGAGTTTAATAATTTTGATACGCTTCATTCAAAAATTGTCAACATTTTTTTGATTCCTGAAAAACTTTTACTCAGGCACTTAAGACGTTTTGCCAGTGGCACCCTTTGCAATAATTGCAATAAATAATTATTATTTTCAGTAGGTAGTTACCTATTTTTAAATATTTATTTTCTTTTTCTTTTTTTTTCTTTTTTAAATAATTAATTACTTTTCTTAGTTTTAGTTTTTTGTTCTTTTTAAGTTTTTAAATTTTAAGGCTTGGAGATTTATAACCTTTTTTGTTTAAATTTTGTAATTTTATAATTTTTATTCATTTTTCATATTTTTATGATTTAAATAATGATTTAAGTACATACTGTTCGCCTGAAGCTAAAATAAATTTGAGTAGTTTCCTATATCTGAGGAATTTAACTTCGAAGTTTCGGGCCAAACACCAAAAACAAAGCCCAAACTTTTTCTTTGAATTTGTGCTTCATTTCGTTCTGCAAAAAGCGAAAAGAAAATGGAAAAAAAGATTTGAAAATTGTGTCGTGCACATAGATGAAATAATTTCACCTATGTTGTAGTTTCACCTATAATTTCACCTTATTGTTGTTTTCTCAGTAGAGTCGCCGCTGAAAAAAGTCAATTATTGACTTTTTTCAGCGGCGACTCCACTGAGAAAACAACAATGGGGGATCAACTGGCATATAGAGAACGGTTCGATAAGAAGAGCAAGTTCCTAGAAAAGAGTGCGAGTGAAAAGAAAAAAAAAATTTTCCCGCAAAAGTGGTAGCAGAGGGGAAACGGCTCTGTAAACTAATTAAAGGAACACGCATATACGTCGTCCGTACGATCCATATTCAGCAGGAAAGATACAGAGAGCTATGGCGCGAGTGAAAAAAAAAAAAAAAAAAAAAAAAAAAAATGAAAAAAGAAACAAAAAAAGTGGAGGTTAAAAAAGAAGAAACGTCCACTGGCTTGGGTGTCGCTCAGTTCATTAAGGGGCGATATTCCTATCTAGGGAGACATACAGCCTGCGGGACAAGGGGAGGACTATGGCGTAATTAAAATACATCCTGCCATGGCAATCGATGCGAATCCTGATGGCAGCTGAGATTTTTTTTGCTCACCGGTGGAATTCATATAAGAATCAAGAAGCGGGACATCAAGATTATTGTATCGGCCCGTTAGTTGAACCGTGTAGGAATTCTCCAATAAATATGAGGACGTGAGATTGTATGTCCCATCGGGCTGTCATGGCCAGTTAATTGTCTCAGGGATCGATGGGCGTGGGTAGAAAGCTAAGCGGAAGTTTTCTACGTACGCCCATCGATCCCTTAGACAATTAACTGGCCATAAATATGACGGAGAAGGAGGAATTTTGTTCCAATTCGTTGCTCATTTGCAAGCAACTCTGCTTGACATCGAGTCCCGGCAGAAAGGAAAAAATTTGATAAAAAGTTACGTTATCCAGCTGTAGAATTAAATCGCCGCCGATTACTGATTTCTCAAGAAACGCATACCTAGGAATTTACCTCAAGCACCTCCCCTCCTTCATCAAGTTACCAACCATGACGTGCCCTAGTGCTTGGCCAGTTGACCACTCCCGGCAGAGTGGATTGCGGGTTTTGGGTTCTTCCTTCAGTTTCAGGATCAATTAAAACGTTGTGGAACTAAAGGATGGCAGGAACTGGCCCCTCTCCTGGTTGCACTGGTTCTTCTTCACCAAGGCTTTCCCCAATGGGCTCGAGATGTCTTGAGGAGACTGCTAGCTGATGTTGCTACCTCTCCTGAGAGCTCGGATTCTTGATTCACTTCTTCTCCATCAGCAAAGCATTTCCCGATGAGTGCGAGATATTTTAAGGAGACTGCTGGCCCCCCTGGGAGCTCATGTTCTAGTTCTTCTTCTTCAACAAGCTTTCTCCAATGGGTGCGATATTTCTTGAGAAGGCTGTTGACTCTCGATCATTCGAATTTCGTATGTGGGCGTAAACGTGATTTATGTTCTGTAAGGACGATTCTTCCACAATTGACCTCTTAAGAGGGTCAAACTTGGAAAGTAGATTCTTCAGGTCTTCAGATTATTTAGTCCTGTCTTATGGTCAGCTCATAGTCTTCCACGTTTAGTCGATCTGTATATTTCCCAGAGTATTGTTCGAAGTTGTACAGCGACTATGCTGAATGCTATTCATCGTGTAGCACCGCCTCCCATTGTCTTGAGATGTTGTCTTGTAGCCATCTCGTAGTGTGAAGGGCCCAATGGTTGCCCACCTCTAAGAGCTTGGCTTATAAATGAGGATATGATCCTGTTTTCTGATCCTTTTATCCTTGCAATCAAACTGCAAACCACCCTGCACACAACCGTTCCAGTTTTGTAACCTCAGAGTTCTTAGTTTTTCTCCAGTGTTCATTGAAAGTGGAAGGTGTCCGGCTGCCCTCCGATTCTTCTGTTTTGGTAAGCAAAGTTAGTCTCATTCTTAAGGTTTTCCTAGCTTCCTGGTGATTATAATCATAAATTTCAGTATTGTTCTCGATAGGCCGATAGTTTTCTGAGACATTGGTACCAAATCCCTCAAAAAAGAACGATGAATGAGCTCACAATATCGCTGAGCACGCTTATTCACACCTGTGCCCAATCGTTGCTCACTTGATACACACTCACCGTCCTCCGTCAGTACTCTACTGGTTTGGCCCCACCTTTACCACTCAACTGGTTTGACTCCTCCCTCACTACTCTGCAGGTTTGGCTCCTTCCTCACTAATCTACATGTTTGGCTCCTCAATAGTACATTGCTGCTCCTGCTTCTACCTCACTATTCTACTGGGTTGACTCCTCCCTCACTACTCTGTTGGTTTGGACCCTCCTTCAATTAAAAAAAAATCCTGTTTCTATTTAAAAATAAAAATAAATTTTTCAGAGGCATAGAACAGTACTGAGACCAAGTCATAGGTGGAAAAACTGCTTAAGTGGGCAACGATTGGGCCGCTCACCCTAGTCGATAAGTCCATTTCCTTAGAGGTTGTAGGTACAGAGTTGTACTACTGCTTGAAGTTCCATGACTTACCAAGGTCCTGCCTCTTGCCGCGGTCGAAAAGTATTGCATAGACCCCAAATTCAATGGGAATGGGCGACGTTTAAGAAATTGGTGGCTTGGAGCGTAGCATAAGCGTTGGAGGGTGGCAATGGTGGATAAGGGCTAAAAACCATAACACAGTTACCAACAAAAAATTGATGACAGTTGAGAAGACCTGAAACCAGGATTTTTACCCCACCAGAAAAAAAAACGCGAAAGAAACAGCCCAGAAGCGATCAGCTACCCAATTTTCCCGTCCTTCGCATTTCACCCGCTTTTTCTTAATTGGAAATTTCGAAGAGACGCCCCCAATGACAAACGGGATTAGAGATTTTTTAATTTCCCCTCTTGACAACTAACAGGGAAGAGAATAACTTTAACAGGTACGAGCCCGGGATCCAGGGAATCGATTATGAATAATGTATTCCTTCCCTCGATTTCAATAATTCGAATCGATTTCAGTTGCGTTCCCTGCAGTAATTCAATAATGGCGGTCGGGAAGCGATTTCCGAATGTAAAAGATGAGTAATTGGGGAGGGCCCTAGAATACATTTTCATTCGGCATTGACGGTGTGAACGCGGGTTTTACAAAACGGTTTTACAACACGGCTTTGGGTGATAGTGCACTTCCCGCAATTAGGGGAACGTTTTTGGGAGAGATCCTATTTTCTATTTCGGTTCGCCGGGAAAAGGACAATTTGAATAAAGTTTGAAGAACTTCTCGCGCTATAGTTAAGTGGTTCATTTCATTTTCAACCATGACTGGGTGAATTTCCGTGGTCCGTTTATTGGGTTACAGTATCATTGGTCGATGGGTTGAACAAAAATTTGTATCTACCGGGGTTTTTTCAAGGTCAGTGAATTATTCTTCCGAATATTTCAAAACAATAGAGAATCAAGTTCTCCAATCATAAAATTTTGAGATTCAATTTTCATTAGAAATATCGGAAGAAGGACCTCGATGTCAATATTTCTAACTGCAGTTACTGTCGAGGTCTTTCATGAAATGATATCGGACCAAACCATCAATATTCGATATAGATATTACTATTACCTACCCATCTCATTATTGCCGCTGCGGCATTACTCCAAGACAGTCGTTGCAGATTTTGACGTGAAGAAATCCACACAGTTTGAGTTTTCGAAAAATCTTCCCTATGTGCACAGATGTTAAATAGCAAAGTGTTTATTTTAAGGGGAATGATCACTATTATTTCAGGGTAGCGATTTCGGTATTTTATCAGGTATTCTAACTTTCAACAATGAAATAGAATAGTAAACAAATTTGAATGAAACGTTCTTATGGCTGCCTGTTTCAAGCAATTGAGTTCATGTTTGTTTATAATAATTATAAACATTCAAGAATTATTCTCAAAATAATCAACCTATGTTTTCGCTTTGGGGGTCAAACATTTAGATTGGCCTCTGACTTGATGAAGCGCATACCTATTTAAAATGTCCGCCGTTCAGTCCGTTATGGACAGGGCCTTTTTTCTTTTTTTAAAAATCTGAAACGTTGACAAATTACTCGGTTCTCGATTTAGGTATGCCCGCTAGGTTATCAGCCCGAAAACTCAAAAACGGTGTTAGGTTTAAGGTTTTCGGCTAAAGGGTCGAGTTGGGTGTCGTTTTCCAAGAATTTTAGGACGTAGAATCCATTATTGTGGGTCCCAGAACCATCCGATTCCACCGTGGGGATCTACGTGTATTTCATGGGGCTACTGTAGCTACTGTAACAGATGGGGGCTTTTGAAGGATGCCAGGAGGTCGAATTGGGAGTCTTTGTCGAGTAATTTTGAACAGAGAATCCATTTTATTTTATCCATTTCATCCTAAATCAGTTCAAATATAATAAAGTATACTTAATAGGAATTCCGATATTTTTAAATAATTTTTATTGATGTAATTAATTTTTTGGATAACACAGGTTTACAAAAAAGAGGTCCTGATGAATAAAACCATCTTTGAATCGGTCTGGATTGATGCCTCCAAGTCCAATATATTTCTCGGAACTAAGTTTGGTTGTGATCAAGTTGCATTGCCGACTTCAAGAGTTCATGTTCTACCGTAGAACATTTTTCAAAGTTTTCACCCATTTTGGCCATGTCGTAGAACTTCTACGACATGGCCAAAATGGGTGAAAACTTTGAAAAATCATAGCTCCCTTATTATGGAAGGAACAGAATCTCGGTTGGTCCCATTCGACGCAGAAACAATCTACCTGCAACTCCTCTTTGGAAAAAAAAGAAAAAAAAAAGTTTAACGGCCTTAGTTTTTACGCTGGAAGGTAAAAAGTACCAAAAACCGTGACTTTGGTTTTGAAAAAAAAAAAAAACATTTCCAGTACCTACCTAAGAAGAGTTTTTGTGGAATTTTTTGGCATCTGAACGTTTAGCTGTGATTTTCTAAACTGAAAAAGGCCGAAAAAAACGAAAAATCGCCAATATCTCGAAAATTTTGACGTGACCGAAAAAAAAACGGGGGTCAGATTCGGGTTCAGCACCCCAAAAAACATGGAGTTTGGTTTTTTCCGCGGCGCCTGATGGTGACTTTTTTTTGTAAATCTGTGTAATTTATACCAAAGAATAGTAAACCTTAGTGTACAATTTTTTTCTAGTTCTCGTAGGTATCTAAGGAAAATCTCATTAAGGCCAATGTAGGCCACATCCGAGTAAAATTACCGAATCACTCCACCGAGGCAAGAAGAAAATGTACTAAATATGCATTTCTTCTGCAAATAAACCATTCCATTTCATAGTTAATAAGGATATTTTTGGAAAAAATTGGAGGGTTTTGGTATTAGTGGGAAGTTATTTATTCGAGACCCTACCCATTAGCTAATTTTCCTTTTTACATCCCTGGGTGCGTAACCTTTCTACATTCAATACCTAAGTATTAAAATTTAATGATTATTTAATCATCATATCAAATCATTAAATTTGAATGAAACTTTTGGGGGGGGGGGGGGGGGGGGTCTGGTTGGTTTTTTCTATCTCATAATCCCGCATGCCAAATATCAATATTCCGATAACATTGATGACATCAATTTTCAATTTGTGAATCCCATCCGTTGTGGTTTTCATGACATGGCATGTTTTTCCTGTTTTCGAAATTCAATGTTTATTATTAAATAGTAAAATTTTGTTTACTTCTTTTTAAGTACCTACGCTGTCATATATTGAAGCCGCAAGTCGTGAATTAACGTTAAATTTCGTACTTGAGTGCTCATCTATTCAAGTCAACAAAGAAGTTCTGGGCTGTGGTCACAACTATGCAAACCTTGTACGTTCACCCCCCGGTGGGCTTCGTGCTAGCGGAAAATCAATAAAACCGAGGATTTTAGTCAAGTTTTAAAACCAAAGCCAAATTTACGAGCCTTAATCACCGCTAGAGCGCGTTTCAAAACTACGTATAATTTACAGCTCGCGGGTCACCTCTGTGCATACGAGCGCCACTTTACGACCCGCCTTTTCCTCACTTGGCGTCATTAACGCCTCAGCAATGTTTATATAAAGTGTCTCGATGTATGGGGTGCTCAAGGATCATTACTCTCGGACAATAACGTCAATTGCGGTATTATGGTGGGAAAAGAAAGAAGAAATGGGTAGGATGAAAGGGGGACAATGTCCTCTTCAAGGGGGGAAATGAGGAATTTTTGTTTGGTCACTTTGAACCGAATGGATTATCACTTTGTATCGCAGACAGTGACTGCTCGAAGAGACTCAAAAGGCACTATTTATTCTGCCTGGTGTTTCACGAACTTCGTCGTCCCCACGAAGGTTTTTCTCATCCACGAAGAACCCAAAATGGCGTCTCCGTCTTGACAAAAAGCCACGAAATCGCCCAAATACTAGAAATACCCCAATTGCCGTTCAAACTGGGCCATTCCATCCGACCAACTTCTGTGAGACCGTTCTTCAGTCTACCGTAACCGAAAACCCCGTAAAGTCGAAATGTATACGGTTCCCGGACCCATAAACATGGAAGTAGACCCGCGTTCCTGAATACAAAAGCTACCGTTTCCTTGTCATCTCACCTTTCCACTTTATAGCGTCAATTTATTATTATAATGATCTCGTCTCGCACAAGGAACACTCCTACGGTGGAGGGTGGGGGGGGGGGATCGCTAATTGGCCTAACGCCACATTTTGACAATACTTTACACTTGTGAAACTCGCCGTCTCAGTACCTTTCACGGAATGAGTATAATTACTAAACCTCGTTTGTTTGGCGCTACAAAAGGGACTCGTTAAGTTGCAGTTAGCATTTTCATTTTAGCCCCCGAACGGTGCTCAGGAAACAGGCACAATAAATCCGTTTTTTTCCGCCATAACTAATAGGGGTAGTCGGAAACAAGCTGTTGCCAAATTATTCCTTGGGGGGGGGGGGGGGGGGGATTAAACATACCAAATTTGTGTCTGGCATATTAAACAGACCAAACTTCGCGAATAGGGAAGCCTTGCCGGGATGTGAGTACTCCCCGAGGAATGTCACTAAGACACAAGTCTTGTGTTCCTGGAGTGTTTCAGCACTTCCAAATAGGAAAGGCTCGTAGTTGTGTAGTTCTATTGACTCAACTGAACTCGTCTAAGCTAAGCTGCAAGTCAAGTCCAGTGTTAAATCAAGTGCCCACGGACAGATCCAAAACAACCAACAGATCGAGCCAAAGCAATAGAAAAACAGATTGAGCCGTTGAGAAATGAGCCCAACAGAGCGCAATCCATAGAATTGGGCTAACCGAAATGTTGAGACCAGGTTCAAACCATAAGACACGAGCCAAACCGCAAGGCTGAGACATGAGTCCAACAGAAGGACATGAGCCAAACAAAGCCAAAACAACCAACACAGAGGAGAGAAAAATTTTATTTACCAATTATCATATTTAATACCAGTTTGAAAAAGAGCAATAATAGCTCCCCATTGTGCCACTGTTGGCGCAAGTTGGTAACTAGTTCTTACTATTTTTGATAACAGTTTCATTCGGATTTCATTCGGATGGGGAGTGACGTCAGAACTTGGGTTCAATCCCGGTTTTGAACCTCAGCAGGGAAAAGAATTATGACGGGGGGGGGGGGGAGGACGTCTGGGAAAGGTCACGTGACTGGGTGAAATTATGGATTCATGGAAATTAATGGATGCATGGGCTGCAGCCATGGCTACGTCGCAGAACCAGCTGTTTTTTCCACAGGTACGAAGAGCAGTTTCTCTGTTTTTCAGTTTCGCAAAAGTGTCGCTAAAACACATTTTTATGGGAAGGGGACTTTTTGTAGGGGAAAACGAATATTATTCCCAGTGAATTCGGAGTGTAATCGTCAAAGCCTCCTGAAATAAATCAGCAACCATCACCGCTTTTCCTCTCCCGGCCATTTTTGAGATCATCACACCTGTTGATGGTTTCGGAACTTGGGGTGCCAGGTATAAGTTCTGAATTTGGTATATTTATTTCAACTTTTTTTTTCTTTTTGCAAGTTTACATCCACTAGCTACTTGGTTCCTTTGCGTTTCAAGGGATTTGTTGCACACAAATTTCATCACGATTCTGGACTCAGGGGCCTTTCCATTTAAGTTCTAGGTTCTAGCTTTACTATTTTCCGGTAAATCTCGAGGCTACTGGCTCGGAGTCAGTGCTCCTTATCTACGTCGGGCAAACCTTTGGTGCACCATGGGCATCAGACCTGAGAGTGAAAATGCGTGAATTTAGAGAGTAGAAAGACGATAGATCTAATATGATTTGCGCTGGCAAGGGTGAATCTGTTGTTTGCTCAGAATGAACAGCCAAAAAGGATCTAACAGGAGAAGTTTGAAGAGTTTCTTTGAGAGTGGAACTCGATTAAGTCAACAACAACTGACTGTACTCCTGTGAAAACAGACACGGACGAGTCACTAGATTAAATCTTTCAGCCGAGGTGGAAATCAATCTCAAGAAGTCAGGCGTAGGAACTATTTTTAGATTATTTTTAGACGTGTGAAGATTTGCTTGAAAACCAAATTTGAGCGCGTCAGTTCTGAAATCCCGATAGCGCGATTTTCCTCGTTTTTGATGCTCGAGTTTTAAAACCTACCAAAAATATACCTACCTTCGACACACGGCAGAAAAATTGAAAGAATCCGAAATTCAAAGAAGTGGAGTGTTTTCAGTTGAAACATCGTTGGCGCTCGAAAAAAAGGAGATAATATCTATGTAATATATTATGTTCACATGAAGTTTTGAAAATTTGAACAAAGACGGACACTTTGTGTTTAGTCTAGAAAGGTTGTCCTGAGCCAGGAGAAGCGTGATCTGCCCAAATCTTTCTACACCAAGTTGCACTTTTCTGTATGCACTTCGAGCTCGATGCTTAAAGCTAGTCGGCTGTTCTTCGTCACAAATTTATTTGTGTCTCACGTAGTCGATCGTGTCCAATGTCAGTGAAAGTTACGAGGAAGAAACTTACACAACTTTTTCGTGTTTCAGAACTATTTTTTCCAATCATTAATTTTTTCAGATACCTAATAAATTTTTGAGGAAATGAATTGTTTTACGTCTGCGTCATTTTCTAATTCCTTGGATTCTAAGGCTTTAGAACACTCTTTTCAATATTGAGGGGCAAAAGAACTTCTTAAATCTTTCATTTACCAAGGTGAAAAGTAGGTGTGACGGGGAACCGTCATGAACATCCAGCTAGGAGGAGGGGGGGCCAGGGTGGAAAAAGAAATCCGAGGCCGGAATGTTTGGACGGAACTCTTGCCGAGTGTTGGGTAAAAACGCAGACGGTCACCGAGCCGAGGCTCGGAAATTGCTGACGTTGTCACCCACAAAACGGGGACAGCGAAGCCGAGCCCGCTCGCCTGACGGAGGAAAAACAAAAAAAGAGTTTTCAGTCGTCGGTGGCGCGTGTTCGGTGAGGTGGCCGGGTGCGTCCAGCGCCGTTTTCGGTGCCCTGGCGAGTTCGGTGAGTTCTGGTTCAGATATCCCGGTCTGGGTTGCTGACGGGCTGCAGTGGGATTTTGTAGTGGAAGCTGTAGGCCTGTTGTAGTGGGATTTTGTAGTGGAAGCTGCAGTGGGATGTTGTAGTGGAAGCTGTAGTGGAAGCCTAGTAGAATCGAATAAGTTCTGGGGACATTGTAAGTAGTTGAAGTCGGAAGTCTAAGTAGGTAAGTCCGAAGTTGTTGTGGAATAAATTAGTTCTTTGGAAATTAGAGTTGGGGAGGCCCCGCCTGCTTTTCTCTTCCCCCCTTCTCCCATTTCAGGAGGGATCTCTGGACAGGTGAGGGTTCCTACTGTCTGGAACAGTTATCCCACCACATTTATGGTGTCAGGTGTGGGGTGCAGGGTGTCGCAGCTGAGATCTCCGAAGACTCAGAGGTAGAAGAACTGAGGAATAAGCTGGTCCAGGCAAGGACCACTGCTGAACAAGTGACCAGAGCCCAGTGGCAAGCGCGAGCACGAAGGGTCAATGCCAGACGGCGGCTCCGGGAATTCCAGGAGGGAGATACTGTCTATCTTCACGTACCTGTGAAACCACCCCACGTTAGTGCAAAGTTTCACTGCCCTTGGACAGGACCGCACCTAGTCAAAGCCCGAACCTCAGCAGTGAATTACCGCATCAGGCTGGCTCAGGGAGGCGAAGTGGTGGTACATGTCGACCGGCTTAAACCAGCATATGAGAGGGGAGCAAGCACCGATGAAGAGAGTGAAAGAGGAGAAGATGGAGACAGAGAAGGGGAAGGGCCACTCGAGCCAAGGGGCCTAGACCTGGAAGGCGATGATGGGGACGTCAGTGGGGAGGGCTGGGGCGAACAGCGGTCTGCAATGGAGCAGGAACCAGTGAATCCTAGAGAAGAGAATGAGGCGTTGGACCCACCAGGTCTGGTGCTTACCCCGCTACCCTCACCTCATGAAGAAGTGACTAGAGTCACCAGCACCACACCATCAGGCAGTGCGACCACAACCACCACCATAACACCCCCAACAAATCCTAGCCAGGGACACAATGGACAGCAACTGGATATTGCCCTACCACCGCCCACCCCGCCATTGGAAAGCAGTAGTATCAGTGTCCCTGACCCCAGCTCAGGTACTGATACCATACCCAGCCTGCCCACTGATCCAACAGGTTTGAGCGACTTCTCCTACGAACCACCCTCAGGAAGCGTCACCACCCCAGGTTCACTATCCCCAGCTGAATGGGAGGACCCGGATTATGGAATCAGAAACGGCGAGACTGAGGAGAGAGGAGTGGAGGATGTTCCACCTGGAAACACAAGCCAGGAAGAGAACAATGACAATGCCAGTGAACAGGGAGAGGGTCGGTATGAAAGCGCGCAAGAGTGGGAAGCTGAGGACGCGACCAGAGAGGGGGGGAACCAACCCACCAGGGAGATTGCGACAGGGGAAGGAAGGGGCGAACCTGACCCTGCAGAAGAAGAGGAGGGCGAAAACAGAAGCGAAGTGGGAAGGAGTGAAAATGTAGAAGGGACTGAAGGACCAATGGGAGCTCAACCACCTAGGCGATCAGAGCGAGTGCGCCAACCCCCTCAATGGTGGATGAACTACCAACCCCATTGAGCAACCTAGTGGCAAATAAGTAGTAAGGGGAGGAAGAAACAATGCAGGGATGTAAAGTAAGACGAAAAGGAGGAACGCAACTGACGCTGAGGAGAAGGAAGGGCAGAGTTAGGTAGGTAAGACATAGCGACCCAGCAGTAAATAAGTAAGGGGAGATAGTAATCAGCCTCACAGACCTGACCAGCCAGTGGCATGATACAGCTGCTGGACAGTGGGAAGTCACCGGAGCCAAAGCCTGGATGTGTCAAACACTACAGTACTGACCTTCCAGACTGGATAGGCCCTGCTGAGGGAAGAAGGGGATGTAGAGAAGGGCGGGGGGATCAGTTCACTGCTACTAATACCAAGGGTGTTAGGAGAAATGGTAGGAAATTGTAAGGGGGGAGGGGGGATGTCAATAATGCCATACCCATTGCCGGGCAGCTGGGGATCGGGGTGGTCGTGCGGCCGCACCTCCACTCGGCGATCACATTCCACTGGTGCAACAGTTGTCACCAAGGCAAGCATAGTAAAGCAAGCACTCCAAAACTGTTCCTGGTACACCACCAACCCCTGAGCATGCAAGAGGAACGCCTCAAGGACGTGGTTCACATTGATTGGAGATTGGTGATCTGGGGAGCAGACGGTACCGCACCACAGCCAGGACGGGCAAATTGCAACAAAGACCTCCAAGGGAGCAGCCACTCCAACCCATTCCCTACTGTATGGTCAATAGGGCGTAAGGAACGCTGTGGAGGAACGAAAAGGCTGCCTGCAAGGATGAGAGTCTGGCCCTCACTGACCCATCTAGTACTTCCACCTCCGTTGAAATGTCGCAGCAGGACACCAGCCACGAGATACCCCACGCTCAACCCTGCTACACGCCTCTCTTGTTGATGGAGTGACAGTCTGCAACTCTCCCAACAGACTCCAGTATTCGCTGTTGTGGACGGCGGTCGAAGCTTGTCAGAAGAAGAAGTATGCAAGTCCCAGATGTCGACCAACTTGATGACGGGGAATCCTTACCCAGCGTCCAGAAATATCTCATCATCGCCTACGAATGCTGCCCATACCAATTGCAAAATAGAGTGGCCTGTGAGAACGATGTGGCGCAACTGCAATGCAAACCCAACTCCTGGATTGCATTCACCCAGCTAGTTATGGCAGAAGCGAGGATTCACCAGGAGGATAACAAACTCCTTCCCCGCCCCCCCCCCGCCCCCCAACACCTCGCTTCGGACTACCAGGAGAAGAGGCCGACGAGACGGACGCGCCCCCTCCTTTCACTGAAGAGAAGAGGCCTACGAGAGTGACTCCGAAGCGCCGTGTAGTGTTGTACAGTTGTATGTAGCATGTAGGACCTAACCTTCTAAGCGCAGTGTAGCACCTGTGGTATCATATCAAATGTTATGTAGTATGTACGACCCCCAATGTATGTGCTCACCTGGGGACCCGCATTCCCCAGGCCTCAGCCAGCAAGTGTCGACCCCTGGTCGCCACTTCTCCAGAGGGGTGGGATATGTGACGGGGAACCGTCATGAACATCCAGCTAGGAGAAGGGGGGGCCAGGGTGGAAAAAGAAATCCGAGGCCGGAATGTTTGGACGGAACTCTTGCCGAATGTTTGGGTAAAAACGCAGACGGTCACCGAGCCGAGGCTCGGAAATTGCTGACGTTGTCACCCACAAAACGGGGACAGCGAAGCCGAGCCCGCTCGCCTGACGGAGGAAAAAAAAAGAAAGAGTTTTCAGTCGTCGGTGTCGTGTGTTCGGTGGAGTGACCTGGTGAGTTCGCGCCCCCGCTTTCGATCCGACGGCTGTTTGGTAAGCCCGATCCAAATATCCCGGTCTGGGTTTGGCTGACTGGGGTTAATAGGAAGTTGTAGTTGAAGCTGTAGGCGAGTTGAATAAGTTCTGGGGACTTACTAGGAAATTGTAGTTGAAGTTTGTTGTGGAATAAATTAGTTCTTTGGAAATTAGAGTTGGGGAGGCCCCGCCTGCTTTCTCTTCCCCTGGCTCCCATTTCAGGAAGGACTTCTGGACAGGTGAGGGTTCCTACTGTCTGGAACAGTTATCCCTTCACAGTAGGGTTTTCCAAATACATACGAGTTTTCCAAATACATTACTCCTGGAACTAAAACTACCGTTCAAATGGTTTGATTTTACAAGATAAGAGACCTCTCAGATTAAGTTACCTACCATATTCACGCGAACAACTTTTGTGCGAAAAGATGTATTACTTTTTCAGAACATGAATTAAGTTCACTTTTCTTTTTTTCGTTTTTACCACCACGCTGCAAGCAGTGCCGCCCGTTGTGGTTTCTAGAGCGCGGAGATCAACTAGGTATGTAAACGTTTTCCAGCCAACTTCTAAATCCTTCTCATCTTATACTTTAAAAAACTCAAACATCATCATCAAACATCAAGGGGAGTCCGAGGGTTCAAATATGACAGATGCCTAAATGTAATTTAAGGGGTTGGCGCCATGCTGAGTCCGCCATGTTCCACACTCACTTAATGCGGATCTTATTCCGGTAGCGTGGTTAGCGTTTTCGGCCCCATGATGGTGCGGAGGGGAAGGGGGCACCCTCGTTTTTCCCCCACCCTTGGTAGACCGGATGTAAATAACATCCCAATCTCAGCCCGACCAATCCCCTGGGACCTTATAGAAATTCAATCATCGACCTTGTGCCTGGGAGGCTGAAATAAGTTTCGTTTCCGCTCCTGAAAACTTTATTCGGGAGGTCGTGTCATGAAGGGTTCGACACATTCTGCGTAGTAAATTACTTCAGCAGCCCACCGAGAAATCATTAAGCTTCAAGAAAATCTTCATCGAAAATTGCCAATTAAAAGGTCATTCCCCAAACGCCAAACCATCAAATTTGTTATTATTTGTAACTTGAAATAAGTCGCCTGAAATGTTTTCGCGAAGAGGTCGAAAATTTTTATTGTCCTCAAAATTTGTCGTTACATGTTTCATGATGTGTAGATTCCAAAAATGAAATGTCCGTTTGCCGTCCAGGCCGTATTGGGCGGCAGGATGTTTTTTACAAAGTACATGTTGACAAAATACTCAGTTCTCCACCTAGTTCTGCCCGGAAGGTTTTTAGCCGATCGTTCAAACTCATGGGGCTCAGTGGGACTAAATACAGCTTACAGGTGGGGGTTTGGAGGTATTTAGGGTAGTCGAGTGGGTTGTCGTTCTCGAAGTACTTTTGGAAGTAGAATCCATTTAGGGGGTCCCAAACACCCGTGGGGCTCTACAAATGGTACTTTCGGACGATGCCAGGAGTTTGAATGAGTCAATTTTCCGACTCCACTTTTAGGTCCCTCATCGTCCACACACTGAACGAGAATCGTTTTTTTTTTTTTTTTTTCAATTTTTAATTTTTTCAAAATTTAAACAATTATTTAGGTAACGGTTTTAATATAGTTTAACATTAATTAAATAAATTTTAAACTACATTAAAAACATTAAATTAAATTTTAATTTAAAAAATTATTTAAAATTTTTATTGACAACTTATTTTTGCCCGTTTTTTACCTAAAATTATAAACCCTTGCGTACAATTGCAGCTTTTCAATAATGTTTTCATTTGAATCTTCCTTCAAGATTCAATATTTGACTCATAACAACATGCCAAATAACACAAATAAAGAAACATTTTATCAAAATTGTGTTACAAACAGAAATACAAGGAGTCACAGCGTTTTTATTAATTGGATCTATTCCTCCATCGGAGCAATAAGCTTGAATAAGCTAATTACTCGCAGCTGAGGTTAATTGAGGAAATTTGATAATGATCGTGAACTCCGGTTTTGTCGGGAAAGAACAAAACAAGGCATGTTGGCGGGTAAGAGGGTAAATGGAGTCACTTAAACAATTTATAAGTCATTAGTTAAATCAGTCATTTGTACTGTCCTTTAAAAATTACAGTCTAAGATGTTCCGCTCGTGTAAGGAGAGATTTTTTTTGGGGGAAAAAGTATCTCAGTTTCTCATAACCCGTCAAACCTCTAATTTCAAGTTCCTCCATCTCTGACGTGCGAATCTGTCAAAGCTCCAAAGAAAATATATCGAAACAAAACATGATGGTAAATACTCTCGGGGGTTAATAGTATGGGATTACACCGGTCACGACTTCGGATGCTCAAAAAGAGGATCAGAACCGTCATCAATTTTTCTTCGATAGGACGATATGAAAAGTGGCTTAAAAAAGTATTAATTTTCTCTCTCTCGATCGATAATTAAAGACGGAATTTCTTCTCCGGCCCGAAATAAAATTCCTCTAACCAACTCGAAAATTATAGCAACGTGTGAGAAGATATACGTACTTCGTGGTTAGTTCGCCGTAGCCTGATTCCTCCCTTTTACTGCACCTGGCTTGAGATTAACTGTAAGAAATTCGATGAAGCCGCCAGACTCTCAATTATTGACAAAAACGTTCCAAAACAAAAAGGAGAATGCAAACGAAAACAGAAACTTGGGGCTCTCAGAGATGTAAAATATCCGGGTATTTAGTTTTTTTGGTCGAGAATACCCAGGTTTAATACACGGGTAAGTATATAGGGATACTATAATATAGTAGGTAGGGATACTATAATATAGTAGGTAGGGATACTATAATCGAGTAGGTATATTATACCTACTCGATTTGGGTATTTTATGGGGTATTTCAACCTCATTGAAATGGGTTCACAAAAAGAAAAATGTGAGAAGTTTTACATTGTAAAACGTTCTTACCGCTCAAAACCCAACCTGTGCCCAAGTTTCAAGCATCTTCGAGTTCATGATCCTCCTCTAAGTAATGAAAATCTCATGAAGGGGCGAGGGGCCGGGGGGGGGGGGGTGACATGACAATCTTATGACGATTACCCCTCAAGGTACACCGGGGTGAGAAGAAAATGTAGATTTTTTAAGCAAATTTCTATTACCTAGGTTAAATAAATGTTTTTCACAAAATATTTTAAGAAATTACAAATGAAAAAATTGTGTGTAAAAAAATAATAAAAATAAAAATTGAATATTAAAAAATAAGAATAATTTTCTTTAATATTACATTTTTAATTTTTGTAAATTTACAATTTTTCTCATTTTTAATTTTTATTTTTTATTTTTTGATTTACAAAATTTGTAAATTGAATTTAATTCAATATTTTTCATTTTTAATCATTTAAAATTTAAAAAAAAATGGAATATTAAAATTACTAGCACTCAGACATAAGGCCTCGCTTCGCTCAGCCGACCACTTAATCGGGCATCACCACCAAGTGACAGTCGCCCAATGCGCTAAATTTAACGGGCGTGAAATTGGCTAGGGAATAGAGAGAAATCGTCTTCCCACACACCAGAATATATCCTAAATTAGCGGAGATAGATGTCTTGCCCTCAGGGTGGAATGAGAGTCAGAGTGCTAGTGAAATCAAATTTGAAATGTCCACCCTCAATAATAATAGAACTACCTACATGGATAAAAGGAGAGTGCCCTGTCAGAGTGCTAAGATTTGAAAAGCTCAAAGGATTTGAAAAGTCCACCCTCAATAATTATTTGAAATTTAATAAATATATGTAGATAGGTAGGAAATTTTAAATTTAATAATTTGGATAAAGAATCGATTCTCAGATAAAATAATAATAATAATTGCCCCGTTTTTCCACTCAGCAATTCAATTATTACACCTGCTGACTAGCAATAGAATGTGGTATGAAAAGTCCGGCGGAAGTGAGGACCACACAAAAAGATCTCGACGTGAAGGATGCCCAACAGAAGTGACGACAAGAGGCGGGGATCACGTCGTTTAATGTCCTCGACGTAAGTGGAGGAAAAGCCAGGAAGGTGAATCGGAAACCACTTGACACTCGGTTGTCGACGTCCCGAATAGAAGCCGAGAGGCCGACACCTTCTTACCTCATTTACATCCTGATTGCTCCAACTGACTCTTCGCCTCGTTTTTTTTTTTTTTTCCCCTTTCCTACTGTTTTTCTTGTTCGAGCAGGGGAACGTGCCCACGATTTATTGTCAAATCCTCCTGTCGTGACACGGGCTTCCATTAGCGGTGGAATAAGTTTTTTAAAAGATACTCCCTTATCTTCATGCATTATTCATTCAACAGACCTTCGGGGGTCTGAAGGAGGTATAGAAATTAAATTAAATCCAGACACCTCCAGGCGACGTTTCGCTACTGGAGTCGTGTTTCGCTTTTCTGCTATTGTGTAAGCCTTGAAAATTTGCCTATTCTAAAAGATTTTTTGGAGGCAGCAAGAGTAATTATTACTCTTACGGCCTACAATAATTGTTATATAATAATTATTATAATTATTATTGTAGACGAAGAAGACAAAGCGAAGGAAAATATTATAAAGCGTGAAGCGTGAACTACCCTACTAGGCCAGGACGTTAGAGGCACTAGTCTGCACTCAATCGAACGATTAGACTAGATGACATTGTGTCTTGGTGTGGATGGAGGGCTAGTAAAAATGTAAATTTGCGGGGATCGGAACACTGCGGGCAAGGTGTTATTTGGGGGAGACCATGTACGGAAGCCTTCTGGCTTAGGTATTGTATTCCCGAGGGGCCGTTTTTCACTCTTGAGTGGTCGATGTTCAATTCCTAATTGCCTAATACTCGTCTTATCACTGTCTTCTTGGGGGGGGGGGGGGGGGGTTGTCACAATCCATGGATGGATCCGCTCCTTCAACCATTCCGGGACGAGTCCCGGACCCAGGGTAAGTTACCTCCCAAGGGCCCGCAGATAGTGTGGCTAGTTTAACGTTCCATCAAACGAGGGCATGTATTGATGGGTCCACCAGAAAAATTGTTGCCCCCTTTTTTTGACTTTTGGTGAAGCATTGGTGTTTGTCCCCAGATTCGAAGCAGGCTGATCAGTGCCCCGACTGATTTGTTAACAGGCATTTGACTGCCTCGACACGTCCACCCTGTCACCCATTCAGGGTCCCTTAGTCTGGCCTCCCAGAAAATAGAAATTGTTCTTCTGACGCAGAAGAAAATGGACAGAAGGGTTGAAATGCTAGTAAACGGCAGAACCGTTGAGACTTCCAATACCTCGAAGTCAATGTAGACAAAAAGCTGAGTTTTGGACCCACATTCCCAGAACAGCGCAGCAGTAGTTAGCAGTTTATTTAACGTAGGCAGCCCAACTCCTGAAAAACGCAACCTCCTCATGAGAACAGAGGAAGCTCTAATTTTATACCGTTCTGAGGTATGGGTATGATTC
Organism: Pilophorus perplexus; assembly: GCA_955831195.1. NCBI lineage: Eukaryota > Metazoa > Arthropoda > Insecta > Hemiptera > Miridae > Pilophorus > Pilophorus perplexus. The sequence continues at coordinate 11,342,780 of OY037009.1, forward strand.
CAGACGTCCCCAAAGGCGCCAGTTAGGGGAAGGAGGGACCCTGAGGGTCAGCAGTGCATTCAGGACGGTGCCTGCTCCAGCAGCTCTGGTCATTGCCGGGGTAGTGCCAATTATTGCGAGCAGGAGAAAGGAGAACGAGCTACACCTGGAGAGGAGACCCGCCTGACATAAGCAAGAAACGGAGGAAACCGCGCGGAAGTGGCAGGCCCTCTGGAAGGCTGAGAGCTGGGGAGGATGGACAGCCAGACTCATTCATAACAACGAGCATTGGAAAGGGAGAAACCATGGCGAGGTGAACTAATCCCTCACTTAGTTTCTGACTGGGCATCAGGATGTCGCTTTTTTTTTTTTTTTTTTTTTAATTCAACTCTTTTGAACGTATGCGCTCCCATTTTTTTCCTCTCGCCCTGGGGTGATGCTAACCTATCCCACCGATGATAATATCATGGACTGGGCAAAATTTCATGCCGCCAAGCTTTGTTGCGGGATTTCCAGGAGCTGGTTCAGCTTTGCTAACTTTCGACAAACGGCAGGGATGCAGGCAGAGACTGGCCAATGGCCACTAAGCTCTGGTTTCTGAATTTCCAGCTCCTGGTTTAGCTCGAACCGAAGCTTGGCAGGTGGCAGGGACTCGATAAGCGCCAGAGTGCCCTCACTATCCCTGGTTAGGGATTCCTCATGCAAAATCTAGCGGAGGATGTGGTACTCTTTGTGCATAGCCGCTCAACGGCAGAGGAGCTCCTAGTGCATACCTGGAGAAAGGGTGCGGGACTCTTCATGCGTAAGAGCTCTGCCCAGGGGCTATTCGTGCACGCGCCCCATGGAATCAAGCATCAGATCCTTGTCCAGGACACTCAACATTTCCCCCTGACCTGCCCTCCTGCCAAATCAACTTGCAATTTTTACCAAGCGTTTGGGGATGTTTGAAGAACGTCCGGTAGACATTTGAAGTTTATTTAGTGGTAAGTGGGTGGGAGGAAAGTTTGAGAGGTACATAACACGGAGTCCGACTTATCAGATCTTGCTCAGGACAGTACAATTCCTCCTGCCCTCTCTTCATCAACACGATCAACACGAAATGTTTACCACCTGTTTGAGCCTGATTTCTGAAGGCCCGGTAGAATAAAGTCGATGGGACGGTAGATGAATCTATCCGGGAGGCGTCCTCGACAAATCGAGCCATCCTTCGGGTCGATCCTTACCAGTTCCACCAAATTCAAATTCGCAACTACAACATTTCTTCTTCTCCGATGTCAAAATACCGCAATGTACGTAATTGTCGGGAACTTCTCCTTCTTCTACATTGAAAATGAACGCTTGAAAGTTTGGGTAAGCTCAATTTAAGCCAGACAGGAATTAAAGGAAGTTAACCTCTCCACACGGTGCTTAACAAGAGAGGTAGAGTGTATTAAACTCTTCACCCATTCATTTACCCATAGGTTTTCCGCTCCCTCGCAGTAATTTAAATTCGGAAACTTTGTTTAACAACTTGTCAAACAAACAAGTTCAATGAATTAGTAAGAGCCGGGGAGGACGACCTTTACCTGTCGTTTTCAACCATTTATTTAGTGCGGGAGCCGGCAGCAGAGAGTTCAAATCACGTGTAACCAATCAGCAATGTAAATTTCCTGGGGTGTATTGCCTGGCCACAGCTGATGGGGGGATTTTCCAACTCCCTTTAACCGGACTGGCCAAAGTGGGATCCGTTTCGCACAAGAGGAATCGCCGGATGGGCGAGGGGACGAGTGGCGGGGGTAAATTATAGGAGGCGAATGTTTCTGCATTTTCAAATGACCGTTGCAATAAAGGCGAATCCGTGAAATTTACGATGTTCATCTGCTCGGGCAAGCGAGCAAGTCAACGTGTAGCGCTAGATTGAAATCATACTGTGAACCACAATCAGAACATAATTAGAATCATGCAACAGTAAAAATTTTACTGTAGTCATTTAATGACAAAAACGGATATACCTAAAAGACGGAAAGCCGGAAGTAGTTTTTGTGCCTTCAAATATGCACAAATATGAGGAACTATTCAGGAACCCCGGAAACATTTTTTTACCAAAGCGAAGGATCAATAATTAATTACCTACCGAATTAAATTATTAGGGTAGGACCTAATTAATTATCAAATTATTTACCTATTTAAATGAACTTGATAATGTTATTTTTAGTTCATATCAATATTGCTGGGGGCGCGGAAAACGCAAGTTCGAGCTTTCGATTGAAATTTAGCAGACCGAGGAGAATCTGAGTTGTACTGGGCTGTCAGAGCATGAATGGCTTCTTATATATTTAAAACACCCTTTATAAGTGTTATAAAGGGTGATTTAAATAAATACTTAAGAATGTTAGAAAAAATATTTTTAAAAACACATTTTTTTGGGGTGGCGTCCCCGTCAATATTTCGGTTTTTTAACAAGCAAGCCAAATAAAATAATTTTATAAAATAATTATTATTTGATTTTATAAAAGTTCCATTCCAAAGGGGCGAAATTCTAAGTTTATCGCAATTTACATCTCTCTAATTTCTCATTTTTACTTTTCTGTATCATTTTCCCACATATTTTTCACACTGAATCCAAAATTTGGATTTCAAATTTAATTTGAAATCGGATTTCCAAAAACACCGTCAACCTGTATTTCTTTAAGGAAAAAATTGTAATAAACATGGGAAAGCGAGTTGTTGGGTCATAGCCTCATCGTTAACGTATAACAATTATTATTATTATTAAGAACAGTAATAGTTATTATTGTTAAGAAATGTGTCATAGCCCCAACGTTAACGTCTAACAATTATTGTTTGAACATTCAAACATGTAAGGGTCGGAATGCCGCCGAAATGAAGAAGACTTCTTCATTACTTAGTATTACTTAGTAATTTGGTCAGGGGAAAATACCTGTTGAGCTTTCCACACCGGTTTCCCGGGCCCGGGAGTCGATGAGGTCCTCCGTCTCCTGGCTGGCGTTCGACGAAGGAGGGATTCGGGACTCAGGGAAAAGCTGCCCTGCCGAACTGAATTTAAAATTGTCGCAATACTCGCGGAAATAGCCGGATCAAAAAAAAAGGACTTGGTGCCCCGGTGAACGAGAATCGATAATTCAATCGACAGTTCAACTGCCACGGCTTATCAAATAGCCGGTATTAGGTGACAGTGAGATAAAGAGTTTGAGTAAAACCAGCATACTTTAAAAGCTTAAATTAATTGGGGGATATATTTATTATAATTGAGTCTTGAAAGCATGGGTCAGCAACTGGATTTTTGGTTAATCGAAGTTTTAATTGTGTCTGCCACCAGAGGGGCTGAGGTGATGCAATCACTGGTGATATGGGGATTTGATCCTAGACATGAGAGAGGGTTACGTTAGGTTGGAGTCGGAAATTGAAGAATCGGGGGAAGGTAGTCCCGAACAACAATCATTAGGTAACTAATGATTGTTATACGTTAAATATGGGGCTATGACCCTACAACGAATTAATTCGTTCCTGGATATCACTGCTCTACAACAAAAAAAGTGACCTGAAAGTTGCCGGCCTCATTCTATCGTGGATGGGGGTTTTCGAGGGAGCTGAATGCGAATCCGTTGTCCGTTTTTTCCGATTGGAAGATTTTTTTCGACGTTTTTTATAGTTTTTATCGTAACGTTGATAGCTCTTCCCTTGGAAATCCCCAACCATGATAAAATGAGGCCGGCAACTTTCAGGTCACTTTTTTGTAGAGTAGTGTACATATACATAAGCATAGGTACTGAAGAGATGTTGCTATTAAATATCAACACTGTGTTAGCTCTTCAGTAGGTACCTACTTATCCTACATTCCGCCTTTGTGAAACTCTACAAGCTATGGAGGGGGGGGGGGGGGGAGAGAGAGATTTATATTGTATAGTCACCCTTGATATCAGATCAATCCGATAATACAGATGCACATAGGCAATTGCTCATTTTCCTATAATTCCTCCTCAATTCCTCATAATACCTATCCCCTTGGCAATTGCTCATTTTCTGATATTAACCCATATGATGGTTTAATTAAAGCTGTTCCACATCTTGCGTTGACAAGTCTGGTTCAACTAAGTCTCTTTTAAGTTGTGCGGTTGGCAATGTCGAGGGAGTCTGCGATATCAATGGAATTCTCCCTATTCGTAGTCCTAAGGCTGTGAGTACGGTTAATTATTCACGTTTCAAATGAAGATTAAGGCTGAAGCCCCCGCTAAGTTGTCTTTTAAAACCCGTAAATGTTTGATGGCCTCGCACACAGCATCGACGCAGAATAACATATGAATTATTTAATAGGGAATTAGGTTCGAAGAATCCATATCCTTTGTGCGAGAGAGCGCTTATAATAATGACTTATGCAAAGATCATCTATTATTACGGATAGGTGGACCTGCCCGAGTGTGTGTGTGGGGGGGGGGGGGGGGGGGGAGGTGCGGCCGAACGCCTCTTACTAAGCAGTGTTGCTAACATCCATCGATTTAACAATATTCTCCCGTTCTATAAATAAGTCTTCTATATGCATTAGGTTTTAATTGAAAGCGCTTCGAGCGCCGGCACACGTCAATTTCGTTTCTTCCTTCGTCCTTTATGGTTCTGGTGGGGGCCAGTTGGACAACAGCAGAGCACATCATTCCTGCCTGCAGAAAGAGACGAATCGTATTAGCAAGAGGGGCGTGTGAAGTCTTCAATTATTGAGAAAGAGTTTAAGTTGGTGATGACACGACCGACGACTGGGGCAAACGCGGCAAAAAGTCTGAAAAGTGAACACGCGCATTGCGAATTTTTTTCCGGTGATTTATTTATCTTTGCCTTGGAACCCCTTAGTCAGCTTGGGACGAACTTAGCAAGCTTTGGACAGCTCCGAAAAGCTCGGGACCATCTTGGCAAGCCTTGGAAACCCTTGGCTTAGACCTCTGCACCATCTTCATTGTAGATTGTACAAACAACCTCTTCGCCTTCTTATGATGATGGAAATCGTTCTCGAAATTCACGTCGAACGTTGAAGGTTTTCCCGATTTTACAATTGAAATGACCTCAGCTATTGCTACAAACGAAAAGCTTTTGACAATGGTTATAATATAACCTTCTTTCCTATTCCTATCCTTACCAGGTAACAATATTATTGTCTTGAGAAGGCGGAGGTGTCATCCGAGAACAGACTGAGATCGGGTTGTCCCGGGAAGGAATGCGAATCACGCCAGACGTGAAGGGGGAATCGGAGCTTTGAAAGATTTTATTCCTCCTCAATCTCCTCCAAACTCGAACCTCCTTTGTCATTCAAATGTCCCCTCGGCGTGCGCTCATCTACAAAACCGACTTGGGAGGCAAAACCAAAAACTCCCCTTTCGGGGTCGGAAAACTCGGTCGGATTCCTCGGTAGCCCATTCCCCTTCCCCTCCCGCCACAAACTTCGGTTTTCCGCTAATGGAATTTTCTCCCCATTCCCGCGTTTCTCCCCCGTTGGCTCCGTGTTATTCTTGTCAAGATTCGTCAGGGAGTAAAAATAATAGCCTTTATATTGTTCAACAAGTCATCCGCCGTCGACCCCCGCAAACCTTCCGCCGCACGGAAAACCCAACAATTTTCCCTCGAAAAAAAAAACGAGTAAAAAGAAAAACAAATTCGTTCCAGCACACTCCCCCCCAAAGCCATTTGAAGCGAAACGGAAATATTTGGAAAAATCTGAACACGGAGTTGATTGAAATTGAATGAGCAATCAAAACAAGACCCTGGGCAACTCAAGCGGGAATCCAACTTCGCCCAGGACAATAGCAAAGGTTATTTATTTACACATTGTATTTTCCCAACCCCTGCAATACTGTTGGATTAAAAAGATTTTTTCGTTATCTCTCGAAGACTGATGTAAATCTGTTCAAGGTGCGTTTACCTTTTGAATCACGAACATCGCTCAATAAACCGTTCCAGGGATAGAACACATCTAAAATGCTAATTTCTGGATGTACACTAGAAATCAATACGCCCAGCGAAAATTGAAACGGAAAATATTTTGATTAACCTTGTTCTAAACCCTCCTGGCGCATAATTAATTACCAAACTAACCAATGAGGGAGAATAGTAATGAGGGAGGTTCACGTGGGACTCGTGCGAAATTAATCAGTTCCCTCCTGTCCATAACTATCATTTATTTGGAACCTTCGGTCACCGAACTGTCGCATGAATGTCAATTTTGCCATGAGTTGGCCATTGTTGAATTCTTTCTGCCCCCCCCCCCCCCCCCCCGAAATATTCAAATTCAGCATTCTCCATTTATCCGGGCCAGGATGCGACGGGATGTGCTTGCCCGGGTCCTCGGCCGGTGGCAGGCAGATCGGGACGCCGAGAGCACTGGGAGGCTTACTTATATGTTCTTCCCATTGGTGGCTCGGCGCCTACAGATGCCGTGGGTGATCCCTGACTGTAGGGCCAGCCAGATCCTGAGTGGTCATGGGGACTTCCCTGCAAACCTTCATCGGCTGGCACTGGTCGAGGACTCTGGCTGTACATGGTGCGGCGATCCTGTGGGCTCGGCGGAGCATGTGCTTCGGAGCTGCCCCGCATTTGGTGGGGAGCGGGCGGCCCTGGAGATGGTTGTATTCTCTGGAAGGGATAGGGAGGACTGGACGAATTACGTCTCCAGCCCCTCCCACTACCGGGCACTTGTTGCATTTGCAGCAGCAGCCCTGCGAGTCTCAGCGACAGCAAGGCCACGGTCCACGGATGTGGGCCTGAATGTGGACAATGGCAGGCTAAGCCCTGCCATCCACGAAGGCCATGACGCCCCCCAACCGTCCCCTCCCCAACATCTCCCTTGAAAAGGGAGCCTGCTGAAAGCCCCTATGGGCTATATAGTAGGTTAAAAAAAAAAAAAAAAAAAATTCTCCATTTATCATTCAGTTCGAATCATATCCTGTGAAGAAGGTACGTTCAGAAGAACATGATGTAACCCTTATGCTTTTTGTTTTCCGCTGAATGTAACATCGGGTCCGACAGGTCTTCACAATCCCAAGACATGGATTGCTATGAGCGATAAAATCGCCAAATATGGTTGCAAAACATGACATGACAAAACATTGTTTTCTGCTCAATAGGTATAACTGTGCTTTTTAGGCATACCTAATGAGCAGAAAACAATGTTTTGTCATATATATATAAATATGCTCGAAAAACACCGTTAAAATACCGAAGTGTTAAACACTTTGCATAAAAACGTAGCAAACTTTGCTACGTCCCCCCCCCCCCCCCCACATAAAAATGTCTCTGCTCTGGCCTCCTCCCGATGTTGTGTAACGATTTTGTGACTTCCTCCTTAACACACAATAAACTGCACAGCAACTCAACTACGAACAAAAATGAAGTCCTGTTGTTGACATGTTTTGTTCATTATAGAATCAACCGCTTCAAAGCTATCGTTGTTTCGTGCGATTTGAATCAATTCGGGACCAAAAATGTGATAAGTATGAGTATGATAAGACTTGTGATGAGTCTTGGAAAAAATTAGCGAAGAAGCGACAAACTTGAACAATTACACAAAAACATGTCAAGGTTCGAGACTCTAACGAGGGTCTCTCCCCGCTTTTTTTCGTTTTTCGGAGTAAGAAGTTTTTTTTTCTAATTCGGTAGGACTTCATAAAAAACGCTAAATTTTCAAACTCGACTTTCCCACTAATTCAAAAAATATCCCTCGATATGGGCATTTCAAACCTTAGTTGAGGCCCAAATTCTGGGAAAATTCGACGAAAAACAAACTTTAGGGAAAACCACTAGAATATACAGTTAAATGCGTTTATTCTGAAGACAGCTGTTTAATGTATTTATATGATCGATAAATTTAAATTCTATTTGTCCCAGAGAGGTGAAAATATACCAAATGGCTTCTTTCAATGTTTACTAGACAGAAAATAAAGTTCTATAATTATAGTATGCTCGAATTCGAGCCCTACTGATCACACAAGACAAGATGGTTCATCTTCAGCTCATTTTTATTTAAAAAATTCAAAGTCGAAATTGCTAATTAAGAGTCTTCTTTTCATAAACTTTCGACAGCTTTTCAAAGTTTACATAGCTAAGGCACATGCTCAGCAAACATACTAGATTATTAAGATGGTCGGAAGAAGTAGAATAGGAGCGGCCTACTCAGTTTGTCTGTAACAGACTTCCTCACAAAAGCTTCTTTTTTTTTTTTTTTTTTTGCTGCATCTCACTCTACATAGTGTTTTGGGACCTCCATCGATTTTACGTCCAAAATTACAAAGAAAACGAGTCGTTGATCAAAAATCCTTCAAAAGGCTCACTCTCACCGACAGCTGCCATAATTTCCTAAAATATTCATCGTAAAAGAAGAAACGAATGAATGGGGAGAATGATTTACATTTATAAATAAATAATTCAAATCCCATTTTGATAAGAAGACAATGTGCATCAGATATCATTCGATTCCTAGTATCTGATCAATACAACCAGTTCTTCTTCGTGTAGAATCTTTTTCCCCTCGCTTCCTCGCAACTGTTCGGAAATTTTTCTTATATAATAAATGGGTGAAGAGAGAGAGAGAGACGGGGCTGTAATTGTGAAGGCGCTTCAGAGGATCAGAGCTACTGCACTTAATCATAGGGGTCCTTTTTATTCATCGGCTTCGGAATTACAGCCTGCGCTTATTTCACGAACAAGCGAAATATCCATCTTACGTCTATTTCCCACACTCGGCCCCTACAGCTGGAGGATCTTACCAAACCCGGCAATCTCGAGACACAAAATTGAAAACAGTTTGAGAAATCGGTAAATTCTTGAATATCATCCTTGAATGAACCTCACCGTGTTACAGCCAAACAAAAAACGCTGCAAATTTTACACAAGGGTTTATTATTCTTTGATATACATTACTTGTGCAGAAATTTAATTCTGTCAATGAAAAAATTTAAAAAAAAATTTTTTTTTTTGGATTTTTATCTCAAAAAAATTTTTTTTGGATTTGTTTGTTCAAAAATGTGTTTTTTTCAAAAATTCCGTATTTTTTACTCGAAAAATATTTAACATCCTGGGATCCTTCAAAAATCCCATTTTTAGCCCCATGAGAGCCCTATAGATCCCCCCAGTGAAATCGGATCGTTCCGGGACCCCAAAAAATGGATTCTACGTCCAAAAATACTTCGAAAACGACACCTAACTCGATCCCATAGCTAAAAGCCTTCAAAAAAACCTCCCGTAGCCCCATTATAGCCCCAGAGCGCCCCACGGGTTTGGGCGATCAGACTGAAAACCTTGCGGGCACAACTAGATGGTAAACCAAGTATTTTGTCGAAATTTCAGATTTTTTAAAAAATTCCTACTGCCCAAAACGGCCTGGACGGCGGACGGCGTACGGCGTACGGGGTACGGCGTACGGCGGACGGACATTTCGGATTTAGAATGTAGACCACTTGAAACGGATAATGTCAAATTTTGAGCCCGATCGGAGTCGTCGACCCCCGTCGCGAAAACATAGGTGTATTATTCCAAGAATAATAAACCAAAAATAAGCCTAAAGACCGCTACGAAACATGGAATATCTATTAGCTCATTACAAGTATTTACATCTGTAGGTAGATCCTCCATACCGGGTGTGGAAGGTGTACCTACATGAGCAATTTGTGTACCTAAATTGGTTATATTGTCCCTATTGGTTGTTTTGTGTGTTTGGGAGAAGGCCTCTGGCGTGACCAGGATTTCGCTCCCTGTGTTTGTGGAGGATGAGGAGGGGAGTGCGCAAACACATCTATCTGGGGCTTGACACAATTTGTTGTGATCAGCTTGTCCAGTAAATAGTGTCGGGGCAATTTGGGGAATTTCGCAGTCCCCAATTTGACCAAACGGATTTAGCCTAATTGGGTCGCGTTCGTTCCCGGAAATGAGTCTGGTCGCAGGATCATCTGAAGACAATAAATTGCCTCCATCAGAACCGCGGCCCAGATCTATACCTGAGACAATCAGCTTCTGAGCTACACCGAGCGAAGTGTCGGTAGGAGTGGCATCAGAATCAGATTGCTCCTGACGAGGGGTAAATTTCCCGGCTGATCCGAGCGAATTGTCGGTAGGATCGGCCTGGGCAAGTACCCCGCGTGAATTTAAAATAGAGTCCGCTGAGCCGGCTTCCCCAACTGAAATGTCTTCAGAGGGGGAGTCCTGGCAAGCGGTCTCAGCAAAAAGTGTGCGATAGATATCCAAATCTACGATAGGTAGAATGGGGATCCCAAGCATAAGGATAAGGATAAATAAGGCGCCGACGTACGAGAGGCCCGAGTGAACCATGGGGAGCTCGCGGTATCGGGAACGTAATCCCGCCGGCCTCCGGCACGTGGGCGCCGGGAGCTGCTGCCCCCCCCGTGAGCGCGCTGCGATTGAATGCAGCGGCTGCCGACCAATTTTAAGGAAAATACCGTGGGGTCTATACTGAATCCCCACAACATCTAATTACCATAATAATGTTGTTCCAAAGAAAAGCACCCGCCAAAGCGCCCCGGATAAAAATTATCTCTCATCTTGTTATCAAGTAAAAGCCCGTTGATTTATTGTAATACACTTCCTAATTTATCTTCCCGGCCTCGGGCCGTTTTAAGCACCTTAAGTTTAAATTGGATTAAAATGGCCGGTTGCGTTCGTGGTTTATGGAAATAGGTCTCGTTTAAAATTACATATTAAAGCTGTATGGGTGGGAGATAAAAATGGGAGGTGGAGATAAATCGCGGTGGGCGATGAAGGGAGCTTACGGAGAGTGAAAGAAGAAGCATGTTGATGGTTTACGTCAAATTTAAAATAAAAACTGCAAATTAGGAATAAATTTGCATCTCTTACCGAAAATGCAAGATCTTTTTACAGGCCGAGTCAGACGCCCGCTGTGTAATGTTACGACCCGTCCATAGGTATAGAAGACTGTTCTATGAAGCCATGAACAGCTGCAAGGTATATCCCCCCCCCCTCCTCCAAGTCCGTCATCAAACGCGTCACTACGGTCATGGTCCTTCTGGGCGGAGCATTGTGGTCGATGGTGGGAGAGCGTTTCTCTCCAAGTTCTCTGGGTTTGCTAGAGATGGGTATCGAATACAAAAGTAACAATATGGAGACTATCGACATTTTTAAATTAAGATAATATCTTAATTTAAAAATGTCGATAGTCTCCATATTGTTACTCGATATATTATATCGATATGACATTGCGTATCTCTAGAGTTTGACAGAGTCAGGGGCTGTTGAAAGCACGATTTGCTCACCTCACTGATTCGAAAAAGAGGTCTAAAGTTGGGAAAACCATGAAGGTACCTACTGTGTTCTTTGCTTCGATCTTCCATCTAACCTAATCTAATCCGGAGGACTGTGGCTTCACCTCTTCCATGGATATAATAATACAATGGACCATGCTAAAACAATTACAAGAGGCTATACACCCTTAGCATCTTGCGTGTTGGAAAAGTGTCTATCCGACGCCTATCTAGTGGCCGGTGAGACAAGTGACGAAGCCGAACTATTGGCATAACGTTAGACAGGTGAGGTCGCCGCACTAGTGGCCTAACGCCAAGACAAGTGAGGATGCCGAACTTGTGGCCTAACGGTAAGGCAAGTGAGGACGCTGAACTAGTGGCTTAACGTACGACAGGTGAGGACGACAAACTAGTGGCCAAACAGTAAGACAAGTCAGGACGCTGAACTAGTGGCCTACCGGTAAGACGAGTGAGTCCGCCGAACTAGTGGCCTAACACGACAGATCAGGACGCATAGCGTGATCCATTTCGTGATGTATCACGAACATGTGTGTGTATACAGCCGCGTCTCCCTTCCCGCCTAACGGTCACGGCTGAAGCATTTTCTTGAGTCTATGTATCCTGTTTCCAGAAGAGCGGAGTTTGTGTTGTTTGGGGTGATACGACGTTTGGTTTATGGTAGGTAAGTACTGTCAATAATTGAATTGTGGTTGGTTTTCGAGTTCAAAATCCTGGGTCCGTGCCCCAGGTCATAAAACGGCATATTTTTTCAGAAAACCGCGTCTTGGCTCCTGGTGGAAACCAAGTCCTGGTAAAATCCTCAGATTGTCACTGGGAGCCCTTCAACGGTTTGACGCGACAAGTTTGAACTCCGAGCAACCGGTAGTATGTAATTGAACCGAGGGCTTCCGATTCTAAATTAAACCAACCTCCCCATAACCAGGTTTAATAATATCCTATAGAAACTTGGCATAGTGTAATTGGGGAATAATGAAGAGGAATCCCGGCGAGGTCCCAGAACTACACCGACGATGAGACGCAATATAATTTCCACGGTAATGAGCTAGACCGCATCCATGTGTTCGTCGAGCGGTATCTTGTCAACCAATAACTTATCCTGCCAACATTCTATTTCGCCTTCCCTTCATAAACCTTCACCACTTCAACATGACGCAGAACGGTCGGGAGGGGATCATTTTCAATTACCAGTAATCCGAAGCCTCGAAGGGGTAATATTTCATAATTATGTTTTCACCCCTTCCAATAAGAGCAACTCCGCACTGATTAGTCACGTAAATGAATACGGCAACTAATTTTCTAGGGATGGACATCTGCTAAATCACATTTCACGACGAACTATTAGCTCTTGCAACAGAACTATGATGCCTGTCACGACATTTTAATTAATAACTTAGTGACTAGTCGATGGGCCGATACGCTCACGCAAAAGGTGAAAGTGATGTGGAAACTCTCTCTCGTTCGGTATTGTGATCTTTTGCTTTCAATCCAATGACATGCTAATTTCGTTTACAAGTGTACCTGACTTGCTGGTCACTCCCATACTATGAGTTAATTAACAAAAGTTGATTTTGGGGTGGTCTACTTCAGGAAAATATCCATGTAGTGAAACTTCTGATACTGATGGGAAATTATTTCATGTGGACAATTGGGATCATCAAAGCGTTTGAGTTTTTGTTGTTTTTACAAAGTTTTATTAATATTGAAGGGATGAAAGACCACACCAGTCGTTTACCTCTTAACTTTTACTCCTTGCGAGCTTTCGGTGCCATGATGGTCACCCTCATCAGGCATTCAACATCACCTAAAAGCAATGCATCACATCAAGGCACCGAAAGCTCGCAAGGAGTAAACGTTAAGAAGTAAACGACTGGTGTGGTCATTCAACCCTTCCATATTACAACGACCTAGTCATTACACAATAAAGTTTTATTAATATGTGGAACTAACCTTCAAACCCTAAGTATGGGAACTGACACCACAGATCGGGTGGTAATAGCCCTAACACATTATGTAGTGTGATGGGTGAAGTTCCGAAGGTACTATGTCCACAATCAAGCTGCCACTTGTGGTTGGAGGAGAAGTGATGGGCTAAGTTGCTTTTCCCAGGGTCCAGACTTGAGATGTCGAGGGTTCCCCCTGGCAGGCGCAGCGTGTGGAATGGGCGGACAGTGTGTTCTCGCCATAGATGTTGAGGTACGACCCACCTGCCTCTGCAGCCTTAATGCCTCCTCCGATTCCCTACGATCTTCCCGCTGAGCACCGAGAGTAATGGAGACAGGTCTCTAGAAGCTGGGTTCCCCTTCTGCCAACACTGGAAACCGATCGACGGGTCATCAGGCCTTCCACTACAGTCTGGAGTTTCCCCTTTCGAAGCCGATCACAATGATGAGAGGAGAATACTAACGCAGGGTTGGTGCGAGACAGACCGACCGGCCAATGGTTATAGCAAGCGGTGAAGGGGCAGTCCCCTGGTCGTTGCAGAGTGACCCACACCAGAGTGACGTCACTTAGACCTGGATTGGGTTAGTGAAATGCTGTAACAGTAAAACAGCGTGTGAAATTTTCCGTTTTTCGTAAGGATGTTTTTTCTCCGCTCATTTTGCTCCTATCTGTTTCTTACGATTGAAACTTCTAGTTCTTAACATCATTTTCAACGAGTTCCCAAGATAGGAGATTAGAACATCTCGTAAGATTGACAGCTGTTCTTTGTTTGATTCGTGTTTCTCACTCAATTAATGACCGAAAGGGCTTCCCCATCCCAGTGTGTGCTTTTCGAGGTGGATTTATGGGAATTTTATTTTTTCTTTCCATCTCTTTCATTGAGAATTCCGATCTTGATAGGGGCCTGGAAGTGAAATTATTTTCTACATAAATTGCGAGAAGGGTTAGGATGTGAAAGGAATTGAGGATTTCTTATGTTCCATTACACAGGCTACGAAGAATGGTCGGAAGTCGGGAGACGTCGGCCCATCATTTTCTGCCCAGATGAGACGCTCGCCGCGTTTTCGCCATTCTATTCAATTCTTTAACTTTATCAGCGATGAAATATCTTGTTATTTTGTGTTCTTGAGTAACCCACAGGCTCCACTCATCATGACGTTCTTATCGGGAGGCCTGTCCGTCTGCCTGGTAAGTACTCAATTGGAGTGTTTCTGCCGTTAGAGCGAAAATCCTCTTTCACTCAATCAGAACCCGCGTTACGACAGCGTTTCGTAAACCCTCTGAATAGCGTTTTACGTGGAAATTTCAACTGTTTATTATGCAAAGGGGGTCTTTTGACGGTTACACAAAGCAAATTAGCGCAACCTAAGTTTTAAACGTACAAACCACATACGTTCAGGACCTAAAGTTGTACACATGAGTCTTGAACAAATATTTCAACCTAACATTATAATATATATGAACATAATATTGTATTATTATATGAATCGCACGGAAAGGGGCCTTCTGAATATTTTTTGTTTCAAGAATTTTCTTTAATGAAACTTCACTCGGCATTACCATAAGATGAAAATGATCTAAAAACGAATCTTGTAATTTACTGGATTTATACTTTTAGGTTTAAAAAACTGAGCGATTGACCCAGACATACCGCTCCTTTGGAACAAGACTATCATAACTCAAAAAACGTAATTTTTCAGTAGAGCCGTTCAAAGTTTTGAACGAGTATTAAACTTCATTGCAGCTTCCTGAGACAAGATTGAGAGACAGTCTCTTTTTCATGCATATCTTTAGGACCATAGGAAACTAACTGCTGCAGCAGGGTTCACCTCTACTAAGTAACTCTATCACACCCTTAAATTAGAGCTTG
Organism: Pilophorus perplexus; assembly: GCA_955831195.1. Taxonomy (NCBI): domain Eukaryota; kingdom Metazoa; phylum Arthropoda; class Insecta; order Hemiptera; family Miridae; genus Pilophorus; species Pilophorus perplexus. The sequence continues at coordinate 11,357,840 of OY037009.1, forward strand.
TCCGAAATATGATAGTATTGTCCTTGTTGCCCTTGTTCCGAAATATGATAGTATTGTGCAAAATTTGTCAAGACAATATTCATAGGTATATGGTATCTCCGACAAAATAACAAATGACGAGGTTGCATAACAAAAGGTACTAAACGCCAATTTTTTTCATTGTTAGGGGTTTTGGGAATTGTTTCTTCTCGAACATGAAGTAGTTTCAGCTCTAAACGTATTCTATCCATTGAAAATGATCGATTAAAAATTGACTTTTCAACCAAAAAGTACTAAATCCAAATTGAAACCAACCAAAAAACCCAGTTTTCTCAAGTGGATATACTTGTAGTACTTTTTGTGATGCAACCTCCTCAAATTATCTCAAAATTCTGACAGAAGATTTGGGAAAGACTATTCTGTAACTATAAAATACCTAATCATTCGGTGAATAACAACTCACCATTTCAGCAGGACTATCACATTTAGAGATGTGACGAAATGGGGAGACGTCATAGTCTCGCACAGACCGGAATGCCAGGATGAGTTGGAACGGTCAAGCACATTATTCTCCCGACACTTTCAAGGCCATAAGTATGCGTGTTTAACTCAAATCTTGAAAATTTTATTATGATAGTCTCCGTTTACTGTAAATAAACAAGAATTCCAAGCAGCATGGGCAAAGGTATGTTCCTCACTAATGGAACTCGATCTTATATCGATACATTTTTCTAGTTAATCGAGATTTGCCTTCCATATCATACCGTTTTCTTCGACCGTTTCGTCCTTTGCTACGGTGAGCATTTGCTCCAGTTGGCCGCAGGAAGGCAATTTTTGGTTTATTATTCTTTGAATAATACACCTAAGTATTCGTGTCGGAGGTTGACAATAATTGTCATCAGAATTATTCTGATCGTCCTCACAATTTGTTTCAATCGTCCTTGACAAAGTAAACATCAGTTCATGTGACGTCACACCAGTGGTGACACTTAATCAATGTACCATCTCGATCACGATCTCGATGTATTATTATAATTAGTCAGCTGGCATCGGTTATTGGGAATTGGCCGTTCGGCCATCTTAATCTGTCCTTTTCGGATTCTGCTACCGCTTGTGCTCTGTCTCGATGTGTGCTACTCGTTTCTTGTGTTTCATGATTAAATCCCGGATTCTCGTCATTCCTAAATGTGAGTACTCATTTATTGAATTCCTCTCTTATGAGCTCAATGGGAGACGGTTATCTGAAAACCGTGCCGTAGTAAATTGTTGGATGTGTAGCGCTTGCGTTTGGGTTCTAATCTCTATGCGGAGGCTTGGACTCGATTAAAAGTAAATGCTCGGATGGGTTCTGTCAGCTTTGGTTCTTCAGCCACAACTCATTGAAACGCTCGTGAAATTAGTCGTGATTTGGGATGAAGGGAAACTCGATAGGCTTGTCAACCGGCGGTACGTCAGTTCGTTGATTTGTTGAAAATGAGGTCTGACGATACCTTCGGAAAAAATCCCTGATCAGGTCTAGCGCTGTGGCCACAGCCCGCGAAAACTCGGAAAATCCTCTTTTCGGAGAAAATCCACACCTCGAGCTATACTCGCTCGATTGGAACAACTCGGGGTTGACAAAGCCAAATCGAACTCTCGGTGGCTGAAGAAAGTAGGAATTTCGGACTCAGAAAATGTGTGGTACTTGAAAGTTCGAAAGAAACCAGGAAACCTCGGGACGAATTTTAGGATTGATTGGATAGAAAATTCGTGTTGAACTTCTCGGGTTGATCGAAATTGTGGTGGAACTTTTGTGTACAGCTCGAAGTGGTTGACTCTCTAGGAGGGAGTTTCTCGGATTGAAGGTAACTTTCGGAAATTCGATCGGAGATGCTCTCTCTCGGAAACGGAAGCCATTTTGATAAATCAAATTTATGAAATTTCGTGATCTCAGGTTTTGACTCGGGTGGTGCTGGGTTTTGACTCGGGCAGTAGAAGTTGATAGAGGATAACCCTCACTCCTGAAAACCTTCCGATTTGTTTACAAACAGAATTAATTAAATTAATTCTGGCAAATTTTGCCCGTGTCAGAACTTGATGAATCAAAAGCGAGTTTGGTAGTAAACCGAAGTAAGTGATAACACGAACGAACTGTCAACTCGTTTGTTTGGTATACCATCGATTTGAAATAATGTTAATGAAAGTCTCGGAACAGAACAGAGCACAGAGCGGTTGCAATAGGTAACTCTCGGACGTAAGTCTTGCTGGTTTCCTTACATTGTAGATGGCTTTTCGATGCTGACAGAATACCAAAGTTCTCGTGATTTGATTTTGGCATCTCGTGCTTGGCATCTCGAGCAACCAGGTCGAGTTGGACCGCTCGAATACTCGTCTTGGACCCTCGGTATAGTGACATTGAAAATCTCGTATGATTGAACCCTTGTAGAGACCAAACGCAGCGCCTACAATCGTATTGAAAGCTCGAGTGATAAAATACTCGAAATATTCGAAAATCTACGGTCGAATTCTACTCTCATCTCTAAAGAGGAAGGAATATGGCTATTCCTGGGATATCGTGGCATGAGGAATAGAGCCGTGTTCACTTTCGTGAACGTAGAGGCCAGGTCAGAGGGAGCTGGTCTGTCTCTAGGCGCATCGTGAACTCAGAAGAGTGGGAACTCGGGAGCAAGATCCCAGTCTTCATTTCAGATGAGTTTCAGCGCTGGACCACTGTTCTTCCGTGGCGCGATAAACCCAGTGAATGAGCTTTGAATTTTTGAAATGTGAATGTTAAAACTCGATGAGAAATTTGAATGTTTGGACTTTCGATGTGTGTTTAAATGCTTGATGTTTTTAAGGTTACTTGAAATTGTTCGATTACTTGAAATAATGTACTCGAATGCTATAGGAGTACTTGATGTGTACTCGTTAGTTTTCAACTTTAGGGACCAGAACATTTTCGATAAGCCCTACAGTGGTGCATCTGCGTTAATTTCTCGTTAGTCTGGAAAGTTTCAGTAAATTCTATTACATACAACATTTGATTTGCTTGACAGATGGATCAAATAAATAAGAACGTGGACTCTCGATTCGCTTCTCGATCTGACTCTTGACCTGACGCTCGAAGTCCCACGAGGGAAAGAGAAGTGCAAATAGAAGACTCTCGATCAGCCATTGAAAATAGGCTCGAAACTTGGAAACAAGAAATAAAAAGGGAAGCATGGAAAAACACTTCACGATTCTCGATAAGCTCGTCATGAAGCAAAGAGCTTGAATGGATGCGCTCTTCGCAACGTTCATTAAAAACCTCGATGATCTGACACCTGACGACGTCATCTACGGGCAACACAGACGTCCCGAAGGAACCTCGAAGGAAAATACTCAGGAGACCACCGGACCACCGGAAAGGGAATCCCGGGCACTGGAAGTCATACAACAGGAAAGGGACGCCGGTTCACCAGGTGAAGCACCCAAAGAAAAACGATCCTGGCGGCACGAAAGATCTGGAAACTGGGCTGATGAGTGTGATTTGCCAATAAGACATCAGACTCTGCACCCTGTGGGAATCGAACACAACTACTCGCGTCCGACTGTCTCTTCATAGTCGACTCAAAGAAGGAACCAACCTATGACTACTCCCTGAGGAGAGGGAGCGGCTATCGCACATCGTGATGGCCTATCCGCATTACCACGTGACGCTGCGACACCTCGGGAAGTTGTAAGAATCCTACTCAACGCCTGTAGACCAAGTACGATTCACCACGAACACTCGATTAGGAGGGAGCTCGACAGCTACTTTGATTCTCGATCACAAACAGCTCGGACACTTGTGGCACGATTTGACTATAGGATCAAGCAGCTGAAATCCTGCCCACATGTCCACCTTGATGAAAACCCTGAACGGGACACTGAAGCTAGATTAACTCTTTACTAGGAAGATACTCAGGTGAGAACCCAACCTCAAGTACATTTAGTGCTGATACCGGATACGGTGAATAATTTAAACGTATTGGTTAACGTCAAAAAGTTTTACTTGTCGGCTACTCAAATTATTCACATTGGTCTTTGTACTCTATACTTGATAGGAACTCTGCTTTCGCAAAAGGGAAAATTCACAACTCGCGAATTTTACTCGTTGATTTTCTTAAACCTCAAACCTTGAAGGGCACACTATACTGGGAGATTTAAGCTGTTAAAATTTAATCTAGGTACTTTGAAATTTTTGGCTGTTAAAATTTAATCTACTTTGAAATTTAATTGTTAAACTTTATTCCAACTCCTAGTCGGTCATTTATAATATCAGTCGCAAAATGCTCCGTTGAACTCTGACATTGGGGGTCACCCGTCTTCTGGTCATAATTCTAACTTAGGAGGGAGAATGGAAGTACGATTTAAGTTAGATCATGCCCCTCACGTAAACGATGTTTAGAATTAGCTGACATTTGATATTTGTGCCTGAACTTGAATATGCTAAATTGGGAATCACTAGATCTAAATCAGAAATAGTGTTTGCTCGACGAAAAGTAAATATGTAGTAACTTTCTCAGATGACAAAACTCGATACGCGTTTGTGTGTGAAATGGGAAACAAAACTGAAGTCAAATCTGTCTTGAAGAAACTAAAAATTAAAAGGCCCACAAACTAAAGTTTTCGAAGTTCGAACAGATAGTGGCTTAGAATAACAAAACTCAACAATTCTTAAACAAGAACAAAATTTAATATCCTTGAACCTCGTACCCCGCAACATAATGCATTAGCTGAAAGACTGAATTTGGAAATTGTAGAAAAAAGTGAGAGTGAGTTTAGAATCTTCTGGACCAAGTTCCATCTTCCGTTAGGATACTGGCCCTTTGCGCTTCGGAATGTTATTTGCATTCATAATCGGACACCTAATGCCTCACTGGAGTTTTGCACCCCTATAGAACTAGTAACAGGTACAGTGTCCAAAATCAGGGATATGCATTAGGAGATTCGGTTGTGACCTGTTGGAATGTAACAGCACCGGGTACACACTTTTGGATAGTCGAAAACGGACGATTACTCGGTCAAAATATGTTGATTTCGTGGAATCTCGAGTATATAGGGATAAACCGGAATACTTAGCTGATAGAAATCTCGATGAATTTGAACAGTGTGAAATTGGGGAACCAGTGGGAGAACCTGAAACCTCCCTGTTTGGGAAAATCCGCAGTATAATTTTGTTAAACAAAGAAATTGAAATGAGTGAACTCGAGGAGGGAGAAAAACTTGATAGGTGATTTTGCTCAAGTGTTTATGTCCCAACTCGATTTGGAACCACTGACATACGAAGAAGCTATGTCATGTCCTGACCGGGAGAAGTGGACTAGCGCGACAAATGAAGAATTCGAGGCCCTAAACAAATGTGAAAAGGGGAAAATATTTTCTAGGGATCAAGTGCCTGTAGAACACAAAATAATTAAATCTCGATGGGTACATAAACGGAAATATCCGTTTCAGGAGCAGATTGGTAGCTGTTTAGTATAATAAAAGGTATTTCAGAAACCTATGCTCCGGTGGCAAGAATTGCGGACGTTCGATTCGTTCTGATAGTTGCGAATAAATTCGGACTTGACATTGAACAATACGATGCTAAAACGGCGTGTCTTAGCGGCTCACTCGAAGGACGTGTTTGTGTGGAAATCCCACCTGGACTCTCGATGTACTTGGATAAGCCAAGTTCTTTTAATAAGACTCATGTTTTTGAGTTATACAGGACCCTTTATGGTTATCCAAAACGGTCGTACATTCGATATAGAGACTCGATTATTGCGATTGGTTTTACACCTCAGGAATCTCGACAGTGTTTGTTCATTTGGCGTCAAGGCACAACCTTTGCTATTTTGATGCTTTATGTTGACAACATCCTGCTAACCTCGAACTCTAAACAGAAAATTGACGAATTGGAATTCTTCTGCAAGGTTGTCCTCTAAGTACAGTGTATGATGTGAAGAAGTTTAGTTTCAGTTCTATATGGAATTTGTAAGACTGCTGGTTCATCGTCCAGGACTGACGCCGTATGCATCCTGAAGGCCATCGTCCAAAGAGAAAATTGTCAACGGGTGGTAAAAGTTAGATGTGCAGTCACTGTTGCCGTCGTGACAGACATAACTCTGTTTGCCTAACTTGGCTTTGCTAGCTGTCTGTCTGCAACAGTTGCAGACATAGTTTCTATGGTTAACATACTTCTCCAAGTTTCAGAACCTCAAGAGCTCGCCAAGATAAGATTGAACTGGCTCATCTGAAGAAGTTTCAGGAACACCTGATGCTCAGGAGCACGCTGAAAGGAGGGAGCTGCTACCCACAGCGACAGCAAGCTACTACGTACGAACTACCGGAACGCAGCTTTACCAAGGACTCAAACGTTTCTCCTTGGGACTCAACGGAAATCTCCATCCAGGACTCAAACCATGAGCGGCAAGTCTAGTGCAGTGCTGTGAAAGTGACCTCGCCACTGCCGTGGCAAGTGCCATGTGTGAATAGACTTATCTTTACAGCTGGTTATCTTAGCCACGTCAGTCCAAACTTGTCGCATGTCCGAAAAGCTAGACTTGGGGGGAACCTAAACGCTTCTCAGGAATCGAAATTACCTTTTCGAATCAAGGTCGTCACATTCATGCTATGTTTGAACATTCCAATATGTTGTACAAGTCTAAAATACTCCTATGCTTACTGGTGAGAAATCAAAATCAAAAAACGATGAGGCGGTCTCTCCACCAGATGGCGTGACTCTCGATAAAATACGTTTTCGTCAGGCATCCTGACGGATACTCGACAACTGGATTTGTTATGTACTTTCGTATCATCATATTTGTCTCGGAAACAATTCGAAAAATTCCACGATCTACTTGTGGCTCTGAAACCAATGTCTTGAAATCTAACTTGATTCCACATTTTCTTAATTGAAACGGACTCTCGATACGAGCGACATTGAAATCAGAGAATTTAACTCTCGATAATTTCTCCGTTCTATCTACACTTGGTATATTGAAAGTTAAACGATGACTATAAATGTAACTGCTCTGACAATGGTATTGAAAATTGAACGCTCGATGAGTACAAAAGAACACTTGATGAATTAACGTTTCTACTGTGAACAATCGATCTCTCAATATTCGGTGATCTCTCGTTTTCTTGAATTGATGTTCAAAACTAACAGTTTCAATTCCCTAATTTCAGCATGATATCAATCCTCTGTAATGAAAAAGCAACTGCAATATCTGTAACATTTCTGCTGTACATTGTAATGCTCACAGACTTAGAGAAATGTTTGTATTAAGGCACCTAATGTTTGCCTCTCAATGTTTAGCACCACTGTATTCGCTCACCTTTCCTGATGGGAGGGAGTGACAAAGTAAACATCAGTTCATGTGACGTCACACCAGTGGTGACACTTAATCAATGTACCATCTCGATCACGATCTCGATGTATTTTTATAATTAGTCAGCTGGCATCGGTTATTGGGAATTGGCCGTTCGGCCATCTTAATCTGTCCTTTTCGGATTCTGCTACCGCTTGTGCTCTGTCTCGATGTGTGCTACTCGTTTCTTGTGTTTCATGATTAAATCCCGGATTCTCGTCATTCCTAAATGTGAGTACTCATTTATTGAATTCCTCTCTTAGTCCTCATTGTACGTTTCAAGATGTCTAGATTCCAAAAACGAAATTTTCGTCCGCCATCCGAGCCGTTTCGGGCAGTAGGAAAAATTATTATTATTTTAATCTGAAATTTTGGCAGAATACTTGGTTTACCTACCATCTAGTTGTGTTCGCAAGGTTTTCAGCCCGATCGCCCAAAACCCGTGAGGCTCTGTGGGGCTAAAAAGGGGCTACGAGAGGGGCTTTTTGAAGGGTTTCGGCTATGAGGTGGAGTTAGGTGTCATTTTCGAAGTATTTTTGAACGTACAACCCATTTTTGGGGGTCCCATAACGATCCGATTTCATCGTGGGGATCTATGGGGTTTCCAAGGGGCTACTAATTGGACCTGCGAAGGATGTGAGAAGGTTGAATGAGGCGTCGTTTTGTAGTAACTTTGGACGCATAATCCATTTTTCGGGGTCCCACATCCGTCCACAAACTATACAAGAATATAAAAATAAAACTTTTTCAAATAATTAAATTAATTTTTTTTTATTGTTAACTTTTGAATTAATTTTTGGTTAATATATCAACGAATTATTATGAACCCTTGAGTAAAATCTGCAGCGTTTCTCGACAACTTTTACGATTGTACATCAGAAAATAAAAATGTAATTGATCCAAATACCTTCTTTACCTTCAACAATAGAGAGTTCCTAAAGCCACTTTTTGCCTAACGGTGATGAGTTACGGTCGACGTAACTCGAGATTTCGCGCATGCGCAGAAATAACGGTGATAACTTACGTCCTTATACCTAACGTCGAACGTTATTGCCGTAAAGTTACGGTAATAAACTTATGGTCTTAAGGATACCGCCGTTAATTTCGAGCAATAGAACGTAAATAGCGGCACTTTAAATTTAGCGTGACTTTTGATAAGACCGTATCTCTGTTACGGTCTTATGTGAAGTTAGCTTTTCTTTGATTCTCCCTAGACAAATCCCTTACGGTGATAAAAATTAACGGTCGACGTAACTCGGATGTTTCTTTAGGAACTCTCTATTAGGTAATGTGATGATCACGTAAATTTACGTGATCATCACGGTGGCAGCACAGGGACAGGAACGTCTCCAAATTTGAATGAGGTATTCACATGCATTTAATAGGTATTCACATGCTCTTTTGGTGCTCAGATGAAAATAGACCGCGTAAGTACATCACAACCGCTAGTGCTATGCAATTTTTTCTTCATAACCTACCAGTAATCGTAGGAAGGTTTCGAAAGCAAGGCAACTTCGCCAATTCAGTGCATGAGTTCTAAACCTACATTTTCCAATAAAAAAAATTTATAGAAGCAATAGTGAGTATGAAATAGTAACTCTAACATATCGATTCCATCATATCAAGTTTGGGGTCGAGATAGGATGCACATTACCTTATAGTATCCAATTACAGCTAAGCATCGAGGTCAAATTCCTCCAACAACTTTTGTATCTGATACAAAAAATGAGTTAATCATTCTCATTTCGACATCACTCTTTCCCATAACAAAGTATTCAACAGGTGCTCAGCACTAATCCTTCTACATTCAAAACGTTTTGAGTGCGACGAATCTGGGCACTCACAAAAAAAGAAGAGTTATTGTTTTGTCTTTTCCATAACTACATACATAACAGATACAAATCTTCCATTGAACAATTTCATATGCTTCTCCCCCAATCCAACCCTTGACTGCATTTTGACTCGACATTCTGAACAATGCAAAAATGCGCTTTTCTGAGGGGCGCCTCAGGTTGGGATAGCTTTCAGGGAAATAACATAATATGTACAGGGAAATAATATATTATGCACTGAAATTGAAGTTGAACACTAGAGGTCTTTGTAGAGCAATAACACATATCGCCCGCCACACATAAAAAATCCTCAGCGTTGTTGTGTTACAATAACATTTAACTGAAATACACTGCCAAGGCAATGGCACTTGAGCTTCCTCGTGCCAAGTTCAAAATGAACGTAACAACTGTAACAAGAAAATTACGTTCGCGCATGCGCAGGGAGTACCACTGATTTAATCGTGATGAAACTGATAGGGAACCATCTAGGGCTATACCCACACAATTCCTGAAAATTTGATTGAAATCCGATCAAAATTGTAGGAGTTACGGCTGTGGCAAGGAAATTACGTTCACGCATGCGCTGACCGTACCGCTGATTCAATCGTGATGAAACTGACAGGGTATCATCTAAAGCTATACGCACACAATTCCTGAAAATTTGATTGAAATCCGATCACAATTGAGAAAGTTATGCCTGTTTCAAGAATTTCACGTTAGCGCATGCGCAGAGCGTACCGCTGATTCAATTGTGATGAAATTCGTATGGGACCTCAAGGAGCCTTATCCGCATAATCCCTCAAAATTTGACCTAAATTCATTGAAAATTGTGGAAATTATGGCTGTAACAAGGAAATGCGGACAGACCGACAGACCCACAGACCCACAGACCGACAGACACGGAACCAAATTTGTTCAGTAGGCTATGAAACGCAAAATGCGAGTGGAAATTTTGAATTCGGACAACAAAAATTTTTTTTCTCCCGAAAGTGAACACACGGCTTCCGCTGCTTCGCAGACTCGGAAGCAAAAATACTACTTTTAAAACTTGTCTTTGCGGTTCTCCGAAAAATTGGAAAATTGGTTTGACTAGTTCTTTGTGAGCCGTAGTTATATGTCGCATGAGAGATTATTGAATAATCTCTCATAAATAAATTTTATCCTTATAATAAATTTTATCCTACATCCACTCCAAGTCGTATAGTTTGAGGTAATGTATTGTAAAACGTTTCGGCCCCTAAGATTTCTTAGAAAGTTCCACAGTTTGGGAAAACATCTGCTGTCCAGACCATTTTCAGTGTGTCATACCTACTTGGAATATCAGCTCATTTTGTATTCATCACGTTACAAATTACACGTTAGGGGTTGAACTCGCCCAAGAGGGATGCAGCTTTTTTCACACGTAAGATGGGCAGCATATGAGCTTTGGAGCAGAATCACCGTTATTTTGCGTCCCAGTAGCTTATCGCACCCCGGGGGGAGAATACTAGAAAGTTTTTTTTTTTTTAATTTGTTTTTTTGTCTGTTCTCTCTTTGAATATACAGTAAAAGGCTACCGGGCATGATTATCTGCCAGGCTACTCCTCCGGGTCACGATCCGTCGGCATAATCATTCGGGGAGGTAGTCTTGAAGAAAGATCGGAGAGAGAATGTAATGTAATAATATATCAGTGTGTAATCAGGACTGGCTTCTATATAGGTTCTAAGGATGGGGGCGGTCTGAAGGGGGTTCAGAAGGCAAAACTTGAATTATGTATAAGATCTGAGTGGTCTAACGAACTCCTCTTTCCCCCCACACATTATCTGCATTCCTAAACCGATTCCCAAGGTCTGAGGCATTTGTTTTATCTCATTAGTAGAATGATTCGGTCTTCTTTCAATACAGTTCATGACTGGGTTACTTGAAGAGCTTGAATAATAACAGCATTTAGAAATGTAATCCTGGAGATATTTGAACCCGTTTTTTGGTTTATTATTGTCAGAATAATCAACCCATGTTTTCGCGACGGGCGTCGACAATTTTGATAGGCTTCGAAATATGTCATTTCAAGATTTATGGATTCCAAAAACGAAATGTCCGTCCGCCGTAAAGACCGTTTTTGGCAGTAGGATTATTTTTTAATTGAGAAATGATAATTTAAACAAATTAAAACAAAACAAAATGAAATTATTTTAACAAAACACTCGATTAGCTATCTTGTTTTGCCCGCAAGGTTTTCAGCTCGATCGCACAAAACCATGAGGCTCTGTGAGGCTAAAAAGAGGTTACGGGAGGGTTTTTTTAAGGTTTTTGAATATGATATCGAGTGGGGACTTGCTTTCGGAATATTTTTGGACTAAAATCCATTTTTTGGGGCCCCAGAACGATTAGACTTCCCGCTTTCATGGGACTGAAAAAATGAGTTTTTGAAGGATATCGGAAGGACGAATAAGGTGTAGTTTTCCGATTAATCTTGGACGCATAATCAACTTTTCGGGGTCCAACATCCGTCAAGCACTGTACAAGAAAATTTGTAAAAAGTTTTTTTATTGACAGAATTCTGTTTTGCGCAATTTATATCAGCGAATAATGTAGGGTTATGTAATGATTTTTAGTTTATTAGGTATTCTTGGAATGCCTACGTAAGGTGTATACGTCCCCTATTTGGACCTATTTGCACTCAATACTTAATATACATAGGGGGTCGAAAATTTTTATCGGCCTCAAAATTTGACACGAGTAGATTTCACAAAATTTGGTTTAATCAAATGTCTGTTCTTCGTCCGGGCCGTTTTGAGCAGTAGGAATGTTTTTAAGTTCTGAAAATTTCACAAAATACTCGATTCTCCATCTAGTTGTGCTCGCTGGGTTTTCAGACCGATCGCCCAAACTGCCGTGGGGCTTTGTGGGGATGAAAAGGGGCTACGGGAGGGGTTTTGAAGGGTTTCGGCTATGTGATAGACTACGGTGTTGTTTTTGAGGTATTTTTGGACGTAGAATCCATATTAGGGGGTCCTAAAACGATCCGATACCACGATTCTTTGGGGCTTTCACGGGGCTACGGATAGGGCTTTTGAAGGATGCCACTGGGTCGAATGAGGTGTCGTTTTTCGAGTAATTTTGAAAGCATGATCTGTCCTTTGTACAGCAAAATTTATTTAGGTACTATTATTATTTTTATTTTTTATTTTTTTATCTTTACGGAATTAATTTTACAATTTTTCTGTAACAAACAATAAATACCTTTTTGTGAAATTTGCAGCGTTAAAAAAAAAATTTTATTTAAGTCAAAATTAATTTTTTGCACAATTCAAATTTTATTTTGTACAATTTCCTTATGACAAAGAATAGGTACTCCGTTGTGTAAAATTTGCAGAGTTTCGTTATCCACAGTTTCAAAAATGTAATCCCTTTGAAAAAAAAAACGGTCCATTTATAGGTCATTTCAACGCGTTCATGTGACGAGCGTATTTGACGGTAGGTAATTGTGTCATCGCATGAAGGGGCCTCATCAATATTTTCACTAACGCGGATCAAAATCCTATCTTTCAAACCGATCGCTTGCTTCAGGGCCTCCGGGGGAGGACCTTTTCCATTATTCAGACAGACATGGGAACACAATCTAGGTGGCACTGCCTTCCCCTCCGTAGCAGAACGTGATGTCTTATCTTGCGGTCTCATTTATTTATTTTATGTTTTTCCTCCCAGAAAAACGCTTCTGAATCACTGTTATTTCCCTAGCAGGAAAGACGCTCTCCCTTCGCCCCAAAAAGGAAATATTGATGGATATTTTCACCGGTTTTTTTCGTTTATGTATAGAATTGCCGAGGGATGACATGGCCCAGCGTGAATATTTTATCGGGTTTATTGCATGCGGTGTCCCACGTATCGTTTGGCCTGAGAAATATGTTACCACTTAAATAGGAGGACTTGACATAGTAAAACGTTTGATCAAAATTATCATTTTTTTTTAGTTTTTAATTGAAAACATTATCTACAACCGACGTTCACTACCTGGGTGGCAATGAAACGAGAAAATTACCGCTCGTTGAACGGTTGGTTCTGGTAACAATAAGCCCTTGTTTTCTCCGTTCATTAACACCTTTTGGAAACACCTTCAGAGCGGAGTCTCATATCGCTTCATTACAGGAGCTAACCGGATGTCATATTTCAAAAAGCGAATATACCCTAACACGCCTCACCTCCCTTATAAGTTGTGAGCGATGAAGTGAAACCAGCTCGACGAGAGTGTTTATTTAGGAGATTTTTAGACTTCCCTCACTCCGACGACACCGTACAATGAATTCTCACCATTATTGTCTCACGTCCAGATTATCACGGTCTTGGCATCTATTCATAAAAAACCGTGGATATAAAAGCCGGAGAGGAAGTTGATGCATGGTTGCGAGATCGGGCGGCAGGTGTTGAAAAAAATGTGTATTTCGGGCTAATGAATTCTGGAAGATTAAAAACGGCGTTTAGTCGACGGCCAAATCTCGTTGCGATTCTTCAGTGTATACCTTTCATTATACCGAAATAGATTCTCGCTCGTATAAATTTTAGTTTGGGGGAGTTCACTACAAGTTTATTATCCTTTGTTATAAAACTTATAACACTATTTAATAGTGTACAAATTGAGTTTGAATCAATAAAAACAATTTTTTTACTGTCAAGTTTTTGCACGGATGTGGGACCCAAAAAAAATGGATTTTACGTCAGAAATTAGTCGGAAATGATAATTTGACTTCCTGGCGTCCTTCAAAAGCCCCATTTTAGCCCCAAAATCCCGTGAGGGTTTGGGCGATCGGGCTGAAACCCCTGCAAGCACAACTAGATGGCGAACCGAGTACTTCAAAAATTGTCACAAATAGGTCCCAATTTCAGATTTGAAAAAAAATTCCAACCGCTCCAAACGGTTCGGACCGTCGATTTTTGAAAACCACGTGTCATGAAACGTATAGGGGAGAGTTGGGTATTGGCGCTCAGCGGGTAATGGGGCTCACCAAGTTTTTTCATATAAGGCGCCTTCCGACAGGATTCTAAACCCCTAACGCCATCTGTTGGGATGCTAGCTAGTTGATATTTGCGCCCATACTGTATCTATGAGCCACGTTGCAAGCTAAACATGTGCTGCAGCTTGAGCTCCGGGTGTCGGCAGAGAGGAAGACGTCCCACTGGTTTGCCGACATAGCCACTGTTTCAGCGCGTCGCTGGGGGCGAAGGATGGACGGGCTGAGACCGTGGGGAGACGAAGATGTCCCCGGAAACACGGAGATTCGCAACGGGTTTCGCAACTTGGTGGTGCCCACACCGGGGGAGGAGAGCCTCGATGCGAGTGTGGGCCAGAGGCAAGTAGCAAGAATCACCTGCAAGTCTACTGAACTTATCACCATCGTTCCCGATAGGATCAACAGCGCATCGCTGGAGGCCAAGGATGGACTGGCTGGGACCATGGGGAGACGGAAATGTCTCCGCAAACACGGTGATCCGGGACGTTATCCTGGGTTTCGCTGAAGAAAGAAGGGTGTAGTGAAATGGACATCACCTGTGACCACATGTTCCCGTCGCTACACGTCGTCAAGAAGGAAAACCCCTGATAGGTTCAGTTTTAGACCAGACATTCCACAAATTACCCACACTAACATTCATAATCATCTCGTTTTTTACAATATTATGACCGTTTCCCCTGCAATCCTTTACGATTCCAGGTGAACTCGTTTTCAGACTATGAATGTCCTTATCGTGTCCAATAAAAAGGATAATCATAATACTTCAAACTGGTTTCAGACCCCTTCAAACCCCTAAAATCGGCTTGCACAACTTCCAACTGGTTTGGACCCCCAAAACCAGTTTTTAATTACTTGCAACTAGTTTCAAACCTTAAACGGTTTCATTGAATGGATTCAATCCGGTTCCAGGCTCCTTAAAGTCGATGTTTAACCATTTCGCGCCCCAAGCCACTTCCTCTCATTTAGGGGAGCGTGGCACGGTGTCAAAATTTGACACCAAATGCCAAAGTTATATTTAATAATATTTAATATCGAAGTGAAAGCTTCTTTTGGACATTTCGCCAACCATTTTGAGCTTCAAGTTCTTCACGTTGGAAATGGCAACGTGAGGCGCTTGGTCAGCGGAACCTGTGGGCTTCGCAAAAGGCGATAATGACCGGGCGAAAAATGGCAGGTGGTGATTTCCAGATTTAGGATGAGAAAAAAGGAGAGGCCATCTTCATTAAATCACCCCCTTCGGTCCTACCACCATTTTTCCTTTTCCAGCGGAGGGGCCAACTCGGAAATCACGACCCAAACGGACATATTAAGCTTTGAGGCCGGCCCACGAAAAACTCCCACCATATCCAACCGGCTAATTGACCAAATTATAAAGATTACAAGGTACAAGGAACAGAAAAAAAATCCTTCGGACCTCTTAGTAAGGTACCCCGTGCTTCATGACTCCGGACCCCACCCCGGGATTATAAATTAGAATCTCCCACTTCCCCATTCTTCTTCTGTCTTTCGACCACGTTCCATCTGGAAGGAAACGGGCCACATCCCTCCGCCGTGCTTTATTATTACAAATGAACTAACTTCGATTCCAATTTAGAGACAACTGGTCATCACTGGGTTTCCCTCGTCTTCCATTATCCCCGTCCTTCTTCGTGATTTTAATAATTCTTTCAACTTACCTCCCACTAAGGGTTCGATTGAAACCAATGGCTAATTTTTTCCCCGATTCCGTGGTAACTTCGTCTTGCGGTCAGACTCTTAATTCACTTACCGGTCGAAGGCTCCGAATAAACGCATGATTCGCAATTATGGAAAATCGTGGCTGCCACTCATGAGTACCAACCTCAGATTAAAAGCATTTTTACGCTTTTATCAGAACCAATTTCGGAACCAAATCCCGTCAAAGGCGCACTTCGGAATTTCACCATTAGCGCAGACACAGGATAAAAAAAAATTTTAACAAGGATTTTTTTTTTTCAACACAAAATTTGTAACAAATAAATTATTAAATAATTTCAAATTTTGAAAAAAAGGTTAGACTATTAAAATGGGGGAAAGAAAGAAAATGTATTATTTATTTATTATTATTTATCAATTATTGACGAAAAGCTTATATCCAATTAGCACTTTTTTTAGAAAACGAGACAAACAAAATTCACGACGAAGATATTTTTTATTAAAAAAACCCTATTTGTGGAACCATTAATTACCTAATGGTTCCACATCCAAACTATTTGGACCCTATTTAAACCCTATAGGGTTTATTGTATAACAATTTGGACCCTATTTTAACCCTATAGGGGTTTTTATAAAAATATGTATATGTATATGTATACATACGAGTATAATAATAATAATTATTATTAAACTCGTAACATAAAGTTATGAAAATGTGGCTTACGTTTTGGATGAGACACTACCATTTTTAAGTTGGAATATCCAACTTATATATAAGCCATTTCGAAAATAAAAGCGCTGCAAATTTTACGCAAAGGTTTATTATTCTTTGATATTGAACAGTTGTGCAATATTTGATAATTGATGTCAATTGATAATTATTCAAAAAAATTAATTCTGTTTATTGATAGACTATTATTTTTTTTAATCCTGGACAATGATGGACAGATGTGGGATCCTGCAAAAATGGATTATGCGTCCGAAATTACTCGGAAACCGACACCTCATTCGATCTTCTGACTACCCTCAAATGCTCCATTTGAAGCCCCACGATAGCCCCACAGATCCCCATGGTGAAATTGGATCGTTCTGGGACTCCCAAAAATGGATTCTACGTCCGAAAATACTTCTAAAACGATACCGCCGAAACCCTTCCCGTAGCCCCACTTTGGCCCCACAGAGCCAAAGTTTGGGTGATCAGGCTGAAAACCTTGCGGGCACAACTTGATGGTAAACCGAGAATTTTGTCAAAATTTCGGGTTAAAAAAAATTCTACTGCCCAAAACGGCCCGGACATTTCATTTTTGGAATCTAAGCATCTTGAAACGTATAATGACAAATTTCGATGACGATCTAAATCAGGTTTGATGTTTGACTTCAGGTTTCAGGTTGGAGGTTGAATTTTAAAGATATTTATAATATTAATTTATTTGATTTACTTATTTATTGATTTATTTTATTTATTATTAGGTATTTTTATTATTATTATCATTTTTTTTTTTTTTTTCAAATTAACGTGAGCTTGCTGTGCACAAAATGATTTACCTCATGCTGAGATTTTTCAAAACTTGTATTTTTAATTGAAACATTGAATGTTTTTAGTGTCATTGAAATTTGATCCTGCGGTGTTGTACACCACCGCTACATTGTGCCGAAGCGGATTTTAATTGAAAAGGTTAATCTGGCGGCCAAGTACGTATTAATTACGTTACACGCAGGTACACTAATTACCTTATATATCACAAAGCTGGATGCGACTGTTTCCGGAATAAATTCAAAGCTAACAAAGCGGGATTACATTATAAATTGCGTATCAAGAGGATCTCAATCAATTGTATTTGCGAGTGAAAATACATTTCGCTACGTGTTGAATAAAACATTCCAGTCGAATAAACGCACCGTTTTATAATTTCCCAGTCGAGATAATAATTTCATCGCTGCCTGACCGTTTGGGCCGATTAGCCCACGGTTAATTGATCAAATAAAATAAATGTCGCCTCGACTTTCCCCCTTTATCGAATTATATTTGTTTTTATTAAACCAATTAACTTGGATAATCCCAACGTTTAAAATTTTTTGTTGAGTTTTTTCCACCAATTAAAACCTTCAAATACAATTCGTCGTCACAATCAAATGAATAATTTGCGCATTGGTAGATTAAGTGAAGTCAAATTTCGACTTTCCAATGATGATAGGTATTGGGGGGGGGGGGGGTGAGAGAAGAGGTCACGTTGGGTTAATCTGTCAAACTGATAGGTTGGTGTTATCGTGGGCGAGTGGAAATATGAGACGAAAAGAGAGAAAAAATCACCTTTCACTGTCGGCGAGGGCTTATTTGAAAGGATTTCCGGAGAAAGAAAAAAAATTATTCTGAAAAATCCCACGGGGTATTCTCACCCCCGCACAATCCCTCGATAAATAACTCTTAAACGTAAGTGGTGTTCTGTGGGGCCGTTATAATATGCTATTAAATTAGCATAGCCTCATATTGAGTCGTGTCCTAGAAAAAGGGAGGTCCATATTTCACGTTATGGAGGATCCTGAGACCGTGTGGTTAGCGGATCACGGGATGAGTATAAATCCGAAGATGCGGCCATTTCTCAGAGAACAACATCACACTATCACTCGATGAATACTTTGTCAGTGCGTATAAGGATATTTCTATTCTCATTAAAACTACCCCTCTGTTTGTGGCTCTTTTTATACTTGGGCGTTTGTGGTTCCCAGCTGCTTTTAGTTTCTGGCCTGCGGGAGTTTCGAATTCCTGATTTCACTTGGTTCCCAAGGTTTTATGGTTCCTGTTTTTTTTTTTCAAGTTCCCACCTGCTAATGGTTTCCATGGTACGGATCCTGAGCATTTCTGTTTTCCGGCTGCTTTTGGTATCTAACGTTTGGGGTTCCTGGGCCTCTTACATCCCCATCTGCTTTTGATTTCGAAGGTTTATGGCTCCTGGGCATTGCTGGTTCCTAGCTTCTTTTGGTTTTGTTGCTCTTGGACGTTTCTGTTTCCTAGCTTCTTTTTGTTTCCAGGATTGGTGGTTGTTGAGCGTTTTTAGTTCCAGCTGCTTTTGGTTCCCAAGGTAAAAATTAGAGTGGATTTTGTTGTTTTAATGGATTTTAGGTTCTCAAAATGGGTCAGGAGCAGAACACGTACTTTACTTAGAAATATTCCAGAATTGCCTTCTGTGGCGTATCCGCCTTACAGGCAACCCCACATTTCTCTTTTGTCGTGTCACAGCCCGTAAGGGTTTAAGTGGTTAAGGGGTTAAGTGAACGCTCATGGCTGCTGCTCCGACAACGCCAGCTGTCGGAGCTCTCGACAGTTCGAGCAATCCACCCGGTACTTCTTTCCCAGCATTCCTGGTCTCTTCCTCCAAGAACACTGGTGGCGTGAACATGGTGAAGAGCGCCTTCGGATCTCCGCTACCTACATTCACACCACACATACTGCGACATTTATGTACACAAAAAACACCCTTGTTAGCCAATGATCCCCACCTTGCTCCAGAGAAATACCGCAACTGCACCCTTTGAAAAGTATAATTAACGAGGCCGGGACCTCAGCCTCCAAAGCTCTGGCCAGCCTTGCTATGACGCTTCAGCTCGCTCCGCCAAGGTGGAGATGTTAGGTGTGGTATTCGAAGTTTACACACGTCCATGGCGATTATAGTTTTCAGCTTCACTTGTAGTTTCAATCGATTGTCTAAATAGGCATCGAGAGGGACAGCCAAATTTGAGTTCATAAAGCCAATAATTCAATTTAGTGATGGCTAATTCGAGACATTTTCTACAAGAAAATTTCTGGCGAACAATTACCAATGTATTGACGAAAAGTCAATTTGAGGAGTTCTGAAACCAGTTTGAAACTATTCAAAACAGGTTTGAGGGGACCTGGAAACGGTTTGAAGCGATTTAAACTCATCAGAGGGCCTGGGCTACAAGTTATTCAAACCCGGTGTGAAGGTGTTATTTCATTCATTCAGAATAATTCAGAATAATTGTTACAATTATTGTT
Source organism: Pilophorus perplexus (assembly GCA_955831195.1). NCBI lineage: Eukaryota > Metazoa > Arthropoda > Insecta > Hemiptera > Miridae > Pilophorus > Pilophorus perplexus. The sequence goes on from OY037009.1 coordinate 11,377,687, forward strand.
GAAATTTTGGCCAAGGGTTGGAGTGAGCCAGCTTCAACTTATAGAGATAAACTCACTTGAATTTCTCACAATACCGCGTTGTCAAATTCTCCCCCAACTAGTCCTCCACATAATCCTGCGATTTTTCAACCCTCCCTTCTCATCATTCGTCAACAACTAGGAGGAATTTCTCCCAACCTGAAATTCCCTCGTTTCATAGTCCCGCGAGCCCGTCATTAAGAAATAGTGTGGCCTCCCCTCCCATTTTATTGTTGAGCTATGAATAGGCGTGTAGTGAGCCCGGCGGGGGAAAAACCTGCGATTTCCAACATAGTGTAAGTGAGCCGACAGTCATTAGAAAAAAGGGTGGGAGGGGCAGGACCCCGTGCAGTAATATCTAGATGGAACGCAAATCAGAGCTAATGACTTCGATACGGCAATCGTGAAAAGTGGTGTGGGAGGCAAAACTTCTACGGTTTAAACTATTTTTTAACAAGCTCCCTTTCCCCTTCCTGCGGGTCAGAACTTCAGCCCCGAGGCTAATGTTAATATTGCGATTTGGTCGGTAGTTGTAAAAAAAAAAAAATGGCTTGACGTATCGAGCTTCCAGATTAATTCGTAACTTTGAGTGTTGAAAATGAGGAATTTTCGTGAATACTTCCATTGCGGAAGTCGTCTGCGATTGTACATTGAATGATAGCAACTCCAACTGGAAATTGCAATGTAAGATATTTTATGTCGACGCATTAAGTTTTAAACGCCTTAAAACTAGCGTGGTGCTGAAATTGGGATAACTTAACTAAGTTAAGTCTTGTTGTGTGGAAATTTTATTTTCTTAATTTCATCACGTCTTTAAAACCATCATATCATCACACAATAATATAAAATCGTGTTGGCCGACGGTACGTGGTAGGTGGTAGACGGCCGTGTGGTAGCCGTGTGGTAACGCGTTCCCGAGTGAGTTTTTTCACTTTCCGCTCGCTGGCCGTTTCGAAAAAATTACGAAAAAATACGAGCCGTATAGATCAGACCTGGAGGAAGACGTCGGTCAAATCGTAATTCGGAAATTCGCCGGAAATTCGTCGAAAAATCGTCTTTCTCGCGTTTGTCCCACGTTTTTTCGGGTTCAAAAATACCCAGTAAGGAGCCATTTTTTGGGTATGGTATCCGCGAGCCAAATGCGCGGCAAAATATGGCCAATCCGATTCCGAAGTCGGATTTCAAAAAAACCGAGGGGGAGGGGTCGATTTCACGGTGAGAAGACAATTGGATCGTTTTAATTCGCGCGGGGCCAGGGATCTTAGAAAACGGAGGGTCCAGGGACGTTTGGTAGGTGGAGAGGCGGGGAAACTGGTCGGCCGAGTATACAAGTAGTAGGCCGAGTATGATCCTTTTTTCCTGTGAGTTTTCAAATTTGATTTGATGAATTTTACTGGCCAGGAGGGGGATAATTCACATGGGGTCTGCAGGCGGGTGATTTGAGGCACAGGTTTCTGTGTCTGTCGTGTCTTATAGGCACCTAAACGGCTGAACGGATTTCTGTGTAGGACGGGTGTGTAGGCAATTGGATCGTTTTAATTCGTGCGGAGACGAGCGAGCGTAGCGAGCGGACATAATACGGATTTCTGTGTTGGACGGGTGAGAAGACAATTAGATCGTTTTAATTCGCGTCTGCAGTTCCCCGCCCACCCGCCGCGATCACTCTACCCCCCCCCCCCCCCTCCCTACACCCTTCCAGCACCCTTTTCAAATTCAAGGGGGCCTTACTTCGCTCAACTAATCATTTTATCGGTCAGGGGCTCGCTTTGTTCGCCCCCCACATAGGTAGTTATATTATTTCAAATTTGATTTCCCTAGCACTTTGACAGGGGTGGGGGGGGGGCCCTTGCTTCGCTGATGCAGGGTTATGAACGTGTCCATCGATGCTACGCACCCCACTAGGGGAGCGAGCGAAGCGAGCCAGAGAGACTAGTCCCTAAATAAAAATACGTTTGCTTCATTATATCGGAGTTGAGTGATTTGGGTCACCCTCTGATGATTCAAGCCACCACCACCGCCGTTTTTTTCGAACTTCAATAAAATATTATAACGGATGCGAATGAAAAAGCTCTTTATTATCCATTGAGTGCCTCTCGAAACGGCTACATCTTAGGATTATTCCATACCAGATCCAAATGCACTTGGGAATCGAAGACCCTGGTGAACCAAAAGCTGCAGAAAAGCAAAATCACGATTGACGGGCCCATTTTCTTTTTCTTTTTTTTTTTTTTTTTTTTTTACTCTTAAATTTTGACAAAATACTCGGTTTACCATCTAGTAGTGCCCGCAAGGTTTTCAGCCCGATCGCCCATACCCGTGGGGCGCTATGAGACTACAAATTGGCTTTTTGAAGGAGGTCCCCAGGAGGTCAAATAAGGTGTCGTTTTCCGAGTAATTTTGAAGGCAAAATCCATTTTTTGAGGTCCCACATGTGTCCAAACATTGTACGGTAATGTTTTTTAACATTTTTTCAAAAATATTTTCTTAATGACACATAAGTAATTAATTTTTACACGTTTAACCTACTTACATCAAAGAATAACCTTGTGTAAAATTTGCAGCGCTTTTGTATCTTACATATTTTCCGTCTTGACTGCCTGAAAGTGCATTATCGAGTCGTACTTGAGAACTCCACATTTTCACGATATCGTCTACCTACTTTTCTAAAATAGAATTTCAGTTGGGCTTCTAAAACATTTCCCTTTTGAGAATCAGTTTTGGATTTGGCAGCTTAGCATAATGCAAGCTTCAATCTTTTTTTTTTTTTTTCTGTGATTGGTAGGCTTCGAGACAGTCTTACGGCTCCACCTATTAGGCACCTCACGTGGGTCATGATCATTAGAATCTCCTTGTGGTTGAAACACAATCTCATAAGTTATGTGCAGACTCACCGACTAAAACGGCCTTCCGCAGTTCTCAAACCCCCCACTCCTCGGGAGCAACTTCCAAACAAAGTTACGACATGACTAATGAAAAACTGTCGGACGGTTCGGGTGCAATCAAGGGAAGAAAATCAGCCGAGAAAGGGTCCCATAAGGCGAAACCGTCTGAACTCTGTCTGAAATACGGTTTGATGGGAGCAATGTTGAACGGAAGTCCTTTTTTCTGCTTGGCAATTGATAATATGCCTCGTGGCGCCACAAGTTTGAAAAACACTCGAGAAAGACTCGAGAAGGGGGATATCATATTGAGTCCCTTGTTTGATTTACTGTGCACTAGTGGTCTTCACTTCTACCTTACAACCGTTTTTCTGAGAAGTCGTCAACCAAGCGACCTTTTCCTTCGGCACTTGAAGAGTTTATCACATATAAATGTTACGGCCCGTCTTCACTTCGTCTTTTCTCTTTTCTTGTGCGCTATGCACTTGTAAATGATTAGCTTGTACGTCATGATTCGACTCCAACAATTTATTGAATGTCGACGTTGGGACCCATTTGTGTGCGGAGCACGAGCTTCATGGATGGCGGACATCTTTCGAGGAAATTTTTGATTTTCATGAGATGAGAATGGATGTCACAAGAACTACCTAAAGGAGATTTTAATTATAATTAATAATAATGAACCACGTGAAAAATTTACCGCGTTTTGGTTTTTTATTCTGAGCATAATCAATCATTGTTGTCGTGTGACAATTATTTTGATCGGCCTGAAATTTCGGCCACCCTATTCACATAATTTCCGTCACTCTAAAAACTGTGAATCGGAACGTGAATTCCTCGTGACGGCTGACAACCCAACCTTCGCGGAGGAAGGGTTATGGTCGTAAAAAATTTAAATAATTTGACCCAATTCAACTAACTTCCCCCACGAATGTACCAAAATCACCTAAAAACACTTCTCAGTACCACCCCCATTTAACAATTTAAAACCATTCGTAATTCTGTGCAAATCATTTATTCCAGACTACCCCAACCTAAGCATAAACCTTTCGACAAACTGAATCCCCAAAGACCACGAATGTGGACGACGGCGAACGCTGGAGCGAGGGGATGCAGAGTAGCACCTACCTTTTATAACCTGAAGAATGGCACAGTGAGGCCGAAAGTTTACCACCAGTAAACCAGCAAAAGCAAGCGGACTTTTTCTTACGCTCATCCCATCAAATCCCTGTTATAATACTTTATATCATATAATAATAAGTGTATTATAAGTTATAATACATCATAATATACTTATCCTGTATAATAAGTATATCTTATGAAATGTAGGTATATTATTTAGTAAAATAAAATAATCTTATTTTAAAATTAAAATAAATAATTTAATCATTAAATTAAAATAAAATAATATTAAATATTGACTGTCTTTTTGTAGGTTTTGAAAGATGACCTGTCCAGAAATTTTTTTTAATCGTTCAAGGAACTCATTTTGGACGTTGGGTCCATATTTTAGGACCTCTCAGTTCTCAAACTACGTAAGCGTAGTTTTTTCTACTAGGTTTCTACTAGTTTTTTCGAGTTTTGTTTTGTCTACGAAAAATAATTTTCAAAAAAATAGGCAGTAAAATGTGTATGTTACCTTTTTTTCACAGTGGGTTTCCAGCGTTCAGATTGGACTCAAGCGGGTTCTGTGAACAGAGTTTATCCCAACTGTGCTGCGAAGGGCCCCCGAGGACATTCCAATAAAATGGTAATCTCAGTTCAGTCCACGTTCTGATGCGATCTAGATTGGACATTGTTTTTGTTGCCCCCCACCCTTCGCCAATACCGCAAGTTACATTTTTCCCCGTTTGAGCGATACGAGTGAAGAATCGCGTGATTTGTGCCCTTTAAGTTTGAAGGGAGGGAGGAGTTATTTGGTTTACGATCTTGTCATATGTATGCGCATATGTCCCATTACCCGTCCCGAACGTCCCGTATGTCCCGCGGCCGACTTGATTAATTGCTCTCGTATCGACTTCGGTCGAAGGGTGACGAGGAAGGGGAGGGTTTTTCGAGCTTTTCGAACCGAAACTCCCCCTCCCCTTTCCAACTGAACCGGTATCTATTTATAATTGGGCGCATAAATTGGCGAACTTTGATAAAATCGGACGTGGAAATATTGGCGGGAGATACTTCTGGCCGGAGAGGACGAAAACCCGGCTTTTCCAACCATTTGTAAAGATTACGGGCTGATCAAATGAGCTCTCGTAGTGACAGCCTCTCTATTTTGGATGTACGTTTTGCATTCGCGTTATGATTCGATACCGGACCGCAGCGTCCTCGTGCGGCAGATTGCACACCAATTCCTGTCAACTTTTGACCAATTAGTGCATTAGATAGAAACATTTTTTTGACGACTCCACTTATTAGGTATATATTTCTTTATCTATTTTGGTGATGATGATGTTGACCCGTTCATTAAAATTTAAAGTCACATCACTTCATTTAATGTAAGTACACTTTTTTTTAAAGCAGAATGTGATTTTTTCGAGGGTCTTGTGGTCGAGTGCGTGATATTTGGTCAAACCCCTCAACGAGTCATTCTATGATTGATTTCTCCTTCACGCCCGATCAAACTATTTCGGCTGGATGGGGAAACCATGGGCCGATGTGGGGGGCCTGGAGATCCCTTGTCGGGATCTTACGAGAGTGGGCTTGGACCTCGTCTCCAGGACCCTCTGGTGCTCCCACATACAAGAAACCCCTTGAGAGTGGGCCCTGGGAACACTAACCTGGCCCATCACAACACAATTTAAATTGGCAGGAACACGCCCACACGGAGGCACAATAATTGATAATTATTATCAACCCATGTGAGACTGCACACTGTGGAGTCAGTTCCCACCTCACCTCTGAAGAGAAACGTTGCCAGACAGCAGTGTTGAAATTGTTCAAAGTGCGCATAATATGCACTGGCGTTTTTATTACAAGCCTGCGGTACGTGGAAAATAATTTAATTAATGTGTTTGGTATTAGAGAGAGTAATTATAAAAGATAAGTCGGGGGTGGTAGGGCGGTGGCGAATTAGATTAAATTATATTGAAGGTATAATATGTGGACTACGCGAGGAAAGCTCGGGATTATTAATTAGGTCGTGACATGTTAATTATAAATGTCTAATTATATCCGCAAACTGCGTCGGGAGGAGGTTAACCCCTCCCCCTTCCACCATCTTCCCCGCCGACGCCCCCTCTGGCGGGCGACCGCGAAGTTAAACGGTTTGTAATCTATTAAGCCTCCACAGCCGTCCCTTCTCTCTGGAATTAACTTGAAGGTGTTGAAATGGAAACTTGGCATAATATTGGTGTTAGGTAATGCGATATTAATATGATTATATCGATAGGGAAAGGCTGGTAATTAGTTTTCCGTGTGGGGGGGGGGGGGGCTCCTGCACAATTGAGGATGGCGGTGACTGTTATACCTAGTTCATACGAATGGCACAGCCACCATTTCATACCTTACTGCAGTAAGGTTCCACTCAGTTGGAAGGGTCCACTGTTAACACCATTGGTAGGGAACGGTGCCCTACCTCGGGCACTTTTTTCCACACAGCCTTGGCTTCACCTAGGAATTTCTGCGTTATTATAATAATTATAAGAAAGAAATAATATATATTTATAATAATATTTCTTTCTTATAATTATTATAATAACGCAGAAATTCCTAGGTGAAGTCAACCTTATATTACAAGAAATTATTTCTTCGTCTGGGTGTTGTGGGGTTATAGGAGGTGGTGTGAAATGACTAGCCTTTTCTCTATGGCCATGCTTTCGGGTTATAATTAACCATCATCAGGGTTCTACAAAAAGAAACACACCTGCCATTAGGGTCCAGATATCGTCAACATGGGTGCACAGGAATTCAGGTGCACCTGAATACCTAACATAATATTATTATGGTCTCAATTTACAAAAAAAAAATACCTACCTATCATTCAATAATGATTAACAGGAGGATGCACCAGATTTTCAGAGCACTCGCTCCTGAACAGGCACAGAGCTTAGCAGAGCTTGGTACATGGGACAGGCAGCCCTAGTTTGCAACATATGCTAGGGATATTCCTTGCAAAGCAGTATCTTACTGAGAGTATCGGTGAATACTTTAGGTAATGTATAAATACATTAAGGTTACCATACAAGGTGGTAAATTTTACCACCTTGGCTCATGAGGTTTCACTGATTGAGAGGAAGTCACTCAAGAAGCCGTATCCAGTAGGATCGCCCAGCAAGCGCAAGCAAGATCGACCTTCGATCATCAGCGTGCTTGGTCACAGCTCAAACCGAGGAGGGGAATCGCTCAAGCGTGGTAGTGCCCGACCAAATCACAAACAGGTCAGAGGACTATGCTACTAAGGAAATTCCCTCATGGCTGAAAAAGTGGCAGAGGGTTGTCCAACACGAACAATCAAGTTACATGATTATCAATAACAACACGGGGAGATAGTGAAACTTTCAACGGGGAGATTGTGTCAAGTCGGTCAAAAAGTGTGGGGAGGTAAAGCTGGAGTTTTTCCGGGCAGGGGAGATAATGCTGGATCCCGTTCCCAACGTCCTTGCTCGAGTGGTCGAGATGGAAAGCAGGGCCAGCAGACCCCTGCATTGAACCCTGCAATGACGATAGCATGTTTAAATGACGGCCCAAGGTGCTGACTGAAGGACCTCGAGTAGCTGGGGCCTACATAGCAGGACAATGTCCCATCGGCACGCAGTGCCGCCCCTCCCGTAATTAACGGTTAACCCTTACAAAGCTTTGATTTCATCTACTGCCTCGTTTACCTTCCAATTGACCAATCGACGCGGGGAAACGAAATCTCCGAAGGAAATGGGTTTCTGAGTTCCAACCTCACTAATTTGCATTTGAATTTTGTTCTTCGAAATAACCACCTCGCTAACCTTTAATTTCCTCTCCCGGAAAACACAATAAGGCCGTTTAATAGGTTAATTTCTTTTTCAACTTCGTTCAAAAGTCAGTGTTGATCGAAAAAGGTCGGTAACCGAGTTAGGAGGTTATGATATTAAAGGGAACCTTTCCCTTGTCTTGAACCTTCTCATTGGCGAAAAAGTGACGGATTCGTCCGAATTCGGATGAAAGAAAGAGACAGTCAAATAAACGAAAATCAGAAAGTTGAGTGTTTTTTTTTTTTTTTTTTTTCTTTCTTTCTTTTTAGATGGATTTGAGGAGACAAGTGCAAATAGGACTGAATGTAGCACAAAACATCACAATAGACGATAGTTTATTTAATCGACTTCAATCTACATTTCACTTTCTTCAGCACATTTTGATGTGAGACGACGTGGAAACCAACGCGTAGAACTTGAGCCTCACACAAACGTAAAATCACTCCTACCTACCTCGCCGTTTTATCACTTCACCATGAATTCACCAACCGACCCAACTAACTAAACAAAGACGCCATGATTGATCACAGCCGCCCGTAATCTACAATTACTATCTGGTGGGCGGGTTGGCAAGAATATCTCTTGACAGTGACGTCATTTGTAACTCACGTTTTCCCCCCGCCACACAAACGGCTCCCTTTCCTCATCCCGACAGTTAATTGTCGGCTCCTTCCATTTTCTGCAACGATTCAGTTTCCACGTGATGGCAAAAGGGTGAAAAGGGATGGTGTAGAGGGGGAGGAATGAATAAACGCTCACATCTGATAGAAATAGCTTTTCCCTTCTAATGTGGGCTTGTTGTGAAAATCACTTCTCGTGTAATGCTCTTTTCAGACGCACACTGTCGTGAAAGTGTCGCACAGATCGATTCTAATTTATTTTAAGAGATTTTTTTTTTTTAATTCTTCGAATATTACACCTATGTAATCGCGACGGAGGTCGAAAATGCTGATCGCCCTCAAAATTTGATGTTATATGTTTCAAGATGACATTGTCTAGCTTCCAAAAACGAAAATTTCGGACATTTAATCCATTCGTCCGCCGCACAGTGATCTGAGGGCGGCAAAAACTCCTATTTTTCAACTGGTTTGTTGTTTCAATTAAATTGAATCAGCCAATTCTGAATTTAAATTTTGAATTTACACCTAATGTTTGGTGGAGTAAAATAGTACATTCCATGGCGAAACCAACGATTGTACAGCGTTACGCAAGCTTGAAAAGACGGAAAAAACGCCCATTTTCCGAACATTTATGTCAAAGAAAACTGGAGCGCTTCATGTTAAAATAGAAAAATCCTTTATTTCAAGCAATTTCCGGGGGGGGGGGGGGGGACCTCAGTGCAGAATCTGCAGATGAAGTTTATTGCTACAATTTTTACAATAATTATTGCTACAAGTTTATTGTCAACAATATTTTTCTCTATTTAGCAACACAAATTTCTTGATTTTGGGGATTTTGGAGGAGAGTTGATGAAAGGGGTGCGCTAAGTTGAAAAACGAAATGCAGAGATCGGTTGCGGGATCTTGCGGCTTTGCTCAATATCTTGGAACACGTACCTACTGGCTTGGTATAGTTTTCGCTTTATCTTTCGACCATTGCGGTTTAGGCCAGTCGCCAGAGGATTGAAAGGGGGCATTGGTAGGTATAAAAGCCTTTTTTTTTAAATTATTTTTTTATTCAATTTTATAATTCATTTTTTTGAATATCAAAACTGATAGCAAAATGTTCCCTGGGAAAACTGATGGCGGCCAAAAAACTGAGAATCAATTTTTTTCTAACTTTTTCCAGTTTTTCACCAATAAATCGAAAACTAAGCAAAATCGAGGAAACGTTTAAATTACCGAGTTAGAGATAATAAAGTGCTGCGTCGAATGACCTCCTGAAACATTATAATCTTTCTATAGAATCGTTTCGGCCGTTTAGCCACAATCAAGCGTCAAAAATAGGCAACTTTTTCTGTTCAATCCTGTAGACTCTCACTGAGTAAAGATCATTTCAGTTATCTATGCATCCTGATTTCACGATTCCTATATTTGGAACCTATCATTCCTGCTTAAGGTATCTATCATACTTATTAGGTAGGTAACTACATCTCATATTTATTATAAGTAACGTTATTATCAGAATTATAAGAACTTATACATTTATAAGTTTTATTTGTACACGTATTCACTCACTCACTCACCTCTCATATTTATTAAATAAATTTTCAGGTATCTGCCATATCAGATATGATAGATTCTATCATACCTTCATACCCGTAGATGCCTAATAGGCAAGATAGTATCTTCCTATCATAACTGTCATACCATCATACTTATTTCAGGCACGTATTCAGAGTAGGTACCTATTCAGCACCCCACAAAACATGGGTATACGATGTGTTAGTCAAATTAATCCACTTTTTAGGGGTTTTGCCGTTTTGGGGGGTTTTAAGACCATTGTGCGCCGTCCGAGCCGTTTGGGGAAGTAGGTTTTTTTTTAATCTGAAATTTTGACGAAATTTTTGATTTACTATCCAGTTGTGCCCCCAAGGTTTTCAGCCCGATAGCCCAAACCCGTGGGGCTCTATGGGGCTACGGGAGGGGTTTTTGAAGGGTATAGGCAATGTGGTCATTTTCGAAGTATTTTTGGACGCAGAATCCATTTTTGGGGGTCTCAGAACGATCCAATTTCACCTTGAGGATCAATGGGATTTTTGAAGGATCCCAGGAGGTCAAATGAGGTGTTAATTGCCGAGTAATTTTGGAGGTCAATCAATTTTTCGAGGTCCCACATCTGTCCAAACATTGTACTGAAAAATTTTTTTTTAAATTTTTTCAAAAACATTTTCCTAATGACACAGAATTAATTTTTGCACAATTAACCTATATCAATATCAAAGAATAATAAACCCTTGTTTATAATTTGCAGCGTTTTTCAATAAGCTACATTGCTTGGTTCGATAAAAGTTTACGATACCAGTTTTTGCTTCTCTCAGCCAGTTGAATTGAGTAAACTTGAGTCAATTTTTAAACAATCGCGAAACTTTGAGATTGCATTAGAAATTTGCCGATGTGCGAGGGGGTGAACGAGCGAAGGCCTCTTTATAAATATTTCACCCCCTTGTAAATGTACTCTCCTCCCCTCCACCACCTTGGCGCCCTTTCGAAGCAAAATGTATGCATACGCTTCAACTTTAGTTATTGGTCAAAAGTATCTTTTCCCGAGTAATTGAGTTGACTCGGCTCATAATAAATTTAGAGGGGAAACATCAAGTTTGCAAAAGTAAAACAAGCCCCCACCCTACCACCTTCCTCAAGTCGGCTTTTAACGGCGTTTTATTTCCTGGCTCGACTTAGCGGCACAACATGTAGCGAATAATACTTTTAGAAGGTTAGACATTTCCATTTTTACTGTGGATACATTATATCCTACTATTTTCACGATATTCATTCAGGGTCTTCTCTCAACGCAATCCCCGAAATCATCGCTTCGCTTCCCCGTTAATCCCTTTGCTGTAAATTTGGATTTTCCCCTTTCTCTTCCTCTTCCTAATAAATGATAAATTTCGGTTTCGGCATTTTTTCTGCGGTTAAAGAGCTTTGTGCTTTACACCACATATCACTTGTATAATTCACTTTTTTTCCTAACTGGATCGGTAACAGGAAGTTGAGGGTGGAAAAAAAATCTCTCTTCCTGTGGTAGTAACGAGGTTTTTGAATAAATGACGACTAAGCAGAAAACGAAGTACGCAGCCATTGTGTGAGGGTGTTAAATTTTGATTTGTTATATATAACTAGGGATCTGACGGAGGAGCCAGGATGGGAAAAATCCAAGCTACAAGAAGAGGAAGAAGAGAACCAACCGGTGCTGTCGGTGATCACTGTGGTGACCACGAAGGAGCAACCAGCAAGAATCCAGAAACTACAAGATACAAGTCGAGGTAGCATAGTACCTAGGTCAGTTGTGAGTCACAACTTGTGACTACTCCTGTCCCAACGACAATGTGCAAAACCCAGTACTTACCCCCAAGTGGTCTCCATGTTGGAGTGGAGGGGCTGCTGTTCCTCCTGGGAGAGTTTTGAATAGTGAGAACCACCCAACAAAAGGCCTCACTACCCCCAGCAGAAAAATGGTGAGAAAAGACCAAAAGCCTGGCCTTTGAAGAGAGCACAATGTGAATCTGTCGCAGATATGCCAGAACAGATTGAATTGGCTCGGTGCAGCAGGGAAACAAATATTTCTGGAAAGGGGTCAGTAGGGACCATCCAAGTTCAGCCAACTCCGCCTTTAGAAGAAATTGGGTCCAACTCCCCCAATGCAAGGAGCTTCAAACATGTTTGTAATGAATTTCTGGATCACTAGATCTCGGGATTTTGGGATTTATTGATTTTCTGGAGCTCTTTTTCCGGATTCCAGATCTCTGAATCCCAGGATTTACTGGATCTCTGGACTCCTAGATTTCTGGGTTTTCCTGGGTTTCGTGGTTTTTTGGATTTCTGGAGCTCTAGATCTTTGGATTTCTGGATCTCAGGATCTCCGAATTTTCTGATCTCCAGATCTCTGAATGTCTGGCTCTTTTTCTGGATTTTGCTCTCCTTCTTCTTGGATTCTCTTGCTAACCCCAGTCGAGATATGGACGCCAAGGGCAAACGGATCACTAGAACTGAGCTGGCGGTAGTCCCCACATTGAACCGATAACGCATCGCTGGTGGAATCAGGATGTTTTCACTTGCTATTAGCAAAACTTTGGCAGAGTTTGATCAACCCCGGGTCAGTTTCTATACCTGCGATCCAGATTCGTTATAAAGGAACGACCCTGCTGCGCACTTTTTTCGCCTTTGGCGAGACAGTCGAACTGCACCACCCCGATATACATATGTGGAATCAGCAGAGTTTTCCAATCAGTCTCAGAATGTGTATGATTATAGTTCACCTTAAGGGTTTACTTATGCTAGCTTCTGGACAGAATGATGGTATGTGACAATGGATGATGCCGCCTCGTTCTTCAATGGGAGAGTAACACGATCTGACAATACCACGGACTTCGCCCTTTTATCGTCTCCCTCAGGCTGAGTGACACTGCCTTAATTATTGCTATTTTCCGGTAGACTCTTACCACCAGACTGAAAATCTTCCATCTTCGGGAAAGAGTCATGGCAATTCGTCTTTAGAAGGCCAGAAATTCTGCTCGTAAAACCGTCAGCTGAGCATGCAAGGAGGGAGAAAGATCTTCTTGCGTCTTCTGCCGTCCCATCCATGAGCTTTTGCTCTACACCGCAACCCTAAAGCCCTGAAGACGAACAATAAATTGTTTCCATCTTGTTATTTAGCCCTAGGATGACCATTTCTTTCCAATTGAAAAGTGGAGAGGTAAAATAAAAGTGGAATGTATTGTATGACGCTTTAACATGAGAGTATGATGTGAAGGGTTCTTTTCATTGTTAAGGGCAGCATTTTCAGAATAAAAATGATAGTATTACTTTCATTCATATTAGGTACATAAATCTTATAGATCTGCCTTCAGTGCTTTCAATAACGCTCCCGAATTTCCCTATCGAAGCTACCTCACTCAGCTTAATACAGTGATGGAACCGTTATGGATGACATCGTTTGGCCTATCTTTTCACCATTAAACCTGTACAGCGTTGGACATTGTCGGTCGTACTTGGTAGACGTTGTTCACCTAATAGAGTTACAATCAGGGAGGTTTCATGATATATATTTAGGGCCAATATCACTTATCCGGATGGGGGACAAGGTAATGCGTAGGAAGGGAGGTGATCGACAATGGGAAGGTTTGTTCCCGGATCCCCATTCCACATATCGGTTTTGGATTAATGGTCAGTACTCCACATCAGCCATAGCGTAGTGCCGATGTAAAATCCCCGATCGCCGATCGGTATATCACTAAATCATCCAAGTTTTACCCCGGACGGTTTTGGCCGACTGGGATTTTCAGGCTGGTCTATGATCCGTCGACCCATAATGTGCCTTTCTATTCACAAGTTGAACGCCGTTTTCCACCCCTTGACAAAAGCCCTTGCTGACTTTAATGTCTGGGTAAATTTAGATATTAGCCGTGTCGAGCATAGGAAATACCGCGGAAATTCTGAACGCGAAACGGCCAACTCACTATCATAAATAATCCGAGCCATTGGTCCCTATCAAAGCACTGTTTTTAATGTCAAGTGATCCCTATTGTACACTCGGGAAAACGTACTGAAACAGTCACCCAGTTCTAGTCAGTATTTCGTATCGCGCCAGCTAAAAATTTAATTACTCTAAATCATCATGGAAAACTAAATTTGATTTTCGTAACGCTACCACCGGCCCATTTAAATATCACACCACATTATGCTAATAGATGTTTATATAAGCTGTATCTGCGGGCCTTTACGTAAGTCAGTTCCTGGAAGGGCATTATAGATACCTTAAATTGACTTGCAAAGGAATTTATGCGCATGGAAATATAGACAAGGCAAACACGTAAAATATTAATTAATACATTGACCAGATGTAGGCCGGTGCAATACAAGAATGTTGATTAGCCGTTGCAAATTTGTGTTTGAATAGGGCGGGATGAATTATTATAAACTAGAGAAGTTCGCAATTTACACGTGAAACGCGAGTTGAAAGAGCTGTCAACGAATGGTCAATTTGGGATTGTTGAGGGAAAGTTCAAAATTTAATGATGCCTTTTGAATGTTTCAAATTTTGAAAGTCGCATTTCAGGTCTGTTCGAACATTTTCGACAAGCTTGAGACGTATTTGTAATATTTTACCTCATGTTGACCTTTTCGTAGAAAAAAAAAACGCTCCATATTTTGAACTATAAGGGTTAAATTAATTATTCTTTTAGGGCCGTGTTAGAGCCGAAAGGGGACCTCGAAAATGGCATCTTTGCCCAAAATTACTTCGAAAACACCCCACTCGACCTCCTACCCAAAATCCAAAATCATTTCTGAAATTTCATTGACTTTCGACTTTTTTTAATGGCTCGTCTTTAAAACGTTACAGCTAGGGATTGGACATCATTAAGGTAGGTGCACCAAATAAGGCCATAGTTCCCAATAAGGCCATCCCCTTGTAATTCAAAAACTTTCAGTGTAATCCAACAGATGGCAGCTCTATTATTGTCACTCAGTGTTGCCAATACGGGGAAAACATGAGGCACCATCTCAACACTGGTTATTATTCCAGAGCAGCGAGTGTGAGTTCCAGTTCCTGCTTTATAGTTCTGAGGTGTCATCCCTAAGGTGTTACAGCGATATCGCTTCGTAAGAGAGGCGAAACTGTTTTATGAAGCATTTTTACTGTAGATTTCGTTCAGGGGATTGACTGAAGTAAAACCATTGAACTTGCTGAGATATGTGTGGGAAGGAGAGAAAGTTATGTGTACCCCAATGCGGCCAGGATGGCCTTGCATACAGCTGCCCACATGACTGTGACATTTAATTGAATTTTACTTATTCATCTGAAGTACCTACTTGCTTACATAATATACGTTGTGTTGGTTACGAAAATAAACTTTAAAAAACGCTGCAAATTTTACACTAGGGTTTATTATTCTTTGATATAGGTTAGGTATTTGTGCAGAAATTTAATTCTGTCAATGAAAACAAATTTTAGAAAAAAAATTTTTTTAATTTGAAAAATGTTTGACCTCCTGGGATCCTTCAAAAATCCCATTTTTAGCACCATGAAAGCGCTGTAGATCGCCACAGTTAAATCGGATCGTTCCGGGACCCCAAAAAAATTCTACGTCCAACACCACCTCCGACCGAGGAATTAAAAGACGACGGTACTCCGTTTTGGGCATCTTTAGTCAACCATCGTTCACCGGTAACAATTGGCCGTTGTTACACTTTAATCCGAACCGTGGAACTTCTGATCCGAAGACAACTAGCCCCGTCTGGTCCGTTCAGCCCGTCTCTTCTCAACGTCTCACCGGAGGAAGATCGTCTCTTCGCTCGTCAGACTTCGGAAGGTACATGAGGAGGACTTTAGGGAAGGGTTAGGTTAAGGGTTGATTGTTACAATAGAGTGTTAAAATATTTTCTGTGTTTAATATCAACTTTTACCTTATTCCTCCCCCTTTCTTAAATTGGGATCTGACAATGGCCACCCCGACCCTATAGATAGGATCGTCGGGTGGTCTTATTGGGATCCATGATTTGGGGGTGTGTGGCCTTACTAACTTTTCGAAATTTTAGTAGGTATTAGATCAGTCACAATACCACCTCCTGTAGGAGGATGTGTGAATTAAATAATGATACGGTTCCAGTAAATCCCTGCGGCTATCGTTGATTTAGGAATCGATTGAAAAGTCGGTGACCATCACCAAAAAATCGATTCTTTGCATACAAAAAATCGATTTTTCGTTATAGGCCTAAACTATTTTTGATTCATTTCCCTCCTTTATTATTATTTTTTGGTTGATTTTTTTTTTTTTTTTTTTTTTTTTTGGAAATTTTGATCGGCTTCAAATTTTGTCATTAAACGTTTCAAGATGTGGAGATTCCTAAAAAAAAATGTCCTTTCACCGTTCAGGCCGTTTTGGGCAGACATACATACCTAAGATTTTTTATTTTTTTTTTATCTAAAATTTTGACCAAATACTTGGTTCGCCATCTAGATGTCCCCGCAAGGTTTTGAGCCCGATCACCCAAACCCGTGGGGCTAAAAAGAGGCAACGGGAAGGCTTTTTGAAGGGTTTCGACTATGACGTCGAGCTTGGTGTTCTGGTGAATAGGAAAATCCCATTAACAACAACTGCCCGTTAAAAGACGCCCCTCAATTCCATTAGAGTAAACATGTCGAAACGTCTATTGAACCATTTTCTCCGGCGTTTTCGAATCATTTTTCACTGTAACTTGAGAGTCTCATCATTTCTGCCACCGCTTTGGTAAATGACTTCCATAACAATCGTAATAACTACTTGGTCTCTTCAAGGCCCCCCAGACGCCATACTCCATCTTTCATCTCACTATTTCCCACGAGGCTATCCGTAGGCCCCCTATTATATTATTATGACTTTTACGGCTGTTTCTTAATTTCGCTCTACCGGGAGGTTATAACAGCTCAACGGTGGCTACGAGTCTGACGGGCTCGCCGTCAAACTATAATTATAATACATAGTTATTGTACGACCTGTGCCGCATGACATATGGATTTTCTTTAAAGAAACGGTGTACGAAAGGTTGGAGAGTCATCATAAGGTTCCACGCTAAGATCTTCACGAAAGGATATAACAATCCGTTGTTCACTACCCTTTGAAGAAGAAGTAAAAGAAGATCAGTGCTTGAGTACAAAGAAGAGCTGAGCGCGAGGAACCGATTCAGGAAAGCAGTGAACAGCGGCAGTCCGTCCTTTTGGCCACTATGGGCAGTGGCCCGGCTAATTTCGGGACGGAAGAAAGAACCCCATTTTATTTTACGCGAGTAAACTTGCAATACGCATTGGTTCGATCGAAAGGAAAGGGTCATAGTATCCCCAACAGTCCCGCGTACTTGACGGCTCCCGCAAGAGTGGAAAAAACCTACGTTCTGCTGCGAAATTTGCAGTGATCTGTGAGAAATTACAGAACTGAGCGCCCGTCGCCCGTGGACAAAAAAAACGTTTCTGCGCACGTCTACAGCGGCTGCATGTCTACAATGGCTCAGTGGTTTTTTTTTTTTTTGCTTCCGAGAGGAAGCATTGTTTTCACTTTCGAAATGAAAAACTTTTGTTCACCAAAATAAAAATTTCCACTCACGTTTTGTGTTTCAGAGCCTCCTGAACAAATTTGGTTCCGTGTCTGTCTGTCTGTCCGCATTTCCTTGCTACAGCCATAACTTCCACAATTTTAATCGGATTTCAATCAAATTTTCAGGAATTGTGTGGGTATAGCCCTAGATGGTCCCCTATCAGTTTCATCACGATTGAATCAGCGGTACGCTCAGCGCATGCGCGAACGTAATTTCCTTGCCACAGCAGTAACTCCCACAATTTTGATCAGATTTCAATCAAATTTTCAGGAATTGTGTGGGTATAGCTCTAGATGGTCGCCTATTTAGTTTGATCACGATTGCATCAGTGGTACTCCCTGCGCATGCGCGAACGTAATTTTCTTGTTACAGTCACAACTACGTTCATTTTCAACCTGGCACGAGGAAGCTCAGCTGCTAGTTCGCTGGCCACGGGTCCTCAGGTCTGTAAATTTCTGACAGATAGTGCTGTCAACAGTCAGGACTTCTGAGGAAATTCAAAATCATGGAGTTTCCCTCAATTATTATGATCGCCCGGGGCAAAACCCTTCCAGGAAGGACCTTCCTTTTCCTAAAATAGTAATAATTATTACCTCTTACAGGAGGAGGCCTACCGTTTCCGTTCCGCTTTCTTTTGATCAAATTTTATTATTGTTATTCCGTTAGTGTTATTCCGTTCAGTTTTCTTTTCTTTTTTTTTCTTTTTTTTTTAATCAAATTTTGTGTTATTGTGTTATTTGCAGGCGTTGATCATGAATACTGTGGTACACAACTGTAAATACACGTATTTAAACGCGCAACGAAATTTGACGTGCAGAGAGAGGTTTCAATTGAAGGAATTGGGCAGACTGATGCCCCATTTGGCCCTGACCCTACGAGTGAATAAAGGTAAGGGGCAATATGCCACTTGCAAGTTTAACCCTTGTGTGTACCGAACCCCCCTGGTTAACTGGTTTGCTGAAGATAAATGCTCTATTTTGTTATGTTTAGCTAAATTAGGTTGGGATTGACAGGCAGCCACCTCCCCGTTGGGTACTGGTCATCTGTTCACTTCAGAATAACAACCATGTGGATTCTGACTTGCCGAGAGCTGCCTTATTGCGAAAAAGAAAAAGAATTTGCTTTAGAAAAAACAGCAAGTCGGATTTAGGCCCACACGTTGAGGGCCTCAACTTATCCATTCAAAAAGTGCCCGGCATGCCCAAGACCCACGAGCGAGGACTGGCAGTGAATGTGGAGCTTTCGCTCCTCAAGTAGAGCAATGAATGAAGAGCATATATATTATAATATTATAATATTACATAATATTATTGTGTAACAATAAACGGTGAGTCAATGAGAGCCGATTGGTCTCACTATTTTCAAAATCTCAAAAGAGCCGGTGTTGACGTAGAATATACCAAAATCTTGAAAGCCAAGAAAATCATCTAAACTGAGCCACTAAGTTCTTTGCCTTGAGGTGCCAAAAGTTCAGAGCGAGCGTAGCGAGAACACGCGTGAGTTAAGAATCAATATGTCAACCCGTATTTATGTTGTCGATGATTACGGTGTGCAAAACCTCGCGGTTCCTAATAAGCGATGTTTTTTAGCGATGCCCCGTACTTTTTCCCCTGATAAACTATCCGTCTCGGATCCGAAGGAACATTACAATTACGGCCGTTAAGAGAAATTGAGGCCTCTCTCGATAACCGTACGTTACGGGCGAACGTACCCACACATCACAAATTTGTATATCAGCCCACGCTTTGCTGGTTTTAGCGTTGTGGATCCGAAAGCGTGATCTCACTGAACTATAACTCATCCCAAACGGTCAACTTATTATTACCCATCTTCGGACATAATTCGCTTTCACGGGAAAAAAAAAATCCCAAGTTCATACATCACTATAATCAAAGGGTGCTTCGTATGGACGTTCCTATAAAAACTGGGGGTGATCGTAAGGTGTAATGGCTCTGTTTGGAATATTTTTTAGGATCTAAGTGCCTAAATAAAATTTCATTGTTTGACCGCTAAACAAGCTTATTTATATACCAAAGAGCAACCCAATTCCAGAGATTCCCTTCCATATCAGGCCACCCCAATTAGACCGGTTCACATTACCATCATCCCCCAGCCTGTTAACTCTCCCCTTTCTATGGCAACCATGTTTTCGTCAATGAATTTTCATCTAGCGGTGTCATATTTTGGCCATCAGAGCCCACGCTAGAAACCTAACTCATTTTCCTGGACTCGACACTACGAACTTCATTTAAAACTAATGCCCAATAATAGGTAACTAATTTACGGTTGGGCCGATATCCCGTACATGAGATGTGACAAACTAGGTCCTCGGTCCCACACTAGCTCAATTAGTTACTCCACCATCATTACTAGACCTATTCGAAACCTGAACGAGTGAAAGTGATGGAGCGGGATGTATCGATAGGGTGACAGTGGAGACAAATTAATTTACCCAAACGTGGTTTGCTGGTGGGAGTGACCATTGCAGGCTGAGGAAAATGTGGACAAAAATTGAAAAATTGCGGTTGTCACTTCGGTGTCACTAGTGTAATGTCCGCCCAAAAAAGGTGCACCAAAGGAGGCAGGCGACTCCTCTTGCTGCATCCATACTAGGTTTGAATGTCTTCGTGCACGTTGGATTCAGTAGACTTGGATCAGTAAGAAGTCCCACCACTTCTGTAGACGCCTGAAAGATGCCGCTGAATTCGAGCAATGACTAAATGAAGAGCTCAAAATCTTTGCCATTAGTGGCATTTGCCTGTTGCCATTTTGAGCCCAATCGCAGGCACTAAGTTGAGGTTTTGGCTTCCGCTTGTGTTGTAGGAGATGACAGGGTATTCAATGGTAGATTTCCCAGATGCCACGTTTAAATCGTCAAATGTGGTGAGCTCGTGTTGTGCTACGTGAGGCAGTTTTCCAAAGTCCATAATATGCTGTGACCGTCCATATTATGAGTTGTGACCGTCGCAAGATGTGTTATTTGAGCAATTTAGGAGAACGAATATCGAAAAATTAAAATTGCAATAAAAAATGTCGGGCCCAAAGTACCTATGTGTACATGGATACCTAAACTAAAAGAAAATGGGTTAAAAAATCTTCAAGGACGACCGAGAAGGACACGAGCCCAAACATGACGATTGATAATAGTCCGATTTCCGAACTTCTTCAATCAATTCTTGTACGTCTCAGTAGCTACCAAACAAGCTAAATGCTAGGTTCTCTGTATTCTATACGTTCTAACACCTTTTTTTTTTTTTTTTTTTTTTTTTTTTTTTTAGACGCTTTCCATGACGTTTTCCTGTTCACCTTCAAGTGGTAATAGGTGACTGAAACTGTTTTCGAGCATCGAAATCATTCACGCTCCTTATTATCTCAATGGTGGAACGCACTCGGCTCACTCGACAGGACACCAAAATGATTTGTGGAAAGGGACCTCTCAGGCTATTAATAGCGCGCGAATTTTCGAATGGGCCATCGGCGCATAGCTCATCACCGCGCACCTTTGAAGCGGCGAATAGGCCCAGTGGGGGAAGGGATCGGATTTAATTGAAAATCTGAATAAGCACGGAACCATGCAAGTGGGGACATTTTCCACCAGAATGTCCCCCCTCGGGGGAGGATGACGTTTTCAGAATAATTACGAATTCACCTGTATAAGTAGATATCAACGGAACGGTTAAAGCTAATAGGTTTGGTGTGGTACAATTCCCGGTTATCACTTTCCATCCCAGTGAAGGTCCGACTGCACCCAGGGATAAGCCCGATGCTCCCATGTATCCAGGTATTTCGATCAAACATCCCCTACCCACATTTTCCGTATCTTCTGCTGGGTTTACTTAATAGGTTTGAATTGTAATGGCCGAAGCGCAAAACACTAATAACTTTGTCATTTCTGCAGTTGACGCGGACACTTTCATAAACGATGTTTCCACCCTTATTTCCCCCAGCGCATTTCCGTGCGATCGGATGTGAAAACTCGTTGGACTTTACTAACCACATTTCTCCTGACAGACGAATTCTTTGCCCCGTTTCATGATTAGGGGTTTTCCGGCCATTTTAATACGCGAAACGCCGCACTCCAACACTGTTTCCGGATGAGAACGAGGGTGGAAGAACTTAATATGTTGTTTAATGAGACATTTGCAAGCTTTGGAGCAGTATAAAAGATATGCCTCTGAGCCGTAAACTATATCATGAACCATGTTTACTGCTTGATCCCTACGGTTTCCCCGTTCTTGTAACTTCTCCCATAACGACAGGCCTAAATAATATGGATAGATCTTCCCTCTGGATGGTAACGTACAGAACTCAAGTGCCTTATTATGGCTCTACATTAAATTTATATCTGTGCCTCCGTCTATGGGGGAGATGGGGCTTTTCCCCCCACACCTTTGCCGTCTCAATCCCTCTTTTGCAGTTAAACATCAGCAAACTCGCCCTCCCATAAGCTTGTTTTGTTCATTTGGCTCCAACACCGGATAATAAACAGTTTAATGCTCTGAGTGAGTTTTATTGGTTACACTTCGACTGCCGACGGTGAGCACTCACAAGCTCTACATAGTCACAAAGTTAATTCCCATTCCTGAGAGAGAAATTTCGATAACGAACCGGAGCTCGTCTCTCGATAAACTAGACAACGTCGTATCGGTGGGAATTTTACGGCCCCCGGTAGTCACGGCCGTCAAGAGAATGCAATCATCTGCATAGCATTTGCACGTACAAAACGATATTGAATAAATAAATTGACGTGATTCCAGTGATTTTTAAGAAAGAAAAAAATGCTTTGTAGCCTGTTCCCACACCCGTATTACCGCTTGACATCATTTTACTATGGTCAATGCATTATTATATCCTATGACTGGGGGCAGGCCCGGAGAGAAGGAGGGACAAATGCCCAGCGGCCACAGGCTCCAAATGGTCCCAGCTCCCAGGCTCTTTTTTGTTGTTGTTGCAAAAGCTCTTTCAGTTCATTATATAAAAACAATGAAGAAATGCCATTCACCATTGGTTCTGGAAGTCGTACTGTCTACAATGTACCTCGTTGGGTCGGGTGAAGTGCAAATCGCTTGGTTTCCAAAATCCCGGACAAACAGTTCTAGTCTTGCACATAATAACATTATGTGCAAGACGAGATATATTATATATAAATTCATAAATAATATGCGCCTTGACAAATCAGACGATTCTGGGGCTCCACAGATTCTGTCCTTCAGCAACCAGACGATTCCAATCGGAGATCCTTTTTGGGTACCCTACTGGACCTACTGCTTCTCGGAAATTTTCAAATACGATTTTTTTTTCTGCCAAATTAAAGCGGTTTCTGCCAAATCCAACCTCTCCTCGTCAATCGCTAACTCATACAAAATTATTAAAGCCTCTATGGAAGAAACATAAACATTACGAGGGCCAGCCAGCTCAAAAAGGCAACGAGCAAGCCTCTAACCCATATAAGAACGTTACATGAATCACCCACGTTTAAATGCAACTGCATTATCAGGAATTCAACATTATGAGGATAAATGGGGTCATTACGCAGCCCCATGGAGGACCCTCACATTCGTACCGAGGCAGTCGACTTATAATAAATTCACCAGAGCCATATAAACAAAAAAGAAACTCGCTCACTTTTTAAACTTGGGTCGCGGCATTTATACCCAGGTCACTCACATTGGTACAGTTTTCTGTGTGATTACAAGTCACCCTTCTTGCACAAGGAGGGTTTTCACATAATTTAACTTCATCCGGAAGGAATTATGGCCCCAATAATGATTCCCATATAGGCCGTTCGCACGACCTTCTCGACATATCTATATTATACGGAGTGGTAGTGAAAGTTATTATCTTTACGATTCCCCTTCTGATCGTAAAGATACCTGAGCTGAATATACTCTTTTTACCTAGCGTGGGATACACCTTATCCGCTTTTAGTGCCTGACGAACATAACCGTATAATATCTTTTGTGTAAATAGTTCCATCCTTCTAATTTGTTGAAATGCCTCAAGGATGTGCTTGATTACACATATCTGTCGTACTAGAGGAACAAAATGTGTTCCACTTACACGATCAAATTACATTAAATGTGGATTATTTCCTATGTTGTTGATGTTGACTGTTTTTGAGGTTCGGTCAAATAAGATGATGAGTATGCCCACGTTGATGGAGATTTATTCCTCTGTGGTCTTAAAGGGATAAATGTTTTGATCATTTAATGATTTGTGGTAGAAATTCGTTGATTTGGGGGCCTTAATCTAATTTGTCACATTTGCAAGATGTAGGGGACAATGTGGCACTTATGAGTGGCATGGATGGAAAAAACACGATGAAAGCTACAATTACACCGTAGATAATTTACTAAGAGAAATAAAGAAGTAAATCCCAATTAGCTTCAGCTTTATCATATTGAAAGGGGTAGTCCATTAGTAGTGGGTAGTCGAGGCAGTGGACGTGGATTTTGCAGGGCCTGAGCTCTCTTTTTCATGGGTATAAATACGTTTTCTAATAAAATTTAAAGCTTGGTCTATAAATCGTTTAGGGCAAATTTGCTGACACGGAATGTCATAAACCTCATTATTCTGCTGGTGAGAAGGGATGGGGTGTTTCAGAAAACCCCTGTACATACGGAGTTCTATAGCTTTCTCCACAGCACTAACCTGTACATACGGAGTAGAATAGTATTTTTGGTATTGTATCAGTGGTCTGTTGGGGCCGGATGAATGACATGATGAATGACAATAATAATTATTGTCATTCATCATTTCATTCATCCGTGTAAATTACAATGTAAGACACATTGTGTCTTCAGATTTTTATTGTTGCCTATGCTAGTCGTGTTAGTTTTACGGAGGGGAGGAAATGTTTTAGAAGTACTCGCCCTCCACCAAGAGCAACCACCCATGATCCGAAAACTGCAAGTTACAAGAAGAGGCAGAAGAGTAGGTACGGTTTGTTGCATTCTGCAGCCACCAACGACCCAAACACCACAAGATACAAGAAGAGACGGAATAGTAAGTAGGTCGCTGCGATGACTCCGGTCCCAAAGAATTTCGAGCCAATTTATTGTGATAAAACCTCCTATAAAACCCGGCACCTCCACGTTGCTCCATCCTGGGCGCACCAGAATGACAGGAGTAGGTGTACTTCCCCTAGGGGTGTGATCAAGAACAAGAAGAAATTTGAAGAAACATAAGTGCACTTCCCCAAGGGAAAGAAAGCGAGCAAGAAGGTGCGTGAAAGAATGTTATGGGCCAGAAATGGCCTTAGGCACAATCTACGAAGCTCGCGAACCGCGGTAGGTACAGCGGGACGGCGTAGGGCGGACGGGCATTTCGTTTTTGGAATCTAAACCTCTTGAAACGAATAATGTCAAATTTTGAGGCCGATCAGAATTTTCGACCCCCGTCGCTATTACATAGGTGTATTATTACCTACGTGTATTCCAAGAATAATTAACCAAAATGATCGTAACTTTGCATGTATTTGATCAAAATAAATTTATAAAAAAGTGTGGTAGGTACCTCCAGGGTTTCACTGGTTCAGAGAACCCCCAAAGATAGCGAGAGAGAGAGAGGGAAGGTTAGAGTGAGCGAGAGGAGAGGAAAATTTTCTTTTCTTTCAGTAAGTAAACAAATTCGAACTGGTTGCGGTTACGTCTACGGTTAACCTATGTTTTTGCGATGGTGTTCGACATTCCGTGAGTGGCGTCTAAATTTGTCCTTCGTGATGCACAAAGTAGAATGCAATATCTCTTTTGTAACCTTTATCGTAATTACGTCCATCACATGACCACCCTCAGGTTCTATTGACACTGCGCCTATCTCGATCTGTCTCGCTCTTATCCACCGTTCTAATTACGACTTTTTTTTTTTACAAACCGTGGAAATTGGACTTTTCACCGGTCGACCGATCAAATCCGCCCTACACGCACGCGTGGTCCAAACGACGACGTCAATAACGTCAGCCGTTATGGGCTTCCGTCCGATAATGCGATTTTTTTTTTTTTTTCTCTCTCTCTCTCTTTTATTCAAAGACGCGGAGAGGAACCGTGGAAAATGCGATAACGAAAGGCGGGGGAGTTGAAGCTCGGCGATCATAATTCGGTCATAATGAACTGGTCCTGTGGGATCTCCGGAAGTGAGGGGAAGGTTGGCGCCTGTGGGATCAGACCATCGAAAAATCGCATCAGCCCACGTATGTAAGAATAATCAGACGTAGGTACTCAGTAACAGAGGTACATTTTCATCCGAATTGAGCGAAAAATCTATTTAACTGCCGAATTTTACGGCAAATACGAATAATCCAAATTCTGAGTCTAACTTGAACAATCCACTTGGTATGAAGAATATCGATATTTTAAAATGACGATGCAACGTATATCTACGTACCTATTGGATTTCTATATAATACATTATGGATATGGGAATTTCGAGTCGTATCGACATTTAAACACTAATTTACCCAAAAACTAATCAAATTTAAATTTTTAAATTACCTTTTTTTTTTAACTAAAAATAATTTGGGCTTTAGGGCCACATACACCTCCAGCAGTTGAATAAAATCACATGACCCTTGCCAATATGAGAATGTAATTTAGATTAATACGAGATTGACACGACGAGATTAAGACGAGATTTAATAATGATTAACAGGCCGTTTCCATTTGTTTTCGTTACGTCACGAGCGTCACGTCACGGTGGATTTTGAGCGCAACATGATCGCGAAAACTCCCTTATTCACTGGACGAATTCCCGGGATATTTTTCAACCAAATGGATTGAATCATAATAATATTTGGGCTCTCATAGGACCATATATGGACCAGAATATGAGAATATGAGAATATGGCCACATGAGCTTTGAAAATAATTTTGTCAATCAGGCTTGTTCTACATTAAATGCCTCTAAGTCTAGAGGAAAGACTCTTGACGTTTTGGTCCACAAGGGTCTGGGCCGATTCCACGGGATTCTACTCCGTGGCGCAATTCCTTCCGATGAGATCCGATATAACCCAATAGAGAGGTTTTGAAATTGTTATTTCGATATATCCGTACGTATTATTTGATGACAAATATTGACATATCGGATCAAATGTATCAATATTACGATTTAAATATTTCGTTTCAAATTTCAGATTTTTATTAAAATGAGCCCGGGAACCGAACGTCGACAAATACTTTTTTCTGAAAGAACTTCATAATTTGAAGGCATAGCAGTGAGTTTTGGGCTCCTACGGTGTAATACAAATTTCCAGGGCACTGTCGAAAATTTCAAAACTTTGAATCTGGAGGGAAAAGTGGCGCTACTCTCTCATTGGCTGCTACACGGCCGCCATTTCCGCCGTCACCTCCGGCAGATTCCCTTCGTTCCCTTCTTAAGCTAGCGCACTCTGGCGGATTAGTAAAAGTGCCACCGCGGGAAAATTCAAAACGCCAAATATTCACTAGTGATTTCCTCTGCTCAGACACCTAATTTCTCAGTGCTAACTGTACTGAGTACTTTGTTCATTACTAGTTCAACTGTGTTCGGCCGAATTTTCCCATTTCTCTGAC
This sequence comes from Pilophorus perplexus, assembly GCA_955831195.1. NCBI lineage: Eukaryota > Metazoa > Arthropoda > Insecta > Hemiptera > Miridae > Pilophorus > Pilophorus perplexus. Next base: position 11,404,800 of record OY037009.1, read on the forward strand.
CTAGTTCCTTGGCCCATTCCATCCATCGGAACGACGAGGTTGTCTCAACAAGTCACGCTAGAACGAATTGAGGCAAATGAAACACAAAGCGCTATAATTTTGAAGTCTTCAACCTTTATAGTGAAAACACAAGTTGGAAGTCCGGGAAATTTTCAGGTTCTTCCAAACCGGTTCTTCAACTCTCCAAACTGGTTTTTAATTCATCTAAACCGGCCCCCACCTTCCAACTCGTTTCCAACCTCTCTAAACAGGTTATCGCGCCAACTAACGAGTTTTCAACTCTCCCAAACAGGTTATTGCCAATTCGAACGGTTTAACGGTTCGAACCGTGCTTCCGGATGTATTATCCCCTTCCAAACCAGTTCCCGTCCTGATGTAAGATTACATGATTTCATTTAATCAATTATCGACCCCTTCAAACTGGTTTTGAACCCAACCGTACAGATTTGATCCAATAGAATACAGTTTAGGGGGAAAAGTGGCAGGAAATCAGCACAGAAATAAATGTAATATATTCTAATTATATAGGTAATAAAACATTACAATATTATATAAACATTCGAACTAGCCCCAGATATCACTGATCACGGTACGGCAGTGCGATGACAGTGAAAAATCCATGAAGAATTCCACTGAAAACGGTAAGCTTAAGTGCCCTCGTCATCGTGGATCAACCTTTAGGCGTAGAAATCAAATCCTTTCGATTTCGTCGAGGCACTGAATTGATTTCTCCTCTTCAAATGCTCAATTAGCATTTGATTTTTTTTTTTTTTTTTTTTTCTCCTGCGAAAGAGGCATCCTTGTCATGTAGGCGCTATCGTGAAAATGCCCACTCGAACGAGAAGATTGACCCATCAATATTTCCTGAAAAAAAAAACACGTTTGATCCGAACCGACTTTTCAGCTGCATCGGCCGATCGGACAATTTACGCCATGTTTACTCTAAAGGGATTGACAAAAAAAAAAAAAAAGGCATCAGCTAATAACATCCCGGTCTCAAGTCCGGGAGAGACAAAGAGGGCTATTTCCCGGACGGGCGACTGTTTTTTAAAATACGCCCTAATAACACCCCCGCTTTTTTTCGGTTTCAAAAAACTTCACCAACTTCCAGTTTTTTCGAAAGTGTCGAGACTTTTCTCGCGCCTGCCGAAGCGATTGGGTTCGACAGAGAAAAAAACGTCGCCTTTGAGACCGGGATGGATCACAAACGCAGGTGAAATGGCCCAAGCGAGTCCAAAAAAAAAAGTCCCCATTTTTTTCGACCCTTTCAAATAGCGTGTTTTCCGACTCGCCCCAAAGCACTTTGATATTATAACATGACTTCTTTTCTCGCTACCTCCCTGATATTCATCTTTGTGTCCTATAGTGTAATTACAACACATTAGCAATCGCGTGCTGGGACTGACGCCTCCGGTATACAGTACTTAATGCATATGGTGTTTTTTCAGTTTCTTAGGGGGAAAAGAGAGACAGTTTAAAAGGCATTTGCCAAAGGATTAATTGCTGATGTTATTATCTATAATAGTTTGAGGTGCAACTTAGCTCCGTGGAAGAAACGTCCTGAAGTGTAATTCACATTTATGTCATTCATCAATTTTCTTATTGGGACATCATTTACGATCTGGTGAGATGTAAGGGTTTAAAAAATGAACCACACTTACTGGGGCAGTCAACTCATAACTTCACACGATTTCTTCACTTCAATTGGATGACACTAAAGTTTATTATTCTTTACTTGTGGAGGTGAGGATAGTAACTAGTATGGGTTTATACGCCCGTTTTTGGAAGCTCAAAAATGTATTTCGAGTAGTAGTACAAAATTTGGGTGAGAATTTCCTTCTACCTTTTTTTTTTTTTTTTTTTTTTTACCAAAAGCGAACTTTTTGAAGAGAACATGACCTTTGACAGAAACGGACTATTGCTTCCGAGTCTGCGAAGCAGCGGAAGCCTTGTGTTCACTTTCGGGAGAAAAAAAATTTTTGTTGTCCGAATTCAAAATTTCCACTCGCATTTTGCGTTTCATAGCCTACTGAACAAATTTGGTTCCGTGTCTGTCGGTCTGTGGGTCTGTCGGTCTGTCGATCTGTGGGTCTGTCCGCATTTCCTTGTTACAGCCATAATTTCCACAATTTTGAATGAATTTAGCTCAAATTTTGAGGGATTATGCGGATAAGGCTCCTTGAGGTCCCATACGAATTTCATCACAATTGAATCAGTACGCTCTGCGCATGCGCTAACGTGAAATTCTTGAAACAGGCATAACTTTCTCAATTTTGATCGGATTTCAATCAAAGTTTCAGGAATTGTGTGCGTATATCTCTAGATGGTACCCTGTCAGTTTCATCACGATTGAATCAGCGGTACGCTCAGCGCATGCGCGAACGTAATTTCCTTGCCACAGCCATAACTCCTTCAATTTTGATCGGATTTCAATCAAATTTTCAGGAATTGTGTGGGTATAGCCCTAGATGGTTCCCTATCAGTTTCATCATGATTGAATCAGTTGTACTCCCTGCGCATGCGCGAATGTAATTTTCTTGTTACAGTTGTTACGTTCATTTTGAACTTGGCACGAGGAAGCTCATGTGCCATTGCCTTGGCAGTGTATTTTCACCTAGTTCGGTCAGTTTTCTTTAGTTTTGAACTTCGTTTAAACTGGAACCGATTCAATTGTAGTTCAAAAGTGCAGCCGAGGTATGGCATAATATTATATTTTTTTAGGAGCCAATTACAAACGAGCGTAACCTGAAGGGTGATAACGGAATAACACAAAGAAAAAACGTAAATTAAATGAAAAATAAATTCATTTAATTTTTTAATAATTATAGAAATAAACAGATGAAATTTACCATCATACAAAATTTAAAAAAGATAAAAGTAGTAGGATAATAAAACTAATAAAAATACCGAATAAATAAATATCGCATACATATTCTTTAATAAATAAATACAAATAAGATAATAAAAATAATAAAAACCTACAAACAAAATGATAAAAGTAATACAAAGAAAAAAATTAGGAATACCCTGCCAAGTCGACATGGCACATTCGTCTTCCTCGTGTTCAAAGTCTACCCAGGATTTCAGCCAAATTGAAATATTAAACAGTTTAATTAGTTACTAAAATTCGTGTGGGACTTCCAACTCCTTTAAGCTCACGATCTCTGAAAATTTTAGAGATTTAATCGGATGGAAACAGTTTCAGTTACTGTAGGTAGGTAGTTTTAGAGCATTACCAACGAAATTTAGTGAGTTCCTCGTTGGCGTATGCGCTGAGTCTGCCGCTGACTTCATGATGAAATTCAGATGGGAGTTTGGAAAGCCTTGCTTGCATATTCCCTGAAAATCTGAGCGAATTTGAATGAAAACTGTACGAGCTACGCTACTTTGAAAATGTTCACATGCGTACAGAGTACTATTGCTTCAATCATGTTGACATTCATCTGAGGCCCGCATGATCCCTGAATATTTTAATGAAATCGGATCGTATTTGAAGAAGTTGTGATTATAACAAGGAAATCCGGACAGACAGACAGACAGACAGACCGACACGGAACAAATTTCCTCAGGGGGTCCTGTGACACGTAAAATGCGAGTGGAATTTTTCATTCTGGAGGACAAAGATGTCCTACTGGACCTACTGGCCTCCTTCAAAAACCCCATTTGTAGCCCCGTATATCCCCACGGTGAAATTGGATGGTTGTGGGACCCCCCAAAATGGATTCTACGTCCAAAAATATTTCGAAAACGACAAACTCGACCAAATTGCCGAAAACCGTTCAAACCACCTTCCATAAGCCTCTTGTACGCCCGGCACAGCCCCCTCGGGCTCTGACTCAGAGCCTCTGAGCAGTCGGTCTGAAAACGTTGCGGGCACTGCCAGATGAGGAACCGAGTACCTGTTGTCAACATTTCAGGTTTTTTTTTTTTTTTTAATCCTACAATGTTTGGGCAGATGTGGAAGCTCGAAAAAACTGATTTTGCGTCCAAAATTACTCGGAAAACGACGCCTTACTTGACCTCCTGGGATCCTTCAAAAATCCCATTTGTAGCCTCATGAAAGCCCCAAAGATCCCCACGGTGAAATCGGAACGTTGTGGGACCCGCAAAAATAGATGCTACGTCCAAAAATACTTCGAAAACGACAACTAACTCCCCATAGCCGAAAATCTTTTCTTTTTTTTAACCTCCCGTAGGCCTATTCATAGGGGCTCCATAGCGCCCCTTGGGTTATTGCGATCGGGCTGAACATTTTGCGGGCACAACTATTATATATTATAATAATATAGTTATAATATTCGACCGAATATTTTGTCAAAATTTCAGATTAAAAAAAAAAAAAAAAAAAAAAAAAAGCTTAATGCCCAAAATGGCTCGGACGGCGCGGCGTACGGTGGAGGGACATTTCGTTTTTCAATCCAGACATCTTGAAAAGTATGTCCAATTTTGAGGCCGATCAAAATTGTCGACCTCCATCGCAATTACATAGGTGTATTATTCCAAGAATAATAAACCAAAAGTGATATTAAAGAACACCTAAGAAGATAACAATGACTGTTGACATCTTTTCCAGGGTTAGGCCGTTTTTACCATAAATATTCCTCATCTAACCAACAAACACATCTGCTGACATTTACACATCTCGTGTGTACGTTGTTGTTTATTTGAACAATTACGCTCAGTTTGAAATGTTTGTTACGATTGTTGTCGGCTCCTGACTTGTGCGAACGTACAAAACCACAGGAAGTTAAATTATAGTAACGCCGGTTGTGCCCTTTCCAACCTGGACGGATCCTAAAAAGCATTAACAACTATAACACCGGAGTTAATGTCCTCAAATGGGTAATTATGAGCGCCGTTTATTAGCCCTAGCCTTCTCCCCCGTAAAAGGCAGTTAATCACTGCGTAAATGTTTCGCGTCCGTTTCGAATGAATCGGCATATTTCCGTATTGGAAGGCCCTACGCCAAATGAAACACCACTATGCGTAATGGGGACCCATAAATCCCTGAGGTACCTAACGTGGAAGGAGTCTAGGTGGTCGGTGGTGGGAAGGGGGAGCGAGGAGTTTTATAGGGGTTATATTTCAAACTACCTATGTTAGAGAAAATATCAATCCCGGCAATTCCGGTATGGATTTCCAGATTTGAAGTTACCTGTTTTTGGTGGCTCCTGTTTGAATGGGGAAATTATGAACTTGATTTTGGGGAGGGTGTAGAAATATTTTCACCGCCATCCCCCCCTCCCCCCAAAAAAACTAGATTCCAACTTGGCCTTGCGGATTTCCCTGAAACAACCGTACCTAAATAGATACATAGTTTTCTAGGGAGGTCCCCAACAAAATAGATTCCTGCCTTCTGCCAATAGCTTCAGATGATGAAAAAGATGAATGAATGAATGAATATAATTCCAAGAAAGAAATTCAAGGTTCAATTCATATGAATATAATTCCATTCCAAGAAAGAAATTCAAGGTAATAGTTCAAGATAATAGATCAGTTGGATGGTACGTCGGTTTTCTCAGTATGGAGGAATTAAGGAATTTTCATAGAGTATACTCTATAGAATATTTTAAGAGCGAGATCAACAACTATATAACCATGGCAGAGGAGCTCGCCGAGCCACTTGTTTATCTCTTTAACCTTTCGTAAGTCGCGCAAGTTTCCGAACGTATGTTCGCAAGCGAAGGTTGTCCCAGTCCCCAAGAAATAGGGAAACTGTCGTACGAGTCGTCTAGACCGGTCTCGATTATTACCTACTATGGAAAAATATTCGAGAATGTCATCAATAGACAGCAGAGACCATCAGATCTAGACAGCTATGGTCAGATCAATCGACAGCGAAGGGACCATCTAGATTCTAGAGAAAGAGCAAAATTTGCTATATTTAATACTCTAATATTTAATGCTATGCAATATTTAATACTCTCCTACTCGCCCGCATCGTTCGACACAGCACGCCCTGGCAGATATAGTTAGGGAAATCATGAGTCGCATGGATAGTGGCAGGAAGGTGGCGCTGGTGGCATACGATTTGTCCCGAGCGTTCGATGCGCAGGATATTGCTCCAACAGTTTCTCGTTTATGGGAGCAGGCACCCCTGGAGTTTATGGCTTCGTTCCTGAAGGGATGGCAGTAGTTCGTGGAATTTAGAGGTGTTTTCTCCGGTCCCCGTATGTTGTCGACAGGTGCAATCTTTACGCAGGTGGACATTTTCAGAGGGACTCAGTGTCGCTTATTCCAGTACGCCGACGACAGCTCCCTCGTGGTTTGGACAGACTCATGCATGAGGAGATCGATGCGGAGATAGCAAGGGCGAGCACAGAACTGGAAATATGGTGCCAAACCAGGAGATTAATAATGAACACCTCGAAAACCCAGATCCTCAAACTATGCTAGGATATGGAGAACCCCGCTCAGATGATTGAGAACCCTTGAAATTGCTAGGCCTTAATATTGGGAACTTGTCTTGGTCCAAACACGTTGACGAGGTATGTTCGAAGCTGTCGAGCTCAAACTATTTGTTAAGAAAACCCTCGTATTGCGTCTCTAAACCAGTGCTGCTGAACGTGTATTGCGCCTACTTGGAGTCGCATGTCCGGTACGGATTGATTGTGTGGGGCAATTCCACCAGTGCGGTGAAGGTACAGCCGAAGCAGAAAGATGCTCTCCTCATTTTATGTGGATTAGACCAGCGTACGAGCTGCAGACTGCTGGCGGGCAACTTGACGCGTCGCAACGGTGGCGCTCCAAGTGGTTGAAAATGGTATATTCATCAGCCTACTCACTTATGGTGTTCAGTAGATTTTGAAGGTGTTACGAACAGCAGTTCCTCGAGAGAAATGGAAGAATTCGCCTCCTTTAGTAAGTACAGCATTGAAGATACAGATCTCGGCAAAACGCCCATCGCTGCACTGGTCACATCGCGTTCACTTTAGCCTGTTCAATCGTCTTCCTGGCGATGAAAGTCTGCGCGACATTGTACACTATTTCCCTCGCCTGATTCCTCCGCGGATTTTAGTTTTCTTTTCTTCCATCGTGGTTAAAAACAAAATATAACACAACTGAGAGACGAAACACGAAAGCAAGCGGAGACAATGTTGCCAACGGAAAAAACTCGAAGCCCCTTCGCTTGGCCCCTGCGCAGGATGCCACATCGGCGTTCCTTTTGCGGACACCACACTGCAGTGTCAGATTGGAATATTCTTGTGGGAGACCTATAGTTGCCCATCTGCCGTAAAATTGCTGTGGTCCATCGTTTTCCGAAGAATTTTTGGTCGCAGAACCCCCACTGGGAAAAATTACTAATCCCACCCACACATCTCCCAATCACAATAACCAAAAACTGCTAGAGCGCTTCTGGTTCATGGGGAGTGCAGGGACTGGGGCGTAAATAGTTTAGCATCTGTGATATGTTGGGGGGCGAATATTCGACGATAATAGCAAAGCTCATCAGAACATAATTGCAGAAAATCAACCTCATAATAATAAATGAAACCGTCATTACCATTGCAAAACAATTCCAAATTGAATTACAAACGACTTCATTAGGTATAAAAGGGAAACCTAATTCATTCATGTAATTTTCTACCGGTACTCACCGCGTTCGTTGAAACCTTAATATAGAAACAAATACTTGTATAATTGCCATTTAAATATGTATCGTTTAATTATTTTGCGAGTGCGGGGTGGAAAAGAGAAACCAATTTAGAATGTTGGGTACTAATGTGGACATGTAACCGTCATGTAATATGTATTTGTAATTGGGTGAAGATGAGCACGAATACGCGTATGGACAGTGGGACACGCTTTTTGTATTATTTTCCGCGTTTGTATATTGCTTTTTTCACTTCAATTCCTCTCTCCTTTGAAGAGGTTCAGGACGGCGGTGAAATTAGCCTGACCGCAAGGCGCGAAATACGCGATGCAACCAAAGGAAGCCGTCAGATTAATAATGAGGAACTGGAAACTATGAGGGCGAGCGATGGAGGAACAGTTGGAAACAACCAGGTAACCTAACCGAGGCTTTCGTGGCCTATTTAATAACTAAACGAGGGTTAGAAGTCATAAAGTTATTTAAGATATTCATTTGGCGGTTAATATTTCTGGTCCGGAGGAAGTCCAGGGCGGTGGTAAACTGCGGTGTAGGCACAAGTCAGTCCTAACTTGCCTTCTCGACGAGCTCCCTGTTGAATTATTCGCGAGGATCCTGAGGTCCGCACGATTTCGTCGTTTTTCAAATTCGTCAAGTGACAAAACAACGAAACGCAGTTGCAGAAGAAATGCAATCAAAATTAAAAATTAAACAAACAAAAAATCTCGACCCTTTGGGCTCTCGATGCTTTTTGCTTAGAGCCTACGGCTGAAATTCAAAAAATATGGAACATGCTTTATTAACCGTGGGATTGAAACCCATCTTGCGTGTAGGAAACGTTACTGTACGTTAGGCCGCACTAGTGGCCTAACGTTAAGACAAGTGAGGATGTCGAACTAGTGGGCTAACGTATATTTACATATTACGTATTACATATTACGTACCTAATATAAAACGAGACACTCCCTCGTCTCCCTCCCCGACTAACGTTTTTGGCTGAAGCATGTTCCATGCTAAAATTAATCAGATCCATGTGAGGATCGACTTCATGCAAGGCGGCACTGCATAGGGTAAGACACCGGTGTGGCGTATGAAGGTGGGACGTGAAATCCCAATCCACTCAACAATTGTTGAGTTAACTAGATCCATTTGAAAGAATAAGCCCAAGTGTTATCCTTTTTTGCAGGATTCATCATCAAACAGGAGGTTAAACGTTCTCTTGCGGTCACGGTGGTCGAAAAGGTGTTTGCTCCATCTCGCAGAAGGTATGAAACGGATTAGCGAGATCGGCCGCTGTACGACTGACGCCTCCTCAAGACAAGAAATTCTTGTGCTAATACCGGCCACTTTTCAACCTGCCACTTTGCTGTCTGCCGAGGCCATAAACTTGAAGGAAACAACCAACCCCACTCTTGGGGCCCCCGTCTCGGAAAACACACGTGTTGAAGTCGAAGTGCCTTCAAAACCCAACCTCGGCCGAGACAATAGCCCGGTAGCCCCCTCGTACAACCCTTTACGACCCCATCTTTCCTTTTCCTTCACATCCATAATGATGAATTTAATATATTCAAGGTTCCATCCCTTTTTATTGCCTTATTATTTGGACGGGGAAGATCCGTAAAGGCCGTCGAGCAGTCGCCCTTGGCAAGTGTGACGTCATCATTCAGCGGCTTCAGCTCTCACTTGTTCATTTGAGTCAACTTTTTCACCGGTCAATCACTATTTTCGCAGATAGCCGTCTACAATGGCTGCCTAACATTGAAACAAAACACAGAAGTATTGCCTGACCAGCAGAATAAAAAACTGAACCAAAGTGAAAAGGGAAGACTTAATAGTTCTTCTCTGATTACTTTAGATGGGCATCACCTGCTCTGTGGCAAGCAGTCAGCAACTGGACGAAAATAACAAATTCCAATTTTTGCTGGTCACCACTGCTCAATTTATGAATTTAAAAAAATTATTTAGGTACAAACATGTCGAAGAGGTGAGGGCACCTTTCCTTTTTTGGGAAAAAGTTGCGCTAAAAAAGAAGGTAGAAGATTGTAATCCAGATGATAGGAGCGACGGAAAAATGTTTAGAACATAATAGGTCTTTGAAAAAAGGCACGGGTAGTTTTGATTTTTAGATAAGTTTTTTGGGTTATTATCAGGAGCTCATGCCCAATTTTGCAGCTAAAAAAATCGTCGGGAACTTTGTGAGCAGCTCAAAAAACCGCAAAATTTTCGCCGTTTTTTAATATTTTTATTATATCTCCTAAACTAAGCGTTTTAACAAATTTTGTATACGTACCTATTTTTAAGAAGATTAATTTTCAAGAATTAGAGCACAACTGGGTAGTTGTAGGCTTACTTGATTCAATATTGGTAACTTCTCCGCGCGTTGCACTCCCCCAGCGGTCGCCGCCGTGCAGCTGGTCGTCTGGTACGCATTGGGTGATCTGGTGGAATGTAGGTAAATTGGGTTAGGGGGGAAGTGGTATGGTAAATTCATGACTATTTCTGAGATATGGCCTGCAACGGAGTGCAACGCGCGGAGAAGTTACCAATATTGAATCAAGTAAGCCTACAACTACCCCATACTACATAATTACCCAATCCAGTCATCACTGTCGCTAATACTAAGGTCTTATCCCCAGTTTCCTGAAGATGGCACACTGTTGGCCGAAAGGTCGAAAGAATAAACAAGTATAGACTCGACCACCTTCTGTCGCCCCACCACGCACCCGGCTGAAATATGCCAAGAAGGTACTCCCAAAATACCAGTATGAAATTTAGGGGAAAATCGAAGTTTGAAATTATGACAGGAACCAGCGATCAGCTGCTTGCTCATACTCCATCCTCGGAGTAGCTCAGCTCCCCGTTGGCCAGTGACTGAGGTTGGATTCCGCAAGATGGCCACTCTGGTGCCTTTGAAGGACAACTAGTGAGAATCGAGGATGGTGTGTAACGTCAAACACGACGACCAAACCGACCACAGCTTGGATTCAAATCGCTCAAAAGAACTTCTGATGAATGGGTAGATAGATTTTTTGCCACAAAAATGATTTATTACCTTCTTTTTCACATCTAAGAATACAGCAAGGGGTTTCCTCAAAATTCAAATGTACGTTCCTTATTTATTCCTATAGTTCAGTTCAAGCTAGCATTGCTTTTCAAAAGAGCTGCTTTGCAGTAGTCACATTTATTTACCCACAATTAGAGAATTGTTCATTCGAGTGTTCAATGCTCAACTGCAATGGGCTCCTTGAGAAGGTAGGTAGGAGTTCAGCATTCGTAACAACATATTTGGATTCAGCATCTTTTAACACCTCCTTACACAAATCTTTAGGAGATTTAGAACTGAAGGCGGCGGGCCCGTGACGTCACACCTTCCCTCGCTGGGCATCGAGTAGTTGGGCACAGAGCTACCAGAGCGCTGAATAATAAATTGGAATGGAATCTGAATTCACTCAGTCCAGGTCGATTTTCGATTAACCTTCTTTGATGATAACTTCGATGCTCGATTTTTGAATGAACTTCTCTGTTGATTGTCACGATGCTCAATTTTCTGGCTTTTTTCGCTTTTCGCTTAGCGAAGTTGACTAACTTGTTTCTCTCGGCCAATCAAAAGATGACTAAGAACCTCGTTGAAATGTCACAAATTCAGTAAGTTTAAGTTTCATTCACAATAAAATTCATATTGATTGTGGAGTTCATTGCCCTAGTTTGCAACCTTCAGGTTGGTTACTGGAAGGTTATGATGAGAAACTTTGCCCCACCAGTTGTGACGACTTATGTAGTCTATAGAAAATTCCGTAGATCTGGCAACAATGTTTAGGACCTTTGAAACGATCACAGTCAAATCTAGTCAACCTTTTGAGCCTTGTATGGTGACGTCATCGTCTTCAGCCGACACGATTTTACTAGCCAGGCTGTAGCGACTTGAAGGGAAAACCAAAGGTCTAATAACTGGGGACTACGTGATACGATTTGAATTGAATGCCTCCTCCACAGGGTTTTTATTATAGTGTTTCACAAAGGGTGGAGGGGGGTTCTCCGATCAATAACATATTCCGGGACGGGACGGAGGGCCATAAAATAATGGCACAAGGTTTACGGGTCTGTTCGAAACAATGGCCCTTCTGGTGAAGGGCCTTCGAAAGCGGTAATTCGAGAGGCACCCGGGCTCTTGCGATTATAGCTTCGGGTCTAGGATTGCTTACCTATTTGCATTTATTATAATATTACATTGTCTGGTAGCAAAGGCCCAACGGGCGAAAGATGGATTGGCTGTAAAGTGTGTTGAGCGAAACTATGCGTCTGCCTCCACAGCCTCGCCCCGTCTCTTCCCTGAAAAGCCCGACTTTCTCTATTGTTTGGTGAAAATGCGCCAGGGGGATGAATTACGCCCACTCTGGTTGGTTTAACATCTAACGCGACGGGGGTTTTCGCTAATGAAATCCCACCAGGTTGAGCACTTGACCATCAAATTGACAATGCCCTCCTCGACTCGAAACGGCCTGATGATTACTCCAACCTTACTCTGGGCAGTTGAAAATTTCTAGTTCTCGGCAAAGCTCCCTCGAAAACAATAACAACTTTAAAAGCGAAATTGCCCTTTCGCTGATGGAGGCCGACAAGTTGACGTCAAATGGTCAGTTGGGCAATAAAATTCGTGAGCGTACGTACGAAGCAAACAGAGTGTACTACATTAATGTAGTAAGGAGCTATCCAGTTAGCAATTGCTTATCCAGTTAGGTCATTGACACATTTTTAACCCAGAATGCGTTTTTACGGTGGTTATTTGGTTTGAAGTTGGGCGTAAGGAAGTGTCAGAAATATTCCCCTGGCCGCCTACCGACCTGACACATCGCGAGGCCCCGATGGTACCCCCCCCCCCCCCCCCCCCAGTGTGGCCCAGTGAGGGGGGGTCCCCAGAACAACGGTAAAAATATAGTTAACCATATCTACATAGCCACAAGCACCACTAAACACTAGAGGCGGCAATTTTTTTGTATTCTTTGATGGAGGGTCGACCTGCTGTACCGAGCTATTGGATGGTTAGGGCTGAGGCCAGTAATGGGCCAAACACTGTACTTATGTTTATATCTAACGTTGATGGTAATTGAGATGAGACCAAACGCGATTTACGGCACTGAAGGATTGTATTGTCCAATTTAACAATTGCTCATGAGCTGTCGGCAACGTCCCGTGTCGCCAGGAGGGGCGTCCTTTTCTTCTTAACCGGTGCTGCTCTCTCGCGGGCGTATTACGAACTATCAGCTATCATGGTTATCATGCCGACATATCTATCTTCTTGTATCGTCTTATATCTCCATACAGTTTCGAACTCTGATGACGGGCAGGAGGATGACCTCCACTTGTTGGGTAGGCTTTTAAGGAGGCCCTGAGGCCTTGTGGTCGCACAATTAGCCTTTGGCTTTGAAACGTCTAGGTCTCTACCCCGTACAAAAGTATTGACCAAATGTAGCATTCAAAAATTTACCAGTAGTTTCGAATAAATCCATCCTCCTTCATCCATTCGCGACTTGATCAATTAACCTCAAGAGTGTCACCTCAAGTAAAGAGTTTCACCACCAGGTTACACAAGAATTAAAATTGAATTTAAAAATGAGAAGAAGATTTCAAATTTCGAATTCGAAAGAACGCCGAATACATGCAATGAACGAACAGACGGTATCCTTTACAAGTTAAAGAAAAATAAATTATAAGAATATGCCTTACCATTGCTATGTACAACTATTATAGTTTATCTTGTATATTTGTATTTATTCATTACCGCAGGTAAGCATACCAATAATGTTCTGCTATACCATGTAAGATCCAGTATTTTTACGAAAGCGTTATTAGTGACTTGCAGAGGCTGATGATGGGCTAAAACCCGAAACCAGTCCTGTACATACCCAATAAAACCTGTGTGAGAAGACAATATTCACTCTCTATCCTAGATAAAACTCACACAATTCCAGGACACCATGCAATCATTTGAACTGACATCTGACCATCTGAGAAGGCTGAATGCTAATCTCATTCATCATGGAGGAATAGAGGAATCTTTATTCCTCCATGCTCATTCATATAACATAGGTAACACTGATTTCCTCTTATGTTGTAACATCTTCCGCCCTCACCATGCATACTTCTGAACACCTTTGTTGTATTTTACCCCCATTACTATTTTTCTGCTCTAATTAGAGAAGAACAATACGATTATTGTTAATGCTTTTTTTTCAATTTTATTCTTTAAATTCCCAATACTTTGTTGACATAGAATTGATTTTTGACCAATTTGTATCAAAGAACAAATCCTTGTGTAAAATTTGCGGAGTTTTCATACTGAACAACACAACCTTGCGACCCTCGAATTATTGATTGGACCTTTCTGAAATATAAAATTTATATTTAATGTTGATAGTCTCAACGGTAAATTTAGGAATCTACAGATCAACCCATTGTCTATCTCAACTTCCCTATCCATGAAATTCTATTTGACTTTTCCCTTCAGTCCTTTGTTAATCATCACTATCATCAAGCTTCCTCATCTCTTTCGCTGGAATGTGTTTCGACTGCCAACTCAATCGATTCCTAACTTCTCTAACAACACATAGTATTTCACACCATTCCCTCTCTTCGTGTGTGAGTTCATCGGTTGACTATCAGCTCGGACTATAGAACCGCCCCCTACTGAACAAACCCCTATATAACCGAGTTTCGAATACTAAAATACCCCCGTCCCTCCTCGTCAAGTAATCTTTACGGCCCCTCCCGGCTTAATGACCCTAAATATTGTTGTAATTAAACCATGTTGATAGTGTCCGTTATTGTGACCTCGCTTGCCCCATACAGAACACACTCCTCCTCCCACTTTTGACACAGTATATTTTCCGAGCTCTCTTCCTCTCATTTGACCTTATCGCTTCCCCTTTTCAGTCGCATGGCGTGGAAGGGGGGAGGGGGGCCCCCCTGTCGCAAAGAGCAAAAATTTGCATACGGAATTCGTATATGAATTTTACTGCCCGGCTTTGATGCAGCTCTGGCATTTTATAACTAAAATTTCGCCCTCAGACCCCCCCTCATTCACATTTTGAACCGTCGCACTGCGAACCCATTCAGGAGTGAGCTGGTTTTAAACCTAATTGATGGGCCCCTATTGTTACAGAGCCCGGAGTTACAGAGGTTTATGTCACCCGGACTTTATCCCTGTGGGGGAAAAAAAGGAAAAAATTACCCTTCCATATTTTCATGGTGGTGAATAATCTCGTTAAAATCATCGCCAACCACCACGAATATAAATAACCGAAATGCGATCACTCAATTGGCCCCAACGACGTGTTTAGTTTTCAAGGCAACGTAGCAACAGTTCACAAGAAACACACCCATCACTCGAGAAAAGGAAGTTGGGCGAGCTAAATATTAAATGCTTCTCGACCGAAATTTTCTTCCAAACTTTATTAAAGTCTGTTACATGTATATATTAAACACGTCAAAACTCTTGCCAAGTGAGCGTTTAGAATTTTAATATGTATGAACACGCGTCTCCCAGAAGTATGGAAAGTAACTTTGTTTTACGTTATATTGAAGTTTTCTTATTGCAGAGTTTCATCCCTTACAGCAAAGACGAATAAATATACGCTTCCCCGTTGTATTTAATCAAGTGAGATACATTTAATTATATAGTTGTTTTGAACTTGGGTGCCTTAAGGGCAAACTCGATGAGTTGGAACTTTGATGATAACTTTTAGTTCAGATCCTAATAGAACACGGATGAGTTGAAATTGACTTCAATCAAGAAAAAATTAGATTTTTTCTTTTTCTCTTTTTATTCCCATAAAATCTTGACTGGGATGAAAATTGGCGAACGATCCCTCAACATCGCGCCACGATCTCATACTTTCGAATCTTCCAACATCTGGGCCTGATGAGCCTCGTTTGACGTTTTTTTCCAACTTTTTTTTTTCAACGTCCGGATGTTTACCGGACCCGAAAAGAACAGAGGGGCTCTATGATTTACAATATACACATACGAGCCCCACCGCTTTTCAAAGACTGGCTCTAAATATATAAATATCCGACTCGTAGTTATATAAATAAACGTCGGCCTTTCTTCTTCACTGGTAGATTATTTTTCAGGGGGGAACGTCTTGTTCGCGTTCCAGGAACAAAGACCATAATGTACCTAATAATGATCGCCAAATTCACCCAAAATCCGACAGATGACGGAAAAATAAATCATAGTATCCGCACTTCATTCAGATAGTTCAATAGGTACAGGAATATCTTTGTCAATAATGCTCAGTGTGTTAAACGAACTACTTTGATGAACTTTTGACCCAGTCACTCTAATGATTTGGCTCCTCATCATTTGGGGGAAGGCCTCTAGCGTAACTGGGATTTCGCCCCCAGTGTCTTTGGAGGAAGGTGAAGGAAGTACCTGAATATACCTGCCTAGGGCATATTATGTCGCCATCTGCTGACCTAGGAGGCAGTAATGGGATATCCACGATCGCCAGACCTGCAGAAAGTTTCGTGATAGTCTGGAATGAGTTAATCTCTCGAAGGGAGTCCAGAGGAATCTAATATTGAAGCTGAGATGTCAGCATCAACATTAGTTCGCCCTGTATCCGCAGCTAATACGGGAATCAATGGCTGGCTTGAAGCCAGTGGCTTCCCTTGAAAATTGTCGCCAAGGCCCGCTGATACCGTCTTACGAAAATCCGATTCGCGCGTAATAATTCGGTCCGCTGACTTGGCTTCACCAGACGAAAATGTCGCCAGGGGAGACCCGGTCCTCGGTCCCTATCGAAAATGTACTGTCGTGTCTTATTGTGCAATAAGAATAACGATCAGTAAAATGATGGCCGTGGATTGAGGAAGTCCGAATAATTAGCGGTGCTCCCGCAAACGAGAGAATTTAGTTTTCCCCAATCACACCGCCAACAGTGGCGCTTCCCGTGGCGCGCGACTGCATCATGAGCACTCTATTCTTTTGAACTTTGTTGAATATGACAATTTTGTAGTAGGTATGAGTGTTTCATTTTATTTTGCGAATTTCGATTCATTTCACTTTTCAATGCGGCATTTGAGTATTCCTTTCGATATTGACCACAGTAGTGGTGAATGCTTATATCTACATGAGAACTCACACGTGAATCATGATATTATTCGAGCCTACTCGGTAAAGTCCCGTAGGTATACCATCTGGGAGTGGCATACCGTAGAATGTTGCCTTCAACACGACCAAAATGTTCCATTAAATGGAACATGTCATTTATGCTCCAAATTTTGGAGCATAAATGACACATCAAACTGATGTCTTAAAACGGCCGAAGTGCTACTTAAGATTGCAATTCGCATATTCAAAGTATAATGAACAGAAATTGTTGACTGCACACAATAAACCAACTCAAAAACATTCTTGGGCTCCTCACAATAAATGCACCTTAGTAATCCCACCGACTACCTACTACCTTCTCAATGTTAATGTTAATGACATCCAACAGCTGGGGGCCAGTTTTTTATTCTGTTTGAACGCATCAATTAAATGCACATTAGTACCCTGGAAGAGGATCCTGGATTGTAATAACACGACTTGAAAATTCCTGAGGCTCCAAGATTGTAAATTCACACATTTGTTCCGCCATTCACCATATAACAGTGAAGAGCACCTCCAAGGTGACGTCACGCATGTAAAATGAGCTGGCAACACCTCAACTGCATCATTCAGAAGTTATCCGCTATAAGAAATACCTATTCCAAATAGGTGTAGATGAGTATAAAATGAATACTATAACTTAGAAACTTGTCCTCGAACAGCCTTTTAGAACTGGGAAAAACTGCTCAACTTCCCGACTCGAAGAGCCCCGTTTCTTTTCAGAATAGCAATTTTTTATAAATTTCAACCCTTTTTATGGCTCTGTGCCTTTTTCATAATATAAAGTGATTACCATAATAAAGCGATTTGCCTTATAAACAGCCCCGGCGGGAGAAGGCGAAGTCGCTTGGGGAGGTAATTCGAATATGTAAAATAGTCTGTGTTATATTTTATAGGAGAATGTTCCGCTAAAGGTCGGTAATGGGAAAGTCCCACCAATACGGGGATTGGCTATTTACTTTCTAGATATATACCGCATTATGTACTGCTTCACATTTTCATCGGTTATTACCGGTGGCCCCTGATTGAGCTTATGATGTTATAAAGGCGTAAGTGAAAAAACCTCACCGAGAAATATTTCCAATCCGCAGGTTCCAAGTGCCAAAAAAGGTTTTACCAGTTTGTTTATCAAGCGTATTCTTGGAGAGCCAGTCATTTTTAAGCTTCCCTTTCTTCATGCAAGTAAATATTTCAAAAGGCATCCCGAGATTTCAATCCAAACATAGAACAGCGGAATCATCACGAGTGGACTATAAATTTACATTTTTACTTCTCCCTGTGCAACATACGAAGCTGACTTTATCTGATTTATGACGTTCCCTACTCTCAATTCAGAAATATTTTCTGAAAGCACCGCTGGGCCGTCTGACGCCTTTTACTCAGCTTTTATACGCGTTTGATAATAACTAGCTTGGCGTCGGGGGGCCGCAAGACAAAAATAATATTTATGCCGAGGAGAAATAATGCCGAATCACCCGTTAATTCTTAAAAGAGTTATATTTGTAGGAAAAACGGGATGACATTCAGTAACTACTCATATCATTACCGGTAAAAACTATGATACTCAGCAGACAATGGCAGCGATGGGGGCCTGGCGATTCGTGCCAACGTCCGGAGGTGGTACGACGAAGCAGGAAAATACGCTCCAACCTGCAAAATTTGGAGACTCATTTAATGAAGATGTTGCAAAATGCAGGTTCGATTTTGGCAATACTTTTTTTACCAATCATCACGACTAATAATAATTATTATTAAGAATACTACACAACCCTCGGTAAGTTTACACTGACCAACAAAAAGTTCCAGTTCTGAAACATGCCTTGAGCTGCCAGAAAACGCTACGGCATCGAGGAACGAAAATACGACCTGTATGGCACCCTGCATCACGGATGTTGAAGATGAACCTACATGCACAAAATTAGTTCCTAATTCTTTAATAGGTCTATCATTAATTGTGTTGTGAGTTTGGGGGAAGGCTTCTAGCATCAAATCTAGGATTACGCCCCCCGGTGTCTTTGGAGGAAGAGGAAGGGAATGCGTGAATATCCCTGCCCAGGGCATAACAGATCTGCAGACCTGGGAGGCGGTATCAACGCATCAATTGAGGATCCGCTCCTGTTAGTCACGTATTAGGTAGATAGCGAAAAGACCTCTTGGAGGTGTGGCCTGATGGAATGGTTCATCATTTCACACTATGTAGCCAACCTAGAGCGCTCAATTTCAGGCACACCAAAAATAATGGTTTGAACAGCACGAACAACGACTGTGTCTGGAAAACTAGAGCTAATCAAAAATGTTATTGTCATATTCGACTCAGAAAAACACTTCCCGCCTCGTATTCCAAGTTGCTAGAGTCCTACCTCTCAAACCGATTTTTCCGGATCAAGCAAGAAGATGCGTATTCGAAAGCTCAAAAGATTCAAGCTGGAGTACCACAAGGTAGCGTACTGGGCCCACTCCTGTACGTCCTTTTCACCAGAGACCTTCCAGAAAGAGAGGAGAATACCATAGCGACGTTTGCAGATGACACTGCAGTCCTTGCTGTCGGCGATACCAACTTGGAATCAATTTCGAAACTACAAAGGTCAATCAAGAGACTTCACAGCTGGACTTTAAAGTGGAGGATCCAAGTGAATGAGGCAAAATCGGTACATGTCGACTTCACAAACCGTAGGTGTGAGTACATACCCGTTCACCTCAACAACAAAGTCATACCGCACGCAAACGAAGCCAAGTACCTGGGCATGACCCTCGATGCTAAGCTTCGGTGGAAAGCACATGTCAAAAAAAAGAAGATGGAACTAACCACCAAATTTCGGAAGATGTATTGGCTAATGGGGCGACGGTCATCCTTGTCAATCCCCAACAAGCTAACACTATACAATCAGGTCCTTAAGCCAGTCTGGGCCTATGGTGCACAATTGTGGGGCTGCACCGCTCCGAGCAATCGCTTGATCATTCAGCGATTTCAAAATAACGTGCTACGAGCATGCGTAGATGCGTACCGTTACACCAGGAATGAAAGACTACACCGGGAACTTCAAATTCCTACTGTCGAAGAAGTCATCAAAAAACAAGCATTAGCCCATCAGCAGAGGCTTCGGGGACACATCAACAGCGAGGTTGTCCAGCTCCTCGACGTTGAAGGCCTGCTCAGAAGACTGAAAAGAACAAAACCTCATGACCTGTGGGAGTGGGGTGCCCTGTGAACTAATTATCAGCTCAGTGAGTAATTACTAGTGCGTCAGTTGCACAAAACAACAAGGTGCATAGAAGCAGTGTTATGTGTCATCGCTTCTGGCAAGTCATTTAATCTACATCAATTGTACATTGCATTTAGTCTACATCAATTGTAAATTGCTGATAAGTTGCTTACTTGGTGCAATAAAAGTTTCAAAAAAAAATTCGTGCCCTGCAGACCAAAATACAATAATATCGGCTAATTCAGAGCCCGAAAAATTTTCTTTGTTGGTCAGGGTTGTTGCACGGAATAGAAGTGCAATAACTTCTATTCCGTGGGGTTATTGGGGGATTCTTTACAGGTGTGCAAACTAAGAAGGTAATGCCTGGAAAATCATTCTGGATCCATTCCACATCCTGAATCCACTCCACATCCTCCTAATTCGAGTACGAACACATCCAAGAAATCATCGCCCATTAAATCCACCCATACAACTTTACGAGACAAAATGTACTCTGGGCGTATGATAAAGTCAGCCATTAGAATCCGCATCCCTGTAACACTATTGGTGATGGTATTGGGGGGGGGGGGGGGGGGGGGGGTCAATGAGCATACGGATACCGCAGAGAGATTTTCTCTATCGCCGGATACACAAACCCGGTTGAAACGCTGATACAGTGAAAGAGCCTCTGTCGATGATGCCAACTGGGTTGTCTGTGACTGCTCATAATATAATCCCAAACAGTCGCCGTGGAAGTGTCAGCGGATGAGGGGGTGTCTAACGCTTAAATGCAAATTTATTTCGGTTTTATGCAAGGCCATTTCTCCGTGTGGACCCTCATTAATAGGAGCCCCGCCGTAGTAAATTATTCTTAAACCTCCCGTTGGGGTCCATTTTGAATCATATATGCGTTCTCCCAATTTATTTACTACCCCTCTGCCCCCATCAGATCCACGGCCGTTTTAACGGGAAGTTTACTATTTTCTGATTGACGGAACCTGCTCCCCTTCGGTAAATGCAAAGAGTTTATCACTGCTCTCGTAGGACTGTCCCAATTTGTAGGACTTTATTGGCCTCCGAAGGGCGGACGAATATGATTAGGGGGAGTTGATCACGTGAAATATTCGAACACTAGCACGGTAGTAGAATTCACCTTCGCCGGTGTACTGTGGATCCGAACGTGTTGAGGATTTGGGAAAAAGGGCTGAGCTTCAATAACAAAAGTGTACTTGACCAACACAACAAGTTGTCGCTCTTATCCAAAAATTAATTCTATATCAACAAAAAAAAATTTATTTATTTATTTAAAAAATACTTTTTTCCTTCTTGTGAAGTTTGTGATCCAAAAATTAATTCTATAACAATAAAAAATTCAATTCATTCATTTATTTAAAAAAGTTCTTTTTTATTTTTGAAGTTTGTGAACGGATGTGGGACCCAGAAGAATGGATTATGCGTTACCAAAAATTCTTGGAAAACGACACCTTATTTGACCTTCTGGGATCCTTCAAAAATCCCATTTGTAGCCCCATGAAAGCCCCAAAGATCCCCAAGGTGAACTCGGATAGTTCTGGGACCCCCAAAAATGGATTCTACGTCCAAAAATACTTCGAAAACGACTGCTAACTCAACCCCATAGCCAAAAACCTTCGAAACCCCGTGATTGGGAAGATAATGAACAAGTTGAGGTCCGCGAGTGGGGAGATAGTGCACAGGTCAGGACTAGGACGAGGGAGATATCAACATAGTCATTATCTCCCTACGACGCCTTGGGGAGATAATGCCTGTCGCTCTTTATTTCATTCACATAAAGATCTTTATAGCATCTATGCTTTAAAATGCGAGGACATTTTTATTCATTAAACGGGGAAAACATTGGTCGTCTGAGTCGTCTACTATACAGCCATCGATTGATGATTTGCCTCTTGCTGAACACCGAGTGTTAAGAACCGAATCTAGAAACTTTTCAAACGTCTTGTCTCCCGTTTGAGAAGATTTGAAGCGTTCCGAGAAAAATGAGACAAGGATGAGTGTTGTACTCAACCGAGATAGGCTTGACGAAATATTACTTGAAGAGAGAGCGCGTGAATAAAAAGATACCTCGGAAGAATGCAAATGCTTTGTAAAATATGTCCTCATTTATTAGGGAACGGAGAGGAAACGAGGGTTAAAAAAACCCCCGGGGTGGTAGAAAACGAGCCCCCCCCCCCCCCCCCCTCGCGGGGTACGCCAGCGTCTCTCGAGAGGGGAGGAATAACCTCGCAATTTCGCACCCTTCCACCAAGTGTTTAAATAAAGACTGCCGAGTTATTATTAAAAAAAAAAAAAATCTTCAGAAATTTCAACGGGCAGGAAACAATCCGTGAAAGTCGTAATCAGGGTTAATGATGCTCTCGACGGTTTTCCCCAAAGCCTCAATCATTCTAATAGGCCCCAACTTTTCCTTTTACAAACCAGAACAAAAATGTTACATAAAAAACTTCTGGAGAACGTTGAATTCCTGAGCCCTATGGGAACTTGTTTGTAATTACCTTAAGATATCCCCAGGCAATTAGCGAAATTGAAATGAGGTTCTACAGAACAGTTCGGGTGGGTACTGAAAGGGTTGAAATCTCCATGCTCCTGGTCCACTTCGATAGTTTAAAAAAAACAGTGCTCAGCGAAATCAAGAAACAAGAGGTAGGTAACTTTTTTGTGGTACCTATCGATAATGCTTTTTTCAGGAAATTGTTGGTAGTAGGTCCGAAATGTCAACAAGAGAAAAGAAAAACGCACGTTTGGATCTTAAGTCACATACCTATGATGATGTTATTCGTAGGAGGATGGTGTAATTAGGGACAGGAGGGGGTTTTAAGAGACAAAATTATTTATTTCCAGCCGTACCAACCCCCTTTTCACCGTCGAGAATTTTTTTGTGTGAAGCCTATAACAATTCGAAGCACCTTAATTTTTTGGAGGCCCACGTCAGAGACAAAAATCGTTGAATTTTCACGTACAGTCGCTGTCTCCTATTCCCCACATAGGGATTATAAGAGAAACATGTGAAAATCATCAATGGGCAAGTCAGAAACACTTCCAGGGAAGTTCTGGTGTTATAGGAGACAAGTGGCAACCCTTCATACCCTGAAAGTGTCACCCATCCAGGTTCATACTAAAAAACGTCTCGAATTTTCAAAACTTGCCTCCTTATTTGTCGGTAGATGCAATCACAGGAAATAAGAGACACTTATAACCTGTAGTTGAAAGGAAGGGTTTTTGTAGGTTGCCCAGTGTTGCCACAAAAAGTGGCTGTAGATCCCCCCAACCCACTTATACTTTAGATAAGATCTCTGGCGACCTCTTTAGGCGCTTTTCGAAAAAATACGGCTTCGCAGGCTATTTTAAAAAGCTCATGTCTCTCATAACCCCTTTCTCTAATTACCCCATCCTCCCCTAATTCAATTAATGATTAATGAACCATTTTCACATAAACCCCGTCTAAAAGTACGGGGGTTGGCAGTTTTTTACGATACGGGAGCGACCTCAGAGGGTAAGATTCTGGACTATTAAACCTTATTTAACGAATTTTTACCATTTAACAAACATTAATATTGAGGACTGAGCCTCTGTTTGCCCCCGCGTCGCAGCCTTCAGTTGGCTGCTCGTAAATTTCCGTTATTTATAACAAAAGGAAACTTGACCACATCCCTTCACGCTCTAACCTGTCACACCCTAATTCCTAACAGTCTCACCAGCCCAGTTTGAACAATGTAACCAATGTATTGGGAGATCGGATTTGGAATAGACATGCTGCTCTGCCAGATTGGGCTTCAAACCAGCCAGAATTTGGAATATTTGAGAAATTAAGGAATTACAATACTGAACACAAGGCACGTTTTTGTATAGGTACCTTTATAGATGATTTTTAACATTTTAATTGTTATTCAACTTCATCCAATCTAATCGCCCAGCACATCCCATGCTCTTGTAAGTTCTCATCGCCCGATTTTGAAATCGAGTCAGATGCCTCGGCTTAGAAGGCTCTTAACAACTTATTTTTTCTTCCCTCATCTTCGCAAAATAAACAAGCTGCCATCAGAAGGAAACCGGAGGGGCCCTTGAAAAGTATCTCTCTAACGATAAAAGTGACCTTCCAATATTTCGGTTCGGTCTCTTCATTCGAACCTTTTTCATCTTGACATCATTGGAAAAGCTCATCAGGAAATAGAAAAAAAATAAGGCTGCACAAAATAAAATCGCTCGAGAAAAAAAAAAAAAAAAAAAAACGAAGAAAAGAGTGAAAAAGGACACGGCGGAATTATTAAGAAGCCGACCTTTGATGAAACATCAAACGTGAAAAAAAGGTGTGAGGAATGAGAATAAAAAATATATTCAAAAAAAGCTCAGTTTTTTCAGATTTCGTCCCTCCCAGGGGATCGAACTGAAATCTAATTCTCCAGCAATCAGGGAAGGGCCAGTTCGTGCGAGCCATCCCTAATTCAGTATTGAATGAAAAATTACAGATGGCAAAGAATCTGCCCCTACCCTTACAGGGTGTGGCTCCCCCCCCCCCCCCCCCCCCCCCCCCCGTTAATTGTTTCCTAACTTGCATTATTGATATTGCTTATCGATCTTGAAAAGGGATAGTCACCTTTCTAAACCCCGCACTTCCTCCCTTTAATTTCTCCGTTTTTTTTTTTTTTTTTTTTTTTTTTGTGCTTCCTGACCTCTACCTCCCTTTCGACCCTAACTTAAAAAAAACGGGTTAACACGGATTTATATTCTTTTTGTGAAGCCTTGAATTTTCTCTCCCCTTTTTTGACGGGTAACGGGGCCATCTTTAACCCCCCCCCCCCCTTTCTTATGGCGGGCAATCTGTAGGATTAGTCCATTTATATTTGCGTTTTTTTTTTTTTTTTTTTTTTTCTTCGCTTTTAGACCTTCATCATCTCAATAACTGATTCATCGGCGCCTTTTTCACGTCAATTTGTATCGTTTCCCCTTTTGTTTATGTCAACGATACTTTTCAAAACTGGAACCCCGCCAGAGAAACAATCTTAATTCAGAGCGGCGCAATGCAGTTTTTCTTCTTGTTTATGTTTGTCAGAATTGACAAGTCTAGTTGGAATGCAGATCAAAAACGTTAATTCGTGCATATTGGGGGTCGGGTGACGGCATTTACCGCGATCTTGACCGGTGGACTCCAAATGAGGTTTCAGATTCAATGTACGAGGGATATCCAACAAATAAGATTACAGCTATGTACTTTGTATCGCCGGAAGGCCTTTACAAATAAACCTTCTCATTCTCATTCTCTCATTCAGATTACAACTATGTACTATGAAAAATCGAAAAACGCAAGTATTTCAACCAAATTTACAGGTTACGTACCAAAAGATGACATCTTGTTTATTCTTCTACCTAATCGCCATCTGGATCAATACATTTCTTCGGACTTGGCACCAGCTTTTGTACACCCTCTTCGTATACGAAGGAGAACTGGTATACTTCGTATACATACGCTTTGTTCCAACTTTGAAAGCCACTTCTCCACTGTCTCCTTCACCTCCTTACCACCGGAAAAACGTTTTCCTCCCAAGAATTCCTTCAATTTGGTGAAGAGGTGATAATCAGAGGGCGCCAAGTCCGGGAAATGGAGTGGGTGAAAATTATTGGGTGGAAAACGTTTTTCCGGCAGTAAGGAGGAAGAGACATTGCAGAAGTGGCTTTCAAAGTTGGAACAAATACATTCAGAATACAAAAGCTGGTGTCCAGTCTGAAGAAATGTATTCTAGATGGCGATTGTGTAGAAAAACAAAATTTACTCTGGGAATATATCCTGTAAATTTCCTGTAAATGAAATAATATAATACGCATATATTGAGAGTCTCAAAGCAACAAGTCGTATCCATCGATGTAGTAAACTACATCGATGGTCGTATCACCAAACATCCTCAAACAAGCCATCAATTGAATTGAATAGAAGAGCGCAACCTTTCTGTTACTACGAAACCAAAACCGTAACTAAGAATTCGTATCTGGACACACTAGGTATCTAACGACTAAACGGGATCGGACGAATCGTCGACGACGGAGGTGATTTTTATAGCCCATAACCACCCCCAGAACTCGCTGATCACAATGAGACCACCCTCATGAAAATCTGTTCAGCCGTTCGGGCGTGATGCTGTGATACACAACAAAAAAAACTCGAAGAGATGAGCGCACCTTTCCATTTTTTGAGGGAAAGGTTGCGCTAAAAAGCTTGTTTTCTAAAGAGATAGAATTTTTGACTTTTTTGAGCAAGTTTCATATTATTTTCATTTTAAAAATGTACCAATTTCATAAAATTTGCTTAAACGAGAAAAATGGTTAATACAGATTTCATCACCACCATGGTTTTGAATCAGCTTTTTCTGGCCCTACTCCTGAAAAGTTGGTAAATATGTACGAGATAAGACTTGTTGCTTTGAGACCCTCGATATATGCATAATCTATGTATATAAAAGAAATTCGTGTTCGTTACACTATTAAATAGGTAGTGTAACTAATCAATAACCGGTTTTCCACCAGCAGAAACCTGTTTCTTGGGAGCAGAAGCCCGTTTTCAATCTGTAGAAATAGATTTAAAATAAGCAGAAACCAGTTTTCAATCCCCAGAAACCTGCTAAAGGATTGTAGGGGAGGCTTTGAGAGACGTGACTTGGTGACAACCATCGGAATAAGACTTGGTCGTTCGCGGTATTAACATTGCTCAATATGATAAATCGTTTGAGGTTTTTCCATTCGATTCCCCAATGTTACTGTAGGGATACAAATAATTATAATAATGAATGAATGAATGATGAATAATAAATACAAAATAAATTAGATCTTACTAAGAAAGCAGCAATTTTTCTGAAGCTTCTTTGTACTTGGTCCAGTTGTAATCGTTTTCTCCTGTAACAAAGTCAACATTTAAAACAAGGAAGATGTCGAACGGTCACTTACTTATGTTTCTATATTTGGCATTGAGGATCAGCACGCTTATGAACCCCTAACCAAATGTTCTTAGTAGAAAACGTGTACCTTCATCGAATACTGCTATCGTCGCTGCCTTGTAGTCTTCGATCTCCTTGGACTTGGCCACTGGGTCTTGATTTGAAGCTTCCAAGAACCTATCTACGTTGGCTTTGGACACGCTATTATCCCAGTCGTAATACTCATAGTCTGCCGTTACTCGTTCTTTTTCCCAAGGCTCCCTAATCTGTAAAGTAACGATTAATTGATCATTGAAAATTGAACATTGTAAATATTTTTGAAGCTAGAAGGGTAAACCAGTTAGCAACTACGTTAGGGAGAGAGCCAATGCTCAAAAACAGCAAGGCTTCAGAGGACGGAGTGCGTAGGAATAATAGGGGCAATGAACACTGGCAAAAATGCTTAAATGGCAACCCTACTTGGTCTATCTTATGACGTCGTTACTGAAATCCAGGCTGGTCTGGGAATGTCTTCAACCCCTTAAAGCTGCAGCGGTGCACAACAGAATGCATCTGGTGCGGATTCTGACACACAAGGGCTTTGACGACAGTGAAAAGGAAAGAATTCGGGACCCTATCCTCTGGACAAGATCAAATCCTAGGAGCTTTCAGAGGTTCACTTGGTCCGGCAGGTAACCCAATGGGAGACAAACCAACTAGCCTCTCACTGGGATAACATTACAGGGCTATGTCAAGCCAAAAGGCCCATCACACCTTTTGCGCCTGACTAGATAGTCACAGGTCAAGGGTTGCCTAGAAGCGACAGGATTTTCACCGGTTCCCTTACTGGTCACTGCCCATTCAACTAATACCTTAACAAGAACGCCAACTTGACTTGTCGCGTCGTTGTTCCCGTGGCGACTAGTCTCACTGAGAGGGGATGCCCAGCGCGCTCACCTGATTTGAGCATCAGTGACTTCTTTCTTTGGGGTCTTTAAACATCGTTCACACACAACTCAAATAACTGAAGAAATCCGGGCCATACCGCTCGCTACATGCCAAAAACTTCCGAAATTGACTTCATCAGTGTATCGCTGCTGACGGCTGCCATCTTAGCAATATCGTTTTCAAAACCTGAGTACAAAAACTATATTTTCTACTGATTCGAATATGACAATAGAACCGAATTGGTTGTTTGCCGATGGTGCAGAGGTCTAATCCAATGAGGTGGTTAGGGAGAGGGAACGACTCCTCTGCTGGTTTGAATACTAAATTGTTTATTTCACTAAACAATTGTAGCTGTTCAGACCATGAATGAAGGTTCAACTACCTCAAGTCACCTCAAAGCTGTAGATGAGCTTAGTTGCTCGAAACCGGTCCCCACGCTACAATTGTGTTAGCTGGGTGGTTGGCTTGTGTTAGTGAAATAAAAAATGTAGTATTCAAACCAACAGAGGAGTCTTTCTCTCTCCTAACCACCTCATTAAAATAGAACCGTTTTTCTCGAACTTTTACCTATTTTTAGAAGCCCTTTGAAGCTCGTCAATCGGCTCTGCCCCACCCTGTATTTCAACGAGGTTTAACTATAATCGTCAACATGAGCGAAATGTTTCAATAACAATAATTAGACATACCTGGGATTCGTGATATAATGCTGTAAGTAGGTACAACGCATAATCGTAGTTTTGCTTTCTCACAGGACATTTGTCCGTAACGATGGTAACAATGTCAGTTTGTTCGTCGTACCTTTCGCCGACCAATCTCAAAAATTTGTCTTTGGAGTATCCATCCAATTTCAGTTCACTGAGAGGGAACTGTAAAGATTTCACAAATTCAAAATTGTTGTTTGATCCATTGAGGAAACAAGTTCAACAGGGGAATGCCAATGGGGAATACGGCAACTGCTGCCAACATGAGCAGCTCTTGATATTCTAGTGATGGCGATGTTGGTAATATCCTACTGTGTTTAGTCACTGTTGACACTGTTAACACTGCACAACCCCCTTACCTTAATGGTGACGATACGAGATAGAGGATTTCTGATAGTCGGAGCTGAAAAGCAATAGTCGGACGTGACGACTTCCATGGGGAAATGTTTCCTTATGTTTTCTCCTGTGTCCAGACCTTCGGGCCAGGGCGTGCAAAACTTCTTCAAGGCCTCACAGTGCATCTTTATCGCCGGCGGAGTTAGATGGAGGAAGTTGGGAATTTTCATGAGCTCGGCGTTCCCCCACTTGTGTGGAGCTGGCCCTAAATCGTTCATTCCTGGAAAACGAGACGGTCAAAAAGACGAATTTGCAGAGTGCAAAAAGAATTTGTTTGAAACGTCGGGTCCACACCAAGGTGGGCAACCTAACAGGGCAAATACCTTGTCTAATGGGCAGAGGAACAGATGCGGGATGGAATGTTCTCGGTCCGGGCCAAACGTCAGACCATTTCTGATCGGTCGGCATGCGTGTTTCTCGTGGAGGAAGAACTGGCGAAAGCATCCTCTTTTTGCGGACTTGAGCCACACGTCGGCGCTCGTCCAACTTGAGGATTCTGAATCCCTCTTCATCTGCAGACGATGAAAATTGCATTATTGCGGCATTGAGAAGGAGCAGTTTTACTACGAAAATCGTGGTTGACCTGTTTTAACGGCACAAGATGGTCGAAATTGACAAGCACTGGATCGGCGAACACCTAAGACACCTTTTTTTATATCACATTGACAACAGTGGTCAAGTCGTCAATGCACTGTTCTACATCCTGATGTCCAACTACTAGTACACTTTTAAACCATCAGGGCCTCTCATAGGCATTATCATAAACAGAGACAATATTTAATATAGAAATCGTACCTGTCTCCTCAACAACTGACGAAGTTGTGCTTTGCAGTTTACTCTGGACAGCCAAGAATCGACGGAGGCCCGACTCAGTAACGACAGGACGACATACAGAGTACATTGTAGGACGGCGTTTTTTCTAATCAACGAAAAAATGACAATAAGAACAGCAACCTACACTGCATTATTCAAACCATTAAAAATTGATTGAAAATGCGGAAACGACAAGAAGAAAAACCTACACCTAGCGTGAGTTCAGCGTTCAACGCGTAACATAACCTCTTGGAAGATAACTTCCATTGTGATGACAGCATAGACCTTGTAGACACTTCGGCGAAGTGTGGTTGGCTCATATTAGCAGACCGTCAGCCATGACTGTCAAAAGCCTACGCAAAAAAGATCAAAACAAGGCAAAAACGACGAGAACTAAACAAGTAGAAAGCTGCTGGTTTCACTTTCCATCACCCCCAAAGCTTTCGTCAGGGACGTATTGGAGATGGGCGGATCCAGGAAAAGTGTAACAGCTTTTATCAATCCGCTGACCCTCCTCATTTCTCCTTAATTTCTTGTTGATTTGTTTAAAAATAATTATAATGTATGTATTATTTTATCTTGAAGGAAGAGGAATTTTTCTCACGCCCTGCAAAGTAGGAAAATCTTCATTTTGTTCAAAATTAAGTTGATGAAACTAAGGCAACCCTTCAAATACCTTAGAAACCGAAAAATGGGAAAATCAAACTTCTTCTCTTGCTTTTTTGAACGAGAAAAAGTTCCATAATGAATGACCTATGTAAGATCCATCAAGTATTAGGTAGGTATTCAAGGTCTGCTTGCCAACCCACCAGGAAGTAAGTTCAGAAAAATGGGAAACTCGATCGTTTTCCTGAATTTACATCCTTATTATTCAACCAATTTTGATGAAATTTTGTTCAAAATGGTTATCAATATATCCCCCTGGAGACTTCCTATGGTTTTTTCATCAGTGATAAGTTGTCACCAATATTGCGTTAAATTGGAGGAGTGTGATCCACCATGGTGGAAAGGACCCTGACAGGAAAGGAAACGTTCTGAAAGTAACAAGTACATAATATTATTCAACAATATTATTGCTCGGTGTGTTTATACACGTGATGCTGCTAGGTATAATATACCATTATTATGCACCCACTATTCCGTGATAAGCACCAAACATTACATTTTTATTTATTTTATTTTATTTCAAATACTGTATTGAACTGAACTGAATCAAGGTTGGTAACAACGATGGTTAAAACCTAATAATTAGGAAATTAGGTTGTTCAATAAATAGTAATAATGAATATTATTAATTATTAATTATAATTACTATTATTAATTAGTATTATTATTATAGTAGTAATTATTAATAATTACAATTATTATAAATTTACAATGTTAGGTATAAAAATTATATTATAAAAATAGATAAAGGAGCTGGTGCAAATATGGCCCCCTTGTTTTTTTTTTTTTTTGTTTTTTTCAGTATTCTGGTTATAGATTGTATGAAATCGATAAATTTTTAGTTGTAACCTCTTATGTACATCCCTCGGAAGAAATTTCTGCTATACCGAATTCATATTTCAATACTACTCCATTCATATTTCAATACTAATGTTTCCAAAAAAGTAGACAGCTAGAAATAATTTTTAATCGTTATGGACGATACGAAATTCCAAGGAATTCTTCAGTTGATTTCCTAACAGCCTATTTCCAATCTAGGAATAGGGTTCAGAATTTCCAGACTTCCGTTATAGCCCTACCGTTTAGCCCTGTGTTTAATGTAACATTATTAAAGCGGTGAGGTTTCGCTTATTTTTTTTAGCTCACCTGAATAATAACCACATAATGCAGTTCAGTGGATTCAATTATCCCACTGAGGGGATTAATTAAGTAATTAAGGATAGAGAATCAGGTTTGCTAACCTGTAAAAACAAGTCCGAATTAGCAAAATTCAATGAATTTTTGGTAATATGGGTCCTACCCACTTGAGATATGTACCGACTTACGACCAATCTTGTCGAAGCTAATGAACTACGAAGTTAAGGGTAGCTACTTATACTATTCCCCACCTTACGCTACATTTTCAGAAAAGTAGGACCTAACCTTCTTTTAATTGGGTTCAAAAATATGGGAGAACCACATCTACAAAAGTGGGACCTGCCCTCTCAGGAAGGTTATACAGTATAACTTATACTATACCTACTATATTAGGATTATACTACCTATTAGGTCCCCCCCCCCCAGGCCTTAAGAGTGGTCACCGTTCCAGGATCGACCCGCTGGGGTAGGGTTCCAAGTAACCGCTCCAGTTTGGCTGACCCATCCCTCTACTTATGGGTGTTCATTTATAGGTAGAATCTGATAGTCCCATTTTTCCCTTCAAATTTCCTCAAAGTTTAGTGAAGTTCAGCACATCCGCGCTTTCCGTTTCAAACTTGTCATGCCCATCAACCGCCGGAACATCCCGGCAAAATGGTACTGACGACAGTCGCCAAATACGCGTTGTACACCATCGGGAGCGGTCTGATTTTCTACATCGTCGTCCCGCCGTCGAACGATCTCCCGGCCACAGACCCGTCGAGGAACGACAAACAGCGGCTTTTGGTTCTGGAACACATGAAGAAAGCCGCCGAATCGAATGCGTCTTTCCCGAGGAAGCCCATCGAAATCGAATCCTCGAAAAGCAGAAGCTGAATCCTCCCAAGTAGATCCGCACTCGCACCAGGTGGTCGATTTTTTGTCACTTTTGAGATTTCAGCTGTGATTTAAGTTTTCATACTTGTACACTGTTATGGTTACTTGTGAGGCAATCGATCACAAACCAAGCATGTTGGGTGAAGTTAATTTTAGTGAATCGTGTCGTCCAAGACAAATCATAACCCCCTCAACAACACGATTGCAAAAATCAGCGCAACTGCTGTCTTGACTACTTGAAATTTCAATTTATAAGGTAGTTCTACCTACGTAACACTGGTTTCTGGTATATATTACCCTAAATTGTTGAAACACTCGCATAAAGTCGCGTGTGGGGCAAATGACAAAGGTCTCATTGTTGTGACAAAGCTCCTTTGTGAACAATCAATCGAATTATCGACCTGTAGCCCCTTTTATGGTAAGACCATTTTGGTTTATTGTTCTCTTCATGATGAAGCTGTTTTCGAGACGAGGTTGAAAATTCAGGTCGACCATAACATTTCATGGTGTGTAGATGCGAAAACACTGCTGAAATGCAAAGGGCTTCTTTTGAAGCCATACAGATCTGCATTCTTATATTTTGGATTTATATATTACCCATATTCGGGACCCAAATGTTGGGTACTGCATCCAAAATCACTTCGAAAACGACTTCTTATTCCGTCTCGGGGGCAAGCCCTGTAGATCTTTAGAGCCACGGTGCACAGTGGTCTATTTTGCATAATCGGTGCTAAAAATGTGATTTCCTTCTCAGCCTGCTTGTGGCAGTTGATGACAAGGTTCCTAATCAGAAAGAGATTTTCCTGGGCGACGGAAGACTGGGCGCTAATCCGAGAGGAGCGCTGGAAAATTAGGCGCAATCCTGCACCCCACCCCTTGTAGCAAGTAGAATCCAACCCAAAAATTACCTGCGGTCAAGGAGAAGGGAAGTAGAAAATTAGGCGAAAAAAAAACACATTAATTTTCTCCCACGTACCTATGTGGTTCACAAGACATCACAAGTTGATCCCAAGCCATCATGTTCGTCAAATTCAATTTAATATAAATATGTATAAAATTTAATCTTCGGAATAAGAAACAATGAAAATATTATTATTTATTCCTGTAGGTTGCCTGTAGTGTATCTCTCCAGTTTGTCAGCCAGAAATGTCTACCTTTTCCTCGTATGGGAATTCTTGGTATGAGCGGTTTGGGAGGAACTGTTAATTTCGGCAACTAACAAGTTCAGTGAGGGCCTGTTTAGTTCGAAAGGCACTCTGCAAACCAAGTTCCTTGTGGAAAGAAAAAATAAAAACTATTCATTATTGAAAAGCGAGTAGAATGGGTCTGTGTCCAGTTTGGAGACGCCGGGGTTTGACTGGCTTTGGCCAGCACGGGGCTGCACCCTAGTTCGAACTGAAGGCCTTGATTTACCGGCCTGCGCCGAATTTTCCCTTTTGGTAACTCTTTGCGCCCAAGGGAAGGGACCTTGTTTACAGATTATGAACACTGAACCTCCTCGGACTTCACGCCCGATCTTCCTCCGCCCGTTTTCCTTTGTGTCCGAAGTGAAATGGCCAGCTCGCAGAAAGTGGATGGGCTTTGCTTCATTTTAAACGGAAGTAACCCGGAAACAAATTTTGTATCTGTTAGGTATCCAGAGCTAATTTAATAGGTACCTATTG
The DNA here is from genome assembly GCA_955831195.1 of Pilophorus perplexus. Lineage (NCBI taxonomy): Eukaryota > Metazoa > Arthropoda > Insecta > Hemiptera > Miridae > Pilophorus > Pilophorus perplexus. Next base: position 11,438,863 of record OY037009.1, read on the forward strand.
TAGGGAAAAATCTCAGAATGACCCATTTTTTCTGAGCTCTACAAAGAATCGCACCACCTTCCACGTTTTTTTCTGTGGTGGTAGGGTGACTAAAAAGTAATTAAAATGACGAATTTTCGGTTTTTGTTTCAAGGCACATCATCAGGGGTGCTAAAATATTCTTGGTTATTTCAAAAGTGCTTGAAAGTGAAGCCTCGCAGTTAAGTAACAACCGAGGTACATTTGAAGAACTTTATTTTGAATAAAGATTGAATAAAATAATAAATTAAATAAAAGATTGAAAAAATAAAAATGATAAATGATAAAATATTTAAATGAAAAAATAAAACGAAAAAAGAAAAATTGGAAAGAATAAATGGACGTAGTGGTTGTTTGCCGACGGTGCAGAGGTCCAATGAGGTTGTTAGGGAGAGAAAAACGACTCCTATCCTGGCATCAGTAGAGGAGTCGTTTTTCTCTCGCTAACCGCCTCATGAGAGTAAACTGAATAAAGGACGAATTATACTAAAAATGTTCGTTTCTAACGCTTTTTAGTTCGCAAATAGCTAGTTTGCTTCATATTTTTACAATTACATCTCATGTTGATCATTGATTTTTTTTCCGGGCTAATTGTGCAAAAAAGGCTCACTGTGTGGTTTCATCGTACAGGTTGACCCCCATGCATTCTCAATTCACTGCTTTGCCCAGTGAAGTGCGGGTTTTGAAGTGATGGGGTATTCATTCGCATTCAGCTTCGCTCTCCGAATCATCGTAAATCGAAAAAACAGGTTGAGTGAGGATTCTTTTTCCTATTTACCGTCGAATCGTCGAAAATTAAGTGCAAGGGGCACTCCTTATAGCATCCAGGGAGAGTCCCTTGTTGATAAGTATGATTTATAGAGTAGTTAAAAAGAAGAAGAAACAACCGTTTAGACATGGGCGATATAATCGGATGTCGATATATCGGAAGGATGGGTGCGTGTCCCTTGAACCAATAGACAGAAGGTTTCTCTCCTGGTTTCGAGGTCAAAAGGGGTAACGTTAACCAACTCAACCATTAAGATTCAACCCAGCTGATCACCTAGGAGTGCTATAATGGTTGGTGTCATCCGGTTTTGTGCTGCTGTCATTATGTCATGGGATCCTTGAAAAGGGTCGAGATTCCGCAGTTCTTGCTTCAAATTCGGATTCTGCACCTTAAATTTAAACCTCCTTCAAGTTTACACCTCCTCACACCAATTTTCAATTCGAAAATCCGTATAGTTGATACAGAGCAGTTGAAGAATTTTTTGAGCTTTTGAACTGAAAGGGGGAAATATTACGTCACGCACTGAACGTTGGGGATCAAACTGCCAGAGCGCGCAGTGGGAAAAATAAAGAAATCATTCAAGGAGCTTGTTGAGCCCGTGGGTCTTTTTACCAACCCAAATCACCCCCAGTACAGTGATTTCAAATTGCCTCCATGAAGCCCCTTTTCCTAAACATGTTCAAGATCACTCGTTTATCATGGCGTCATCTGTGCCAGCTGAGAGGGTCTTGGGAAATTACTAGGATTTTCCTGTAATACTATGCGTTCATGCTACGCGAAAGCCCTCATTATTTTCTCTAAAACGTTCTCCAATTGTTTTGGTTTATTATCCAGGGAATAACACACCTATGTATTCGTGTCGGAGGTCGAAAATTTTGAGAGGCCTCAAAATCTGGCATTTTAGGTACGTTTTAAGATGCGTAGATTCAAAACATGAAACGTCCGAGCCGAAGTAGGTTTTTTTTTTTAATCTGAATTTTTGGTGAAATACTGGGTTTACCATCTAGTTGTGTCCGCAAGGTTTTCAGTCCGATCGCCTAAACCCTGTGTTGCTAAATGGGGGGGGGGGGGGGGGGGGGTGTAGGATTTCGTTGAAGGGAGTCGTTTTCGAATAATTTTGTGGCGTGGCATCCATTTTTGGGGCTCCGATTTCACCATGGGGCTCTATGGGGTTTTCATGGGGCTACAAACGGAGCTTTTGAAGGATATGGTGAGGTCAAGTGAGTTGTTGTTTTTCATGGAATTTCGTTATTATTCAATTCACTTCTTTATATTTTTTTTAAAGTAATTTTTTATTGACATAAAATTCATTTTTGCACAATAATAAGTAAATTATTTACTTACCTACTTCAAAGAATAATAACCCCTTGTGTAACATTTGCAGCTTAAAAAAATAAATAAATAAAATGAATTTTTATTAAATATTGATATTTATCGATAGATAGTCCGGCAGATGGTATTTGCCTGGTAGTGAACATTTGGGCTCGATATATCGAAATATCGATATTATTGTCATTCTATAATATCGATATTTAAGACCAATTCGATACCCATCTCTAAACCATTACAATCCCCAAATTTTGGATGTTCCATCGAGTTTCAGATCCAACTTGTCAGTTATCAAATACCATTTCTAACGAATGTCTTCCTTCCCAGGCTTGACCGTAACCTCACGATGATCCAACTCCCCGACAACATCCTGAAGAGACAAGAAGCCAGGCAGGAAACCCACAAGGCCCGGGACGACAGCCCTTCGCAAGCTGACGCCTTCCGAGACACTTTCAAAGAGAAACAAGTCGAAATCGAAAACACTCTGGACTCGGTTGGAACCATCACCGACAGACTAGAGTTGGCTGACATATTCGACAAAATCGCCAAAGACATCAACCAACTGAGCAGGTATTTGGCGAGTTCGTCCATTTTTCTTATACCGTACGACATCAAAATGTGCAAAAGCGTGATTGAAGGTTTGCAGAACCGGTCGACCGAGTTGGAAGGCAAATATTTACCCAGGAAGAAATTTACTTTCAAAAATCGTCGAGATATGAAAAGAGGAAATGATAAAAAGGTTGAAAATGAAGAAAAAGTCGTCGCTAGAACACAAAATGAGACTTTGTCTCAAAACGCTTTCGTTGTGAGTGGGAAAAATGATGAAACGATCGTGATCCACCACGCTGAAATTGAAAATAAAGACGTTATGCTGACAGGGTTGAAAAATTGTTACGTTTTCGTGCATGGAGCGCCAAACACGCTTCACTTGGTGGACTTGGCCGAGTGCAAGATCGTCTCTGGCCCTGTTGCAACGTCAGTGCTCGTCGAGAACGTGACGTCGTCCTCGTGCGCCTTCCCGTGCCAGCAACTCCGAGTTCACAACACGGCACAAACGGACTTCCACATCCACGTGACGACACGGGCCATCATCGAGGACACGACGGCCGTCCGGTTCGCTCCGTACGGCTACACCTACGACGGTCTGTCCGCCCATTTGACCGCCTCCGGCCTCGACCCGACGTCCAACCATTGGGACGACGTGGACGATTTCAATTGGCTCGTCAGCAACAAGCACTCCCCCAATTGGACCGTCGTTCCTGTCGATGAGCGTCCTCTGATTTGGTTAGATTTGAAGTCCCATTTTGAAACCGCTAGCTGACTCGACTATTCCCTTAGTAGCAATCGAATTGACGAAATTTAGCGCGCACAACCAATTTGATCATCTAACATTATCTGTCTAATAAATATTCACATTGCTCAGGTTAATACGCTGTACGGCTTCTTAAATGTCATCGTCGCGCTTCAAAAATGTACATTTCTATTCATAAATAATAATTATATTAAGTCTAACCTGAAGACATCCATTCAGTCAGTGGATTTCTGTGGTTGAAATGGAGGTCATCACACACTAACTGGTGGTTTTTTAGAAACAAATAAATAATTTTATCAAGTTATTCTGATACTGCTTAATGCACTTTTCATGGAGGGGCTTTTATATTGGGGAGTTGGTAAGAGAAGAATGAGCAATTTGGCCATTTCAGTTGAAAATGAAATGAAAAGATTTATTTGTAAAAGCCTTCCAAGGGGGTTTCATGCTATTACACTACGTGCACGTTTACATTCATATAGAAAACCTTCATTAAGGGAAAAAGCTCTAGTTCTTATTCAGTTTACTAAGGAATACATTTTGGTTAATTATTCTTGGAATACTCGTCGCAGAGCAGCAGATTATTCAATCTTGGAAATCCCCCTTCTGGGGATTTATTGGAACATATTTCAGGTTTTCTTCATATCACCAGAGGTCGGCAGAGTCTTGCTGTGACGTTCCAAGTTCTTCATCATCAGATTTGCGTGATGGTTTAATGCACACCTAAACATGGACTATGGGCAAAAGCGCCCTGGCAGATGATTCACCTCTCTTAGTTACATGCCACACAAATAGACACTAACTACGGAATTCAACGCCCAAATATGACTAAGAATTGGCCATTGGGATTTCCAGTTCACCGTATCTAAATTTGGGAGTATAACCATTTCCCCCCTGACGACCGAAGTCGAGTGAAAGTGGCCATCGCTTTGTTCCCTTATCCCGCAGCAGCTCGGCCGCTAGAGGTTCTCCGTTTTCACTCTACAGAGCAGGGGACTGAAATGAGAGCTCTCTGGCGGTGAAGGAATACCATAAGGGAGGCTGGCGGATGAATAACTAAACTTTTTTTTTCTCTCGAGGAACGTTGTTACCAACAAGATTCAAGATTGTGAAGGAGGAAGTATTTCGTCAAATTTCGAAATTCGATGAAATACTGCGAAATAGTTCTAGGCCAGTCGCCAGAGGATTGACAAAGGGAGGGGGGGGGGGGGGGGCTCGTGCAAGAAATGTTCTAGAAGCTGTTATTTCTGAAAAACAAAATAGAAAAAATGGAGGCAAAAATTTTCCAAGGAACTTTTGGCGGCCAAACAATTTTTTCGGGCATTTTCCAGTTTTTCACCTATAACTCGAAAACTAAGCATCCCAGAGAAAACGTTACAAATACAAAGTTGAAGAGCATAAAGTTCTGCGTCGAATGACCTCCTTACACATTATGATCAGTTCAGCCCTTTAGGCACAACCAAGCGTCAAAAATAGGCACTTTTTCCAACTTGGCTGAGATATAGGATTCGCTCTTGTTTCAACCCCTGTAACCTATGAATGGCTAATGAAAATGAATTCGCTCAAAATTTATGTTGTAGAGCATCAAATTACGAGTTCCGGGAGCACCTGCAATTCAAAAAAATACTACTACCTACCGAGAAAATGAAAATAAGAAACGCCCAATCTGACACCGCTCGGTAAGCAGAAAACCACGTTTTTCAGAATGTTTTCGGCAGTAGCTCGGAAACTAATGGTCCGATTCCAAACTTCCAATAAAGGAGGGGCGGCGGGCATGACAAACAATCCATCAATTGAATTGAATAGATGAGCGCAACATTTCTGTTATTACGATATATTTAATGAGCGAGAGAAACTAAGAAACAGTAGGTATCTAGCGACCAAACTATGCCACACAACACATCATCCACGTGATGCTCATTATGTAAACAACTGCACCCTAACGACCGATGCGTAATAAAACCTTATGCCGATCAGAGGTAACGAACGGCTCAGGCTGCAAAAATCCTTTTGGAGTCGTTGGAATCAGCCTGAAAAGCTCATTCCATAGACCCTTGTACCAACGAAATCGGACAAAAACTTTCGTCCCCCTTTTGAGGCCTCCTTAGTTACACATCAGAGATAAACAACTTTCGTCGTGAAGGACCTCCCGAAAACCGATGAAGGGGACGAGGGAGGAAAAATCAAGGTAGCCTATAACCACCCCCCGAACTCGCTGATCACAATGAGACCACCCTCATGAAAATCTGTTGAGCCGCTCGGGCGTGATGCTCTGTACACAAACAAAAAAACATACATGTCGAAGAGGTGAGCGCACCTTTCCATTTTTTGGAAAAAGGTTGCGCTAAAAATGCCAATTTTTGGCAAAACCGTGTTTTTGACATTTTATGTCTTTACTTTGGCACATTAAAATACAAAACCGTAACGAAAAATTAACACGTGTACAGGGTCAGGTGTACGCTTGCATACAAGTCTGCAACGCATTAGGACATTTCATTCATAATAATCATTGAGCATATTTCGTTACGTAACGTAACGTGACATAACGAAAATTTGGTTGTGTGCCATAGCAAAGACATGAAATGTCAAAAAGCGTTAGGTACCTAAATTTCTGATGATTTTCGCTTACAACCGATTCGTTGCTACGGAACTTCATCTTCGCCAGTTATCATCGTACAAAAATCGTTCACGAAAGCTCTCGATTTACCTAACCATATTACGTTAACCATTGCGGAGTGCGTGGCCAACAAACTGTGGTATGAGCGTGATTGTTTAAATAATTGTTTACTTACATAATATGATTAGGATTGATATTATGATCAGGATTGTTATTGGGATGGGTATAGTAAACAATGCCGCTTGTTTTTTTGTTTTTTTTTGCCATTAGTTTCCACGTTAGATACCACTTTGAGAAAACGCCAAAATGAAGCCGTGGGTAGAGATGCAAGGGTAGGGAATGGGGGGGGGGGGACTAAAGACATAAAATGTCCCAATGTGTTGCAGGCTCGTATGCAAGCTTCAGTTGCTTTAGGTTTTTCTGAAATTTACCAATATTTTGCACATTTTTGCTATCCCATAACACGGGATCGGTTTGTCCGATGTTAATTCTCTTTTTTTCCTGGTGAATGCTGATTACATTTCATATAAGGGACGGTAAGGTAAGATGGGGGAAGTGCGTGGTAAGGTTTGTCAAGTTCAACTTCAACAAAGCCTATCAAATCGTTCGCAGCACGTTAGGGCCACTAATTTTCCTTCCCTACTTCCCATAAATAAAAATTGACGTAACGTCAGCGGCTGATTTGAGGGCCACGTTAAGCCACTCGACCCGGTGGATGAGAATGACAGAACTCCTCATCGTCCCTCAAATCAGGCGCTGACGTTACGTCAGTTCTTATTTTTGCTCGGCATATCCTGAATCCCTTGTTTTTGTTTTTTTTTTTGTTTTTTTTTAATTAGGATTTTTTTTTTTTTTTTTTTTGCCTTGTCAATAATTGTGAGCATCATGACCAAAATAGCTGTCCAACTCCGAATCACGCACTTGCCCTATCGAAGGGGTGAGAGCGTAACCAGTCTGTTCAATCTTTGGAATGCTTGCATAGCTGGTTTCACCGGGGCAAGTGCAAAAAAAAGGAAATCTCTCAATGATTCTTTATCGATTAGAAAATTTAAAATTGGAACAAAAACTCACAGAGTTATCAACTTTTATAGATAATCAAGTCAGTACCTGGACAATGGGAGCAAAAATTGAAACATCAATAAACACCAATAAACTTGAAACAAATCCGATCTAAATATTAATAAGTTAAATTCTGTCTTTACATGAGGTATCAATCTTAAACTTGATTATCACCAAGCACATGCCCCTTCGAGTCGGGTGCAGATGCGTACATCCCACTTGCGTACGGGCAGTAATTAGTCTCTTTTGCGTACAAGGAATAAATGTTTAGTTGAGGATGATCTCATTTGCGTACAAGGGTAGTGTGTTGTTAATGGAGGCACCGGAATCGTGGTAAAATCCCGCTTAGTGAGATGAAGCATCAAAATAAAGATCAGTTTGCAACTATGTAATATCTCTTGATCCCATGTCACCGTGTTTGTCCCACTCTCCGAGGGCCCAGTATCGTCAGTTATCGTGCGGCAATCGTAAGTGACAGTTCCCGTGAGCCACCTCGACGTCTCCTGGGTTGCGCTAATGGCTCACATTACGGCTTAATTGGGAGGGGACGGTAGGTGTACGCAAGTGGGACTCTCTCCTGCTCTGCCGTACGCAAGTGGGAAAAAATGATACTAAAAATAGTGCGTACGCAAGTTGGGACGTACCTACGCATCTGCACCAACCCGGCCCCTTCTTGAAGAAAATCCAATAGGATAAGTGCATGGTAGGGCCCAGCTCACTGATAGAGAAAGATAGCTCTGAATTTCAATTATAGGAGTGCAGTTCAACTATTGAGCTTATAAACAATCTTTAAATCACCTGAAAATACTCACCAATTTGAAGGATGGAACACGATTAAACACGATTGGACACTGTCTGGTGGATATGTGATGCCAGGCGTATAGTTTCAAACATGCCACTGATGGCATCCAGTGGAAATAGTTCTAAGTAGCATTTTACATCCCACTTTCGCACTTCCCCCACCATTCCTTACATTGTATTTCTATTGACACAACAAAAGTGCCATTACTATTCGTCGTAAGGGGTAGCAACCAGAAATTTTCCCACCCACGACCATATTTTTCAGAACATTTTCTTCTCTCCCTCAGAAACTATTTCTCCGATCGAAATTGCATTGCCCCCTCGCGAAAGATGATTAAATTTCCTTTTATAACTGATATTAGGATTTTCCCGGAGACCTGAGGAAAAGCCCTTAAAATGCCTCCCAAATAGGTATTCAGAGGGAAAGTTGCCAATTCCCCGCAACATTTTCAAAGTGCCCTCCAGCAGAACTGCTTTGAAACTTTATAGCTTTGGAATGGTAATATAGCTTAAAGTCCTAGCCGAAAAATGCGTAGAGTGTAAGTTGTAGATCATGAAATTTTACATTAGTTTATCATCCTAGCATGGAATAAGGAATTTCTTCTATTTCTTCCATGTCATCCTAGATTAGCTGCCGTTACGGCAAAATGTGATCGCTTTCGTGGAGCAAACCCGTGTTTGCTGTTTTTTTAATGTTTTACGACATTTTCTTTGGGACACTTTTCTAGCTAGAAGCAAAAAATGAAAGAAATCCAACGGAAGAAGGTCACACAAAGGTTTTCGGGGCCACACATTTTTCCCCACTCAGGCAAATAACAACAACGTAAACTTGGCAAGTTATCCTAGTTTTATTAATTTATAATTTTCATTTAAACAACTTAAAATTAGCGACTAGACCCAAAAGTAGGAAAAATTTGTTTTTCGCACGGTTTGCAATACCTGTATCACTTCCACTCGGGATTCTGTACATAAATTACTGATGATAATAATAATTATTGTACACAATGCGGTGGACGTTATTTAAAATATATTTAGGTATAAGTAGGTAGTAACCGTTTTATAAAGCTCCTTCAATCATCGACCGGTCCTTTGGTCCGGTCTTGGGCCACATTTTATGTGAATTTTGGATGCCATGTGAATACTATCATGTTTTGGGGGTAACGAATGCGTATTTTCTTCTATTAAAAAAGGATTTGTCAGGAGCCTTGAGTTGGAGTTCTGATGCGTTTTACAGCACCAAAACGGGTTAAAGAACACATGAACGCTTTGCGTCTTTAGGCGTTCCTGAAGGTGTTTCAGACCTTTTCATTCGGCGTCGGTTTGTAGACGGTCCCCCAGAACATTATGGTCCTCAGGGTCCGGTGGTAGACCATGAAAATGAACGGTTTGTCCAACCTGATGGACGGCCTGTGGCCGCTTCTAGTGGCGGAAATCATCGTAGAGACGGCGGCTGTCGTTCCCGTTTCGTTGATTTCGATTTCGACTTTTTGGAGGACCGAGTTGACCCAGATGCCTTCTGCGACACCCTGGAGGTCCGCTGACGGGGAGAACATGCTTTTCAGGCCCATTTTCCTCAGTGGGTTCACGAGGTCGAGGGTGCTTTCCAGCTTCATTTTGGGCACGATGTAGATCACCTGCGAGTCGACAGATTGACAATAAGAACATTTTTGGGTATCAGAAACTACAACTTTTTGCTGTCCGTATTTTACCAATAGTCGGTTGATTCTTGGAAAAAGCGCACACATGGTGTCTTATTAACGCCTTTTTCCTACGGCCAAATGTGCGCTTTCTCTGAGAATCGTCCATTTGTCTGCTCGGCTGACCTCTTTGCGCATCGTCGCATTCTTCACCATCCCCGTCAATTCGTCCACTTTGACTCCCTCTAAGAACTTTTTCGGTCCGGCTTGGGGCAAAATGAAATACATGGCCAGATCGCTGTTGCGGTAAGGAAGACCCACGATTTTGTACCCTTTTGTTTTGTCCTCGTCGAAGTACGCCGGCTCAACGGCGGTCATCATGTCCACATGGACCGTTTCCTCGGGGGTCACGTGGAATTTATGCCTGTAACGGTACGTTATGAGATTGGGCTTTTCAGGGATGAGTTAGTAATGTAAGATGTTACTCACTGTCTGTTGACACATTCGGTGCAAAAGGGATGCTCCCACTCTCCTTGGAAGTAGATGACATTGATGAAAACTGCTATGGTGTCAGCTGGGAGCGGTTCGCTCAAAATCTTCTTCAAATGACCATCAGTACGGTTCGAAACCCAACTGAAAGAGAATTTCGTTTGAACATACTGTTTCCTCTAATGAAATCTTCAATATTTGTATAACCTACTGGTTGATGCTCTTCATGGAATTGATCATCCCCTGGGGCTTAAAATTCACCGACTGCACTTCGCTGACGTACAACCTTTGGACGTTTTTTACGTAAAGGTCTGAGACGGCAGTTCCTTCTTGGATGAAAACGCCGTTGGCGAAACGGGTGAGCCCGCCAGTGGCTGACGATTCGAATCTTCCGAGGTAGTTTGCAATTTCCTCGTGAATTAAATCAGTTCTGTAAGAAGATTAGTAGATTCTTAATCACCTGTACAGTGATGGGCACCGGGAATACTCCTGGCAAAAATGGGGAATTTATTAAATAATGAAAATTAAATAGGGAAAAAATAAATAAAATTTATTTATTTTCCCTCTTCTTGATAATATAATTATTGTATTGACTATTTTCTGGTTGATTTATTGGCCGTATCTCGGCTTAACCTTACTCAAATTATTGCTTAAAATCTTGACTCAAAAATTTAAAAAAAAAAATTTAAAAAGTAAACATAATTCTGATCGGCCTCAAAATTTGACATTATTTGTTTCATGACCCGTAGATTCCAAAAACCAAAATTTGTATAACCTAGTGGTTGATGCTCTTCATGGAATTGATCATCCCCTTAAAGGGGATGATACCAGGGCTTAAAATTCACGAACTGCACTTCGCTGACGTACAACCTTTGGACGTTTTTTACGTAAAGGTCTGAGACGGCAGTTCCTTCTTGGAGGAAAACGCCGTTGGCAAAAACCCCCAAAAATTTGAAAATACTTTTGAATACGTTTGAAATACTTGTAGAACACAGTATTAGGCCCAAAAGTAAAGTACATTTTTCTTGAGAGGTTGAAAAATACGGATACCCGGTGAACATAATAGGAAATTTAAAAATTGTTGCTGCGGCTTCCTAATTTGTTTTAGGGGGGTTGCTTCTCGATTAAACAGCCGTAAATGATCACAACCTTGAGATAAATCCATAAAATTTATGGATTTACCTCAAGGTTGTGATCATTTAACATTTAATGTTGTTTGAAATACGTTTTCTCCCCGTCCATTTCTACATCTGATGAATTTTCAACGTACTGAAAGTTAAAAAAAAAAAAAAAACTACATCAGGCTACAGTCTGAAATCAATTTTCCCGGACAGCTGAGGAGGTAAGTGATGACCCCATGAGTTTCAAAACAGTTCTTCAAAGTTTGCGACTTCTACATTATTTCAAAGTTTGCGACCTCCAACGCAGAAGACATAATAGTAAACTCGTCACGATCGAGGCGATGCTTTTAGCTTTTTCCAAAAATATGAATATTTTTGAAATATTTATGAAATAATTTTATTTTTAAGCAACCCTTCAGCTATTTTCATACTTGCCGAGCTGTTCTTATAGGAAATTTTGTGCTGATTCCGAATATACCATAACATCCTTCAGACCGTATTTTACACTAAAAACTTTTTTTTTAAATCGCTTTTTTCACCATTAATTTTCAAAATTTGACCTCTAACGGTGCTCCAAAACCCGTGTTTTCCGACGTTCTGACTTCAGATTTGGATTTTACGACCCAAAAAACCGAGATGTATCAAATTTCATTGAATGATTTCTGAGAAAAGAGGTTTTTGTCGCTTTTCACGCATTCTGGACCATAGTGCACCCGACATCTTACTTGACGTCGTGGGATTATTCAAAAATCACGTTAAATGGCAAATTTTGTAGCCCCATGAACGCCCCACAGATGCCCACGGTGAAATCGGATCGTCCTGGGAAAACAAATAAATTAACTAAAAATAAATTTTACCATCTGGTTGTGCCCCCAAGGCTTTCAATCTCCGATCGCCAAACCCGTGGGGCTAAAAAAAGGGGCTACGGGGGGTTTTGAAGGTTTTCGGCTATGGGGTCGAGGTAAGGTATCGTTCTGGAATTATTTTTGGACGTAGATTGCATTTTTGGGGGTCCCGGAACGACCCGATTTCACCGTGGGCATCTTTGGGGCTACAAATGGTTTTTAGAAGGGACACAGGAGGTCAAAATAAGGTGTCGTTGTCCGAGTGATTTTGGACTGCTGTCCGAACATTGCACACTTTTTTTTTTCAAAATATTTTTATATTGGCACAGAATTAAGTTTTGCGCAATTAAATCTGTATGAAAGAATAACAAACCCTTGTGTATAATTTATGGCGTTTTTTCTAAATTTGAAATTAATTTTCAATTTTATAAAAATTATTTTCTTTGTATGAAAGAATAATAAACCCTTGTGTAAAATTTACAGGGTTAAAAAAAAAATTAATTTTCAATTTTATAAAAATTATTATAACATTCCAAGATTTTCTTAAATCTTTTTTTAGTTTTGCTTTAAAATTGTTGCTTTAAATCTTGGCCGTCCCTTTGCTTTTTTTACATTAATTTTTCTTCTTTGCACGTACTTACTTTTTATTGAAAATTTTTATAAAAATACGAGTATTTTTTGTATTTTATTATTATTATTATTATTATTTATTTTATTTTTTCCGTATGTACTCCATAAATGGGCTATTGCAGCGAATTTATTCAAGCTCCTTCGAATAAATTTCTCAAGATATGTTTAGGGATTCCTAATAAGTTACACTCACCCATCAGGAGCGTATTTGACGCCAGCTTTGAGCCCAAGGACGGTCGCAAGTTCTTTCATAGTTTCGCCGCCGGCTCCCAAAAGTATCATCGACAGGGCTCCGACGATGCTCAAAGGGGAGAAAACCAAAACGTCCGTCCCTCTATCCAAAAGCGTTTCCATGTTGAGGGTCATCATGTTCACCGCCTGGTCCAAAATCCCTGGCACGTAAGGCGTCGTCGTCGTCGTCTCCGCGACCACCGTCGTCTTCTCAGGGGCGTCCACTTTGGTTGCGACTGGTTCAAGTCCTGCGTTGGTGATAACCATAATTGTGAGTTGAGTGATGGGTTCAGTGTTCCAAATTATGGAGCGAGCAAAGCTTTACTAAAGCCAGAGGGGTCTGTGGTGAGTGTGAGAAAACTGGGGAAAATTTTGATAGGTGATTTGAAGAGTTCGACTTGGCATTGTTACCTGCAATCATGGATATCACACTGCCTGGGGGTTGTTGATGGTTCATCTTGACCGGTACGAAACCCGTACCCTCTGGTGACTGTCGGTGTCCTTCTTGTGGCACGTACGTCCAAGAAGGCGTCGTCGTTGACGGGGATCCATCCGGGGTGAAGTCCGTCTCGAAGTAAATTCTGTCCGAGTACACTCGGGCGAACGTCCCCGCGACGTAGAACGCGATCAACTGTGAAACAAGTCGTATGGCCTTCATGATTCGGACTGAACGGAGATAGTCGACGGACTGAGTCATATACCGAGATCGAGGTCCAGAACTGAACTTCTCCCCTCCACAGTCTGCTCCATACCGGTCTTCCCCTGGCGCTGGAAAACCCAAATCCTCTAATCCTTCTTTCTCCGGCCCCACTCCTAATCATACAATTAATCTTCTCGTACGCGTGGCCCCGCTGACGATCCACCCAACCTGGCGCCAACGTCATAACGCCAATTCTGACTTCCAGCCTGCCACTTCTGGCGTTAAATCCACGCCCAAAATTACTTTTGAAAAACAACACCCATCTCGACTCCCTGTTCGTAACCCTCCCGTTTTGCCCTGCAAACCAGTTAGAACTTGACGAGATTTTTTCTAAGATTTCTAAATGTGAAAAACTTGGACGTTTTCGAGCACTTTCTGCCCCATCATGGAAAACCTGCGGTTGGCCTCATTAGGTTCAGGGATACAAAAACGACGTAGGTACGGAAAAATTGTACGCTTTATACTGAGTTCAGGACGTCAATCTTTAAATACCTACTAACAAATAAATTTTAAAAAACTGAAAGTTATTGGCTTATACGATAAAATTAGTCATATTGAGGTTCGCCTCCCATCAGGGAATCCCCTCGATGGAACCAGCGATGAACTTGACACAAGCCTATTAAGTCCGTTGACGTAGACGCCGAACGGTGTTGGGTTGAAACGACGTCAAAGATTCTCTTTTTTTCGGTGTTCACCTCGGCTGGTATCTGAAATTCGGGTTTGCTTTTATTCTGAGGAGAAGCCGGAACAAAACTTACAGCGATCGGCGCGCCGGTCACAAGTGACATCACTCTTGTGACGTCGCTCCTCTTCACGGCTCGCGGTTATAAATCCCTCCCAAAGCCGAACAAACCGGTTTCGAGCTGAAAATTAGTACTCACGGTTGTGCTAATTCAAATCAACCCCAAAAAAAGAGAGGCTGGTAAAGACTTCAATTAAAAACTAGAAAACTTGAACCCGGGTTTTGACATGGATATGTCTTTTGGCTCTCTTTTTTAAAAATTCAATCGTCTCAAAGAACAAATTGCACGGTGACTACATAGAAACGCAAGTCGTCATTTGAGGGGTTATGTGGCGGACTGAGCCCCCTCTTTCAAAGGACGTCGGAAATTTCAACCCGCTTTTTCTCTAGGAAGGATCAATGTTACGAGCCTCCTTTCAATCGTAATCAATGCTACCATGTAAAAAAGTGAAAATGGCCTAAAAATGATAGGTACCTACATACCTAGTTCCTTAAAAAAAAATAAGTTCATTAGAGAACTTTCACACTCAATGTACCCAAAAGCGAAATTAAAACTATAATTGACGCCTTTTCGACTTCTAATCACGGAGCAACCAGACAAAGGAAGTTCCATCTCTTCTCCTACAGCTTGCATTATGTAACACAAGGAAAATGTCTTGAAAATAATGAAACTATGTATTGAAAATAGCGTAATACGAGCATACATTGCCACTACACTCAACGTCATAATTTACTTTCATTTTACAACTCACGGTGGAAATCATGAAGTCGAAGAATCTGCACAGAGAAGAGATCCGCGTCGCAGGAGGAACTGAACCAGTGGAGGCCCCTCTTCGAGGACGTGCGGGCACTAATTACCGTTCCGGATCGGTGAGTTCTTGGCTATCACGAATCTCGTTATGATGATAACGTTCTGCTGACAGGATTTGCGCGAGTATCGTCGAGAATCCATTTGTCGTGGGTGATTGATGAGCAGTTGAGACAAATGGACTCAGATGATTTGAAGGTCCGTGTTTCTTGATTTTCGGATTTAGCAAATTTGGCTCCATAAACGAATTCTAGCGAAAACGTTTGCTTCGTTGAGTCTTCGGTATGTTGAAGTCGCGATTGAAATATGAGTGATGTCACTAGTGACGTAGCCGGAAAGAAAGAATGAGAAGGAGGACGCGTCACTCATGACTCAACATGATATGTGGGCGTAAAATAGGTACCTAAGCCCATTATCAACAAGGAAAATGTCGGAATAAATTACCCCGGTTATGTTAAACAGGTGATACTTCGTCGAAAGTATATTGCGACTCGTTTGCTCTCCTTTTGGCCGCGGCTGGGATTCCCAGCAGAATTTCGTGGGTGACCTGACTGATTCACAACTACGTTTTCCTCTCACGTCGGGTCCCGATTCGCAGCACACGTCGGGTAATATGAAATGAGGTTTCGAAGTACGAAGAGGGAAAGAAAAAGTGTGGATAAGCCGAAGGCTTTTTGAGAGCGCCACGTAGTCGCCAACATAAAATCCCCCCATCCTTGGGTAATACCCAGGCACAACCGGCTATTAGAGCCGTACGAGGTCTACCTGCGCAGAGGCGTATTTTTTAATCTGAGAAGGGCATTCAACCCAACGTTGGGGAATATAGTTTCGCGATTGAGGACTTGATAGCTCAGCAGGCGCTCTCAGGAAGAGGAGAAACCGCACCAAACGAGACTGCTAAATCACCAACTCCAGGGAATGAGCCCACGACGCACAGGTCGTGCATGAGCCCGTGCACGAGACAGGTGTGTGTGCCCCCCCCCCCCCCCCCCCCCCCGACCCTATTTGGTGGACTCCACGACCATTGGTCCTGAATCCATATGCCAATGCCGAACACAGTACGAGAGGGGATTTCTTCATGGGGAATAACAGTGGGCAGCCCAAGTCATTTTCAGGCGACCAGCCACTCTCCCTACAACCCATGACCGCCTGACGGGAGCCCCTTGTGACTGGAATCCACAGAGCTGCAGCAAACCCCCGTACCCCGTATCTAGAACGACTGGTCATGCAGTGGCCCCAGTCCTCCCTTTTGCCATAAGGAAACACCACCCCCTCAATCCTCTTTTATCAAGACTGCCTTCAATTCTTTACCAAGGGCGCAAACCACATGTGGGTAGGACTGTTAGCCAGCGCCGTTGACAGGGAGACGCCCGAGAACACTCACTCCCAGTTGAGTCAGCAATCCACTCATCTTGCCGTCGCTCTTAATTATAAGCCAGCACCTCACCGCTTTCGCCCCAGACCTTGAAATGGCACTGCAACACCTGGCAATAGTATACTACCACTGGTCACTTTAATCAGTAGGCCCTTCCTGCTCAGAAATCAGTTTCCTGAAGTCAGATCCTTTCAGGGCTACCCTCCAGCCCATTACAAAAGGATTCCCAGGAATAGACTGTTAATTTACCAATAGGACTCAGTGCTGGCATGCCAGTTGGGCAACCTTACCAGAAGCAGCAATTGCCTTTACAAAGACCACCTTGATATGGTTGGTTACCCAAACAGAGGCACTCCTGGAGCATTACACTGATCTGGTACCTATAGAAAACGTAATGGTGCAGGGAAGTGCCGTTGTATAGCTGGGCAATTGCTAGAATTGCTGCTCGATCTGCAAGGGAAGAGCGTCACCAGGTGGGCTGACTGGCCTGGGGATACTTCGCTACGACAACAACCTGAGAAACGTGCTGAGAAGAAACAAGCACGAGGCCCAGGAGCTGGATTCGTCAACAGGCCTAAGGAGACAACTATTGGTAGTCATTGCTCGACCAGTCAATCATTCCCAAACGAGCCTGCAGTTGCATTATGCTGATCCGATGCAAATGCAGGTGAGCTGGTGGTGTTTACTCTAGTCCTCAATCTTACTGCCACGGAAGACATTAGCCTCCAGAACGGCTCCCTCCCCCATCAATGCTTAGAACTTGAGTGCCCTGCCAAGCCCTCTGGGTCAGAGTACCATGTGCAGCCAGGGTCACTGACCAGTGCGGGGAAGTCCCGGAGTGTTACAGCTACCCTTGACGCTGAACTGTACGACCCGTTCATCATGGTGAGAGCAGTCCACTGCGCCGTTCTTGGGATCATAAAATAAGACCCTCCACCGAATTTGATCATTCACTGAATCGTTAATTGTATTCCACTTCGACTACCCTACAGACTCACCTGGTAGGCTGACCCTCTAGTGATAATCTCCCTGCAAAACAGATCATTTTTCTTTCACCCGACGAGGCTGGAATTTCATAAGAATTTATCGGCTTGCGCAACGAACTATTTTGAAATTTCGACGTGGTGGAGATAAACATACTACCAAGGACCTCTTAGCTGACAAGATATAATTCAGATTAAACCAATCTTGACGTGAATCATTAAAAAAGAAGAAAAAAACCCAACAGAGAAAATTTCCTCGACGTAGATCATTTCAGAGCCAGACAACATTTGTTTACCAAATACAACGCGTGACAAAATTATCCTCTCGGGGAATTCCCCGATTCGAGCAGGTGGACAGGAAGTGAATGATTCTTCCCCTGTGCACTTGTGACGTTCGGACCGGTGAATCCCAGAATCGTAATATCGATGAGCTTCGGGCACAATGGGCCGGTAGTGGCCTCACGACCCAAATCTCGGCGATGATAAGGCAGAAGGACTCTACGTCGGAAGTGACTTTTTCCCTGAGTACAATGAGTTTTATTTCGAGGCAGTTGGTACAGTGTTGCAATATACGTGAAATTGCGGACGCCTGTTCTATTCAAACACCAGTTATTATAGTGAAGTGAAATTTGTCCAAGAAAATTATTGTATACAATGTCATCTAACATGTTACTACCGATTTTCTCAGGTAGATCGTGAATAATTTGGTCATGGAGTGCAGTGTCTTTTTCAGACCTGTCAGACCACTCTACCACAGTTCTAAAACCTCATTATAAAAACACAACCGAGCTTTATCAAGATAATTTGTTGTGGTAGGTAGTTCAGCATCCACATCGTCTCTCGCTAAGGCTCGTTGATTTAATGGGTTGACACAACACCGACAATACAAAGCCATTAATGTCAAAATGGAAAATAATCGGATTACAGTATTCGAGACTTCAAGGACATTCTCGGGACAGAATTTTCAACCGTATAGTTTTTCAAATAGAAATCCGCTCATTCATCAGATTTACAAAATATTTTTAAATTTGCAACGACACCAATTTGTCTGATACAGTTGATTATTTACATTTCTAAATCTGCAACTTCAATTGTGATTTTTTCACAAATCAACCAACTTTGTCCTACTTGAGCAAACTGCTCGGTTTGACCGATCAATAAAACCGCGATAACGATTTGACGACAAGCGACGCGGACTGATGGTGCTGATGATGGTGGTAGTCCCGGAAGACTTCTTTCAACCGGCAGCACGGCGCAGGGCGGAGCTGCTGACGTTGAGGAAGAGCGGAAGGCAGTTGCTTCGAAAGATACCTGTAAATAATGCAACAGAAAAAGAAGGAAAGTATCTCGCATTTTTTAGTCGTAAATACATGGATTCGTTGAAGATTGGATCATTTTGGAGGTGAAATTTCATTCTTAGTATTTATGCTAATCAGCTTATAAGCTGATTTCCTTCTGATGTCAAAATACCCAGTTTGAAAATGATAGACCTGTGACTGTCAAGTCGGTGTTGTGGAATTCGTGTTAGTTGTCTGCTCTGTCGTAGTCGTCGTTGTCGATGTGGTAGACGTTGTCGTCATTTTCCTAACAGAAAGAAGATGAGCGTTGAGCAAGCTTCTGTGTAGGTACGTCCTTGATGACAAATTCCCCCAATAAAATTGTTGTTTTTTGGTTCCATTTACCCGAATTCCGGATAGAAAGGAACGTCTTGAAACAGCGTGAAGATGACGTTGGTCGACGGGTCGGCGGCCGTTGCCATGCACCTGTACAAGCCCCGGTCGACCGGAGAGACGTTCTGGAGTTGCAGAGTCGACCCGTTCGGACGCGGCACAACGGCGTAGGCCCTCGACTCGCCGACGGATTTGTACAACTGGTCCAAATCCCGCAGGGCTCCTAAATCGGCTCGTTCCCAAATCACGTTCTGCAAAAAAATTCATCAAATCTCAACTAGTTGAATATCTTGATGCAAATGATCTCATAGCTAGTTCACAATATGGATTTAGGAAAAACTTGAGCACTCAAGATGCACTAGCTGATGTAGTATCTGAAATTTCTAATGGAATAAATAAAAGTGAGAAGGTAATGGGAATTTTTGTAGATCTCACTAAGGCATTTGATTCGATTGAAACATATCGACTATTACTAAAACTGGGGAGGCTAGGCCTGGACGATGTGGCACAGAGCTGGTTCAGATCGTACCTCACAAATAGGAGGCAATATGTCAAAACTTCAAGCGTTCAAAGCTCAACAGAAGTAATAAACTATGGAGTTCCGCAAGGATCAGTACTAGGCCCCTTATTGTTCCTTATACACATCAACGATATGTTTTCAATGCACATAGCAGGCAAGTTTATCGCTTTTGCTGATGACGTGGCTATCATCATTAGAGGAAATACTTGGGACGAGACCCATGAAAACGCATATACAATTATGAGAAAACTAGTGAATTGGTTCCAACTGAACAGCCTCACGATCAATTTATCAAAAACGAAATATGTAACATTTTCTATTAATAAATCTGGGCAACCATCTGATTCAAAAATAGTTATGCATAAAGACAGCTGTAACACTAGCTGTATGTCGTGCCAGTGTGAAGGTCTAGAAAAAGTGGTTTTCATCAATTATCTAGGAGTGTTACTTGATCAGCACCTAAAATGGAAATTTCACATACAAGACCTTGTGAAACGGATAAGAAAATCATTCCATTGTTTTATTGTCCTAAGAAAATGGATGGCACGTGACACTCTTAAAATGATCTTCTATGCGTATGTATATAGTCTCCTAATATATGGGATTTTAGTATGGGGAGGGGCGTATCATAGCAATTTCCTCTGTCTGCACACGGCAGTCAACACAGTTTTGAGAATAGCTACAAAATCGCGTAGACACACACCCGTTGAGACTATATACAGAAAGTTAGATGTAATGAAACCTAGAATATCATATGTATATAGAATAGTGCTGTACGTTTATAAAAAAATTGGCAATTTCGTTAAGCAACCGGACATTAGACCTACTAGGGCAAACTTGACTGCAATAACAGACATTCCTCGGCCGTATAATGATTTCTTCACTAGGCAACTACCCTGGCTAGCGCCAAAAATTTTTGAACAGCTACCCTACAGAATGAAAACAGCCAAACACTTCGGTACTTTCAAGAATGAAGCTAAGAATTATTTGAAAAACAGTGAAAACGCCAGCAAAATTCTGCAAATTTTATTATAAGATTTATTTAGGTAGCACTATGTAAAGCTGTTGCTCTACTGCCTAGAAATAATTAACATAACATATATTAAGATAAGCACACATTAATCGGGAGAGAATGAGGCCTGGACAGGTCCCTGACCTATAGGCCTAGACTTAAGTATTGGGAATGTACTCAAAACAATTTGGAATACGAACGAATTGTAAATGTATATCTGTAAACATTTGTGAATAAATTGAATTGAAATTGAAATTGAAAATAAATCTTCTTCTTTGGGTGCCATACCCGTAATCGGGCGTCGGCGACCTCTCGCTACTAACATCTGTTGAGCGTGTTGACCAGTTATGAAAATAAATAACAAGTCAAAATAATAAATTCAAACACATCCACAAAGCTAATTTTCGAACTGGGAGCCTTCAGGCAGCAAAATTTCGTTTCGTCTGTCGAACACAGGGAAGAGATATCAAGTAAATATCCCTTCTTCATGTCAAACCTACAAATGTCTCACCTGCAAAGATGTTCAAATTCAAGTACAGCTGCAATTTTTCACACAAATTCAATTTCTATCTTTCATTTTAGTTTCAAAAAACGTTTGCGAAAGTTTTTCGTTACTTTTGTGAACCTTCCGGATACAATAGCAAGATTAGTTGCATAGGGAAGTTTTAAACGCAATGCCAGCAGCAGTTACAGTGACTGATATGGGTGGGTCCACTATCATTATAATGACAATGATAATTTCAGATAAATCTGAATCTTAATTTTACTCAAGAGTTTATTATTCTTTGATACAGGTAAATTTTGCAAAAGACAGAAGATATATATCTTCATGATGATATATCATGACATAATATGTCAAATAACAATTATTTTTAAAAATTTGAGAAAAAATTGTACCTACAATGTTTGGACAGATGTGGGACCCCGATAAATGGATTATGCGTCCAAAAGGATTTGGAAGGCGACACCTCATTCGACACTCTGACATACTTCAAAAGCTCTTTTTGTCTAAGAAAGCCCCGTAGATCCCCACGGTGAAATCGAATGGTACCTCCGAAAATGGATTCTACTGCCAAAAACACTTCGAAACCGACACGCCATTCGACCCCTTGCGGGCCCAACTAGACGGAAAAACGAGTTTTTAGTCAAAAGTTAAGATTGCCCAAAACCTACTACCGGGAAACATAAAATAACATAAAAGGGCAAATTTTGAGGACGATCAAAGTCAGAGAATCTCTATCTATCGGGAAAGGGATGGCCACAGACACTCTAGTCTTCTAAACCAAGTTGTCAAAAAATGCGGATTTGAGGTATTTACATCACTGGCTACATATTTTCAAACCCAATCCAATAAAACTATCACCTCCAGGATTCCATAACATACTATGTTGTCAAGGTTTCATCGACAGTTACTGTGTAGGTACATCTGATTCTTGTGTACAACATGACACTATCACAACGAAGTACAAGTCTTGCACTTCGTTGTGATACCTACTTCTTCACCATGAGTTTCTTTCAAAGAAATTCTTTGGTTCTTTTTTTTAAATTTCTGAAGCTCTAAATCACTAGAGGTCTTACGTTCAAACGGGAACTTATTCACTACTGTATCTACGTTAAAAAAACTATAGGAATATTAAGTTTCCTCCTAAAGGACTGACATTTGTTGTTAAATGAACTGCACTGTAGATGTGCAATGCTCATCCATGACAGCTGAGCTGGCTGTAGATTGGTCTGGGATATTGCTGCATAATTACTTAATTATCCCAGTGTCCCCTGATGTTTAACAATCAGGAATGGGTTTAGAGAACCATCAGCTGATTCTGTCAGAACTACTTAAATGAATCAGTTTTCATACTCTCCTGAGAGGAGAGAAAAAACTGATTCATTTAGTTCTGACAGATGGTTTCTTTAAACCCATTTCTGATTGTTAAACATCAGGGACACTGGAATATTGCTGCATAATTACTTAATTAATTTGATGCTATGTATCTATTAACTACAGCGACGATTAGTAACTAGCCAATAAAATAAGTACTAATCTTCCCTCTTTCTCCTACTATCATGTATTTAATACATTTTCGTCATGGCCATCAGCCGTGGTTGGAGCTACTGGGATGCTCCCATCACCCGCTCCAGGATTCTCTTCTTGGTAATGGGAAGTGTGGTGATGAGCTCATCACGTCTATTCTTCAGTGCCGTATCCTTCCTATTTTATTATTTATAATTATTGAGAGTAGCGTCAGACCTCGAGAGAAAAATAATTCAATTGCAACTACGACTTCAGATTTACCAACAATTATAATCCGACATTCACGAGGTCTGACGCTACTGAAACGCTAATGAAACTACGAAAGCTTCGTTTAGAAGACGGAGTTTCTGTGGCCACCCCTTACCCGACCACTGATGCTGATGAAAAATATTTTTACCCGTTTTGACCACCGGCGGTTAGTTTTCCCAACGCACATTCTGGTGAACTGCTGAGTATTTTAACCCCTTGGTAAGCAGTGAAATATCGCAGTGAGGCATCAAAGGAACCGCCTCGATTTTAATAAGGTGAAGGTGTTATGGAACGGGTACCTACGTTTGAATTGTTCAATTATCGGTTTGTTAGTATAGGAAACTAACGAGGGATATCATTACGGAGTAATGGCGACGAGCAGTCTGACTTCCTGCGGGGGTTCCCCAACTGTGAACCAGTTTCGATGTGTATGGACATGTGGGCACCTACAGGAATTGAGCCTACATAATATGAACCCGGGGAACTCCCAGGTTGAGCGACCTCAAGACTATTTGTAAGGGTTACCCCCATATAAATTTTATGACGATTGAATCGGCGGAAGTTGGTTGTTAGGTCGGTTTGTTTACGCAGCCATCGATTTTTTTTTCTCAGAAAACTGTTTTTCTATTTACAGAATTTTTTGTTGTAGCCAATCTGAATCTACCTCCACCCTCCACGTGCTCTGTCATAAATGAAAGAAGCATACCTACTCTTATTTTAATGGAGTCACCAAACGTAGGTGTATCGACAGTATAAACATCAACCTGCCGTACCTAGTTCTATCGTTTATCATCCGGGGATTTTTTGTCCGGGTGGTCCAAACGCGAGGATTTTTCGTCCGGGGAGTTTTTGTCCGGGGATTTTTGTCAGTGATTCCCCACTGTGACTAGGTACAGGTTTTATCTTTTTTAAACGTTTTCAAAGGTTCCGGGACGAATGATGGCAGAATTCGTTTGCGTTTTTCAGACTTTATGATTCCTGAGTTCGGGCTTACATACCTCCTAACGAAAAACCATATTTGTATTTTATATGTTATTGTTATTATTATTATTATTATTATTATTATTATTATTATTATTATTATAAAACTGGTTGTCTCGTCTTATGGCTAACATAGGCGGCCCCTCCCCAGCAAAACGCAGATTACTCATGCGAACAGCGGACGCCATTATGCTGTATGGAGCTGAAATCTGGTCGGAATCACTGAGGTTCCAAATGTATAGACAAAGGATGGAATCAGTGCAGAGGAGAGGAGTGCTGCGCATATGCAGCGCATACAGAACAGTATCTGCCGCAGCAGTGTAAACTATTGCTGGAGCAATCCCAATAGACCTCCTAGCGGACGAAAGGAGAAGAATTCACTCACGCAAAGGAGAAAATGCGCCAGCAACAGTGAAGAAAGAAGAACGGAGAATGACCATGGAGAAGTGGCAGGATAGATGGAGGAGGGAGACCCGAGGAAGATGGACTGCACGGCTCATACGCGATGTTCGAGAGTGGTCGGAAAGAAAGCACGGGGAGACGAGCTACTATCTCACCCAGTTCCTAACAGGCCATGGCTATTTCCGAGCATACCTGAAAAAGATAGGAAAGACTATAGAAGCAGAGTGCATGTACTGCCACACTGAGGATGACGACGCCCATCCCACCTTCTTTGTGTGCCCCCGCTGGCAAAGGATGCGGAGAGGTCTGATGGAGGAGATCGAAGACTTCGAGCCAGAAACAATTGTAGCAAAGATGCTGGCGGCGAAAGACAATTGGGATGCCGTGAACACTTTCGTCATAGCAATACTGAAGACGAAAGAGAGAGACAGGGAGTGGGAGGGAATTGGTGCTGTACCAACCCTTCCATCACCCCCTCTCTCATCTGACGAATGACCACCCCATGAAAAGGAGAAGAAACGGCAGAACAGAAGATCAGGACTGGTGGAGGGAATCTATTCCCCTCAAAAACAGGAGACACGGACTTACACCGGCTACAAGGAGAGGCCATACAAGGCCAACCAAAGGAACTGCCCTGAAGTAATACTAACTATGTAGTCCCGGGGCAGCTTCCTGAGAGATATCGAGGTGTTTTTTAGTGGGTAAACTGAGGTAAGCAGGACTCCCACACGAAGGGTGGGGACTTCCCCGCTGACAGTCCATAAAGGATTTTTCATCTCGTAAAAAAAAAAAAAAAAAAACTTTTATTACATCGTCCCAAATTTTTTGGTCTGTGTGTCGTTTCTTGTCCCGTCACGCTACCGTTGATTTTCGCTTACAACCGATTCGTTGCTACGGAACTTCATCTTCGCCAGTTATAATCGTACAAAAATCGTTCACCATTCGTTGGAAAGCTCTCGATTTATCACGCATTTCTTTCGTACTTGTTCTTTGTCATTATGTCCCCATTTTATATTTATTGATGTTATTAATGGATGCAGTAAACAATGCCGCTTGTTTTGTTGTTATCAGCTGTCACGTTAGAAATCAATTTGAGAAAACGCCAAAATGAAGCCGTGGGTAGAGATACAAGGGTAGGTGAATGAGTAGGAAATGGGGGGGGGGGGGGGACTAGACATAAAAAACGTGTCCATCGATGCTACGTACCCCACTAGGGGAGCGAGCGAAGCGAGCCGGAGAGACTAGTGGGAAAAAAGTTTCACTTTTACCGTGGTTTCATAAAACCGCTTGTTTGGCGTTTTCTCAAATTGATTTCTAGTCTCTCCGGCTCGCTTCGCTCGCTCCCCTAGTGGGGTACGTAGCATCGATGGACACGTTTTTTATGTCTAGTCCCCCCCCCCCCCATTTCCTACTCATTCACCTACCCTTGTATCTCTACCCACGGCTTCATTTTGGCGTTTTCTCAAATTGATTTCTAACGTGACAGCTGATAACAACAAAACAAGCGGCATTGTTTACTGCATCCATTAATAACATCAATAAATATAAAATGGGGACATAATGACAAAGAACAAGTACGAAAGAAATGCGTGATAAATCGAGAGCTTTCCAACGAATGGTGAACGATTTTTGTACGATTATAACTGGCGAAGATGAAGTTCCGTAGCAACGAATCGGTTGTAAGCGAAAATCAACGGTAGCGTGACGGGACAAGAAACGACACACAGACCAAAAAATTTGGGACGATGTAATAAAAGTTTCACTTTAAAAATTTGGGACGATGTAATAAAAGTTTCACTTTAAAAAAAAAAAAAATTATTATAAAACTAGCTCGGACACCCGTGCTTCATATCAAATATCAAATTGTGCCTAAGTAGCCGGCTTGCATGTTTGCAGGGTAGTTCAGGAAGAATAAAGCCTTATTCTTCCTGAACTACCCTGCAAACATGCAAGCCGGTTACTTAGACACAATAAACCACCGCCACCAGGAAGACGGCGGGGACGAGGAGAGAAGCCTCTCCGAACAATTTAAGAACACCTTCCGCAAGCCACAGTATGAATACCTCAACACCTGTAAGAACCGGCTTTATTCTTCCTGAACTACCCTGCAAATATCAAATTTCTGTTCAATAATGCTTCCATCCTTCTATGGGAACGCAGCACCTCCAATTATAATAATTGTTGGCCCGTTTCTTGTCGTGAAATATCAAACTATCTCGAATCGAAGGTTAGGAAACTCGTATCCACCTAGCTGGGACACCCATGCTTTGCACGAAATACAAAGTCACGTCAATCATGATCCTGGTACATCAGGTGCACCTATCAACGCTTCACTCAGAACACCCGTAACAAAATTTTCTTAGTAACGACGCTTGTTGACCTCACACGCAGGCCCGGTCCATTTGCGCCCACCCGCACGGAAATTGGTTCATCCGTTTGGGCGTGATGTTGGAACAAACATACATACAGTCATACTTACATCCATTTTTATTAATAGTATAGATATAGATATAATATTTAATAGTTACGGATTTCCCCCCTTTTCCATTTTCCCCTTTTTTCAATTTTTTTCAAGATCATACTTCTACAGGATCATTTCTGTAGTTGATCTTCAACACTTTACCGATAAATTATCGGCTTTTCGACAAGAGACGATGGTGGGATTTTGCCTGATCAGCTGTGTGAGCTAAAACCTGTAAACGCGAGGAAGCTATGTGCCATGTCCCCAGTTTTTTCTCTTACTTTTTTTTACCATTACAACGAATTTACTGAAATGCCCTTAAGCCGTTTTCACTCTCAGCGCCGGTCAGTTAAATGAACTAAACGTCCATTCCACTTGAATGACCCCAACGGACCCCACGCAAGTGACACAATCATTGCCCGTAACCTTCACTTCATACTATCAAATCCCAGTGTGGGTTTCTATCCCAACCTTCGATTACATTGTCCTTAGTCGCATGGCAGGCATTGCAGGCACACTCCACGATTATTCGTCCGTTTCTTGGCATTTCAGCAAATTTTTAAGTTTGTTTATATGGTATGTTTTTATGTGTGTTTTATATATACTTGACACGATCTCAAAATCAGTGTTCCTTCACTTGAAATTGTATACAACTATAGTTAAAACTAAACACAATAACATAGGAAGGTATTTTAGAGGCGTTTACTGCAATGTTATGATTCACATCTAGAGCATTTCTTTGGGATCATTCGAATTTCCGCCATAAAAAGGGCGAGGTTGAGATTAAGGGGGGCACGACCTTGTGTTACACATGTCAATAACTTCTTGGTCGGTGTGAATAATCAACCAAAGTCACGGGCGAGTGAGCTGGCTCTTGTGTTTGACCGGACGGACGGCGAAAGAAAACCCCCGCGCTTTTGTAATTTTTTAAACGTTTGCTGAGGACCTTTTTGAGGGGTCGTGAAGAAGTCGAGTGAACGAGTAGTGGGGGGTTGATGATGGAGATAACAGTTCTGCAAATGACTGGACCGAATCACCAGTGCAAAGCATCACGGGTCAAGTAGGCAAAGTCATTCCACAAGCCACGTCCTCAAAGCACTGTATGGTACAGGACAGGCTTACATGTGTGAAAAAACGCAACAGCTCCCCAAACGCGCAAAAAAAGTTCACAACCCATTTAACTCATCGAACAAATTACCCATTTGTGACGCCTTTTCCAACCGCTGACATCACCCAGAAGCGGAACCGCAAAAGAAAACCATGATCCCTAATCTCTAATTTTTTTTTTTCTCAAAGAGGAAACCCGGTAGTTCACCCTGGTAATCACCGACGATTTTCGGTCGACAAAAACAACCTGGCTAAGATACCAGTTGTTAGGAAGGACATTCACAACCGCGCCGAATTCAATCCGAACAAGAAAACCAGGCGGTTCAATATAATCGGAACTATTGGTTTCCCACTGAAACGAATCCGTAATTGACGGCGGGTCAATCTTTCGTCGATTGATTTGAATCGAACGAGCGAAAATTGAATTA
The DNA here is from genome assembly GCA_955831195.1 of Pilophorus perplexus. Taxonomy (NCBI): domain Eukaryota; kingdom Metazoa; phylum Arthropoda; class Insecta; order Hemiptera; family Miridae; genus Pilophorus; species Pilophorus perplexus. Next base: position 11,467,185 of record OY037009.1, read on the forward strand.
CTCGGTGCAGTCGCCTCATCTTCAGCTCCTATTGAACCGGACGAGGACATTGGTTGTTTTCATATCGATGACACAAGTCCGTCGCAACAGTGATGGCAACTGTGGACAGCCCTTCTCCTGTTAACTCGAGAATGCTAAGATATACAATACCGAAACTATAATGGCGGTCGATGGGAAATCACAGAGCAGCTCTGCACCATTGGCTGACATCCTGTACCTCCCGTGGCCTACTCGTACCCTCTCAGGGCGGCCTGCCTTTGGAGCATTGTATCTGTAAAAGAAAAAAACGACATGAAGGGAATCCCCAGCTCCGTAACACCCCACACATGATAACTCTATAACGTCTAATTTTCAATACTACGCCTCTCCCTTGCCCTATTAAATATTCCACTGTCCTTGGCCAGATCAGGGGTCCTTGTTCGGTTAGGCGTGTGACACATATCAGTTACTTAACACATATGAGGGTGACCCTTCACTCCCACATAACAGCAACAACAGTCCTGAATCAAGTACAATCTGAAGATACGAAAGTACCTACCAACCAGTTCTTCGAAAAGTCTATTGGTTTGATAAAAAACGGGTTTGGATCCTTTTTACCGGAAAAAGACCATTATTTGCGCTCCAAAAGGTTCCCCACTCCCCACCGAATTTACGGTGATTATGAGATCCGTAAAAAATCAAGAAATTCCCTATTAATGCTGGGAACTTATATGTTGGGGAATAATATTATTCCCGACGAATTCCTGGTTCCCATCATTGTTTACAGGCAATATTTGTTCCGTCAGAATCCCATCACACTCGAATATTGATCGCATCTCTCCTCTATGTCATTTACGGTAGGTACGCCAATACCTTCTCAATGTCAATAGTTTAGTAGGTCATACCTACCAGGTATTGCGCATTAAGATCCAACTGGGCAGTTTCGGACTTAAGATAAAATCGGGATTGACGTTCGTTCATGTCATCATTCAATATCAGGTACACAAATTTGAGGCACAGGTGCTGTGGAGGAGCTGCGCAGTAGGTCATTTCGCTTAGGATTACATATCATTTAAGATTGTAAAAATTTCTATTATGTAGCAAATTCTTAATTTTAGAATAACTTCAATTAAACATGTCCAAATGGTATATTTCGGTAACTGTTCCTCGGCTCAAATGAAGGTAATAACAACTAATTTACTTTCAACTTTAGTAAGTGAGTACTTACAACAACTTTAAAAGTGAGTCTCTTACATCACTCCTTCTCTGAAAAAAATGTCATTCAAACCTTCAAACCAATAATCTATTACATCCGCAACAAGCCATCAATTGCATTGAATAGATGAGCGCAACCTTTTTGTTATTACTAGAGAAACTAAGAAACAGTAGGTATCTAGCGACCAAACTATGCCACACAGCACATCAAAAATATCCACGTGATGCTCATTACGTAAACAACTGCACCCTAACGACCGATGCTTAAGAAAACCTTATGCCGATCAGAGGTAACGAACGGCTCAGGCTGCAAAAATCGTTTTGGAGTCGTTGGAATCAGCCTAAAAAGCTCATTCCATAGACCCTTGTACCAACGAAATCGGACAAAAACTTTCGTCCCCCTATTGAGGCCTCCTTAGTTACACATCAGAGATAAACAACTTTCGTCGTGAAGTACCTCCCGAAAACCGATGAAAGGGATGAGGGAGGAAAAATCAAGGTAGCCTATAACCACCCCACGAACTCGCTGATCACAATGAGACCACCCTCATGAAAATCTGTTGAGCCGCTCGGGCGTGATGCTCTGTACACAAACAAACAAACAAAAAAAAAAAAAAAAAAAAAAAAAAACATACATGTCGAGGAGGTGAGCGCACCTTTCCATTTTTTGGAAAAAGGTTGCGCTAAAAAGGATCCAATTCATTTAATTTAATTTTAAAGGATTTAATCAATTTTATCACAAGGGGAAGAAACTCTAAGTGTTCATTTTGGTTCATCACCTTGATTTCCCCGGTGACCCCAGGGAAATTTTTTCCTTTCGCCCCGCCGACACTTATCACGGGCGTACAATGGACGATCGAAAATTACCTATTAAACGGGACCCTCGATCCTTTATTTTGCGCACCCTTGAAGCCGGTAAGACAAAAGCCCTCGGCCGGCCGATTAAGGCGGACTTCCTTCCCCGGGGTTTCTGCCAAATCCGAGTTGGGTGTCTTGGGGGCAGCCTTGTGCACCTAATTAGCAATAAGTAGGATCCTTTGGGGTGCCCCAGATTCCAACCCTTTGTACCTAGTCATGGGCTGCTGCTACTCTGCAAGCGTGACTACAAGCTTAATCTCAGGATTAGACGAAGAACCAAAATGCGGAAACGGTTATTTTTTCGGTTTTGAAGAGTTTTCAACGACAATACGAAGGTTTCACATGTTCACGCTAAGTTTTAAATGCTCCGAACTCCTCCCTTTCACTGGTTGGAATTTTCTTCGAACAGAGCTACCACCCGTTGAAATTAAGGGAATTAGAACCGATCGTGATTTCTTAAAAAAAATAAAATAAAGCTCTAACGAGCCTGGAGGATTCCTCCAAACGGCCTTCTCTAACCCGATCGGGTCCCAATCCACTCTACTTGCACCACTTCAAACGTCCAATTTTTCTCTGAAATCAATTTATTTGGTCTCAAAATCAAATTTTATCTCAATCCTCATTATCCTCACGTTTATCCCAGTCGCGTAGAAATATTCTTTGTGTAAAAGGAAATTGAAAGAAAACCCATACACTTACTTTTTAAATGGATTTGGTGAAGGAGATAAATTATTATAAAAAGTAGACGTGGGAAAAGTCTCATCTCCACCAGAGATTGGACGGCAAGAGACTTATATTGCGTTGGCAGCACTGCAGGTTTTTTGGGAAACTGGCTCCCGCCCTTCCCACTGCTGGGTGATTTCACTAACACACAATAACAATAATTATTATTGTTGTAATTATTACTGTTTTTCTGTAGTTATAATTATTAGCTTTTTTCAATCACACGTTTTGTAGGACTAGAGAACGTCTTCACAAGACGACGTTGATTTAGCAGCCTACAGCCCAAAATTTAATAAGGGGGCATAATATGGCATGATATTATCAATCTCTCAAACTTCAAAATTTCATTGCCGCACATAAATCCCTCCACCAATTTAAAAGTGACGAAGAAAGGGAAGTGGTCATGAAAAAAACGCTCTTGAATGGGCGTTTTCATAGGTACAGGTACCTACATTATGAGTACATTATACGCATGAAAATAAAGCATTTATTAAATGGTTTATTTTCATGGTGTTCGCGGTTTCCTGTTCTGATTTTCGAACTGTCGTAAACGTTACGCTTTGGTAATCTCATATCTGGGGATCTCATTTTCATCGCCCTATTAATTTTGTAAGTTTACATTTAGGCCAATGATTTAAAAGTGAGCTGTTGCTAATTCTCTTTAAGACCCCAGGATCCTTCAATGAGGAAAACTCATGCCTATGGGAAAGATCTCCTAGCCTGATTGTTGAATCCCTGCAAGGACTGAAGGCTTGTTGAAAATGCTATTCCACCAATATGACAGAAAATCTTCCATCGAACAGCTGCAGTGAGGTAAAATAATGAGGTAAAAAAACTAGCTACTTATAGCTCGTTCAGAAATTCGACGCGACAGGCGTGCCATTTTCGTTTTTAGTAGCAGCAGCTGACGAAGGTTTAGGCGGTTTTTAACCTGGGACGTATACCAAGTGCTGAGTACACATCCTAGTTAGTTCCACAGGGTTTTCAGCCCAATCGCTTTACAATATGGGCCTTCATAAGGTTTTGAAGGGGCTTTAGACGGTGTTTTTTTCTGGGTTTTGACCCTGAAATCGAGTGTGGTATTATTTTTAAAGTGATTTTAGCAGTGTAATCGATTTAGGGGGTCCTAAACCTGTCCAAAACCCACAACAATGCAATAACCAATATTTGTAATGTTTTCGGACTTGCATTTTACGGTTGAGAGTGGACATACACCAGGTGCATTGCACCTGCATTTCAGATCGAATCATCCTGGGAATTCAAAAAGTGGGGAAACCCCATTTTTATAACAGTATTTCACATTGTTGTTCAAAAGCTGTTCTGAATGACTTGAACAGTGACGTCATGAAGGCGACTTGTGAGTTTGGTGACTAACTGCATTAATTTAATTATATAAATTAATAAGAGCTTGAGATCAGGGATTTGATCCCATTTTCAGTGTTAGATCCTATTTTGAAGACTTCTATCGATACAAAAACAAAGAAAGCATGTCCGGTCCTCAGAGCCTACCCCTTCCTTTCCAGTCCTGGGCTCCCACACTGTTGACCCCAATCACTCTACTCCTTGGTATGAGGTTTTTGAGGGCTATTATGGGGAGTTGAGATTTTTTTTTTTTTTTTTTTTTTTTTTTTTTTTTTTTTTTTTTTTTTTTTGCGTGAGCGAGTCGTTTTCAAAGTGATTTTGAACGTGAAATCGATGTAGGATGGCCTGGCCATGGCAGGCACGTTTGATTCGTCTATTATGCTGAGCTCTAATGCTCTTCTCCACACATTACAGTGATGTCAGTGGTCCTCGGCCGTCAGTGATCCGTTCCCTTCAATTGCATAAATGATACATTGTCCACATACCAGCGTTGCATGCCGCACGGATCACTGAAACGTGTGGATCGACCTCACAGATCAAGAAAGCGCGAATAAGCAGAGATCCTCGTCAACCAATCAGTCATCAATTTCAATTTTTCTACATGAAATTTGCTTGTACAGGTTTGTATGGGTGGTTTTATTAGCTTGCAACTGTATCCCTACGGATTTCAGATTGTAGAAAATAGAATGCTAAACTGGTTTGGCCTCTGAAATGTCAGAACGCCACGGGTATGTAGCGTAAATTTTACGTACCCATTCAACAACATGGTACTTTCACGGGACCATGAGGCAGAACACTAGTCCCTCTATAATAGAATCATTCTGGTCTCCACTTACTTGCTCACATTTGGAAACGCTTCCACCAAAGGGATGCTTTTTTAAACACTATTCAACTCACTGGTTGATAACTCGGTAGTACTGCCTCCAGGGTAGATCCACCTGAGTGTAGCCGGTCCTGCACAAGACGATCTGACTGAGGAGGAGACAAACTCCTGCCAGCTGCCTCAACATCCTTCTAAGGCGCCCCGCCCCCAACCCGCCGCTTTTCTACTCACCGCCCCTCTCGAAGGGGAAAAAGCCGCCTCCGAAAACGGCGATCCCTCGTCCTTTTTTTTGTAACCCCTTCTCTGCCCGTATTGTTCGGCGTTCCGTCGCCGTGGAAACGTAAACAAACCTGAAGAAACTGGCCGAGTTCCTCTTCCTTCAGATGGAGCTCGTTCTTATCCTGAGGACGTCGAAATGTGACCAAACCTGAAAAAGAAAACAATGTGTTCTTTTTCAGGTTTGGTCACATTTCGACGTCAAGATGTCATCTTGTTGATAATCTATTTTGACAAAACTACCGTTCCTCCCAACATGTTCTTCACTCACATGGAAATTAATAATTAATTTCCTTATTAAATTATTAATTAGGTAATAAGGAACTCAATTAATAATTAATTTCAATTATTGAAAATGCACTCAAATGAAGAAGAAGAAAACATGTTTAATTATAGGAAGGTGATGCTAACAGAATGGACAATTTTCATCAGGCGATCAGTCTAGTTGTTTCTATGGGAAACTTGGTACTAAGGAACTCAATCAACTTTTGTGTAAGCAATGGAGTTTTTTCCCCAAGAATAATCACAAATCACTTCTTTTTTTTCAAATGTGCGATGTGCGTACAAAGTGGTTGTTTGCAGATGGTGCAGAGGTCGAATGAAATGAGTTGGTTAGGGAGAAAAAACCAGCAGAGGAGTCGTCCTCTCATTCGATGTGCATACCTCTGGCCAGTTTTGTGTTTGAACCTCTGTCTACAAGAACAATTCATTTTATTGATCTGCGAAGCAATTCACATTTTTGGGTTTTGATAACATTGACCAACAATGCGTTTCCTCGTTTACACTCCCAGAAGTACAAACAGGTTTGGCGAGAGACCTGTACCTGTACATGCTACGGTTGTACCTCTGGCCGAATTTCACTTTTTTCCTAAATTGCCCCTGTGAGAAGAGTACCTAATTGGTTTTGACAATTTGTTCGCAGTTTGGTAGGTAGCCAAATTGCTACTTTTTGAGAAAATGATGAGAAATTTGAAAATTATGACAACCTATTCTGTGATCGAAAAGTCAATTTTTCAAAAACTGGCCAGAGGCACGAGACCTTCCCCTACGAGGCACTTCTCCACTCGCTCTCTACATGAAAAAATGTGTACCGGAATGATCAAGTCGAAAACAAATTCAAGCACTTGGGTCCATTGTACACCCTCACATACCGTCTCCCCCACAGCACTTTTAACTGGACAAGGCCGCTGCTCGAGCCGTTTTTGAGCAATAATTGACTGCGACGGTTTAACGACATAATCATCTTCCACCCTCAAGGGGAAATGTCAGTCTTTTTTTATCCTTCTCCGTCCGAATTGCTTCGGATTTCACACGATTTTGTCCGATTGAACCGTTCAAAAGGACAGACCTGTGCCTGTCTAGTCCGCGTCTGGGAATGGGGCTAGATTCAAGAGATTCAAAAGGACTAGAGGGCAATAAATTGTCGACAATGAAGCCTATTTAATATGCTTCATCAGTTGACTTTTTTCATCTGCTTTAAATACATTGCTGATTTTTATATTCAGATTCAACACCCGTCAATTAAAAGATTCAAGACCACAGGAATTAAAAATAATGATTAGATCAAAATTCAGTTTTTGAGTGTGACGTCACGAGATACATTGTATGTTCGTTTTTAGGAGCACGTTTTGTTAACAACAGTGCCGGCATGTTCGAAAGTCCTTGAGGCTGAAATGAAAAAGTGTCGACGCCTTCCTGATATCTTTTTCATCTGCAAACTGTATCGCCTCTTTTGTATTTGCGCAGTTCTAATTAGATTCGTTCTGGAGATCGGAGGAAACGCAAAGTCATCCGCACGTTGGAGACACATCAGTTTGTGCCTTGTGTACAAAACACTTTTGCGGACGAAAATTCAAAACTATGTGGTGGCGGGGGTTCAAAATAAAACGAGCTCTTTTATTAAGGCATTGTAGAGTGTTTCCAGGGGGGGTAAGTGGCGCTCATAGTATCAGCTGCCACGTCCTCTCAATTCGTTCTTTTCAAAGGATATTGTGGGCACATTGTTCCCGTTTTATCAGTTCCAATCCACTATCAACCCGACCTCTCACAGCCCTTGACATTCGAGCTCTGAGACGATCCTCCGTTGTTTTTCGTTAAGGTCACTCCATCCGGCATGTTGTTCCGTTGTGTAATTGGGTGCCTTTTAGGTGAGTCGTTGTGTACTGTCGACCTAGTCCGAAATTTTGCGGAATCGCCGAGTGAGTATACATTTTGCGCAGTTTCAGTTACGGTCAACACTGCAAGTCTGGAATTTCCTGATCGGCCGCAGGGAAAAGAAAAAAAGGTGCAGGAGCTCGTCGTACGTCTCCTGGGCGAAGAGAAAGCGGCGAATTTTCAAATTACGATTGTCAAAAGTTGGAACCCCCAGGCGGGAGATATTGTCAAAGTGAGTAGAGAACTTGAGTCCGTTCATTTGCTCGTAGATTTCCTCTATCCAGCAGCCCAACCCCTCAAACAAATGTTGAAAAGTAGAATACCTACCTAGTATACAGGCGCGACTCGTGAGGGAGGCAGCGTCGCAACTGCACCCCCTCGATGCAGAAGGGCGAGAGGGGGGGCTACGTATTACCTACCTAATTAGTTACCTACCTAAAAATGAATCAAAACTCGGCTCGAAAATCTACGTAAGTTCTTGTAGACCTTACATAGTTCGCGGAACGTCTGAAAAGCCTGTGTTGATAGTGCAATGATAACGGGAGCACTGCCCTTCTTGAGACGATTTTTTTGCATGGACCTTATGGAACAACGAACTAAGTGCGAAGCCAGAAATGTCGAAATGTGGGGCAGTTATGGGCACTGCGCACACCCTTCCTTCTCACCATCACCAGATGTTAAATCACCTCCACAATCAGTGTTGGCAGTCTTCGTTCATGGGCAGGGAATTTTCGTTTGTAATGAGGGACTTATTCAGGATCTAATCTGTCCCAAATCATGAAAAAAATAGGGGCTTACTTTTGAAATATTTTGAAAACTTTTTGGTGTTGCTATATTACTTTGTACGGTATGAAATCATAAAATTTCGATCGACCAAGGTTTCTGATTTTTTCAGTTTTCCCACAAAGGTATTTTTTACCAGAAGCTTCAGCAGTTGAGGGGATGGCATCCGGGGTTTACTGTGCTTCCATGTTTTCTGGGAAGTGTTTTCTGAACTCGGTGATCTGCGTTTGTCTCATTTATAAGTTTTTTATTCGTTCGTTTCATTCGATCGTTTCATTGTTCATTTCATAAAGCGTTTGTTGGATAACTCTATTGATTTCATCTTGAGGGAGTTTTCCCGTTTAGGCGTGAGTGTAAGTGTGACATTCGCGACATGGGACGGCCAACCTCACCTTTACCAGGTTTGCAGCGTGTACCCAGGAAATGAAAGGAAACTGGTAATAGTTAATTGGAATTTTTAAACAAACAAATAAATAATGAACTATAGCAAATCTTGATAGTAGGTACTTTTTATCTGTGTTGGGTGCAATAATATTTTCATAAAATATTATCACGAATCCGTGACTGCACCCCCTTGTTCTGCCATCACCAGTCGCGCCTGCTACCTACCCTCCGATTCGTTGTTTTCTAATGAGGTTTTAAGGTAGGAACCGTAAATAACAGTTATTTAGTAAAGTTACTTCAACATATTGTGTACCTACCTACTTACCTGCTTCTCGACATCATCAATGACTTGAAAACATCACTCCATTTTGAAGACATCATGTAGAAATTTGAAATCTTTCTTCCATGGAAGAACACGAAACAACACGAAAACAAACTCGAAGCAAAAACTAAGGTGCTTTATGATTAGTTACAGAACTGACAAACAATTCACAAGAAATACGCATAATAATTATGAAACAGTAATAATTACTGAAACATCTCATGACGGTTGTCATAGGACGAATCAGAAATAGGGATGGGAATCAATAATCGAAATTTTTTAAAAATCGATACATGTATGTATTGCCGATATAATTATTAATATATTATATTAATACATAATCGAATTTACATCACTAATAAATCAACAAAATCGGTAAAACGAGTTTTTTAAAGCTTTTTTATTGATTTAGTAGGTAGCGCTCGTACTCAATAGGGGAAAGTATAGAATCTATACTATCTTAACTGTATCTGATACAACCCCTGACTTTAATAAATTGAGAATCACCACCACCAGTGGTGGTCCACCACCCTTCGCATACAATCTGCAACAGTCACAGAGTAACAGAGAACAACATTAGTCTAATCTGTGATCTGCAATCACCTTGCCTGTTGTTCACAACAGGATGAAGACTCCGTCCCATCGTCTCATTAAATTTACGGCAGTGATGCGTGACTAATCCAAGCAGCGTGAATGTTTGTCAACTTTACACCCCAAGTAAAGGGGAAAGGACCCGCCTCGAGAAAAATGTAAGACTCGTCCGAGCCAGGGTTGCCAAACGTCCTGGTTTGTCAAGGACAGTCCTGATTTTGGGAGAATAGTCCTGAGTCCTGATTTTGGGAGAAAGTCCTGGGTCCTGCCAAAAGAGCCGCTAAGACGCGAAATGTCTTGGTTTTCGTCATTTAGCCGCAATAATATGTACCCTACCACTATCCCTGTGTCGAGGTACAACTTATAAAATAAAATAATAATAATAATAATGACTAAACGGAGAACAACCTTCATGCTCAATATAATGTGGGACCTCGAAAAATGGGTTATGCGTCCAAAATTACCTGGAAAACAACCCCTCAGTTGATGGTTAACCAGAATTCTGGAACCCCCAAAAATGAATTGTACGTTCAAAAATATTTCGAAAACAGCCTAGGTTAGCTAATTCGACCCTTAAGACGAAAACCTTCAAAACCCCCTCCAGTAGGCCCTTGTTAGCCCCACAAGTTTGGGCGATCGGGCTGAAAACCTTGCGGGCACAATTGGACGGTAAACCAAAATTTCAATAGTTTAAAAAAATTCCTACTCCGCAAAACGGCACCGGCGCGCCGCGGCGGACGTAAAAAACGTTAAAACGTTGACGCAGAAAGTTTTACCAAACTACCAGTGTCCTGGGTTTGATCCTCGGAAATTTTGCAACCCTGGTGGAGGCCTATTCAGACATCTGGGTGATCCATAGGAATCGCACTGAATTATTTGGCTCTGGGCGGAGACATTTTTGGCCGTTTGAGAGGATGGACATGGACATCTTAGAGCCATTCCAAAATCAAAAAATAAGAAAACTGGTTTGTCCTCGGACAAGCTTCTCCCGCTCTTCCTGCTGGCCAACAGGAGTGCGCCCCATGTCACGACCGATTTCTCGCCTGTCCTGGTGGAATAATATTCCAAGACATATTATGGTTGCGAGCTCCAGCTGCTAGAAATCTTGGTTAGGCCTGTCAGCCTAACCTGAGGGAAGAGCCCCTCTCGGTTCCGTATGTGTTCTCCCTTCGTAAGCACATGCAGGAAACTAGATAGTGCGCTACAAGGATCATGGGGATCCAGATGCGGCAGCAGAAGGAGCATTTCGACCGTCGCAACGGAGTCGGAGTTCAAGACTGATGACTGGCTACATTACGTGAAACGATCGATGGGGCACAATGGACAGGCCCGTGGATCGTCATGGAGGAGAAGAAGGATGTTTTGTTCCTGGTTTGGCTGGAGAAAGTGAAGAAGATGCTCCACGTCAACAGGCTGGCTCTGACGACGTGAAGGGGGGGTAGTGACGTGATGACAACCATCTCAGGATAGCGCCTTGTTTCCCGGAACGGAGTCTTGAATTTCACTTGAACCACTCAGGATAGCGCCTGTTCCCCGGAGTCTTGAATTTCACTTGAACGACTGTGCTTTGGTCGGACGGAGTCTTGCATTTTTTCCTAGCCAGTTCGCTAATTGTGGGACGGAGTATTGCTATTTTCCTAAATAATTTTGACTATTCGACGGCAAAACCTGGGAGTGCCTATTGAAACTCCCATTTTCGATTTACGAAGAATCAATGACAATAAATACCCCTAACATCGTTTGAGTTTCGTCAATTTAGTGTGGAGATGATTACTAAATGGTTTTAAGGTTTCAAAACCATCAGAAGGAAGCCCAGTGGAGATAGTAGCAAGCAGTGGCACAGCGGCGGCGTACGGGTTCCACAACTACCTCAAGTACCACTTGAACTGCCACGTCTCTTGGGATGGTGACCAACTGTCGTTGCCCCCAAAAGAGGAAATGCCTCTGGTTCAGTATGAACTTCTCATTTTGGACAAGTAAGTTTGCCGAAGAAATGTTACCAGCGTCGACATCTGTGGGGTTAATTTTTGTATTTTTGGTACAGGTTTAGATACTACATGAACGTCTGCACCTACGGTTATTCTTACGTTTGGTGGAACTGGACGAGGTGGGAGAGGGAAATCGATTGGATGGCTCTCAACGGGTTCAACTTGGCGTTGGCATTCACGGGGGCTGAAGCCGTGTGGAAGGGCGTGTACCTCGAGCTCGGCTACACCGAAGATGACGTGGACGATTTCTTCTCAGGGCCGGCGTTCTTGCCTTGGTAGGTCTTCGCCAGAGTAAGCTACATAGACGGCACTGGCCCACTCGGGAGCTTCCTGCACGTAGCAACATCGTATCTTTTTATTTCAGGAACAGAATGGGAAACATTCGAGGGACCTGGTCCGGAGCAAAGCTCTCAACAAATTGGCATCAGTATCAGATTGCTTTACAAAGAAAAATCCTCAAGAGAATGCGCAGCCTGGGCATCACTCCAGTCTTCCCTGGATTTTCTGGATTCTTACCGCGGGCAACCACAAGGTGAGAATGGACTAGGGGGCCTAGGGGGCACTCCCTGCCGGCTAAAGCCAGCTAACCCCCAACCTCACCCACCTGGCCTCAGACCCCTTTTACTCGCTTTTTCATACTTAATAGGTTGTTCTTCTTCTTAAAGAAATACTTACAGGATGAAGGTGAAAGGCTTCATTTGTAAGGTGAAATCTATTTTTATCCAACATTCGGAGGTCAGCGGTTTTCCCCACCAATGAGAGCACTCCTATTTTTCGAACACTTGGACCACATTGAGCCACTTTCTTGGGGTTTCAGACTTTTTCTAGTTATCTACTCGTCCAGCTGAATTTTTCAAGACAAATTTCAAATTTTCCTGACTTTCAGAAGTACCTACCCAGGAATAAAAATGGTTCTCCTCCTCCTCCTCCTTGTGTTAGAGCTCCAATAGAATAGAGTAACTAGATTAAAATGTCAAATCGATGCTCTTTAGAGAACCATTTGAAGATTTTGGTTAATTTTGTAATGTTGACTTCCCTCATTTCACGTGCACAGGTTGAGTCTCATCTGTTTTCTTGTCCAGGATATTTCCCAATGCTACACTGACGTATGCTGCCAGATGGAATAATTTTCAAGACAAATTCTGTTGGTAAGTGGGGAAAAAAAATGCCCAACCTTCCAAGTCTCTTAAACAAGTAACTACGTCTACACCTTATGACTTTGCAGCCCTGCGATGCTCAAGCCGACCGATCCGCTATTCATCGAAATTGGAAGTCTATTCGTAAAAAAAGTAATTTCTTTCACATTCCGTGATGTACCTCGCCGTTGTACATTGCTTTTGAACCGACCCCTTTTGCTTTTTCCAGCTGATGAAAATGTTTGGGACGAACCACCTGTACAGTGCAGACCCTTTCAACGAGATGCCTCCATCGACTGGAGACGTCGGAGTCCTCAAGCTGTACGCCCAGTCGATTTACGGCGCCATGACAGCGGCAGACCCTCACGCAATATGGTATGAGGTTTTCACCTAGATTGACTATTTAAAAAAAAAAAAAAGTAAACCTGAACGGGTTGTGGGCGTTCCTGGCCCATTTACGCTACACGTTTAAAGCTAACCTGTTTCTTCAAGGGTTCTCCAAGGATGGTTTCTCAGCAGTGAACAGTGGTGGTGGACGGCGGACCGGGCCAAAGCATTTTTGACGTCGGTGGACATTGTAAGTAACTTTGTGTTTGTCCAGGGTGCTCCAGGGGTGGATGTTCAAACACGACGCCGATTTTTGGACGGCAGAGAGGACGGAGGCGGTTTTGACCGGCGTCGACGTCGTAAGTCGGAAAGCCGAATGCTCGACACGAACTAACGGCATGAATTGCATGATGGCAATATTGTCAGTTTGTAAATAGCAGGTCTGCCAACTTCAACAGTCACACCATTTCTACACATTTCTTTGCTGAACAGGGTAAGATTCTAGTTCTTGATCTACAAGCCGAGCTGGTGCCGCAGTACCAAAGAATGGACAGCTTCTACGGGCAGCCCTTCATCTGGTGCATGTTGCATAATTTTGGAGGGACTTTGGGTCTGCAGGGTGCCATAAAACGGATGACTACGGTAAAATCAATTCCTATCGACGATTTTGGTTGCGTTATGGGGGCGTTCAACTCAGGTGACTTTTTCTCGCAGCTCCTCGACGCCACCAGGGGTGCCAACACCAGCATGGTCGGCATCGGCATCACCATGGAAGGGATAGGGACTAATTACGCCGTCTACGATTACTTTTCGGATTTGGCTGTAACGATACCACGGAAAAATTGGTAAGCCAGGTTGCTACACTCACAACCGAAATTCTCTCTTCAAGACTCCACCTTTTGACCATTTTCAGGTTCGAACATTATCCGACTCGGCGATACGGCGAGAGGAATGCAGATGCTTCGGCCGCCTGGGAAATCCTACTGGTGAGCTCGGTTCAATGGTGAACCTCACATGATACCTCTTTTGCTCCATTTCAGTACCTATCTCTTTTGTATGCAGGACACTGTGTACGACTACAATGATCAGAAAGCTCTCCATGGGCAGTACGTGTTCAACAACCGCCCATCTTTGTCCAAGAAAATAAAAGTAAGTGTCGAGTTAGGCGAGTTAGGTTAAAAATTAAGTCTGCATCTTGATCTACATTTCCACTTGGGTCAACGCCTGTCTCTCCATACTAAACGGGTCTATAGTCTGTCTGCAATGGATCTGACCCTGATCCTAGCGGCCGGTGAGAGAACAAAAAAAAAGGGGGAATTTTCCCCATTTGAGACATTTTTTGGGTGATTTTATCCCTTTGAAGCGGCACACCTGGGAGTAGATTTTTCCCCGCAATCCAAACGCCTCTTCTGCAGGTTAACCTATCAATTTCACTGATGTTTACTGTTTGCAATACCTAACATAACAGCATTTTCTTCTTTTAAGTTCGAAGATTGGGGATTATCCATCTTCACAACCGAACCAAAACGTAAAACAAATTTTGACGATTTTAACTCAATGTGCATGGATGTAAACAAACGGAGGGGAGCCAATGTAACCACCACACCGCAGCCAACTTCCCAAAAGTTCATTTGTCAGCCACTGGGGAACAGGTTCGGAGCGCAACGTCATTGCAGACAGACTATAGCGAAATGTTTTACTGATGAACTGTGTCAGAAATTGAATCTTCTTCAAATTTGTCAGTCGCACAGTTGTTGAATTATACATGGAAAAGCCGAGAGGCTCTCATTATCCACCCACAATCTTGTTTAACACAACTAGTATAAACCTTTCTCATCATCTAAAGTTCAAACAGTACATATTATGTACTTTCAAAACCACTCCAAGCCTGTTTAGAACTGACAGTGTTGCCACCTAGGAGAAAGTTTACTCCAAAAACTGCTCTATGATGCCCACCATTTTCAGAGTTGGTTTGTTCCTGATCAATTTTACGAAGCCTGGCAGTCGATGCTGAGGGCGTCGACAACTTTGGGAAGAGTGAACGAGTTATTCATTACCGACCTAGTCGACGTGACCAGAGAAGCTCTCAGGTTGAAAATGGATGAGCTGTACACGGACATAATGGACGCTTATAGGAAGAAAGATTTGGGGAGGATCAGGTGAGCCTTTAAGGATAAGGAAACCAGTTGCCATCGGGGTTGTCCTGCTGTCCCCTGTAGACTATAACCTCACTCACCATGTTCCCTCAGTGCAGGTTCGGCCAAATTCCTCCAGATCCTGGATGACTTGGATATGATACTCGGTTCGACGAAGATGTTTTTGCTGGGCGTTTGGCTGGAAGATGCTAAAGCCATGGGCTCCACTCCTTTGGTGAGTATTGGTACCAACGAATCGTGTTCCTGGCGGGTTGCAAAGTGTATTGAAATGTAAGGAATTTTGATCCATCAGTGTAAATTTAGTGTAGATAAATTCAAGAGTGTCGGAGAGGAGTCTCCCCAAACGTAGATGTTGGTGATTTGGCGAAAAAGCGCAGGTGCGTAGAGTCCATCCCAAGTTTGGAGAGGACCTGCCGACTTGGGTGACTGGGAGAGGTTATCCAGTTCGTCTGAGTAGCTTCCTAGGTGTACAGTCCCAATGGGGTTGGAGAAGGAGGATTTCTTAAGAATAGCTTCGCCGGAGGATACTTCATTCCACCAAGGTCATCGGAGATAGGATCACGCGTTCCCATTAGCTCATCCAGTTTCGTTGAGAATCTGGGAATCCTTTCACTAAGCTGACAACGGAAAAGATGGAAGATTCCTAAACATAATGAAAGTGATATGCGAACCATCACAGATTTTGCAGGCGCGTTTCGATAGGTTGAAGCCAGATGTTTAGCAAATAGGCAAATTCTGCAGATGCCATCGACAAATTTGAGCCTTGTCTGATGGTCAGCCTTCTTGGACGAGACTCAGTTGTGAATAAAATGCTCTAGGCCACAGAAGCATCCACTCGTGTTGATTGGTTTCTGAGGGGGGGTTTGAGCTTGAGAATGTCCTTAGATTGAGAATGTCCTTGAGCTTGAGCTTGAGCTTGTCCTTGAATGTTTTGAGCTTGAGAATGTCCTTAGATTGAATTTACCAAGCCTGCTGAGCTGACCGTTTGCGAAGGGCTCCCTTATCACCATGATACTTACCCAGTCCATCAGGCACTCAAATAAAGATGCAGGGCTGATGTTGAGAGCTCAGGGATAGTCTTGGTTCTCGCCGTTTTGGCACATTCAAATTGAGAATCAGAATCGAGACCAGAAATCATCCGTAAGTTTATCAACGGAGATCCAGATTGACCAGCAACGGGAGCACCTCCATTATAATCTCGAGCGTAGTTTAAGCCCTTAAATATCTTTAATAATAATTATTAACAATTATTGGAACGACTTCCTGTGGTATGTCTTTAGAAACCACACTTAATTTACAGACAGTCAATCGATTTCATGAGCCCGAAAACCGATAAGATCATGAATCAAATGATTCATCACATAACCAACGTATTGAATGGGCCGTGAAAATTTTAGGACCAAAACCAAATGGTGTAACATAAAACATATTTATTACCTATTATTAAAATAATCGAACATTCGACCCTCAAACCTTTTAGCTCGCACTTTTTCAGAGGGAAATCCTCAGTAGACACTCCTGACAGCCAAATCCTTGATAACCGATGAAACGTAGTACATACCTACTACGTTTCATCGGTATCGCTACTTAGCTCATGCCAGACGTCATCACGGAAATTGATAATAATTAATTAATTTAATATTAATGGATTAAAATCCAAAAAACAAGCGGTTAACATGATTATTGTGGAGGAGTAAAACTTTCCCACTTCCTCACACACGCTCCTCTCCCTTTCGCCGGCTTTCACACTGCTCATTTTTTATGGTACCTACCTACTCGGAAATAGCCTGCAGACCACACTTTGACGTGGTTCCCCATGCCAAAGACTATCAATTTAATATCTATATATATATAAAAAATAATCAGTATTTTGTTGGTGATCGCATAACTTGAGAACGGCTGGACCGATTTGGCTAATTTTTTTTTTATAATGTTCGCAAAAGCTTAAGGAAGGTTTTGATGTGCTACAACGTGGGTCTGAAACCCATCGATCATACGATGCATGTATGGGATGTGTGGGATGTATGGGATGTGTGGGATGTATGGGACGGTGTATGGGATGTATGGGATGTGTGGGATGTATTGGATGGTGTATGGGATGTATGGGATGGTGTATGGGATGATGTATGGGATGTGTGGGATGATGTATGGGATGTGTGGGATGATGTATGGGATGATGTATGGGATGTATGGGATGATGTGTGGGATGTATGGGATGATGTATGGGATGTGCGGGATGTATGGGATGTGTGGGATGTATGGGATGGTGTATGGGATGATGTATGGGATGTGTGGGATGTATGGGACGGTGTATGGGATGTATGGGATGTGTGGGATGTATTGGATGGTGTATGGGATGGTGTATGGGATGATGTATGGGATGTGTGGGATGATGTATGGGATGATGTATGGGATGTGTGGGATGTATGGGATGATGTGTGGGATGTATGGGATGATGTATGGGATGTGCGAGATGTATGGGATGTATGGGATGTGCGAGATGTATGGGATGTATGGGATGTATGGGATGGTGTATGGGATGATGTATGGGATGTGTGGGATGTATGGGATGTGCGGGATGTATGGGATGTATGGGATGGTGTGTGGGAGGTGTGGGATGTATGGGATGTGTGGGATGGTGTATGGGATGATGTATGGGATGATGTATGGGATGTGTGGGATGTATGGGATGATGTGTGGGATGTATGGGATGATGTATGGGATGTGCGGGATGTATGGGATGTATGGGATGTATGGGATGGTGTGTGGGAGGTGTGGGATGTGTGGGATGTATGGGATGTGTGGGATGTATGGGATGTGTGGGATGTATGGGATGTGTGGGATGTATGGGATTATGTGTGGGATGTATGGGATGATGTATGGGATGTGTGGGATGATGTATGGGATGTGTGGGCTGCATATAATTGGTGATAGACGGTAATTTGATAATTCACTAGGAGAAACCAACTTGCGTTGTTACTTTGTTACTGTTTCTTAGTTCCTCTCGCTATAAAAATTAATCAGTATTTTGTTGCTGATCGCATAACTTGAGAACGGTTGGACCAATTTCAATAATTTTTTTAAATAATGTTCGCAAAAGCTTAAGGAAGGTAATTATCTATCTTTTTTTTACGCGCGAATATTTTGTACGGTATGTAAGTTTCACGTTCTCGAGTTATGCGATCAGTTAACTCCTGATTATTATTGTTGTGTGGTTGCTACCTACGAACAGAATGATGATGTGATTGGAAAAACCCCTAACTTCGTATTGATGTATTGGATGTGCGGGATGTATGGGATGTATGGGATGTGTGGGATGTATGGGATGATGTGTGGGATGTCTGGGATAATGTATGGGATGTGCGGGATGTATGGGATGTATGGGATGGCACACATGTATGGGCTAGCATGTGTGTCAGTTTGTGGTTTTGCAGTTTAACCGTAGAGTGCAGCGAAGCGCGCTGGGTCAGCTAGTTTTAGATAAAACACTAGTGCAGGTCGATTTTCAATTTTTTTTAAATTGATTTTCTTGGTGGATGGCACTAGTGACACTGGAGTAACGCGAAAAATGCCGTGTTCGCTTTGTTGTGAATGTGATCGTGCGTAGAGACCATTTCCACGCATGCGCAGTGGGATCGCCCGGAGGATGCGCGGGAGATTATGCGGGAGATTGTGAGGAATAGCTCTTTCACAACCCTGTGCACAACTATTATGTATGTTAACTCCCCCTTCAATGTTAGGAGAAACAAGTATACGAGAGGGACGCTCGCTACCAGATCTCGACGTGGGGCCCCGAAATGGAGATACTGGATTACGCCAACAAACAGTGGTCAGGTGAGTGCTTTGTTGCCGAGAAATTCAAGACGTCACTGGCTGCAGTATTATGACACGTGGTTCATGTTGCAGGGGTCGTGAAAGATTACTTCAAACCGAGGTGGTTGTCTTTTTTCAAGCTGTTGAAACAGTCGTTGGGCCAAAGGACCAAATTTGACTCGGACAGGCTTCATAAGGAGTGTTTGGAAATTGAAGAGCATTTCGTTTTGGGGCAAAACCTCTACCCAACCCGCCCTCACGGTAAATTCATTTTTCGAAGTGAAACCTTCTTTCGTGCCGATTTTATCCGGATTTTCACATTTATTTCACCCTTTAAAATCCTCTTAATACAAATTTTCAGTCTGTATAGGCGTTGAGCTGTTGCAGCAATGTGTGAGGTTAGGCACTGAAGGCTGAAGGCATTAATGTTGGATGCGTGGCATTAATTAATGCCACGCATCCAACATTGCTAGAGCGTGCAGGGATTTTTTTATTCAACTCTCACGACATGACAACCCTGTTTGCCTCAACTTGCATTAAATGCAAAGAGAAATTTTCTCGGACCAATCAACAAAGGATGTGCACGCCACGTCTCGCTCTCAGGCTGCGGGATTCAAATATTTTATATTTCCTAAGGCCCTATAAAATTTAATAATGGAGCCGGTTTCTATGCGATTTTGACCCGTTTCTGTAACTTTATAAAGATGACCTTTCAAGGGAGTTAAAAAAAAAAAAATCATTCATGGAGCCCATTTGACGGTCTCGTTTCAGGTAACACGAAACACATGGCGTTGGAAATATTCAAAAAATGGCGCTACAGTCAACCAAATCCCCTCTCCAGCTGACATCTACTCGGGGAATACCACACACTAAACGATTAATTAAAGCTTTAATTTGCGAACATGTAAACACCCAACAACGTCAACCTGTGACGCCCTCACTCCCTTTTGTAATGAGGCGAAATACAGAAAGATTTTCGATAAAATGTTGTATTCCTCACATTTCGTTGCAACTCCGCTTGTTCCTTGGTTCTGGATCGATCCGTGGGCTCCAATCAGTCGACTGCTTTGGCTTCAGAACTCGATAAGTGGAGGCCCTTCACAGAAAATTTGAGATACATCAGTAATTTGAACAATACTTTACTCAAGTCTAAGTAGATTGTTTACCTCTTATAACTTCAACCATAAACAGAAAAACGGGCTTCGAAAATAAATTTATATCTGTTTCAAGTTTATAAGGACTGATGAGAAACGACATGTTCACTAAAACAACCTTAATTTCAAACATCTTATATTCTCAAAACAAATTGAAAATACCTTGGTGTTAATTGTTCTCAACTAGCTTTCCTAATTGGGCTTGCGGTATAAAGAGCTTTAATGCCGAAAACCTATAAGAAAAATAAATAAATTAATAAATAAAAAATACAACGATTTCAGAGGTTCACGTGCCCTTAAAGTAGTTGGGCTAATTCTCATTTAAAACTTCTCCAA
Organism: Pilophorus perplexus; assembly: GCA_955831195.1. NCBI lineage: Eukaryota > Metazoa > Arthropoda > Insecta > Hemiptera > Miridae > Pilophorus > Pilophorus perplexus. Next base: position 11,487,565 of record OY037009.1, read on the forward strand.
TTTTTTTTCTCGAACCTACCAAGATGTGGCACGATCGTTGATTTGAATTTTTCTCAAATCGTCTATTTTGAAGGAAGGTATGAGAAATAAATTAGGGATGAGTATCAATACCCGATTTTTCAAGAAAATCGATTTTAATTCACTGAATAAAATTGAGAATCTTGTGAACAATCGAGCGATTTCTTTCTCCTTCACGGTCAAGTTCTGGATCAGTGAAGTCAGCCACAGATCCTTCCCAAAACTGATGAAATATTACCTTCATACCGTCGACATATGGAGGGAATAAAAAGATATATTTACTCATTCAAGGTATCAACAAGTAACCGAGTGGTAAAACCGAGATTACCGTAAAAACTGCTTGATAAACCGGCCCTCAATGTTTCTTGTTAGGGCTGTCAATGAACTTAGTTGCACAAAATAACCAGTCAGATGTAGAAATGCTACTTAGAACAATTTCCTCTGGATGCCATCTGGTGGCTACTTTTGAAACTATAAGCCTGGTATCACCGCCAAATGGTGTCAACGCAAATGGAGTACTTTTTTCACTTGCCCCTGGTTTCACCGGAGCAAGTGAAAAAACCAGAATAAGCGTTCCAAAGATGGGTTAAGTGCGTAAGCCAGACTTGGGCAGCTATTTCGGTCATAACGTTGACAAGGCTACAAAACATCAATCATACTACATCGAAAAACAGGAGATTCAGATGTACCCAGGGCATAAATAAAAATTGACGTAATGGTTGATTTTTGTGGTTTTGTTGACGTTGAACTCACCAAACGATAACAAGAACTTCCCCCCTTACATTATTGTTTTGTTGTTTTTTCCCCGAATATACAGTTAATTAAATACAAAAGTAGAGGATTCATCTCTCTCCTTAACGTCCACATTGAATTAGAGCTCTAAACCTTCGGCAAACAACCACTTCGTTAACACGAGAAGTCAAATGTTTGAACGAAATTCTGATTATATAGAATATACCGAAAATATCAATCAATTCCCAAATATTGATATTTTGATACATCGGGATATCGATACTGATCCCTGCTTTGACCGAATCGAAGAAGTCTATTCTGTGTTGAAGAGTTGCAGCTACAAACCCACCGAATGCGCAAGACAAAGTAAGTATGGATGTCGACGTGTCGTGTAACTTGTTTCTGGTCCTCAGTGGTATCCATCGACTTGTGAGGTTGGACGCCCTGATGTTTTCCGGTCAACACCTACCCCATTCTCCACAAGATAACATCCGTTGACATCCCGCCCCTCCCACGCACTGAGGTACACAAAACGATCACTCAAGTTCAGATCAAATTTCTGATGATTTTATTTGTTTTCCCCCAAAAGGAAAAAAAAAAGCCTATTCCAGCAATAAAAGGTATCAACAACCAAGTGCTTTTTTTAAATATATCCGTTCAACAATTTCAAGGGTACTTCAACAACAATTACAGACGTGAATCCACATTATCCATTTTTGACAACATATTCATATACGTTAAAACCTAAAATTATTTACATTATAAAAGACTAAATTTTACAATAAATTCCAAATGACTTGATTATTAAGCGATACGAACTTTCCTTGGCAGAACATAAGCTATAGACTCATTGCGCTATGACGCGAGGAAGATAAAACAAGGAATAACATTTGTAACTCTGAACATGTAACGACGCCATTAGATACTGTAAGTGTAAATTTCATGAGAAGACAACGCCAAATAAAAAACAGAATCAAAATTTCGTTCTAGCGTGAACTATTGACAATTTTTACATCGATTAAATTTTTATTCATGAATTTTTTCCCCCTTCTTTTGAAATTGTTTTGAAAAACCACTACTTGAATTTTATACAGCCACTAATCATTTCAAAATGACACCCAACTACCGAACTATTCGGATGACCGATTTTGAACTAATTCGGGCTATTTATGCGTTTATGTACAGCACATTTTGATCTTCGAGGTTGTACAACGAAAAACAACGGGGGGGACAGAGAGAGAGATTAAGTTCAAAGCAAGTTACATATTTACCTATAACTACCTATTTGTACACAAGGATAGTGCTGTAGATTCTGCATCGTTTATAATGTCGTGCCACTACATGGTAATTATGTAAGTATCGAGTGACTGTGATAACTGTGTTAACAGAAGGAATTGAGGCGTGGCTGCGAGTTCAAAGGATTCGAATTGTTCACCTTCGGGGTGGGCGCTCCAACGTGTCCCACTCCTGGCAGTGTTCGCTCCCCGAATCGGTTCAAAAACGCGCACCACGTCAAATCCTCCAATACGGCGTTGAGGCGTTACATAGGGACGTTGAGACATCGAAAAATATGGACATTTCTTGTAATATAGTTATCGAATCATATCGATATTGCCGTAAATAAAAATAAAAAAAAATGGTACGACAAGAAAAATGAAACCTTTCTTCACAATCAAATGAGCCTATTTGGCGGTATCATGGGAAAGACAGATGGAGACTAGGGATGTGAAAAGAAAATAGAAGTTGATCGATTTATTTATCAGATTTTTAATCGAATTTTCTAACATCTATTAATAATCAGGCATTTTGATATCGTTTTCATCTGTTTTGTATGGTTTTGTTCAGAAGTTTATTCAATTTATTTTGATGGTTTATCTTGTTGAGAGCTGTTGATTGATAGTTTTCAGAGTTACCTACCTTCCAAGTTTCTAGAATAGTGATAGGTGGGCCAAAGTTCTCGCTACCACGGGGGGGGGGGGGGGGATCATCATTTGGAGATCTCATTGGTAAACCAGGCCAACAATCCAAAGTGAACAGACACAAGGGGTAAACTCGGCCAACGCTCTTGAACGCCAACTTCATTGATAAAGGGCCAACCGCTGCTGACAAAAGCCAGCAAACCTCTGACCTTTCCCACCTGGCTTCACGCTCAACGTTTTTTTTCTTAACGGAATCCAGGATGAAAGTGAAGGGATTCATCATTTGGAAGGCTCAGATACGCCACATAGAGTAACTTTTTGGTGGTTTCCGATTTTTCTCGTCTAGTAGAAGTACCTTAGAATAGAGATTCCCCTCCTCCTCGTTCTCCACTGACTGGAGCTCCAATATACTAGACTAGGGGGCCAGCCAACCCCGACCTCACCCACTGGCCCCAGACCACTTCTACTGGCTTTTCGAGTTATTGTCCCCATTAGGGGTAGGCCCACTTTACCCTCGCAGGTGAGAGCGAACTTGGCTCACTTTACATAGAGGGGAGGGTGTTGTCACTAATGGATTGGCCCACTTTACATGTGAGGATGACTCGCGAGGGTTAGATTGGCTCACCAACTGCCCTGATAGCTAGATTTATTCATCTCCCGAACTGATACAAAATTTACATGAATATTTAATGCCTATATTTGGTACAAATTATTATTCAAGTGTAAATTTAAGTACTCACAATTTAGTTACCAACCAATGAATATTGTATTCAGTAGGTACGTAATATATGATGAAATTGGCAGTTTACACTCATTATTGATTTTGATCAAAACCTACTGGATATACTGGATTTTTGGGTGTTAGGCCCCAAAAAATTAATACTGTACCTAACTGCGCAAATGAATCAAATTCTTCACAATAACCCAAGGTAAAATTTCATTCGATTTTCATATAAAAACCGACAATAAAGTAAATCTAAAAATAAAAACAACACAAAAAGATTATATTTTTCATCCCTAGTCGATACCGCACATCGACATTACTGAAAATACACAAGAACTTTTATAAATATTGTATCAAATTCTTTCAATGTCGGATGAATTCGAAATTAAAATATCGAATAATTAATATCAACATCGATATCAAATGGCTGAAAATTGTGAGGAACAATTTTTTCAGTTATTGATTATATCGCAACGTCCCTAGAGATCCTCGAACTTGATTTGTAAATGGCACGATTCCTTTTCTTGTTTTCAAGGTAGGCAGCACTTACTATTGTCCGACAAGAAATTTCAACAATAATTATATCGATTTTTGTAATATGGAAATATATAACCTTATATTATTAGATGTATAATTAAGACGTTTTCAATAATCATTAATTTTTATATTGGTATAATCGTGCTGGATGGTTAAGGAAGGAATAATGGGGTCATCTTAGACGATTGGGTTAATTTAAAAACATCTAATGTTACATTCGAAGATATTTTCTGCAGTTTTTGAAAAAAAAAAATTACCCAATTCAACAACAAAGACGATAATATAACAGAGTTAGCAGTTGTGGGAGTACGAAAGATTGAGAAACAAACAAGTCAACAAAGAAGCAACTTAGTGGGTTAATAATGCTTTGAAGCTAGACTTGTCTAAGACATCATTCATGCGTTTCAAATATTACCTGACTTGTATAACGTAACGCTTAAAATAAAGTGCAAGAAAAAACAATTGAATGGGGAATGAGTAAATCGTAAGGAAAGACTTAGTGGCAACACTGTGAGGGAGGGACGTTGCGTTGAGATATTCATTCCATATTTAACATTGTAAAACACCATTTGTGCTCACTAGTTATCAACACTGGAGCGACAGTGTTGTCAGATGGTAGCGTAATGCTATTACAAATTTTCGGAGGGTTCAGTTTCGCCGCCAGCTTTGTCACACTCTTTGACTGAGAATAAGAATCTGGACAAGGCATTTAGACATGTGAATCGCAACGCCCCCTGCTGACGTCATATCCCAACAAAACTCGTCACAAACGGAAACTCAAACGGGACACAAAATTTGGATCAAGAACACACTTTTCGGAGCTGGACAACCGAAATCGAAGAAATCATTCCGGGTAAAGACCCACTGGGGCAAACATCTTCGAGATTCACGGGGAAGTAATAACTCGTCCAAACATCTCTTATAACACCCGTCAATTCCGGATGCCGCAAACATTCACGAAGACGTTTATTGTCTAAATATTTACCGACATTACAAAAGACGGTTGAAATTAATAAAAATCACAATTTACCAAAATACACTAAAAAAAAAGAACATAATGAGATACATAGAAAATAACTGGACGAAATACAGTACCTAAGTAATAATGATTACGTACCTAATAAAAAGAGTTTTTAACGAAATTTTAAAACAAACTCAAGCACCACCCGGGACAAAACTGAGCGCTGACAAAGCGCCAAGCTCGAAAATGTGTGTGTTCTGAGCGATCCAAAAACAAACATAAACTAGGATGTGGGGGGTTATTTTGAAAGGCATGAACGATTAGTGTAGTTCTGGTAGGCATTGAGTTTTTTTTTTTTTTTTAAGATGTTTCGTTGATTTATTTTATGTCACCAGTGGCAGCAACGTGATAAGGTGAACCACTTTGAGTCATACCTAAAACAAAAAAAGGAACAATACACGCATTCAGAAAATGTTTGTTGTAAAGTAGACAAGTGGGGAGACTGTCAGGGACACTAGGGTGTTGAGTGCCTGATGTGGACATGCGTGCGACGTGAATACAGGTGATTAAAATTTAAAAAAAAAAACATATTACTAATAGAATAAGTAAATCGAGGTGGTGGACGGAAAATGTGAGCTGCTGAAATTTCCGGCCCATCAATTTTCATTCAATTCTTTGGGGCCCCAGAACCATCGGATCTCACAGTAAGGATCTCTGGGGCTTTCGTGGGGCTGGAGAATGCGACTGATGGTCAGCAGACCACACTATTTGTTTAATTTAAATATCAGCCCCTGGGTCAGCAGACCAAACGCCTCATAAGAGAAGTCAACACATGGTCAGGGGATCCACACTATCTTCGTGGTTTGGAGCGGCCGAGCCATACTTGTGATTGGTGGGGGGGGGGGGGGGGGGGGGACAGGATGGCCCTGTGGACTACGGCGTCGGTGAAACGTCTGTTTACAATCAATCGGAGCGCTGATCAGCCTGGTTCGAATCCGGGGACGAACAACAATGTTTGACCAAAAGTCAATCACGTGTTGTAATGCCTGTCTTGTCGGCAGACAATTCACCTCTGAACGCAAGTTTATGTGAATCCTTCTATGGAGCAAGAATTTCAAAGCTTTTTCAAGTACAGTGCGGGGTCGGCTCCTGCCCCAATTGTGAAAACCAGTTGGTTAACACAAAGAAAACTCACTTTACTTGTGAGGGGGGGGGGGGGTCGCCAGGGGGGATTCAACACCTTACCGACATTTGAGTAGCCAGCGCCCTTGCGGAGACCTAGAGAGTAGAGGGGCATCTTAAAAGAAATCTGTTGAGAAATTAAATTTCTCTTCAAAACATGAAGTAGTGTGCAAATTTCTCCTAATCTGTCAACACTACCTACTTCGTGATTCGGATCTAAGATCAGGGCAAGTTCAAGGGGCCCCCTGCCCACCTTCATAATATGAAGGTATTATGAGATACATTATGATCCGATAATATCGGACCGATATAGAGGTTTTTATATCGATATCCCTACATACCCGTGAGTGTCAAATCAATATCAAATATTGGATCAAAACTATCGCCTGTCACCAGTCAGAATCATACTCAATGAAAGATGTGTTCACGCTTAAAACCTTCTGCCACTTAGACTCATTTAACTGAATAGTCCATCTTGTTACACACAACAGAATAATTATGTTATTCAACACCTTGTAAAGTTGGCAGGAGTTTTAAACAATCACAGTTACCACTCACCACCTCGACAGGGTTGCAAAACCTAAGTTACTGCTCGAATAAAATCTCACTTCAACGAATCACCCTCAATATTGACCAGCTCAGGGGCCTAAACCAAACAAACGTAAAAAAAGTCATGAGTTACCACTTGGTGTTTTAGTGAGTGTTGAAGCAGTGTTACCGATCAGGCTGGGGGATATTTGTCGGGCACAATCGGCAACACTGTAGACAGCTATAAACTTAAAACTCATGGAGGAATAGAGCGGAGAGCTCACTCTGTGTTAAACCGCGTTCCCAAAACGCCAACCCAGTGATGGAAGGGCGGGGGGGATTGCGACTGCAGCACGACCCCTACGAGACGTAGTGAACTTTGAAGGTGGTAAGTTACCAAAACTGAACCAGAAGATGGCGCCCTGCGAATTCCGACGTGTCGTTTGCATTCACAGTGGGCACAACTACACAATCAATTTTGTTTAACGAAATTCGTTATTCAGAGATGGTTCCTTCAATTTTTCCTTTAATTGTAGTAGGTAGTTTTTCCTTTAATTGTAGCACAACAGTGGAAGATAAATCCGTTTAGTGAGGTATTTGGGGCTTTCCTTCGTAAGAAGGGCTAGTGGCTCACTCTAGTCGGGTTTGAAGGTACTATGAGTAGTTCACTACATTCCGTAGGGATAGCTCCACCGTCGACTGTGGCACATGAAGTCCTATTCAGTGAACTCTCCTCTCTATTCCTCCATGCTTAAAACTAATACGTACAGGAACCTGAGCACAGTCCAAGAGAAACTTGATCTTCAGTTACCGGCGGGATTACGAAAATGATACTTGGTCATCAGGAAGCAAATGAGGAAAACTGACACCAACATCACAACGGAATACCCGTTCAGGAGGAGACACCCTTGACAAGAGCCCTTCCGGAAAATCCCGCGGCCTTTCATTTTCGGGATGGAAATGCGCCAGAATAATTGTGAAGGTGTTTGTTGTGTTTTGGAGGACTGCTAAGCAACGACCACCACCACAAAGGTTGGCAACTCTAGGTCGAGAAAAAAGTGCAAGGCTTATCACACAGGCGCGTTTTAAACCACAACGGTAACCATCTATTAACTTGTGGACTACAAAGACACGGACGCTTTCAAGAATGGAAAATAATCTTTTTAAAACACTCAAAGTTAGTTCTTATACTGGAGTGAACACGGACTACCTGGAGTGTATGTGACTTGATCGGATGTTTTAAGCGACGTGTTCTCACAGGGCTCAGGGGCTGGCATCGCGAAGATAGGAGCGCTGCTGTTGCCCGCCCCAGTTGGCTGAGAAGTCACCGCAGGGTCGCCACCCGCGCCGCCCTCGTCGTCGGAATCCTGCAACCACAATGGCCACGTGTTCGTAAAACTTTGGAAAATCCCAAAAATATCCGTCGGGATATAATCAACGATAAAATACTTAAATACCTAATTGAGGAATATTTAGCTCAAGTTTGTAAGTAAAAGCCGGAGGCAGTTCAACTATTCAAATGAAACTATCTCGGAGACATCAAATTCAAAGACATCCATACCATGCACATGTGTTATAAATGTTGCGTTGTACATGACACTCACAAAAATTAATAGTGCAATTTTATACCTGAAAAATACGTTGATCCCACAGCAATAGTCGAGTACAAGTTTAAAATAAAATAAATTAAGAAATTACTTTCAAGGCCACAGAGCTTTTGTCCTCTACTGAGACATTTGCAAGCAGATCAAGTTGGTGATGATGGGGGGGGGGGGGGGGGTACAGTAAATTAACGACTGCATATCTCCCTGCAACTCCTGCATTGTTTGTGAAATTGCACCAACGCCCCGAAGACGAGTGAATAGTTACTGTAATTTGGGCGGGTGTAAGGTGGGCCAAAGTTCTCGCTACCTGCGGGGGTTATCATCATCAAGAGGTTATGTAAACCGGGCCAACGTCTCGAGAAAGGTTAACAGCCACAAAGGGTAAACTCGGCCAAGGCTCGTGGACGTCATCTTCAGTACAGTGATAAAGGGCCAACCCCCGGCCTCTCCCACCTGGCTTCAGACCCCTTCTACTCGCTTTTCGATAATGAATAGTTTTCGGTTTTGAGTTTTCCCAGTTTTTTTTTTTTTTTCTTAATAAAAAAATTAGTTTTTATTAAATTACCTAGGTGGATTGTCTGGCGTGTTGTGAAGAGAATTTTGTGCATTATTAAATACTACCTGGGACACCCGTGCTTTTTTTGTTGGTGGGAGGGGGGGGGGGTTGTTGAGGTGAGGGGGAGGCTGCCAAGTCGTATTCTGAGACCCCCTCAGGCCCACTTCCATCCCAACATCCTGTCAACTGCTTCAGCCCTTTTTGACCACTTTTGGAGCAACTGATACCTACGCCACATGGAGCAACTTATGGTGGTTTCAGCCTTTTCTCATTATCTACTCGCCGAGCTGAATTTTTCAAGACTAATTTTAGATTTTCCGACTGCTAGAAGTGCCCTAGAATATAAATGACCCCTCATCCTCCGCGTCCTCGGATTGGAGCTTTAATATTACTATAGGGCCTCCCCCTGCTGGCTAGGCTAACGCCAGCCAACTCTCGACTGCATCCCACCTGGCCTCAGACCACTTCTAGTCGCTTTTTGATATCGCTATTCGAGTTCGTATTGCACCCAATAGCAGTTGGACCGCTTTACCCAGGCATGTGAGAACGAACTTGGCCCACTTTACATAGTGGGGAGAGTGCCGTCACTAAGTGGTTGGCCCACTTTACATGTGAGGATGACTCGCGAGGGTTCCTGTAAATTTGTGCGAATGGGCTTCTTTAGTCAAATTTTGTTCGTCTTTACAAATAGAGCGAGGTGCGGGATTTTCAAAAAAGTAGCTAGGCGAGGGGTGGGGGACAGAATGGGCTCCCTCAAGTGTTCATTTCAATCACGGCTCAATCAAACGCAATTTCGAGCTGAAAATTTTCCGAGGTTTTGAAGTCTGATGAAACCCAACTTCACAAAAACAAATCGAAGAAGCCCATTTTCGTCATTTCGTGCTACACGAGGGTTTTACTTAGCGCGAAACTCAACAAACATAATTAACTTTACTGGAACGGACTTTACCTAAAAAACAAATGGCAAAGGAATCTTGGGAAACGTGAACCCTTCGGTATTTCTTGCTTCCGAAAATCAATCATTTGAATTCTGAAACATTGAGAGATGTTTGAAAAAAAAACCTTGATGCTGCAATAGATTTGGCATCATGCTTTAGTCGTACGGGAACAGTTAAGCGCTCCACCTCATACTAAAGCATGTTCCAATTTATTTTCATACTCACTCGAACAATGTCCTAAAGAAGCTCCATGAAAAGTTTGTGATGCCAAAATGTGTGTATTGCAAGCACATACTTACTTGATTGAGCAGAAACGTTCCTAGAACAATTTTGCTAGTAAGGTGCTAGTGCTGCGAAGACCCCCCCAACGTACCTAATTGGATGAAAAAATTTGAAAACACCGCCAAAAAATAGGCTAAAACGTTTTACATGAATATCAATTTCAATTAGGAGCATGTTATTATTGTGACCCACGTAACCTCCAAGGCAATCACGGCCAACTGAATGAAGCAAGCACACCAAGTTTACCCCGAAACGCCCGTTAGTGCGCAAACAGGGACAAAACCTAAGACATTGCGTACTGGAAATAATGCAAGCAAAATGCATTGGATCGTGCAAATGCCAAAAAAATGAACAAATAAAAAATAATTAAAATTGAGAAATCGTAACTCATAAAATCAAATCTTACCTGTCGGCCGCTCCCTCCGGGCTGCGATGTAACAACTTCTGGTCTTTGTTCATCCCTCTACAAAAACAGACCCATATCGCTAAGCCCTCGATGTACAAAGATTTAAAAAATAAAAAATGCAAATGATAGTGATAATGGGCTCATTTGTAATTTATAGTAAACTCAAAACGTATTTATAAAAAAAATAAAAACAAATACGGAGGTTCTATACGGGCGTGTTGATGTTAGGAAGCGGATGAAACTGCATTTCTTGGTAGTGCAATGAGGGGTTTTTGTTGAGGCTAGGCTAAAAGCGCACACACACTAGATGATAACACGCCTGCCAACTTCGCGTTGGAGGTGCAGGGAGGATATGCAGTTGGATCACAAAATGTTTGAACGCAACAGTGTGGAGAAAAAAAACTAACACAAGAACAAATCGGCGAGTGACAATGGAATTTACCACTCAGCCGGTTGAATAAAAAAATTAAAAAATTTGAGTCGTCAAATGCGAACAATTGGTATTCGCAAAGGAGGATTATAGACAAGTGGACAAATATTTGAAGAGATGAATCTCATCTACTGCTAGAAACCCAAATTCTCAGCTGCCTTTAAAATGAACACATTTTAATATTACAGTTTTTATCAAGAAGGCTGAGAACTCGAAAGAACGTTCATGACCACTTTCACAATTTTCCCCCCAAGGTTTCTGCAGTTGTAAACAACCTCTGAATTCCTGCGTCATGTTGCAACAGCTCGTATAAGAGTCCTCTCGCAGTACAGCCTTTTGTATCAGACTGTATCAGTCGAACTTTTCCTGAGGTTCCCAGTCATCCCAGAACAGAACTATCATCTAAGGAAACCTTGTTCAGAAGTTTAAACCTCCCCCCCGGTCTTTCTACTAATCAATCGAACAGTACCTCAACAAATTCAGATTTTAAACACATCAACAGCATGCTACAGAAAAATTAACCTGGAGGGTAGTCGTTTCAAATTAAACCACAAGGAATACAAACTGTGAACAGGTTCAAGTATATTAAGTCGGTGGAAATGATTATGTGTAAACAAAAGCCTTAAGTGTACCTCCCATCAGCTCGGAACAGCTCCGGTGGTCCCGGAAAGGGTCAATTTACAGAGATGGGGAAAGGGAGGGAGAAAACCGTCGAATACAAAAAAACGAGGAAAAAAACTTCAATAACTATCAGGAAGGCTCAAAATGCTTTGCAGCATGCCGGCTCAAACTGTAAGGGAATGAAATTGGCAGACAGGAGTTCGTCAAAGAAACGAAGTTGAATGAGAAAAATAAATTCGTGCAAGCAAACGAAAGATGAGGTAAAAGGGGTGGCAGGGAGCAAATGAATTGCAGCTCATTCCAACAAGGTTTTAGGGACCCACGGAAATGAAAGAATTAGAGAATCAATGCGACATGTACATCGAACGTAAAAGTTTTTTTAGATTCACAAATCGGAATACTTTGGAATCTGTTTCGAACTTGGTGACAAAATTGGTCATTTAATGGCCGTCACGGTACGTCACATAATAAATTTAAGGAGATGGTGTTACCACACGTTGAGTGCCGAAAAAATCTGTACAACTACCTAATTCAGAACATGCCCGTGGCTATCTATTTAACAGAGTATGTCACAAGCCTTCTCCTCTGAAACGGTAAGCGATAAAAATCCGCCGATTTTTTTCCATCGTCTCAGGAGCCCGTTTACCTACGTTTGGGGGGGGGGGGGGAGATGAGATCGCATTTGCGCCCAACTTTCTTATTTCAAAAGGTAACCCCTAAATGTTTTTGCGAATTTGGATTCCCGAGCCAATTTTACGTTCGATAAGCCCGTTGAGCGCAAATCCGCGCAACTATCCCTATCTTCTTGTTTACAATCCGATTGAGTCGGCGATTCCTCTGTATCCTACCTAGAGATCCAAATTATAATACTTACTAAATCCCGAAAGAAAGAATTCCGACGATTATACTGACAATCTCCTCTCGGAAGGCAATGGTGAACCACCGAGAGTATTTAACCCAGGAAACCTCTCACATTTGCCGTTCGGAGCCAGCGTTAAACAGTAGGCCCCTACTACTTCTGTAATAACAGTTCAGCACGCTCAACAGAAGTTAGTAGCGAGAGGTCGCAAACGCCTGGTTTCAGGTATGGCACCCAGAGAAGGGAGAGTTCAATTTGAACGATTTTGAGAGATCACACGTGAGACTGCTGTCTGTCTTAAAGACCTTATAGGGGCCGACCGCTGCGTGGTTTGAGAGTTATGCGGGGGGACCGTGGAAGAGACGAGAGCCTGCCGCTCGGGTCCAGATATCGTTTAACTACTACATCCCACGATTCTGGAGAACCTTTTTTTTTTTTTCTTTTTTTTTTTCAAGATTTGAGAGATGTTCATTCCACACTAATGGGCCACGGAACTAGGTCAGAGAAATGGGAAAATTCGGCCGAACATAGTTGAACTAGTAATGAACAAAGTACTCAGTACAGTTAGCACTGAGAAATTAGGTGTCTGAGCAGAGGAAATCACTAGTGAATATTTGGCGTTTTGAATTTTCCCGCGGTGCAACTATAACTAATCCGCCAGAGTGCGCTAGCATAAGAAGGGACCGACGGGAATCTGCCGGAGGTGACGGCGGAAATGGCGGCCGTGAGCAGCCAATGAGAGAGTGGCTCCACTTTTCCCTCCAGATTCAAAGTTGAAATTTTTGACAGTGCCCTGGAAATTTGTATTACACCGTAGGAGCCCAAAACTCACTGCTATGCCTTCAAATTATGAAGTTCTTTCAGAAAAAAGTATTACTCGACAGTCGGTTCCGGGGCCCATTCGGATATATTCTGGTGTGTGGGAAGACGATTTCTCTCCCTATTCCAAAGATCGGGAGGTTTGTAGGCATTTAAGATGTACATAATATGTACAAACGCTCCTGATCTCCCTACGGTGGTATTTTTGCATTCAGATTTTCTTACTTTCCAGTCATTGGTTGTCCAATAGCGGCTTAAACACGATGCTCAGAAAAGGGAAATGAACCCTTGAAATCAGTAAATGGTGGATAGTTGGTTTGGCTTTGTCTCCTCTTTAGAGATTAGCGTCTTACCACCCGTTATCCACTTTATCAGTGTCTCATAGTGACTCACAGGCATTTGAGCGAAGGGGACATGAACACAACCTGAACGGGATACATCACTCGGTATTGCTTCAACTCCATCTCTCCCCCACTCCGAACTTCGTGAAAATGCGGCCCTATACAAAACCATGGAATGAGCCGAACCCCTTTGAATCAAATGAACAAAAACCGTACTATTAACACTACCTTGCTAATGAGAAAAAAAACCGGGATGAGAAAAACTCAATAGCAGCTCAGTACTAAGATCTATAGCTACGATGGGTAAGTAAAGGGGGAAAAATGAAAAGAAAAAATTGTCACGGGACAAGAAGTTGGTAGAAGAGGGACTTACCTTGACGAAGATACGTTTAGGACTCCCTTACCTGTTAGTTATTGAAGTTTGAATGTGTTGAAGAGACCTAGTTCAAGAACTTTCGCATGCTTAGCGGTCCATAATAGATGAAGTTGCGATAAATACCAAAAAAAGTGCTATTGTTAGAACACCCTGTTAGCGTTGTGAGAAAAAGTCTTCTGGTCGGGATGGAAATGAGTACTTGATGAGCGGAAAAAATGAAGGAACTGATGATTTTTTTCTTCTTTCTTTTTCAAAATTAACTGATGTGTTGAGATTAAATGCGGGTTAAAAAATTTCCACTAGAGTGCAGGACTGTACGACTTAATCGGTTCAGTTGTCAACTCACATGAAGCGTGTGGTAGTCGCCTGACTCTTCCGGCGGCCGGGGCTTGCACTTCCCGCAGCAGAAATTGCAGCAGCAGCAGAAGCAGCAGCAACAACAATAACCGACGGTGACGATACCGCAGAACAAAATCAGAGCCTGGAAATGACAACAATTACACAGTAATATTCCTGTTTAAAATCTTAGTAGGCTCAATTGAAAAATTCGGGATTACGAGCAACTTACTTTGCACCAGCCCGAAGTAACCAAAAAGTAAGCGTTGACATTCTCTTCGCCAAACTGTTCCGCTATGTAAAGCCCAAGCGAGCCGTAATTGTCGTAGATATTCCTTTTGGTCAAATCACTAAGTATTGAGTGGGCGCGGTTCACTTCTTTGAACTGGAACAAAATTTGAAAAAAATTACGTCATGACTGCTATCACCGCTATAGAGTCGACAATTTAAGGAGGAAGATGGATTAGTATTATACTCCACCGATAAAATTTATCATTTAATGCATTCAGAAGACATTTGTCCGCAAATTCAGTCAGCCGACCTAATTCGCGGTTCCTGCTGGTCGTAATCGAAATCGCAGTGCAGGTGCATACAAAAGTTTTATAACTAGAGCACGAACTTTTGCATATTTTAACATATTTAATATTATAATATAATAATAATTTTTAATATTATTAAATACCATTCCGCCCGCCCACCACAAATATTGGATTTTATAAAATTAATAAAATTTTCCAAAATTTGTATCTACATCTAAACCACTAATTCTCAACGAGTCTGTATGTATGTATGTATGTATGTATGTGTGTGTGTCACGAGCCTACTCCTCCTAAACGGTAAGAGATAAAAATACCGTTTTGAACGAAACTACGTCGGTTAAAACGTGCTTTTATTGGATTTTATAAATATAGATTGACATAGAATTAATTTTGGCACAAGTACCTAACCTATATAAATATCAAAGAATAATTAACCCTTTTGTAAAATTTGCATAGTTTTAAAGCATCCGGCAACACGCCGCACGCCTTGTCTTGCCTACATGTTTTGGTTTGAAAGTGAAAGTCAGGACGAATATAATATAATTATCAACTCCCTATCGTCTCAGTCAATGTAGAACGGTCATTTTCAGCGTTGAAGGCTCTTCTTTCAGACAAAAGATGGTCTCAAACACCTGAGCATCTTTAGCAGCACAATCTGTTCTCTGTTATGTGTTACTCTTCTGTCTTACTCGTGATTTGAATAAACAAAAGGGTTATTTAATAAGACTTATTTTGAATTAAAGATGTGAATATTAAATACTTTAGAATTTATGCAGTACCTACTTTAATTGGCTACATTTACCTTACCCGTATACCACAGAATTAAAGATTTTCTGAATAATGCAAATTTTCTGGATTTGCATATTTTTGAGAAATGTTGGGGTTTTTTGCATACCTAATATGGAAATAATATTGGAAATGTAATATATTATATTACATTTCCAATAATTATTCTTGTTGCATATTTGAGGCGATTTTTGTTTGCATATAATTCCGGCCTCTAATAATAAGTTATTACTATCGGTTCAAAACCAACGATAATCCTCAGTGGCCACAGATTTTAATCCCACCCTGCAGGTCGCTTACGAGGCAACACCACGTATCCAACATTTTGTCGAAAATGAGGTTTTTATATCACTGGATGCAGAATTTCGCTCCGCGTAGAATGGTAACATTGGTGTTTCGTTAAAATGCCGCCAAAAGCTCTAAAATCGCTCTAAAAAATTAAATGTTAACACCACGTATCTAACTCTGATGAGGCAATACCACGTATCTAACTCCTGCCGGTATGCATGTTTTTCCTTCCTCCAGAACAGTTGCCAAAAGTTAGATACGTGGTGTTGTATATCACTGGATGCAGAATTTTGCTCCGCGTAGAATGGTAACTTCGGGGTTTCGTTAAAACGCCGCCAAAAGCTCTAAAATCGCTTACATGTTAACACCACGTATCTAACTCTGATGAGGCAATACCACGTATCTAACTCCTGCCGGTATGCATGTTTAAATCAGTTTTTTCTTCCTCCTGAAAAGTTGCCAAAAGTTAGATACGTGGTGTTGCCTCTTAAGCGACAGCATCTCATAATCCCGACAATCTGTCTTCGTCAACCAAACGACAACATGCTGGGATAGTCTCCCCGATTCTCTACGGGTTTCAGCAGAAAAGTCCACAATCTTCGGAGGTGTTACGTTACCCAACCTACTCCATGAAATGTGAAAGATCCATGTCAAATTGACATAGTCAATAGGTTTGGACTTACCTACCTATCCCAAGGGGGTTTCAAACTTAATGCTCAGCGATAAAGTAACAATGAAATTTTGTAGGGAATAAAACTTAGGGTGTTGGCATTTTTCTTACACATTTGTTGGCAAACTTGCCACTTGGCGATCGAATATACCCCCCCTGGCGACTTTTCCCGGTTTTCAGATTTACAGGTGTTCTCTCAGAGCTCTACTTTTGTTGAATGAGTGAATCAACAATGAGTCAGCGAGTCATCCGAGCAGCTCACCAGTTCGTCAACAGTCGTAAAACACTACCTTTTCAGCAGCCTCGGGATTATTCGGGTTCTTGTCCGGATGATATTTGAGGGCGAGTTTCCTGTACGTTTTCTTGACATCGTCAGCCGTCGCCGTTTTCGGAAGCCCAAGAACGATGTAAAGGGAGTCTCCCGAGGTTCTGAAATGGTCAAAAAAAATGAATGAAAAGACGGCGAATAACTCTGTGGAAAGTATGACGGCCTTTTGTTTTATATCGATGAGGCTCCCAATTCAAGATGAACAGCTCGGCGAAAGATGAAGATAAGCCGAGCGACGGAAAAGGGGGTTGGGCAACGTGTAAAGCTAAACGAATTTCACAGCCGAAGTTACGAAACGAGTTGGAGACCACCAAACCAAACGTTTCAAATTATATTAAACCTCCAGTCGGTAAATAATGCTTTTAATGAGCATTGAAATAGAACAGCGGTGATAAGGTTGACATGAAGGCTACCCCCGACAAGTTGAGCTTGTAATTTGTACAAATGGCTAGATTTTTGAGGTTACATAATCCCCGAAAATATTGTAGTCTTTCAGGAATGAAGCGGGAAAATCAGAGCCAAAACAAGCGGCACTTCAATGAGAATCAATTGTACAGAAAGTGATTCGACAAAGCGCGATATCACTGATGAGAGAATCTTTTACTTACGATAATTTTCTTTTGTCCATTATTGATGTTTAGAATGCAGCACCGCACTTAAACTTCTCTCACTTCAACAGCAGCCGACCGAACTACCTACTAAGCGAACTGGGGACCTTGAAAGGGCAGCATTTAGAGGAGAAAAAGGTGAAAAAATTTCCGCGGAGAAATGTGGGGCGAAATGAACCCGAGGTGTGATTCACAAGGCCAGAAGTTATGGTTGAAAAAGTGGGACGTAAAGTTAGGAGACCGTCATCGACCATCCAGAAACTTGTACTTCAACTCCGCGATGCCAGAGCGCCGTCCTGTCATGCGCACTTGGAACGGTGTTTCCGCACTTTTAGCACTGATAGCAGATGATAATCAAAATCCTCGGGAAAAGAATCGAATTTTCGAGAAAAAAAATCCCCGCTTAACAGGGCGGAAGAATGTATTTTAAATATTAAACGGTATTTAAATACCTAAATCAACATTTTTGCCTAAATTTCTTATTAACGTCTCTCAGTGTTGCCACTCTATCCGAAATTGAATGTCTCGCGGATCCAACATCCATGTTGTCAGGAATCAGTGAATATCCCCAAGGAAACAGGGATGTCCGAATCTCCAAACGTGTCTGTTTATGTAGGTAGGTACTCTGTGCTCCAACGTGAATCAAATTTTTATAAGTACTTTCGATACTAGAAAAGTATCGAAAAGTGATTATTTTCCAAAAGAATCTATTCACCGAAAAATCGTTTCTTTTTTTCATAAATTTTCTGAAACCTCCCAACGAGTAGAAAGGAATTCCTTTTCTACCTTCGAAGGTAGAAAAAGAAAAAAATGTTTAGGGACAAGAAATGTCTCCGTAGTTTAATTAAATTAAATTTAATAAATTTTATTAAAGATGGATTGAGTATTCCAGCACAACTAGTTTTTGGATCTAGCCTAGATAGAAGGGTGATGGTATCACCCTTCAGATGGAAGGGACTAATGGATACTAACCCTACTGTTACAGTAGGTATGTATCATGTGTGACCACCGAGGGGCCGAGCCCCTCAGTAGTTTAATCTGTGGGCCGAGCGGTGAAAACCGCAACACGTTTGGCCACGAAATTACGACTACTTAAGTATTATTGGAGAGCCACTTACCAATGTCGTCATGAGCACCTACCTAGTATTGTATGTGCTCAATTTGTTGAACCACTAATTGAACCAGCAACTTTGCTGACTATTCCTACCTACCAACAAAATTTGTGGGACGCTCACCGTCAAAACCGCAAAAACACGAAATTTCGACACTTTTTATGGATTTTTAAGTTTTTATAAAATGTTTATAATATTTTTATATGGATTTTATATATTTTTAACGGATAACTTTGAAACGATGCGTTACAAGTAAACTTATTCTAGGTACTTATATATATAATTTATTATATATATAGTAAATTATTGAGCACAAACTTCTGGGTCGAATGAGCTACCGAAATTGAGTAAGCCGTCAAAGAAACCGTGGCCAAACCAGTCGTTTTTCGTTTGGCCAAGATTGGCTACACAATTTCGTGTTCTCTCTCTTAAAAAAAAAAGATCATATTAAAATTTAATATTGTTGTGGGTCACAATAAACAATATTTAATATTGTTGAGGGTCAGTCAAATAAGACGAGATTTTTGCCGACGTTTCAAGAGATATATTCTCCTATCATCAGGGCCTAATGAAATGAACAAAACACGAATTTAGACTTTAAATTTAACAATTGATGATACTATATGATACGACACAATAGTGACTGACCCTCAACAAGTTTCCAACAACATTAATAATTAATGTTGTTGTTCAATTATTGAAACGGTCAACACCACCATCAACTAATAATATTTTATCATTTAATGATAAAACATTAAATGATAAAAAAAGATTCAGTTAAATTTTAATGATTAACAAGACGATTTTTTTTTTTCCGACCGATACGTTACGGCGAAAATATCGCATGTTAGGGAAACGTATGTAGGTAGTTGTGTTTGTTTGTACCTATAGGTATACCTATTTGATGTTCAGATGAAATGTTCGTTGTTACGTGTGGGAGTGGAATAAGTGCAGATGATGATCATCATTAAAATTTAATCATTTAATCATTTAATGATCTGACTGTAGAACCGTAGGTCTACCGTTCGTTTTTTTCAAAAATTAGTAAGTAATTGATTTTTCAATAATTGATATTTATAATCGTTCTAAGGTAGAGGAACCGGCTATGCATACAGTGTATGCCATACACAGAGGGCGACTTTGGAAGAAAAGGCCGGGAACCGGCCGGACCCGGCCTTTTCTTCCAAAGTCGCCTTCTGAATATTTATAATCGATAATTGATTTTTCAATGATTGTTTACTATATTTTGGTATATTACTTATACCGAAAGACTTAGAACGAGTTGGTAGGTACCAAGGTATCTGCGCTATAAAGCGCCTGTTGAAGCCAGAAAAAATATCAACAAAGTATTTCATTCTTTCCTAAAATCAACGTAAGACCAGCCTCTGACTGTATGCAGTCATACATGGAACATCGCCATTTTACGCCTACCTAGTTCTCGATTGAAATTTACCCCTACAGTCACTAAATAGCCTTTCGATTGCACTCATTTTGGGTTATTTAAAATAACTTATTTTGTGTTTGACCTTACCTACCAGCCCGCCATGGGTGGGACTATTTCAGAAAGTATTCCCCACTCTGGCAACACTGATGGAAGGTTCCACTGCTGTTTCCTAACAGATGTTCTTTGTAGATGTCCGCTGCCATTTTGTATCTCTTCGCCAATGTTGATGGTTTAGCTGTTTGTTATCGTCGTCAGATCATTATTTATCATTACTTTTGAACAGTCGACGATTGATATCCCCCAAGATTAATTGGATAAGTTATTCATCTTCGGTGCGGTCTGTTTTATCGTGTAACCTTCATCTTGAGTATTTCGGGTGAGTTCTCCACCTTATGGTAAATTGACCTGGAAGAATCGTTATCTGGATAAGAACGTTCCTTGCGTTGATGGTTCCTTGCGTGGTTGTTGAAGATTCCGCAAGTTCACCAGCGTCGGAGAAATAAATGTTAGTGTGAAGTGCTATATTTGAGAAATCGAGTCTCCGTTAAATTTGATGTTTCTTGCATAGGGCGGAGACTTAGGCACCTGCATGGGTCGATTCTGAAGTTTTTAAGGACAACTGCCGCTACATCTGGGATGAAGCCGAATCAAGATGTCATTCGTGTGTTCGCGTTGTAAGTATTAATTGGAGCTTTTATGTAGTAGATTACTTACCTGTTGTGTGTATACGAAGGGGCCAGCAGACCCGGGAGGTTCCCCCATGGTAGGGCGATCGGTGCGGCCTGGTGGCCCACTAGTTCAGGAGCCGCAAATTTTTTAAATCAAATTCTAATAGATATGCTCGAAAGACACCGTTAAATGAAAGTAATTCGAAAAAATCTACAACTTATGGGACTATACAATTTAATGGTTTTTGACATGAAAATGTCATTGCTCTGGCCTTCCCCCGATGTTGTGTACCTAACGATTTTGTGAACAGTAAACAACATAGTCAGCAACACAACTACGAGCGAAAATTAAGTCCCGTTGTCGACATGTTTTGTTCATTATAGAAACAACCGCTTCACAGCTGTTTCGTGTGATTTGAATCAATAATGTTCGGGAGCAAAAATGTTATAAGTATGAGCATGCTAAGACTTGGAAAAAATCAGCGAAAGCGAAGAAGCGGAAAACTTGAACCCAAAAACTAGCGTGTCAATCGAAGACATTTTCATTTCAAGGTTTGAGACTCTCACGAGAGTCTCTTTCTGTTATTATTATGATTTTTTTAAGGACTTGGGCCAGAAAGTCGAATGAGGTGTCATTTTTTAAATTATTTTAGCAGAGATGGTGAGGTGCGGCCGACTGAGCACAGCGAGATATGGTGAGATGCGCCAGCTTTTGACGGGATAATCCGGGAAATCAGCCCTTATGACACTTCGAGGAGGTAGGCTGAATCCGATCTCCCAAAAAATTTGTGTCTCGCATCGAGACTTGTCAAAAATTGTCAAATCAGTTTCAAGAAAATATCACGCCCAAAAATATTTTGAAACTACACTAACTCGACTCGATTGCGCGTTCGAAATTGGTTGAAGCTGAATGCTGTGCTCAAATGTGTGACGGAAACGGTGGGGATGGTCGGGTGTGGTGGGTTCAGGCGAAATTCAACTTATTAACACGTGAACCGTAAAATTATTCGTTGGATTTGGAATCGCAATGTGAACCCTTCAAAAATGGTATGTAATTGGTTTCAGCTTTTGACTTGTCACGAACTCTATTTCAAGCGAACTCAAACGCAGCAACGAAACTGGACAACACTCGGCTTCGACAACTGATTGAACGGGAAAAAATACAAAGTAGGTAGGCCTACTGTTGTTGAGCACTGCCTTTAGACTACAATATTCTCCTAAGGCCTGAAGTTTCACGGAGGTAGAGAGGGGCATCTCACCATCCTTAAAAAGTCAATTAACTAAGCCGGCCGCATCTCAGGGGGCGATCCAACCTCGCCAAAGTTCATCTAATTACGAGTCTAACTCCGCCAGCGATGCGTTATTAGGTCAATGTGTGGACTCCCATCTCCACCAGCTGAGCACCAGCTGAGTTCCAGTGAACCGTTTGCTCTTGACGACAACACCTTGTCTGGGGTAAGCAAGATAATACAATAAGAAGTAGAGCGAAATAGGCGACTGGCCTCACTGGACCTTTTGCACAGAAATCCCAAAATCCAGAAATGCAGGGATTTAGCGATCCAGAACATCTTGAGATCCAAAAATCCAGAGATCGAGAGAACCAGAAATGCAGGAATGATCCAGAGATCTAGAGCTCCTGAAATTCACAGATCCAGAGAACTAGGGTTCCAGAAATCCTGGAAAGATCCAGAGATCCAAGAAATCTAAAAATCCAGAAAATTCTAAAATTCAGAAATCCAGAGCTCCAAAAGTGCAGGAAACCTAGAAAGATCTAGAGATCCAAAAAATCCTGAAATACAGAGATCCAAAAATCCACAGAACCATAAATCCTGGAATCCAGAGGTTCCCGTGGGACAAACATGTGTGAAGCTCCTTTCACTGGCGAAGTTGATCACTAGTGGAGGCGGACCCATCCCT
The DNA here is from genome assembly GCA_955831195.1 of Pilophorus perplexus. NCBI lineage: Eukaryota > Metazoa > Arthropoda > Insecta > Hemiptera > Miridae > Pilophorus > Pilophorus perplexus. The sequence goes on from OY037009.1 coordinate 11,510,094, forward strand.
TCTGTTGGCGGAGTTGATCACTTGGGCATAGAATCCATTTGTCGGGTCTCTTATCTGTCCAAACGCTACACAAATACATTGTAGGTATTTTTTGTGGATTTTTTTTCAATTATTTTTCATTGGCCTTCTTTTAGAACCGGACAGTGACAACGATTTTTCCGAAGTCGCGGATTTTTTTTTATACTAAATTATTTCCCTTTTTAACTTTGGTACCACTGGTTGTGTCATTCTGCCTTAATCTTTCTGGCTTCTATAGCTATCTAAACGAAAGAAGATACCCCTCGGTGCATATCAATGAAAACCTATTTGGATAGAAACCACTAGAATATATTCTATATAATATATAGAATATTATGCATATATAGGTAGTGCATAGGTAGAATGCATAATATGCATAACCTATATAATATAGGTTTTCCAAGCTCAATTGATAATTTTTCAAAACGAATTGAGAATTTTTCAATCAGAAAATTCTCAAATTGAAATGGAAAGTTTTCAATTCAGGTTGGAAAAAATGCTCAATTCAATGGGGTGGTTAGGTTGAGAAATGACTCCTCTGCTGAGTACTAAATTGTTTATTTAAATAAACAATTGTAGCGTGGGGACCGGTTTCGAGCAGTTATACTCATCTACAGCCCAGGGTAACTTGGGAACAGTTGAACTGATATTCATTTATATAAACAATCTAGTACTCAGCAGAGGAGTCATTTCTCACCCTCACCTAACCACCTCATTGAATTAGACCTCTGCACCGTCGGCAAAAAACCACACCATGCTCAATTCATTTTGGAAAATTCTCAATAATTAAGCTTGGAAAACCTATATATCCGTTTATTCCGAAAACCGCTCTTTTATACATGTTAGGCTCGATAAATTTAAATGATGATAGTCCCAGAGAGGTGAAGTACTATCAAAAGGCTTCTTTCAATGTTTACTAGACAGGAAAAAATTTATATATTTTTATTACTTATTGTGCTTATGTGCTCGAATCGGAGCACTAATTATAATTAGTGCTTAATTATTAATTAATTATAATAATAATTATTATTAGTGCTTAATTATTAATTAATTATAATAATTATTAGAGACAGTAGGTAATGTCAAGTAAGTAATATTTAAAATAAACTCAAATAATATCATTATCAGGATTCTTTGATTCTTGATGGGTCGGTTGGTGGTTGTGGTTGTGTTCAAACGCAACGTAATCAGTCAAACGGAGCACACAAAGTGTTAACGGAGTGAGGGGAGGAGTGAGAACAAAGTGAAATTTGGGTTTGTGGCAGTGTACAGAATTTGTAGGGGGACGAGTCACCAACGTGACGACTGAGGTCAGCATATTGGAACATCATCGTGGTGACTCATTCCACCCTCAATTATATATCAAAATCTCAATTTTCAAGGATTGACGTCACTGGAGATATTATCGACCTGAAGCACTGAAACCCGACCGCGATGCCGCCTTATCGGATGCTTCCAAGGACCTCACGAATCGTTGCGTTATGCTCGATCGCCAACTTCATCAACGCCGCCGACCGGGTCATCATGCCCATCACGATCATTCCGATGAAAGACGAGTTCAAATGGTCGTTACAATGGCAAGGGTGGATCCTGTCGGCTTTTGCTTTTGGTTATTTGACTAGTCAGGTTTGTTGAGAAAATTGTTATCGCAGAGTGTTGACGGTGAACAATGTAGTATAACAAAAACCATTCTGCAGGTGTTTGGTGCGTGTGCCGCGAGCAGATTTGGAGGGAAAACAGTGTTGTTGTTCGCTGTGTTTCTATGGTCGATCTCCACCTCTGTGACGCCTCTGCTGGCCTCATCCGTTCCGGCTCTCATTTTCGCTAGGGTTCTACTCGGCCTGGGCGAAGGTCTCGGTAAGTTCAGTCTGATGTCTTGTTATTGACATTTTTCCAATCGTCGATTATCGGTTATTTTTTCATAACTTTCAGGGCTCCCAACAATATTTCACATATTCGCACATAACGTGCCCATCGAGGAGCGTTCGCGGTCTTTCGGCTATTTGGTTGCGGCCGGTTCAGTTGGGCAAACTGTTGCTTCAGTGGTAATAATATGCTTCGAAAATTTACGTCGAAGTTCTGAAATTTGATGAAAGTTTACACCTTTTTCCATTTTTTCCTCCAAAAATTGATTGTAGTATTGTTATTGTCCTCAGATATGTCCGCATCTTGCCTGGCAAACGAGTTTTTACTTGTTCGGGACACTGGGACTCGTTTGGGTCCTGATCTGGATCATGTTCTACAACGACAATAAATCTCTGCAACGAGAAGAAATTCCCCTTTTCGTCCCAAAGGTACAATCCTGTTTTTTTTTTGTTTTTTTTTTTTTTTTTTTTGCACCGTCGGCGAACACCAGTTTTTTTTGTTTGTTTTTTTTTCTAACGTGTGAGCTTGTTTATTCATTCTGTTCCAACTCTTAGGTGACAAACCCGAATGTGCGGTGGGGAGAGTTCCTTAGCCATTGGGCGCTTTGGGCTATTTATTTGGCGCACTTTGCCATGAATTGGTCCAACTACATCATCATGCAATGGCTGCCAACGTATCTGTCGAACGTGTTGGGCGCCAACGCCGAAAGCATCAGTTTGACCGCCGCTCCGTACGTCGTCAACTCCCTCGTCGGAATACGTGAGTGGCAAATCCTCCGAATTTATTTCGTATTCGGTATTAAACACTCATTGCAACCCGTGCTTTCAGTGGCGGGTCACTACGCCGACAAGTTAGTCAACAAAAAGTGGAGCGTTTTGTCTGTTAGACGGCTGATGACGAGCATTGGTCTGATAGGACCAGGTATTTTCTTACTTGCCTTTTGCGCGGTGGACAACCTGCTCGCTGCTGTCGTGTAAGTTACTCAATTAGCAACAATCTGTACCTGATAAACCAATTTCGTTGTCTTTACTTGTTCGTGTATTTTTTCAGTATCGTGTCCATCTCTATGGGGTTGTGCGCGTGCAACTCTGCCGGCCACTTGGCCAATCATGCCGACATTGCGCCAAACCATGCTGGAGTTACGTTCGCCATATCGAATACGCTGGTTAGTCATTTTACGATTACTACGAATACCGCATATTGCCTAGGCAGCGTTGCCGTTTCAAGGCTTTCAAAGATTGTTTGCAGCAGTGCACCATAGCTTAGGTCATCCATGGTCGATAAGCTCTTGGTGGCTGACAAGTGCTTGGTTCTTACGCCGCATTCATCAACGTTCGACTCCAAAAGCTTGGAGAGGAAAAGCGCTGTGAATTGGCGCTGTTGATGGGGTTATCATCATTAATAATCTAACAACCTGGAGAGCACCCCTATTACGCGGAAAATGACACCACTCAACCCTTTATCAAAATCCCTCAAAAGCACAATCTGTAGTGGGGCGATCGGGCTGAAAGCCTTGTGGGGCCAACTAGATAAGTGAGTACTCACTTTGCCAAAATGCATAGTTTAATATTTTGCCAACAAAAATTGTTTATGATGCAATGGCGCGAATCGTGAATCTAGCAGCTTGATTCTAGTTGGACAAAATTATGATAACGGGGGAATATTGCAAAAATTGCTTTCTTTCCTTGTAGAAAAATATTGAAGAAATACATTTACATTAAAATTTGCGCCAATTACGGAGAAAATATTGAAAAAATTGGAAAGGAAACTTGTGCCCGGTGGATTGGATTAAACTTGGATTTAATACTGTACTAAAATTTAGTCATCAACAATAATTGGTGATATATAATATCGGAAAGAAAATTATCCTTCTTATCTGAGACGGGCTCTCGCTCCCCCCACCCGACGTTATCTGGGTTTCATACCCAGTGTGGTGAAGCGCTCCTCGTGCCGACTAGGTGGGAGGATGGTAGGTCACTGCAGGAGGTAAGATGACAAGTCATCCATCCTCCTGGCTCTTCTTTTCAGAACAAAGAGTCGACATAATTAACACGCTGAAAATACTGGCCAGGCTGTGAAGAAGGGCAGGTTCCGATACGATATTTGGTATCCATGATATCGATATCGAGACAGTATCGAAAGAAAATTATTGATATGAACACAACGCAAGATACGTAGTGGTAGGTTATCACTGAACAATAATTATTATTCTTCATCGTCTTGCCGTATAACTCTTGCAACCTGCAACCATGGGTGTTGATGAAAAATGGTCCTCAAAAGAATTTTAAATTAGAAATACTGCCGATTTTCTTTTGTTACCAGTACAATGTCGGATGATTCGATACCAGTAGTACTGATACTTAGTATCAATACGTAGAGTAGCTCATAACGGTGGTATCGGAACGGCCCTACACGTGACCTTGAAACAACCATAAGCGAAATTAGACAACGTGTGATCAGTACTTTGATAGGTGACCCCGTGAGAAGCGAAGTCACCGATGCAAATATTTACTGCGTTCTCCATGAGGGAACGGCTGAGGACGTCCGCGACGGTAGCAGTCAGTCGGACGAAAATTCAAGGGTGAAAATCCCTTCAATCATTCCATTTTACTCGGCGGCTAGGATGTCATTAACTTAAGATTAAACATTTGTGAAAAACAAGAGCATCGGCCCTCCAGCGTCCCTTTTTGCACTACCCCTTTGCTCTGAACGCCCCCATTCAGTTCCTTCTATTAAAGAGTAGGAACACAAATTTTGTTTTCATCGACCGTCCTAGTGCACCAGAGGGGGTCTCCTTCTCGAAGGGCAGTCTCTGGCTACGTCAATGATTTATTTTAATTTTTAAACTCATTGTAAACCCTCCGATTGGACTGTAAGCGACGAAGTATCCACATGAAGGGTACAGTGGAAAAAGGGTAAGACTATAAAACAAAAATTAATCAGAAACGCAAAAATAAACTTTATTAACTCGTGGTAAGTTGGTTTATATATTTTTTTAAATGTCACCAACACTGTATAACCCCGAAATTTGAAATTTTAACTTTAAATGTTAACATTAAATTTTAATGTAATAGCATTTTAACTTGAATATTTTTCCCCTGTACCTACCCTTCAAATAGTTGCGCTCAATGGGCGATTCCGACGTGAAATTTGGCGTGAAATACAAATCCACCAAAAAATGGGGGTACCTTATGAAATAAGAAAGTTGACGTACCTATGTGCGCCCTTTTGGCCGCATTTTCACCATATCTCTCCCCCCCCCCCTCCCCCCGGCGATTCCGCCGTGAAATTTGGCGTGAAATACAAATCAACCAAAAAGATGGGGGTTACCTTATGAAATAAGAAAGTTGACGTATGTGCGCCCATTTGGCCGCATTATCACCATATCTCACCCCGCCCGCTAGGAGGGAGCAGTGATTGGGGAGTTGGTGCGATAAAAACCCGTAATTTCATACCAATCATATTACAGTAAAAGCCCCATTAACCGGGAACGACGGGGGCAAGACTTTCACGGTTAATCGGAAAACCCGTGTAAAACGGAATATTAAAAAAACTAAACGAACGAAAGTGAAAACGCATTACAACACGGGAGTTACAACATTTTCGGGGTACGTGGAAGAAGGTTTTATGTGTGTTTTGCATAAATCAAGGTTTTGAAGCGCTATGTATCTATAGTGCCAGCCTGGTTATGGACTAACTACTCCAAATGAAAGAAGGTGACATGACACATGATTTATAAATGTAGAACTACTGCTATTTTCGTCAATGGAAGATGGTGCTATTACTTACTGCTCATTTTATTTAAATAAACTTACTTTCAATAATAATTTCAATTTTTGAATAAATTCAAATTCAGGAGTTTTTGATGAACTGGAGTCGCTGCCATTTTCCATGTTTTGGGCAAGAAAACTTGTTTCTCCATCATCATCCATGGTGAATGTCCCCTTCAATCCAAGTTTGAACAGTTAAACTCGAGACATTAACGATTTTGCTTAAACGTAAACGGTTATGGAGCATTAGGGTACGAATTGGGCCGAGAACCCCGGATATGGGAGCTGTAAATCGGACCACGGTTAATGGAGTTTTTATCGCACCAACTCCCCAATCACTGCTCCCTCCTAGTGGGCGGGGTGGGATATGGTGAAAATGTGAGCAAATGGGCGCATGTATAAATGTATTATATACATACCCAGCCAGCCACAGAAGCGGTCTGAGTTTGTAGTTTGGATTTATTGTTTATTGAAGTTTTGACCTAGGGCTTGGAAAGAAACAATAATAAAGCCAAAGGTAAATTTTACCTTTTGTCTTCCACTCCAAGTTGGAAAACTCGAAATCGGAAAAACTCAAATTCGGAACCTTCTCACTTCTCACTTGTAAAAAAGCCTTTTTCTATCTAATCTTCCACCGGTTGGTAGGTAATGTTTTGTTTGATGGGGCCTGACGCGGGTGTTGACATTTTCCCCGGATCCCCTCGCTGCTCTGTTCTCCAACTCCTTATAGGTCAAGAGCGGCACTTTACTGTTTACAATCCTAATAACACAGAATAACTACAACCCAGAATGAACTACCAAAGCGTAAAAGACACGAGAAAGATGACGGTTTTACGTTGTATTTTTTTATATATATATGTTATTTTTTGACAGCCTGGGGAGGCTTCCGCCTAGTTAACCTGTCCTGCCAACCCAAAATACAAAGTTTACTCCCGCTTGAACAAACTAAAAGTGTCCGTTGGAAAAGTTTAATTTCTGATTTGAAATTCTGTTTTTCTCAAACTCCCCAGGCAACGATCCCGGGTATCCTGTGTGGGCCTCTGACTGCGGAATTGGTCACAGCCTCCGGACACAGGTGGTTCCCCGTGTTTGTGATAGCGGCGAGCATCAACTTCACTTCCGCTGTGATATACTACAGCCAGAGCTCTGCTTCGCAAGTCCTCTGACAATGTAAGTTGGGTGAAGTAAAACATTTGTAATAAAACGGTTGGGACTGGTGATTTTTTTAGGTTCTTAGCGGATATTAACAAACGTTACTAAGCTCTTGGTCCCGGTAGGTAATACTCCGAGTCGCATCGTGTTCTTACGGGCAGCCGCCTTGGGCGGGTCGACACCCAACGACGGCGTGACTTTGGGAAGGAGCAAAAACTTCGCCTCTTTCTTGGGCGGTTTTCTTACTCGGTATCGAGTGGGTTTGTCGTCCGACTTTATGGTCACTAGCGACTGAGCTTCTTTCACCTGGAGCCCGACCGGCGGCGTCGTCGTCATCGTTTGAGTCACTCCGTACATTCTCAACAGGTCCTTCTTTACTTGGGGTTTCTCCTCTTTGGCCTCTTCACGGACTTGGTCGAGTTTTGTGTCCGAAAGGACGACCCTCTTCGATCCAACATCCTGCCTAGCACTGCTAGATCTGGCACCCAGAGACCTGTCCAGCTCGTTTATCTTGTACAAGTGCTCGATCTCATTGTTCCCGCTCTCCTTCCGCATCTTCTGCAAAGCCCCGAACCTTCCTGTGAGCTGATCCGTGAAAGGGAAACTGCTTATTTCAACTGGTGTTTGCGGTTTAAATAGTTTCTTTCTGAAAGTGACGATTTTCGTGTAGTTCCCTTCTTTCAATTTCCTACCTTCACCTTCCTCTTCTTTCAGTAAGTTCTCAACTATTGAGTTCGCACTCCCGCTTCGTTCAGGCTTCTTCCTTTGTACCTCGCAGGATTTCTTCATCGGCCTCCTCACCGTTAGAGGCCCTTTCTCTTTACACTCGGCTTCTCCTTTCGTCTTAATTTCACTATTTGGATACGTGCTAGGTTTTGCAACCACCTCCTGTTTCAAACTCTTCTCTTCTTCGGCCGCGCTCCCCGCTCTATTTCGGGATTTTGGCTCCAATTTCACCGCCCCGAAAATCTTCTGCTTCCATTTCCTACTCGACGAGGAGTGGATGTAAATCTGTGACAAAACATCTTGAAAGTCGTAGCAAAATTTTTATGGTGCATAAAAATAGGACACTATCCGCTGGCTACCTTGGAAACAGAGGAGTCGTGTTGCTTATTTGATTCGTCTTCGTCTTTCTTTTTCATCAGCGACGTGGCTTTGAGCAGTTGGCGTCTGTTGACTTTTCTCAACCTCGATCTGCACCATTGAATTATTAAACGTACAGTGAAACGGTCAACCAATGTTTATTTCATAATTATTACGAAATACATAAATCATTATTTAGGTATTGTAATAAAAAAATAAAAGTGGGTAAGTACTGAGGATGTTTCCAAATTTATGACGAAAATCCGAGTCCCTGCTAAAGAAAAAACACGAAGAATACGGTTTGGGTGAAAGTCTGAGATTTATCGTTTAACAACAACACTCAGCTGTTTTCTGGGGTCTGGCAAGGTGTAGTAGGTGTAGTGAACACCGCTTGATCGGATGTAATTAGTGTACCTACATGTTCGATTGGTGTTCCTACAATATTTAAATTGTCCTTAACAAGTGTTTTGTGTGTTTGGGAGAAAGCCTCAGGCATGACCAGGATTTCGCTCCCGCTTGTTTTGGAGGAAGATGAAGGGAGTGCACAAACATATTTGGCTGGGGCACTGCACAATTTGTTGTGGTCTGCTATCCCAGTAAATAATGTCGGAGCAAGTTTGGAAATCCCGCTTGTCCCTACAGTACCACAATGGTGTGGGCCTGCAGGGATGCGTAGGATTTCGGAAGGGAGTCTGGTCGCATCTTCCAAAGACATTGAATTGTCAACTTCAAGAGAAGAGCGTCCCAGATCCACACTTGACACTCGGGGATTCTGAGCTATAACGACTGAATTGTCAGCAGCTATGACATCAGATTCAGACCCGAGGCCCTTACGGAGGGAACCACTCCCGGCTGATACGAACGAATTGTCGTCAATATCCGCCTGGGCTAGTTCCCTGCGCGAAATAATAGTGGGGTCCGCTGAGCCGGCCAATCCGTCCGAATAACTACTGTCGGCGGGAGAGTCCAGGCTAGCGGTCCCATTCAAAAAAGTGTGTTGGCATTCCATAGTACTATAAATGTAAAATGGTGATCACAAATAAGGATAATTAATAGGTGAATTTACTGGACGCCCGGGTTAATGCTGGGAGGCCCGCGGTATCGGGAACTTGACCTCGCGGGCCCCCCACGTGTGTGGACCCGGCGTCGTCCAGGAGCTGCTGCCCCCCGTGGGCCCGGTGAGAAGTGTGGGCGGCGTTGCCGGCCGGTCTTAAGGAAATACCGTGGGGGCGTAGGTGTCAAATCCCCCACAAGGCTCCCCCCAAGACCGGCCGGGGACGGCGGACAGCAGTCCCGGTAGAGAGAGAGAAAAAAAAAAAATTAAGTGAAGTGCTGCTGGCGGTGAATGCGTCGTGAGAACGTGCATGTTCCAGATAAAAAAGTCGTAGCCCGGGTACTAATTTTTCCCCGGAGAAGGGAATGGGAAGAAAATTGGAAGAAAAAATTCCGATAAAAGAGCATAAAAAAAAAAAAAATTCCAAAAGGATTCCATGTAGTATCGTGATAATGCTGCAAAGTGGCCGTTATTAACACGGTATGGACTAGGTGCTGGCATTATACGAGGGAAAGAGGAGACGAAAGATGTTTACCGTTCACGCCGTTGCTTCCGCTTGTGAGAATTATTAAAAAAATAAACATGCTGAAGGCATGAAAGCCAGCCCCCATGTGGATTAGGGGCGAGCGAAAAGAAATGTAAAATTTATTGCCTGCGTTGCCGCTTGGGGGCTTGCCGCTGGCGGGACCCGTATGACTTCCGAGGACCCCTGTGGACGTTAGGGGGTCGTCTGGGACCGTGTGGGCGCGGCGGCGGACGCGGTGGAGGCGGTGGAAGTGGCGGAATTGGTGGGGGTGGCGAGAACGCCGGAGTGGATTTTCTCCATGAGGAGTAGCTGTTCCAGGGACGTGTACGTTTGTCTCTGGTTGAGACTGAGCCCTTGTAGGCACAATAGCGTTGGGCTTGGGTGTGGTTTTCCGAAGAGCTCTGCATGAGGGCACGGAAACGTGAGAAATGTTGAACGAGGTTAATCCACCAGGAGGATTTCTTGACAAAAAAAGAAGCGTCCCTCTGTGTGTTTTTCCATCGTATGATATGATTTCCATCAATAACGTTGTTGTCTCCCGTTGGGGGTTTCTGCGCATGTAAACTAGAAGACCCTTGCGGTGAGAACTTGGATGAGGTTGAGGGGTTTAAGTTCCCCGTGGATCCCCTAGGGAGAGTTACCCTAGTGGAGTGAGTGGAGGGAGTAATATTTACCCCGAGTTCCCTGGATCTAGTGATTCCCGTAGGGAGAGTGGGGGTTGAAATATTTCCCTTGAGTTCCCTGGGGGTAGGTACCTCAGTGGGATAGGTGTTGGGAGTAATATTTTCCCCGTGTTCCCTGGAATTAACGATTCCTGTAGGGAGAGTGGGGGAAGTAATATTTCCTATGTAATACCTGCGGATATGTTCCTCAGTGGGATGAGTGGCGGAGATAACATTTTCCCCGAGTTCTCCGGAGGCGATGAGTGCCGTGTGTGGAGTGGGGGAAGTAATGTTTCTCGTGGAATCCCTGGGGAACGTTACCCCAATGGGATGAGTGAAGTGAGTTGGTGGGATAATATTTTCCCCAAATTCTCCCGAGGCGACGATTGTCGTGTGTAGAGAGGGGGGTTTGATATTTTCCGCGAAATCCTTGAAACCGATGGTTTCAGTAGGATGAGTGTTGGGAGTGTTTCCCGTGATTTCCTTGAAACCTACGGTTTCAGTAGGATAAGAGGTGGGAGCGTTTCCCGTGAGTTCCATGAAATTGCGGCGAATTTTTCCCGTGAGTGAGAAGTTGTCTTCGCTTTGCAGTATTTCCGTAGGAACGTGAGGCGTATGCAGTGAACCTGTGTTCGAAGTACCCGTGCTGTATTTCACATCATTAGGGTATTTTTCGGTAGGTTGCATGCCTGAAGAGGAAGGGTGAAATGTTAGGGTGTTCGTGCGTCCCTTTGCAGACGCTGAATTCCCTGGAATAAAAGTTTGAGGGAGAGTAGAAGGGGATGGTTGAATCTCAGGGGTGTTCGGGAGTCCCGTTGCAGATTCCGAATCCCCTAGAGAAATGGGTTGTGAGAGAGATGAGCCCGTAGAGGGGAGAAGATGGTCCCTGAGGGTGCTTGGAAGTCTGTGTGTAGTCTTCGCGACCCGTGAAGGGGAGAGTTGCTCCGTAGGGGTGCTTGGGAGTCTTTTCGCAGACTCCGCGACCCGCAAGGAGGGGGTTTGATCCCTAGGGATGTGTGTGAGTCCCTGCGCAGACTCCACATCCCGTAGGGAGGATGGTTGATCCAGGGTGCCCATGATGTTTGACACATATTGTGAGCAACCGCTGGAGGTAGGAGAAGATGTGGGAGAGAGGTAAAATGAAGTGAATGCCCTATCAGCTATTGTTAGCATTGACTCAAAGTTAGGTGCTGTGCTAGCAATTGTTCTGAGGTGTTCCGGCAGGCGAGACAGCCAAGCGTGTTTTATCATGATTGGGCTGATGAACGGACCTGCTTGAATTTGCAGACTCCGGTACAGAGTGGTTGGTAAAGTCGTGGCGTCGCATGGGTAACCTTGCATAAGTTCGGTCCTGATTTTCTCACTGGTTAGGCCATAGGCGTGGTACATGACAATGCATAATTGCTCCAGTGGGTTGTGGTCGTCTGCATCTATGTGGGTTACAAGATCCAGGGCAGCAGCAGGGAGAATGGACTTAATGTCCTGAAACATCCATTTTTGGTATGTGACCTTCTCGGTGTCAAATGCCGCCAGAACTTGCAGAAACCACCCGTCGAAATTTTCGGGCGTAAATGCAGGTAGAACTGTTCTTCTCCTGGGGGTTTTGTTAGTTTTCGGGACTTGCGACAAAAGGAGCTCGTGAACCGACTGTGTGTTGGGTACAACTGTATGGCTTGAAGAAGCCTGACTGAAGGTTGGTGTGTGACCCTGATTTCCATCAGATGATGAAAACATCAAGGGTGCACGTGGTTGTTCCACCATGTAGTTATTGTTGAACAGCATGGGGAAATTCGGTTGAGTCCCGAAAGTTGACGTCGCAAACGCGTTGTTTGGACGTTGTTGAAATTGCTTGCCAAGGCCCCGTGGCCGAGGTGCAGAAACTCCGTTCTGGCTTGTGGTTACCTGGGGGTACATCCCAGGATTTAAAGAATTCGTAGTTGTGTTAAGAACCGTGGGAACCGAAGTTCCAACTGACGGAAAATTAACTTGCGAATTTGTCTGAATTTCGGTGGGCAAATTGAATCTTACACCACCTTGTTGTCGCGAGGGAGATGAAGGTTGCATCTCCAAGTTGGGGTCACCAGTTGTAGTGAACACCGCTTGATCGGATGTAATTAGTGTACCTACATGTTCGATTGGTGTTCCTACAATATTTAAATTGTCCTTAACAAGTGTTTTGTGTGTTTGGGAGAAAGCCTCAGGCATGACCAGGATTTCGCTCCCGCTTGTTTTGGAGGAAGATGAAGGGAGTGCACAAACATATTTGGCTGGGGCACTGCACAATTTGTTGTGGTCTGCTATCCCAGTAAATAATGTCGGAGCAAGTTTGGAAATCCCGCTTGTCCCTACAGTACCACAATGGTGTGGGCCTGCAGGGATGCGTAGGATTTCGGAAGGGAGTCTGGTCGCATCTTCCAAAGACATTGAATTGTCAACTTCAAGAGAAGAGCGTCCCAGATCCACACTTGACACTCGGGGATTCTGAGCTATAACGACTGAATTGTCAGCAGCTATGACATCAGATTCAGACCCGAGGCCCTTACGGAGGGAACCACTCCCGGCTGATACGAACGAATTGTCGTCAATATCCGCCTGGGCTAGTTCCCTGCGCGAAATAATAGTGGGGTCCGCTGAGCCGGCCAATCCGTCCGAATAACTACTGTCGGCGGGAGAGTCCAGGCTAGCGGTCCCATTCAAAAAAGTGTGTTGGCATTCCATAGTACTATAAATGTAAAATGGTGATCACAAATAAGGATAATTAATAGGTGAATTTACTGGACGCCCGGGTTAATGCTGGGAGGCCCGCGGTATCGGGAACTTGACCTCGCGGGCCCCCCACGTGTGTGGACCCGGCGTCGTCCAGGAGCTGCTGCCCCCCGTGGGCCCGGTGAGAAGTGTGGGCGGCGTTGCCGGCCGGTCTTAAGGAAATACCGTGGGGGCGTAGGTGTCAAATCCCCCACAGTAGGTGTGAGGTCGCCTCAAAAAGCAGGGACTCGAACTTTCGTCATCAGCTACATTCTTTGTACCCACTTCTTCACTAAAATGAACAAGTGAACTCCCGAGCAGGACTTTACTTTCTGTGTATTCTGTAGTATTGTGTATGAATAGTTTACTGAGGGATTTTTCAAGAAGACTCGTTGCTCTATTGGCAATTTCTTTAAATTTTTTCCAGATTAATTCAAGATGGCTGGACAAATGAAGAGAGACGGTTGTGGCGCGTATCTTTGTGCAATTTTCCTGTGACTGTAACGTCCGTATATTTTTCGACAATTGTCATCCTTTCAGAACGTTGGTGCTCTATTTGAATCCAGATGACACTAGAAAACCCACGTTGAGGCGAGGGAATTTTTTTCAGTTAGCTCTGGCGATATTCAGGGAAGGGACTGTGTTAAAATGTACAATACAATTTTATCACCTCATAGTCACTGTTGCTTCATGGTTCAACTATGTCAGTTGTAGTAAAAAAACTTTTTTTTCTATTATGGCAGATCTGTTTGAATCCCACATCCAAGAAGGCGCTTATTCTTTACCGCTACTCATTTCTTACAGGCTTGCCAACGTAAAAGTTAACCCTATTAAATAGGGGTTTAGGATGAAAATTTTTCATCCTAAACCATCCCATTCTTCCCTTTCGACTTTCACCTCAAACACTATTAAATAGGGTCATGAAATTTTCATGACCGATAGGTACACTAAACGTCTTCCCCGCCTCCATTGGTTACTTCTCTCAACCATTACACCATGTGCCTGTGCAACAGAAATCACTGACGTTTTCACTTTGTTGTTGTTGTTTTTTGTCTTTTAGGGGTTTCCCAGCTGCATTTCAATTCGTTCGTTTCATGTAATTTATGGTTGATGTACAATATATTGATGTATAGCCGATGATGTAAATATATTATTTTAAACTAAGCGAATGGCTAGTTGAAATGTTTTGTGCATCAAGTAAATACACGTTTTTTGAGTTATCAAAATGGTTTTTCTCCTTTGCTTCGAACGCTCACTTAGTGAAGATTTGTGTGTCGCGGTACTTGAGCGTCATGGCTTCTGGCGGAAGGTCATGTTGAAAAATAGTGTTGCTCTCCTTAAAAGTCGCAGTGCTGCTTGTAGCGGCGGCTTTGTACAGCTTCCTTATGGCGGCTTCGGCTTTTTTACTCTTTTCAGCGATATAGTCGGTGTTGCATTGAATCCGGTAAAGAGGCAACGGGGGTCGGATGTACGTGTGGAAGCCGGAATCGAAAACTTGGGGTTTCCTGTTGACGAAGGTGACAGTTTTCAGAATTGATGTGGGGATATTTTCATAGTGCACCTCGTTTATATACCTTGAAAATGGACGGGGATTCGGGAAAGTTCCTGGATAAATTGATATGAGTTCGCTATTGATGTCGTCCAGCATTCGGCTTTTTCATCCAGCTGCCGACAGTAAGAATCAGGTTTAAAAGTGAATAGGGATCTCAACGCATTGGGGGGGGGGGGGGGGGGGGGGGTTTCTTAACCGTATGAGGCACCAACAAGAACAACCACACACGAGAAAATAAAGTTCTAGGTATACAATCATTAAATGGGTGTAAATGAAGAGTAGGTACTTACAGGGGAAAATGGGAATAACTAATTTTTCCCACGAAACTTCGTTTGAAAAGGACTTTGAAAACTATTAAGTAGCGGTAAAAACAGATTCCCCCTTCCTAATATGGTTTGCCGCTATAAGCTACTAGCTGTAGCTGTAGCGGCATCAAAGTTCCCGCTACAGTAGCTGTAGTAGAAGCTACTTTGAGCTGACATTAAATGCAAATTTTGCCGACGACGGGCTGCAGCGGAACCTGACAGTATGGGTGGAAGAACTGGAAAAGATGGGAATGAAGATGAGCCCAGGGAAATCTAAATCTATGATCGTGTCCCGCAATAAAGAACACCACAGCATCTCGGTGAGAGGAACGCCCATTGAAAAGGTGGCGGAATTTAAATACAGGTATTTAACCTAGGTCTAGGTGCGGTTTTCGCTGTAGATGGGAAGATTACTGCTGAGATCAATGCTAGGATTGCGGCTGCAGGCAGGCTCTTCTTGACCCTCAACCGACAGTTCATAGGCAAAAATAATAATACCTAGGTATTTTCCAAAGGGCACCGGCACCGGTGGGCCAGCGGTCCAGTCTGGGCTTGGGTCCATTTGACGTATCTGAGCTCCAAAAGTTGAGCTAAATAGTCGTCAATATAGATTTTGCCTTCCAAATGAATCCAAGAAGAAGAAGAAGAAGAAGAAGAAGAAAAAAAAGAAAAAAAACATCAGAGAGCCAGTTTTTGTGGGGCCCTGGTCAGAAAAGTCGGGGGTTGGCTGGCGTAGTCTGCAGAAGGTGGCTCCCTAGTAGGTATACCTTGAAGCTAGTATGAACTTGTTCCACTAGTTTGATGGGGCTTGTTCCCTCGATGGGGATCAAACATCATTTGGTTTAAACTCGACTTGGAGTGGTTCCGAACTTGTTTGAACGGAGTAAGAACCCGTTTGAAGGAATTCTGAACCACTGATGAGGTGTAAACATGGGCTTACATTTTATCTTTAGATTTTAAACTAGTTCGAAGTGGAATACCTACTGGCCTTCTGGTTGGAAATATGCCTACCTAACTAGTTTGAAATTGTCTAACTTGGTTGTTCATTCACGCTCCTATCAAGGCACTCACTGTTGGTTTGAATATTTCTTGGCGTTTAGTCGTTCAGAGCTATTAGTTGTCAGTAAGCGTTGTCTCGGAACGCGTTTCAATTTCACATTGATTTTCTTTCCTCGCGATTTCAGTGTCATCTCCTTACGAGAGTGAGACCATCGTGTAGAAATGGTGATTTTGACCGAACCCGGCGGGTCACTATCCACTTGGTTGTACGTGCGGGAAAGGAGATGGAAAAATAAAGAGCAAATATGAAATAAGTGGAGCGAAAACTAGCAATTTAGGACGTTTTTGAAAATCCCGCCATGTTACCAAAGAGCCTGTGATCTCCATCATCAACCTTGCTCAACATTGATCGAGTTGGCGGTGGGTCGATGAAACAGCTGACATCCCAACTGGAGAGGGTGCGTTTGGTTTCGACCTTGAAGTTCTTTTTGGCTGGTGGGGGGAGATCCCATTCGACGAAGGGGAACTCATTTTACCGCCAACCTTTAAAAATCGGGAGGATGCCCGGAAATGTGGGATAACTTGGGTTTAGCGTGAGCCAGGATAACGTAAAAATGTCAGTAATATAGTGTGGCTGTATAATTGTTATTTGGAGTTAAACAAGGTTTTGCTATCAGCCAAGTGAAGACTTCAGAGGAATCCAATCGCTCCACTGACCAAGTGCCTCGCACAAATCCCTTGAAAAACTCTTCTTAATCTCACTGGTAAACCCAGGAGTGGTTGTTTATTCATATTATCATTGTTCATTTATGTTGTATTTTCAGGACTCACTACATGCACAAAACTGGTGCATTTTGGGGGGGACAGTATTTATTGGGTTCGTCCATTCACGTATAAATGCTCTATCACCTGGCCAGCAGACTCGTTGACGATGAAAACTCTTTTTTGAAAATTCAGGTACCATTCGACCGTAGATAACCAATAGTGTTAACGACGGAGTTTTTGAAATTGGGCGGTTCGAGTTCCCCTCTGAGGCCCCCACCACCGGCCGTCGCGACGTCACGTCTCCGCCAAATCGTTCCATCTACGGACACAGAGGCCTCTGACGTCATTTCCTACGAAGTGTCAAACTTGGTGGGGTTTATCGCGAAAAATCTGACATGGTTTCTGTGCTTGTGGTTTAGCGATGGATATCCATAAGTGAGGGAAAACCCGCGGAAAAGTGATACCGGAAGTGTGGCTGGGAAATCGTCCTGTCGTTTTGAAGAACCGCGGAAAGAAAAACTGCAAAAACCCCGATCCCGATTTTGTGTTTATTTATTTTCTCCTTTTTCGAAACCCTTCCCCGAGTGCTTTTGTTGATTTTAGAACCGACGAGCCAACCAAAACGGGTTCCAAAACGGAAGTTATCGAGTGTTCGATCGTTAATATTTACTGACCCGTCAGTAAAAACCTCTCGGAAACTCAGTCGGTTTTCCGGTGGTGTGAAAAAGAATTTTTCGGTCGGGCAAGTGAAAAATCGGGCGTTCGTCGTCTCAAATTGGGATATGTCGGACCGAGAGAGCGGAGATGACCAACTTCCTGGCCAAAGTAAGTTTGATCGTGGGCATTTACTTGTATGTTCATCTGACTGAATATAAATTCCAGACAACTTGCTGGAAAGTGAATGTATGTCAGCAATGATACGTGGCCTTCGCAACCATCCCGAAGTCTAGCCTCTGAAAATCCTTCACCACTTCCAAGATGGCGTTCTGCATTCTATTTGGTTTTTGGTTGAAATATCTGACGTATTTTCGAGGTTTTCTCCGAGGCTAAACGTTGCCAGTGAAAAACCGCCGATTCTCAGTGTGGAGGGTTTTGAATCCGAATATATCTCCGAAGGGATTCCTCCCGTTATCATTCAGTGATAAGTTGGTGCTTTACTTCTGGCTCGACCCTGAAGTAAACATGAGGGCTGTTTTTTTTCTGTAATTGGGCTAATTTTACTGTCCGCGACGTTCTTAAGGCGGCAAAACTAAGATTAGCATGTTATTGTTATCCTTTCGGGCACTGCTCCCTGAGCGTTACCCCGAACAGCAAGATCTGCTCACACATCTGGAATAGATCACCTTGAAATCTTGTAGGATTGTTTGCTGTCTGGTTGCAAACCCTCTGCTTTTCAATAATTGAACAATTATTGTGCCTTCTTTCTGGAACGGTTCCCACTTTCCAGTAAAATGATGAAATAATATTCATATTATGAATAATAAGTTCATATCATGAACTTGAGGAATGTCAGGATTGCGGCATGTAGCTCGGAATAGATCTAGGTATAGGCTGCTGCCAAACCGTTTTAGATAATATCCGAAAAGTATCGTGAGAATGAGACTCTTGAGAGAATGAGAGTTATGAGGCTTTACCTACCCCGTTGAGAACCTTCCCTGAGATTTGATATTGATATGATATTGATTTGATATTAATAATATCAATTGATATTGATATTGATTTGATATTAATAATATTATCTATTTCATATCAATATAGATAATATTATCTATTTCATATCAATATAATAATATTATCTATTTCATATCATATATAATAATATTATATATGATATGAAATATCATATATAATATGATATCAGATATCATATATTATATGATATCTCTCTACAGAGAGCGGTATAGCTATGGGTACATAGACCAACTCCATTAAATAATTTAATTTAAATTCTCTTTGAATACCTTTTCTATGTTTTTAAAAGTTTAATAGGTTTGTTCCAGGTCTAACTGCGTCTGTTAATAAGAAGTTGACGTCTGTCGACAGCAGTCTCAATGGCTTCTGAATCGCGGTTGAGTTCAGTCGAACAGCCCTTCTGCTGACCTGGAACGCGATCTGTCAACAAACCAAGTCACGTGAATCACCGTGAAGTAATGCTACACAATTTAATTACTTCATGGTGATTCACGTGACAGTAAATTTCATATGGAAAAATCCAAGTGATAATTTTTGGTTTATTTTATTCAGAATAATCAACCTTCACAAAGTGGTTGTTTGCCGATGGTGCAGAGGTCTAATCCAATGAGTTTGGTTAGGGAGAGAGAACGACTCCTCTGCTGAATATCATAGAGGAGTCGTTCTCTCTCCCTAACCAAACTCATAATCAACCTTTTTCAAGAGAGGAGTATCATAAGGGCGGGAATGAGTCATTTAAGGGGGCGCGGGAGTACCCTGAAATCGTTTTCCTGGAATGATTTCCGTAAAACTGAACCGATTTTGATGATTCAAGGCTCATTCCATTCAGATCGAGGTCCTTGAGAAGCTATACCACCAAAATTGGGCAATATCGCACATTTTCTACTGGTTTTCCCGGAAAAACCCGTTTTTTGCCCGTTTTCCTGGATTTACTGGCGCTATAGTGCTCCGATTTTTTTTAAATAAAATTTTTTGGGTCTGTATTTTCATGCTCAAGAAGCTATGCCTCAAAAATTTTGGAAATTTTGACTTTCAAAAATCCACCCGTCAATGAGCAAACCTGGTGGTAGAACTCGGCAACGTGACTTTTGTGAGGAGGCTGAAATTCTTCCCGCAAGCGTGACTTGCGACCCCCTCCTACCCACCCTGGGGGGGAGCTACCGGCCAACCCCCCTCACCACCCTCCCTCCAGGGGAGGTCTCTTTGCTCTCTGTTACTCTGTGCTCTTTGCCCTCTAATGTTTACATTTCAACATCCATACTTTTTTCACCCGTTTGTGGGATTGAAAAGTTCTCCTCTTTCCTCCTTGTGTGGCCGGAGTCGGGCCGCCCGATCCACCAATCACTTTTCGACCCGCTGACCAGTCTCTACTTTTGTTCTAGCTCAGTAATTGAGTGTAATTATTATTATTACGTTCATGTTATACATTTTATACGCTCTATGGGACATTTACCTATGCGAAAATAGCCTTTACGGCCCATGAACGCCGTACCTATCTACTTCAAAACGTAGGTAGGTATTGGTGGATGGTGTCCTGGGTTTCATTTTTCACGTAACCGTTTTAGGCAGACTGGTAATAAGTTATATAGATATAACTTATTTTTGTAGTGATTTCATTTGACCAATAATTGATCAATGAATTATTCATGCTGATGGCTGTCGTTTACGCCCATTCACCAGTTACCTACTCCACTAGGGGCAGGCAACGACTTCCATTTTTCGCCATTCAGGAAAGCAGATTTTTCTACGTTATTTTTATTTTTTTAAACTTATTTGTTCCAAATGATTAGAGATTGATCTCTCCGGATTTCGAAAAAGTCGCTCGAAATTAATACAGGAGAATCTGAGTATCTGAGGCTGAAAAGGTTGACCTCTCTTCTTAAAATCGAACCACGACTCAATGAAATATTCCCGATAAAATAATGAGAGCAAAATTTGAGGTACCTAAGATAAAAAATTCAGACTCAAGGGATCGGTAGAAAGAGAGTAGGTAGTAGGTACCTAGCAATTTCTGCGGGAAGAAGGCATTTCTATTTTTCCTATTCGTACCTACTGGTTAACGCTTTGAAAATGATCCGAAAACTTTGGTTTTTAAAAAGGAGGCACATGGTCAAGGGACTCGCACTATCTGAAATTTTGACAAAATAGGTAGGTACTTGGTTTACAATCTAGTTGTGCCCGCAAGGTTTCAGCCCGATCGCCCAAACCCATGGGGCTCTATGGGGCTAAAATGGGGCTACGGGAGGGTTTTTTTTAAAGGCTTTTGGCTATGGGATCGAGTCAGGTGTCGTTTTCGAAGTATTTTTGGGCGTAGACTCCATTTTTTGGGGTACCATAACAATCCGATTTCACTGTTGCAATATGTAGGGCTTTCATGAGGCTACAATTTAGATTTTTGATGGATCCCAAGAGGTCAAACATTTTTCAAGTAAAAATAAAAAAAAGTTGGAAAAAAATCCCAATTTTTTTTAATATAAAAATAAAAATTTAAAACAATTTTAAATTCTCTTCATTTACAGAATTAAATTTCTGCACAAGTATCCTATATCAAAGAATAATAAACCCTTGTGTAAAATTTGCAGCGTTTTAAAATGGTAAAATTTTGTCGTCGGTACATAGGCAGCTCAAATATTGACCTTTCTTCTTAAAATCGAACCCCGTCTCTTTGAAATATTCCAGATAAAATAATGAGAGCAAAATTTGAGGTACCTAAGATAAAAATTTCAGACTAAAGGGATCGGTAGGAAGACAGTAAGTACCTTGTAGCGATTTCAGCGGGAAAAAGGCATTTCTATTTTTGGTTCATTATTCTTGGAATAATACACTTATGCTTTCGCGACGGAGGTCGACGACTCCGATCGGCCTCAAAATTTGACATTATCCGTTTCAAGATTCATTATCCGTTACATTCTAAATCCGAAATGTCCTTCCGTCGTCCGGGCCGTTTTGGGCGGTAGGATTTTTTTCAAATCTGAAATTTTGACAAAGTACTTGGTTTACCATCTAGTTGTGCCCACAAGGTTTTCAGCCTGATCGCCCAAACCTGTGGGGCGCTATGGGGCTAAGACGGGGCTATGGGAAGGGTTTTTTGAAGGCTTTTAGCTATGGGATCGAGTTAGGTGTCGTTTTCGAAGTATTTGTGGACGTAGAATCCATTTTCGAGGGCCCCGGATCCCTGGAGCTTAAATATTTTTCTAGCGAAAAATAGAAAATTTTTGAAAAAATTTGTTGAAAAAAATAAAAAAATAATAGGTAGGTAACAATAAAAAAACTGGTTGTGCTTTTATGAAACCTCGGTAAAAGTGAAACTTTTCTTCACAGTATGGACATTTTAATAAAAATTGTCGGATTATTATTCCTTTAAGGGTAGGTATAAAAATCGCTTTATCAATCTTAATGTTATATAATAATATTATATTATATTATATATTATATTATTTTATATCATATACCTATTATATAACATTAAGAATTTTAATATTAACATAATATTATTATGTTTGAGTCTCAATAAATAGCTCACTGACGTTCGGCAGCCACGCCCGAAGTTGGTACCTACTACCTACCACTGAGGCGAGCATAGCGAGAAAAGTTTCCAGAAATGATGCCCACATTTTTCAATCTGTTAGAGTCTCAAAAAATAGCTCACTGACGTTCGGCAGCCACGCCTGAAGTTGGTACCTACTACCTACGACTGAGGCGAGCCTAGCGAGAAAGTTTCAGGAAATGATGCCGACATTTTTCAATTTACTACAGCCTCAATAAATAGCTCACTGACGTTCGGCGTCACGCGTCATGCAACAGACAGACGAAAAAGTTCGAGACGATGTAATAAAAGTTTCATTTAAAAAAAATTTTCTCCAACATACTACCTACCCCTCCTAAATAATTCAATAATAATTATTCGATTAATTCAACAATTCAACTATTGAATTATTTAGTAGGGTTGTCAGAAAGTGTGAGGTAGGTATCTCCAGTTCTAGCTGTGAGCCTATATGCGGCGAAAGGTAAACAGTAAAGTCCACTTTGGCTTAACACATAGACCTTATGTAGGTACATAGTACACCCGATATGTTTATTAAGCGGTTGGGAATGTACCACAGAGCTGATCATTTCGGGGAAATAACACGACACTCCGCCGAGGAAACCATCTGGTGGTTCATTTAGTTATTATTTCCGCCACCAGTCGGTCGACTTGTAAATCCCCGCAACCGTCAGCGCCATCTCTGGGCTCAGGATTTGTTACAGCTTTGCTCCCGCGCCCCCTTAATGTGTTTGAGGGTATTTACGAGGACTTCGGGAGGACGTGAGAACAACTTGACGCACCGAGCACCAAAATAAAGTGAGAAGGTTGTGAGAGAGGTTTCAACTGGGTAGGGTTATCCTAGTCGACAGAACTCAACCGAACTCATTCGAGCTGTCGGTTTTCGGCTGACAGCAGTTCAACTCTTGTTATCTGTTACTCTGTGGTTCAACTGCAGTCAGCCGACACATCGACCTGGCACAGCCGGCGTCGGCGACTTTTCGCCGACCGAGCGACCTGGAACAGCAGTTTTCTCAACTGCGCATGTCTCCGTCGATTTCTGTTAACAGTCCGTCAAAGCTGGAACAAATTTTGTTCTAAATCTCTTCTGAATGTCATGACGTTTTACAACATACTTGAGCATCTCTTGTGAATGTTAGCCGATTGGCCGTTTGTGGAAACCCTTGGTAACATTGATAATAATATTTAAAGGACTGCTAGACAGACTCTACATTCTTAATTATTAAGAATGTTCTGGTTTAAATTTATTAATATTATTCTTTCAATAGAGGAGTTTTGAGATTTCATCCGACGAGAGACTTCCCTGTTATTTGATCCACTCTGGATTTCTTCTTTTTGTTCTGAATAATATCCAAAAAGGAGGTGGATATTATGTATTTCACCTCCTTTCTCAATTCCACTAAATTCTCGTTGAATACCTTTTCTATGTTTCAAAAACTGAGTACCTATTAAATATTGCAACAAATTTTGTTCTAAATCTCTTCTGAATGCCATGACGTTTTGCATTATACGTAGGATATCTTTCCGGATTAATTTATGAAAACCTATGTTACATAGGTTTTTATAAATATCCTACATAGGCTATGTAGGATATTAAATATCCTACAAATGTTATTGTATAACTGCATGGACACCTATTGTGAGTCACAATTTGTGACATACCATACTTAGTGAGATTTTCACTGAGGAGACCCACTAAAGGACTGCGAGACAAACTCTACTTCCTGAATTCTGTGTTGAAATTTAATAGTCTTTCGATATCTTCTCTATGTTTTAAGCCCTTTTTGAAAGTCATTATTGGGTTTAAAATGCACTAATGGTAACCTCTATAAAGTACTGCGAATTTACAACAAATCCGGAGTAATTTAAAGCGTAGGCCTATTACGTTATCAGTCCGGTTTGTTGTAAACTCTCAGTACATCTCACTGATGAATTTACATTCTGCATTCAAAATCCTTAATTTCGGAATCATTCTCGTTTTTTTTTGTGTTTTTTCTCCCGAGCTTACCTACCAAAGGAGTTTTTTTGCTTGTGAAAAATGAAAAAATGACAATATTTGTCCTCCAAATCAAAATTTCCACTTGCATTTTACGTTTCAGGGCCTCCAGAGAAAATTTCATTCCGTTTCTGTTTTTTTTTTTTTTGTTTTTTTTTTCTCTCTTTCTAATCTGCTAAATTAAAGCCCAATTAATTATACTAGGTACCTACTACAATGTGAATCCTTGATTTAGTACACTTTGAATGTCTGAGTAGATTGAAACTAAACACTCTGAGGAAGGGGTTATGTGAATGAGGGGTTGGGTCGTTCCGATCTAGTGAGTTACTATGCTAGAAATTCTAATTGTTCCAGACAAATATGGACAAGGTGCCAGCAATAGCGAGGGCCCTGAAAGTCGGGAAGACGATGGTAAGTTTTGACATTTTCTGCGTTGGTGGTTTGTTTCTGCCTTAAACTTCAGCTTGAATTATTAACGTTTCAGGACATATTTAACGCGCCAACACCTCGCTTTTAATTGTACAGCTTCGCACTTGACGATTTTCCTTATGGCTTTTTTTTTTTTTTTTTTTTGCGTTTGGTTTTTTGGGGGGATTATCATTTTGTGTGGGCCCCATTCAGTACACGACTTGCTTCTGAAGAGTGGATGATGCATTAAGTAGGTTAAGGTTCTTCTCCTATCAGGTCTATCCTAAGCATTGGATGGGTTAATGCTGCCATCCGTCCAGATTTTGATGGAATGGTTGTTGGAAAGTTGTTGATGACCCATAAACCCCATATTCTCACTTAGGAACCTTTTTAATAGAAAAAATTCCTTCGCCTGCACAACAAAACTTTTCTATCAAGGGAAGATTAAGATGACTTTCATAATAATATTATCTGTATTAAATACAGATGACAAATGTTGTTGTAGTTGTTGTTCTCCAGTTGATGGCACTTTCTTTCAAATCTACATTATTTTGCAACACTCATCCGATTCGGTCCCCTCTATTGCCTCACACCATGGGACTTTTAACAGGGTTTGTTGAAGGTTTTTGACCGCGGAGTTGATGGGCTGTCGCCATTCAAGTACTTAAGTATAATTAGGAAATCACGTTCTTGTCGATATGAGTAGTATAGGCGTCGATACTTTTCTCCTGGTACCTACCAAGTATTTTTTGTGTCGGTACTTTCTATTCGATACACGTACTTGTAAGAAAGTCGGACAGGAAAAGTTTCCTGTATTAGAAAAAAGTATCGAATGGAATAGAGATTCCGAAACTTGGTACCTATTTTTACAAGTATGTTCCGGGAAATTTAGGTGGAAACGAGAAATAGGAAGACTTTTGGAGACTAAAAATTCGTTCTTACTTAAATTTTTGACATAGTTTCCTAATATTCTGACTTCTTGTGATTTTCATGGAAGAGATTAAATTTGTTTAAGACTGTATAACGTTATTAAATAACGTTATACTGTCTTACATATAGAAGATAGATAAATTTTATCTATCTTCTTCTTCTTCTATATTAATTTTTTTTTTATAAATTTAAAATTCTTTATCTATATTTATTATAAATTTTATAAAATCTAATGTTTGTGGCTAGGTATGTATATGTATGTACAAACATCAAGGCCAAACGCCTCAACGGATTTTGAAGGGGGGGGGGGGGCGCAAATTGAAGATGTTGTTCCAACTAAGAATATAGGCTATAGTAGATTCCGCGAGCTTTTTACGCTGATTTCAACGAGTACAAAACGATGTCCGTGCGATAACCCGTTCGAAAGTTATTCAAAGATCGTCGGGGCGTAGGAAACCTAGGCCTTGAGTTTCTTTTGCGAGCCTTCGATTCGAGGTACCTAGTTGGATAATATATTATGGTGGATATATCCACTTGGATATTATATAAGGTAAATGTACCCATAGTCGACCCCTTAAGGAAATTTTTATAGGTTGACTCTCCCACCCTCAAAATCGAGTTTTCACACTCTGTCACTTTTTCAAGGTTTACACAAATCCCTTCTCTATACGATGCAATAGTAAATTTTATTAAAATTTGGGCTTAAAAGGGAGAAAAATGAGTTTTTCGAAAGTGTGTTTTTGCACCAGTAGTCGACATAGGAAAAGAAGATTGTTTCAGTAGTCGACAGGGGGTTATGCACTAGTGGTCGACATACGTGCGTTGGTAGTCGACATGGGATTTGCACCAGTAGTCGACAAGTGGTAGCCCAAAAACCGCCATTTTGGTTTATTATTCTTGGAATAATACACCTATGTTTTCGCGACGGGGGTCGACGACTCCGATCGGCCTCAAAATTTGACATTATCCGTTTCAAGTGGTCTAGATTCCAAAACCGAAATGTCCGTCCGCCGTCCGCCGTCCAGGCCGTTTTGGGCAGTAGGAATTTTTTTAAAAATCTGAAATTTTGACAAAATACTTGCTTTACCATCTAGTTGTGCCCGGAAGGTTTTCAGCCCGATCGCCCAAACCCGTGGGGCGCTATGGGGCTAAAATGGGGCTACAGGGGGGGCTTTTTGAAGGCTTTTAGCTATGGGATCGAGTTAGGTGTCGTTTTCGAGGTATTTTTGGACGTAGAATCCATTTTTTGGAGTCCCGGAACGATCCGATTTCACTGTTGCGATCTATAGGGCTTTCATGAGGCTAAAAATGGGATTTTTGAAGGATCCCAGGAGGTTAAATATTTTTCGAGTAAAGAATAAAGAATGTTTGAAAAAAACAATTTTTTTGAAAAAACAAATCCAAAAAATATTTTCTGAAAAAAAAAAATCCCAAAAAAATTTTTTTTCCAAATTATTTTCTTTTGACACAGAAATAATTTTTGCGCAAGTAACCTATATCAAAGAATAATAAACCCTTGTGTAAAATTTGCAGCGCTTTTGGTTTATTATTCTTGGAATAATACACCTATGTTTTCGCGACGGGGGTCGACGACTCCGATCGGCCTCAAAATTTGACATTATCCGTTTCAAGTGGTCTAGATTCCAAAACCGAAATGTCCGTCCGCCGTACGCCGTCCGCCGTACGCCGAGGTTAAATATTTTTCGAGTAAAGAATAAAGAATTTTTGAAAAAACAATTTTTTTGAAAAAAAAAAATCTAAAAAAAATTTGTTTGAAAAAAAAAATCCAAAAAATTTTTTTCCAACAATTTTTCTTTTGACTCAGAAATAATTTTTGCGCAACTAACCTATATCAAAGAATAATAAACCCTTGTGTAAAATTTGCAGCGTTTTTTTTTTTTTTTTTTTTTGGTTTTCGGTCATTTTCACCCAGAAAGAAGCGTCTGGTCGAAAAATTCATTCCATCCTTTTTTAAAGAGGACAAAATTCTGCGTCGAATGAGCACCCTATCGACCCAATCCGGTTAAGCCTTCTGGGTGAAACCGAACGTCAAAGATGTGCAATGTTTTACAAAATGGGGAATAGTTGAATTTTGAGCCACTTTTAACGCTCCAACAGTAACAAATCACCTAGTTGATATACTAAAGGTAACTACTTAGTAATATTATTGAAATTATGTGGCTTGTAACGATTAGAAACCACCCTGTCGACTACTGACTCAGCATCAGATTACAGAATGATTCAGTTGTCGACACTCCCTGTCGACTACTGAAAATGAGCGTTTTTTTGCACCCATACTTAGTCGACATAGCCGGAACTAAATCTTTCCCCTTTTTCGGGTTTTCCCGCTCGTTTCCATGGCAAATTCCCATCAAACATTCAGAAGACATTGAAGGATCGAGAGCGCCACCCAGGAATGCAAATCTGTGTCCTTAAGCTTAGCTTTTCTCATTTTTCGAAGGAGGTATCGACTACTGGTGCAGTGTTGACTATGGGTAGGTACTTTTACCTTACTTCACGAGGAGAAACTGTTCAACATCGTTGAACTAAATTAGGAGTTGACGGGTTGCTAAGGGAGTTACGAGTGGAGCATGGGTTGCTTGATTGGTGATGGACGGGATTTTGATATTAGGTAAATATCGAAATTTTCGAAGCAAGGGTGTCCTAGACCCGTTTAATTATTGGAAGATAATAATTATTTTGTTCGTTTAATCTAAGAGAATAATAAACCAAGATGAATGAAAACGACAGATTGTATAATAGGGGAGGTGGGGGCCAAAGTTTCCAGGCACGTTTAAAAAAAAACCGGGAACAGTTTCGATGGAAATCAAGTAGGTAGTGAACTCCTCTAGTTCTTATTAGTTGACCTATGTAGTTTCGAGAGGACCAGTGCACCGTCTCAGGAGTAAATGAGGAAAGTGTTTTTTTATAATTACTATGTAATTTTATTACTCTCAAAATAATCTACGCATGTTTCAAATTTTGTGCTTTCAAGTGTCCTGACGTTTAGAATGTTAAGCTTTCGACTTCACAACAAAACAAAGTGAAAAAACGCTGCAAATTTTACACAAGGGTTTATTATTCTTTGATATAGGTTAGGTACTTGTGCGAAAATTAATTCTGTGTCAATGAATAAAATTTTGATGAAAACATTTTTTTTTTTCAAAATTTTTTTTTACTCGGAAAATATTTGACCTCCTGGGATTCTTCAAAAATCCCATTTGTAGCCCCATGAAAGCCCTATTATAGGGCTATTATAGATTAGGATCTATAATAGATCCCCACAGTGAAATCGGATCGTTCCGGGACCCCCAAAAATGGATTCTACGTCCAAAAATACTTCGAAAACGACACCTAACACGATGCCATAGCCTAAAGCCTTAAAAAACCCTCCCGTAGCCCCATTTTAGCCCCATAGCGCCCCATGGGTTGCATCACGCCGAGCCCCGTTGCTGGCTGGGGCGGGGTGGGGAGAATGGACCGAAAGGAGCCTGGCATTGGTGGCTGGAGCCTGGTAGACCGGCGTGTTTAATGCTGATGCTGACTCCCATGTCTCAGGACTGGCCACAAACGGCAGAAGCTACAGCTCAGGCAAAACAACAGAAGTACGACCAGGCAGCAGAAGACGCGAGGGGATCGTTGACCCCCTTAGTTGCTCAGCTGACGGCGCCTTAAATTGACATCGCCAGGCCTTCCTGAGACGGATAACCTTGACTCTCGCCAGTAAATGGAAAAAGCCCTTGACCCAAGTCCTTGGGTGGACAAGGGTTCGCCTGCAGGTGGTGCGCGCTCATCATGACGGTGTCCCTGAAACTGAGGAGGGTAGCCCCCTCCATGGTCCTGTTATGAGTATAAAATAAATGCAAAACATCCTAAAATATCATGAGGGAGTCAGGGGCGGTTCGTCTAGGGCAGTGGTTCTCAAACTGGGGGGGGGGGGGGGGCGAAAGCACTTTTCCCAAAAAATTGTTGGGTTCCAACTTGGAACCCACCTTGGAACTTCCAAGTGATACTTTTAACGGTACTCATGTTTTTAGCTAGGAGAACTGAAAAAAGGTCGATTTTTTTTGTACGGAAATAGAGCTCATTTGTACAGATATCGTACGGATGTCGGACCGAAAAAAAGGAAATTTTGGAGGGGCGAAACGGAAATTTCTTCTCAGCAGGTTGGCAACGCTGCCTCCTTACAAGCCTGTTGCCTCACCTGTTCTCGTCCCTCAGGGTCCCTCCTCTTCCTCGAAAATTGTTGTTTCGATCGAGTCTTAATAATTTTCGAGTCGTTGAATTCTTTATTGTGCGCGTGATTTTGGAGAGATGAATACTGTTACCCGTCGCAAAAACATTGCCCTTGGCACTCTACCCTTGGAAGACAAATTGGAAACGAATCGCTTTACTTTTTACTTGGGCCGTTCATAGGGACGTGGAAAGTGAGTCAGAGATCATGTCCCGTGATTTGTGTTTTTTGTGTTTTTTTTTTTGTTTTTTTAACATAGATATGTCTTTTGGCTGGGGTTCATGTAAAAATTTGCGTGACCAAATTTTCACCCCAGTATCTAGGTTATTTGTGTGACGAAATTTTCACCCCAGTATCTACTAGATACTATCTAGGTTAACAAAATCATTGCTGGTGTACACAATCATAATTGGTGTGATGTACAAGACAACGTCTTGGATGGATATGACATATCCATCCATGACATTTTCATATCCATGATCTTATGTTTTTCCCTGAAGGGGAAAAATTTAGTTCTTCGGTAATGTTGATGTTGATGGGGAATCCTTAAAAGTAGAGCTACGGCATTTGTCGGAGTACGTAAAGTGCAATAACTTGGTGAAAAATGGAATGGAAAAAAAATTTGCAATTTCAAAAATTTTCCAGCACCTCCACGAACACGAATAATATTCCGCATATTATGCGGACGTTTTTCCGAATTGCATGACATCCATGAAAATTTTCTTGTTTCCCCCTTAACAAACTGTTCCGGGGAGAGATCTTTTTCGAAACTAGGTATTATAAAAAACAAATTAAGGTCAACGGCTGAACAGAGGCTAAATAATTTGACAATAATGTCTCTTGAAAATGATATCACATCTTCTCTTGACTTCAAAAATGTGTTTGAAGAGTTTGCGGCCGTTAAAGCAGAATGAAAATAATTATTTTCATTATAATTTATTAAATTTTGTATTTATTGTAAAAAGAAACTTTTATTCACTTAATTGTAAAAATAGATTGCCCTTCATTTGGGGTGGTTGGACGTGCTTGCGTTCTGAGTGAAGGATGGATGCATTATTGAAAGGGAATTTGATATTAAATATCAAATTTTGATATTTCGTGCGAAGCACGGGTGTCCCAGCTATTAATATAATAATTTTGCGAGAAAACGTGACGTGATAGACTACTTTTCCTGGATTCAGCCCCCAAAAGATGTAAGAATCAGTTGCAACTCTGGAATCAGTATTTTTTCGTGTTCCGTAGAAATATCCGAAAATGTTCTCACTCGCTTCGCTCGCTCGGGGTGGGATGTATACATAATCAGCTTGCAGACTCGTCTGCAACCACAGGAGACCATTTTCATGTCTTCGTCTTCCATAATATGGAAGAATATTATTATTATTATTATTATTATTCAAGAATATTATTACCTATTATTCAATAAATAATATTATTATTCACCTTATTGTGTTTGTTGTTGACCAGGAGACGCTACTTTGTTACAAATTTCGTGATGCGATTTCGGTAACGGTTTTTCGTTACACTAAAAAGTAACGCTTTTTTCGGTTGTGTGCCAAAGTAAATACATGAAAATGTCAAAAAAGAAGTAAACCCAGGTATGTAGGAACCTACTTCATGGTTTCACACTAATAGGAATCGATTCTACTTCAGAACTTACTTGGATGTTGCTCAATATGTTCATCACGAAGTGATGTTCAAGTGAAAACTCCACTGTGATGAGTTTCTCGTTTGTTTGGGACTTTCCAGGTTGTTGTTGCATTGTTTATGCTAATTTCTTTTTTACCTTGAGACGTGTTTATCTTTCCCATTGAACGCAACCGTGTGATTTCCCTGGTCGATCTTTGTTGACTTATCCCTCATCCCCCGTGGAAAATCCCTAGACCGGGTCCGAGTCCGGGTGTGATGAATGTTAATCCCGGGGTATTTCGGCCCATTGATTGATGAGCGCCCCAATATTGGGACGACTATTGTTAGAAGGTTCCTCCCACCATTTTCACAGCTGGTTCAGGTTACCTCACTCTCTTTTTTTTTCCTGGATAAGAAAGATACTCGGTTGGGGGGACCGCTTTTCGCCGAAAGATCCCGGTGAGTCATATCCTCGGATCGGTAGGAGTGGTGGCTCAGTGGGTCCTGTAGTGGTTGGGTTGCTGATAGCGACCTGTTCCGTCGTGCTGTCTAGAGGTCGACCGCTTTCGTTTGACGAGATAATGGAAATCCTTGAAGATGTCGCGGCAGTGGAGTTCATCCCATTGATGTTTATGGGGTTTTGTGGGAAAAGAACGCGTACAAGTGTACAACGGGTTCGAATTGTGCAAAAATGTGGCACCTGTCAACGACTGGCTTTCTTCGTCCTCTTAGGGAATCCCTGGTCGGAGTGCAGACCCGGGAGGAGGTCCGGGCGTGAAACCTGGGGATTCCTGGAAGTGACGCCTTGGGCGCCCTGGTGGGGTCCGTCGTGACGTCATCACTTCCCCCCCAACCCTATCGCCGTAAGCCCGCGTTTTATACCATCAAAAACCCGCGTGCAGAGTCATGAATGGGCAAGTGTATGCCGAGACTGTCGTCGTGACCGGGTACCAGATGGTCCCTGTGCCGGTGTCGAGTGTTTTGACGGTGTCGGATGTTTTCAGTCGTGTACTTCCAGTGACTTCGAGTGCCAAAATGTTTGGTGACAATCCTTGTGCGGTTCCTGGCTTCAACCCTTCGGAGGGTCCACTAGTTCCTATTCTACCTCAAGTTCCTTCACTACCACAAATTTCCGAAGACAACCGTAACTGGGAAAAGGGCAAAATACCCTACTGGACTGATCCTGGTATATACATAAAATACATTACTAAAATTTTTGTTTTTTATCAACTTTACTTGCCATGGCAGAACTACATTAAATGTAGTTCTATTGTTATTAAGGAAAAATTTTTTTTTCCTTAATAACAATTTTAAAATATCGATCACGTCTATAAAGTTTATGTTTAACATAACCACTCAGAAACCATCCCACGCTTGACAATATTTTTTATTCCTTCTTATTGCACTTTTTGATATCTTCGAGGGATGTTTAGAACCTTGTGACTCATTCCTCATTGATGGATGATTCATAGCCCACTTTCCGCTGTGGTTTGTTTTCTCTTTGATAACAAACTATGTGTGGGGAAGGTGTATTTTGAACATTTTCCACGTCAGGCCGTCGAGGATTAGACATAGAGTAGAGATAACGGCGAGACGGGTGGATAACTACTGCGTGGGGATCAAGGCACCGAGCGTATCAGTATTATCAGTTGGGATTATTTTTTCGTGCGGAATTCTTTTTTTTTCTTGCCCACTGCGTCAAAAGTGTGTTTTGTTGTTCTGGTCGAATCCTGCCTGATGAATTTCTGGTTCTGGCCGAAGAAGGTTTTTTCAGGGGTTGTCTGAAGCGGACGGAGCCCTATTTTAGAAATCATATTCCTAGAACTCGAACAGAGGCGTTTTTAATGCTCATGTATAGATTGGGGTGTCACAGCAAAAAAATAGTGCAAAGAAGTGAAGCATGTTAACGCACGATTTTCGCGGCACCCGTAAAAAATAGAGCCTACCTAGCTTTGACAATATGCTCTCCCCGCAAGTGTTTCAGCCCTTTCTAGGGCCCTATAGTTACATCAGGGGGTTTTGAAGGTTTTTGACCGTAGGATCGTGTGGGGTGTCATTTTCGAAGTAATTTTGTACGTTGAATCCGTTTTTGGCGGTATCTTAACTATCCTTACCTCATACGTACTGGTCTTTTAAATTTCTATTTTTTTTCAAATGATGACCAAATCAGTTTTGTTCAATTTATTCAAAAAATAAACCTTTCTGTAAAATTAGAAGCCTTTCTACGTGATAGCAAACCTCAACTGTTGAAGAATGAAAAAAAGAAGAGAAGACTGTTTGGTTCTCTCCTGGTGTGTTTCGGTTTGTTTTACACTGCTTTGTTTAGCACACAGTATGTGTCTGGTATTTACTGTCCTGGGTTTATACTAGATACAATGCATCATTTTCACGCCTTGCGCCAAATAAGAAGTAAAAACGCTGCAAATTTTACACAAGGGTTTATTATTCTTTGATTTAGGCTAATGGGGAGTTCGCATTGATTTTAGATTTGGAAATCTTCCCTACCATTCAATAATATCGCTAAAAAGTAACGTGCACAGACCAACGATAAAAAATCATTGTAGGAGATATAACGAAAAAACGAAACGCACAGTTTGAATCGGTCGGCGTTTCCCACCAGTCACTGTTTGAGGACATGACGTCACAGTTCCAGTGAATCTCTCACCATGAGCGCTAGTGTCGTCAGCTTATAAGATGAATTTATAGCAATTATAACTTGATACGACGGAAAACATAATTAACTTTTAATTATAATACATGATACTTAAGTTTAAAGCCTTATCAGAAGGATTTACGGCTCACTTGAATTTTATTAAGTGATGAGCAGTGGAATAGCAACACTGGGCGGATCAATCCCCTCACCTGTCAAGAACAAAACACTATCGACGACGCTCTTCAGCTGTATTGAGGACGTGACGTCACGCTCCCTCCATGGCCCCGGTTTTTCAAACGCCGTAATTTTCGTTAAATTATTTGAATTTTCTGGAAACGATTTCAGGCGGCTGACTACTGTTTTCCCTACATTCTCAGGGAGTACTTTCAGAAAAAAAAATAGAAAAAAAACAATGCCAACTCCCCATTGTGCAAAAATGTGTCATTAAAAAAATATTTCTGAAAAAAATAAAAAATAAAAAATAAAATAAAAATGCTGTCGCTCCGACAGATGTGGGACCTCGAAAATCGGATTTTGCCTCCAAAATTACTCGGAAAACGACACCTTATTTGACCTCCTGGTATCCTTCAAACATCCCTTTTGTAGCCCCATGAAAGACCCATAATATGGATTTCACCGTGACGATAATATATTATATTATATCGTCACGGTGAAATCGGATCGTTCTGGGACCCCCAAAAATGAATTCAACGTCCAAAATTACTTCGAAACCGACACTTAACTAGACTCCTTAGCCGAAACCCTTCAAAAAACCCTCCCTAGCCCCATTTTAGCCCCATATCGCCCCACGGGTTTGGGAAATCGGCCAGAAAAACCTTGCGGGCACAACTATATGGAAACCGAGTAGTTTTTCAAAATTTCAGATTAAAAAATATACCTGTTGCCCAAAACGGCTCGGACGGCGGATGGACATTTCGTTTTTGGAAAATTTAGACCTCTTGGAACGTATAGTGTCAAATTTTGAGGCCGATCAGAATTTTCGATCTCCCTCGTGATTACGTAGGTGTATTGTTTAAGAAGAATAATGAAGCAAAAGCGAAAGCCGGAATCCTGTGACGGCGTCTCTCAAAATTCACCCCCTGCAATCAAGAGTTTTGTAATTTGAACGCCTTCTATCAAAATTGAAACGTTTCTATTTTTACAAATTGCCTACAAATATTGTGCATCTTATATTATAACTATATTATATACAACTGTTAACGTTATAAAACGTTACCTACTTATAAACAATAAGTTGGGATCGAATTTTTATAGACCTATTTAAAAACTCCCAATATTCGACATTGTCTATCCAGTTATTTTCGTCAAATATGTGGTTATTATGTAAAAATGAGGAGATCTTTTCTAAAATGAACGTGCAAAATGAAGTACTTTTCAATATATTTAGCCCCTGAACGGTTAGTTTTCTATAAATTATTTGCAAAACTGCTGTTCCAACATAATTAAATCATGTTGGAAAATATTAGATAATAGTGGGCTTAATGGTTCATAAAATTCTGAAATGAACGTCAATAGTTGGCCTAAAAGGTTCGTCAAATAATTATTAAGAATAACTACGAGTTCGATCCCTAAGTTACAAGTTCGTTATGCTATGGGAGTAAGTACAAAGTTGTTGATTACATTTTCATTGTATTTCTCAGAAGGTCCTCCTCTTGCATTAGTATTAAACAGCGTTAGCACCCTCGTGTGGTTGAGAAGTAGGTAATCCCCCTCACGAGATTCAAAATCTAGTTTTCTTTATATATTTGTATTTTGAAGAAATACGTCTTGCAACTCATCAGCAGTCTTTTTCTTCATACTCGTACAAAACGAATTGTTTGATCTGGGTCCGGAAAATTCAAATTACTGAGACTTTACTGAGAGTTGGTTGACCAACAAAGCAGCCAAGTGGAGATACCTACGCGCTAACTACTTAAATTAAATAAATCGATGATAAATCTGCAAAACCATGTAGGTAAGTACTTGGGAGTTGTTTAGGAGAACGGAAAACTTCCGCATTCACGCATACACAAAAAGCACTATTTTGGTTTATTATTCTTGGAATAATACACCTACATAATATTTGGTTTATTATTCTTGGAATAATACACCTACATAATATATATTACATATTATGTAATCGCGAAGGGGCTCGACAATTTTGATCGGCCTCAAATTTTGACATTATTCGTTTCAAGAGGTCTGGATTCAAAAAACGGAATGTCCGTCCGTCGTCCGGGCCGTTTTGGGCAGTAGGTTTTTTTTTTTAAATCTAAAATTGTGACAAAATACTTGGTTTTCCATCTCGTTGTGTCCGCAAGGTTTTCAGCCCGATCTCCCAAATCCGTGGGGTGCTATGGGGCTAAAATGCGGCTACGGGAGGTTTTTTTTAAGTTTTTGGCTATGGGATCGAATTAGGTTTCGTTTTCGAAGTATTTTTGGACGTAGAATCCATTTTTGGGGGTCCCTGAACGATCTGATTTCACTGTGGGGGATGAGGCTACAAAAGAGATTTTTGAAGGATCCCAGGGATCAAATATTTTCCGAATTAAAAAAAATTTAGAATTTTTTAAAATTTTTTACTGACAATTAATTTTCGCACAAGTAACCTATATAAAAGAATAATAAACCCGTGTGTAAAATTTGCAGCGTTTTTTCATTAGGGCAACTGATTTCTTGCCACCTTGCTATTTTCGGGGGGCCACGGTTTTTTTCAAGTGAGCATAGAGAGGTTATTATTCGATTTCTTCCAAAAAGTCTCATTTTGGTGGCTCAAGAGCCTATTTTTCTATCAGGAAAGCTCAAATCTTATTTTCGGAAAAAGGGTCATGGTTTTGCAGATGTTTTTCAAACTTTTTGTTCTAGTTTCAAATGAATGGGGTCCACATACTTGTCATAGTGTCCTGCATCCTTGATGCGTTGTGCCAATAAACATACTTCCACCTGGCTGCTATTTCGCTCTTCACACCTCCGAGCACATTTCAAAAATAGCCTGCCCAACTATTATCTTCCCTCCTGTCATCCTGGCTTGTCCTGCTCCAGCACCATTACTTCACGCATTTGCTGAAATCAATTGTGTTATCGTATGTTTTGCACGATCAACACCTAAATGGCTGTCGGTTTCCTGGTGTTGCAGCAGACGGGAGACCTCCACTGGGTCAAGGCGTGCATTTTCTACTATGTGCGTACATCGATTGCCGGAGGCTTTTCCTCCGTAAATTATTTATCGAAATACACCGGGTCGCTCGCGGAGGCCATCATATCAATTTCTTTTGTGAAACATCGATGGGGCCAAACCAGCATGTTTTCAAGATCCAATAGATGGTTCCA
This sequence comes from Pilophorus perplexus, assembly GCA_955831195.1. Classification (NCBI taxonomy): domain Eukaryota; kingdom Metazoa; phylum Arthropoda; class Insecta; order Hemiptera; family Miridae; genus Pilophorus; species Pilophorus perplexus. Next base: position 11,547,004 of record OY037009.1, read on the forward strand.
CAGGATGTCGCTGAAATTCCTTCCTTCTCCTTTGGGCCTAGTCGTGGGAACTTGAGCAATCAGAAACCTTTTGCTGGGAGGTCCTGGACGGCCGAATTCTTAGGTTGGTCCTTCCAAGAATTCAGGGGGGGGGGGGGGGGTGATCCTTCAGTGATTCAGGGGTAGTCGCCGCTTGTTTCGGGGGAGGTGACTCAATGCTGAGTGAGTCATGTAATTGAGCTTGTTGTTATGTATCATATTGACATACAACCCATCAGCGGTTGGACTTGATTATCTTGCCCCCATACAAAATACAGATTCGTTTTGTGTACCATGTATCATGCCGTGATTGGTGAAGCTATTTCATCACCAAAACAAATGCATTGACGCTCTTGTTATCAACAGTTGTTAGTTACTATCAAAACGCTGTAATTTTTACTCAAAACTTTTCATTCTTTCTTATAAATTGTCCAAAAATTAAATTTATGACAATAACAAATTACCCACTGATTAAAAAGAATTTCTTGTGCGCTATTTTGACTAATGGGGGGACTCCGTAAAACGGATTATGCTTCCAAAATTACTCGGAAAAAGTCACCTCATTAAACCTCCAGGAATCAAACAAAAGCCTCATTTGTAGCCCCATAATATGATCTATATATATATATTATATGATCTATGGTGAAATCTGAAGTTTTTGGGACCCCAAAAAATTGATACTACATCCAAAAATATTCCGAAAACATTCACCCATCTCGACCCCATTGCTGAAACACTTCAAAAACTAAGTCCATTTGAATTTTTGAAATGTACACATCTTGAAACATACTAGGTCAAAGGTATGTTAAAGGCCGATCAAAGGCGTATGTTCATGACGGTGTGTTATTCCAAAATTAATAAACCAAAAAGAGTCTTCACAGTAGAGCCTGCCGGTTCGTCATCAATTGACGAAAATTTGACTAATTTGAACATTTTTCATAATTCTGAGACACCCCAAACTGGTATTTTAAACGTGTTATCAGGGAAATCGTGAAGGATAACGTGATTTGAAGGAATTTTCATGAGAGGCGGGCCAGCTAACCACTTTTATTGCCTCCTTTTTCTTGCAAAATTAAATTAAATTTAATAGGCAACACTTTTTTTTAACGTGAAAATGTCTCTGGCCTCCCCTCGATGTTGGGTAGGTAACGATTTTGTGACATCTTCCTTAATACACAATGAGTATGATAAGACTTGGAAAAAATCAGCGAAAAAGCGGAAAATTTGAACAATTTCACAAAGACATTTTCATGTCAAGGTTCGTGACTCTCACGAGGGTCTCTCCCCGTTTTTTTTTTTTTTTTTTAATTTTTTTTTTTTAGATGTCACCTTAACGCAGTGTTCTCGTAAGTTACCACTCCTCACTTCTGGGTCAATGGTGAACACAGTTAGCACGGGTGACAACATATGTGGAGAATAGGAAGAATTTTACGTTCAGTAGGTAACTAACTATAGGATGTTTTGTTCCTTCGTATGTTGACTGTAAGGGCAATGATGTAGGTAGGTACGTGTTAGGGATGTTACAGTAGAAGAGCTTAGTTGCCTGAAACCGATCACCAATTGTTTATTGTGAATTAACAATTTAGTACCTACAACCTCAGAGGAGTTATCATTATCCCACATTGGATTGGACCTCTGCACCATCGGCAAACAACCACTTTGCTGATAACAAAGTTTGATAACATACAACAAATTTTCTTGGCCCAACCGTCAAGACCCTACTTACTTCACATTGTTCTACACAGCGCTCAATCAGACATGTTCAATGTTGGCTGCTATTAATTTTTCCCCTCAAATGGTCTATAATATGGTATATTATACCATACACCCCAATATAATATATTGGGGTGTATGGTATACAATATTATTGTATTGTATTGTGGTGGGAACAAAGCCTTAACTCGGTGTTGAAAGTGTTAACTTTACTGGATCGATGGCTTGGTTGGCGATCAACAAGTTGGCCAGCAAATAAAAGAGCTCAAATATCCATTTTTACGGCAACGCGATCCAGTCGGAATCCCATTTTATAGGCGTCCGGAATTTCAAGCCAAATTTGCACTAACTAGGTTTTCAACTCATTTCATTACAATCACCTTCACGGTTGGGCAGTTCTCGACCGGTTGTCGTTAAATGCTCTAGAATCGCGAAGTATGACATACTTATTGATAACATTGTTATCAAACTCCGTTACCAGCTGGTTACGATAGCGTAGGCGTGGTAACTGTCGACAACAACCCCCCGCATTGTGTTATCTGCCAAAACAAAATGGCCGCACACTGCCAACAGTTTCCTCTCACTTTGACTGCACAGGCATTTTTTCGTTTTTACCATTTCATTTTGGTTTATTATTCTTGGAATAATACACCTATGTTTTCGCGACGGGGGTCGACGACTCCGATCGGCCTCAAAATTTGACATTATCCGTTTCAAGTGGTCTAGATTCAAAAACCGAAATGTCCGTCCGCCGTCCAGGCCGTTTTAGGCAGTAGGAATTTTTTTAAAAATCTGAAATTTTGACAAAATACTCGGTTTACCATCTAGTTGTGCCCGCAAGGTTTTCATCCCGATCGCCCAAACCCGTGGGGCGCTATGGGGCTAAAATGGGGCTACAGAAGGTGGGTTTTGATGGCTTTTGGCTATGGGATCGAGTCAGGTGTCGTTTTCGAAGTATTTTTGGACGTAGAATCCATTTTTTGTGGTCCCGCAGCGGTCCGATTTCACTGTTCCGATCTATAGGGCTTTCATGGGGCTAAAAATGGGATTTTTGAAGGATCCCAGGAGGTTAAATATTTTTCGAGTAAAGAATGAAGAATATATGAAAAAACAATTTTTTTGAAAAAAAATCAAAAAATGTTTTTTTCCAAAATGTTTTCTTTTGACACAGAAATAATTTTTGCGCAACTAACCTATATCAAAGAATAATAAACCCTTGTGTAAAATTTGCAGCGTTTTTGGTTTGTTCTTAGGTCAAGGTTAAGGAATATAAAAAATGTACTTAACAAACGTGTACGAAAAAAGTCATGTAGTGCCAAGTAGGATCAACTGGGGCAAGGTGGAGACATTCTTCCTCCAGTTAGCCATAAGGTTGAAGGTGTAGGTTAGCATACGGCATTTTAATTGTTGTCATGCAGTAAATAATAACACGTTTAACATACTGCAACAGGTGCATTTAACGAATGAGAACTCTTCCAATTTTGACAATGTCATATTAGGGTCAACTGCGATTAGTTCTATTGATAGACGTTTCTGTCTCCTCTCGACAATATTTCCTTGTGAGTCATGCGAAGAGTTTTTCGTCAATGAAGTCAGTCGTGTTTCGTCATAGATGACGTCACTGGGTTGTACGCCCACTCAAGCAGGAAACAAAAAGGCGATCATCGCCAGCGTCAGGATAACGCGACCGTGATCGTGAAAACGACCTTCTACTGTAGCTGGGGCGGATCCAGGAAATTTTTCTGGTTCGAGGGGAGGAGATGTTTTACAAGTTTGGGCAAAAACGAGCAGTCAGGGTCTGGGTGTCTTAAATCCGTTCTTGGCGCTTTCGGCTTGAATTCTGGTTTAATAGGTTGACCACATCAATGTTTTTCGCGGCTCATTTTAATTCAGTTTTGTTCTTTGTTCCAGGTGAGTTTTTCAGTACGAGCAGGGTTGCTGTAAGTTGACGATGAACAGGTATTTATAAACTACACGGTGTCTAACCCGAAGAAGGGTTTTCCAGTTTATAAAGTCGTCAGCTTTGAAGATTTTATTAAGATTTGTTTCGTCTTGGGGATTTTTTCGGTCGGAATTTCCACACGATTCTGATCAGTTCCTCCAGTCGTTCGATCAAGTTCTTACGATTCTTTTCTCCCCCGTGTGGGAAAACCCCTTGTGTGAACCACAGGATCGCCTGGTTCTTAATGATCACCTGGTGACAACAGAATCTGTTGAATCCCCTTGTTCCCTTCGCCACTTTAGATTCCTAGTTTAAAAGCTTAATTCTGGTTTTAAATAAATGAGCAAAAATGAAAAAAATTAATTACAAATATATAAAAAAAGAAATGAAAAAATTGGTTTTCAATAATTTTTTTTTTTTTTTTTTGAAAAATATTTGACCTCCTGGGATCCATAAAAAATCTCATTTTTAGCCCCATAAAAGCCCTATTATAGGCCTTTTATGGGGCTAATCTATAATAGATCGCAGCAGTGAAATCGGATCGTTGCGGGCCCCAAAAAATGGATTCTACGTCCAAAAATACTTCGAAAACGACACCTGACTCGATCCCATAGCCAAAAGCCTTTTAAAAAAAACCTTCCGTAGCCCCATTTTAGCTCCATAGCGCCCCACGGGTTTGGGCGATCGGGCTGAAAACCTTGCGGGCACAACTAGATGGTAAACCGAGTATTTTGTCGAAATTTCAGATTAAAAAAAATTCCTACTGCCCGGCGTACGGCTGACGGACATTTCGGATTTGGAATGAATAATGAAACGGATAATGTCAAATTTTAAGGCTGCTCGGAGTCGTCGACCTCCGTCGCGAAAACATAGTTGTATTATTCCAAGAATAATTAACCAAAATTAATAAAAATAATAAATTCAAAGAATACATTGCTGATAAATTCAGAGTTTTGTCTGTTATCGATTCAAGAATAATAAGGAACATATCGAGGCAATTTCATTCTTTATTAGGCTGGAAGCTTCACGAATGACTAAAAACGCCCGGCGGAACGCTAAAATGTTCCTGTTGAGGGGTCCTAAAAGTGTAAAATTGTTCCTGTTGAGGGGTCTAGCGTGACAATTAACATATCAGTTTGATATAAAACGATCGTTAGAAATTGTTTCGATAGTTTGATGACTCGGGTCTACATTGAACCCGCTGAAGATGACGTCCCAGTCTGCATCTTTTGGCCCCTTCATGCACTGATGGGCCCAATGGATGTGATGACTCAGCCCTAGTTTCTTCGGATTTCCACTACCATCGTGCCATGATCGCACAGCATTCTGTTCTGACTCATGTTCAGGCTCGTCCTTCTCGTCGGTGAAAGGAGCGTATCCTTCCGGTCCGAAGAACGCGGGCGCCGTCTGAGTCATGCGGTTCTTCGGGGTATCCCCGCGTGGAGCAACCAGACGGGAAAAGAAATTGAAGCAAACCACGAGCGCCCATAGATACATGAGGTGGAGTGCTTGGAGGATTTGAAAAAAAGGCGGTAATAATCACCCTGGTTACGTTCTCCTTCTGTATTCCAACACTAGCCGGCCGTTGCCGTCTCGTTTCAATGACTATAATTGTCTCAAGGTTCCAGATCGACGTCAGCAAGTTGATTTGTTGTTGTTTTCCCCAGTTATTTACCAAATGTTGATCGCTATCACTTGTTTTACATGTCTTCACTCCGTCTGTGAAGATTTTTGTGACGTCTTGGCCTCCATCCTGGTGATTGCCGATCCGGTTTGAGTATCTATATTCCCGCGCTTCTTGTGGGAACGGGCCGGCCTAGTGAGGGAATGAACTCTGAATCACCACCCCAGTCACAGCGATTTCCAAGAACGGAATGATGAACCCTTCATGATTTTGGTACCACCTGCATTCCCTTCAGCCGTTAGGTGACTCACTGCAGTTACCTCAGCTCAGTTGCCTTTAATTTCGTACTGCCCGGCTCTCCTACCGATTCCGAGCGACCTGAACTGTTCGCACTTGAACCACAACCTCGTTGCATCGATTGCGTCTACAGTGGCGCACTTCACACCCGGAGCCGGACCTCGTCTTGCATAAGGGATTCCTCGAAACGGCCTTTAGAAAGCGTTAGGAAAGGTCTGCCTTGCCTGATGCTCTGGTAGTTTTGGATTCGCCTTGTCATGCATTGTTTTAAGCATTCAGTGCCGTCACACTGTTTTTGATATGTAGTACCTATGCATTTTTCGTAAAATCTTAGATAGGTATTGACTAAACCTGTGTTGACACACAAATTAAGCTTCTGAAGGTGGAGCCATCTGTTTCAGCGAATAAGGGACACTCCAAGCTGAAATAAGGAACTTTACAGGACAAATCCCTTGAAAAAACGGGACATCCTCACCAACGGAATACCCCAAATTATTTGTTTCTTTTTCATAATCTCTTTTTCTTAAATATCTATTTTATTCCTCCAATATCATCCAAAAGTTGCAAATACATGTTTGTTTAAAAAAAATTAAAATAATGATTATTTTAATTTAAAAAAATTGTATTTGCAAAAACGTGTTTTTAAAACAATTATTGTTTTAAAATAGTTTTTATTTTGTAATTAAACACTTAATAATTAATTATTAATTCTTGCGATATACAAAAGCAAAAGGTATTTTTGATATCTTTAAAAATTGTTTATTATAAAAATGTCAATAATTTATTATTTATTCCATTATTTTCTGACACTTTTTAAATGAAATTAGCATTCACTAATGAAGGAAATATTGATTGTTTAAATTAGTAAATTTTATATTGGGTTTTCGCATTTCAGAACCTTTTTTAAATAGGTTTTTTTTTTAATACCTTCCTTTTCATCGTTACCTTCCTTTTCATCGTCATTTCTGCTAGTCAGAGACGCTCAGGAAAGTGTATAAAACCTTTTGATGATAACATGAAAATCCGATAAAAATCATGAAAACTGGATCTACAACCCATTGAAGAATAGGGAAGTTCAGAGAAAGACGCGTTTCTTGAAGCACACGACTAAAATTACTGGGGAAGAACATTCATGGTAGGTGTTCATTATGTTTCGGAACTAAAAAGTGTTCAATATGTTTCGGAATTAAAATATTTGCTTGATTTGGTCAATTTTTTCATCTATAAACATGTTAAAATGTTCCAGAAAAACTTACAGATGTTTACTATTGAGTTTTAGAATTTATTTGATTTGAAATATTAAATTTAGTTTTTCTCGAAAACTTGTTTTGAGAACTATGATTGTTGATTTTTCTTTTATTCTTCTATTAAGTACTACAATTATAAAATTATTCATCTAGTGACGAACTATGGGGTTGGTAGGGGGTGGATTTGGCGTAGGTGATGAAATCTATCGGCGGACCCTGGAAAACTTCGCTTTCCCGAGAATCGATCCCGCTCGCTCCTCTTCTTCTTCGCTTTCACCCCCTTTCTCTCATGTGAATGATGATGGAGAAAGAATTTGAGGGGAGGGGGGTTCTACGTATTTTGTGTCCAACGTCCCCCCACCATCTGGGGTTCTCTCGCCAGTCATCTCATCTCATCTCTTCTTCGTGTTGAAGGCCTCCTCTTCTTCGTCTTTCCCCTAAGGGAGTACCCGATGTTTCCCTCTTGTTGCCAAGTGCCGAAGGGGGCGAGGGGGGCAAGTGCCCCCTCTTTGCACTTCACCTTCAGCTTCTCCCCCTTTCTCATTAAACCTCATCACTTTTTTACTTGACTACATAACGCGTCTCGGCTTCCGTTTCAAGCGCCCCTTTCCCGCCTTGGGATCTGCTACGTTCTTCATTCATGCAAAATGCAACCTCTCGATTATTTCCGATAGCTAATTAATCCAGATTGAATTCTACGTGTGCTATTTGACATAGATATGTCTTTAGGGGAGGGGGTCAGTCCAGAATCTGGGGTATCAAAAAAAATGTCACGCTGTTTGGAACACCAAAAAATGTCACACTTTTTGGGACACTTCCCGTGGTGGTAGAGAATTGAAATTTGGAATGAAGGCTCCGTTGGGAATCTAGTTGGCTGAGAATCCATCATTTTGAGATAGGATCACTATTCAGGGTAGTTTCAGTCCAATAAGTTAATATGAAAATAGCGGTAACCATCTTAACAACAATGACAGAAAATTATAGTTGTTGTCATTGTTGTTAAGATGGTTACCGCTATAGAAGAACCGTGGAGTTGAAAAAAACACTAGGTAGCTACCGTTGTCCTATAGGTATACAATCTGATATTTCATTTGTAGCTTCTTCGGGCCAACTGAACTATACCGAGATGAACATTACAAGACATATCTATGATCCTATGTTTTTCCCATTCAGGAAAAAACTTTCTTGCTTTATTTTTCCATTTCAATAAGCCAAATTTTGTCAATCAACGTCCCGTGAAATTTGTACGCAGGATGATTTATTTTCCGTTTTTGTTGAGCGACGCGTCGCTCCTTCGTTTTAAGCTCCCTTGTAAACGCGAAGGTTATTTATTAGGCTTGAACAAAAGCCTCTTGATTATTCTGGAGAATAACCACGTTAAGGTGGAGGAGGTCTTTGATTGATGAAATCCGTCTGGAGCGTCGGGAAGTGAAAACGGAAGGCGGCGGTTTTGTGGAGGTTTCTGCGGGTTTTCAGATGGTTGGGTTATGCCGTTTTCAATTTTGATGGCTTCCAAGGGCTTGAATACTACCTAAAAATAATAACGACTCTTGTCATCTTACGTACGTGAAGAAGTTGTGAGGCACAACGTGTGCCTCGGTTGGTATACTTGTCCGAGCTTGCAAACTTCGTAAACGTTCGCACGGTGTTTGAGCTTCGATGAATCCCCTTCTTGTATTTCTCGCCGAAATACAAGAAAACGCTGAACCAAGTTACGGAGCTTCACATTGTACCCCTCAAACAGATAAGTCTACCCTGTTCGTGCTAACGATCTCCCCCCTTCCGCCAACAAGGGTATTAATACTTGGTAGCGCTAAAAGACGGCAGATGCGCATTCTCGTCTTATCGCCAACTTTTTCCATGAAAACGGAGTGAATACTTTTGTCGTCGGCTTTTTGAAAGGAAAAAGGTACCTATAGCAAATTCAGCATAAAATTAATTAAATGTTTTCTTTCTTCTCATAACGACACGAATCAATTTTTTGAAAGATGTGTTTTTTTATTACCATTTTGGTTCTCAAACAAATGGTTTGAAGTGTTCAAAAAAATCGGGGGGGGGGGGGGGGCATACATAGATTACACCTACCGAAATTTGGATTCATTTAATGAATCCTTCAATTCTCATCTTGTATTTCTTTAAGAATTAAAAAGAAAACTATTCACTATCAAAATGCTAGAAAAAGAGGTCGTAGGCCAGGGGGGAGAGGTCGGGGGTTGGCTGGCTTTAGCCAACAGGGGGTTGCCCCCTTATATTATATAGTAGCTCCAGCCCCAGGAGGAGAAGAATGCCCATCTTTATTATTTGACACTTCTAGATGTCGCAAAAATCTGAAATTGGTCTTAAAAAATCCAGTTTGGCGAGCATAGTACTAGAAAAGTCTGATACCACCAAAAAGTTGCTCCACGGAGACCGTTTTTCTGTTATGTTGAACCGTTTGGTAAGTTTTGAAGGAAGATCTTTCCAGGTCAAAATTTAAAATATGCCAACGATAATAATAATATTATTTCTATCAACCTCAATGGAACAAACCTAAAACTGATGGTTTGACCACAAATCCATGTTTGGGGGCATCATTTGCAAAGCCCATCTGCTCAGTTTAAAATGGAACAATCAAGAAAAAAATGCCGTAGTAGAATTGTTTCCCCTCTTCTGACAAATATTTGTGACAAGATTTGTGTCCTTTTGAAAGGCATGATGAACTTCAGGTGGATAAGGGCGAAGTGGTCAATAAAACCCACAAATTGGCGCAGAGGAAGGACGAGGGAGAGATTAAAAAAAAAAAAAAAAAAAAAAAAAAACGCGAAAGTAGGGGGAACCACTAACACTAAATCACGGTTATAACTAGGCCCTGGAATTCCTTATTCCTGCCTCTCTTGTTTTAATGCGAACAGCGAAGGGGGTTTGCTCCGTTTTATAGGGTTAATTCAACCCTTCTCCTAAACCGTACTACATCAAATTAACATCGCGATTTTTAATATAATTCATCTCGAAAAAAAACCGATGATAACGTTTGAATTGTTATCACTTGCTGGGGCTTGGGCAGTTTGTCCAGGGAGTCGAGTGAGGTGTCGTTCCTAACGTAATTTGGTCCATTGAATCGATTTGTGGGGGTCCTAGAACTGTCGACTATGGAACTATGCAATTTTTGAAATGTTGCCTTGGCAAGCTATAAATTATTTTTCTCGAATTTGTAAAAACAAATTACGACCATTACCATTTAATGGTCTAATCGAGTTGAATCGGCCAAAAAAGGGGAACAGTTTACTCGGAGTGCAATTTTACGTCCTCGGACGAAAATGAACAAAAGAGTCGAAAGGAAAGAATACCGCCTCGAGTGTGCCCGGAACGTAAAATGGAATTGCCAAGATGTTTGCCAAGTTTCCGAAAAAAGGCTCTTATCTTATTATGAACGACACCCAACGTGAAGCAGGGAAAATTGTCGATGGTGTCACAATGGCTGAAAGGAAGAGAGGAAGTTTTATGAGGCTTGTCAAAATGCAGACTGAGCGACCAAGTGCCTTAATCGGATTGGTAGATGAAACCTACTAGTTTTTCCGCGTTCAATGCTAGAATAGGAATAGTGGTAAATGAGTCCGAAGGCGCGTACTGCATGTTCTTGCTGCTGCTTGTGTAGGTGGGAATGGGTTTCCAAGGACCACTGGAGGCGAAGGATCTGATCAGACTATTCTCACTGTCCTGCTCTCTGTTACTCTGTGCTGTCCTGGTACGATATTCCTTCAAGATCCAGTCAAATAAGGTACTGACCAACAAAAAAACTGTTGGAAAGCTGGAAATGGTTCTAATCGCTTTAGTAGGTGTCTGTTAGATGTAATATGAGTTTGCGAATGTCCAGACCCTGGGCTCGCTGTGGGGCATCCCGAAAACCACGAAATTTTCGGACTTGTTGCAGTTTTTCGCCTATAACTTCTAAACTAAGCTTCGGACAGAAAATCTCGTCCTGACAGAGTGAAAGAGCATTAAATTCTGCGTCGAATGGGTACCTCAAAGTTTGAATTTGCTCCAAGGGTATGGTCACAATCCATGGTTGAAAATCGACCATTTTTCCCAACTTTGCCAAAATTTAACATATGTCAGTTTTTATTCGTCTCTGATGTCCAAACGCTACTCCAATTGAAAAAATGAATAGAATGAAACTTGTAGGGCATCAAACGCTGATTTCAAAAAGCACCTCAAATTTCAATTTTGGAAGGAGGTACTCGTAGAAATTCAAATCTGCAGCCATAAGCGCTCCGACTGGAAAAGTCGATCCACTCAAAAATGCTAGTCTTGAGTTTGGAAATGGTGTACCAAGGTAATAATATAATGAAAAGTGTATATAATTTATAATATTGTAACAAAACACTTTTGAACATGTTCAACAACAACGTGTATATGGACCACAACTATTTTTGACTGAAACTAAAACCCCCATGTGATGGTTGCCATCACACTACCCCCCTCTTCACGTCGGCGAGAGCCAGCCGGTTGACGTGGACCATCTTCGTCACTTTCCCGAGCCGAACCCGGTAGAGCACGTCGTTCCTCTTCGCCATCACGACCCATGGGCCCGTCCATTGCGGCTGGAGTTTCGGGCAGCGCCCCACCGTTCGTTTTAGGTCATGCAGCCAAACCCAGTCCCCAGGCTTGAACTCCTTCTGCTGGGCTCGACGATCGAAACGCTCCTTCTGCTGCCGCATCTGGATCCCCATGATTCTTGTAGTGCACTCTCTGGTTTCCTGCATGTGCTTCCGAAGAGAAAACACGTACGGAACCGAGAGTGGCTCTTCCCTCATGACGGGTCTCACCAAGTCCTCTGGTAGCTGGAGCTCGCGACCATACACCATCAATGCTGGTGAGAAGCCAGTCGTGACATGGGGTGCACTCCCGTAGGCCAGCAGGAAAAGTGGTAGCAGCCTGTCCCAATCATTCTGCTTCTGGTTGACGAACTTTGTCAGAAATTTGGCTATCGTTCGATTGAGGCGTTCTACCAGCCCTCCTGACTATGGGTTGAGTGGGGTCGACCGAGTGTGCCTGGTTCCCAGGAGGTGGCTCATTTCCTTAATCAACCTTGATTCGAAGTTGCGCCCCTGGTCAGTGTGGATTTCGGACGGAACTCCATGCCTGCTGAAGACGTGTTCGACAAGTGCGGTGGCAACTATCTCTGCTTCTTGGTTGGGGATGGCAATAGCCTCTGGCCATTTTGTAAAGTAATCTGAGGCTACTAGGACAAACCGATTCCCTTGTCCTGTCTTTGGGAATGGTCCCAGGATGTCAATGCCCATGCTCTCAAAAGGGCCTCCCACTGTGAATTGCTTCAATGGAGCAGGACACCGTTGTTGAGGTCCGTTGGCTTTTTGGCAAGTGATGCAGGATTTACACCACGCCTTCACATCTGACGTCATCCTTGGCCAAAAATAGCGTTGACGTACCTTCCCCAGAGTCTTCTGGAAACCGAAGTGCCCACCTGTGGTGCTACTGTGGCAGTTCTACAGCGCCCAAGGAACTTGGCCGATGGGGACTACAATCTGCCAATGGAAGCGGCCCTCCGGTGTTTCCCACTTGTGGTAGAGGCAGGCATCCTTCACCAATAAGGAGTCCCAACGAGCCAGCAGTTGCTTCACTGCAGGGTCCAGTGCTGCCATTTCGTCCGGTATTGGTTTCCTGCCTGCCGTCACCCAAGCAATCACGGTGTTTATGACACTGTCCCGCCATATCTGTGGATTTGGCGTCTCTTTGTGAATGACGTTTACTTCCCTTGACCATTGCTTGTCCTTCCGCAGGCAAAATGAACAGTCAGCAGAACATGGACGCCTCGAAAGGCCATCGGCGTTACCATGGGCTTTACCTGGTCTATGCACAATCTGGAAGGAATACGTCTGAAGGGTTTCCAACCAACGCGCAAGCTGTCCTTCTGGCCTTTTAAAGCAGTCTCTAAAGCAGTTTCCTATGTACGCAACTGGCCTTTTAAAGGAGGTTAACCACTTCAGGGACGCATGGTCAGTTCGCAACGTGAATCCAGTACCATACATATTGGTGGAAGTGCTCAATGCTCAGCACCACTGCCAACAGTTCCCGTCTCGTAGCACAGTAATTCTTTTGCGCCGTGGACATCGTTTTGCTGAAATAGGCGATCACCCTTTCCTGGCCTTCAATCTCCTGAGAGAGCACAGCACCCACCGAATGAGCACTGGCATCACAATCAAGAATGAATGGTTTCTGCAGGTCGGGGTATGCAAGGACTGGGGCAGAAGTCATCGCAAGCTTCAGCTTTTGGAAACTCCCTTCACACTGCACGTTCCAGGCAAAAGGGGTGGCGATGTCCATGAACTTGTACAGAGGCTGGGCGATTTTCGCGAAATCCTTCACAAACCGCCTGTAGTACGAGCACATCCCCATGAATGACCGAACGTCCCGTTTGCTCCTAGGGGTAGGCCACTGCTCCACGGCTTGGGTCTTCTTTGGATCTGTTCGGACCCCCATGTGATGGTTGCCATCACAATATATAACTATAAAAAAAACATATAAAGGCACAATAGACATGAAAAAATTTAAAATATTACTATAATAAGGTAGGTACATAATACAAGGGGTATACATAATAACTCCCCCTCGCACCCCCATCCCTCACGTTCCACTACGGTGACCCACATTCCACAAACTGCCCTTTCATAAGATACTCCAATGAAACTAATATAATATATTATACCTAGCCTGCCACTTTGGGGGTCACAAAAGCAGCACTTGTGAATTTTTCACGGTTCTGTTCAGAACCATTTTCGCATTGGCACTAATCTCAGAAAACCTTAATTTCTATGAGTATCTCCAACCGAAATTGAAATTTGAGGTGCTTTTTGAAATCAGCGTTTGATGCCCTACAAGTTTCATTCTATTCATTTTTTCAATTGGAACAGGCGTTTGGACATCAGAGACGAATAAAAACTGACATAATATGTCAGTTTTAACATATTATGTTATAATATGTCAGTTATAACATATTATGTTAAATTTTGGCAAAGTTGGGAAAAATGGTCGATTTTCAACCATGGATTGTGACCATACCCTTGGAGCAAATTCAAACTTTGAGGTACCCATTCGACGCAGAATTTAATGCTCTTTCACTTTGTCAGGACGAGATTTTCTGTCCGAAGCTTAGTTTAGAAGGTATAGGCGAAAAACTGCAACAAGTCCGAAAATTTCGTGGTTTTCGGGATGCCCCACAGCGAGCCCAGGGTCTGGACATTCGCAAACTCATATTACATCTAACAGACACCTACTAAAGCGATTAGAACCATTTCCAGCTTTCCAACAGTTTTTTTGAAAAATGGGCCCCTGGAGAGCTAATTTGACTGGACGTGAAGCAGGGAAAATTGTCGATGGTGTCACAATGGCTGAAAGGAAGAGAGGAAGTTTTATGAGGCTTGTCAAAATGCAGACTGAGCGACCAAGTGCCTTAATCGGATTGGTAGATGAAACCTACTAGTTTTTCCGCGTTCAATGCTAGAATAGGAATAGTGGTAAATGAGTCCGAAGGCGCGTACTGCATGTTCTTGCTGCTGCTTGTGTAGGTGGGAATGGGTTTCCAAGGACCACTGGAGGCGAAGGATCTGATCAGACTATTCTCACTGTCCTGCTCTCTGTTACTCTGTGCTGTCCTGGTACGATATTCCTTCAAGATCCTCTTTAGGGACGTCGCTGATTCCCACGATTACCAGAGCTGCTGACAGTCCTCGCGACGACACGGAACGAGTCTGAATTCCCTCCCCAAGTCAGACTCCTTGTCCAGGTCTACTGTTTCCCCCAGACCTGATGCAAATGCGTGATGTAACATAGTAAGAGACCCAAACAAAAAATAATCGAGAAGAGCGCTCTGAGGAAGCCGGCAAGTCACCCATACGGTATGGGCCATACCACACTTCATCATACAGGGAAGGAGCAGCTTCCCCCTTTTCCCGCGCGTACAGAGAGCGATCTAGTGGATCGTTAAGTAAGTGAGGCTGTGCTCTATGGAGTTTACAAAGTAATCTGCATGCGGGGAATACATTTACCACACGAATAAATACAAATGTCTAATTTGGTTCTCTGCGAGTTGGGCCAATTCAACTCATTTGGCCCACCAATGAATTCCCCAACAAGAACCGAGTGAATCTGAGCGGCACACGTGCAGGGTCGGTAGGTACGTATCAGCATAAACCCTTGCATCTCATCAATTCCAACGAGGACCACGATTATTCAAACTCCAGTGCCTGGGCTCTAATTTCATTTATGGAACGGGCCCCGAAAGTGTGGTAACATGATGGGAATAAAAATAATGAATCCGCGTGTGCTTCCAACTGCTCGGGTGACAGAGACTGGGCTATTTATAAATATTTAACCCGCCCAAATAATTAGAGGCAGTTTCAAATGACTCGAGGCCGAATCGGCACGCTGATGGAATAATTACGATGAAAATTTTATATCCACTACCGTAACGGTCGTCGAGATGTGAGCTCACGTGGCCTAGGCCACTTAAGCATAAAAGTTTGAAACCATTAAGAACCAACCTGTCCGCATCACAAAATATCTACGTGACAATATTACCCATCAATGTTGAATGCATTTTTTAAGCACCGACCCGAAAACCACCACCTGGGATCTATGCGGCAGGACGTGGAACAAAATAAACCGATCACTAGGAAAACACTCGATATCAGGCTGTTTGCACAAGCTGATACATTCTGAAGAAAATACACAACCAGAACAACTGGTGTTGCTAGGATTTGAAATATGTGGATCAACCCCACGAAGGACGTCTGCGTCCAGTGATTGTGATTGGGGTCAAGCAGAAACTTCACCTTCTTTGCCGAGCTTTCGGTTATATATCATCAGGGTTCAAAGGAAAATTAGTGTGACCCACTGTCAGTCATGGAAACCGGGTACACTATTTTGATGGTGAAATAAGCTAAAAATATTGCAACTATGTGTGGAGACAAGAGAAGAAACATCAGAGGGTCTACAGGAGGGGTTGGTATCCAGGAGGGATATTTATCTGAATATCTTATTCATGTATGGAATCTTGAATGTTTTTTTTTTTAGGTAGTTGCCTTTACCCTCTACGGGCTTTTCCTGAGGTCTCCGAGAAAATTCTTATATAGTTTTGAAAGGAAATTTACCCAGCTTTCGCATGGGGGCAACGAAATTTTGATCGGAGAAATAGACTCGGAGGGAGAGAAGAAAATTTACTGAAAACCGTGGTCGTAGGAGTCCAAATTTCTTGTTTCCACCCTTTCCGACGAATACTAATGGCAATTTTGTTATCTCAATAGAAATGCAATGTACATGCAATGTAAAATTTTATCCGCTTTCACCTGAAAAAAGAGAATTAAGATCGGACAAAGCGTTCCCGAGTTATGGGCAAAAATGTGCAAGCAAACAAGGTTTTTTTTTCTTCAAAATTTGCCTTTTTTTGCCGTGCCCGCTCCTCCCTTATCAATGCTCTAATCAAAATTTCACAATGATGAAAGGATGGAGAATATAATCAGCTTTCACGAGAAAAAAGAAATTTCGAATCGGACCAATAATTTCCGAAAAAGTTCTGAAAAACGTGGTTTTCCGCTTACCTGTAAAAAAAAAAAAATTTTTCTTAATATCACAGAATTCACTGTTGCACAATTAACCTATATCAAAGAATAATAAACCCTTGTGTTAAATTTGCAGCGTTTT
The DNA here is from genome assembly GCA_955831195.1 of Pilophorus perplexus. Lineage (NCBI taxonomy): Eukaryota > Metazoa > Arthropoda > Insecta > Hemiptera > Miridae > Pilophorus > Pilophorus perplexus. Next base: position 11,563,544 of record OY037009.1, read on the forward strand.
TTAATCTTTAAATTCATGTTCCTGCGGGTTTCCATGGACCCGGGTTTCGTCCTCCTGGTACTCGTCCACATGCGCTGTAATAACAGTAGATTTCGAAGCGAGACTTAGGTGTCAAATTTGCCGAAAAGGGAACATATGAATACCATAAATTTAGAAAGAAATTGAATTAAGAGTGACAATAGGCAATAGACAATAATAGTTATTGCTATGACAACAATCTATGCTAATAATAACAGACAATTATTGTCTATGTACAACAATCATTATTGTCTATAGACAATTTCAAACTAGCAGTACACCATTCAATTTCATCATTGTAATTTCGTAGTTGTCAGTCTTACCAATTCATATAGATTATTCCCAGTCATTTGTTACAAACAAGTAAAGTTTACTCTATTTAATAGCGTATGAATTAGATTGAGTCATAGAATACAACCTGCATAGATCGAAATTACACGAAAAGGAAGTTGCGGTATACCAGTAGAATTGTTATCCAAGTAGTTGTAACATATCTGTGAAACCCTTTTCCCTCCGTGTTTCTTCTCTATTCTTGCAACCATAGGCTGCTCACTTATTTACTATTTTGTCGAATTAGTCATTAGTCAATTTGCCTGATTAAGTTCATTTTCTCTATCTTGAGTTATTTTTGAGAGAGGAAAGCAACTTTGGGATCGTAAAGGATTTTAAATTGAGTGTCGTGCCTGGCCAGGAGGCTCACTAGTTTTTGTCGATGTGAAATCATCAGAGTCCTCAGCTGAAAATTCAGAAAAGCGAACGCTGCTGTTTTAAAGGTGCTGCTATTCTTGACATCCACCAAAGATGTGTAAATTTATGTTTTTATAATATATTTATTTATCTATTAAAAATGGTTGGGGTTGCCATAGCAACAGTGGGAGAGGTTTCGATGTATCGATCGTTAGGCTGGCTGGGGGTAGGGATGGCGCGGAGCAGGGCAGGGAACAGTCGAGTGCGGCGGTCGGCTGCGGCAAAGTGCGGTGCTGAAAAGTGATGGGCCGAGCCATGGGATAGCGGCAAAAGGGGAGACAACCTAAAAGAGAGAAAAGAAACCAAAACAGGAAAGGAAAGTCCTGTCGTGCCTGCGGGGAGATGGTACAAGGATGCAAGGGTATAGCTCCTATTCGCCCGACGAAGGGCCAGGTAGGTCACTTTTCGACCAAATGTTCCCGTTTCTTGTTAGGGGGAGTTGGGAGGAGGCTGGGATAGGTCCTAAACCTGGTAACTCCATGACCTTTCTCTTTAGGTCGTTTTTTTCTCTTCCACATTCCCAAATGTTCGTTGACATCCATCATAATCACTACTGCTATTCAATGATCAAAATCACCTTCGCTGCTAACATCACTTTCATGTAATGGTGCCCCATATTGTACATTAGCCCTACCACAACTCCATTGACACAGTGTCTTCCAACGTTTCCTTGCGCTCACCAGAAAATCCTAGCAGTTCTTCACGATCAATATGAAAACATTTAATGCTAATGTTTCTAGGTTTTCCTCTTTTTATTGCTACTGCATAAATGGTGCATCCCTGTAATGACAGTTTTCTTAACGTCTCAACGAAAAATGTTTCTCCCTATTACAAACATATCTCAACTTTTTTTTTTTTTTTTTTTCGAAAACTCATAGATATTATGTATGAGTTTTCGGAAAAAATAAAATAAAATAAAGCGTCAAATTTGTCATTACATTGTTTCTCAGCAAATCTTGCTCGATGCATTTCCACCAGCTGATTGTCCACCAAATGACTCCGTGCCCTCTTTTATTTTGTGAGCTTGACCCAGTGCCTTTTCGACTCAACAACTTTTGCCTCGTACCTACTCAGGTTGTTGGGTCCGATGTTTTTTTTTTTTTTTTTTTTTTTTTTTTTACGAATTAAGGTTTAAACAGAAATACGACCCGCGTTCGCTCAATAACTCCCGGAAACGGGTTAAAATTCCACGATTAGATAACGTGCTGAGCAAAATCGAATTGCACATTTTTGGTTTATTATTCTTCCAATAATACACCTATGTAATCGCGACAGAGGTGGACAATTCTGATCGGCCTCGAAATTTGGCATTATCCGTTTCAAGAGGTGTAGATTCAAAAAACGAAATATCCGGGCAGTTTTTTTTTTTTTTTTTGGGCAGTAGGAATTTTTTTTTTTAATCTGAAATTTTGACAAAATAATTGGTTCTCGGTTTATGATCTAGTGGTGCCCGCAAGGTTTTTAGCCCGATCGCCCCAACTCGTGGGGCGCTATGGGAGATTTTTTTCAAATTTCGGCTATGGGGTCAAGTTAGGCGTTGTTTTTGAAGTATTTTTGGGGGTAGAAACCATATTTGGGGGTCCCATAACGATCCGATTTCACCCTGGGAATCTTTGGGGCTTTCATGGAGCTACAAATTGGATTTTTGAAGGATCCCAGGAGCTCAAAATTTGACCTTATTTAATAAGATGTCGTTTTCCGTGTAATTTTATTTAATTTTCTTTTTCGAGTTTTTCCAAAAATATTTTCCTAATGACACTGAATTAATTTTTGCACAATCATTGTGCAACTCCAGCTCGTTTTCTTTGATATAGGTTAATTATTAACCTATATCAAAGAGTAATATACCGTTGTGCAAAATTTGCATCGATCTTATCATCGTTTTGTGCGTCGTTTTCAACGTTGTAAACGAGCTGTAGTTGGCTGGTAGGTCGTAAGCTGACAATCAATCACCTCTGGTCAACCGGGTCGATCACTATTCATCCCTTTGTTAATCCATCCCATGATTGAATCGTAGGATTCGGCTTTGGACCCAACGGACGTCCTCATGAATCTCTATTGTCAATTGGCCCCGGTTATGGCATCGATTTGAAAAAAAAAAAGTAGAGAAAGTCCCGCGAAGATAATTGCTGTGAGCTGTTTTCTGTTTTACGGAACCTAAATGAGCTCATTCACCAGCACGAAAATAGGATTTCGTCATCACGTGACATCACTCTTTCGTGTTATCCCTTTCATTAGCAGATGATTATCCTGAACCTGTAATCGTTCGGAATATTTCACATTTTCTCCTTGAAATAAGCAATGGTACAAGCTTCTTGAATGATGAACAAGAGTTTCACAAAAAGCAACGAATACGAATGAACGTGACAGTAGGTAGAATATAATTTATTCTCAAAATATCCCCCTTAATAAAGACATTTTAAAATTTATGAAATCTTGGGCCAGAGAGGGGTTTATAATTTAATAGGCGGGAGGGGGGTTAAACTCCTGCACTACTGGACAGCCGACCAGCAAAATTTAACATCGATAGTCACAACCTTTTTTTTTTTTTATTAAATCAACCTACAAATTGAAGAGAGTTGCCGTGAAATACTCGCGATTAGTAAAAAATAATTTCTCAGCACGCTCTGGCGAAGATCGTCACGAAAGTAGTCAGTATCAGTATCAAAACATGATGTTAGGTGGTTGCATGAAAATTTAGTAAAACAGGATGCTGATGAAAACTAGTAGAGTGTTGGCTAGGCTTGCCTTACGTTAGTAGTTTGTTCAAACCGTGTTTCATATATCCTTTGTACAAGTACTTTTGTACCTGATGATGAGAGAAGATAGGTAGGGGGTCTCCAAGAACGAATTCCCTCCTTCGAATTTTTGCGACAGATTCAACGCCTAATTTCACGTCCGATATGACCATCGAGCGCATTTTCTGCCAGGCGCAAATGTTAGCATCTTTAGTTGATAACAGATTGATCCAGATGGCGCTTGGACTCGAACCTTCCTCTCGAATCGAATGTCAGTTGGTGAAACAAAGTAGACTACCAAGCCGATACCCTCTTCAATTTCAATTTATTTATTTATTCCTATCAATAAATAAATAATTCAATTATTAGTACAATATCAACTCCCGTCCACCAACATAAAAAGTTCTTACGTTCTTACTTATTGTTGTTGCTGTTGGAGCCACTCACAGCCAAAAATAGAACTACAAATTTCAGATAGTAGGACTCATACAACAAACTACAAAATATTATTATGTAGTATGTTTGCAGTAAGTTTTAGTGGTGGGGTTTGGGATTTGCGTATTAATTTTAGTCCTACAATCTGAAATAATATTATTATTATGAACATGCAACTCAAATTTTTCAAAAAGTAAATTCTCTTATAATAGACCATATAACCTGTTTAAAATTATTAACACTCTCGTAAACATCAGGATTCATTTTACAAGCATAAAAGAAACGTAAAACCTTGTAATAAGCGTCACCAAAGGTTTGGAGCCTGGGAGTCCTTTGTTAGGCACAAGTGCGCGCAAATTGACCAACTCGGCTTTGCTCGGTCACTTAACACAGACAGAGAGCGATGGCTCACTGAAGGGGAATAGGTATTTTTTATTTTTTTATTTTTTTATTTATTTTTTTTTATTTTTGTAGGTATTTGAGTTGAAAAATATATTACGAGTCTAATGATGGCACATCTGCTGGGTAGTTAAAATTGTATTACCAATTAAAAAAAATCTTGTGTAAGCTTGTGAGAGCCGATTTCGAGTTGATAACTCCTTAGTTTAGTAAACTGTCCTTAGATACGGATTTTACCGCTTCAAAGTCATAGAATCTATGATGGACCTCAGGACCTTCGGCAAACAACCACTAACCCCCCCACCACTAGAGCACCCTTTCAAGTAATCAACCTTGAGAAAATTGTCCGTTTTTGGGAGTCGTTCGACAACTTCAGAAGTGTGCTTAGCAATAAACCTCCGTTTAATCCCATCTGTAACGTGTTCAGATTTACAATACTTATAATATTATATTAAATATCTGCACATCAATCAAATTTTGATTGGTGTGTGGATAAGATCGTCAAAACGTCCACCTAGCAACCGTGATGCATTTCAAAAATAAACAATTTTTGCGAGTACATGAAGAACTCATCAATTCGGAACTCGCTTAAATCCTCATTTTTCTCCTACTTCTCTCCATAAGCATCACGTTATTGAAGATCAAATTCTGCGTATTGCACGTAACCCAACGACATTGATTACTGCCTACGTTTTTAACGAACGCCGGTCAGTCGTTAGCCCCTCAATGGACTTGTAACCAATCTTGTAAATACCCCGACCATTGGCGTCGAAGGACGGATCTATTGTCGTTGTAATAGGACAAACTGCTGCCATGCATGGCAAATGTTCTTTCTCCTTTGTTTTCGTATTGTATTGTTTTACCTTAGGGTTGTTGCATTGAGCCCACAGTTTTCAGGCTTTTGAACTTCAGTTATATTTAAAATCGTCATCGATTTAGCCTCATTTTTATTTTTCTCTCAGATTTGGTATAAATCTTGCGTCTTATTATTAGACTGAACCTCCTCTTTTCAGGGGTTCCTGACCTTTCCACCAAAGAGGAAACCCCCCAAAGGAAAAACCTCGTCGCCGATTGAACTTTTTTTTTCTTCTTCTTCTTCATCATCATCATCTTTGATTATGTCCTCCCCGTCCTTCCGCCCTCACTTTTTAATTTGGAGTTGGGTCCTCTCCATCAAAGGCTGTTGATTGAGCTTTCAAATAAGGTTTCCATTCCATTATGAGCCCATTCATTAACCCTTTGCCACTTTCCTAAGCTTGACTTTTCTTCGTGTTCTTTCATCGGTGTCAGGAGCGTTCAAAAAACTCGCTGCTGCTTTGGACAATTGGTTTGTTGTTCACTATTTTTATTTAGATCAAGTGTTGTTTAATTCTATGGGACCAATAATTGGGAGCAACAATTATTGTTGTTAACTAGCCCCCCCCCCCTCCTTCTGGCTACGCCAGCCAACCCCTGACCGTCTCCCACCTGGCCTCAGACCCGGCAACTCGTTTCCCATATTCAATATGACTATTGTGTATTTATTTTCTTAAAAAATATAGGGTTTTAAGAAAGTTGAGTGATCCCAACATCCTGTCAACTGCTTCAGCCCCTATTTTTTTTTTTTTTTTTTTTTTTTTTTTTGTCCACTTTTGGAGCTTAGAGGCGCCACGTGGAGCAACTTTTGGTGGTTTCAGATTTTTCTCGTCATCTACTCGCCAAAACTGGTTTTTTTTTTTTTTTTTCAAATTTTTTAGAAAAAGTTTAATATCCTATTTTTTCTCCACACCAGATTTTTCCGACTTCTAGAAGTGCCTTATAATTTAGATGAGCATCCTCCTCCTCCTCGCCCTGCAGCTCCAATATAATATAATATAATATATTATATTATATAAGATGTTTCAGGGAGTTTGTTTTTACATTCTGGCTTCTTCTTTTCTTTCTGAGAAACTTGGTCACTTGGTTGAAAGTGAATCGAAGTTTTATCGTTGGTGGGACTATTTTCACGTTACGATAGTTTTGGGGAAGTGGAATTTTATTTTGGGCTTGAAGAGATGGTTCACAGTTGTAAAAGAAAGAAGTCTTGAATTTTATGAGCCGTCGAAGAAGTTGGGATGGGAGCTTTTCTGCTCTTCTTTTAACGGTTTCCTTGAGGTTTTATTGTAGTTGTTCGTGTGAAGGTAAGTTTTCCTGGATTCTCGGGGATGAGGGAAAAAAGGGAAATAAGAATTAAAGGTCCCACTGTGGACATTTCAACTAAAAGACCTCTTTTTCCAGGACGTGAACTAATGATACCCGCATAAGGGTGAGGGGGGAATGTTGGGAGATAGAGACGGAATTGGGTTAAAGGATAGGGTAGGTAGGACTGTGTTGTCCCAGGCTCCCCCCGCGACGGTAGCGCCCCCTCGAATCTTTTCCCGGCCCCCATGCCCTGCTCGGAGGTGTCTGTTATTGATTGGCGGACGGGGTAAGGACCACATCCCATTGGGGGTCAATGCCCCCTGGTTCCCTCTCCATCCCCTTCCTACATCCCTAAACCTTCTCTTTGGAGCGAAAGTTACCCCCGACCTTGCCCTGTCAACTCGGCATCCCTGGCGTTGTCATTCAACCCTACTTACGCCCTGCACTCAGCTTCTCTAACAGTTATTCTACCTACTGATTTCATTACTGGGACCTACTTTGTAATCTGATTTGAAACATTCAACTCCTAACACTACTTGACCTGAGAAGTTTCTTCTCCTATCACTTTCCCTGCCGTCTATTTGTCCGCCACTATCACACTAATTACCAAATCATTAGGAAATGAACTGATAAAACATGGCTTAGTCGACAGCAGTTTCTAATGGCCATCATATTGCTGAGACCCAAAAAGCTCAGGGGGGGCTCCTTGGACTCGGGACTCCAACCAGCCTGCCCGCGATTCAGGCCGTGGCCTATGAAGTGGGCCCCCGAGTCCATTGGGCCTCACCTTTGAGTTCTTCCCATCTGTGTAAGGGCGGTTGAAGATGCTGTGGGTTGGTCCTCGATCATGAAATCTCTCAGGTATTGAGCATCCCATGAGGACTTCCCGGGTAACTTACTTGACTAGCACTAGCTGACGATCCTGGCTAAGCAGGGTACGGCGGCCCAGAGGAGTTATGTGCTTCAGAGTATGAGAAAGCCGTCCTGGAGCCTTCTCATGCTCATGAGTCCTGGACACTCCAGCAAGTATGTCTCCAGGGCGTTTTCTGCCCTTTCAGTGGCCTACTTGAAGGCTCCGGCGGCAAGCAGCTTTGGTTCCTCTGGGAACGGCAGCTGGTCGAGCCGTCCCAATAGTTTCCCCACTGGTGTTGGTGTTCCTTCCCATAATATGGTGCGGTTGAGGTGTTTCCCCACTCTCTACAAGGGTGGTAGAAGATAGAGCCTGGCAGTAGTCAAGTCGGCCGTGGTAGGAGCTTGCTGAAAGTCCCACATTAAATAAGCAGTTGAAAAAACCATGCAAATTTTACACAAGGGTTTATTGTTCTTTGATATAGGATTACTTGTGCGAAAATTAATCTGTGTCAATAAAAAATTTTAGAAAAACAATTTTTTTGAAAAATTGTTTTTCTAAGGATCCCAGGAAGTCAAATATTAAAAATCCATTTGTAGCCCCTTGAAAGCCCCACAGTGAATTCGGATCGTCCCGGGACCCCCAAAAATGGATTCTACGTCCAAAAATACTTCGAAAACGACACCTAACTCTATCCCATAGCCAGAACCCTTCAATAAACCCCTCCCGTAGCCCCATAGCACCCCACGAGTTTGGGCGATCGGGCTGAAATCCTTGCTGACACAACTAGATGGTAAGCCAAGTATTTTCTCTAAATTTCAGATTTAAAAAAATTCCTACTGTTCAAAACGGCCCGGACGGCGGACGGACATTTTGGTTTTGGAATCTAGACCTCTTGAAACGAATAATGTCAAATTTTGAGGCCGATCGGAGCCGTCGACCTCAGTTGCGATTACATAGTTGTATTATTCCAAGAATAATAAACCTAAAAAGGACCAACAGACTAGAGCTAATACCTCATCATGTCGCCCAACCTAACCCAATGACTTATTGTACCTGAAACGCTAACGCCACATTTTATTTTGTTACAGGGCAGCAGTTGGGGGCGTCGACAGGGGAAACGGAACTGGCGACGAAAATGATCCAAATCCAGTCGAAAAGGTTCTACCTGGACGTTAAACAAAATAGGAGAGGGCGTTTTATTAAAGTAGCTGAAGTGAGTACTTTATCCAAGTTCGACGGATGTTAAGGCTGTTGAAATCGGTCAAATGAAGAAACTTGGCCAATAATACCCATTAGCTTTTTTTGAGTAGGTATTTATTATATCTAAACCACTATTATATTATCAATACTCAGGAAAAGCTCATATTATTGGCCAAGTTTCTTAATTTGACCGATTATTATAGTTTGTTTTTATCGCCTATCGTGATGAAATTGATATCACCATTCAACGACATTTTACTTTTGTTTTGGTGGCGCAGCTATCTAGCGAAGCCTGGTTCGAACAGCCTTGATTGTTCTGGATATTAATCTAAAGAAAATCCTTCGTTTAGAGTCAGAATATTTTGATGTTCCTGACAATTTTAAGATCACACAGCGGGTTCGTTTTCGATAAATTTCTCAACCTGCATTCCTCCTCTATGCAAGTCACAATTTCACAGAGAAGAGATGTGTCAGGGCTCCGGTAGCGGCTGTTCGGTTGGCCTTGATATCCTTCTTTGTTAATGTGTTTACATTATTGATTCGGTTCTCCGCCGACTTGCGTAGCCCCGACAGTGTCGGGCCGACACACAATCCCCGGCACAACAACTGGAGGCGCCTGCTCAGCGGACCCAAGTCACCCGCCGAAATATGTTTACATGTCTTGCAAGGGGCAACGTAAACCAGAAGAAAAGTTTTTGAAAGTTATCAAGAAAGGGGCAAGAACTAGTAATGGAGAAAAAGTATCGGGTAATTGTGTGCTATTCGGCATTCACCTGAGATTGTTATGTAATTGAAATATCTTACTCTGACGGTAGTTGGAATGATGAAATGAAAAGTCGGAAAGGCATACAAATCGGGAATAAATAAAAACTAACCTCAGGATTCATCGTCTGAAGTATCGGGTTGTTGAGGACTGAAGTTAAGAACACTGGGCTTTGTTGCATTGTTTAGATCGTATAACTGGCCAAATAAATGAATAAATTGAAATAAATTTCGTAAGCGTTAACTCGCAACCCGCATCGGACGTAACAGCGAGCGCGGCTGGTCTGATATCAGCGGACAGATTGTGAGAAACCGATGTTATGTTATGTTTATTCCACTATTCTGTCACTTGTTTCCAAGTTAAGTTTCCAAGTATTTACCTACACAATTTGTGTAACACAGCGATCACAGGTGCTCGAAAGTTAAAATTATTATGATTTCAACAAACTATGAGAAATATTTCAATCCGTTTGCCTTTCCGACTTTTTATTTCATCTATTTTATCATTCCAACTACCGTCAGAGTAACATATTTCAATTACATAAACATCACAGGTGAATGACCAATAGCACACAAATACCAAGTATCGATTGTTTTTAATCGATTCAAAATAAAAATAATTGGTTTTAAGAAAAGTTTCCAAGAAATCGTTTTTTAAAAATTCTACGATGGGTGGTTTTTTATTCCTAAACCTTAATTTTTTGGGGTTTTTAAATTCTTAAGGAAAATTGTAAAGGATCTGTTTTTTACATCGACATAACTTCCATAACTTCCATAGGGTCATTCCAAAATTTGCGTGATACAAAGTTATTTGGCGCAATCTACGTGGTGGTAGAGAAGTAATTTGGCAAGTAGCCTCCTTAGGACTTACACAAGTCTTAAGGTGCAATTTCCAACACGCGGCTCACGATTGCGACTGCGACTCGCGATTCTTGGTCGACAGACGCAGTCGCACGCCACAAACTTGTACCATTCCTAGGTACGGCTGGCCGCTTCGTCGGTCTGTCTCAAGATGTCCGCGAAGAACGTAGTGCTCGCTCTCCTGTTAGCGGAAGAAGAGGAGAAAAAAAAGTGTCGCGAAAAATTCCTTGACCCCCAGCCAAAAGACATAATATGGATAATATTATTATCCATGTCAAAAAATCCGCAAATTTTTTTTTAACAAAAAAAAAAAAATGTTTCCCCAAATTTTTGTTTCATTGACAGAATTAAATTTATGCACAAGTAACCTATATCAAAGAATAATAAACCCTTGTGTAAAGTTTGCAGCGTTTTTCTATCGACTCTTCCTTTTTTTTCTCAATTCGAAAAATGATAAATGTGCGAAAAATGTTAAAAAATCATCCCAAGACTACCCACTTAATTACAAACCATACAGATATTTCACTACTTTCAGTGTCCTTATATTATGTTCATATGGCCTGTGGTAGTGATGGGAAATCAGTAAAAAAGTTTTGTTTTTTTCATCTAATCCACAAAAGAATATTAAGTGGAGATGCACTCGAGGTAGGTGTGGTTGACCACCTCATAAGAATCACTCACGGGAATGTGAATTTCATTTTCGCTTTCTGTGCTTCACATTTTTTGGTTTGATTCCCTGAAAATGAACTCTTGAGCGGGTTTGCATACCTCAGCCGCAGACGGCGTCCGGCTGGACTGCTCACCCTACCAGTCCAGTCGCAGACGCGCTCATCAGCCGTGAGCCGCATTGCGTCGTACGGCCGGGAAACGCGCCTAGGAATGTGGTTCCGTATGAATGCATTGGAGGAGTGGGACGCGGCCAATCGCGAGCCGCAGTCGCAATCGTGAGCCGCGTGTTGGAAATTGCACCTTTACAGTCAATTTCTATGCTAATCTACCGCAAATCATAGTTGTTTCCATTGTGTTAAGATGGTTATATAATTGTTGAGCTTTTTTTTTCTGACACTATGAAATTTACTTAACTTCTCCCTACCTACTGCGAAAAACAGATGTTTCCCTGTAAGGGAGAAATTTGAAAGAAGAAAAAAGTAGATAGAAAGAAAACCGTGTTGGTTATATAGAAAGTTCAATTTTACAAACACTGCGGATTTCGCGACGGGGGTCGACGACTCTGATCGGCCTCAAAATTTGACATTATCCGTTTCAAGAGGTCTATATTCAAAATCCGAAATGTCCGTCCGCCGTCCGGGCCGTTTTGGGCAGTAGGAATTTTTTTTAAAAATCTGAAATTTTGACAAAATACTTTTTAAATCAAAAAAAAATTTTTTTTTTTCAAAATTTTTCCTATTGACACAGAAATAATTTTTGCACATGTAACCTATATCAAAGAATAATAAACCCTTGTGTAAAATTTGCAGCGTTTTAATCTTTATTTCCTGAACAAATACAAAATACATACTGTAAATAGCTTAATATGTAGTAATATTGAGGGGTTTTACACCTCATACTCTTCAAACAATAATAATATTATTATTCATATTATGACATGTTTAAATTGCTTACTAGGAAATTATTCTTTCATAATATGAAAGAATAATTTCCTAGTAAGCATATATTCATATGAACATTGCTATTATTATGCTAACGTGGTCGTGGCGGAAGATGATTGAGAGCAAGTAGGTACATAATATGTAAACATATTATGTTTAGGACAATTATAGGAAGTTTTAGTTATGATTATTGTCGATGTTGATTACCGAAATTCAGTATTTTTATATCACTAGGTATTATTTACTGCGTTAATTCTGCTGTACCATACCTACTGGGTTATTCTGTGAGAGTTTTAAATTGAAAATTGTACCTTGCAATTTTTAAAATAACTCTAAAAGGGGTTTAAAATGGAATCTTGATGGACCATGTCTAAAAATTAGAACTTTTGGCAAATAATGAAGGCGAGAACGGGCGTGACGGTGATTCGGAATTTCTGAATTTGGCATCAAACTAATGACTAACTTGTAACAACTATAGGTGAAACCTCCTCTGAAAGGGGTCAGTTCTTCTTGTTCATCTTCTCTTTTGTCCATAAATTACATTCAACTATACAGATTTTTCACCGCTTGCTTCGTTTATTTTCAATATCTTATAGGAAATCGTAGGTACAGTTTTTCCGGGGGGGGGGGGGGGGGGGTTATTTTTTAAAAAGTCGAAAAAACCTACTAAAGAATCCATTTTTTAAATCGTTTCCCATCCCTATCAATAACTTTCTTTGCCTTTTCCTACCTTAGCCGTCTCGCTGACTTGGAACCCAATTCTCACCAGCACTCTTGGGCCCGCTGACTCCGTCCTTCATTCCCACTTACGACATTAAGGATTTTCCGACCACCCTGCTACGAGCTGCCCCGAGCAATTGCGCATGCGCAGTAGAGAGAAAGTTGACGGGGGTGCATTCCAACCGGGGCCAGTGTAAGTTCGGAGCAACTTGCACTGTATTCCAAGCGTCCCTCGGGTTTACTCGGAGCTACACCGAGCTACTCCGTCTCGAGGCTGGAGTAAGGTGCCCTTTACAAGAAACCTACGTGCAACCTCCGCGAATGTCTAACCTGAGTCAGGTTACCTGACTCATTTCTCATTTCGTACCACGGTTGATGGTTGGTCCCTTTTACGCTGTGGTTGAGTGATGGAAGCGATTTTTTTGTATTCCTCTTCATCGTCATCCTCAGAATCGTCCACGGACTCGGATTTCGAGGAGTTAGCAGTTAGTTAGTTAACTCTCGGCCGAGTTACTCCGAAAAGCAAGAGGTAGGTAGGTATGTCGAAAACGCTGCAAACTTTAAACGAGGGTTTATTCTTCTGGTACCTACTGAAGTTACGTCCGATTTTACGTCCGAAAATTCTTCGAAAACGTCACCCGACTCGATATCATACCTACCCGACAACCATCAAAAACCTCTCCCGTAGCCGCACAGGATCGGGCTGAAAACCATGCGGGCACAACTATGATAGTCCGGGCCCTTTTGAGCATTAGGATTTTTTTTTTTTTTAATGTGAAAATTTGACAAAATATGTAGGTAGGTACTCGGTTTATCATCTAGTTGTACCCGCAAGGTTTTCAGCCCGATCGCCCAAACCCGTGGGGCTTTGTGGGGCTAAAAAGGAGCCACGGGAGGGCTTTTTTGAAGGGTTTCGGCTATGAGATCGAGTTAGATGTCGTTTTCGAAGTATTTTTGACATTGAATCCGTTTTCGGGGGTCCCAGAACGATTGGAATTCACCGTGGGGATCTATTGAGCTCTCATGGGGCAAGAAATTGGATTTCTGAAGGATCCCAGGAGGTTAAATATTTTCCAAGTAATTTTGGACGCGTAATCCATTTTTTGAGGTCCCACAACTGTTCAAACAATGTACCGATTTTTTCCCCCCAAAAATATTTTTTTTATTGACACAAAATTAATTTTCGCAAAAGGAAACTTTTATCAAAGAATAATTAACCCGTTGTCTAAAATGTGCTGCGTTTTTCAATTAATACCTACCTACTACCTACCCAAAACGGCTTGGAAGGTGGACGGACATTTCAGTTCTGGAATCTACTTGTCATACGTACTTACCATTAATGTCAAATTTTGAGGCCGATCAGAATTTTCGACCTCCGTCGTGATTACATAGGTGTTTTATTTATTCCAAGAATAATAAACCAAAAAGCTTTGGTGGTGATTTCCAATAGAGATGGGAACTTAATAATCACCATCACTGTGGAAGAAGAATAAGTTACACTGAGCTCTCATTTTCCATTCCAACCAACCAAGAGTCAGTGTAGCTCGGAACTCGTTCCGAATTACTCTACCCCCACTGCCTTGCTCGGGACTTACTCGGAGCAGGGTGGTTGGAAAATCCTTATTAAATGTTGGTGTTTGCTCAGGCCTATAAACTTTTTTTTTTTTTTTTCAGATCGCTTCGGACGGACGAAGAAGTCAAATATTTTTAGCTCTCTCAACGGCGGCCGAACTGAGAGACTATTTATCGTCGTTTAGTGATTTTTATGCTTCCCTGGGTAAGTATATTATAAGTATACGTCTGCTAATTTCAATTTGACAATCACGCAATTTTCAATTGCTTTTTCTGAATGACCATTTCATTCATGTAAAGCGGTTTCAGGTCCCCCTAATCCTGACAACCTTCCAGAAGATGGAAAACTCAAATCGGAAATGATGATTAAAGACAATCGTCGATATTATTTAGACCTTAAAGAAAATGCGAGAGGTCGATTTCTTAGGGTAAGTCAGGTAATTCCCTTTCAATATTTTTTTTTAGTTTTAAGTTACATTGTAAACGTTCGAGGCGTGTCAAGTTTTCTGATGGGAAGTTCGTCATTAAATGGTTAGAGTTCGTCATTAAATTAAATGGCCATTCGTCATTAAATTAAATGGTCGTCATTAAATGGTTAAATTTTAACCAACATTAAAAATGAATTAAAATGAGGACGAGGGGAATACCGTGGTGGTATTTATGTACCTACATGCCTCGGATGGTTTACTTTTTCTTTTTATTATTATTATTTTTCTTTTATTTATTTATTTAAACTAGAAAACCCCAAATCAGTACCAAAATGAACTGCCACAACGTTTTGTTGCTGTAACGTTTCAACTGGGGGGCGCCTGTCTTTTTTTTTTGCAGGTATCTCAAACGATATCACGAGGTGGACCAAGGTCGCAAATAGCCATTCCCGCCCAAGGAATGATAGAATTTAGGGATGCACTTACTGATCTTCTCGTGGAGTTTGGTACGGACGACGGCGGTTTCAAGGGGGAACTCCCCGAAGGGAAGCACATGCGAGTAGATAATAAGAACTTTTATTTCGACATCGGCCAAAATAACCGCGGTATCTACATGCGTATTTCAGAAGTAAGTTGTATTTGATTGAAAAATTGGTGGCTGAACGAAGTTTACGATCGGAGGGAGCACACACTGCAAAATATTGCAATTCCTTATTATCTCGTCCCGTGCGAAGAACGTCCCCTTCGTTGAGACCACTTTTTATTGGGTGTTGAGCTTGGAAGAGGTCGGCTGGTCCAAAAGATGAAAGCGCTCATGGATATAAGCCAAAATCAAACAATTGACTCCATCTTTCAGCTCAATAACTGCTTTTACGTGTCATATCTGTGTTCAACAACGCAATTTTGTCTGGCATCCTGGCAATTCCTTCTCCAAAAACTTATTTATTATATTATGGTTATTTGGTTTGAAATTGTACGGCGTAAGGTGAGTCAGATATATCCCATCGTTCGCCCCCCCCCCCCCCCCCCCCCCCCCCGGCGATAATCGAAACTCCTTCTAACCCCACCCCACGCCCCGAGTTGATCCCCTCGGCGGAATTACCAAAAAACACATTCTGTGTTTATTTATTTATTTTATTATTCTTATTATTATTATTATTATTATTATTTTTTTTTTTTCAGGTAAAAACCAATTTTAGAACAGCGATCACAGTGCCTGAAAAGTCATGGGGTCGTTTCCGCGACATATTTGCCGACTACTGCGACAAAATGAAAGACGGCTCAGACAAAGTCAGCGGTCCCGACAGCCCATCAGCCAAGTGAGGGCCGGGAAATGAATTTTTTAGGCGAAGAAAAGAAAGAAATTTGTTTTTTAATTTTTAATAAATTGAACTCACAACTTCAGCAACAAAAACATAGGACTTCAAATCCCTCCAGGCGGTTAAAAAAAAATGTAATGAAAAAACACAAAAACCGTATAACATTTTTTTTTAAATGTTGAAAAAAAGTGTACGCTAGAAAAAAAATTATGTGTGAAGATCCTCTTTGCTAATTTTGACACTTCGAACCAACCGTTTTGCCTTTTGTATGAGGTCGACGGTTGGAAGTGTTCTGCAGAGCTAAATTATTGAAATTTTTACAAGGTTTCTCATCTCTGAAACATCGCTGAGGATTGGTCGATTTTGGTTTTTTTTTTTTTTCGATACCCCAATTTTCGGATTCCATGGAGAAAAAAAAGCGCCGTTTCTTTTTAGCGAAATAATGGAAGCGGTGGTGTTTCTTTTTGTTTTTAGGTGACCCAAACAAGAAATATTTTTCTTTCTGAATTTGTATAGTGTTGTTTTATTACTTTTAAAAAGTTATTTTGAAGCTTATATTTTTGTATTATAGGTATTATTATTCCGAAGTTTGTGCGCATCCTCCATTTTTCATTTTGTATTATGGTTTTTAGACGTCATCGCGGAGACATTAGCGTTTTTATAAGAAAAAATTTCCTTTCGATTTGGACAGATTTCGGTCATATTTGGGCTACGTCAGCGGCAGGATCTCCGTAGTATTTATTTCGGCCACTTTGGGGTTCTCTCTGGTTTTTCGTTTCGTCATGATCTCAAATTTCTCAGCGAGATTAGTTTTTCTTTTTGATTTCCGCGGTTTTGTACAATCTCAACACGTATCGGAAAAAAAAAGTCGTCTATGAAATTTATGATTGGAATAAAAATAGAGGATGTGATTGCAGCTTTAGATTGTATCCGAGTGGGTCGTAGTGTGATTACGGTTACTGAAGTGGTATTTTCTGTTTTCGTTTGTTGGCATTTTTTCGGCACCTTTTATTTTTCGGTTTGGAAGACAAAATTTGTAATGAGTTTTTTGTGCCACTTACACCTAAGTCAAGGCCCCTGTGTTTTTTAAGGATAGGTAAATTTGAATATATATTCATACTAATTCATAAATGTCTCCTTAAAATCGAAAGAAAGAGTAATTTACGTATGTTTGGGCGCCAACTTCCTTATCGCTCATTCAAATTAACAACAAATTGTATTGTTACAGTTAGGAGATTTTACATTTTAAAAACAAGGGCATTTACAAGAAAATTGTGTTGGAGGATTTCAGATCTTTATAAAAACAAAAAAAAAAACAAGAAATATTGATGATATATATAGTTAGATATATATTTATTTAGTGTTGGCTGTTAATGTTATTAATAAATTTATCGCTTTCTATTGAAAGAGCGGTAAAGAGGCGAAGGGCCAATGTCTCTTATTGAGAAATCAACCCTCAACCCTATGATTTTTAATGGAGATTTCAAGAGCTTTAAATTGACGACGTTTCGAATTTTAACTTTCGACTCACTTTTTCGGTTGAATGAATTCCGCATTCGAGTCAACACGAAGAATTTGGAGGTACCATTTTGTTTTCCTTGCGTGCCTTTTCCTGTTTTGATGTATGAATATATATTGTGAGGATTACAGTAGCCCTCACGTTGTTATGGAGCGAATTTTTTATTTTTAGGAAAAATATGAAAATTTGCTGAGGACAAACTGGCTCCATCTCGTGTAGTCTGGTGAGGTCGCATACGGAGATAACAGCTTCACTAGAGCAAATATATACCTCTCGAAATCGTTAAGTAGGCCTAATGGTTTTTCCCGAAAATTTGTTGAACTTCCCCTTCTCAAGGGGTGTACTGCCTTGTGAAACACCATCCGTTCAAAGCTCTTGGCATCTCTATTTGTTCACTATTTTATTCCCGCCGGGATCGTTAAAGAAATCAATAAGAAATATATTTAAAACGTTGTACAGTTAACGGAAAGGAGCCTGGACTCAATTTAACTACCCCATATTGCTGAGCACTGTTAATTATATTTTAGAGGTTTATTTACTCCTATTAATTATTATATGATACTAATAGTGACTAATTCAGTTGCACTTGTGTATATAATATGTATATCGATTGTTAGAAAAAGGTATCGAAAAAAAAGAAAAAAATTTACTGCTTTGCCTGGTGGTTGGATTGAGTCTATGCGAGGTGTTTTTAATTTTCCTATGGAATAAATTGTTGCTAACTTTGTTTTTGTTTGGTATTCCCGATTTATTGTTTTCGCTTGTTTGGTTCTTTGTGTAGGGCTCTAGGACTTGGTCATGTTTTCCCGGAAAAGGTTGACTCAAGGAGGGTGGAAATGCGTTACACGACAGTCAGTTGATGCGTTCACTGCCTTATAGACAGGGGAATGGCTCGGGTGGCGGGGAAACGAGGGAGGTTTGGAAATCATTCAATTTTGCTGTTCAAGAAATAATATTTCTTTGGGAGGATTTTGTTTTATGGATTCCAGTTAAACCCACCTGGCACCTTCACCCTTTGGTTGTTCGGCTCAGCCAACTTGACCTGTAGACTTCCTAAAAGTCCTCAGAGACAGTATCCTCAAGTCCTAAATCAATATCGTTTTTCCAAACACTACAAGAGGGGGGGCTGAATGTTGCAAAGTGGGTCAACATTTGCTATTCGAAGGATGCCTTCATGAAGCCATTTTGAGCCCAATTTTATTGAAATCGGTTGGAATACTAAGGAAAATAATGCAGGAAAACGAAAATCAAGCCCTGAATGATCTTGTTTCATAATATGAATATGTTAAATATTATTTAACAGATTTTGATGAAGTTGTGACCAAAATGGCCGGTATGATGCCTGACACCTCCAATAGTTGACCTTTTCTAAATTAAATATCATTTTGTAGCCCACTCTAAAGAAATTGATCATTGAACCCTTGCGGCCAAATCCCTGACGATTGAAGGTTTGTTTGCCTTCTTCTGTAACCTACGATCACTTATTGGCAGGTTAAAAGGGACTGCCACTGCCCTTTTCTCTTCAGAGCGCAGTCTATGCGTTCAAACCGCCACAAGAAAATTCACTCGGCCAATCTTCATTGCACCACCTCAACAGCTTACTCCATTTTCTCGTCCCGGGCGTCTCGTTGAGCATCCCTCGTTTCCCTCCCAATCCGAGCACGTTTCCCCGTGGTTTTTCTTCCACGGAAAATTTTGTTTCGGGGGAGCTTTTCAATTTTCCTTTCCCTCCCTAGTGTTTTTGTGCTGTGCCAACAAAAATGTGCGATCCTACCCGAAAAATGTGTACAGGTGTAGTGGCGTTCTTTTATTGTGCCTTCTTTCGTTACCAAAAATATAAAAAAAACTACAAGTACCGTAAGATTTCTCTATCTTGAAAGAATAAAGTATATATTGCATTATTTAATGATGTATTTATTGGATTGGATGAGAAACTTCGAGTGCCACTACCTTGGAGATGTTCGCTCGCTTGGAACCAGGTCGAACTTTTTGAACGAACGATGTAATTTAAACGAAAGAATATAATCCGATAAAATTTTACCTATTTTTCGAATGAATGTTGACAAAAAAACGTGAATGTTGGACATTTTCATTGATAGAATTTAACCAGTTCGTGGTGTTACTGTTTAGAGAAAAAGAAATGTTAGCGAATTTCTGTATAAAGAAAACCCAAACAATAATAATGTAGTTGTTTCCTACCCTCTTTTATCATCACAGAGACTTTTTTCAGAAACCATGGTTGGGCACTAGAGTTTTTTGGTCGTAGACCAAACCCATAATATATAAACGAGTATTAATTTTGGAACTTTTAAGTGTTATCTGAATGGTTAGGGGTTATGAATTTAGAATGGGATCTAAGTAAATTTAATTGTAATAAAGAGCAAGGTACTAAGTTATGATTCAAATTGAAAAAAGAATATATTTAGAAAATATATTTCTTGAGCCTTGTAAAGGTGTGAGATTGTAAATCTCAAAAAAAAATTTCCGTCTAAAAGATTCTGTTTGAATATTTTGTAGATAATATTTCTAGTCTTTACTTCCAGTTTGTCACATTGTTGAATTCATTCTTTCTAAGCTGTAAAAAACTAGAACACCTTTTCTTTGCTTTCAGTGAACTTTTATTTCGTGGATTTCCCATTCTGAAAGAAAACGTTGGGAAAAATTGTTCGACTCGTGCAATTTCGCTTATTAGTTACCAAAATTGTTGAGACGTTGTTTTTTTTTTTGGGGGGGGGGGGGGGTATTGCAACTTTTGAGCAGGGTGGCTGGACCACAACTGCGATTTTATTCGAAATGGAACAAATTTTACCTCTTATCGTCAACACCATGTACAAATTCGGGAAAAAAAGGATAATTGAAAGTATTACAATTCTTTTGGGGGATTAGTTTTGGTTTTTGCAAAGAAAAGAGGTTCGATTTTTTTGGTGAAGTTTTTTCTTTTATTGTCGCCGTTTTTTTTACGATAGGGGATAATTTTTTGAGCCAGATGGCGTGACGTGTTCGGCAAATAGTTGAGGAAAACCGTGTAAAACCTTCCTCACCCTTGTTGGAATCCCGCTGATCCTCCAAGTTTGTTTACGTGGGCCGATTGCGGGGAAATTTTTCCTCCATTTTCATTTTATTTTTATTTTTTTGTGGAAAATCCCATTTTCAAGCGGAAACCTTTTTGAACGTTTAATTATTATTTCAAAATAAATTTTCACCAGGATTTTTTCGATTCTGAACCAAAACCAATTTTTACTTAACCATACCGCAGAACGTGCACTCTAATAAAAAGTTTTGATAGTTCATAAATGTGCTTTTGAGGAAAAAAAAAAAAAAAAAATCGTTTCGGAGTATTGAGAAAGGTAATGTTAGCAATTACACTGCCATTATATTTCCTAAAGGCGGAAAGCTATACTCCATATTGTGAGATTGGCTTTAGTGAATACAATTATTAAGGAATATAAAAAAAAAAAAAATATTAAAAAAAAATATATACACAAATTTTGAAATAAAGTTTTATGTTTTACTTGAAAATAGTGTGTGTTAGGAGTAATTAAAAATGTTATACAATTCAAAAGTTTCGTTTGATTCACATTTAGTGTAGGGGGCCATATTATTTTCTCATCAATTTTCCGGAGGGGCACCTCAAGTTTTTCCTCAATCGCCGTAGTAAGAATCATCGGTATCCCATTTTGAATTTAAAAAAAGTCAATGGCCTCTGCTGTTTTCCCCTCTCATTGTCTTTCAGTGGTTTTCACTTAAAAAAAACTCGCATGACATGTCACGGCTCAATATAATGAAAAAAATTGTTTGTCTATTTTTAAACCTACCCCTTGCCAGAGATATTTGATTTTTGGACAATAAAAATGAATCTTTTCATGTGTTTCGATTGGAATTTTTGTATAATTTATTGGATGAAAAAAAGGGGGAATGGAATTTTATTTCCATAATTCTACATTGGTTTTGTTCGCAGCACCATCATCTTTCCGATTATGCCTGATTTCATTCGAATAAATAAACGTTTTTGGGACTAAAAGTGATTCTTCTGTTTGATACCTGTACTGTACTGTAATAGTACGGATACCTGCCGCTAGGAGTGTGAAGTGTGTTGAGGTTGGCGTTCACAGTGTATCTGCTGCATGTCTAACAAGAAATGGACGTCATCTTTGTGACAAAAAGTCTTTCATGTAGTTTATATTCATGGTAGCACGACACTTCGCCCAATTTTTTTTCCCCAATGCACTTTCGTCTAAATTTTTTCGCCCAACTGCCTTTTCACCCAAAAAAAATTTCGCCTAAAACCCACATCGCCTACACTACATTTCACCTAAAAACAAGAAATGTAAAAAAATGTACCCCACTGCAGCTTATTTCTTGTTTTTGCTTTCCCCCATAAGTACGTTTCTAAACAACATTGACCTTGACTTTCACGTAAATCAAACGAGATAAACACCTTTTCGAGGTGGTGGGACAATAACAGCGGGAGGCTCGGACGGTGGGCGCCCGAGCGGGCTGGTGGGACGATAACGGAAAAGGTCCCAAAATTGGAAGTGGGAATGGTCGTACCAAAAAATCAGACAGCAGAAGTCGTCGTCAGGTTGTCAGCTGATCAAGGTTGGCATAATATTATTTTTCCTTTTTGGCCTTTAATTTTCCGACCCTGCTCCAGCTGTTCCCCTGTTCATTTTGAATCTCCCGGATGAATCGATGGATAGTCGGGTGATTTTTACTCATCATCGTCTGTAATCTATTGTGCCATCCTTCCGTTACGTTGTTCGTCCGGGGTTCTTTATTTAATGTCGCCTGGTACTGATTCCACATGATGGGAGGGTAGCGGGGTGGAACTGGCCGCCGACGTTTTCCTTTGCGGAGTATTCCTTCCACGTAGGTTTCCGAAAAATATTTCATTAAACCCTGCCTAATGCCTTGGGAATTCATTGTGAGGGGTCAAATTGAGTCCCGAAAGTTTGGGTGAAAAATGCTTTGGGCGAATTATTTTTAGGTGATTTTTTTTTTTTTTGTGAAAGGAGTTTTAGGTGAAACTGCGTTGGGTCAAACGGACTTGGATGAATCGCTTTGGGTGAAGTGTCGTGTAATCATATTCATCTAAAGTTGTCCTGTTTGGTGCAAAGAGTATGTGCATGACGTCACCTATGGACCTTCCAGTTTGACGGCCAGGGTTGCCAACTCAGAAAACCACTTGTTTCGTGGATCCTTCCCATAAACAATTTTGCCATTTTTAGAACCAACAGTTGAGGATGATTTCCAAAACTCGCTCCTTGCATGGTAACCCGTTTTTCAGAAATCGCAAAAAACCTCTGAAATTTTATTGTTCAACCGATTCGCTTGT